>OX388210.1:16043344-18543344 GCA_947578815.1 Epinotia ramella
GTTATTAATTTTTTGGTCTACTTCCGATTTACTTTCATGAAATTTGGTATATCGACGGCGAAGTACCATGAATGATGATGTGCGTAGGTTATTTGATGGACATTTATGAATAAGGGGGGTACATATTTAAAATGTTGATTTAATCTTAATAACTTCCTATATGGGATGAAAACGGCATTAAGGATTCAAAATATGTCTAGACCTAATTTTATTCGAATTTTATAGGGTATGATGATTTCCCGGATATCATCTTCCATGGGCAGTTTCTCTATATCGACGGCGAAGTACCATGAACTCCTATTATACGAAAACCGAATCCTTAATGCCGTTTTCATCCCATATAGGAAGTTTTTAAGATTAAATCAACATTTTAAATATGTACCCCCCTTATTCATAAACATACATCGGGGTTTTCGGAGCGGGAATGATTTGAGAAAGAGTAGAGATAAACATATATGTTAGTCTAAGAAAATATCTTATTATGCCTAATGAATAACTACCTCTCTGTGAGTTGTATACAATCTGTGACAAAGTTTTATTTTAATTTCCGTAAAAGTCTTATAACTTATAAGGTAACAATTAAAATAACTTTAATTAATTACCTGCTGTAAATTGAATAGTTGACACGATTTTCAGAATAAACTATTAATATTTTTTCTATATTTGGGACAGTTAATCTACGGCGTCTTGCTGTAAATATCCATTTCAAGGAGCTAAATGATCTTTCCACGTCGACAGTTGTAATAGGTGCATATTTAAATTTTTTGTAGGAATCAATTGATGCACGAGAAGTTTGAGATTGAAGTTCTATTTCTTTGCCTTGTACCAACTCATTTATAATTTTTAGTGTGCTATAGCCAGAATTCTTCTTTAACACCAACTTCAGTTTATCATAAATCTGTTTTCCTTTTACGCTCATGTTTAATTTGGAAACATCTCTATAGGTTTCATGAACTATTTTTAAACTATCGCTGATGGACAGCTTCGCATCCTGTAGTTTTTTAATAGCATTTGGGATAGTCATCAAATGATTTGCTATGAAATTTAAGTCGCTTTTTATATTTGCATTTCCAAACGCTCTTTTTGCCTTTCTAATACTCTGGGCTTCGGTGGGACTGAATGTATTTAGAACACGTTTCACTTCATCGTAATGTTTGCTGTAATACGTTGCATTCTATCCAGGTTCCCCACCGAATAATTGTTGGTCGAGGTGGTAAAGGCACTCCGGGGAGCATTTCTTTAAACTTTTTTATTCTTTTAGGAGATTTCAAAAATGTCGTCTTAACATTTGCGATTAAATCATTCACATCTGGATAAAGTTTTCTTACTAGTTCAGCCACTCTATTTAAACCATGAGCCAAACATGTGACGTGCAAAAGATTGGGAAAAATACATTTTAAATTTCTTTCAGCCTTTAGCATGTAGCCCACACCGTCAGTTAAAAGTAAAAGTACTTTTACAATGCATGTGCTCGAAAAGAGCGTTTTCCAAGCACTAAAATCGTGCGGAAAGTGCCACTTTTTCGCACTAGTGCTTTTTACTTTTCAATTTTTTTTTAATTTTCTAGTCCGTCGTCAGCCCGACACAAAGAGTTTTTATTACTCGAGAAAAGTTTTACAAATATTTCAATTACACGTTTTCTTTCATATATAAGATACATAAATACTAATCATGTATAAAATGATTTATTAATGTTTATGAATTTTGAATTAGGTCAATAAATTAATTAATTTTTAATATTCACTTAATGTGTTTGGCTGAACGCATATCTTTCTTACGCCTTTTACAATACGACAGTATGGCGGCTTGCACATGCGCAATGCGCATATGTTGACCGCGCATGTATCTAAAAGCCCGCCATTGTTGTTTATTGTGAGTTTTGTGTAGTTATTTTATGTAAATATGTTAAAAAGGTCGAGTGAAAGTGAGTAATCAATAATAATAATGATTTATTGCGTTTCAATAGTGTCAGTATGTTTCTTAGAACTACGACGGTACAGCGTCATTTTGTTGTTTAATATAATATTGTGTTACTCAAAATTAATTGTGTTCCAAAACCACAATACAATGGTTTTAACTTTTAAGTGAATAAGCTTGACAGCAAAAGATGTGAAGAAGTTGTTAAATGCAATTCCAGATAATAAGTTGGTACCAGCCAATCTACAATCTACCCTCTTCAATTTTAACCTAGATCTATTTCAAACCAACATTTCAACATTTAATATATTTCCTCACACAAGGCATAGTAAAATGTTGTATGATACACGCGCGTAAAGATGATTTCCGACTCGTGTCGAATTATACATTCGCTCGCTTCACTCGCTCATGTATAAAAATGACACTCGTCGGAAATCACCTACTTTCCACACTTGTAGCATAAATAACTATATTGTGATTATTATGGTTAGCACCCCATCATAGCATCAGTCGCGCGCGCGCATCTAACCGTTGCGGATGTGTGCGCCATTGAGCGGGTAACCGTCATTTGCATTCGAGCGATGGGTTCGTTTGTAAAATGCAATACGTGCAATATTGTTATAGACGAGCTTTTAGCATTCGTGCAAAATAAAGTGTCGATTATGGACGAGGACAGTTTGAAAAGAATTTGTGTTACATCGTTTAATAGTGAGGAAATCAAGCGATCGAAAACGTTACTTTTCGAATCTCTTCCCACTGCTGACAAGAGAGTTATTTTGCGCAAGGGAAAGGCGAAGGAAAATCGTGATATTGGAGATATTATCAACTTTTTCAAAGGATCGGATCACATTGCGAGACCAGTGTTTGTTGCCAGGCAACTTGAAAAACTGCCTCCAATTACTTTCAACAGTGTGGATGTGACGAAACTCCTCAAGGATTTACTGATTCTTCAACATGATGTGAAGGACCTTAAGGAGAATTGTGTTACTGTGCAGCATCTTGAAGATCATATGTTGGAGATAAAGAAGAGTTTCAATGAGGGCGAGCAGCCGGCATCCCCACCTCAATATCGAAACATATGGGTTAATACGAAGCGAGGTGCTTGCCTTGACAGTGGACCCTCGGGGCTATCACATTTAGATATTCCATTCGATCATAATTCTATAATTGCCTCTCCGCCAAATAATCCCACCAAACTTCGAGGCGCCGACTACCCGCCAACAGAAAAACAAGCGGTTAGCAGTGGCGCGGAGATCGCGGGGCAAGCGGGAGCGGCGGGGAGTGAGGCGGCCCGCCTGGAACCGGCTAGCGGAGATAACGCGAACGGGTCAATAACCGAGAATGCAAGCGTACAGCTGATCGATGCACCTACGATAACAAATGAAGCGCTTTTACCAGATCCGTGCGAAATTAGCAATCAAAGTGACAGTAAGAAATCGTTTGCTGACATGGTCAAAAATGGTGAAGAGTGGAAAACAAGGCCGACGAGGGAACAAAATCTACAAAAGAAAAATTACCGTTACTTGGGTAAAACTGGCATTTCCAATGATAAGGCCGGGAAATTCCGAGCGGCCGAGAGGCATGTTCCAATTTTTATTACCAAAATACACAAAGAGGCCACGGAAAAAGACATATCTGAATACGTATATGAGCAAACGAAAGAGCGAATTAAACTAGAGAAAATTACGCCTTACAAAGAAAAACATTATCACGCATACAAATTTTTTGTGCCAGAGAGCAAACTATCAGTATTTTTAGATGATAAACTTTGGCCTAAGAATGTAATATTTAGAAGATTTACGAACTTTACACCGAGGTATACGAATAGTGGCAAAGCCTTGGACGGCCTAAATACTTTACAAGATGGCAAAAAGACTGCAATTAGTTAGCTTCAATTGTAAAAATGTTAAGCGGTCAGTGGATGCAATCCGACAGTTATGTAAGACGTCGGATATTGTGGCCTTACAGGAAACATGGACTCGGCCTGACGAGATTGACTTTTTATCGAGCATAGACGCGACATTTGGGTACACAGGTACATCTGCTATCGATACGACAAGTGGCATGTTGAGGGGGCGGCCGTATGGCGGAGTGGCGCTTCTATGGAATAAAAGTGTCTTTAAGAATGTGTCTGTAGTGAGATGTGGTAACCCGCGCGTATGTGCCGTACGTATAACTATAGCCAAAGAATCGTTCCTAGTGTTTAGTATCTATATGCCGACGGACAAAGTGGCAAACTTGGTGGATTTCACAGACTGCTTATCCCTGGTGAGTGCTATCATAAAAAACGAGGACACTGACTTAGCGTACATTCTAGGCGATTTTAATGCTCATCCTAATGAACTCTTTTATACGGAGATGTTAGATTTTTGTTCCGAACAAGAATGGACGTGTGCAGATATTGACATCTTAGGATTAAACTCTCAAACATACACTTTTATTAGCGAAGCGAACGGGTCTAAAAGGTGGCTGGACCATATTTTGGTTACAAAATGTGCCACAAAGAGTATAGTTAATGTTGATATTATGTATGACGTCATGTGGTCAGACCACTACCCCTTGTGTATAGAATGTAATTTAGAAATTGAAAAAAATGTTTTGTTACGTAATAAGCCGCTGACTAGTACAATATTGTGGGGAGAGAGGAAAGGTGGGCAAATTAGCCTGTATAATAAAATTTGTCATGATGGGCTAAGGGAAATTGATTTTCCGTGCGAGTTCCGTGCATGTTGTGATAGTACCTGTAATGAAATTAGCCATAAAAAACTTATCGAAAGTCTCTATGTGAAAATAATAGATGTGATAAGCGGTGCTGCCTCGGATAGCTATTCATTGAATCGAGTATCACAGAAAAAACCTATAGTTGGGTGGAACAAGCATGTTAGAGAGGCACACAGGGAGGCCCGGGATAAGTTTAGGTTGTGGGATTGGTACGGGAGGCCCGGGTCAGGTTATTTTTATGATGAGATGCGGAAAAGTCGTGGTATATTCAAGTCGAGGTTAAAGTGGTGTCAGAGGCATGCCGAAAAGATAAAAATGGATATCCTAGCATCTCATCATTCTAAACGTGACTTTCGGGCTTTTTGGAAATCCACAAGGAAGCTAAACAGTAAACCTGGCCTTCCTGCGAGCATTGAGGGCATTAGTGACCATAACTGCATAGCTAATTTATTTCGAAAGCAATTCACTGTAGTGTCACCTTTGCAGCTACCATGTTCTTCGCCTGAGGATGAGCCACGTGAACAGGAGATTTCAATTAGATTTACTCCAAGGGATATAGACAAAGTTATTAGGTCCATGTCAAGGGGAAAATCTCCTGGTCACGATGGCATCAGTATAGAACACCTCAAACACGCAGGCCCTCATATGCCGCGAGTCCTTGCATTGTTATACAATCTCTGCATAAGCCACTCGTACTTACCAGAAGCTATGATGAAGACGGTTGTAGTACCAATTGTTAAAGATAAAAGTGGTGATGCTGGAGATAAAACTAACTATAGACCGATCTCACTAGCGACAGTGATAGCAAAGATACTTGATAGTCTGCTTAGTACACAATTGGATAAGTATCTTAACATACACCAAAATCAATTCGGCTTCAGGCCTGGTCTCTCTACGGAATCTGCCATATTGTGTCTAAAGCAGACTATTAGGTACTATACTGAAAGACAAACATGTGTTTATGCATGTTTTCTCGATTTATCCAAGGCGTTCGACCTGGTGAATTATGAAGTTCTCTGGAGGAAATTAAAGGGTACCAATATTCCAACGGAACTCTGTAGAACGTTTAAATATTGGTACCTCAACCAGTGTAACGTAGTGCGATGGTCAAGCGCATATTCGGAGCCATACAGGTTGGAGTGTGGGGTGAGGCAGGGGGGAGTGACCTCACCCAAACTCTTCAACCTGTATGTCAACGCGCTATTGGAGGAGCTCAGCGGCACTCATGTCGGCTGCCACATTGCCGATACCTGTCTAAATAATATTAGTTATGCAGACGACATGGTGCTGCTGAGTGCCTCCCCTTGTGGACTGTCCACGCTGGTTAATATCTGCGAAAAATATGCACTCAGTCACGGCTTAATATACAATGTTAAGAAAAGTGAATGCATGGTATTTCAGGCCAGAGGAAAATATGTACCGCCAGTACCTTCTATCAGGCTGTATGGAGTGCCCCTAAATAGGGTAAACCAATTTAAGTATCTGGGACATGTGGTGACCTCTGACCTGAAAGATGATGTAGACATTGAAAGAGAGCGAAGGGCGTTGTCTGTCAGAGCAAATATGGTGGCCCATAGATTTAGTCGTTGCTCGGTGGGTGTTAAGCTCACACTCTTTAGAGCATTCTGCACCAATTTCTATTCGGCTAGTCTATGGACTCATCATACGCAGAAACAGTACAACGCTCTTCGTGTACAATATAACAATGCCTTTAGGGTGATGATGGGGCTACCCCGTTTCTGTAGCGCATCAGGGATGTTCGCGGAGGCCGGGGTAGATTGTTTCTACACCATAATGAGGAAACGCTGTACAACCCTGGTGCGCAGGGTCCGGGCTAGCTCCAATCCCATCCTGAGGGCATTGTCAGAGAGATTTGATTGCCATTACATGAATCATTGTCATTTGATTCACGTAGTGGCAAACAAATCCCAGTAATTAATTTAATATTAAAAAAAAAAAAAAAAAAACATAATTAGATATATTGTATAGTAGTATAGTATGTTGTGTAATGTAACAAGCTAATTATAATTATTTCATGTTATTCCTCGCCTTGTAATATGATCCCAGTTGGTCGAAATAAATGATTTTATTATATTATTATTATTATAATTCATCAAGAGCACTTGTGACCGTATTGGATATTGATACATTGTTCGTGCTGTCTAACCGTTTACTGGATATCAAGTGTTGAGTGCCAATGTGATCATCACGTAATGCTCCCACTATTACGTTAGCTATTTGACGACCATAATCATCCGTGGTTTCGTCAACACTCACATATATATATTCATTTTTTAGCTCGCTCCGTATTTTATTCATTTTTTCATCGTAAGCTTTATTTAAATATTCCCGTCGCAGTTGACATTCCGAAGGAACTTTTGCAGTTTTTCCAAATTTACCGGTAACACAATTTTCGATAAAATCTTTAAATATCGGATTGTTTACCTGCGTCCATGGTATATTACAGCCCACAACAAATTTCAAGAGCTCACTATTGAAATCATATTTCATACCTGTATGTTTATTAGATGCGACATGTCGCGTTACACTAGATTTCGTTTGAGCGAAGCTCACATTGCACTTGGTGCAAAATAATAAAGAATCTCGAACCTCTATCTCTGGATTATTTTCTATCCACGAACGCATAAACTCGTAACGAGTTTTTTTTCTCGGAGGCATATTTGTGTTGACTGATTATTTACAGTTTTTAAAAATACAATTGCATATAAGTTTATCTACTAGACAAGCAAGGGTAACGGTTGACAATAGGTGTCTAATACAATGTCAATCTTGACGCTCGATATCTATGAAGCATTTTCTTATAAATTAATAGACTTAACTGAAGAGGTTGATAATGAATGACCAATATAAAATATGTACCTATATGTATGATTAATCTTTATTTATTTTTCAATCAATTATTCATTCGGTAGAAACCTACTAGGGTACGATCTGTTTTTAAGTAAATACCTACTCTTTGGCTAATGTCAAACGTTCCCGCTCCGAAAACCCCGATGTATGTTCATAAATGTCCATCAAATAACCTACGAGGGCAATATTTATTCAAGCTGGCTACTACTACACAGAAGAGGATTTTTAATCCCGAAGGTAAACGGGGAGGCAAGTGAAGCGAAGGCTGAGGTTTTCGTAAGAATGAAAGGCTCAAAATATCCCTTTAGGGAGCGCTCCTTATGCGCTCCCATTCATATTTCAGAAAGTTACGGGAGTTTCCTACATTTAAACAATGAAGTATCTATATACCTACTCGATTCTCCGTGGAATGCCGTTTAGTCCAAATTTTATACCTTCCCTTAGATCCCTCGACGTTGGTGAACTATGATAATTCGAGATAAGTATTCAACTCAACGTGAACTCAACCCTATCAAACAACTTTAGATCCTCTGATTTCATAGCAAATATAGGTTTTTTAATATCAACAGCGACCAGCGTCGTCAGTGACTGAAGTTCCAATATAATTAGGTATCTAACAGTTACTACGGTGGAGGTAACAACCAGTCACGAGTATAGTGTTTAGCCGCCTAGCACTATTTTACATCCCGTGTTTTGCTGAATGAAAATTTGACGTAATGAAAATATCCGTATTAAAATTGTGCCAAAGTTTGCATTGGCAAACAAAATAGTTGCTAAAATTTGTTTAAGAAATGAAAGACCAAAATAAATATGGTAAAACGGCAGGATCCCCGTGTTATTTCACGTTTTATCAATATTTTGCTGAAAGTTTGAACAGGGTTCTTTTTACTTTCTAGTAAGTATATGTTTGCCAATTTTTAAGTCTTTAGCTCATAGATTCAAGGAGTTCCCAGACCAACTTCAACTTCATTTTTTAACCCCTTTGCACCCTTATATTTATAATTTTAATAGCCTATGTGTTGGTCGGAGATTTTTTCAATAGGTTAGTAAAGTTTGCATCAGAATCCGTTCAGCCGTTTTCACGTGATGCGCGGTCACATAAACAGACAAAAATTCTATAAACTTTTGGAACGTGTTCTGTTATCGATTCTAAGTATCCCCAGCCAACTTTTTTTCGAATATCTTCCATGTAAGTACAGACAGACCTTCGACCTTCAGCTTTATTATATGTATAGATGACATAACATTGTCAATATATCTATGAAAATGTTTTGTATGTACATAAAAACATTGTCAATTTTAGGAAAAACTGTGACATACATAATATTAATACTAGAAATAAGCATAAGCTCGCGGTGCCCACCACTTGGCTCCAAAAAATAAAAAAAACATGAATGGGTACTTAATTGTATAACAAACTTCCAGGAAACGTTACTGAGTTATCTATTAATGAATTCAAGAACTATGTGAAACGTAAACTTATTTCGAAAGCTTATTATAGCACACAAGACTACATGAATGATAAAAGTCTATGGAGTGTGACTAAATTTTCAATTTATTATTCTCGTTATATATTTTTTTGACATTAGATTGTTTTTCTTGAAACATTATAGACTAGTATTTTTTATACAATTTTTACTTCATATAATTTTTATTTTTTTATGTTTAAGAAATTAGCTGACGATTTGAAAGTGCTTGTTACTAGGCTTGACTTACTTGACTTATGTTCCTGTGTCCCCTAGATGAGGCAGAGGGCGTCCACAGTACGCCGCCATCCCGTTCGGTGTTGAGCTTCGCGCTTCAGTTCGCTCCAAGTCTTCTCTATGGCCTCTGCGATGATCGTCCGCCGCTAGGTCTGTTTAGGGCGGCCACGTTTACGCTTTCCTTGAGGAATCGAGTCCAGGGCTTGCCTCGGTATGTGATCAGAGTCCTTTCGGAGCGTGTGGCCGATCCAGTTCCACTTGCGGCGTTTGATCTGCTGGTCGATCGGAGTCTCGCCGCAGCGTTCCCACAGTTCTATGTTGGAGATTTTCTCGGGCCAGTAAACACCAAGAATACGGCGAAGACAGCGGTTGATGTCGACCTGGAGGCGGTGCGAGATGGCCTTTGTAACCTTCCACGTCTCACAACCGTACAACAACACGGTTTTTACGTTGGACCGGAATATTTTGAGCTTAACTCTTCTAGTCAGTTTCCGCGATTGCCATACAGGGCGGAGCTGTGCGAAGGTTGCTCTTGCCTTGGCGATTCTCGAAGTGATGTCCTCTTCGGACCCTCCAGTTTCCGTCACTACCGAGGTAAGTAAATTTGTGGAACCTTTCCACATCCTCTGTGCCAATGAGCAACGGCAAAGCGCTTGTTACCCCGCACCTCATTTCCTGGGTCTTCCGGGTGTTGAGTTTCAATCTCTTCTCCTTTGCCTCTCGTTGTAGGTCGTCTAGCTTGGCTTGCATGTCGGCGCGTGTGTGGCTCAGCAGGCATAGGTCCTCGGCATAATCCAGGTCTTCCAAGACGCTGGATAGTCCCCACTCTATGCCGCGGCGCTTGTTGCTTATTGTAGTGTTCATGGTGCCATCGAGAACAACAAAGAATAGGAGAGGTGAGAGAAGACACCCCTGTCGTACACCCACGTGCACCGGTATGTCCTCCGAGACGAGACTGTCGTGTGTCACTCTACAGGAATACTTCCCGTTGTTACTAGGCCTACTTGAATAAAGATAATTTTGAGTTTGAGTATAAAGTACCTACCCTCCTTGCTAAATAAGACAGTCAGAGTAGATCATCAATTTATTCGAATTTTGTCTTCTACCGTGACTTCTGTGCCTTGTGACACAAATAACTAGTTCTACTGCACTATTTTTGGGGCGGGACTTCGATTTAATCTAATGTCTAATGTGCGTTGCCACGCCGACTCGAGGGCACGCCCACTTGTTTCACAGCCTCCGAGAGTAGCGCGCCCTCCGCACTCTGCCTCCGGACGCCAGCTGGGACTCAGCATTTCTTTAGAAAGTTCTGGATATTACGGGGGCATATATTTATAGACTTCAGTGCAGTGTCATCAGTTGGAGCGTAGTAGAAGTATCAGGTATGTCACTTTTTCTTTTTGTAATTAATTTAAACTTTTTAAACTAAAACATCTGATCTAGCGAAATTTAGTTTATGGTTTTATCACTATACACGGTGGCCCGGGAGTATTTCTACATATAAGCAGTGTATTTCTGAGGCCCTAGGAAGTAAAAAACATCTAAATTCGCAATAATATCCCAGAGTGCAAACGAAAACATAAAAATACCATAGGCAATAAAATGCGTTTCGCGTAGTGGTCAACTTAAGTGGTATTTTAAATACAGTAATAATTTATTTTAAAATAATGCATTTGTTATCTTTTAACACTAATTTATCAAGTGAAGAGTGTTACATATACCAGACCCCGTATCATGGTCGGCCTTATCACGCGATAAAGTGACAAGATACGTCGTCTCGTTCTATCGAACGGTGTCAGCCAGTGACGGACGCTCTATCTTGTCACTTATCGTATGATAAGGGCGACCATGATACGGGGTCAGTACTTGCAAAACATGCACATCTTCCGATCAAAGGAACAATACAATACAATACAATACAAATACTCTTTTCTCAAAAATAGTACGAAATATTCCCATAACATCTGTGCAGATAGTATCCGAAAGTGATTCATCCTGGACAATTTTTAGAAGTGTCCAGTAAGTAAGTATGAAATCCCATTACATATCATAATATTTAAATAGTATAGAACAAGAGTGTCCAGTAAGTATGAAATCCCATTACATATCATAACACCCTTATCGCGAAACAAATTATTTTTAATTAAATATTTCATATATTATTTTATTTTAAGTATATATTTTTCTATTTATTTATTTTTTATTTTATTTATTTCGGACATATCATAATATTTAAATATAGAAAATTTATGACGTCAGATGCGTAGGAGGTAGGATGGTGAGAGATTCGGGACGAGGCTTGGGGGGGACGGAACAGTTTGATGTAAGACAATTTTTTTTTTCTTTTTGTTTTTGCTTTTTTTTGTTCTTTTTTTTTGTTCTTTTGTTTTGTTTTTTTTATGCAAAAGTAAAATTATTCAAGTTTTCACTTCTACTGCCTTTGTTATGGCATATACTAATGCTGGTGACTGTACCTATATATTTTTTATTCAAACTTTTATCTAACTTTTATTCAAACATTGTTTTATTTTTGAGAAAAGCACTATACACGCTTCGACCATAAGTGCCATCCTGGCCTCGTATTATAGCCGGACCTCGATTGCACACCTCACACAAACAAAGCAGTTAAAAAGAACATTCCGGGCTTTCGCATTGTTCAGTGCGTCTACTCGTACCTACGCTATACCTACGACGCACAGAATCCACTTGGTAAATTCGTCTCGGTTTGCGGGCATGCGATTAGCGCTTTTAGGCATATCGGATTAAGGTTCAATTTTAAATGCGACCGGCACGTCATGGAAAATATAAGGTCATGGTGTTGTCCTTATAACAATAGTTTTGGGCAAACGATCTTCTGGTGGACTCGAGCTGCAATCTTAAAAATGAAGCTGAAAAGGGAAAGACGAGAATATGTCTTATTCCACTGAGATAAATTTGATTGTATGTTATTTTTCAACACATTTGCTCGTAACGTACGTCTTATTACGTCGCATTTAGGCTCATAACCCTGGGCATTAAACACGCCTGTTTTATAACATCACGGCACTCGTGTTTTATGGATACTGTACCTACTTATATCTCGATTAAGGGTCTTTACAGACGAGCTTATTTTGCAAAATGCTTGCTATTTCATTCAAGATTACGACGTAACTATAAGCATTTATTCAAAAACTGATAACGTACTTAAATAATCAAACTCCCTTATTGTTAATTAATTGACTATTTATTTTTGGATATAATATAGAAACGTTAAATTTAGTAAAACTATTCACTTTTGATAACATTTTACATGAATTAAGGTCACTGTGGGCAAGTCCGTCAATAAGGCAAGACCGTCTACACGCCATAACTCTTGTATTTGTATACGCGCGACACTTATCACTCTGTCGGTAAAGCGGTTTTTCGTCCTCGTTCTTTTTCTCTAACATAGATGACGAAAACTATGGTAGCAACTCAACTGTCAACTTCATTCGTGTTTCGAACTACATAAGTGAGTGCAACGTGGTCCAGAAAATAAATCGTAGAAAATTGAAAAAATCGCAGTATACGTTAATGAGGTGCGTAATTTAGCAGTTTAATAACCGTACCTCAAAAGGAAAAAACGGAACCCTTATAGGATCACTTTGTTGTCCGTCTGTCTGTCTGTCTGTCAAGACCATTTTTCTCAGGAACGCGTGGAGGTATCAAGCTGAAATTTATATCAAATACTCAAGTCTATTGTTCCTTAGAGCTGTGAAAAAATCAAACTTAAAAGGCAACGCAATCAAAAGATACAGTCGTTTATGCTGCAAATTTTAGAGTTTTTCGACACTCGCAAAACCTACGGGGGTACTTCCCGTAAACTCAGAAACTTGAAATTTGGCACGAAGCAACGTCATATAGCACAGACAAAGGAAAAATTACGAAATGTAGACATTTGTAGTTAAATCATACAATTTTTTTTTTTTTTAAATTTTAAACTTAATACCTTTTTCCTCGTAAACGTGTAGAGTTATTAAATTGAAATTGATGTCAAATACTCAAGGCTAAAGGACCTTTCAGATGTAGCAAAACCAAACTTTTATGTCAACGCAATCAAAAGAAATAGCAGTTTAAGTCGCATATTTTGAAACTGAGTGCTCGCAAGAAACTCAAAACCTAAAGGGTACTTCCCGTTAACACAGAAACTTGAAACTTGGCATGAAGAAACTTCATATAGCACAGACAAAGGAAAAATTACAAAAAGTAGACATTTTTAGTAAAATCATACAAAAAATATTTTTCATAACTTTCTACCTTTTTCCTCGTAAACGCGTAGAGGTATTAAATTGAAATTCATATCAAATACTCAGGTCTATAATACCTTTCAGCTGCAGCAAAACGAAACTTGTCCACGCAATCATAAGATATAGCAATATAAGTAGCATAATTGAAAACTGAGTAGGTAATATGGCCGTCGGTCGTATGACTTCTAATATGTAGAGTTAATACATGGACGGACACTTATTATCTCCCGGTGTCTTGCAAGCGAAGCCTGAGGGCGAGCACGCACGTACATTTACTATCCCCAAGTGTCTTGCAAGCGAAATCCCAGGCCAAAGTTCCGAAGGTGAGCGGCGATGCAAGCAATTACCCCTAAGGACACTCATTATCTTCCGGTGTCTTGCAAGCGAAATCCCAGGCTAAAGTTCCGAAGGTGAGCGGCGAGGCAAGCAATTACCCCTAAGGACACTCATTATCTTCCGGTGTCTTGCAAGCGAAATCCCAGGCTAAAGTTCCGAAGGTGAGCGGCGAGGCAAGCAATTACCCCTAAGGACACTCATTATCTTCCGGTGTCTTGCAAGCGAAACTTGCCGTTTGTCCAAATTTTTTATACCCACATTCTTTGTCGAAGTGAACTTATTAGTTTATATATTACTAGCTTCTGCCCGCGACTCCATCGTAGCTCCATACAAACTTTCACCCCCCACTTCAACCCCTTGGGGGATGATTACCGGGATAAAAACTATCCTATGTCCTTACCCAGTACTCAAACTATCTCTATACCAAATTTCATCCAAAGCGGTTTAGCGGTTTAAGCGTGAAGAGGTAACAGACAGAAAGACAGACAGACAGACAGACACACTTTCGCATTTATAATATTAGTATGGAAGTATGGATATGGATTATTCGAGATAAGTATTCAACTCAACCTATCAAACAACTTTAGATGACCTCTGATTTCATAGCAAATATAGGAAGGCAGAGATCAAGCTTGCTGGTTTTTCAATATCAAGAGCGACGTCCTCAGGGACTGAAGTTCCAATATAATTAGGTCTCTAATGTCTATCAGTTATCGGTGGAGTTATCAACCAATTTTGGTTAATATATATGTAGTATCTAGCCGCCTAGCACTATTTACATCCCGAGTTATTTCACGTTGTATCTGTATTTAGCTAAAAGTTTAAATGGGGTTCTTTTTAATTTCTAGTCAAGTATATGCATGCTAATTTTCAAGTCTTTAGCTCAAAGATTCAAGGAGCTCCCATACAAAGTGCAACCCCTTTTTTAACCCCTTTGCACCCTTATCTTTATAATTTTTATAGCCTAAAACTTGGCCGGAGATTTTCTTGACAGATTAATAAAGTTTGCATCAAAATCCGTTCAGCCGTTTTCACGTGATGCGCGTACACAAAACAGACACACAGACAAAAAATCTAAAAACTGTTGGAACGTGTTCTGTTATCGATTCTAAGTATCCCCAGCAAACTTTTTTTCAAATATCTTTCATGTACAGACTTTCAACCCTCTTCAGCTTTGTTATAAGTATAGATGACCTGTTTGAGTGGTACCCACGGTACCGGACACATTGATGACACATTGTTTATATATGTACCTACCCTCTTAATGTATGTCTCGATATCATCGTCCACTAACATGTGGCCATTCCTTATCACGTGTTTCAATTAGAACTTTCTTATCGCGGCATGAGATTCATTTCAATGCTAATTTTCAATGTGTATATGCCGGTGAATGCGCCTGAGAACTTACCGACTTTTACCGAGTGCATGGGCGAAATTAGTGCAATAAGTGAGGACAATCCAGAGGTTGAAGCGGTTTATATCATGGGCGATTTTAATGCGCACCCCAATGAGTTGTTTTGTAGCGAGATGTTACAGTTTTGCGAAACACAAAAGTGGAGGTGTGTAGACTTTGATATGTTGGGCATGGGGTCGCAAACATTCACATGCACCAGTGAGGCGCATGGTTGTAACAGGTGGTTGGATCACTGCATTGTCACGGAGGCTGCGCACGAAACAGTGAGTAGCGTTAGCGTAAAATATGATGTGTATTGGTCCGATCACCTGCCGCTGATAATTGAATGTGATTTGAATAAGTTACTAATTAAATGTGTACCAATTACGACACGTCATGAGGGTGTAATTTGGGGTGAAAGACAGGCTGCTCAAGTGGAGCTGTACCAATCGATCTGTCACAGTGAGCTGAAACAGCTTGACTTTCCAGATGAGCTAACATTGTGTGCAGATAAACTATGCAACGATCCCAAGCATACAGTTGTGCTAGATAACATGTACAATGTTATCATTCATCATCATCATCATCATCAACGTTATCATTAATACGCTAAGGGACGCGGCAAGAAGGTCAAGTAAGGAGAGGAGGACTGGTACACGTGACAGGCAAGTGGTGGGATGGAATAGGCATGTAGCTAGCGCACACAGGGATGCCAGATATAAGTTTTTAGTATGGGTAGCGGCAAACAAGCCTAAACAGGGTCCTGTTTTTCAGGAGATGTGTGAAACCAGAAAGCTTTTTAAGTCCAAGCTGAAATGGTGCCAAGACAAGCAGGAGCAAATAAAAAACGATATTCTCGCCTCAAACCGAACAGCTAAGGACTTTAAAGCTTTCTGGAAAAACACAAACAAAATGAATATTAAGGCTGGTGTCCCTGTGAGCGTGGAGGGGGAGTGTGACAGGAAAAACATCGCCGATAAGTTCAGTAGGTTCTTTGCGGTAAACCCGCTACTGAAAGCGAGCAGGGGTGAGTTGTTTGATGCCCAGACTGTCATGGACGAGAGCACTCTGCGATTTTAAGCCAGGGAGGTTGAGAAATTGATTAAATTCATGCAAAGGGGCAAGTCGCCGGGGCATGACGGTCTGAGCATTGAGCACCTAAAACATGCGGGGGTTCACCTGCCGCGTATACTGGCCATGTTTTTCACACTCTGCCTCGGGCATGCCTTCCTTCCCCAACAGCTCACACGCACAGTGGTGATCCCACTTGTAAAAAATAAGACAGGAGACCTATCGAAGATGGAAAACTATAGGCCCATCTCACTGGCAACGGTGCTAGCTAAAGTGCTCGACGGCTTGCTTAATGCACAACTTTGCAAATATATTAAGCTGCATGACGCTCAATTCGGCTTCAGGCCAGGCTTGTCGACAGAGAGTGCAATCTTGTGCCTTAAGCAAGCTGTCAGGTACTACAAGGATAGAAACACACCTGTATATGCGTGCTTTCTGGACTTGTCCAAAGCTTTTGACCTGGTTGTTTACGATATACTGTGGGAGAAACTGGAAAGAACTGGCCTACCCAGAGAATGCGTCTCGTTGTTAAAATATTGGTATAACAACCAGGTCAACCAGGTGAGATGGGCGGGAGCCGTTTCGGAGGAGTATAGTTTACAGTGTGGGGTGAGGCAGGGGGGGTTGACATCCCCGATCCTGTTCAACTTATATGTGAACAAGTTGATTGAGGGTCTTAGCAGGACACGAGTCGGATGTCATATAGGTGAAACTTGTTTCAATAATATAAGTTATGCTGATGACATGGTCCTGCTGGGACCGTCAATCGACTCGATTACTCAACTTGTCAGGAAGTGTGAGGCCTACGCCCAACAGCATGGTCTAAAGTATAACGCTAACAAAAGAGAAGTGCTCATTTTTAAGGCACGGAAATATAACGTCACCACGCTGCCGAGAATCATGCTGGGGGGTGTGCCCCTTAACATAGTTCAGAAATTTAAATATTTAGGTCACATGATTACTGTAGATCTCAATGATGATGCGGACATAGAAAGAGAAAGGAGGGCGATGGCAGTGCGTGGCAATATGCTCGCCCGCAGGTTTGCACGTTGTAACACACAGGTGAAACTGACGCTGTTCAAAGCATATTGTCAGACCTTTTACACGTGCAGCCCGTGGGTGAGATTCTCACAAAGGGCATATAATACGGTGCGTATACAGTACAAAAACGTCCTCAGATTGCTGTTGAGGCTGCCGAAACACTGCAGTGCGTCTGGCATGTTCGCCGAGGCGCGGATGGACGACTTTTATGCCATCAGAAGGAAAAGAATAGCCTCACTGCTAAGGCGTGTGCGAGGCAGCAGCAACGGCATGCTGAGGATGTTGTCCGAGCGTCTCGACTGCCCGCTCACTAAATACTGGGTCGATGTGGCTATTGGGAGGGCTAAGTAGGGCAATGGGCAAGCCTCGCCCCTAATATGCCGTCAATGTTGTTTGTATGTTTTTATTTTTAAACTTTTTAAACTTTTCACTTATGTAAATTAACATAGATTGTAAGCCCTACTAACAAAATATGGATTTTATATGGTCCAAAATAAACGATTTTTTTTTTTTTTTTTTTTCATATAGAATAGAATAGAATAGAATAGAAAAACTTTATTCAACATCACATGACAATTCAAGTTACATGGGAACCTTAAAAGTAGACTTAACATATAAATTTAAAATTAATCCTCAATCAATCATATCAGGGCGGTTGTGTTCACAACATATATTATTGGTACCTACGCAACTCTGGGCCATGATCGATTTCTTACATCATTTCATTAAATCACTTGAACTCTATCTATTCAATTGTATTGCGCGATGTTCTATTTATGGCATTGTTGATAAAGAGTAAAAGTTTTATAATCGATATGATACAGAGAAAGAATATAATGGAAAAATAAACCATCTTCGTCTGTAGTCCCCGACAGGATTCGAACCTGCGACCTTTCTATTAACGCCAGACTGCTCTACCATCTGAGCTACGAGGACAGTGACGTAAGCTGTGTATTCTTGCATTACATTCCCGCTATGACTAGCGCCCTCTGTATCGTGTTATAGACTTGTTTCACAGCCTTGGCACACCTCTAATGGGCGAGCTATGCGCTCACTCATACCCTGCTGCTCCTCCTGCTGGGCGCGGAGATGCGCGGACGCGGCGCGGCGCGCTGGCCTCGACCAGCTGCTGCAGCACCCCTAGATGAACGAGGCGCACGAGCTGCCCGAGAGGATCAACGGTCAGTACTCCTGCTGGGTGTGGCGCTGCGTGTGGACGCGGCGCGGCTCGCCGGCTTCGACCAGCTGCTGCAGCACCCCTGGATGAGCGAGGCGCACGAGCTGACCGAGAGGACCAACGGTCAGTACTCCTGCCGAGTCACAGAATGTTCGCCTGGCCCTACCCCGCCTGGGACGATCCGATTTAAATCATTTTCCATTTTGAGCTGATTCAATTTTATCTATCCGAATTACATTACCCATTATTTTTGTTTAGGAGAAATCTCTGATGATTAAGAAATTCGTGGAGCGTTTGCCGATGTCGTGAAAAGTAATCAAGCGTCGTCGTCATCATCCTCCGTTTGGTGACCGTCGTGCGGCGCCGACCGTGTCACGTGCTATGTAGCTCTGAGTGGTACCAGTCTCAGAGCTGCCTCGTACCTCAACACGGCGGCGCCGCGGGCTTCGACGCCGACAACAGATTGTTCAAAATTCAAACATTCTGAAGAAACTGGGAACATTATTACCACCACTGCGACACTGACCGGCGGCGGTGGCGCGGTGCGGCGCTTTGATGATTTAGCTTCATGACGTACCTTTAGCTCATAAAGCTAGATTTCCATTGCACTGCCCTCGCGCCCGCACGACACGACGAGGGAGCCGGGAATAATAATATGGGTATAAGGTTTCGCTAACCGATCGGATCTTATTCTCGTCCAGTTTCGGCAATCAACATGCCATACCTATTGCAACAAATATAACAAAAATGTATTTAAAAAAAAAACAATTATCCAAGCAAACTACGCATTGATTTAGATCGTGTTGGCGACATCTATCGACGCGCCGAAGAAACGTTTACGGCGGCATCGAACGCGGCTACATGCACTACTGCTTCGTCACAAAGCAGTCCAAGGTGCCATCTGTCGCCTGCTGAAGTTCTACAGCTACCTGCCGGACACCTGGTCGGGGGGCGGTTTCCCGAGCTGATAAAAGGCGCCAGCTCGAGGCTACGCTCTATACGCTACGCTCATTGGCGGGGACGTCCACCGCAAGATCGCGACAACACAGACACATACAGTCCCTATTCGTCCCGGTACCGCCGCATACCGACCGGGTAGCTGAGACGAATCCAACTACGTGTCTTCATTCATATATATATTTGTAGTTAATTAATTTGAATCACAGATAATCTCCTATAGATAGAGCCTACAGGGCGACGTGCGCATATATGCTCTAGCAATGATAACTCCCCGCTTCCCCGAGCCATATTGTTAGTTGCGACCAGGTACGCGATCTATACGTGCGTCAAACGAGCAAAAAATTAAAATTGTTTTTGCGCTACAAATTTTTTTTATTTATTTTTTATTATTGTTCAGAACACATACAGTCATACATTAAAAGATAGAGGTTAGTTGCTTATATATATAAAAACAGACCTGGAGGTTCATAAATACAAACATTAAGTAAAATACAGGGTGTGGCCTGTAATATGAGCAAAAAATTAAACGGTGGCTTATTAAGTTAATCAGTAATTATTTCCAAGTGGTTAAATTGAAAAAAAAAATAGAAAAAAAAATAGAAAAAAAAAAAAAATAAGTAAAAGCGTACGTGTGTTCTTTTGCTTAACTGGAATGATATCCATTTTGTTTTACTTCAAAAACACCAAAAAATCTTGTAAAATTGAAAAAAAAAAACAAAAAGAATTAGAAAACCAAAGTTAGTATAATCGCAATTACGAAAGTGCCCAGTGTTCTACCAAGATAGTTAATGACTGGCATGCTACGATATCGAGATGTCGAGATCCATTACTTAGGTATCACAACTTCAGATAAGATTATTTCCGAATTCAAGAATCTTGAAACACTGGTACCTTTACAGAATCACTGCGGATAATACATAGAGTCAGCCCTTAAATTTATTGCTCCCATTACAGGCCACACCCAGTATACAAAAGCGTCTTAGCGAGTAGGAAAATAAGTAGGTAGAACACTAAGTATTTTTTATCGATATCAATTTAGATCTCGTACGTTCTTTTAAAACATCAAGAGAGTGCATAAATGGATCGATGTCACAGAAATACTCATTGTAGTTTTTTAAAACTCGATTGGAAAAGGTATGTCTTGAATAATTAGTACGTGCGGAACTCACATAAAACAAATTACGTGGACGTAAGGAGCGATGCGGTACATGAAACATTATATTTTGCAGCAAATTTGGGCAATTAATTTCGTTTTTTAGAATCTTGAAGAAGAAAATTGTGTCCAAATAAAGTCTTCTATTACAGAGGGAATTCATGCTAAAATATTTCGCTGACTTAGCCGACGATTCCAGAGGTGTACCGGTCCTGTAACATAGTGACCTCAAGAAAACATTTTGTATTCTTTCAAGGCGATTAATATGGACATGGTATTGAGGAGACCAGATCACAGACCCGAACTCAAGAATACTCCTGACGTAAGAATAGAATAATATCTTAAGGGTGCAGGGGCGCCTAAAGGGTTTGCCCATCCTTAGTATCATACCTAGACTTTTATAGGCCCTGTTACAAATTTTGTCGATATGATTATTGAAATTAAGCTGCGAGTCCATAGTAATACCTAGGTCTCTAATAGAACTAACGCGAGTTATCTGCTTCCCAGCAATAAGATAGGTAAAATTGATTATATTTTGTTTACGGGAAAAACTTATTACAAAACATTTGTCTAGATTTAGGTACAGATAATTATTTGAACAATATTCGCAAAAACTATCAAGATCTTGTTGTAGACTATGACAATCAGCTTCAGAAGATATAGCTTTGTAAATTTTTGTGTCATCTGCATAAACAAGATGTTCTGAGTTTCTGAAGCAGGTTGCCATGTCATTTACATATAAGATGAAGAGGAGAGGGCCAAGGTGCGAACCTTGCGGCACCCCTGACGGTATTGGGAGATAACGGGAAGTGTAACCCTTCAGCGCTACAGCCTGGCTTCGGTTTCTGAGATAAGACTCAATCCATCTCAGGAGATCACCGTGAATACCGAGCTTCTCGAGCTTTGTAATTAACTTAAAATTATTGATTTTGTCGAAACATTTAGAAAAGTCGGTATACACGGCGTCCACCTGCCAGCCGGAAGAGATTTTATTTATTATAAAGTCAGAAAAGTTGAGGAGATTTGTGCCGATACTGCGACCACGACAAAAACCATGCTGACGTTCTGATATATGCTGATAAACCGTGGCAGTTATTTCATTAGTGACAATTTTTTCGAAAACCTTACCAAAGATATTCAATTTGCTAATTGGTCTATAATTAGTGACTAATTGAGAATCACCGCCTTTGTGAATCGGGGTTATTAAAGCTTTCTTCCATAATTCGGGAAAAGTTCCCGACGAAATAGATTTTTTGAACATTTTCGTTATGGGGATGGTTAATTATTTAGCACATGTCTTAATGAAAAGTGGATGGATAAAATCGGCACCGCTACCCTTCTTAACATTCACACCGCTCAAGTGCTTATAGACCAAATCTTCTGTAATATTAATAGAACACAGATCAATAAAGTTATCATTGGGCCAGTGTGACGATAGCGCCCCCTGCCCATCACGAGGGGCGTTACGAATACAGAATTGAAATAATCGTTAAAAAGATTACTCATAGCTTCCCCATCACTAGCGGTTACCCCGTTAAATAACATTTGGTCAGGTATAATATTAACTGGGAATTTAGATTTAATAAATGACCAAAAGTAATTGGGTGATTTATAAATTCTGTCCTCGGCCATGGAGATGTATTTTTCATAACATTGAGCAGCTACTTTATGTTCTCTATTTCTCAAAAATACAAATTCTTCCCTGTCAAGCGGATTTCCGTAGATTTTCCACCTCTTGTGAACCAATCATTTTTGTTTACGAATTTTGACCAAACTGCGCGAGAACCATGGAGGATAACCTGAGATGCGACTTATTCGTTTCGATTCATAATCGGCATGGATACGGCGGTACCATGGAGAAGGAACCGCCGGCCATGATTTCTGATGACTGTGTGGGTCAATGGATTGACCTTTCCATCTATATAAACGATATCTATAATTTATAATACTATGTATTTAATTTTTATAATATTTCGATGGCATAATAGAGATGGGAGTTTTTTTATTGGATAGAGTTCAAACTAAAAGGTAACTCTAGCCAAATTGGTTTGAAGTAGATGTTTCATAGATTGATATGTAGTGTTTTGAATGTTCATAGTCTATCTATAGTTATAAGCTGATGATGATACCTAAGGGTGGGATTTAAAATTGTAGTATTTCAGAACTCATAAGTAGTATAATTCTAATGAATTATATAAAGAAGAGAGGCATAAATAATTTATATTACAGTCTCCTACATATATGTGGAAATTAAAACCAAACTTAATAATGATATAGTTAATTATAAAGTTGACTTATAAAGTTAAAAGTACCTTAATGAGCGTAGGCGATCAATTTAAGATCGTAGGATTGTGATCTGCCAGGTGGATTGTTATAGTATTATAAAATCATTTAAGATTAATTAAACTTTAGAGTTGTATCCTTATCGGATGAGACAAGTCTTGCATATCTATAATATTATTTAGGGAAATTATGGTAATGACATTGTTTGCCTAAGTGTAAGGCCTGAGTGGACGCCCCGCTCAGAGCGGGGCGTCGAGCGTCCATATAAATTGCACTTGTTTTATATGGACGCTGCACGCCCCGCTCTGAGCGGGGCGTGCACTCAGGCCTTACACTAAGGGTTCTATATTTTAGCTAGCGGAACGCGACGCTAAGAGATAAATCTGTTATACTTGGAATACAGATTATTTCACTTATTTGAACTCTTGAGCAAGTCTTATAAACAGACATTAACATTTTTATGGCTTTTTATGAAGAGCAATGAATAGTGATTAGAGACAAGTCTCTAATGATGAGAGTAATAACTCTAAGTGCAAGGCCTGAGTGGACGCCCCGCTCAGAGCGGGGCGTGCAGCGTCCATATAAAACAAACGCAATTTATATGGACGCTCGACGCCCCGCTCTGAGCGGGGCGTCCACTCAGGCCTTACACTAAAGGAAAGAACATTTGATTGATAATGTCAAAAAGGCCATTAACATATTCAATAAAAGATGACCACAGAACGGTCCATTTACCATCTGATGATCACAATTAGGTTTGTTCTCACCCCATCTTGACTAATGAAGGAACATGATGACCATAAAGGGCTGCTCCATATATCATAAAACAAAAGCGGACCCCTTTATATAATATTATTAAATAGCATTATATATTATATCCATTCTCTAAGTGTAAAATTTATGTTAAGCATTATCTGTGTATAGATACAGCTAAAAACTTCCCTAGAATATACAATTTATGGTATATAAAGGATGGTATATAAGGAAATTATGTTCTTTTTGATGTGAATGAACAAGAGAACTTTGTATTTGGATGTACTTATACTGATACAGAGTTTTTGGGTCGGGGCCCATCATAAAACAAAATAATTATAATATTTTGTTTATCTATACTATAAACATCTAGTTATTTTTCTTACAATTTATTTTAAGTAGCTGTTAACACTCTAAACCATTTTTAGCCTTATAGACCTGTTAGGAATTTCTTCATAACATAGGCTAGCTTTAACTTAGATAAACTCCAGCTGAATCCACATAATCTAAAAAGAAACTGGTTGCTATGGACATCGTGGGTTCCTAGCCATTTACTAGACGATCACATTATTCTTCAAGGCCATTATAATAAAATTGAAAGATCATATTTGGAAATTTTGGGGTTTAGAGGTTAGTTAGAGTAGTACGGGTGATTTAAGGGTAGCAATAGGGCGTCAGGCTCTCTTTCTGGGGTAAAGGGGATTAAGGGGGGAAAGCGTTTCAAAGCAGCGTTACGCCATCTTGATTCTTGACGAGAGCGCGAGAGAGAGAGAACCAGGCAGAGCAAGACCACAATACTTAAGCCGCACATACACGCGTATATGACATTTACCGTATTTCTAATCCAAAAAAACAGACTATAGTGATGGAGCCTTGGCAATTGGGTTTTTTCAAATCGTCTTCGAGAGCAATTAGGACTAGTTTCACGAGATGGATCTCATGCTGGACTTTGATGACGTGTGAGGGTTCTCGGATGTGGTTAGCGATGGAGCCATGGCATTTGGGTTTTTTCGAATCGTCTTCGAGAGCAATTAGGACTAGTGTCACGAGATGGACCTCATGCTGTACTTCAATGACGTGTGAGAGATGTTTTCCTACGCCAATTTTCCGAAAAACTCATTAGTATAATCCGAGATTCGTTTGACGGTCGCATACTTGAACCGCTCACTAGGGTACCATAAGAAATAATGAATTACATGACGAATCCAGCAACATAAAAACTAGTTTCATATATTCACAAGGTACGTAAATACAAAATACAGTGTGTAGTGGCCTCTTTTTTAAAATATCTATCGTAAAATTTCAATAATCACAATTATTTACCGATGGCGCTAGTGAGCACGTTAACGCCCTCTTAAATAATGATGAGGATTATCATCAACCACATAATTTTATCACATTGAATAAATATATGTACTTTTTTATGATATCGTTTTTATTTCTTCTTTACCTAGCCAACCAATCCCAATCTTAAAATATCATACATAAGCCTAGCTAGCACATTCGCGTTAATGTCGAATAAACATCGCATTCGTCCTTTCCTAGTAGGTAAGTATGTAAATACGAACGGGACGAAGGCTTCTTGTCCGACATAAACACGATAATGCAGTAAATGTTGTAAAATGCCTAGAAATAACTATTTTATATGACTAGGTACTCGATGTGATTAACTTTCTTTCTTATGTTACGTGGTGATCAAAATAGTCGATGAACGAAACATGATAATAATATAATTATAACAGTGACAGCCCTTCTAAAGTTTAAACCATGTTAACAGGTACCTACACCATGTAAAATATTCTACTAACAATGAATTGCGGCACCGCTAAAAACCGTTAACGACCAAAGCGTCCCATCACTACGCTTCTGGCGCCATGATGTGACAAAGCGCGCTACTTTCGAAACAGCCAATCGCAGCGCCGTTACCGACCTCCCCGCAACCCGCACCTACCGCCAACTGTGGTGACCTTTGCATCGAACTAAATCGCTTATAGGCTCTATCTATAGGAGGTTATCTGTGATTTGAATACATTTATCATGGGAGATATCACGATTAGATATCAATGTTTGCTTTTACAAATGGAATAGGAAAAGTTACATCTGAGTAATACAATCAAAAAAATACCTTATTGTCTAGGCTATAGAGATCAAAATCCATTGACAAGGTTATAATCAATTGTCAATTAATCGGATGATTATTGAGTCATGATTCAAAAAGTTGGCTTGGTTCCGGATATTGAAGTTACAAAAAAAAGCGTTTTATTAAAGGATTGAACAACTAAAAACCTGAGAATCCTACTAGTATTAAGTTGTTTGAAACGTATACTGTAACATTAACAATAATCCCACCAATCAAACCTGGAAACGACCGTACTACTAAGTTACTAACGTCATCCAGTAAAAGGAATAGATACAATAAACACGCGGAAACAACCACTACTAACGCCATCCAGTAAGGAATAGATACATTAAACACCCGGAAACAACTACTACTAACGCCATCCGGTGAGCAATAGAAGCACTAAACCAATGAGAATAACTGTACTATTGACGCTGACTAGTGAGGAAAATGAGTACTAAACACAGAAAAACGATACTACTAGCGGTCTCTCTCGACGAGCGGGCATACTAAAATAGTACCGAATTCGCCAGAAGATGTCGCAGACCGGTCCGATAGCGTTCCTGCATCGCGCTGTTAAGACTTTTCCTGAATTGGTTAGGCTCGCTGGCTGGTACCAGTTTGGCTTCTGGTTCGCCTTCGCTGCGCTCAAGATTCAAACTTTGAATCACTCGCTACGCTCGTGATTCAATTTTTTAGAATCTTTCGCTTCCTCAGGACTCAAAATGCTGATTTCGATGCTGATCGCAGCAAAACCAAACTTTGCTTGCTCTCTTGTTGCACAAATAACTATTTACAATAGATGGAAACATTAAGTATGTTTTTCGACTAAGAATAGGTTAAAAAGTTGATCTACTCGTAGGTTTTTATAATATGAAGATGTCATTATCTAGTTACCTTGCTTAATGCTAGGTTCGTTGATAGTTAGCTATTATTTATAAATTAACGCCGGTTTAGACGAAATTAGAAGGAATCTAAAATAAACGTTGTTTGAACTCAGAAACCAACATTAGGGTGAATTTAAATGTATTCCAGTGGAATTTCAAGGTTTTGACTGTTGTGTGGTAATTTTCATTGAGATTTTAGGGTTCATAATTCAAATTTTTGTAATGTTTGAGGTTAATTTTGGTATTGAATATCAACATACAGCGGGAGCTAGTAATTGTGTTTCGACGGGTTTCGACTTGTGTGGTGTGGGCCAGACATAGTGGCGCCAACGGTACCCGCAGAATAGCGAGAAATATGTATGATGACGACGACGTCGTAGGGGGGGGGGTGCATGCGATTGGATAAGCTATACCAATGACTATAAGGGTCTATATCGGTTGAGAGTTCATGTTACAGTGGTTTTGGTGTCGGCGAAGGTATTTAAGGCGTTGAGCGCGGAGGAGCGTCACTTTTTTCACGGGACCTGCGGTCACTTCTCTACGGACACGAGACGGGACTCCAACTACTACGAGGCAGCGACGGGGCCAGAGGCAGATCTTCAGGCAGAGGCTAGCAGTGTATGGCAGAGCTGCGAGGTCTAACGTCGAGCAGCATCTTCGGCTGTTGTGGTAAATTGGGTGGTCCCAGCGAGCCCAATCTCTGGTATGATTTTAATCTAACTATATTTTACTGATCAGTGAGTGTAGGTATTGCCTGTATCTATTTCCAACATTATCATATCTTTCTATTAGCAATCAATATCGGTTGGCAGCATAAAGTATATACCTATGCGTGTGTTTTAAATGTGTAGCGGTATTGTAACTTTGTAACTACCTCCATTCAAGAGTGCGGTTTATCCCTAAGCGATGCATAATTGTTGGTTATGGTTTAAGCCCTAGTCAGCGAGTAATTATTAGTAATTATGTAGGGTTATACTATTAAGAATACGGATATATATAAGCTATTTTAGTATATTACGTACGACTGTTGCCGTACTATTTTTCATATGTAATTCAGTTATTCGAATGCGTTTATTTTAATTAAGTTTCGCGAGGTGTTTCAGTAAATTAGTGTAATAGGTACCAAATTACACTAGTAAACATATGTAGTGATTTGTAGTGTAGTGACTTAAGGTTGTAAGGTTCCATAATTTTACGGTTCATTTATTAAGGCTAGATAACATTTTTGGTATTTTAATGCTGGCAACACAGGAGGAGATAAGTCAGTTAACCCGGTGAGCGGTGACGGTTGTAACGGAAGGGAAGGAAAAATAAAAGTAACTGAGTTTTACTATCAAAGGTGCATTTTATTGAAGAAGTTTCTAATAAGTCAGAAGCGGAAGAACCAGCTCAATCAAACGTAAGTACACGCCTGATACCTCAATGATGTGATACAAGTAAATAACTGCGAACAAATTTATGCACATACCTACTCAACGAGAAAAAAATTGAATTTCGTTCGTCGTTTGCAACGATTGGAGTGTTGTTTCATTTGCTTCTCCGATTTTATCCTGTAATAATTTGTAAGTAACAACACCATGCAGTTTGAGTTTGTACAGTTTGCATTGAGGTAACATTATTAAGCAAAATACGTATAAGATTATTCGAATACTCCGTGACCGTGGTTACATATCAATTTTGTATTCAATTGCTAAACTAATCTGTCCTAGCGATCGTCAAATATTAGTAACTGTGTAAATAACTTGAGTTTGTTAGTGGGTAAAAGTTGCAATATAATCGTATCATTTTTTAAGTTTACTTGTTTAGCGGCTGAAGGTTTGTACAATCTTTATCTTTGCGTGCGTTAGTGTTTGTTACATATTACGTCAATAGCTTTATAAGAAAAAAAATTACTGAATTGATTTGATAAATTTATATATTGTAGTGGAATTGGAATATAACGTTAGAATAAATTTGCTAAGTATCACTGAAATATTTAAAATTAAGTAAGTCATGCTAAAAGCTACCTTATGGGGTATATAATATGGATTAACAGGTTTCGGGTTAATAATATCACTTATTTTTACACAAACTAGACAACGTGCCCTGAATCTTAATCAGCTGCAATGTTATTGTGGGCTACTTGCCCTTTTACATTCACACATATTTATTTATATACACTTATACATTATCTACATCTACATACACAACCATATTAATAAACACTACCTTATATTTCATTTATACATATTTAATACACTTAGTATATTTACATCACATCCGTCAATATTCTTGACGTGTCAACCAGTTCGGTGCAATGCGCCCGCGCTCCGATAACCGGATCGCGGGAGTCGCCGGCCGCCCGACAGTTACCATGCGCGCGGCCAGTCGATCTATGATACTTACGCGAAGTGCATGCGCCGCTCTGGACCGCTATCGCTTACGTTCTACGCAAATCGCTTGCGCTTAAACCTTATTGTTACATATTTGATTCTTCCTTCCGTACTGTTATCTTCTGTGTAAACTATCTTCTGACTTTGGATATACCTTCTGTGTTGTACTTATTGACATTATAAACATTAGGAAAAGTGGTGTGTTTACATTCACTGTGGCGATACCTAACGTCACATCACGCTCCACCCTTAACCCTACAGTGGTGACCCCTGAAGAACACATTACCAACCGGAGGATTTACCTAGGAAATCGTACGTAGAAGTTTTAAGAATTATGCCTAATAACGGTGTTGGTCAGAACAAAGAAGCGGCAGCGCCGTCGAGCGCACAAATGCCGACCGACAGAGAGCGCGTTTCCACTGCACCGTCATCCGACATTTGTAAAGTTGGAGTGCGCGTTCCACCCTTTTGGCCGGAAGAACCGGAGATATGGTTCTCGCAAATCGAGGGTCAGTTTATGATAGCCGGCATAACGAACGACTTGACCAAGTTCCACTACGTCATCAGCCAGCTTGATCGGCAATTTTCAAAGGAGGTCAAGGATATTATCACCAATCCTCCAGCGACTGACAAATATCCAAAGCTGAAAAGCGAACTCATCAGCCGACTCAGCGACACCAATGAGCGCCAGATCCAGCAGCTTCTTCATCATGAGGAACTTGGCGAGCGCAAGCCTTCTCAGTTCCTGCGTCATCTGCAGGGCCTGGCAGCCAAGCGTATCACGGACGACGTCTTACGCATGATGTGGACCAACCGATTACCCGCGAGCATCCAGACTGTTCTCGCGGCGCATCCTTCAGCATCACTTGATATCCTCGCAGATCTGGCTGACAGGATCCAGGACATCGGCCCACGTTGTGCATGTTCATCACACGTCGCATCCACGAGCTACAGCCCCGGTCCTGACCAGCCACGTTCCAGCATGGACGCTATGGCTCGAGAAATTGCTGAGCTGAGGAAGCAAGTCCAGTCACTAAGGACTCAAGATCACGGCAGTGGTAGATCCCGGTCCATGAACCGCAACCGTTCCAGGAGGCAGAGCCGTTCCAGTACCAGGTCGCAGTCCAGCTACAGGAAATTTCCCATCTGTTGGTACCACTCTAAGCATGGCGAGAACGCCAACAAGTGCATACACCCTTGCGACTACAGGAAGTCGGGAAACGCCACGGGCAGTCGGTGATGGCGACAGCTGATAGCCCTATTTCTTCAGGTCGCCTGTTTGTCACCGACAGAAGGTCGAAGACGCAGTTTTTGGTCGACACTGGTAGCGACCTCTGCGTCTTCCCCAAGTCGTTACTGCGGGAACGTCGAGCACCGACTGAGTACAAACTCACCGCAGCCAACGGGACGACCATCGATACCTTCGGTTACTCACATCTCAACCTGGACCTCGGACTTCGACGCGAATATCCATGGCGTTTTGTTGTAGCGAGCGTCACAAAGCCTATAATTGGTGTTGATTTTTTGTCATTCTATAATTTAATGGTAGACTGTAGAAAACAAAAGCTTGTAGATAATACAACTAGCTTAACTTCATCTGCAATTTCTGCTACTTGTGATGACATATTTTCTGTAAAGGTCTTGACCGGTGCATCTAGCTATCATCGCATATTATCACAGGAATTCCCTGAAATCACGCGACCTGCTGGCACGCAACGCACAATACCACACAACACACAACACCACATTCGCACCACTCCAGGTCCTCCAGTATCCTGCGCCCCGAGACGTCTCGCTCCAGACAAGTTGAAGGTGGCCAGACAAGAGTTTGAAGGTATGTTGGCCAACGGTACAGCTAGACCTTCCGAGAGCCCCTGGTCCTCACCGCTGCACCTGGCGCTTAAAAAAGATAATGGGTGGCGCCCTTGCGGCGATTACCGACAGCTCAACGCTCGTACCGTGCCCGATAAATACCCGATCCGGCACATTCACGATTTTGCTCACAGCATATCTGGTTGTAAGATCTTTAGTACCCTTGACCTTGTAAAGGCTTACAACCAGATACCTGTATATCCAGAGGACATACCGAAGACGGCCATTACGACCCCCTTCGGTATGTTCGAATTTCCATACATGACGTTTGGCCTCCGCAACGCTGGTCAAACCTTCCAGAGATTTGTGGACGAGTTGACACGGGGGCTGGACTTCGTCTATTGCTACTTGGATGACTTTCTAGTGTTTTCCACAGACGAAGAGCAACACAAACAACACCTCCGTGCAGTTTTTACCAGACTCCGGGACTACGGCATGGTGCTCAACGTGTCTAAGTGCGTCTTTGGTGCTCCCCAGGTAACTTTTTTAGGTTACCTGATCTCGGAGAGCGGTACCAAGCCATTAGACACGAAAGTCGAAGCCATACGTGACTTTCCGCCACCTAAGGACGTCAGGCAGCTAAGGAGATTTTTGGGCATGGCCAACTTTTATCGGCGATTTCTGCCGCACGCCGCCCAAATCCAGGCACCTCTTAACGCACTCCTAGGTGGTACAGTCAAAGGCTCCACGCCCATTAACCTAACCGGCGATGCTCTAAAAGCTTTCCAGGAGACCAAGGAAAGCTTATCCAACGCAGCGTTACTTGCTCATCCTGATTGCCAGGCGAAGCTTGCGTTGGTTACAGATGCATCGGATTTGGCGCTCGGCGCGGTCCTGCAACAGCAGCTACATGACAAGGTATGGCAGCCGTTAGCTTTCTTTTCCCGGAAGCTGAGTCCCTCCCAGACCAAGTACTCGCCATATGATCGTGAACTGCTCGCGATCTATGAAGCGATCAAATACTTCAGGCACATGCTAGAGGCGAGACACTTCACTGTCTATACTGACCACAAGCCTATCAGTTTTGCTTTCCACGAAAGGAAACATAACTGTTCGCCTAGGCAGTATAGGCACTTGGACTACATATCCCAGTTCACAACCGACATAAGGCATATATCCGGCAAAGATAATGTTGTGGCCGACACCTTATCTCGGATAGAGGAACTGGAGGTATCACTTGATCTCGCTGACCTAGCTAGGTCCCAAGTGTCCGATCCTGAACTCGCTGAGTACTTGTCATCATCTTCTTTACGCTTGGTAAGAATGGCATTCCCGGGAAGTCGTGAACCCTTGTACTGCGACGTCAGTACGCCGACTCCCCGACCATTTGTTACCAAGCAGTACAGGAAAACGATTTTCACCAGCCTCCATTCCTTAAGTCACCCTGGAGCCAACACAACTGCTAAGATCGTAGCACAGCGTTTTGTGTGGCCCAGCGTGAGGAAGGACTGCAGAGACTGGGCACGAGCTTGCGTACCATGTCAACAAGCCAAGGTGAGCCGACACGTATCTGCACCTTTAGGGACATACGCACTGCCTCGTGCTCGTTTTCAGCAGGTACACATTGACCTGATTGGCCCACTCCCTGTTTCGCAAGGCTTCCGCTATTGCTTGACAGCCATAGATCGCTTCACGCGATGGCCGGAGGTCATTCCAATAGCGGACATCACAGCGGAGACGGTGGCCAAAGCTTTGCTGTCCGGCTGGATATCCAGGTTCGGATGTCCTGTAGATATTGTCACAGATCGTGGTCGACAATTTGAGTCCACACTGTTTCAATATTTATCTAAAGCCATCGGATTCCAGCACAAGCGCACGACAGCGTACCACCCAGCCTCTAATGGCATTTTAGAGCGCTTCCACAGGCAGCTCAAAGCCGCCATCACATGCCATGCTGATGCCAATTGGTCTGAAGTATTGCCACATGTTCTACTCGGTATACGCAGTGCATTTAAAGAGGACTTACAATCTTCCTCTGCCGAATTACTTTACGGCGAGCCGCTGCGCCTTCCTGGCGAATTTTTTGAGCCCAGCATACCCGGAACCACGGATATCACCGACTTTACCGCGCGGTTACGCTCATTCGCCTCGAAGTTGACGCCCGTTCCAGCTTCACGCCATAACAGGAACAAGATCTTTGTGTTCAAAGAGTTAGCGACCGCTGAATACGTCTTCCTACGTGTAGACGCTTCACGCGCTCCTCTAACACCTGCATATTCAGGTCCACACAAAGTGCTGGAGAGAACTGACAAAGTTTTCAAACTTTTGATTAAGGGCAAACCGGTTACCGTAACCGTTGATAGACTAAAACCGGCATTTTACATATCAGAACATTTAAATGTTCATACCGATCAGGATACACTCGCGCCTGTCACACCACCAACCACAGTACATACAGGTGAGAGACCAAGTCTTGATCCTCAACAAGCAAACGTACTTAGAACTACTCGTTCGGGGAGGCAAGTACGTTTCCCAGATTATTATCGCCCCTAACCAGGTCTCTGGGAGGGAGTGATGTGGGCTACTTGCCCTTTTACATTCACACATATTTATTTATATACACTTATACATTATCTACATCTACATACACAACCATATTAATAAACACTACCTTATATTTCATTTATACATATTTAATACACTTAGTATATTTACATCACATCCGTCAATATTCTTGACGTGTCAACCAGTTCGGTGCAATGCGCCCGCGCTCCGATAACCGGATCGCGGGAGTCGCCGGCCGCCCGACAGTTACCATGCGCGCGGCCAGTCGATCTATGATACTTACGCGAAGTGCATGCGCCGCTCTGGACCGCTATCGCTTACGTTCTACGCAAATCGCTTGCGCTTAAACCTTATTGTTACATATTTGATTCTTCCTTCCGTACTGTTATCTTCTGTGTAAACTATCTTCTGACTTTGGATATACCTTCTGTGTTGTACTTATTGACATTATAAACATTAGGAAAAGTGGTGTGTTTACATTCACTGTGGCGATACCTAACGTCACATCACGCTCCACCCTTAACCCTACATTATCATCAAATTGAAGGTTAGGTTCACACTTTTGTAAGAGGTATTTATGAATGTTATGAGTTATTTTTTGCTTTTACTTATAAAAAAAAGGTATGCAGATAACCGACGAGGTGTCTCATACTTTTCCGTTTCCAAGTTTCAGGATATGGGTGACAAGGATGGCAACGACCGCAATGGGGACAATCGCAGGCTATTGACTCCATTGCGGCATGAGCAAAATACTACAAATGCCAGGCATTCTCGCAGCCGTAGTCCAGTGAGCAGCTGCAGTCAGAGTACCTATCGCCGTCGCATTCAGCAGCGAGAAACAGAATTAGAACGCGAACGTCAACGTGTGTTGCTGTTGGAACGCGAATTGCTACGAGAGCGCGAGCAAGATCGGAGAAGTCGATCCGAGCGTCAAAGTCGCCTTCGTAGTACGGAGAGAAGTGAACGTCGCAGCCGACGTCTCTATGATAGGAGCGAGCGTCGGAGCCGTCGACGCAGCACCGAGCGCAGGAGCCGCATCAGCGAGCCGAGGCTCGACAGGGAGCAACCAGAGCAACATCGACAGCGAGAGAGACATCCTAGCGGGGAGCGTCGTGCGCTAAGGTCACGTAGTCCTGTTTTCTCAAGTAAAGATATTTTAAGTATTATACAATCACTTAAGAGTGGTCCGCCGGCACAAGCTGTAAACCAAGGTTCACAAATGAGTATGAAAAGTCTGGATTACAAAAATATCATCCCAGAATTCGATCCATCAGCAAAAAACCAACGTATGGACGTTTGGTTAAAGAAAGTTAACGAATGTGCCTCTGTTTCCAGCTGGGACGAAAAGACCACTGTTCATTTCGCGATGCAGAAACTCCGACGACTGGCCAAGACTTGGTACGAGAGCCAGAATTCCATTCTATTCACTTGGCCCGAGTGGCAGGATAAATTAACCAGCGCATTTCCTTGCGACCAGAACTACGGCCAGTCCTTGGAGGAGATGCTTAAGCGACGTAGCCGATTTAACGAACCAATTGAAGTATACTTCTATGAAAAACTTGCCCTATTAAATAACTGCTAGATAACGGGGAAACTTTACACTAGCCCTGACTTTTTAAACTAAGTTACCGAACTATTTCTTGATGCGTGTCTTTGGACTCTTTGATCGTGTCGTGTCACTCGTGTCAAATAAATAAATAAATTCTCGTTCTCGAGAACATTCTCAGAAGTTACCGAGAAATTCTCATGTGGAAAGTTTCGCAACTTTGTAAACTTCTCGTGAGTGCATTGCTAGGCATGGTCACTAATATTGCGCTTGTCATTCACGAATACGCTGCAGACATCTCGATATTACCACAGGATATAAAAGCAGTAAAACGGTCTTTCGTCGGGGAAGCGGTCAGCGGTGGACGCTTTGCATCTTAAGCGAAGCTTCTGACGCTGATTGCATAATTGACGACTCACCAAACTACCGAACAACATCGCTTTATAAGCAAACTTGTCATTGGCGAAATCATCTTAGCTTAGATGAAAGCCATTTTTTAAAAGAAGATAAGAAGAAAGCAGTAAAACAAATTCTTAGAAACGTCTGATTTGATGCACTCACACATGGACACGCGTCGCTACAATAAACTTTCCCGTCACAGCGTTTACGGAGCATCAGCGTATTTGAGCAGCGGTGTGACCGCCTGCTTTCTCCGTGTTAAGGTCTGGTCAGTCCTCAACACGAAGAAAGCAGACGTTCAGCAATGACAGACTGTAAATACCTATTAAGTAAAATACAATCGACTCGGACGCTGCTACTTTACTAAAGTATCTCAACCATTCTATAGCACCAAACATATGTAGATGACTGCAGTTTGACTGCATTTTAACTGAAATACATTACCTATATGGAAAAATCTGCTGCAGCCCCTTACTGCAGGCTACCGGCTTCTACCTTTACATAGATCTCTGCCTGCTCTGCCAGCCATTATAAAAAGAATATATACCTACTTATTCGGTTAGAAATAAACCAAGGTTGTAAACAGTAGGTATAGAGTAGGTAATGGTGCCGTTGATGGCTAGGTCCGACCCCGAGCCCGGGAGCGGGTGGATGCGACGCGCGTGATTGCGGCTTCTGCCGCTATTTATAGCGCACAGGGAAGTGCGGCGCGCGCCCTCGCACAGGTAAGTGCTCGCGCGAGGGGCTGGCGGTTCACGCAGGCGGGTCACGTGCCCGGGACACGGTGTCTCACGGGTTTTGGACTTCGACATGGCCGTCAAACTCCGCAAATTGCTCTCGATTGAATGACGACCGGTGACTGGCCTGTTCGCGACATGCTGCCGTAAGTAACGAGCCGCGGGCTTATTATTCACTTACGTATAAACTTTGGCAGATCATTCGGTCGGGAACCATCAATCAATAGACTTTGCTTTGTCATTTCATCATCCTCCTAGCTTTATCGATCGACGACCGCTTTAGCTTAGTTGGTAGTGACCCTGCCTACGAAGCAAGAGGTCCTGGGTTCGAATCCCGGTTAGGGCATTTATTTGTGTGATGAGCACGAATATTTGTTCCTGAGTCATGGATGTTTGCTATGTATTTAAGTATTTTTTTATCTATATAAGTATGTTTATCGTCGTCTAGTACCCATAGTACAAGCTTTGCTTAGTTTGGGACTAGGTCGATTTGTGTAAGATTGTCCCCTAATATTTATTTATTTATTTATCTAGTTTTTTTATAGGTGTAATACAATACTAATACTCTTTTAATAGCACAACACAGATAAATCAGTTACAAAAGAACACACAAAGCCACAAGGAGACAGTAGAGGTAAAACAACAGGCGGTCTTATCGCTAAAGAGCGATGTATAAACAGATCAAGTAAGCCGTGTTGACTTCATCCACCGCTAGATGGCGCTGTTCCCTGCGGAAACTAGCGAACACTTGGTCGTCATAGTTTCTCTGGGATATTAATCTAATGTTTTAATTTTTGAGCTTTTCGTGTGGAGTCACGTTTACCGAGAATAAACATACGTCGTCAAATTAACCGGTGTTTATTCTTGCTTTCTTTCGAGACCCTGGTGCAAGCGCTTTGTACATGGTCCATCGAATCGGATAGCCTGGTGAAGTGGCTTATTTTTGGAAGTCTTCGCCTCGTGCTCAGTAGCAGTATGTAGTTTGCTGTTAATAAGGCCGGGAAGTTTGCAGCTAATAGAGGTTGCCAGCCCCATCTAGTGGCGAGTAGCAGGAAGCTACTCTTGGATGCAAATATTGGGAGATCAGCTGCGACAGTGGCGCCCCTGGCACGAGAAGTTAGCAGACGACGCGAGTAGCGCCGTAAGGAGATCAGCGAAGTAGTGACGTCACATATTGATTGGGAGTGAGTGAGACAAGTGATCAACTGTGAGTACATTGAAATTTATATTGCACGCGAGTTTCAACCTAGTGAACAAAAATTAAGTTTGTGGATTTGCCAAGGAAGATTGAACTTTATTAACAAGAAGATCAACACTTAGTAAAGTTGATTGTTTACATAGACTTAGCAGAAAAATCATCATCGGTGTCATCGACTTGGAATATTTTCGTTGTTTATGGACTTAGAAAAACCTTGGTAACTTTGGACTTAATATTAACATAGAATAAATTGTAATAATTACTAACTTAGAATATTGAGAAAAATCCTGTTGGAACGGGGAATCCATGCCCAATTTTGCCTAAGTTTTGTTTGGTTTGAAACACTTGTAAAATTTTTGCGATCACACCAAACACGTATAAAATTATAACGACCGTTCCAAGTACTTGTAAAATTTTAGTTATTGCCGTGTTCACAAAGTTGGTAATTTAAATTGTAAAGTTGTATGCTTTCATAATGGAGGCCATACTTAACTACCAAGATGACTTATGCACACGTATATTCAAAGCGAGAGTTAATTTTAAAAAATCACCGAAAGACCGTAAAACCAAGCATCATCTGGAAAGCAGATTAGAGAACTTAGACCAATTATGGTCAGAATTTAAAAATGGACACAAAGAATTAGTACAAGGGTCTGATTTAACAGTCTTAAAAAGTAAGCCTTATATTACCGGGGATACTTACGATAAAACTGAAGCGGAGTATACGGATTACCGATGCGAGCTAAAAGATTTGTTGTGTCAGTTTACTACCGCAAATCTTAGTAAAGGGGGTAGTAACAGGGAGGGTACGTCAGGCAAATCAAGTACAGTAAAACTCCCTAAATTGTCTATCCCTACTTTCTCAGGGAAATATCATGAGTGGACCACCTTTAGAGATCTGTTTTTGTCGATGATCCACAGTAATGACTCGTTGGACAGCGTGCAAAAGATGCAATATTTAAAAAGCTACTTGGCAGGAGAGGCGGAGCAGTTACTTCGTAACATACCGGTTTCGGAAACGAATTATTCGCGATGCTGGAGTCAGCTAGAGCAGAGGTACAATAATAAAAAGTATTTATCACATTGTATCCTCAACCGTTTGTTAAGTCAAAAAAGTGCAACCGCCGAGTCTCCGGCTTTCCTCAAGGAGCTTATGGATACGTCGACAGATTGTTTAAGCGCACTGTCTAATCTAGGCATTGATGTCTCCACATGGGACATTATTGTAATACATCTGTTAACGTTAAAATTAGATCCTGAAACACGTAAGCAATGGGAGCTTAATGTAGCAACCAACTCAGCGTCAGACGCCTTGCCTACATTTGAGCAGTTTAAGGAGTTTCTGACAAGTCGTTACAGAGCTTTGGAATTTATTGAACCGAAGAGTGCCAATAAGACCCCAGGTGCTTACGGGAAATCGTTTAGTGGTAATAAACAACATGTATTAGGTACACGTAGCGAACGCATCCGCACTAGCGTGCGAATTCTGTAAAGAGTCTCACAAACTGTGTTTCTGCAAAAAGTTTGCAAATGAGAATTATGAGAAACGACACGAGTTTGTAACTGATAATCGAATGTGCTATAATTGTCTAGGTAGTAACCACACTGTAAGATTCTGCCAAAAAGCCACTACTTGTAGAATTTGTAGAAAGAAACATTATTCCTTGCTTCACCCAAGGGATGTCTCAACTTCAACTGCGAGCTCCAAGAACGCAGGTCAGGCAGTTGAAGGGGTGTCGAAAGAAGCCACACATATAGCGACGGATAGTACACCAAAAGAGACCACGCCGATTGTCAGCTGTTTTACGAAAGGGGTATCTCGTGAGGAGATACTGTTAGCCACAGCTCTGGTAAGAGCTGAGTCTAAAACAGGTGACTATCAGGTAATTCGAGCGTTATTAGACCAAGGCTCACAGGCTTCGTTTGTTACAGAAGCCGTGGTACAAGCCCTAGGGATAAGGAAAATTCCCATTAGATCATCGATTTCAGGATTAGGTGGCGATACGACGTCAGTGACGTCTAAGTATACGGTTCAATTGAAAGTCCAATCGCTAACCGATCCAACCTTCAATCTTGTGTTGAAGGCGTATGTGCTGAATAAGATCACCACTTATCTTCCCGGCAAGAAAGTAGCAGTTCCAGAATGGTTGGAACTACAGCAGCTCACGTTGGCTGACCCAACGTATAGTTCTCGACGAAATCTACAGCCAGATTCTTAAAGATGGAGTGCTGCGAGGTCCAAAGGGAACTCCTGTAGCACAGTGCACCACACTCGGGTGGTTTTTGTCTGGTCCGGTAGGTTCGGCGAGTACAAACAACAATGTAACCGTCTTACATGCACATGTAAACGAAGACGATTTGTTGAAACGTTTCTGGGAGATAGAGGCCGAGCCAGCAGCAACCATTAAGCGCCTCACAGTGGACGAACAGAAATGTGAAGAATTGTTCGCGTCCACTACGGTGAGAGACGAGGATGGCAGCTATGTCGTGAAGCTACCGTTCCGGGATCCCAGTTCAACCTGTAAAGGAAATTCACGTGAAGTTGCTGTGAAAAGATGAGACACTAAAGCAGAGATACACCGACGTGCTGAAAGAATATGAACAACTAGGCCGCTGGAGTGGATTATGCAGGACCCATTAACATAAGGACAACCAAGGGCCGAGGACATCACTCGTATAAAGGATACGTGTGTTTATTCATTTGTATGGTCACGAAGGCCATACATTTGGAAGTGGTTAGTGAGCTGACGTCGCGTGGATTGCTTGAAGCATTCAAAAGGTTTGTGTCAAGGCGCGGTCGCTGTTTGGAGCTCCATAGCGACAACGGTACAAATTTCGTCGGAGCTTCCAAAGAACTGAAGGATCTTTTCCACGCGGAGAAGTCCAGCATGGTTAAAGAGATAGCCGAGAGTTTAGCTTCCAATGGAACCTCATGGCATTTTATACCTCCCAGAAGCCCTAACTTCGGTGGTTTATGGGAAGCTGGGATAAAATCCACGAAATATCACATTAAAAGAGTCATCGGGGACTCTACTCTTACTTATGAAGAGATGACGACTTTACTTAGCCAGATAGAAGCCTGTCTAAATTCACGACCTATCTCTGTCATAAATAATGACCCAAATGAGCCGAACCCGCTAACGCCGGGGCATTTTTTAATCGGAGAGCCGTTAGTTACAGTTCCAGAACTTAACTACGAAACGTCAAATATCGGAACACTCATGCAGACATTTTGGCGACGTTGGTCAAATGAGTATTTGACCCACTATTTACATCGCTATAAGTGGTCACATCAAATCCCCGAACCCAAGGTGGGGGACGTCGTCTTGGTGAAGGAGGATGATCTGCCTCCATCCAAGTGGCTTCTTGGTAGAATTGTGCAAAAGCACACTGGTTCAGACATGTTAACTAGAGTAGTAACCATCAAATGTAAAAATTCTTTGATAAAACGTCCAACGTCCAAACTCTGTGTCTTACCAGTGACTAATTAGTGTAGTTTATTTTATGTTGTTATTCTGTAGAATTTAAGTGTTTAGGTCAGAAAGAAGCTTTGCTCTGTTTCAAGCATACTGTAACCTGTAGTATCTCTCTTACCTATAAATCCGTAGCCATTGCATGGTGGGCGGTTATGTGGAAGGACATATTGTCCTTGGTGGGCGGTATGTATGAACAGATCAAGTAAGCCGTGTTGACTTCATCCACCGCTAGATGGCGCTGTTCCCTGCGGAAACTAGCGAACACTTGGTCGTCATAGTTTCTCTAGGATATTAATCTAATGTTTTAATTTTTGAGCTTTTTGTGTGGAGTTACGTTTACCGATAAACATACGTCGTCAAATTAACCGGTGTTTATTCTTGCTTCCTTTCGAGACCCTGGTGCAAGCGTTTTGTACAAGCGATCTCTACCAAACAACCTTTGGGTAGTGGAGAAAATAATAGCAAAACTAAGTAGCCTACCAATACCTAATGTAGTGAAAATAAATTAAACACTCACGTACAACAACACGTTAAATTTATTAAATAAATGCCAATATTTTCAGTTTTAACAAAAAAACCGCTGTCTTGGTCACGGTGACCGCGATAAATTAAGCACAGGCTCAAAATTATTAGCTAATACATTTTCAACTAAAGAAAACCTTGGAAAGAAAAGGTTACCTGTTCAACACGGAACTTAAGCAGTGCGCTACCCAGATCGTCCTTGGTAATGGGCATTTACTTGCTTAGTCGCTTAAATAGTTTTCCTGTTAACACAATCCTTAAGAGATGAGAGTGGGGCGTAAATGGGATGATAACATTAATTATGGATGGATGATAGTCAAATAAAGGAAACCAAATAAATGAGACACGTTAGCGGATGGATGCTGTTTGGAATTTTGGGAGAAAAATGCGAAAGTGATCGGGTGGAACAGGTCACGATCAAGGACTTTGCCCTGCGATTTAAAGGCAGCCAGTGCAGCAAAAGTTAAGCCAAAGCGGACTTACTAAGTGAAAATCTGGTAAGAAACTGGACAGGATACATCAAGTCTTTAAAATAAAGGACTAAGGTTACTAAGAATGATTAAGCCTAACACTTAACGTACGCCACTTAACTACAAAAGCGTAGCCGATGAAACGTTGGCTTCAAGCTTGAGGAGTAATTCACCACGCGATGCGACTTCAGTTGGTCGAGGACTTCGCCTAGCCGTAGCACCCCCGGCGTAAATTTATGTTGAACGTCGCGCCTCGTAACTTGGGCCACGCGCCCCAACCAGAAAGCCTGATCGCCTCCCACGTCTGGCCTCAGATTGCAATAGGACAGTGAATAGCACGTTCACAAGATACGCCACAATCTCCAGCGTCAAGCAAAGGCAGGGGTTCCTGCGTCCTTTATTCCCCTCGTTCTGCCAAGCGCCTCACAGGCTGTAAAATCTCGTCCTGCGAGTGAAAACGCCGAAACTTTCGACAAAAAGGTAGACTGGATAACTGTGATATCCGGTAAGCACTTGAATAGGGTTTCCAGCGAAAATAAAAAGAAACAGAGCTAAACAGCAGCAGCTGTTTTCCAACACAAGCTTGTCTCAAGAATCTCACTTTTTAGGCCCTTGCAAAACTGACAACTCCAAATCCGAATCTAGAATAATTCATATTTTAAATTTCAAATTGTCTATATAAAAAACCAACCAGTTCTGAAAATAAAAAGTCTTAATGTAAGAATGGAGTCCGTAGACGACCTGCAGTAATCGCTGCACTAAATAATATTATCGTAGGTAATTATTATTTATGTATTATTAATAGATCCAAATTAGCAATAGATCCAACAGGTAGGATTTTAAATTGTTTTTATAATAACATGGAACAGTATTTTAGTGAAATTGCGTACTAAACGTGAAAGTGATGCTACGATTACGCACAGTGAGTGTTATCTACGGTAAAAATCAATGCGCAAGGACGCTATAAACGGATAAAACATTTGCAAGTATAAACAGTGATTAGACCGTGAAATAACCGTTGACAAGCCAAAAGAGCGCCGTAGTGTAACGCGACTATAACTCTAAACAAACAAATACGGACAAAATCATCATACAGTGAGTAAAAACCTCAAAAGTTTTGAGATAAACAGTTTCAATTGCCGTTAACCCAATTTAAATAATTGACAAGTTGTAAACAAAAACCAGCTGTTTCATCACTCTACCGCCAGCCATACAGCACCATCTAGGGCTAATGCATTGTACAAACTACTACCTTACAAATACTACGAACGAACAAGACGCTAGTTACATATGCGCGCCATCTATCAACATTTGGCCAAACTACTGTGTCTTGTAAGTGTGTGTATAATACTGTCTAGTAACCTAAAGCTGATTGTATTATATTCTGACACCGGACTATACCGCAAGATGGCGCTCTCGTGCACTAAATGTAATGAGGAAATACATAACAAAGACTTTCTTAACCTTTTCAACGCTCTCATATTTGAATGAAGTGATCATTCACACGCCAAGAGCTGTTGCCTTATCAAAAATTACGAATCTCGTAGTGCTGTGCAAAACATTTATCGATAAAATTTACTAGCCTCGGTAATCGTACTAATCGTAGTACGAGAGTGAGTGCTCATTGAAGCAATCTTATTGACAATCAAGTCAATACGTAAGTCCTTTAAATGGTGACTTGGGCGTGTTGCTGTGAGAACCACTTATTTTACTAACAGCAACACGCCCGAGTTATGGCATAAACGAATTATTACATTTATTAACCAGTAAGTAATTTTGTTTTGTTCTACTTACACTGACCTTGATGACGTTTGAAAGAAATGGTATACAAAGTATGTCAAATGAGTAGGTATGACTACAGCAAGTAAATATTCTCAAATAAAATAGACATGATAATGATAAAATTTTCAACAAATACAACAACATATACCTACTTATACAGTTTATTTCATTACAATGAAAAATACCGGTAAATATGATTTTCAAGGACATTCATCACGGCAACCCAAATTATTTCTACATTTTCCGGTGGAATGAACAGGAGCATTTTTCTTATATTTGATTGCCGATTATTATACACACAAGATCGTGCGTTTTCATTTTGAGCCAAATGCTGTGGCGACAAGAGTCGCACACTTATCTAGCGTGTGAAGATTGCACCTGCATTGGCCGAACGCTTAGCAATGCAGTCTCCGGCACTCGCCGGTAATGTTCGGGACCAGCGCGAGCGCAGGTGGTTCGGCCGCCATCGGCCGTCTCCGCTGCTCGCCATTGTCCGCTACGCTCTGACGCTAGACGCACGCTTGCTTACTTAAAGAAAACCGTTATTCTTAGTTACGTTACGAGTACAAATGAATTAGCTTATTGTTATTGCTTGCCGTGCTTTCGTTCTATATGTTTTTCTTTACTTCTTCCTAACGCCTGTGCGATATCGTGCCTGTTGTGTATGACTGTAATGTGTATTGTGTTTAGTCAAAGTAAACTGTAATATTGACTTGAGTGTTTCTTTGTTCTCCGAACTGTACCAGTGAAACTAGTGCCACAATTGGTGACCTTCGACATTGAACAGTACCTTGGTTTCGTGGACAGTGTAGTTTTTTTTTTCTATACCTATCGTGGGAAAATGCCGGACGAAACTCCTCAACAACCGAAAGAAGAAACATGCCGAGTGGGTGTTCGTCCACCTCCATTTTGGCCGGAGGAGCCCGCATTATGGTTCGCCCAAATGGAGGGCCAGTTCATTTTATCGAATATAACGGCTGATGCAACAAAATTTTATCAGGTAGTAGCACAACTCGACCACCGATATGCCAAAGAGGTTAAAGACATAATTACAACGCCGCCGTCTACAAATAAATACGAAACTTTAAAAAAAGAGCTTATAAAGCGCCTTTCGGCGTCTCGGCAGCTAAGATTAAATCAACTGCTACGGAATGAGGAACTCGGCGACCAAAAACCCTCACAGTTTCTTAGGCACCTCAGAGACCTGGCTGGTACCGATGTAACTGACGACTTCCTCAAAACTATTTGGTCTGGTCGTTTGCCAGCCAATATTCAGACCATCGTAGCTTCACAGTCGGAACTGACATTGGAGAGTTTAGCAGATATAGCCGACAAAGTGTACGAAATCGCTCCAATGGGCCCACCGCAAATAGCTAGTACGTCAGCAAGAGCACAATCTTCTTATGTCACTAGTGCACAGTTCGATCAAATGGCACAACAGATAAGTGAACTTACAATGCAAGTAGCTAAGCTCACAAGCACACGTGATTCGTCGATCCATGCACCTGCACAATATTACCCGCGATCACGCTCTCGTTCAAGAGGTAGGCCAGGGCGTAGCCAGTCCAGGTCCAGGACTCCACAACCCCCGCCCGATCACCCCCACTGCTGGTACCACTTTACATTTGGATCTCGTGCAAACAGATGTCGGTCACCCTGCAGCTGGGAATCGGAAAACGCCAGGAGCAGCCGGAAGTAGCGGCCAACGACTGCTCAATTCAGACAGGCCGGCTATTTATCACCGATCAAACTACGAAAATGCTGTTTTTAATAGATACCGGATCCGATTTGTGTGTCTTTCCGCGGTCCGCCGTTAAATCGCCTTGCACACCTACAAAGTATGACCTTGTAGCTGCAAACGGAACGGTAATCAAAACATATGGTCCAATACAACTATACTTGAATCTAGGACTCAGACGCACTTTTCCATGGAAGTTTACCATCGCGGACATATCTAAACCGATTATAGGCGTGGATTTTTTGAGTTTTTATAACCTGCTCGTAGATTGCAGACACCAACACCTCATCGACGGGACGACATCACTCTCTGTATCAGCGCCACGTCAGAAGGTGCTGGAGAGCATCGCTTCGATCAAGACGGTTTCCGGGGAAAGCGAGTTCCATGACCTGTTGCGACAATTTCCTGATATCACGCGCCCAACAGGTACTGTAGTAAAACCCAAACATAATACACAGCATTTCATCAGGATCACTCCGGGCCCTCCAGTCTGTTGCCGGCCGCGGCGTTTAGATGTTGATCGTTTGAAGGCAGCTAAAAAGGAGTTTGAGGACATGATGCAAAACGGCACCGCCAGACGATCAGAAAGCCCTTGGTCTTCTGCCCTGCACTTAGTCAAGAAAAAAGATGATGGATGGAGACCTTGCGGAGATTATAGGGCTCTTAATGCGCGTACTATTCCTGACCGATACCCTATACGCCACATACAAGATTTTTCACAACAACTCTCAGGTTGCTCTGTATTTTCTAAGATTGATTTAGTAAAAGCATACAACCAGATACCCATTAATCCAGCCGATATACCTAAAAGCGCCATAACCACGCCATTTGGGCTATACGAATTCCCATTCATGACCTTTGGACTTAGGAACGCAGCTCAAACCTTCCAAAGGTTCATTGATGAAGTACTCACCGGTTTCGACGACTTCTGCTTTGGATATCTGGATGATATATTAGTATTTTCCTCATCTGCGAGCCAACATAAACAACATCTGCATCAACTATTCGAGCGGCTTAGCGAGTACGGCGTTCTGATTAACTCCGCCAAGTGCGCATGGGGTCAATCGGAAGTATCTTTCCTTGGTTATAACGTATCTGCAGCAGGAATACAGCCATTCGACGTCAAAGTACAGGCTATACAAGAATTCCCCATACCAAGAACGGTAAAGGAATTGAGAAGATTCCTTGGTATGCTAAATTTTTACAGGCGGTTTATACCACAGGCGGCAAGAACCCAGGCTCCGTTAAACATGTTGCTGGAAGGCCCAAAAGTCAAAGGAGCACAACCGGTGAATTTTACTCCAGACCTGCTCAGTGTCGCTCAGCTTCAACCAATGTAAAAAGACACTTGCGGATGCCACTCTTCTTGTGCATCCGGACCCAAAGGCTGAGTTATCTATAGTTACAGATGCATCTGATGTCTCCATTGGCGCAGCGCTTCAACAACGTAATGGTTCATCATGGGAGCCTCTCGGTTTCTTTTCCAAAAAGTTGAAGCCGGCACAAAAGAAATATAGTCCCTACGACCGGGAACTATTGGCAATATATGAAGCAATCAAATATTTTCGTCACATGATAGAAGCAAGAAACTTCACTGTGTTTACCGATCATCGCCCACTTACATACGCTTTCGTTTCCCCTAGAGAACATACTACTTCACCACGACAATACAGATACTTCGACTATATTTCTCAGTTTACCACTGAGATCCAGTATGTACCTGGACCAGAGAATGTTGTAGCGGATGCGCTATCCCGAGTAGAAGAAGTCACTTCGACTGTGGATTACCAAGCACTTGCACGATCTCAGGGGACAGACCCTGAGCTGCAAAGTCTTCTCCGCACTGGATCTTCGCTCAATTTACACAAGATTACAGTACCAGGCTCTGACGTCAAAATCTATTGCGACGTGTCTATACAACCTCCTCGACCATTCGTCACTGCAAGTTTCAGAAAACAAGTCTTTGATATGCTCCATAACTTGAGCCATCCAGGTAACTCAGCTACAGTGCGGCTGGTAACACAAAGATTTGTTTGGCCAGGGATTCGCATGGACTGTAGAGAATGGGCTAGGCTGTGCCAAGGCTGCCAGCGTTGTAAAATTACCCGTCACACAACAGCTCCTCTTTCCTCCTTTCCTATCACTTCTTTGAGGTTCAGCCACATCCATCTGGACCTCGTGGGACCGCTAACTCTGTCTTGTGATTACAGATATTGCCTTACCGTCATCAACCGTTTCACTCGGTGGCCTGAGGCTATACCACTGAAGGATATGTCAGCAGAGACATGCGCCGCCGCCCTGGTGTCCGGGTGGATATCACGGTTCGGCTGTCCGGAGCAGATTACGACGGACCGTGGTGGCCAGTTTGAGTCTCATTTGTTCCGAGCTCTTACCACTATGGTGGGTGCGCACCACTTTCGCACCACCGCGTATCACCCTATCTCTAATGGTATGATTGAACGCCTCCACAGACAACTAAAAAGCGCCATCATGTGCCACGATAACTCACAGTGGACCGAAGCCCTGCCGCTAGTCTTATTGGGTATCCGAAGTTCCTGGAAAGAGGATATTCAGTCGTCGTCAGCTGAGTTGGTGTATGGCGAGGCACTTCGTCTGCCTGGCCAGTTCCTATCACCGTCAGTCCACCACACAGTTGAAGACCTAACCTGCTTCGCGTCGCGCCTACGGTTGTACACTAGACAGCAAAAGTCCATGGTCAATTCAGAAACAGTTTCGCTTGTCCGCCGAATCCTACGCCATCTATGAGCACAACGTGTAGTATTATTATAGATGTAAATGTAAGCCTCAAAAGTTAAGCGAGATTTCACTAGATGGCGTTGTTAGCTGATTTTTAATGAAATAAAAATTGTTTTTGTCCGCGTCTTCGAAATTTCTATTTACTTGGATAACCACCACCTACTATTTTTGTATATTTATCGAGTCAACTTTAACGCATTCCCGATTTTTTGTTTTTAACAACACACCTTCGTGGAGGTATTATTAAATTTTCTTCTTCTTGTTAGTGTTTTGCACTAAGAGCGAACTCCAAACATCGAATAAATTACAAAAACATAATTTGGCTGGACGCGGCCGCGGGTTTGAACCCGAATTCTCAGGTCGACTTTAAACTGCAGTCTATTTGCCACTGGGCCATTTGCCATTTGGATGGTAGATTGAAATTAATCATCAGTTTGTTTTTTTATACCTACAGATATCCATTGCGACTACGTTTAGTATAATAATTGAAGAAGGTAGATAGATGACATATAACTACCGTAATCTTTTTTATTACACTCACTTCGTATTCATTCGTTAGCCGTTTACCAATTGATTCCTTTCTTTACTAATATAGCAATGAGTTATCGATTGATCTTTAAAAGATCACAGTTAATTGCTATTTAATATAATGTATAAACGTAAGTAGTTTTTACATGTTTTGTAATATTAATGATACTTAATCTAATTACCTACTCGTATCTTACATTGTTGTTATTATGTAATACTGTTGTTACAGCGAAAAAACGGTTGTTTTATGGGCACAAAAGGAAGGATCTAGTAGATCAGGTCTCAATCATACCATTATTCAGCGTGCAGCTATGGTGAATGGTGATGACCTACGAAGAAAGTTGCTTATAACCGATAAGCCACTTCCACGCAAGTGAAGAGTTGAAGACACAGTTCGCCGTTGCTAACAGATGCACAGAAAACGGCACGGTTGTAATTTACCCTATAGAATTTAAATGATGGTGAAGTGTTTTAAATCCAGTGAACACGGCCGTTTAAGTTTATGATATCGTAATAATACGTATGATAATGTTCGCGTAGTTCCTAACATGGAGAAGGTGAAGAAGCCGACCAAACAGTGCAGTGCAGTTTACATTTAGATTTATACATTATGTTTTAGGAAAAGGCCGGGTTATGCTAGACAAATTAAAAACAAAAACATTGCTTAGTAGGTATGATGTTTGCATTTTTTTTATCGCTTTACTATTCGAAATGTGATTGTGAGTTATTATTACTTATTATTAACTATATAATCATAAGTTCTAACTAGTGTAAGTAACCGAGAAAGTCCGAATAATATTATTATCATTATTAAAAAATCAATAACAGTTTTCATTATTTGAACGCTCACATAGGTATAGATATATATATGTATAAGTATGTCAATTAACATCTAAATCCGTTCGATTGATTTGAATGTTAGATAACCCGGCCTTAAGTTAATAATTGTTAATGTTATATTTATTGGGGGTATAGCTTCAATCTTTTTCCAATTTTCGGAAATGAAACTTAAGCTATCACCTTAATTAAATGTTAGAAAAGTTGCTAAGTAACTATTACTAAGTTCTATTAAAAAACTGCGTTAGCAGTACTGTAGTTAACGAAATAAACACAATAAAAACAAAAAAAGCTGTCTTAATTATTTAAGTTATTAATATTTTATTTCATTAAACGATTTTTATTTATATCTAAAAAACTTCCATCTAGAAATACAAAACTATAAAAAAGCAAAAACATAACTTATTCTACCATTAACAGGGAATCGATCTTCGATCGATCTTGGCTGCCGAGTTTATAGCACATGTCTCAATCCACTGGGCTGTCGCATCATTTTAATTACTAGTGGAAATATAGCATTCACATATCAGTTGTATCACACTTAAATAAAGCTATTGTAAATTGGTATTTGCTAATAATTAGTATAATTACACTATTAGGAGAATACTTCTGGTGATAATAGGTGTAAATTTATAGTAAATTGGCTTATATTCCGCGATGTTCAAATACCATCGCCAAGAACGCCATCTAGTTTATTTATTGCACACAACGTGCAACTATGTGAGTTGAAGACGTCAAACCATTCAAGCGAAACTAGGCCGTAAGGTGTCCATGCATTATTGCAGCCGATAGTACATGTCGAAACTTACTCCAAGATCAGCTAAGTGGCATCGTAGTACTCCATTCCACTTACCTAAAAATCTAGCAGACTGCTCTCACGTGTTCCTGCGCTTAGATAGAGTCCGCAGACCTTTAGAACCGCCGTACGCTGGACCTTATAAGGTAATGGAACGGAGCGAAAAGTATTTCAAGGTCTTGGTACGAGACAAGGCAATGAACGTCTCCATCGATCGGTTGAAACCTGCCTTCACGGTCAACGATGCTGCTGGAATACCCCTTACTCCTGAAATGCTTCCTACATCTCCACCTGAGGTTACCGAAAGACGCACCAAGAGCGGCAGAAGGGTACATTTCCCGGATTACTATCGACCGTAGTCACGGTCTCAGCGGGGGACCTATGTGGCGACAAGAGTCGCACACTTATCTAGCGTGTGAAGATTGCACCTGCATTGGCCGAACGCTTAGCAATGCAGTCTCCGGCACTCGCCGGTAATGTTCGGGACCAGCGCGAGCGCAGGTGGTTCGGCCGCCATCGGCCGTCTCCGCTGCTCGCCATTGTCCGCTACGCTCTGACGCTAGACGCACGCTTGCTTACTTAAAGAAAACCGTTATTCTTAGTTACGTCACGAGTACAAATTAATTAGCTTATTGTTATTGCTTGCCGTGCTTTCGTTCTATATGTTTTTCTTTACTTCTTCCTAACGCCTGTGCGATATCGTGCCTGTTGTGTATGACTGTAATGTGTATTGTGTTTAGTCAAAGTAAACTGTAATATTGACTTGAGTGTTTCTTTGTTCTCCGAACTGTACCAGTGAAACTAGTGCCACAATGCTCCGTTTGATATTTTCGGAAAACACCAAGTACCTACTTCTTCCCAACATACGAGTATATACGTCAAGTTTCTCAGAATGTTGTGTTATACTGTTGCTGGTGAATAATTCTGGCTACAAGGTTATGTCTGTGCAAGTACTCGCCGTTAGCAAGATGACCACAACCGGAGATAATATGCCTGAGTGACTCCCCGGGACGGCGGCATGCCCGACAAATGTCGACCGTACCGTCCTTCAGGATATACCTCCGGTAATTGTTCGTCATGATAACTTCGTCCGCAATTGCACAGACAAAACCTTCGGTTTCCCCGAAGAGATCCCCGAAACGTAGCCAGTTCACCGACGCGAGCAGATCTACATCGGGCCCTGTGAGGGCCTTGTAGAACCACCCGTGTAGCTCCTTGCTCCTCCATACCGCCCTGCGGTCCTCGGCGCTCATTACTTTAAGCCTGCGCCAGTTCTCGTTTGCCAAGGAGAGCGGGGTGAAGTTTTCTTCTACTGCTACTACGTCGCGATGCATCCCACACTCGTTGTTTAGGAAATAATCCCTGAGGCTGCACACCTCGCGGTTGTGGAGATCTTTGGCATTTAAAAAGCCGCGACCTCCACATTGCCGCGAGATGTACAGTCTCATAACAGACGAGCGTGGGTGTAGCATGTGATGCGCAGTAAGCAGTACTCGGACTCTTCGGTCCCTGGAGACTGGAACTGCCTGGCAGGCTGGACTGGACTTACGAAAGGAGGAAAGAAGGGCAAGCGTATTGTTTGGAACCATGAGGCGGAGAATGCCTTCTAAATTTAAAGACAGCTTTGACCTTAACCCCGGTTTTGAGCGTTCCAGATTTCAGCCAGGAATTTTCTGTGCAGTGCGACGCGTCGAACAAGGGAACAGGTGCGGTTTTGTTTCAGACGATTGAGGGAGTTGAAAGACCGATTGCCTAAACCAGTTGTAAACTTACGGATAGGGAGAGCAAATTTTCAGCGTCTAAGAGGGAGTTATTAAGCGTCCTTCACGCTGTAGAACAATTTAGATGGCCTAAAGGGAAGCCCTTGAGGGAAGTCACTTCAAAGTCATTTCTGATCATAGTGCTTTGCAGTGGCTTCACAAAAACAAAGATCCACACGGCCGATTAGCCAGATGGGCCATGCGACTGCAACAGTTTGACTACGAAATAGTTTTTCGCAAAGGCAAGCAGAATGTTGTTCCAGACGCGTTGTCAAGAGCCTTAAACGCAGAAGACGTAAATGTGTTGGAAATCAGGACAGAAAATAAAGATGACTGGTATAAGGCACAGGAAGAGAAGGTACTAAGTGGATCACATTCGGATGATTGGCAGTTTAGCCAGGATCGACTTTGGAAATACTTGAAGCTGAAGCAATTTCCAGAGGAAAGATATAACTGGAAATTAGTAGTTCCAGAATCGCTTCGAGGCCGGGTTTTAAATAAATGTCATGATGACCCGACTGCGAGGCACTTTGGTGTCAAGAAAAAAGTAAATAGAGTTAGCCAACACTACTTTTGGCCCTCCCTCATTAGCGACGTTAAACGTTATGTCAGGAAATGTGAGGTCTGCGCTAGCCATAAACCTTCACAGTTACCTCCCAGTGGCATGATGGGGCGACAAAGAGAAGTGTCTGGGCCTTTTCAGGTTGTTTCAGTAGACTTGATGGGGCCGTTCCCACGTTCTAAGCAGGGTAATACTATGTTATTAGTGTTCTCGTGCTGGTTCAGCAAATTTTCTCTGTTATTCCCTTTACGCACAGGTAAAGCGTCAAACATTGTTAAAATTTTAGAAGAACAAGTAATATTAGTTTATGGTTCCCCAAATGTAATTATTTGTGACAATGGAAAACAATTTGTAGCCAACCAGTTTAAGGAAATGGCAGAGAACTATGGCATAGATTTGTGGTATACTCCTTATTATCATCCACAGGCAAACCCGACAGAGAGAGTGAACAAAGTCTTCGGGACAGCTATAGCCTGTTATGTGAGGGATAATCATAGGGATTGGGATAAGTACATCCATCACATAGCACATGCCATAAGAACTTCGGTTCATGAGGTAACGGGGAAGACACCATCTTATCTGTTCTTTGGGCGAGAGACCTCTGTTCTGGGAAGCAAATGCGGGCATTTTCAAGAGGAAGCCACGCTGAAATGCAATAGAGAGGGTTTTGAGTCTTATTTGAAGTCAAGAAATGAAATCTACACTGATACGAAAGAAAGGTTGCGAAGAGCACATGATGCTGGATTAAGGTTTTCGGTTCGCCTAACAATGACCCCGCTAAATAATACATCTTTTCAGTATCCGATAAAGATGTGTCATTGTCCACCAGGGACCGAAACAATTCCATGAAGGAAGCAAACTCTTCCAATCTTCCTGAAAAGGTAGGAATTTGCAAGCGGTGGTCGCTTTCCTGTTCTGAAGACAGATCCGTATTACGAGCTAAACCTTCCAGTAAATCAATATTTTGGATAGCCGTAAAATATTTCATTTGTGACAACTGTAACCACCTTATTAGCTGCCGCCATTGTTTTATTTGAATGCAGAAATTGCAGAATCCAAATCAACAAAATCAAACAAAACCCTAACAATAAACACCACAACATGAAAATTATAAATACCTAAAACGGACTGCTCATAAATCTCATAATACACCCCGCCGCAAAGATAAAAACAATAAACAGCACTATTGTTTTAAATATACAAGATATTTCCCGCTAAACTAATATTTGTAAATTTACCGCAAAATAAATGTTAAAAAACGTTAAAACTTAAAAAGACCATGTATTTCCATTAATTATTATTCCGCACCGCCTACTGTAGAAAGACTAAACTAGCCTCCTTTAAATAAAATACTATTTAATAAGTTAACTAAAATACTGGCCATAAATAAAATACTTGTGATCGTCTAGTTCAAGAAGTACGAATAGGACCCTCTACGTTGTGTTAAAATCTCGTCATAAAACGCATCGTATAAAATAATAATGTCAAATTATGTTCCAAATGAAACCGTAACAAACGCAACAAATAAATGTGAATAAATAACATTCATAATAAATAAAACGAATGAAACTATAATTTCAAAATGAATCTGAACGTAAATGTAGTTTAATCGACGCATAAAATAATGCGTTTAAATATAATAAAAGTCAAAAATCAGACGTAAATGTATGATCATAAGCCGCAAAAAACCGAATCAAAACACGTGAAAGGTAATTTCAGTAATCGTAAACATTACTGTAAAATTATAATCCGTCAATAAATTTTATCGTCCGCAAATCAAATCGCACGGTAAAACAAACCGTAAAAAATCCGCAATAATTAATTAAATCCGCAAATCAAAATGAACATTTAAAATTGAGATCAACAAATAGTCTATCTACATAAGTGAACATGCGACTCACCCGATCAGGTACAACTCGAACAAAGATAATTGATTTAATTCGTTAATTACCGTATACGAAGTATAATTATCTAATACTATTTACATACATTTATTTCTAACTTAGAACTAACTAAAATTATACTATAAAATGCTCCATCACGACGAACCACAACGATGACCTGTAAAAAACAGACTACAAGGGGACCTTGGGAATCTAGACCTTAGGTCTTGAAAAATGGGACCTATACCTATTGTTAAGTCTTGAATCTTTCGAGGGCTCCCAACGCTCCTACACCCTCGCCAAGCCAACAAATCCGTCATGATGCAACCTATCAACCCTTACTATTTATTTGATTCAAACCATCTCTCCTACACATTCATCATCTTACACGAATCTTAAGTACTTAAGTACTTTTAAATTTACTTTACGCAGATTGCCAAGATTAATTTTAATAATTACGCAAAGCATAACGCGCGGCAGAATTTACGCATACCCTATACGTTCGTGCAGCCACGGTATTTGTAACAGAGATAGTGATTGTTGTCGATTATGTACAAGGTGCTCTGAATACCATTTATATGCTATAACATCCACTGTACTGTCTGTCCCTTAAATTGGCCTGCAGTGTCACTCTACTTCCACTAATTGACGCAGATGTCAAAGGTCCGTATAATCGAATGAGTTACATCCCAGAACAAACAGAGCGCAATGTTACAGAACATATAAATAGCTCAGGCCTTGAATGTTTTCCTATTGTGTAATGTAAAGTTCACAGCTTCTAAGGAATTGACACGTCAGATTCCTTAGGTGCAAACTCGAGTCGACTCCAGCAATCCAGGATCTAGTATCAGCCAAAAAGCTTTGCATCGAGTGTACCTAAGTGCGTGTATTCAAATGAAATCTAAGCTCGTGGTGTGTCAGCTAATGTTTGTCGTGTAAATGTGATATGTGTAAGAGTGTATGTCCATTGAAATCAGGCTAAAGCCACGAAATACAATGGGTGTGTATAGAAGTTTTTTTTTGTAAGTTCACTATCTTGTCACAAATAATAGAATCAAAAAGCCATTAAATGCATAACACTACAATGCTTTAGAAAAGTTAAAAAGAGCCAGTTATAAAATTGAGATGTGTGTGTGTGCTCTTCCAAAGTTCAATCACATTGCAATGCTATCATTTATTATACCTATTCATGCATCCTTATTTAAATTAGAGTTGTATTTCAAGACAATAGTAGTGTATCTTTAAATCCACTCTCATACCAGAGATAGTATATACATAATATTAAATTTTAGAATAATATATGGCCCTATGGCCCCTATTAATGTTCGATTAAACGTCTCAGCGGACCCGTTGAATTGCAGAAAAGAACTAACTATACCTTTAATTTATGAAGCCTTGGAAATGACTATCTCAGCAATTAGCACGCAGAACTATATTTCCAGCTAATCTCCCGAAGCGACGACCTAAATATTACAAACCAAAAATAAACACTTTACTCTTAAATAACTACATAGGTAAATTTTTATAAATACTTAATGTGAACGCTGACTCTATAATTATTAACTATTCATATAAAAACAAATCAAACACTTAATGTTTCACGCTCGCACTATTGTCAATTGTCTTAAAAATACGTGCCTACACTAAATTCACTTATTTGTCTCTAAAATGTCTTAAAATTGTCTCTATAAATATCACTATAAAATCTCTAGTAATTGAACACTATTTCATATAAATAAAACGCGAAACGCGCGCGCAAAATCATGGAATCAACCTTTGGTTACGACGCGAAATCCCGACTGCCCTAATGTAAAGACAAAACCCTATACATGGATTCTTGTGCAATATTAAAAAGGTGTAATTATTTTACATGCCATATTAACATACGGCATTTTGGTTTACAATAATTAATAGTCCTACTATAGATTAGTCAAAAGACATATGTGTTATATATTGCAACTAATATAAGTCCTTTCGGATCTAAACCCATTAACTGTTTTTGTTATCGTCTGGTCGCATAGAATTTCAAGAGTTTAAAACACTTGAAGTGGTATACATGAGATTATTTAAGTTGGCCAAATTGCATCAGGTGGTTCATTCAAAAAGCAACTCTACGTTCGAAGGTAGAAGCTTCCAATTACAATGACAGTCTTATAAAAGGCCGGCCACATTAAGTAATCTGAACCATAAAATACTTAGACGAAATACGAGACCAGGTCCTTAGATACAAAAAATTAAAACCAATAAATTAGTGGTTTATTACCCCAGTGTTGACATAAGATCGATTTCAAGGAAAGCTGGGCGTGAGAAACGTTTTTTTATAGAATTAGTCTGAACTAGGTACTTATTTTTATAAAGATAATCAACAAGTACTGTAAGCTTGCAGTTACACTACACAAGAAATAAAACCCTTATAAAAAACACAAAACGATCACTCGTAACCGGTCACGAACCCACGACCTGGTACTTTGTAGCCGAACTAGCCGAAGTGTTGTACAACTACGCCACGTATGCAACTATTATACTTAATTGACGAAATACCGCTATGTGTAATCCGCAATCTGGTTAGGTACTTAGTAACAAACGGTTTCAATCAAAATTACAATAAAATCTGTAAAATGCCGAAATTAAATCAAATTTACCGAGAAATCGATTGAATTGAATGAGTGACCCGCATATTATGCCAAATAGCAACCGCAATTAATAAATGTATATCCAAAATGTGTAGCGTATAATTTTGAAAGGTGGAAATCGATATTTTCCCCAAAGTAAAATTTTGAACTAACACTTTTCGACCGCTCAAAAAATGTTGAAATGATAGGATCAGAGTACCGTGGCGTTGAAAATAGAGTCCGATAGTAAATAAATCCGATTCGAAGACGACCAAATGTTCCTCGCACGAGCGCACTGGTTCCTTTTGGGTTTTTCGACTTCACGGACTCTGATCCGGCTCGGATGAAAACTTTATAGAAATATATAAATAAATGATTCTAAGCTTACCCCTTTGGTATTCCGGTCGTGTATAGGCCTTTTTTCTTTATATATTCGAAAATATCGCGCCGCTCGCGATCACCGCAAACATCACAGTCACAAGAGTGACAACTCTTCTTCTTCTGTCATATACTGTCTATATCTAGGTACTCCGACCGCAAAGAGACCGCATAGCCCCACCCCATGGCCAAATAAAAATAATAAAATAATGAATTAATGTAGGTATGTGTTATAAAAGAAACAACGTGATTATTTGAATGTTATTATATATTATATAGAACATTGTGCTATGTGATTCTGTTTATTTTGAATTGACTGCTATTCATTAAAAGATAAGTTTATGAAGTTTTAGCGTTTTAGGTTAATAATATGTATAATGAAAATACTGCACATTCTGTTAATTTTATAACTGCAAATATTAACTTTAATCCTCGTGGCTTCACTTAAACAAACAATCTGCTCGTTTTAGACTAATTTTGTTTGAAATTAATTCAGGATTGCTCTAGAACGAACAGACAACTGCAAATATGTAATGTAAGCAAATTATACACGACGGCAAACTTTTGCAGTGACGTTATTTGTGTTAACAAATTTGCTTATCATGGAATCCAATCAGGTATTACACATTTAAGGTGTTCAAACAAAAAGAAAGCCGAACCGAAAGTAGGAAAGATAAATATGCAATCGTCCTTATATATATTTTTACACACTATCCTATATTGTGTATAAAATAACTTTTTCCACGCTGTCTTAATAAGTCCTAAAAACAATTTATTAGGACAGTGTATATTATGCTCAATGTAACGTTATGGTAAGATAAATGGCACCGCTATCTAGAAGTGTCTCCGCAGCGGAGGAAACAGTTGCATGCAGCAGGCCCGGACGGCCCCGCCGCGGCTCCGGAGAATAATGGTTATGAGCTCCACAGTTCATGTCGCGTCATCTTCCTGTGACATCTCATAACACAAGGAGTGCACTTTCAGTCACGCCAGTGTAACGTTCAAAATATTTGATATAGGAAAAACATGGGGAAATCAACCATTTACATGCACCCAGATTAGGAAGGGAGAATACATGAACAACTCTTCTGCGAGGTGTTTGTCTCTAACGAGGGACACACACACAATGTAACGATTCCCCCCCCACGAACACTTCTCCCCCATAAATAAAACTACCTAGAACTAAACAGCTACTCGCCCACGCTTGAGAACGCGGGATAATTTGTAATAAGCTCTATTGTGATGTAAAACCTTTCCTTCGTTAAGCTCTAACGAGACTACTGTAATTTGCATTCTATTGACTTATTTATTAAACCTACTTTTAATGCGTGTTTTATTACTAATACCTGTAGTTTGGCCAATACGTGATCGAATAGTGGTAGGACCCCATAAAATGTTGTGTACCGTAATAATCCAAGTCCTTTTATGAAAGCTAGGCAGGATTTGGACTCTTCATTAACATAATTAAAGCTAGCCTATCAGTACATAAATTGACTTAACTATACCCTAGCTTCAACTACTAATCTCCTAGTTCTAATTATAATAAAGTCCTAAGCATGAAAGTATAAGTTCATTCGATGAAGAATTATTATAAAATAATTCTGTTTGTCGTTCATTATTGGTAATTACATTATGGATGATAATTATATGTCACTCATTATATTATTAGTATAAATATTTTTATTTTTGGGTAGAAAATCCCCTACCTCCTATTATCCGTCCGGTTGAACGAGAGAGCAGCTTTTTAGAATTCAAAGCAAGTAGATTATTTATTTAAACCTATTATGAGCTAGTTGTCTACCCTAAGTAATTGTATTTTAAACCAAAGTTCTAAACGACGTTTTGTGTGGTAATTCTTTTACTCACACATAGCTACTCACTCGTTTGGATGAGGACTGGACGGCCTAACAATTTACCTGCCTGGTTACCTAAGAGTTTAAGACCCAAAGAACGAATCTACCAGCGTTTCCAACTTAACGGTCTGTCTAGGGAGAAACACCGAAACTATCTCAACAGACATCTTTTAACGTTAATAAATATTGTATTTACAATATTATATGGCCAATATATACCTAAGACCATTCTACACCGATGTCATTGGTGTAGTGTCAATGTAAACCGTACCTTACATGTGAAATATTCTACCTAAATCGTACTTTGAATGAATAATGTCCACTCAAGACAGTAATTTGCCTTAAATGGAGAATAACTAGTCCTGATAGTATAATGCCTAGAATGAAGGATATCCATTCATAACAATAAGATACTTTAGGTGGATTTGATGAACTGCTCCGCCTGTCATCAATTCCCAGACTTATTCCATCTTTCTGGAACAATTCTGATATCTCATTGTCATAAATAGAATAGTTACCTTTATTTGATGTCTATTAATCGTCACACCGTATGATATTTCACATGTATCCCACGGCAACTTGACACTCCTTTGACCACTTAATACTCTTAACCTAATCTCAGTTTCATTTATAAAATATACCTTTTTTTAAATCCTATTGGAATAGTAACCTTAAGTCAAACAAGTTCTTGAAATATTTTTAATCACAGAAGACATAGTTATAAGCCTATCACCCCATAACGCGTGAATTTAGCCCTACATCTACCCCAGTCCCTATTCTGCTCACCTCTAGAACCATACCTTAGTTTAGAGGCAAGAATGTATCCCTAGGTAAACTGTAAGTAGTTCAGTCGGCAAAACTGAGGTATCAAAACTAGCGGCCTGTGTATTTGCCCCCCCCCGCTGGCTCTTGTCGAGCTAGAGGGTTACAGCGAGTAGGGCGACCTGTCTGGAAATAAGTCTGGTATATTTACATATATATAATGCTGAACGACCCCTCAGGCATCCGATCGATTTCAACGAGCGGAGTATCCTCCTGTGCTTATCACATGAATGACCAAGCCACGTCTACGTCGTCAGATGTGCTGAGAGACGTGAGGGCCCCAATTAAGGGGTTTCGTCTCCTGTGTTGGTAAAAAGGTAGACGCCAGACCACACCTCAAATCTGGTAACTACGGACACGGAGTCAACCCGGGTTGGCACCGGTAGGTGGCGATGACTCCGCAGATATACTGATCTTGGCCGCGATCTGACTGATTTAGGCGATTAGAATGAAACCCAACTACATTTCGGAAGCAATCGCTCAAACATAACTAATACCTAGGAGTAGCCCAGGCTTATTAGCTATATTTGATTAACCATAAAAGCCCCCGGATGTCCGTAGTGACTAATATAATCCCGACTGTTTTCCGAAATCATTAAACCCCGACTTAGTCCCAAAACAATCACTCAAACATAACCGATCTCCCGGAGTTGCCTAGATAATCAGCTATGTTTGATTAACCATAAAAGTCTCCGGATATTCGTAGTGACTAATATGGTCTAGACTGTATTTTGAAACACTAACCAAACATAGTCCCAAAAACAATCACTCAAACATAACCGATCTCCCGGAGTTGCCTAGATAATCAGCTATGTTTGATTAACCATAAAAGTCTCCGAATATTCGTAGTGACTAATATGGTCTAGACTGTATTTTGAAACACTAACCAAACATAGTCCCAAAAACAATCACTCAAACATAACCGATCTCCCGGAGTTGCCTAGATAATCAGCTATGTTTGATTAACCATAAAAGTCTCCGAATATTCGTAGTGACTAATATGGTCTAGACTGTATTTTGAAACACTAACCAAACATAGTCCCAAAAACAATCACTCAAACATAACCGATCTCCCGGAGTTGCCTAGATAATCAGCTATGTTTGATTAACCATAAAAGTCTCCGAATATTCGTAGTGACTAATATGGTCTAGACTGTATTTTGAAACACTAACCAAACATAGTCCCAAAAACAATCACTCAAACATAACCGATCTCCCGGAGTTGCCTAGATAATCAGCTATGTTTGATTAACCATAAAAGTCTCCGAATATTCGTAGTGACTAATATGGTCTAGACTGTATTTTGAAACACTAACCAAACATACCGCATTCCAGAGGGTAGCTCTGGCAAATAAGGCATGTTTGATTTAGCCATATAAACCTTATAGAATATATTCGATAAGTTAAATATAACTTGGCCCTAATTCCCACTTTAAATTCACAAATGACTATAAAATCGTAAAATAGTAAATGACTCATAATTACGAGGAGAGTTTCCCCATAACGACAAGCCATCCACCATAATCAAGATAACACACCAATAATTTCACAGCCTAACAGTCAGGGACGCTATGCCAGTCCGGGTGCCTAGAATTGAATGCCGCAGCCATCCCCGTTCCTCCTTTTATACCCATTACCCGCGGCCGTGAGTCACACAGTGCAGCCAGCGTAGCCAGCGCAGCGGGCGCAACCCGCGCACCTAGCGCAGCCAGCGCACCTAGCGCAGCGGGCGCAGCCAGCGCACCGAGCGCAACCACGAGCCCGCGTAGGTAACTTGAATCCATGTCTTCTACCCACCTTAACTCTTTTGCAACAAGGTTGAGATTTGATTGTAGTATTGATGTACTGACGTAAATACGTGGTAATAGTCTTGATGTGACAAAAGTCGTATCGTCCCTTCTCATTTAGTCCCTAATGCCCTAGATTTTAAGGTTGAAATTCGTAGGCCTATGCTCCTAGATATTATTAGTTTAGCGGAGAACCCTACCATTTTTGTATCTACATTTGAAAGGATTAATGTACTTCTAGATTATATTATACGCTTCTGAACTTGTAAAATAATGGCTGAATGAACTCATGCAACCTTCTTAAATAAAATAATGTTTTGATACTGTCTATCTGCATTATTAAACGTTAGCCTAATTGCTGATTTCCCTTTCCCCCTTACTTATTTGTCCAATCTCTCAACTTTTGCTATAAAATAAAAATTTGTCATTTCCTTCCCTGTACCAATAATTTTATAGATACACACCGACGAGTATGCCCATTCCGTCACAGTCGCCCCGATGAACGATACGCAATGCATGACCTAAGAGGTTATGCATGTAGTATCTTCATCTCTTATCTCTAGATTTGTCAGTGACAATCCTCCCTTGATTAAACTCGTGGTGTGTTTTTAACCATTACTAATTGACTGTTAGTGACTTGGCACAGAAACTCAGTCCTTTGAAATTTAATAATGAGCCATGAATACCCTTACCCAGTACTTCCCCATTTGCATGAAATACCAGGTTGTGAGGCTGATAGAACCTAATGTTCCGAGTTTGCAGTATCAAACTGAATCTTTGGATCTGGCTGGGCATCCTCCAATTCTGATCCACATTGTCCGGATATGAATGATACCCCAAAAACTTTCCACGCAAACTGGAAAAACCCTTTATGTAAGACTCAGATGCTCACTACTCATTAATTGAAATTCGAACCAAATCTCATTACGTCATCACTTTTCCAGTCAAGTTTTCATGGAGTGTGTCACATGTCTTATAAAATAAGCCAATTCCCATTATGACTTGTTCTTAAATAAAACTCATGAATATCCTTCACCCATTTCTCCCATTTGCACGAGATACCAGGTTGTGAGGCTGATAGAACCTATGGTTCCGAGTTTGCAGTATCAAACTGAATCTTTGGATCTGGCTGGGCATCCTCCAATTCTTATCCACATTGTCCGGATATGAATGATACCACAAAAACTTCCCGCGCAAACCAGAGAAACCCCTGTGTAGGGATCCAGATATCCACTATTCCTTAATTAAAATATGAATCAGTCAACTAAAATTGTACGTTCGTTATGATTTATTATACCCTCTTGCGTAGTTCTATTGATTCAATGGCGATTGCCTCGCAATTTTTGACTTATTTTAACCGACACGTGATGTGTATACCTTCGCAAAATACATCGTGTATAGTATAAGTCCCCAAACAATACTCCAGATGCTAAGAGTCGAATCGATTCCTCGATTTTAACCTAATGATAAGAGTCTAGGGACTTATTGTTCCTTTTTTTTTTTTTTTTTGTTCCCCAACAAAACCAACAAATCTAGGTTATTTGATCACACTCCAGCTATTGTCTAACTGTAGCAACCCACGCTTACAGAAAACCTCAAACATGCTTCCCCCTTCCCCACATAATATATTTCCATCCATCGCCTTCCAAAAACCCCCATTAATATGTCCAAACGTCACATCATTTCATTCCTTCCTCATTCGCCTGCTCACTCGATTGTTACAGGTAGCCAAAGCTTACGATGTGTAATCACTTGATAAACAGATTAAAAAAACTTACTGAACTTTAATTTGTTCAATATATTATTACCCCATATGGATGTTCATACTCGCCAGCGATTCATCTACTACAAGTAAAATTAAGATAAAATAAATAACTACCCCTCTTAACCTCATCTTCCGTAATAGATATATCATAACCATTATACATGACTTTACCGTAAGTCAGTTCCGTCATCTCTAATCTCAATATTGAGCTAAAACTTCAATTGTAGTAACCGTAAATTAGTTGAATTCGATATACATAACGACCTTTTCTAATAAGTCAGGTCCGCCATCTTAAATTCCAAGAATAACCCAAAATTTGAAATTAGCAACCGTAAATTAGTTAAATTTCATACCCATCTCGGCTTTCTCCAAAAGGTCATGGTCTGCCATCTGGAATTCCAAAATTAACCCAAAATTTGGAATTAGCAACCGTAAATTAGTTAAATTTGATATACATATCGACTTTTCCAAAAAAGTCAGGTAAGTTTCATTTTGAATTTAAAATCCAACCCAAAATTTGAAATTAGCATTAACAAATTAGTTGAATTTAATATACATATTGACCTTTTCCAAAAAGGCCAGGTACCCCATTTTGAATTTCTAACCTGAAAACCGGAATTAGCATCAACAAATTGGTTGAAATTGATATACATATCGATCTTTTCCAAAAAAGCCAGGTACCCCATTTTGAATTTAAGATCTAACATAAAATTTGAAATTAGCATCAACAAATTAGTTGAATTTGATATACATATCCGACTTCTATTTTCCTGAATATATAGGGAAGATACTAAAAGCGAAATTCAATATTTCCCGCCAATTCGAATCTACTAAAATTTGTATTACCACGCAATACATCATTTTCCCATTATCCGGCTATTCCGCAACCCACTTCTTGCTCACCCCACCGCCCACACAAAAATGCATCTTGACCCCGCGATGCATAGCAACCAAACGCAGGCAGAGGCCCAACCTCGCGACGTGTAAACAAGGTACCAAGGCGGCCATGGTGTTTCAACTGAAAAACAACCCTACTCCATAAAAATAACCAGACTCCTAAGCTCCCTATGTCAATACTCAGATGGAGATCAACTAACTGTGATACCCTCGTGCAGTAATTTTTAGGGTACTTTAAAAGAGATGCCCTGACTCGTGTCGCACACGCCCCCCAGACAGGGACACGCTGATGCCCTCCGCACACGAGGAAACACGAGATATAACACTCTTCGGGAACCGCTGCCCTGGGCAAACTTCGACAAATACCCATCCCAGTGACGGTTTATTAAAAGGTTCATAAAATGAGATTCCAGGTGAAACATAACACTACAGCATCCCCTTGGCTGTGTCGCAAAACTATGCATCGCTTGAGTAGGCTGAGCAAACAGGAAATACAGACCCAAGTTTGCCTTCTTTCTATCGAGGGAACCTTAAGCAATGTATCTATAAAATCAGTCGAACAATCATACCGTCGAGATGTATGGTACATCCGAAAATCAGACCCCATTGTTTCTTAGTCTAAGCAGAACGGCGCCTCAACAGCACGTGATAATTTCCAATGCACCGCCTTAAAGGTTCTTACGCCCAATCCGAGCGAACCCTGCAAAACTGCACTGCTGCTATGTCGCTCAATTTAGAGTCAAGTAGATATAAGTACGTGTCTATGCACACGCTATGAATATTGTAATAATCTGAAATAAAATTTATTTATTATTTCCATTATTAAAACATCCGCTCTCCCATCCAAGACCATGACACCACCATTAGTATCTATTCAAAACCAACAACACACTCAAATAATCAGCTCTTAAATTTAGGCTAACATCATAACATGGTTCTAATCTTCCCCTTTTATTTCTTGACCTAAAATAAATAAGTTCTGTTGGGAGTCCTATTCAAACTTGACAGAGAGAAGTGTCGCTTCGGTTCTCAATTTTGCAGTAAACAAGAATCATTAGATACATGAATGATTACACTTCATATCACCAAACCTTCTACGAGGCTGACATGACTGAAAGTCAAAGATTTATTTTAAAAACTGAGAAAACACCTTCAGTTTTCTTAAAATTCCTTTTGTGAAAAACAGTATTACATTCTATTTTTCTTCTGTAAATTGTACTTTTATTTTACCGTAAAATTAGTATGATATCAAACTATAACTTTAAGTCAACCCATAAAATAAATAAACATAACTATAGGACTTACGACGCCTTAAATGTATATATATTTTGTTTTTGCAAGAGACGTATAAATCACGCTGCACAGCGCGTCGCAATTTTTTATTTAGAAAGAATATTAAGAGGTTAAGAAATCATTACCAACTACCCTATCGGATCTCAAACAAACACCGATAGTTATGTCGTAATCCCGAATCAAAAAGGAAGCATCCCTCAATACACGCTACCGCTTCCGCTTATGTGGGCGTAATAACTCTTAATATGTTCCCATAGCTATGTACTTCGTTAATGAAGTCCTTTCAGGTATATAAAAGTTTTACATTAAGAGCCTAGACTCAAATGTTTTTAAGCTACGCTACTCAACAGCCAGTATATGACGCAAGTTTCATGTTTAGAGCACCTTTGCAACAACAATTACAATCTATCTCGTAACCGTATTTCATCGCTGCACGTGAATTTTAAAACACTCAAACAAACTTAAATTATCATGCACATAAAAAGGAAAAAATATAAAAATAAAAGTTTCACTGCCGGGAATCGAACCCAGTCCCACGTCTTGGAGAGCCAGCGTTCTCCGCCCGCGCCACTATGTTATTACGAATGTTGCCCAAAATTATGCACCGCATTCGTTAGTTAAAATAAAAATGCCAAATATGTATTGATATTACTATGTTTACGAGCCCACGACACGAAAAGAAAACGCCTCCACTGGCTATAGACAAAGTTAGGCGTTCGAATTAAGTTAACTCGATGACCTTAATCGTTTGGCATAAATACGTAACTTCTTCACTCAAATCTAATTACAGCACTCACCCCGTGTCTTGAATAATCGCGCATAAATATACCATATTTACTTCCAGCCGATGCCCGTGATTCCGCCCACGTGACTACAGGAACAATGCTTCACATTCCCCAGTAGGGACCAAGGTGTCTTCTGCGCTGGAAATTCAGCCCTTTCCACTCTCCAGTCTCCAAACCATTTCCATACGTAAAATCACATCCATACGACACTCCGCTGTGCCGCGAAAGAAAAGCAACAAAACACACACACTCGCGCATGTATAATATTAGTAAGAATCGTTTGTTATTACCGTAGTTACCGGAAACTTTTCACGCACTGATTCAATGAATACACTTAACTCTAATTACTTATTCCTTGTTTTAAACAAACTTCATTTTTTTTCAAACCAATTGTGAAAATCAACTGTCAGTCACCCCCAAATTTTTTTATTTTTTTCACAAGTCAGTATCAACTTGTTCAGAAATCATAACCTTTCCTGGCTGCAGTAATTTTACTAATCAGTATCCACACGGTCGTACGAGCCGCAGCACTTACAAATATTATTTTAAATAATTAATTCTTTAGGATCGCTATTCCTATCTTCGGAATACAAAATCTATACCGTCTGTCATAACTACCTACTAAATACTACATTACTCCGCCATCCGAACGAAGTATTTCTGTTCATAGCACAGCTTGCTGTTAAGGGGCCACCCCACGGTTTGATAATATTGAGCTTCCTCGCACATAGCGTTGTCAACTCCAGTAACGAGCTAATTTTGATCATAATGCCGCCGTCATGTTTTTACGTTTGTGTATCTAATAAATATAAACATACAATAATTACTGAATAATGTAAAAGTAGTATTCTACACTGACAACACACGCGGATTTTTACTCTATGATCCTTTTATTTTTTCTCTGTCGCGCTTTAGTGAAGTGTACAAAAGAAAAATGCGCGACTCGCCTATTCGATTAATCGGCGATGTCCGTTTTTGAACTAGAAATGATTTGAACACCCACGTTTTGACGACAATTAAATAGCAATACTTAATACTACTGTCTCTCGACAGTGTCGCTACTAGATCTGAGCACATTAATTAGGTTGGTTCATTAGTTTTGGATGATTTTCGAATTAATCGGCTTAGTCGATAGATCATAATAATCGACTAAAAGAGTCAGTAGCTTAATCGAAGTGGCGTATCACTAAATCTCTCTGCTGCGTCAAGTGTCAAAATAGAGATCCACGCGTCTTGTTTTCGATTTCCGATTGAATCAATACGAAAACTCTAATCTACCGAAATATAAGCATATGTGACGTTATTTGTATATTATATGGATGTGCATTCGAAGGTATGTATTGCCTTATATATGTATCCCCTTTAATTCCGCTTTATCGACTAATTTCCCATCGCCTGGTATATATCTTTTGTTCGAAGCGCCACATTAAGTACCCCGACGGTACATAGTGCCATGGAGCCCGTAACACTTGGCAATGTCCCGGCCAACAATAACTCATCAGTGTTTACAAATGTGCATCCATTTGCGTATGATCGAAAAATATTCTCGTTATATTAGATGGCCTAGTTTTCTTTCAATATAACCTTAGCCTAGTTTTTAGAACCACATTTCACCCAATTATTTCTTGATGCAATCCGCCTCTCAAAATAACTAAATGTCCATTTTTCTGTTATTAAGTTAATCTTATAATTTCTTGCCACGGTGTTTCCAGAAATACAGAGGCGCCCCCCGCTTCCACATACGTTGGTTTGCCAATGCAACAAGCGATCCCAATCAAAATTGCACCAGCGGCCCCATCGTAAACTGATTTGTCACTGTTCTATCAGAATATTGGAGCGCTCTTTATTTGTAAGTACATACAATTCTCCTATAAATGTATATATCCCTCTAACCATTGTATAATTTCACCTCTATTTCTGTGTGTACAATTGGTTGTCAGAATATTTTCCCATTTCACTTCTATTTACAAAAATAACATCTTACATCACTGGTCATAAATGAATACTAACATTTGTGATGTCCCTGCTGATATAAAATATTAATTTGCTCACTTACAGCGATTTGATCCCTCGCGAGACCCCGCCTCCACGGGCTTGTCAGAACACTCCCTCCACCATGCCATCCTCCTGTGGTGATTTCATCTAAAAGGTAACTATATTCAATATTTTATTATATTATCTTCCGTATTCCTATCAATGATACATTTACACAGCCCTGTGTGCGCTTGGCAACATGAACAAGAACCTGCGTCCGCCTGTCATTCTTTACATAATATCTGAAAAATTTTTGTTTTTTTTTTTTTCCATTAGGATATTTCCAAATCCGTGGTTTCTCATATGTCTATCAAATTCTGGGTTATCATAATTCTGTAATTGATTCAGAAACCGAAATATAAATATGTTTCTTTTAATAAATTATACCAATAATTGCCACAGACTTAGCAAGTTAATTTAACCCCCGCTCTGAATAATTATTTAAATATTCTCTTATTTCGAACCCTTTCAGTCCATGTCATTTCACTACAATTAGTACAGATATAACAAACATTAGGTACATAAGAATAAATTTTTAATTGGGCTTAATCAGGATGAAAATGCCAAGGCGCTTAATCAGGAAATCTTTGTTAGACATTATAATGATATTGTTTTCCTGTTTACTTTATTTCCCTTTTTAAGGTACCTAATTAAAACTATATTTAAAAAAAACTACCCATTCTTATTATACATTGATGTGTCCATATTGGCACCGGAACTCAAATTTCACGTGCTCTGTCCACCCCTTTAGCAAATGCTCGTTTTTCTCTTATGGAGTTTTATCCTATTACATGAACGTGATTTTCACATTTATGATTTATAATTACAGGTCTGCCTACACAATGCTGCGACAGAATCTGATCCTATGCCTGTGAAGTCCCCGGAACAGTACAAGAAAACATCTATTCCTGAACCAATGAGACAATGGTCACCTACCCCTACGGCATCTTCCAAGAAAACCCCTACCTCCTGGTGCATGGTTTACCTTCCTTCCCTTTTCCTCTGCGAAGCGATGTTAAATCTTTTATGACTTCATCTAATATTTTGTCAAACTTGTACTTAAGCCCCAAGCAGACCGATGACGGAAAGTTGAATTGCTTGGCTAATTAATGGTTGGAACTGTCAATAAAACAAAAAGGCGGACAATGATCTTAGCGATGTCCTAAAATGATGTTCGATGTATTTTTAATTCCAACCGATTTTTTATTATGATTTTGTTTAATAAAATTATTATTTTGATTCCAAAATAATAATAATTCCATTCCATTTGGTTTTCCAGGGGAACTTGAATTTATATGTTAAACCGATTATGTAAAAGAAATCATTCTCTCCCGTTTTGATCTTTATGTTCAGCTTTCTGTCATTATTTTGTATGGCGCGCTCGTATGCAGTAATCGTTTATTTTCTCAACCAAGCAATATTTTGTACTAGCTGTCATTACCCAATTAAAGTTTGTAGTGCAAATAATAAAATAGTGCACAGTTTTAAGTATGACTTGTGGCATCTTTCCTATTGTTATATGTCCTTCCTTTTTTGTTATTCTAGCGCGTAAGCGATTTGGTGTTTATACTGTAAGCTTGTATGGTATTCTTATGAATAAATAAATAAATAAACAATGAATGGATGTGACGTTTGTATATGCTCAGTGATTTCAATAAGATGAGAGTCTGTAGACAAAACCATGTTCTATGCTTGCTGTTCAACTTTTGTATTTTCTCATCCTGTCATCTCTGAGCCTTATTTTGCCCAGGTTTAATCCAGATTACACAATGCTCTGTATAACTAAATCTATTCATTATTTCATTCCCTCTTTAACCCTTCCTGACATAACTAAAACCTTCTCCCGGGTAACGCTTTGCTCCCTTCTCATCAGTGCCGACCGTTGTACGTCATTATAACATATCGAAGTTAAACGACATTGGTGTCATAGCCTCTATGAACCGAAATCTAGCTAACAACTTGATCCAGACATTCATGGTGCATCATCGTAAGTATAGAAGCGTCCCAAAAGAACCCTTGATTGCTATCAGAATCCTGATTTGCAAATCAATGAAGTTTTCGATACGTCGCTATAGGTGTCGCTACTGAATGACTTATGGCTTAAAATTCATTGACCATAGAATAATCAGCCACCTTACATAACATCTAATGCTTCCACGCATTATCTCTGTTTCTAAATCGGCGTACCTACAAATCATGTAACCTGTGCTTCAATCGGTATGTCCAATCTACCTATTTGCCATACCAATAAATTGATAAATACGTGTCCGGTATCACTCACTTGATCACAACCCGTCACTGCAACATGTTATCGGTCATGTAAAAATTACTTCATGCCTATGAAACTCTGCCTAATGTTTTTCGCTGGTCTTGACTAATTGTTGCGACAAATCGCCTAAAGGCGCAGGTTCGAGCAAACATTACGATTAATTGAACCATACAATTCTCCATGGCTGCATATCTTAAACCTGAATCGCACATGTGTGGTTGTTTAATTTATTTATTCCTAACCGCTTCTTAATTATTTATATCGATAACTTCCTACTAAGTTAAAATATACCACAATATTTTTTTTCTTGCTAAAGACCGTCATGTAAAAACACTAAATCTCCGCCATAATAATAAACTAGCCTTGCCTATATCTAGCCTATAAATATATACCTCCGGGCCATATGATAATATGATGTGTATAAAAATATACAATAAATCACCACGTTTTGTTTCACGCATTATTTTTACAATTTCTGTATATACATACAATAGTTTCGGTTTGACTAACGTCAATGAACTTTAGGTGACGTGCCTAATTGTCTCGATTGTACCTAACTGTCTACCAAATTTATTAGTACTTGATAGCAGATCTAGTTCAAGGTAGTACCAGTAGTATCCAGATAGCACCTGTAGCCTAGATGTAACATAGTTATGCCTCTTTCCTGCGCCCTTGCAGGATCCATTCTGTTTTATTTGTAACATAATGAGTGCAATATTTTTTTTTTGAGTCTGAGTAAGTGTATGCTTATGTTTATTTTCTTCAATAAAAATGAGCATGTAAAATAAATGTACCTATACACTACGCACGTCGTCTCATTACTGTATGACAATATAAAATACGGAGCCCTTGACTTGCTGCATGTTCCTGGTCATTGTTAAGCCTTGGTCGATCTGGACTCGAACCAGGACATATAATATTGCCTCGCATAAATAAGTCTGTTCTTTATTTCGCCCTCTCAATCTTTCCTGACTAAAATAAGTGTCCTTAACTAACTCTTTTATTCGAGAACCTAATACATCATTAAAACATTTAAAATCTGCTCACAAAAATTTCATGATTGAGAAACGCGCCCTGCAGAGGACAACAGCTGGACGGGCGGCTATCCAAAGTATCCGAACACACGATATAATCTTTGACCAAGTCAAGCCGGAGAACTTCGTTCGCTTCGCTCGTTTGTTCCATTTGGTCGTGGGCGGACGGACGGATACACGATATAACCTATAGCTAAGCTAAGTCAGAGAACTTCGTTCGCTTTGCTCGCTTGTTCAATTTGGTTGTAAGGACGGACGGACGGATACACGATATAATCTTTAGCTAAGCTAAGTCAGAGAACTTCGTTCGCCCCGCTCGTTTGTTCATCCGCTCCTCGTATTATAAATTCTACATACACTAAACTAAATCTAAAATAGGCCACTGCGCGTGGCCCGACACGCACTTGGCCGATTTGTTTAAAGTATAAACCTACCTGAACCAAAATGTTCATTGAACCAACTTCTTAAACTTATACGCAACCCAACTTTACCACAATGGTGGCAAACAACCAATCAGCCTGCCTAGCCCGTCATTTACTAACAAGTGTTATTGACTGTGTCAATTCTTAGATAACTACCGGTATTTACATGTGCCCTACAAGCTGTATGTTTACAATAGTACACCCTATGTTTAAAACCATTGATGTGAAATTTGGTCTAAAATGCGGAAAAGCAACACAAATAACTATGCTGGAAACCTGGAATGACGTGACTTCCATACGCCTCAACTAAACACATTACTTACCTAAACCGTTTTCAATACATTAAAATACGCAATAAGTCCTTTCATTCATAATTATTGCACGACAATGGCAAGAAAATAGCGAATACCTACCTACATAAATAAACAGATATTAACCTACCAAGTTTATACATCTGTACTTGGCGCCACCCTGTCTGGGTTCAACACGTCACTCGCTATAATTCCATTTTTGAAATAATTTACGTCGTCCGGATCTAATCATAATTTACTACTCAAAAGCAACTTTATCTCTCAAATCACAAGATTCAAAATCATGTAACAGTTCTACAACAGCCACAGACCACACCAAATATTTCTACCATATATCTAATTACCTAAAAATATCGAACACACATACCTACATACTTAACTACCGATACTTGTTTCTAATCAAGTCATTATGAATAAGTACCTATGTAAGCGAGAAGAATGTAGATATATACGATTTTATGATTTTTGATATAACTTAGGATATGTATTTGTATAATAACACTACGGACATGGCCCGAAATAAATGATTTAAATTGAATTGAATAAATCTATGTTCCCTCTTTAACCCTTGCACTCCCGTGTTCTGAATGCGAAAACCTTCTTTCCCTCTCTTTCAACCATCTAGTTGTTGTTCATTCTTATGACATAATGAAATAAGTAATCTAGGCATCATAGATACGACTTAATCCACAAATGCTCGTTGCAATAATTCCAGAATAAAGCCCAGATATGAATTCAGACTCTAAGTTGGTACTCCGTTGGTACCTACATTACGCGCGCGTTTGTTGTGGTTACGGGTTGTCCGTGAATATTAAGAACATTCCTCATTGCTGATTCGATTTTGCGCGAACAACGAGGAATTCAGATTACTAATTCGCCCGTGCGACGTCAAAGCAGGCAGAAAAGGGTGACACGGTCGGTTTTTCATACAGTTTGAGGTGTTTGGGTTATCTAGCGTATATCTATTCTGTGGGATGCAGGAATCTCAAAAGCAACTCGAATAATCTTCGCATTCGATCTATTAATCAATAATTCCTACAGAGTTACCATAGGCATTGCTATTAGCTACCGATACCGTAGGAATCCAATTATTCTCCCACGTTAGTGTAATAACTTAAATCCAATAAGATATTATTACGCCCCTGTTTCATTTAAGTCCAAAATTTTAACCACGAACTTTGAAAATCTAAATCCAGGTATACCCATCTCTATCGCTCATGATACCCGAGTGACAGGGATGCCTGTACACGAACCTCGAGATTCGATTCTTGTGGTAGCGCCGCTGTTACCCATAGTCAAGGAAAACGTACTAACGCGCGCTCTGTCTCGTTCTATCAACATGCCATGGTAGACAGGGATGTAATTTGGATATCTTATTTTTATATACAACATATCACTGCAAAAAGTTGTCAGATGTCTGACGTCTGTTTCCCTGCCATTAAAGTCCTTCCTGTGTGTGATATGAAACAAATTGCCGCGACAAATTGTCTATATCCACGAAGTTTTGCGCAGCGTTTAGGATTTGTAATATCGTATACAACTTATCATACCTAAATGATTTTAAAGCTACGTCGTTTTACTCAAACTATAAACTAATACTAAGGAAAAACATCGCGTTGCGTAAAATTAATAAATATTACGATAATTGATATTATCTGTGCACATCTGTTCTATGTAAGTACCCTGTGTTGTGTAGTATCAAAACGTAATGACACTAACGGAGGGAGACACGATTGACGGAAAAGAAAACCATTTAGCGTTTTGAAGTTTGTTGTACTACCGCGATTTCCATAACAAGACTTTTAAGAATATAATTTCTATAAATTGAGACAGTGAATGAACATAGTCATTTATATTTTACATTCACGGCTTATTAATGTATGAGCATTCCTACAATTTGTGTTTACAACGCCTTATAAATGACGCATCGGATCGGCTACCTATGGAAGAAGTCTGGAATTCCTATAATTACTACAAATATAACAGGAATTTCCTTATTAAGAGGTGCCTGTTTGTGTCTACATAAAACATACGCCCGTTCCTTTATTAGGAATTTCCTATACCTGCCGACTTCGATTGACTACTCCGGTAAGGAAAACTTTTGTTTTTATTATGCATGAAAAACACCTCTAGTTATCCTAACATTCTCTACTTACAATGACTAGAAAACCAAGCATCCGATTGCCTTTGCCACATTATCTTAGTATACTGCTAAACTCTCATCCTTAAAACTCAGAAAGTTTTGGCAACGAAACATTATTACTCTTAACTTCCCTGCCTACCTACTGGTCAAACTTATAAGTTGCTCGGAGGCTTATTGATTTAAATAGAACCAATTGAGGATATATATATCGTCCCTATATTATGTATCATAGTATCATGGTTTGTACAAATGCAAAATTATTTCATATTAATGATTTTTATTTCAGGTGACACAAGAAACACCAATGAGTAAACCTATCTATGAATACCACTCCGGAAAACCAAAAGATGTACTGTTCCATCATTGAAAATAATCAATAATTAAGAAATTTAATTTTCTGTATCCGTCTTCACCCGAAGAAGCACTCACAAATTTTTCAAACATCTCAAGGTATGTTTCAATATGTATTTTATATACTAGCAGTATTTTGTGTCAATATCTACTACTCAATCAGTTAACCTAATATGTATAATGCCTATCATTTGTAATAACGCTTAAACCTGATTTTACGAGGAAAAACTAGCTTTACTTAGCGACACACCGAAATACCGTTTCAATTAGGAGATATTTTCACATAAAATCTTATTCAACAGAATAAAATCGCACCTAAATCTCCTTTTTAAACATTCAATGCAAAGAAATGTTATATTATAAGTCTACATGTCTGTCCGTGCATCTGTCTGAGGCATCGCAGCTCCCAAACCGACGAACCGAATTTCCGTTTAATTTTCCTTTTGGGTCATTGATAACTTTATTCCGAACATTCCCTGCCATGTTCCACGAAAATTCATTTAGCCGCTCTTGAGAGACTTCAAATGTCGGGGAATTTTCCATCTTTTCTAAATTTTTTATAATTTATTTTTATGATTTAAGAAAGCGAAACGAAAACAGACACTTGATTTGAACGGAAATATGAATGTAGGTCAACGTTTAAGGCAGGGGTACGCAACCTTCGTTTATGAATCAGTGACGACCGTGAATTTGAACGGGAATATGAATGTAGGTCAACGTTTAAGGCAGGGGTACGCAACCTTCGTTTATGAATCAGTGACGACCGTGAATTTAACGGGAATATGAATGTAGGTCAACGTTTAAGGCAGGGGTACGCAACCTTCGTTCATGAATCATGTCGCGCGATAGTCAAGTGTTTATTTATAAAAATATTGATGTTTTTTAATCGTTTTTAACGTTAATGATGACTCCCTAATTCCATATTTTATATGTGAATCGTTATCTTTAATATGTAGACGGAGGCGAGTCCTACTAAACATTACGACAAATTGTTATATGTTTGTTTCATACGATCTCTAAAATCTAGTAATTAGCACAATTCTAAGAAAAATACCTCCTATCCATTTACAAGACCTAGATATTATCTCGTATCGTATCATATCATATCGTTTATTTAGTAATATCCTTACATTATGATCGTCCTTACCTACCTAATTAATACCTAGCGTATTAGGCCATAGTCTAGATTACTGTCCCAATTTCCTAATATTTTGACATAAAGGAACGAAGTGTATAAAAATGTGAAACATAGCGTTAGTTCAAAAACTCTGATCCTAAATTAAGATTAAAATAGATTCTAGATAAAATATCTTAAGGTTTATGATACCTGTGGCGTATAGCCACCACAAATATATATGCGAGGGCAGCAGCTGTGCTGTGGCGAACCGACAGCTCGAGTCAGTCGCCGGCTAGCTGTCGGTGAGCGAGGTCACGTCTGCGCGCCTGAGCTAATAGCACCCAATGGTTGTTTTATTTATACGAGTATACCCTGAGAGACCCAAGGTGAAACGTCACATTGGCGACGAGTCCTCGAGTAAGTGACAAACCATATTTAAAACATTCCTTGGGTTTCTTAAAAACGCTAAAACGAAAGGAAGAAGCAAATACGAACCCGTGTGTGTCAATAAAATAAAAGTTATCGAGGCATAACAACTATTCAGTGTACCGTTCGTTGAGTGTTTATTCAGTGTTTCGTGTGTGTCGTTGTGACTTGTAACCTAGTTCTACATATATAATTAACGAGAATGATATTATTGATTGATTTACTATATCAAAATGGTCATTTACAAAGTGGCAGACAACACAGAAATGAGAATACGAGGAGTACTTTAGCATTGGTATCTATAGATAATATTGTGCACCTTGCAGGTGCAGTCCTTTACTTAATCTCGCAGTGAGATAGCAATAAAACCGAAAACTCAACTTATTTAGTGTTGTGTTGTTTATGTTTTCTTTAAGTATCTACTTGGATACTCGTAGTATTTTAACGACACAGCAGAAGGTATTTATTAAAGCATAGAGGTGAATCAACTTTTTAGTGTCCTCCCCGTCTTATTTGCTGTCTAAAAGGGGATTACGAGAAATACGATGTTGCTGTTGCTAACTGTCGTTGCATTCCTTACTCAATTAATTATAGCGTGAAACTAAATGACAACTGTATTAACAGATATTAATTTGCCCTCGACTGGTGCAATTGCACCAGTTGCCAGGAACGTAGAATGTCCCCGATTTGTATGAAAATTGTATTTGTCCCCTAGACAACCATGTTTCTGCTAAAATACGGTTTGCGGGATGCAACATTAAGTATATGTTCAAACAGACTGTTTATCTGGCTATAAGAAAATTTACCAAATACACATGTCGTGGTAACTGACCATGAAGAAAAGCCAAGGGACAAGAAAAGTTGATTGACCGATAAACATACAAGTACCTTCTTTCAAAAAATAAAAAAATGAAATCGCACTAATTATAATAACAAGTGTGAGTTTGAATTTATCTAAACCTGCGTTTTACTTATTCGAGTAGCGTATTTAATAGGTACACTGAATAGGTAAGCCCCAAACAACAACAAAGGTACGACGGTGGAGGAAAGTGTTTAGATGTAGATGCTAGGTGCCTGGGAGCACGCGCTCAGTGTAAAATATGCCATTGAGCATATGGTGTAAAATATTTCAAGTTTCATAAAGTGATATATATATATATATAAAATATATGATGAGGTATACATGAATAATTTCCTGTACCGTGTCTGTGGGGAAATAATCCAAGACAGGACAAAAATATGGAATATAGGTATTACATTAACGTTACTATCATACTATAAAGAAATCATCTATACCTATGCAGTAGTAATTGTTATCTATAGTTTTGTGGATTGAAATTAAAGGCCAGAATAATAATTATCATAATTAGGATCGTGCCCATCAATGAGGCGTAGTACATGATCGTTTTAAATTATAATCACATTATACAAAGGGCATTTATATAAATTGATAAAATCCTTATTTGGCTATAAGTATCTAAACGGTAAATTCTAGTCACGTCTAAAGAAAGCACAACCTTACCGGCTATCCGTGGTAGTACATTAATAATAACATATATCTAGTGGTTACGAATATATTTCGTAACTATGAAACATAAATTATTCGTGTATTCTAAATCAAAATTACCAAGGTTAAATCAAAAGCACCACACCCCCACCAAGTGCTAAAGAGCGAAATCTCCCCGAGTTCCACATAACTAGTGATATATGATGTATATCTGGTTATGCTATTAACATAAAGTGAAATAAACAGACCAAAATGTGGTTATGACATGGAATGCATGTCACATAAATAGCAAATAAATAGACCAAAATGTGGTTATGACATGGAATGCATGTCACATAAATAGTAAATAAATAGACCAAAATGTGGTTATGACATGGGATGCATGTCACAAATAGTAAATAAATAGACCAAAATGTGGTTATGACATGAAATGCATGTCACATAAATAGCAAATAAATAGACCAAAATGTGGTTATGACATGGAATGCATGTCACATAAATAGTAAATAAATAGACCAAAATGTGGTTATGACATGAAATGCATGTCACATAAATAGCAAATAAATAGACCAAAATGTGGTTATGACATGGGATGCATGTCACAAATATTATATAAATAGACCAAAATGTGGTTATGACATGAAATGCATTTCACATAAATAGCAAATAAATAGACCAAAATGTGGTTATGACATGGAATGCATGTCACATAAATACTTAGTAAATAAAAAGTTGATTTTGCTCATGATGTGAGTTAATACACAATTATGACATGGAATGCATGTCATATAAATAGTCAAAGAAAATGAATAAATAATTGATTCTGCTCATGATGTGAGTTAGTACAAGCGTCAGTTGCTAACCCATAATGTGGGTAAAATTCCAGAAGTTGTATGCTAGTTTATAAGCAAGTCCATAATGTGAAAAAAAAAAAAAAAAAAAAAAAAAAAAAAAAAAAAAAAAAAAAAAAAAAAAAAAAAAAACAAACGGCATGTGCTAATTTTACAAACCAATCCCATAAGGTGGGTATAGCAAAATAATTGCTGATTGAGATGAGGTCTCAAGAAAATAATGAAGTAAAATAAAAATATTCAGATACCTTTTTATTGATGGTTAGATTGCCAAGGGCAATCTGGAAAATATGTATTGGAGCAAGGACGGTAAAATTGGCTTTAAATATTTTTTATAAACATATTTATGTGCTAGCAGTCAACGTAATTAAATAATGCTATCCAAATCAAATTACAAATACAGATAATATTTTTTGACTGTTACTGTTAGACAAGAGCAAATATGTAAAAGTTCTTATCTTCAAATTTTAGTTCTTTAACTGAAGACCTCATCTTAATACGTCCCGGTCATTTACCAAGTAATGCCGGGAATAATTTAATGAGAATAAGTTAATATTCTTATAATAAGTATTGCTTTAGCTACAGTTGTGCAATGTGGCTGGTAACTAGTTAGTAAATTGACAGCCGTCCCTGGTTTATAATATCATAGAATAATGTATATTTTTCGGAAAAATTACATAAACCGAAAATTGAAAACTGAGAACAGACTGGCGTTTCTTCTCATCAACTTGATGACATCAAGTACTAGTACTACCTACTTTTCCAAACGCTAAAAAGTGTATGTGTATGGAAAAAAGGTATTTAGTGCGCCTCTGTGGAATAAATATCGATCTCTACAAGTGCATGACACGAAGTAATGGATACTTACATAAAATAATAAAGGTTAAACGTGGCAGTGTAATAGGTACCAGAAAAAGGCCACCAAACTAATCATATTAATAGAAGTTGTATACTTCCATACCAAACTTTGTGACGATGTATGGAACTGAGATTAAAAAAATATATGAAATAGTTTTGCTTGTATTGCTATCAGTTTTAATTTATCAGATCATCAGTTTAATAATGAATAATATAAACAGGAAATACAGCTTCATCTCATTTTAATCTGCGAATTTAGCAACTTAGTCTCACCCAACACTGAGGAAATAAACGAATGTGAGATAGATACTAAACCATAATACTTCAGGGTATACTATGACTATGATATCAAGTATGGGGTATTGTAACCCTAATGATGTTTCAAATTTTAAGTTATAAATAAGAAATAAACATCTTGCCAAAAAAAATCAGAGAACATATCTGAAACTAAAAAATAAAGTTGTATGAAAGTGACTGGATCGGATTTTAATCCGTCGGATCGCGTTGACTCTTCAAAACATGCCCCAAGATCAACCAATTACATGTCCAGCATACAATTGTGGGTAAAATGTAGTCATTTTAGATGAAATTAAGTAAATGTGATCATTATTGGTGTGTCATTGGATAGATTTAATAATGTATGCTAATTAGTAAGACATTGGTAAATATGAGCCGTGTAGTGTGTATGCAAATAAATAAAATAAATATATAGGAGCTACCTTACAATACATGTGTGCGTGATTTACCAGAAAAGTTAAAAATAAATTGGGTTTCCAAACCGTAGTAAGGTAAAATTAAAATACACTAATATTTTAATATTACAGATTCAGATTCATTTGCTCACAATATAAGATTAAATTATTAATTACATGTCAATTTAAAAGAATCCCTATTGTGATCGTCAATAACATACAATAACATTCAATCAAAATAATTAGAAGAATAATAACTAACAATTGAAATATAACTATGTCCACTTAATTTAAATGTATGTCATAGTTATCAAAGTTCACCTAAAAGGATCGTCAGTACATAATATAACAATAATTTCATTTAATCAAAAAACAAATAAAAATTATAAAAGCGGTTATGTCAAAAAATCCACTTATTATACAGTGGAATTTCCAATAGAAAGTTTCTTAATCGACGCTTGAATAAAGGTATTCAGAAGAATATAATTACATATCGTATGTATATACATATACTTGGTCGAGTTTTTACGCTGGTTCTGCCCGTGGCTTTCTTTCTAACTTTCCGAACGTGGTAGTTAGTTACTGACATTTATAGGTGCACAAGCATTAATGGAAAAAGTGCTATAAAATTAGCCATGAAATTTTATTATTCAATTTTACAATCGTATTAGCTAACATATTATTTTGCTAATTAAGACTTTATACTTCCACGAAATAAAATAAAAGCGAAGTATCAAAATCCAAGTTCAAAGTTATAACTAAACTAAATCTTAAAACAGCCTCTGGTGGCATTGTGATAAAGATGCTGCCCGCATTATCTCAATGAATAGCTAGGACAATAAATAAATAAATTATATCTTATGATGTTTCAAAAACCGCCTTATCCTATAGATTGCTAAAATGGCAAGTTTTAGTACATATGTTACCAATATTTGGGTAAGAAATACCCCTATTACTATAAGGTTGACAATTATTCACAATATAATTTTAGTAAAAAATATTGCAGGAATATTCAATTTCACTTGTTTACAAATCATAATCATAAGCGGTGTATAATTTATTCAGAGCTTATATGTTCGTGACATCCTCCTCCTAGAGGTAAATGTTATAAAGGTAATTTGTGTATTTGCAAAAATGAAATTTGAATTTGATTGAAAAAAAAGAGAGAGAGATACACTTAAGTTAAACTTAGTCACAAGGCTTTCGTAAAAAGGTATTCCTGAATTCTATTCTAGATAAATAAGGATATTTTTATGAATGTGTGGAATAAAAATGCACCATTTAAATATTAATTTCTCGGTGTAAACTTGTAGACTAAACCGTTAAAGTAAAAGTGGAATATTGTAAAATATTATGTAATTTGTAAAAAAAGGAGAGATGTGGCGTATAGCCACCACAAATATATATGCGAGGGCAGCAGCTGTGCTGTGGCGAACCGACAGCTCGAGTCAGTCGCCGGCTAGCTGTCGGTGAGCGAGGTCACGTCTGCGCGCCTGAGCTAATAGCACCCAATGGTTGTTTTATTTATACGAGTATACCCTGAGAGACCCAAGGTGAAACGTCACAATACCTACTACTAAATTCCGAACAATAAGACTGGTCCTTAACGAAAATGTTGAAGACCCCTGATTCAAATGGTAAACGCTTTGCATTCTTTGAACGAATCAAATAAATTGACTGAATGTTAACGTTAAAAATATTATTTGTTCAATGTAAACAACCTATGCCTACCCACAATTGTAAATTCGCACGCTGGCGCCGGCGCGACGGAGCGAGCGCGGTGCGGCCTACCCTCCGTGTACGGATTAATCTCACCTACTCCTTGGCTTCATACAATTTACGTAGGCACTAATCTTTCCCTATTATCACCGCAATTATGTACGCAGCCGCGAAGGGTGAATAAACTTTGTTTTGTTTTTACGTATTGGGAGGCTCGCCCCCAAATAAGAAAAATTCATAATTATTACCGGCGTTCCTAGTACATTGTTTACTTATTGCAAAATGCAATTCTTCTCTTAATTATACTAAAGCCTCCATTCCTTTCTTCTTGGCATATCAAGCTTACAATAACCATACTAGCTTATATAGGCTTCCTAAACTTAATATCTAGTCTTACGACCTACAGCTTGGGCTACTACTATTTTTATTGTTAGAAATACTGAATTCGCCCCCGCGTATACATAATTTTAATTGTTTACATTTAAAGACGCCCCCCAGAGTCTATGATTTTAATTATTTATACATTCTCGCCCTACTGACTATGCTATTATGTCTTAAAAAAAAATACCGAAAACATGTGATATACCTATAATATAGTAATGATATTTTTTTTCTCTTTTCAGATGAGTACTGAATTAGGAGCTGACCTAGCGAAGTCCCTAGCTGATGATTTAAAGAAAATAATGAAGAGTCCAATTCCTGCTAAGCTAACCTCCAACTTCACGAGAACAAAATGTGGCCTAATGGCCACTGAAGATATGACAGAGCAAGCTGTGAATAAGAAGATGAATTTAAGCCCAAATTCACCAATCCCGAGTCACGGCTTCACCAAAATGTAACGATTCCCCCCCCACGAACACTTCTCCCCCATAAATAACACTACCTAGAACTAAACAGCTACTCGCCCACGCTTGAGAACGCGGGATAATTTGTAATAAGCTCTATTGTGATGTAAAACCTTTCCTTCGTTAAGCTCTAACGAGACTACTGTAATTTGCATTCTATTGACTTATTTATTAAACCTACTTTTAATGCGTGTTTTATTACTAATACCTGTAGTTTGGCCAATACGTGATCGAATAGTGGTAGGACCCCATAAAATGTTGTGTACCGTAATAATCCAAGTCCTTTTATGAAAGCTAGGCAGGATTTGGACTCTTCATTAACATAATTAAAGCTAGCCTATCAGTACATAAATTGACTTAACTATACCCTAGCTTCAACTACTAATCTCCTAGTTCTAATTATAATAAAGTCCTAAGCATGAAAGTATAAGTTCATTCGATGAAGAATTATTATAAAATAATTCTGTTTGTCGTTCATTATTGGTAATTACATTATGGATGATAATTATATGTCACTCATTATATTATTAGTATAAATATTTTTATTTTTGGGTAGAAAATCCCCTACCTCCTATTATCCGTCCGGTTGAACGAGAGAGCAGCTTTTTAGAATTCAAAGCAAGTAGATTATTTATTTAAACCTATTATGAGCTAGTTGTCTACCCTAAGTAATTGTATTTTAAACCAAAGTTCTAAACGACGTTTTGTGTGGTAATTCTTTTACTCACACATAGCTACTCACTCGTTTGGATGAGGACTGGACGGCCTAACAATTTACCTGCCTGGTTACCTAAGAGTTTAAGACCCAAAGAACGAATCTACCAGCGTTTCCAACTTAACGGTCTGTCTAGGGAGAAACACCGAAACTATCTCAACAGACATCTTTTAACGTTAATAAATATTGTATTTACAATATTATATGGCCAATATATACCTAAGACCATTCTACACCGATGTCATTGGTGTAGTGTCAATGTAAACCGTACCTTACATGTGAAATATTCTACCTAAATCGTACTTTGAATGAATAATGTCCACTCAAGACAGTATATAATTTGCCTTAAATGGAGAATAACTAGTCCTGATAGTATAATGCCTAGAATGAAGGATATCCATTCATAACAATAAGATACTTTAGGTGGATTTGATGAACTGCTCCGCCTGTCATCAATTCCCAGACTTATTCCATCTTTCTGGAACAATTCTGATATCTCATTGTCATAAATAGAATAGTTACCTTTCTTTGATGTCTATTAATCGTCACACCGTATGATATTTCACATGTATCCCACGGCAACTTGACACTCCTTTGACCACTTAATACTCTTAACCTAATCTCAGTTTCATTTATAAAATATACCTTTTTTTAAATCCTATTGGAATAGTAACCTTAAGTCAAACAAGTTCTTGAAATATTTTTAATCACAGAAGACATAGTTATAAGCCTATCACCCCATAACGCGTGAATTTAGCCCTACATCTACCCCAGTCCCTATTCTGCTCACCTCTAGAACCATACCTTAGTTTAGAGGCAAGAATGTATCCCTAGGTAAACTGTAAGTAGTTCAGTCGGCAAAACTGAGGTATCAAAACTAGCGGCCTGTGTATTTGCCCCCCCCCGCTGGCTCTTGTCGAGCTAGAGGGTTACAGCGAGTAGGGCGACCTGTCTGGAAATAAGTCTGGTATATTTACATATATATAATGCTGAACGACCCCTCAGGCATCCGATCGATTTCAACGAGCGGAGTATCCTCCTGTGCTTATCACATGAATGACCAAGCCACGTCTACGTCGTCAGATGTGCTGAGAGACGTGAGGGCCCCAATTAAGGGGTTTCGTCTCCTGTGTTGGTAAAAAGGTAGACGCCAGACCACACCTCAAATCTGGTAACTACGGACACGGAGTCAACCCGGGTTGGCACCGGTAGGTGGCGATGACTCCGCAGATATACTGATCTTGGCCGCGATCTGACTGATTTAGGCGATTAGAATGAAACCCAACTACATTTCGGAAGCAATCGCTCAAACATAACTAATACCTAGGAGTAGCCCAGGCTTATTAGCTATATTTGATTAACCATAAAAGCCCCCGGATGTCCGTAGTGACTAATATAATCCCGACTGTTTTCCGAAATCATTAAACCCCGACTTAGTCCCAAAACAATCACTCAAACATAACCGATCTCCCGGAGTTGCCTAGATAATCAGCTATGTTTGATTAACCATAAAAGTCTCCGGATATTCGTAGTGACTAATATGGTCTAGACTGTATTTTGAAACACTAACCAAACATAGTCCCAAAAACAATCACTCAAACATAACCGATCTCCCGGAGTTGCCTAGATAATCAGCTATGTTTGATTAACCATAAAAGTCTCCGAATATTCGTAGTGACTAATATGGTCTAGACTGTATTTTGAAACACTAACCAAACATAGTCCCAAAAACAATCACTCAAACATAACCGATCTCCCGGAGTTGCCTAGATAATCAGCTATGTTTGATTAACCATAAAAGTCTCCGAATATTCGTAGTGACTAATATGGTCTAGACTGTATTTTGAAACACTAACCAAACATAGTCCCAAAAACAATCACTCAAACATAACCGATCTCCCGGAGTTGCCTAGATAATCAGCTATGTTTGATTAACCATAAAAGTCTCCGAATATTCGTAGTGACTAATATGGTCTAGACTGTATTTTGAAACACTAACCAAACATAGTCCCAAAAACAATCACTCAAACATAACCGATCTCCCGGAGTTGCCTAGATAATCAGCTATGTTTGATTAACCATAAAAGTCTCCGAATATTCGTAGTGACTAATATGGTCTAGACTGTATTTTGAAACACTAACCAAACATACCGCATTCCAGAGGGTAGCTCTGGCAAATAAGGCATGTTTGATTTAGCCATATAAACCTTATAGAATATATTCGATAAGTTAAATATAACTTGGCCCTAATTCCCACTTTAAATTCACAAATGACTATAAAATCGTAAAATAGTAAATGACTCATAATTACGAGGAGAGTTTCCCCATAACGACAAGCCATCCACCATAATCAAGATAACACACCAATAATTTCACAGCCTAACAGTCAGGGACGCTATGCCAGTCCGGGTGCCTAGAATTGAATGCCGCAGCCATCCCCGTTCCTCCTTTTATACCCATTACCCGCGGCCGTGAGTCACACAGTGCAGCCAGCGTAGCCAGCGCAGCGGGCGCAACCCGCGCACCTAGCGCAGCCAGCGCACCTAGCGCAGCGGGCGCAGCCAGCGCACCGAGCGCAACCACGAGCCCGCGTAGGTAACTTGAATCCATGTCTTCTACCCACCTTAACTCTTTTGCAACAAGGTTGAGATTTGATTGTAGTATTGATGTACTGACGTAAATACGTGGTAATAGTCTTGATGTGACAAAAGTCGTATCGTCCCTTCTCATTTAGTCCCTAATGCCCTAGATTTTAAGGTTGAAATTCGTAGGCCTATGCTCCTAGATATTATTAGTTTAGCGGAGAACCCTACCATTTTTGTATCTACATTTGAAAGGATTAATGTACTTCTAGATTATATTATACGCTTCTGAACTTGTAAAATAATGGCTGAATGAACTCATGCAACCTTCTTAAATAAAATAATGTTTTGATACTGTCTATCTGCATTATTAAACGTTAGCCTAATTGCTGATTTCCCTTTCCCCCTTACTTATTTGTCCAATCTCTCAACTTTTGCTATAAAATAAAAATTTGTCATTTCCTTCCCTGTACCAATAATTTTATAGATACACACCGACGAGTATGCCCATTCCGTCACAACAATGTATCTGCTTTGCCTAGAGGTTGACTGGTAGAGAATGCTTTGTAGCATTAATTTCGTCTTTTGTACTTAAAGTTCGTCTTTTGTGCAATAAAGATTAAATAAATGAATAAAGTAAAACCATCCGGTTTTAGAATTGACTCAATCACCTACACCTACGTATAACGCGTTCAATTATACTGTATTTTAGTAGGTACTAAAAAACATACTGAATTGAAGTTTCGCATCGATCTGTTTTAATATCTATGGATACTAGAATAGAGACCCACTTGAGTTTTGACAGCTGTTCCAAATTTAAACTAATAACCTTTACAACTGTAATAACATTACAGTACAGATTTTACCTACTACCACAGACAAGAAAGTTCTCATAGTAAAATTGGTTGTAATAATGCTGGTCATTTCCTACGGTTTCTGAACGCATTTTAGAGCACTAATGATTATGTGCGTAGATAAAGTAAATCACATCTCAGGTAACTTATTCAATGAAAAAAGCACTAAGAATCAATATTCCATCGACGAATATCAAGTGACGTCACTCGGTACATCACAAGAAGCTGCGTTCGAGTGAAGCACGAGTGTCTCTAAAGCGGTCGTCACACTGCGCCGCACCTCCGTCCGGAGATGCGGCGCAGTGTGACATCCACCTAAGGTCGGCTTCAAGTCGCTCGCTCAAAGGCCACCGGAAAAAAGAATACAATCCATTACTGCCCTAATGAGTGCTCCCTTTTATTTGTCAGGATTGTCACAAAAAGTGCCATTAATCTGTAGGCGAGTGCCTGCGATTGCGTATTAACGCTTTCGCCCACGTAAGAATCTCTGTTTGATATATCTGGAGGAATATTATGAAAATTATATGAAGACAGTTCAAGCGACGCAATACAATGTAGGTAATACTCAGATAACGAATCAGGAGTGGAGACGAATTCACCCTTCCCAAGTATTTTTGCAAATGCACGAATTAATGAAAGTATCTCGTGTCGCTTTTGGAGTTATCACGTGCCGCGCTTGGTTAAAAATAAATAGAATATTATAGATATTACAATTTAAAATAATTCAATATAACATGTCAAATTGAAGTACAATTTTAAACATATATTTAATTGATAGGTTTATTGGATAAATACAATCACAACTAAAGTTAAAAAAAAAAAAAAACTAACTTAAATAAGCTAATAGCTCCCGCCGCGACCCCCAGAGGCAAAGGTGCCCATCACGCTCGCGGCATTACCCCGTTGAATCGCGATGGACAACCTTTGCCTCAGGAATGACCCTGAGCGAGGGTCTAAACTACTTCTAAAAAGACGCCGCCCCAACTCCCTTAGAAAAGTCCTCGCCTCGGCACACCAACACCCCGACGTTTCCACGGCTAGAGGGACAAACAAATAGTTGGTGAGTGCCGCGTATTTTTCTGTCTTTCTCACAGCCGCCAACTCAGCCGCTGCTCCTGCCGTTCGCACAGTCCGACTAATGTGCGAAGCAGCAAAAGTACTCACGCACGTCGCGTCCCAGACCAAGCACTTGCCTCTCTCCCAGGGCACAAGGGTCAGACCGTCAGGTCTATTCCCATCCGACCGACTTAGACCTGGTGGCTCCAATACACTAGGGACATTGGCAGACACGAGAGCTCTTTTAATAATGTCATTAAGAGCATGGTGCCGCGGAAACCTGCCCGCACATCGGCAACAACTCAACGCGTGGTGGCCATTACTCTCGACCGTGGCTCCACAGATGCATGTGTGGGGTTCGCAGACATCGCAGCCATGGCGAAGAGCGACAGCCACAGCCACCCCCATTTTAAACTACATTCAAAATCGAAATGACAGAGATATAAAACAAAAGCTATTTCCTAGGACAGAAGTTCTGTCTTATATGACAGAAGGGGACATCCCTTCTGTCATATAAGACGTCTGATGTAAACGTGTATCCAGTTACATAGATATCATATTTATAACTTAGATTTAGGGGAAATCCTAATCTAATAACGTAAATAATTTGGCAGTTTGAAGAGACGTGGCCATCTAGTCTCAAAGTCAATAATAAAAAGCATATGTTGCTCACCCATTCGAGGCCAATGACTATAATATATGAACCACGCCAAACGGCGTAGCACATGTAGCGAAGCGTGACTTCGAATGAGTTAAATCCATTTTCAAACAATGAAATCGTAGTGTATTTTGTTAAGTACTCATTTCGCAAATCAAATATCTTAACCCAATGTCACAGAGTGTAGTTTCGCTTGGCTCAGGCATGGTTCCCAGCGGTTGCCTCCTCCGGGCGGCGCGCAACAGATACGTATCTGTTGCTGCGGGCGCCGGGGTGGCCAGGCGCCGCGCCGCGCGCCCGCCATCGGGGAATTTCAACCAAATTACACTTTCACTATTTAATATTGGATTTTCATAATACTAACATGAGTACATAGGTACCCCATTCACTGCCTAACTTTTGGCTATGCTCATAGCTGATACACTTCTTCCGCTTTGTAGCTACGAACAAAGAACCGAAGTTGAATTGTAACGCAGGTTGTTAATATTATGACTAAAAGTATTTTACAAGCTTTTATTTAGTTCCTGTCCCGTTGTCTGTCTGTCTGTCTGTCTGTAATCAAATCTTGCAAATTAAATTTGACCCACTTCCCGGTGACCAATTGAGCTGAAATTTTGGGTTTAAGTATAATTTGGATGACAATTCAATATTATGGTACCATCGAGCTGATCTGATGATGGAGACAGAAGGTGGCCAAGGAAACTCAGTACTTAACCGACGTAACCCCATTGAGTTTGGGCTCGTTAGAGTCGTCTCTATGTTTAGTTGATGATGGTATACAGAAAAGTACAGTCGGCAGTACAGCTTGTACCAAAAATGAAATTTTTGACAGAAGCTTGTTTCACTTCTCATGCTTGAAAAGTGTGTCATATTAGACTTAGATAGCGGGTCTAAAGTTTTACATTTAGCCCCTAGGAAAAATATGTAAACGTGTTTATGATTTAAAAAAATAATAATTTGACCAATCAAAACACTTCAACGTATTAAATCCACCAATCACAACTGTTTAAAAAAACATTTGTGTTTGATGTCAACTAATCAGAATACAGTTTTATATTAATCAAAATAATAATATAAACAATCAGGAAACAGAATAAATTCCAACTGTAAGGCGTTTTTTATTCCCGAATTCACAATCATTAATAAAAATAAACGACTGGCCGTCCATGGCCGCGTCCAAACGTTCAAGCGTGGTTGGCTGCATACATGGCATAAGCTATGAGATTGAGCGGGTTAGACTGCAGTATACCTCGCTTTATCAAATTTTGAATCTGTGTCAAAGCGGTTTATTAAAAAAAATATGCCGCCAAAGGCCAAATAGAACAATCCCTTCGCCGCCGTGGATTTTTTTATTGATTTTGGATGGATAATCTTCGTTTTTACTATTTTCTCGTAGTCGAAGTGAAAAGTAGAGTGCATAACTCTGGTCTAAAAGCCATATTGCCCCTCGAACAATTTTCCCTCACTTCGTTCGTGGTAATATGGCTTATTTTAGACCCTTGTCAAACAATCTACTATGTTCTACCGTTCTCTTTGTTCTACTGTTCTGCTGTTGTTAATTAGATTCTCGATAACTGTCAATTAAGTCTTGACTGATTTTTACTTACAGGACTTTACTTCCATTAAAACTAGAAACCATTTAATCAATAAACTGATTTCAGATTATAACGATTTCAGTTTTTTTTTACCCGATTAATTAGTATGTTCATGATTTTAGTTGACACTCATGGACTCATGACACATTTAGCATGCCAAACATAATATTTCTACCTTGAAATTGAGAATCAGTCACATCCAGAACAAAGAAAAGGGACCAAACTTACATTATTAAAACTGATGTTAGTTCTTAAACAAGTCTCAAGAACTACCGCAAACAAAAACCAAATAACTTATTAATCCGCAACCTAAAATCTGTCCTAAGTTAAGTTGAGGTCTGGCATCCCCGGCGTAGCACCGCCAGTGTGAGTCGGCCGCCGCGCGTAGCAGCCGCGTAGCGCGCTACGCCGTAGAGCTCCGAGCCTACGACTCTGTTTTGTGGTATTCGAGTGAATGGTACCGTTTAGCGCTTGACACATTTACCGTGCAGTGAATGGGAACTTTACAAACTGTCCTCATTGTTTTCATTTAGAGTTTCTATTTTGTTTTCACTGTATTTTCTGAGATGTAACAGGTAAAGCACATGGTTTAGGGTTAATGTAGTAATAAATGAGGTTTATTTATTTATGACTGGGTATGCGAGGTCGCTCAGGATCAGTCCAAATTGCCTGACTAAGGTCCGGAAAGGTTAAAGCGGAGGTGAACGAAAATGAGATTAGGTAACGCTTTTCATATTGCATTTAGTTCAAGAAATGAGACTCTCAATTTAAATTTTTAAGTTTTTTTATCAAGGATTGACTAAAGGATGGATTACAACGCAGCAGGTTTCACAAATAGTTTATTTAATAATAAGATTCCAAGTGTTTCAGCTAAACTTTGTGAATTAAAAAAAATCTTTATTAAAGTTTAATAAAGGGAGATGATTATCGGGAATAAATATATATATATTGTTAATCCAGGTTAAAAATCTCCGATCGTTGATGTCGTTATTCACAATCCTCTCATTTCGATTATTACAAACATTATCATTTCTAATATTTAGATTAATTACTCATAAAGTTTCCACATGGTAATGTGCCTTTGTGAAAATCATAAAACGTGCCCTTAAATAATCCAGTCACCCACGAGACATATTTAATTTGCCGCTTATAAATCAGGTCATAATCATAAGAGCAGCCGGTCAAAAAAATCCTTAATAATAATAATAAATACTCTTCATTGCACCACGCCATGAAACATCTTTAAAAAAAATCTCCTAGTCCAAATCCAAATCCTTTAGACACATTAGCTGAAACATATTGGCCGCCGGGAAGTTTATTGTCGTCTATCACTTCCGATCACTGTCGCATTCCAATGTGTTTTGCGCGCTCACTGCCATGCGCGTAGACTGACGCACGATTGGGATGCCGGACCGAGGCCCAGTTAACCTGTCATTGTATGGCTTCTGAGACGTAACCCCACTCCACGGGTCCGAAATCCCTGAATGGCAAAAATTGAATTGCCCGCTTGTTGCAATGCTTCAGTTTGGAACATTATTACATCATCGCAGGATAAGGTTACGAGTTGTTAAGGTTTACCATTGATTTATCAAAATTTATTTCATTCAAATCTTATTTGTCCATGCCCTTTGCCTTCCTAGAATAATTGTAAAACAAACCTACTCCTATGCACGCACCAAGTCCGTTTCGGCTTTTAGAGGATGAGGTTTTATTAATGAAGTTTTTATACGGTTTAAAAGTAAACCTATTTTCAAGGAATAGAAAAACTCTGCGAAATAAAACACAACGTTAACGTTTGCCGGCGAGAAAGCAGGGTCTCCGAGTTTTGTCGTTTATTTTCGCACTCCCGTTTGTCCGTGTTGCATTTTTTCGATTTCGGTGTGCTGCAGAGCAGGATTGCCAATATTAAAGTATAAGTAGTTTTGTTAACATATCTATAATAGAATGGCCGATGGCTGGTATTTACAAATTCCGCTCGGAGCATTTAATTTTTAATGAAATATTCCGTTTGAAAAATTTTGTGCTTGACAAAAGATATATATATATTATTAATGTATATGTGAAATAAATAACAAACTGCTTGTAGATGTATTGCCAATGCTTGGGTGCGTGGCACCGAGTCACTCTTATTAGCCAGTTTTATCACATCTTTATTTAGGTCACAGTTTTACTTAACCAAAAGTATTTCACGTTTAAATATATTCTGCTTACGTAATGTAATAATATGGTAAGCAGAATAACTTTCAAATAAAAATGTAGCATTTTGTCCTATTCGCTTAGCATTTTAAATTTAGAGTGACGGACAGGCAGACTGCTTAATGCATTAGAATTGTAATGTTGGTTGTAACTATTTTGGGACTCTATTTTGTATTTTAGCGAAATATTTGGTAGAGGCCGAAAACATGAAAGGTACAGCTGCAGTGTAATCCGCTAAATAATCCTCTAATCTTGTCCCAGGAGCAATCATTTTATTCCACTAAACTAACTTTGGGTCGCGAGATGAGTGAAAGAGAAAGAAGGCCATTTTAGAGGAGACAAGTGGCTAATGGATATTAAAAGTAAAAATGAATTTAGCGAACTTTTACGTGTGCTCAAATGCGGACTCGGCCCACACATCTGATCCGCGCCGAGCTTCAAGAGATGTTGACGCCGAGGAAGTAACTCGTACGAGTCGAGCTACCTGCCGACACGGACGCTTCATGCGGTCGTGAACCGGACACTGACTCAGCATTGTGCTGAGGTGTCAGACACCTACAGCGCTGATTTTCGGCCAGCACCGTTGGTAGCTCACGGAAACGTCATACAATTTAATATATAAACTATAATATACTATTGGGATGCGAGAGAGAAATAAATATAAATACCAGGTGTGATGTAATGTACGCACAACCTACATGCATATCAAAACAATAAAAATAACATTAGACATAAAAAATTATCCTTACTTAACAAAAACTAAATAAAATAAAAATAAATACCAATTGGCAATCTATTACAAAATAAATTTAGTACAGACTGTAAAACTGTAAAATTAAGGAAGCTCCAGGTCATATTTGTAAACAATATCTATAAAACCCTTTTTTTTGTAAACGACTGTTTGTTTCTTAAATAAATAAATAAACAAAATATGAGCCAATAATTTACTTTTTTTATGTTTTTTTAATTCCTTCTATACGGGAAGAATACTTTAAAGTTTTGCTTTTCATTTAAAGATCAGATTGTATGTAAAACCTCACTGGAAGAGACATGGAAAACGAAAGTCGTCTCATTAAGATCCTGTTTGTGAAGTATGTGTAATAATACTTCCGATACGAGTTCTTGCCTGTAACCAACATTTGTGTATACTATGTCCCCCCAGGGCTTAAATGGAAACAGGAAAAAATTAGTTCCGAGTCTGAGTATGTCTCCAATCGATAATTATTAATGAATGAACATTTACAAACCAATAAAAAAAATAGGTAACCAGAATAGAAAGTATAAAAAAACCGGCCAAGTGCGTGTCGGGCCACGCGCAGTGTAGGGTTCCGTTTTTGCCTGTCTGACACTGTCTGACTTTATTACATCGACGTGCGGTGCGGTTGCGTTGGCCGAATTTGTACGCACATCGGCCTTTCCAAGTAAACATTAAGTTGGTCGACTATTGCTCAGTAACTACTTATGCCTTCTTGTCCGTGATAGTTTTCCTTTTAAATTTATTATATGTACTGCTACCACGAATTTTTTCACATCCCCAGTAGTAGCTATTTAGCTGGCAGGTCGGGGGGACACATGACTCGAACAAAAAGCTTTAAAGCCCAATATCTCGCAAACTAATCTTTAATTTGAAAAATGATTAAACAAACCCTAAATATTTTTGAACGAGCTATCCAACGATACCCCACACCAAGGGTTTAACGAGAAAAAAAAAATATTTCCCCGCTTTAGGTGTAGGAGAGGTACCCTAAAAAAAAATGTTTTTCAAGATTCTATTGTACTGTTTTGTCGGCGTGATTGATTTATATACCCATGCCGAATTACAGTTTTCTAGTAGTAATGGTTACTGAGCTAAGCCGAAGATGGACAGACAGACAGACGAACATGGCGAAACTATAAGCGTTCCTTGTTGACTGCGGAACCCTAAAAAGGGAAGTTATAAACAGAAAAACGGGACTTATTCGCGTACAATTAACATTTTTATTTACCTCTCTGAGGTTTCCCCGGTTTCCCGAGGTTTGAATGTGTCACAATGGATGTTGTGACATATTCAAACCACGGGAAACAAGTCACGGGACAACCCGGAATTTCCGCGTTTATTAAAAATAATGTGTGAGAATCATGCAAGTTTAAATCATCATCATATTCCTAGCGTTACTGCCGGTTGTGCCCCTAAAAGAACCAGGGGTCCGCTTTGCCATCTAATCCCAAGATTTGGCATAGGCACTAGTTTTACGAAAGCGACAGCCATCTAACCTTTCAACCCAGAGGGAAAACTAGACCATATTGGGATACAACCGGTTTCCTCACGATGTTTTATTGAAAGTTTAAATCAATAAATACTAATTAATTCCGTAGCTTTTCGCGAGTCCTTTGACCACTACTGTAACCAGCTACTGGCGAGCCCGTCACAACCCGCCTCCGCTTCTGAATAAGTTCTACCAAAATGTTTGAACTACGACAAGCTACGTATTGGGCGAAAGAAAAAGGGGTCTCACTTACATTTATCCATAGGCTTTCTGATTCCAGATACATGCACCACTTTCATATTTTCACATTTTCAGTTTCAGTTTTTACAGCGATCCGAGCCGGCCGGCGTTTTCATTCGAACTCATAGTTTATGGCCGCTCGCAGGTGACATAGAGCATTATTTCATGCAGTTCCGTCACAAAAGAGGTTGTGGCAGTTTTCTATGTGCGTCAATTTGAACGCACATTTAAAGAGAGATTCGTTCTCAAGCCCAATATCGTACATAAACCCCTCACCGGGAATCTACCCCAGATTCCCCAGTTTATGAACCAGGGATGGTTGACAGTGAAATATAGAAGAACAATGGACTGTATATACGTGAATACTTGAAAAAAACATATTGAAATTAAAACATAATGTAACGTGTCAAACGTGTGTTACCTTAACATACTTATCTAACTAATATTCACAAACTTGACACCTTCTTGCGTCAAATTCATGTAACAAATCGGTTAACATTATAAACATGACTTTTAAACTAGTCGGCATCCATTGGAAGCGGACTGAGCTTAACAACGGGCCGCGTATACTCTCCATTCTGAGTGCGTACTTTGACTACACGGACTACGCCGTCTGCGCCAGGGTGAAGCTCCGTCACACGTCCAAGGGACCATTGAAGTGGAGGAGCATCGGAATGTATTAGAACTAGTTCACCTACATTAAGGTTTCGACAATTGCTAAACCACTTCTGTCGCTGCTGGAGCGTATGAAGGTAATTATTCTTCCACAATGTCCAAAATTGTTGTGACGCCTGCTGAACTAATTGCCAGCGAGTTAATCCGTGAACTGATTCGTCAGACAAGTCGTACTCAGGGACAGCTAAAAGCTCGCGACAAACAAGGAAATGTCCAGGTGTGAGCGCCGTATATTCCGACGGGTCACTCGATATACTAGTCAGAGGACGGGAATTTAACACAGCCTCTACACGAGCGAAGATAGTGCTAAGTTCCTCGAACGTCAATGGCCTATTGCCGATTACACGTTTCAACAATTGTTTTGAAGACTTGATAGCGCTTTCGTACATCCCACCGAAATGACTACCAGTAGGTGGATTGTACGTCCAGTTAACGCTGCGATTATTGAAACCGTTTGTAATTCCATCCGTATTTTGTTTATAAAATTGAGTGATTTCAGCAAGTTGTTTGCCGGCAGATACAAAGTTTTTGCCATTATCAGACACAATCGTGTGACACAAACCACGCCTAGCCGTGAAACGGTCGAAAGCTGCGAAAAAACACTGAGTTGTGAGCGCACTTAGAACCTCCGCGTGCACTGCACGGGTTGAAAAACAGACGAAAATCAGCAGATAATGTTTGAACTACGACAAGCTACGTATTGGGCGAAAGAAAAAGGGGTCTCACTTACATTTATCCATAGGCTTTCTGATTCCAGATACATGCACCACTTTCATATTTTCACATTTTTAGTTTCAGTTTTTACAGCGATCCGAGCCGGCCGGCGTTTTCAGTCGAACTGTGGTCGCAAGACACAAACACTGATTCGCGCGAGCCAAAGTAGGTCATAATCGCCACGGTGACCGTTATTACCTTCATTAACTTATTTAACCATTTCATCTGCTAATGGGAACTCATATTGACAGACACAGGAGGTCAGTCGTTTTATCAAGTTTACCGAATTTTAAACCTATCACACTCACACTGTTAACAACAATATCTATTGTAATCAAAATACCTAAAGTTGTACAGAACTCATTATAACGTATAGGCATGGCCTCCCAACTAGAACAACGTATAATTGATACTAAAAAGAACTCATAGATGGCGACACAGGTACCGAGCGAAACATTTGAATCAGTAATCGCGAAAATAGAATGATTTTTACACCTTAATAAATTCAACGTACCTTAATTATATCACAAACATACTTCCGCACATACAATAAAGGTATATTTTATAAGTTTAGTAAATGCAATAAAATTGATACTAAATCCATGTAACTCGTACTATACGAGTGAGCTTTCAAGCTTGCTACTTATTATTGGGTACTGTCACTAGATGGCGCCATCACGGGTCGCGAAAGTTCTATTGAACCACAGGCTCTAAGCATTTGGTTATGTATATTTTTGTGTGAGGTGTAATATTGTCTCTAAAATACTACTTTTATATCGAAAAAATCAAAAATAATCTATTTGTTGCCCGGGAAGTCAACGCCATCTGGTGATATCTCAATGTATTACTAAAGGCTGACAGCGTCATAGCCGTGGTAGCTCGGATACTGCATCTACTGGTGTAGCTACGGGACTAAAATTGTATACAGAATTGCCTACATTAGGACGGTACGCTTTTGCTCTATGAGATTGGGTATCTGTACTAGTATTCTTTTATCTGTGGTATAGGTGTGTTATCGAATTCAATAGACTTCCAAGTCCTCGGTAAATAGGAAAGTTATTTAAAACCTGCCAGGGTATCTCGTCAAGGTGATTGTGAATCTTCTATTCAGTACAACTTGTAATAGACTTATCAAATTATTTGAGCGTAGTAAATAATGAAGGATAAGGTTACCGATGGAGCTAAGTAAGGTTAGGTCGGTAATGGGTAATGGATAATGATAAATAAATAAAAAGGTAATGTACTATTGATAGCCTACGTTATGGATCCTATTCTTTTTATTTATTTATTAATTTTACTGTCATCGTGGTTACGCGTTTTATAGACATTGTATTCCCACAAATTAAATTGAGTATTCCCGGAAATGTACAAATTTTATCTCCGCCATAATAAAACATTATGTTCGGGGCAACATGCGGCTTTTATTGTAAGTCAAGTTTATTTGATAATTTTAACATTTGGACGTTAAATTTATTGCGAAAATGCTTTGGTGCTGACGACCGGTTAGCCTAGTGGGTAGTGACGCTGCCTACGAAGCTTGGATTCGAATCCCGGTAAGGGCAAATATTTGTGTGATGAGCATGAATATTTGTTTCTGAGTCATGGATGTTTTCTATGTATTTAAGTATCAACATTATTATTATTATTATTTTATTATTATATATCTATTATATATATCGTCGTCTAGTACCCATAACACAAGCCTTACTGAGCTTACTGTGGGACTAGGTCGATTTGTGTAAGATTGTCCCTTTATATTTATTTATTTATTTATTTGGTCAGTCATTTTGTAACTTGCTTTTGAATGCTTTCCTGCTTGTATTTTTACGTTTATCTTCTTTATATTTGAAATCAACATTAACCGTAAATGGTGAAAACAGTTCAGCTACAGGAAACAGTAACTGCCTGCCATCCAGTTTATTCAACAACTTTAGTTATGCCGGTCGGCTATTTGCATACTTAAACTTAGGTACCAGCAACTTTGGACAACTATTACAGATCGTTCAATTCACCAGGAAGCACTGTGTGCCTTCTATTGAGTAGGTACTACTTATTTATAATATACCTCCTTATTGGTTTCGATACGGCGACTCTAACTTAATTGCGTACTGCTTATTGTCTATAACGTGGGTATACGCGGTACGCTTCTTTGTGGAAATCATGATCATTATAAACTGACATGGGCACAAGTGCCAATGACCTTTGAAGTTCCAAAATGATAAAATATCAAAAATGTTTTGTTTTATCGTGCCCGCTCGCATGTCAGATTAGGGAGCCTCACAAAAGCTCAAAAACCGATGTAGAAAGAACGCAATTCGGAAGTAAAATATTTTATTTCAATCGTCTGATACAAATTACAATGTTGATACTTATGAAGTGATCCAGTGCGCAGACTTCAGTTAACAAACAGTTGTTTAAATCTTTAAGGTAAGAGTATCCATCATCGGTGGGGATCACGTACAACTATGATATACAGGGTTATTGGTAATTCAAGGGGTTATATTTTGAGTAGGACATTATTATTATAGTACTTGCATTTTGCAACTCGGGCTTTGGTTTGATTTGCGCTGGACTTAGCGTGAAATGTACACTGCAATTATCTCTGTATACCGTATCCTTAGGTTAATATACTCTTAGATAGCTTAATACGTTAGTTTTAGTTTATCGGATCCACTAAAAATCATCGTCGTCCTTGCACTCTGTGTCTCGACTGATGCTGAGTGTACTCCTTTTTTGAAGCAATACTTTATTCCTTCTTTGAATTTAAGCCTTATGTGATGTATATTCCTATTATTCCTGTTGTTTTCTATTCCATTGTATTATATTCTATTCTATTATAGGGGAGGTAGATGCAACTTTTTGGACGAAATAATGCATTAAGCAAAAGTGAACCATTTTCGAGGTAATTCATTCGGCTACACAATTTTTTTTGGCCTGTTTGTGTGACGTTGAATGACCAATAATCCTGTATAATAAAATCAGACAAGATTTTCTTTGTATTTTTAAGAAGATCGAAAGAAAGAATGAATGTACGCCATTTTGTTCCTGGGCATGCTTTTTTATACCATGGCCCATGTTTATGCCCACAACAATTATTTAATGTGCAGTGGTTTCTTAAACAGCTAGTAGATACTATTGTAATGGTAGAATTATTATTTTTGGTGTTCAGTATATTTTTTTGGTAAAAGAGCTTAGGGTACCAAAGCATTTTTTGGTGGTCATTATATTTGATGCCTTACGGCATTGACCTGCAGGTCGGTCACGTAACGTTGGGCAGATCTACATGTCAATTTTTATTTGAAAAAATTACAGTTGTATCTACCTAACGCGCGTTCAAAACGTTATGTGATTACCCCTCTGAGTTTGTTATAATTTGATGTACGAAGATATATGCAATGTGTGCAGTACACAGAGTAAAGTTACTTTTACTACAATACACAAAAGATTATCCAGAATTTCATTCCAAAAGTCACACAAAGAAACCAGATTCATAGCCCCAAATTGAACGAAAGTCATGCTCTATTCATTTTAGAAATATTTTATTAATAAATGGAGCAATCAGAGAAAGGAAAACTGTGGTTTAAATATTCCTTTCGTACAGAAATGAATCAGCGGTTAGTATATTAAAAAGAAAGCGACCGACTGACACTCTACGGGGGGCGCCGAGGAACCATTGCCTACATTTTTCTCATGAATTCTCCGTAATGAGAGCTTGTCTTGGCTTCGCCGCATCGATAATAAAGGCGATCGTTCTCCTTTTTTAGAGTGATGGAAAACATATTTGATAACAATTCAAATGATTAAACAATCCAATCTATACACGTTCTGCTACTAATTTCAGTTATATACTAGTATACAGGATGTTAACGGGGTCATGATCCGGAATGACAAAAAGCGAATAAGATGATCATACTGAACAACCTTTCCCATGGGACCAACCACGAAATCGCAAAAAAAAACCAGGTATTCCATACATTAACTCTCAATTAAATCGCAGTTAACTCACAGTTAACTCTTAATTGGCTCTTTTTTTTGCGATTTCGTGGTTGGTCCCATGGGAAAGGTTGTTCAGTATGATCATCTTATTCGCTTTTTGTCATTCCGGATCATGACCCCGTTAACATCCTGTATACGTCCTATTTGCAAATGATGCCACACTTTTGTTCTCGGGTTCAAAATCAACTGAACAACTTCAACTGAATATTAACAACACTTTGGGTACTGTTATTAAATGGCTGAAGATATTAAATATAAATGTTTATCTCAACAAGACCAAAGGCATGTGATTTTTTTATAAATAAATAATATCGGCGCACCCCACTTCCACGTGGCCTCGTCTGTTCTACCCCTAGAGTGTATATAAAAGCCTGCGGAGACAGAAGCTCGCGAAGGAGGTCGAGATCTCATCAAGAAAATTGACGAGATCTCGATCAATCTCGAAAGTATCAAGATTTCCCATATTTTTTAATATTGCGTTGTTTTGGATAAAATTACCTCAATTCAATTAAGAAAACCTTTACAGGGCATTTTTATTATATTTTGAACATGAAACACAATATCTGTAGATATTTTTTGTTGATAGAAAAGTAATTCGGATTTCTTGGCACAACGATTAAACTTAAAAAATCTGCATATACACGCAAAAACACTGTTTGTTTGAAAATAAATTATCTTCGATTGTTTAGTACTTGCTGACAACTTTACTAGTTGCTTGTCCGACACGAATTATTAACGTACACTTCGTACTGGAATTTTGTTCGAGATCTCGATCACATCAGTCGAGATCTCAAGATTTCAATACAATGGAATTCCTGCCGCCGAGATTGAAACTCAAAAATTCACTCGAGATTTCGTGAATTCAAGATCTCGCGAGATCGAGATTGCATTCCCTAGTCTGAACCGAAAACACTGGGCGAGAACGCCATTCGGCATCGGTCAAAGTGATTCAGTGTTGCTAGTTTAGACTTGTAAAATTGTAACTTGTAGCTTAGTTTAATGGGCTATTAGACTGAACATCTTCATGAATTTATTAATCACAAAACATGGAAATTGTAAATTGGACATGCACACATTATTCAGGCACAGTAAATGCACAATAGTCGTGCGTCCCGTGATTAATTACTGTCGAAGGCTTTAATTAAATAAATAATGACATCAATTCCATGACGCGAATTATTACTATTCCGTTACGACCTAGAGGTCATTCTGCCTCGATATTCGGCAATCCATTATGATATGTACATGTGTTTCGCGCGGTCGCTTTCACGCATTACGGTATCAGAGCGAGCACGCGCAACACATTGATATGACATTGCAAGTTGTTTGGTAGGCAAATTGTCAAGACAAATGAAACGTTTTTTTTATTAAACAAGAATGATTAGGTCCATACAAATATCCGCAACGCTGGCTTCGACAATTGCGTACAAACAAACATCCCCCTAGGTACAATAATAGAATCCGCAACAGGCTTCGTCAATAACACCTTATAACCTAAACTAACAAAAAGGACCAAAGGAAGCTGTTTGGTGGCTTCAATGTGTATGGTATTTGGGGACCCGATGCAACTTCCTCCTGTAAATGGCCACTGGTGCTTCGAACGACCAGCATGGTGTGAGGCCGAAGTACATCTGTGGCACCAATTCCGGCTATGTGAGCTGACAGTGAACATGCGGCAACGGGATGATAGCAAATTTATTGACATCCTCATTAACTTGCGAGTCGGTCAGCTCACAACGAACCAGGTAGAGTTGCTAATTGAACGTAAGCAAGTACCCAAAACGGATCAATTCGCAGACGGTGTCGCTGTTAGGATTTATCCTACGATAAAACAGGTTGACACTTATAACAGCATGATGACTGAGATTATAGCTACTATCAGTCACTTGTACACAATCAGCGCAGTAGATGAGTCCAGGGAATCGGCTACATACGGGAGGACACCCCCCGCGAGCGCTGTTCCGGCTGACCCAAACAAATGCGGCGGACTTGTACAGACTATTGGACTGGCTGTGGGCTCTCGTATTATGCTTCGGAGAAACATATCAATAACAGACGGCTTAGTGAACGGGGCAGTGGGTGTTCTTAAAGTATTTAAATGGCCGGCACTAAGAAGAGACCAGCTTGAGCCAGGTGAACTGCCTGATGCCATTTTGATATTATTTGATGACCCATCAATAGGAGTGCGTATTAAAGACTATGATGGATACATTTTCATAGCTCCAGTGACAGCGACCTATCAAGGCAATCGTGGTTACGGTGATATCGAAAGGCGGATGTTGCCAGTCATAGGTACTGAGTTGGGCTGTGACAAGGATGTACACTCAGTTCCGCGGCCTAGCCCTAGTCCTAGCACCTAGCGCCTAAAATATTTGCAAAAGGCCAAGTTATGTTGCCTTGAGTCGAGTGAAATCCTGACAAGGCATGGCTTTATGTGATATTGACTCAAAGTTACTTAACCATCCCCACGATAACAAAGCCTTATACAAAATGACAAAATGACCAGGATGAGAAATTTGCTTTCGCATTAGATCGAATAGGTATTGCATATACTCGTAACAAGCCACAACTGCGTACAAATAAAAATAAAATAAATAAATAAATATAATGGGACAATCTTACACAAATCGACCTAGTCCCATAGTAAGCTCAGTAAGGCTTGTGTTATGGGTACTAGACGACGATATATATAATAGATAAATATTAATACTTAAATACATAGAAAACATCCATGACTCAGTAACAAATATTCATGCTCATCACACAAATATTTGCCCTTACCGGGATTTGAACCCAGGACCTTCAGCTTCGTAGGCAGCGTCACTACCCACTAGGCTAACCACAAACCAGTCACTGAATGAACAAAAGAAGTCGTAGCTGCTTTCCAACAGATTTCGGTGGGAGGTTGTTTATTATAACACTAAAACTTGCCCCAGAATAAGTATAAGCAATGCATTCCTGATTATCTTATTTCTCTAGAATGTGACAATTTGGTACTTTTCTGAAAACCGCATCAAAATCGGTTCAGCTTTACGTGACATAATCGTAATAGGTACAGTCGTCAGTCGTAATTTGAACGAAGCTATTTGCAGCGCTATTTGACGCTTATTGAAAAGAGTATTAACCTGTCAATACATTACATAATACATAGGTATATATATGAACTTACGATTTCTGAAAGTTCTCGCTCCTTTAATAACATGCCGAGTAAATATTATGAAAATACGCGTTTGCTAGCACTCGCAATAAGTTGCGTATGAGCTGGTTTGTCATCTACTCTCGGCTATTGCAAATCCATTTTTCCAAATTTTGGGATAGTTGAGAGTAGAACTAAAAGTGCACTTTGAATTCCCATTGAATACCTACGCAATGAATTGATGACGCGATAGGGATTTACAATATAACAGAATAACCTCTGCCCGCGACTCCGTCCGCGTGGAACTCGTTTATATCGTAGCGCCGTACAAACTTTCACCCCCATTTCACCCCATTAGAGGATGATTTCCGGGATAAAAATATCCTATGTCCTTTCGCGGGACTTAAACTATCTCTATACCAAATTGCATCCAAATCGGTTCAGCGGTTTATGCGTGAAGAGGTACCTAATTACGGATGGGTTTTTCCAAAACCCTAACTCACTGAAAATTTTACTCCATCCCCATACAAAATGTCAACCCCCTTTTTACCCCCTTGAGGTAGGAATATTCAAAAATCTCTTTTTAGTGGGTACTTGTACTTACGTTATATAAGCTATCTATTGTGAAAGCATTCAAGTATCAGCTTTCTAGGTTCAACAGTTTGGGCTGGGTATTGATTTTAGTGAGTCAGTCAGTCAGGACTATTCATCATCATCATCATCATCATCTCAGCCGAAAGACGTCCACTGCTGGACATAGGCCTCCCCCAAAGAGTGCCAAAGTGACCAGTCCTGCGCCACCCGCATCCAGCGGACTCCAGCAACCTTTACCAGGTCATCAGTCCACCTTGCGGGGGGCCTACCCACGCCGCGCCTTCCGGTACGTGGTCGCCACTCGAGAACCTTTCCGCCCCAACGGCCATCGGTTCTACGTGCTATGTGCCCCGCCCACTGCCACTTAAGTTTAGCGATTCGGAGGGCTATATCTGCTGCCAGGACTATTACGTTCATAATATATAGAAGAATGATAAATTCAACTTCATGTTTTGGCGTTACGGTAGCAATAAGTTGAATGTCGATGCAGTACGCTGGTGCAGGTATCCAATAATGTTGGAGGCCTATGGGCTAATTATGACCAGTAAGAAAAAACTCATCAATAACTAGTAAAAAAAATATCTTGAATGCACTAGCACTTACAAAACGTTGATTAACGTTGTCAGAAGTGGTATGGTTTTATCTTTACGCCTGCGTTTGTGCTATACAAGATCCCTAGGTTATCCTATGGCACTCATTTAATTTCACTATATCGTTTGTCCGAGTTTTCATTTCGGCAAAAGGCCAGTTTGTTCGAACACCCCAAAGATTTTGATTATTTTTAAATGCTTATCGTGTACAACCTATTAAGTTAGGTTAGGTTTGTTTTATAATAATCCTGAAAATTCCATCGTTTCAGAGAAAAACGGCTTTTTGCCTTAATGAAAATTCGGATAAACGGTAGGTAACCAAGATGATCGATGTCGCGAGCTGTCAAGAACCAGTGTGAACTCCCGCCCCGGGAACGCACGCTGCCTCGCCGTCCCACATGCGGAGCCCGCCCCGGGCACGCACGCCGCCTCGCCGTCCCACATGCGGAGCCCGCCCCGGGCACGCACGCCGCCTCGCCGTCCCACATGCGGAGCCCGCCCCGGGCACGCACGACGCCTCGCCGTCCCACATGCGGAGCCCGCCCCGGGCACGCACGCTGCCTCGCCGTCCCACATGCGGAGCCTGCCCCGGGCACGCATGCTGCCTCGCCATCCCACATGCGGAGCCCGCCCCGCGAGACACTCTACTCCATTACCTGCCTCATTCAATAACTTGATTCCACCGGCACGGCAGCGATATATCAATCAGGAATAAATGTCGCGATTTATACTCCGTGTGCTCCGCGAATCTAATTCTCGAAGGAATAATTCGGGTAGAAATACGTTTAGGCGCTCAGATTACACGTCATTTTATCAGAGTATCGTTTTTATCGTCATTTACTTTCCACTCTACCGCATAAACTGCTTGCCGAGAGCTAATGCGTTGATTATAACAGAAAAAACCCAAATCACTGAATGTGGGCCTATAATATTTGAGGAGTTCTATCGTTTCTCCCATGGATCTCAGAAACACCTGCTGTTTTAAAGAAAGCATACCAGAATTTGTGACATAAGTAATATGTGGCCTACCCTGTGACCCTATTAGGCACACCTGTAGTAATTTCGGTATTTTCTATTATACATATTATAATGCCACTCGTTTCGGAACTATACCTTGTTTAAATAAAGACGGTATCTCGCGATTGGAATTGAAGGTAGGCCGAAAAAACGGTGACAACAGTCGAGAGAACAAGAGTGACTCCGGATCGCGGAGTGTTCATTTTAATAAAAGTGCGATTGCAGTCATAATTGTGCCACATAGTACGGTAACTGTGTTATAAATACTGTGCGCGATCATACAAGAGACACGGGGTAAGTTAATTTAAGTGCAAGTCTATGTACCTATATCGGGCAGTTAAAGTTCATGACACTGACGGGTTATTTTGTCCACAGCCTCTGGTGACGCCCTTTTATATCACGTGCATAGTGGTAGAAGTCGAAGCCCTTTCTCATGGCTTGGGAGCATAAATTTTGGTCACCTTAACACGTAGTTTGTTATGAGTGGGCTTGCATAGGACAAGCTGAAACGAGTGCCTAGTTTCGTCAGGTGTAGTTAATAGTGCCGTGGCGCGGTCTGAAAACGTCAGCCTTCTGAGCCAAGCACCCGAGTTCGATCCCCAGCAAAGATCGTTTTTGTATTTTTTTTTGTGCATGTTAGTTTTAGTTATTTTTGTGTATTAATTTAATGTTAGGATTGGTATTTATGTCTCTTGCAGATCTTGTAACTTTTGATTGTTTGTACACCATCAACTTTAGTTTTATATTTTTATATTTGTAAAATTACCTTTGATTTGTCAACAACATAATCTTTCATTAATTATATTATAACCCACGGAATTTAAGATCATCACAATATCTAGTGTATTTCCACCCGGAAATCATAAATTTTGTGAAGTGGAACTGATGACGAAGGCCACAGATGACTTATGTCACAAATTCTGATATGCTTTCTTTAAAACAGCAGGTGTTTCTGAGATGGTTCCCCCTGTTTTGGCATATTTTTTTTAGTAAGAATTCTATTTGGCATAATTTATGTAGGCATAATTGACTTTGCGCATAAACTGTTTTTGCAGAATCGAGATTCGCATAGTTCGATTACGCCGAATTTCAATAGTCCGAATATTATTTGTGCATAACTTTAATGCTCCGAATCATGTTCACGCATAAAATATATGAGCATATTTTTTTTTGTCGTACACTTCTCGCAGAAATATACATATATTGGTTGTTTGAAAATATTTTTTTTTTTAAACAAACGCCAATTATTTTAACCTAACTTAATCCTAACCTAACCGCCAGCGTGTCGACGTCACCCCGCTTAGCGGGGTGCCTATTTCCGTTCTAAGGGACACAAGCAGACCCTAACCTAACCTACTAATGATACCATTGTTACGATTATTCGTTTTTTGTGGTTTCTGTGGGGAGCTTCGCCCCCCCGTCCCCCCTTTTTCTAGCTGCCCTAACCTAATCTACTATATTATGATCCAATTATATTGTTGTTATATCTCGTGAGACGCACCCCGTTTTAGTATGCTTAGTAAGTATCAGACAATCTATAATATGCCGAATAAAATTATGCGTAAATATAATCGGCCATAGCAATGGTATGCAAAATTAAATTCGGCCAAACACATTTTCGGAATTTTAGAAATTCTATTAAGTAAGGTTTCTGCCATATTAACATTCGGCGAAAACCGAATATGCCAAGTCTGTTATACGAAAAACGTTTCGGACAATCAAAGTTATGCTAAATAGAGGGAACTCGCATAATAGACATACGTTCAAAAACTCTCGCATTCAAAAAAAAAATCTTTAATAACTTCCGTCTTCCACCCTGACACAAATAACCCCCTATAATCTTCCTGTCTCCCCACCTGACCCCTGACCTGACCTGGACATCCTGTATAATAGGGTAAGGAAATAGTTAAGTATTCTAACATAGTCTAGTTTTTTCTCACTTGTAAAGCAAAACTTTAAGCCTATAAACTATATTTTATTCGCACTCCCTTTTATTTGAGTACATTTCAAAATAAGGCTGCTCAGTACAGTCGGCTACATAATTTACTTATCTAGTAATTACCAGCAAAGTAGAGCGCGGGCGAATTGCGTTGCTTGTTACATCATATCTGCTCCAACTTTGCCTGTACCTGCAACTTTGCGAGATAATTAAATAGGTCAAACTAATAGAGTGTACATACATTTTGCTTATCGCTTTTGTAACAACTTTCATATTTCACGTTTAATAGTGTCTAGTAATGGTCATACTTTCAGACTACAGTTTCCAGTTTTTTGAAGCTAACTTACGCCTTAGACTCTGAATCCATTCCCCATAAAAGTAAAATATAACAAGCTTCGTTTATCAAAAAAGGTTTGTAATGCTTTAAGACACAAATGTCAAAGCAATGTAAGGTAACATTAATGTTGGTTCAAATGTGTCAAACTCACATTATACAACGTGTTAATAAAATAACGCAAAACCTAAAAACAGTTTGTTCAGAATCGAGAGTAGAATGCGAAAAAAATAAAAAAAAAAATTTTGACGCGATTTATTTTTTACATTTGTATGGAGCAGGTCGCCCCAGTCGGCCAACGCTCCATACAAATGTAAAAAATAAATGTAGTCAAAAATTTTATTTTTTATTTTTTTCGCATTCTACTCTCGATTCTGAACAAACTGTTTTCAGGTTTTGCGTTATTTTATTAACACGTTGTATAAAACATGAGTCAGGGCCGATGTCCAATGACAGGTTAAGGTGGTTCACATAACGGTAACGTTTTGTATGGAAAGCGAACCACCTGAATACTCTTTTCAAGCTTTTTGTAAAGTTGCCATTACGGCCCCTACTTGCGGAGTAAAAATTCATTTATTTAAATTATTTTATTTAAGAAGCGTCAAATAGCTTTGTTCAAATAACGACTGTATGTCAACGCAAATAAAGTTAATTCTTACAGAATGTTGAGATGTATTTGACTGTCAATCGTATCAGATATTTTTGCAATCTATATAATATGCTTTTACGTCACTCCGGGCGGTAAATGAGATTTACCGCCCACGGGCGCAGCGGCAAACCTCCCTTCACACCCAGGAGAAGAAGTAAAATTGTGTACGCACCACGGGCGGTAATTCGTAAAGCCCCAGATCGCATATTTATGGCACCTGCCAAACACCTGCGATCTGGGGCATTCACGAATTCACCGCCCTAGGTACGTAATGTACTATTACAGTCGATAGATAATTATGCTGTTACAGGCAAATGATTATTATGCCGGCTGTAAATCATCACATATTTTTACCGACTATGTATCGTCATATAATTATACCTTCAGATATTTTTGCAGCGCTGCCCATAGTCATATATTTATGCTGGTGACTGTTACAGTGTATTTAGTTCCTCTTCCCAGCGTTTAATCCTTAATGTGACGGTATTTCTCTTTGTGGCCAGATGAAGACGTAAAATTGTGTACTCACAACGGGCGGTAATTCGTAAAGCCTCAGATCGCATATTTATGGCCCGAACCGAAGGTGAGCCAAACACCTGCGATCTAGGCCATTCACGAATTCACCACCCTATAAAGATTAATAAGAATGCCTGAGACTTAGCTCTACGAAATATCTCACAACTTTTTACGGTGGAAGAGTTTCGAGACTTGGCTTCTTTTTTACATGGAATGTTTTTTATGGGATCTCACTTCTTTTTGTAGGTTAATGTGTTTGTAAGATCTTCAATAAAACGATAGTAGAAGAGTATTCGTGTATTTATTTATAATGTTTTCTTCAATATATGCACATTATAGTTAATCTATTATTAGAGTGAGATGTGTACCGTGGCAAGGGTAACGGCAAAGAGGCTTGACAGTGACACCTCATAAGGTTTGACAGGACCTTGCATTTACAAAGGATGTTATGACAGGTGCGTTCATAGAGTACGCTACATCTTCCCCTTTTTAACGAAAATAAGTTTACAGTTTACAATTAGTTAAGTTTTGTAGTATTATACAATTAGCAATACAAGTTGTGTACCGCCATACATTGGTTTTTCTCCTCCCCTTAAAACAAAGACATTCGCTATCTATTAAGCTAATGTGACTTATGATAATATCCTTACAAACTATACAAATTACACGCAACCTAGAGCTGCGTAGTCGACCGACCCTGTAACTGTTTTGGCTGGTCTGGTGAAACATTTATTTATTTATTTATCATGCCGGTCTTATATTATGATACGATGTCCTCGTATATTTAACATTATTTTTATCTATGAGATCATACCACACACACACACACCAAACATCTTGACCCACAACAAATGGTTGCTTATTTCTAGCTGTCTTATTATAATTTATTACATTACTATTCCTAGTTTTATTAAATATATTTTCTACATTTGTGATTATCTTTGGTTGTAAATACTGTGTAGTAACTAGTCATTTTGTTTTTAAATTTCTATTCATTAACAGTTCACTAGGAGTGACCTTGGTGCCGGATGTGGGTGATGCCCTATAGTTTAGTAAAGCTAATCTGTAATCACCTTTACTCTGGAGTCTGGACTGGAGAAGGGCTAGGCAATAACATCAACGGCGAATACATCACTCACTTTCGGTTTGCTGACGATATACTAGTTTTGACTGAGTCCATGGAGGACTGAAGTACGATGCTCGATGACCTCAGTAAAGCTTCCGAGCGAGTGGGTCTAAGAATGAACATGGATAAGACGAAGGTCATGTCAAATGCCCATGTAGTACCAACTCCCATTACAATCGGACACTTTACGCTCGAAGTTGTAGACGATTATGTATACCTAGGACAGACTATCCAGTTAGGTAGGTCCAACTTCGAGAAAGAGGTCAATCGTCTAATCCGACTCGGCTGGGCAGCGTTCGGGAAGCTACGGCACATCTTTTCATCCAATATTCCACGGTGTCTCAAGACGAGAGTGACTTTGACAGTGATGACGATGATGACATGTGGTACTGAAACGTGGTCGCTTACTATGGGCCTCATAAGAAGGCTCAAAGTTACCCAAAGGGCTATGGAGAGGGCTATGTTGGGAGTTTCTCTGCGTGATCGCATCAGAAATGAGGCTATCCGCAGCAGAACCAAGGTAACCGGTATAGCCCTCCGAATCGCTAAACTTAAGTGGCAGTGGGCGGGACACAATAGCACGTAGAACCAATGGCCGTTGGGGCGGAAAGGTTCTCGGGTGGCGACCACTGTACCGGAAGGCGCGGCGTGGGTAGGCCCCCCACAAGGAGACTGATGACCTGGAAAAGGTTGCGGCAGTCCGCTGGATGCGGGTGGCGTAGGACGGTCACGTTGGCACTCTTTGGGTAAGCCTATGCCCAGCAGTGGACGTCTTTCGGCTGATATGATGATATGATGATTTATCCTGCAGGGCAAAGTTGGACAGTCTGAAGCAATACGTTGGTAAGTAATAACGTTATGAGGACCGGCCATCAACCCCGAAACTCCCACTGGCGGCCCTTAATCCGCACGTAACATTGTAATCCATTAGGTAATTGCCACAAAATGCTAATTTGCAACAAAAATATTGGAGTTATTTAATTGGCATGGCAGATGGCACCAGATGTTGCAAAAAGTTGCGAAAACACTGCGCCGGCTCAATTACGCAATATTAAGTCTGGGCAGGGAAAGGAAAGCCACTAAATAAGAGCTATTTGTTCTACCTCTATTTATCATGCGAAGTTGGGTAATAAGCCATGAAGGATTGTCCCTGTTGTTTGCTTGAGAATATTGCTAACGTATATTCTCGTTTTTAACTGATGCATATATCAGTTAAAAACGAGACCTTTAGGTTTTTTTGCAACACAACATCATGCAACTTCTGGTATTGCAGATCATACAAGGGCTCGTATATATTGATATGATATGCTACACGATCAGTTGACTTAATACTCCATTAGGTAGACTTCAGTTCACGTAAAAAGAACGCTGGCGGCCATAGACTTTATATGGCCGCCAGCGTTCTTTTTACGTGACACCAGGTATACTGTGGATGGATTTGGATCCCCGCCCTAAACTCATTACCTTGTCTGAAAGACGATAAGGAGTGAGGGTGTACGAGGACATGGGTCATTGATAGATAACGCCTTTTTGTTCCTAGTAGCTCTCGGGAAAGGTCAGGTGGTCGCGGTCAATTTTCCTTTATCTGCTAGCCTTAGTAAAACTCCGCCAACAATTTGTTTTAACTAGTTCATCCAATACTCTCGTAATTCTATATTGCGATCATGTCCAAAAACATAACGATTGTCAGAAAAACCTATTTAGTGTTGGGGCAGAAATTCAAACAATACCTAACAATTGTTTATTGAGTTCTCCAAATAATCGCTGTGCAGGTTAAATATTTCGATCTGAGCAGAACTCGAGGCAAACACCGTCGTCGTAGGTTATAATTATAAACATGTGGCTCCCCTGACGTTGCAAATGTCCATTGGCGAGGGTGTGCGATCACCACCAGGCGGGCCATACACTTATTTGTCACCATCGTAATGTGGAAAGAACGTCCGTGTATGTAATGACAATGAGCTTTTTGTAAACCTATTTCATAGCCTTTATATAAATAAAAAATATCGTTAAATAAGTAACAGGCGCGCGGGTTTCATCGCAGGCGGTCCCCGGTGATTATAATTTGCACCAGGGTTTTGTTCCCGGGACTGGATTTGTATGGCCAGTCCCAAAATTTCCCGGGAAGCGGCAAGCGGCAACGATTCACACTTCACACGTATATAATATTTATGTTATCAGGACCTACAAATTGCTGACATTTAGCACAGAGAATTTCAGACAAAATTATATTTTAAATGAATTCACAACAAATTGCGCCTATCCACACTAAAGGACTAAGCTCTTTTTAACCGACCTCAAAAAACAAAGAAAATAATATTTTTTCGGAATCGCCGAACTCCTCAAACATTATCGGCCCAAAGCGGTTCAAATGGTCTAGTGGAAAGGAAATGTCCATGGGGCTTGGCGAAGTTTTTGTTATAAATAATTAGTGGAGTAAATCATCATCTTCCTCCTAGCGTTTTTCCCGGTAGTGCCTAAAGGAGCCCGGGATCCGCTTCGGCACGTAATCCCAAGATGTGACGTAGGCACTAGTTTTATGAAAGCGACTGCCATCTGACCTGCCAACCCAGAGGGAAAACTAGACCTTATTGGGATTGGACCGTTCTTCACGATGTTTTTCCATTATAGAAAAGTTAAATATCAAATTTGTAATTAAATGTTGAATATCAAATGATTGGTGGTACATGGGTTTTTATCAAAACCCAGTGGTACGAACCGAGGTTAGAACGCGATTAAAAGTCGCGCGTAGTATTTACTTGTTCTGTGGTCGCGCGCTTTACCGTTCGGCCACAGTGAGTTAGTGGCGTAATAGACATTGTGATTCTACTGAGGTACCTATGTTGATAATTACATCAGAGGCGGAATTATCACGCGAGCCGCAGGTAATCGGGATATAACCATAACAAACGAGTGTCGTAATGTTATAAAACACGCGTGTTTAATATCCAGGATTATGAACCTAAAAGCGACACAGTAAGAGGTACGTTACGAAAACTAAAAATAATTTTCAACACGTTTGCTTGTAGCGTACCTCTTGTTATGTCGCTTTTAGGCTCATAATCCAGGGCGTTTTTGCATTCTTAAATTAACCGGGTTGTACAGAATGTACAGCTTTTTTTCATTCTTGGCAAATGGATTCTTACTCGACTAAACAAATAAATTATATCTGTTAATTAATTGACTATTTATTTTTGGATATGACATAGAACCGTTTAATTTAGTAAAACTATTCACATTTGCTAACATTTTATATGAATTAATAAAGATAACATTTTAAAACGTTACTATTTATTTTATTTTGTATTAGCAGTTTAGAGATTTCATTTTAGTCTCGCTCTACACCTGCGCGCGCACTGCGCGAACTTCACGAAAAAAATAGTTGCGTGCCATTATCGGTAATTTCACAAATATTTGTAAACATTGTTGGTGGGTGTTTGGTTATTATTAAAAATGTTGACTTGTTGGTGAATAGAATTGTCGCCACGGGAATTCTTGTCAATGTACGATATGTGAGTGTGTGACTTATAATTACAAAAATACTAAAAATACATAAGACACAGTGCTATTACATGATTATCAAACTATCGTTACCTAAAAAATGTTACAGACACTGAATAATTTATTGAATCAGGCGTAACTTTGCGGAAGTCCATGATATATTACGAGAACAATATTTCTTTGCTATTCCGCTAAAAAACGTGCTGGTCTATCAGTGAATATAAGATGAAACTATTTGCGTATAAACATGCAAAAAATTACAGCAAACCACATTAATGAATGGGCCGGTAATCAGTTGCCTGCTTCGGCTTTTAGACATTTTTTGAGGACGTTGGCCATCTTGGCTTTGCGGTCAAGTTGGCCTGTCTGCGGCTTTGTGGAGGGGTTTCAATGGCCTGTCAGCGGCGTGGTGGGGTCCTGGGGTCAGGACTGGGGCTCACGGGGAGGAGGGGCAGCGGCACGAGCTCGCGCGGTTGGGCTCGCCGCCGTCGGTTGTCTGGGGGGCGCGCGTGAAGCGGCGCAATGCCCCGGAGCAGCGGGAAGCGGGAGGAATCAGCGCCTGCGAACATCTTGCTCGCAAGTTGGGCGATAAACTCGTCCAGGCTCTGGTGCTGTAGACCGCAGAAGAAGTAGAGGCGGCTGAAGCGGCCATCACCTCAGACATCCAGCTGGCGCTAGAAACATCTTCGCGCACCATCGCAGCCGAAGAGAGGTGCAAACCCCTCCCCGCGGCGTTACAGTCACTCATCGCCAGAAAGCGCCAGCTGAAGAGAAGATGGCAGCACACGAGATGCCCCGCAATGAAGACCGAACTAAACAGCCTTGTGGAACTAGTCAAGGCTGAACTCGTCCTTCACCATACCAACCAGTGGGAGGCCCACATCGCAAGCTTAGACGAACACACGCCGTCAATCCATCGTCTCTGCAAGCAGCTGGGGCAGACTCCCACTACTCTATGCCCACTCACGGACGAGCGACGAGGAGTGCTTTGCTATAAAGCCGAAGAAAGAGCCGAACTGTTTGCAGACAGCCTGGAGCGACAGTTCCAGCCGAATTCATCTCTGGACGCCAACCACACGAGGGAAGTGGAGGAGCAGCTGGAGAGGTACTTGGAGCAAGCGCCAACCGCAGAAGAGGACCCGGTCTTCTTCTCACCCGGCCAACTTCGCAACATCACTAGACGATTGAACCCCAAGAAGGCCCCGGGCGCCGACAGGATCCCGAACACAGCGCTCCGTCACTTGCCACGCCACACCATTGTGGCAGTGACACGGCTGTTCAATGGAATCATGCGCTCGGGGTACTTCCCCTCGGCCTGGAAACTTGGCCGGGTAATACTGCTACCCAAACCTGGAAAGGACAGGAGAAGACCGGACAGCTACAGGCCCATCACGCTGCTCAGTACCCTCTCCAAAGTCTTTGAGCGACTGCTGCTGAGAAGGCTCCTCCCCCACATTGAGCCACGCCCAGAGCAGTTAGGATTCCGCTCGGAGCACTCCAGGACGCTGAGTCTGGCACGAGGGCCTGCTGGCCAAGCTGTCGACCTCCTCCGCACCGCGACGCATGATCAGACTCCTGAGCTCCTTTTTGCCGGGGCGGCGGTTCCACGTGAGCGTGGAGGACGCCCAATCGTCAGAACGCCCGATCCTCGCGGGCGTTCCACAAGGAATCTGCCTGTCTCCAGCCCTGTACGCCCGATTCACGGATGACATCCCGGTGGTCGGCGACGTCAAGCTGGGACTATTTGCGGACGACGCGGCGTATTACGCGTCGTCCATCACTCCCGCACACGCCGCACGCAAGATCCAGCGCCAGCTTGACGTCCTACCGGACTGGCTGACCAAATGGAGGCTCACCGTGAATGTGGGCAAGACGCAGGCCTTCCTGACAGGCTCCAAACTGCCGCCACAGCCACTGAAGCTCCAAGGACAGGGCATCGAGTGGCTACACACAGCAAAGTACCTGGGGGTCACTATTGACAGGGGCCTCACGATGAAGCAGCACACGGAGGAAGTGGTACGCCGGGCTAAGTGCGCCCGAACGAAACTACGTCCAGTGCTCGCTAGCAGCCTCCCGCTCCGCACGAAATTGGGGATATATAAGGCCTACGTTAGGTCCCGCTTGACTTACGCGGCTCCCGCGTGGTATGCCCTGACGGCAGAATCCAACCGGAAGAAACTCAGGGCCCAGGAGTCGCTAAGCCTGAGGACCATAGTCCGAGCCCCCCGATACGTGCGGAACTGCCACATTGCCAGAGAGCCGCCCGGAGCCGTCCGCCATATTTATATTCTGTCCCCCCATACTACCATTCATGCGTGAAAGAGATGGAAGAACACAACGGTGATGACGCATTCAATTGTTTGTTAATAATAACGCCTCTATTGTTGTACCTAATTATTTCTAGTTGTTCTACACTTAAAAAACACTTAAACGCAATCCTTTTTCGCAAACATGCAAGATGTTGTAAGAATGATTGTCAGACAATGCATGGTTATTCTCCAATTCAATGTTTTGCGGAATTAGACTTGTCTGGGTGATTATGCTGGTACGACGCATGTTCTTTATACCTTGTGCTAAAACTACGGCCTGTTTGTCCCACATAAACTTTATTGCAATTCAGTTACATCAATTCACAGCCAAGCAAAACACGTGTCGAGGTTTTTGTCAATATTGGTGGTGGTTTGCTGTAATTTTTTGCATGTTTATACGCAAATAGTTTCATCTTATCTTCACTGATAGACCAGCACGTTTTTTAGCAGAATAGCAAAGGAATATTGTTCTCGTAGTTACAGACACCGCATGACACAAAGTAAATTAAATACATTTTTCTGTGACCCCTACACTAGGCTAAGCCTGTCTCGTAGGCTGACACAAGATTCGATTTCTATTTTACTGGTATTAGAGCTAAAGATAAAAACATTATAAAGAACAATAATGTACGGAAAAGAAACTAATCGTGGAGTTGGTATTTTAAAATAAGGAAGGTACTCGTCGTAAGTGCAAGATAGTGAGCGTGTCGTTGTATGTAGGTATTTACCTCTACGTGTTGGAAGGTACTCGTCGTAAGTGCAAGATAGTGAGCGTGTCGTTGTATGTAGGTATTTACCTCTACGTGTTGGAAGGTACTCGTCGTAAGTGCAAGATAGTGAGCGTGTCGTTGTATGTAGGTATTTACCTCTACGTGTTGGAAGGTACTCGTCGTAAGTGCAAGATAGTGAGCGTGTCGTTGTATGTAGGTATTTACCTCTACGTGTTGGAAGGTACTCGTCGTAAGTGCAAGATAGTGAGCGTGTCGTTGTATATAGGTATTTACCTCTACGTGTTGAGTGAGTGACAGGTGTGTACATTTATTTAGTTAATGTTTTTTTCTGTTTCATAATCCATCCTGATAGTGCGAGTTTTTAAGTTGCAAGCTGGTGGACCTTCCTATATTTGACCAAGTACATGGACGTACAGAGTATTTTTGCGAACTTTGATACAACTGCAGGCAGAGGAAATTGAAAGTTGCGTTTTTGCAAGCGGTCATTGTAGTCGGGTAAGGTTGAACAATTGATAATTCATTATTTCGTTTGTCTTACGATTGGTTCAACTCGAGTCCTCAATCGTAAACTTTCCAAACAAAATGTCTTCAAAGATAATTGAGGAATAAAGAACGACAGATAACTTAATTGAGGGAATCCACTCCATCAACTATCCCTCGGTCCTTAGCCTCGATATAAGTAAAGGGAGAATAAAGAAAAAAAAAATATTCACAATTCAGGATGAATAGGGATTAGTCCGATGATGAAGGAAGTCCCGTCTTAACGCTCCTCCAACGGTGGGCCTGGCTTACGCCTGCGCTTTGTCTCCGGTACCATTCTTTAGATACGCCGAAGAATACCTATTGCTAAACACGACTGTCACTTAAATTTATAAATGCACTTGTTGAAATGGTTTAGGTAAAATAGTAGAAAAAAATCACGAAATAAAATTACCGATATGTTTAGACTTCGTTTTGTACGAAAGACTCCGCGAGTGATACGGGTAGATACAAATAACATTGGTTTATTTAAAATATTAAAGCCCATATTCATACCACTTAAAAAATGCCCCGTTTAAAAATATGTGTTTCATCCCTTTCTTACGAACACAATTGTCAAAGTGAACAAACGAATTTTAACGGCATTTTACCTAGAATTGGTTTGTTGAACGTGTAGTATATGTAACATATTGGTAGGTAGGCGAATATAAATGTACCCACATTTATGTATGAATAAATCAGTGTTCGTCTAGGAAGCTGCGTTTCATTACCTGGTGGCAGCGGTGGGATTATCGCGTTAGCCTATTAAATTATAGGGCTACGCCACGGGATAACATTGATTCTCCCGCGCAAATCCTTTTTGGCAGGCGGCTAAACACGCGGTTGCGGACATATAAGTCATTGGTTACGGAGCCAGACGACAATAAAAACAATTACGCCGCGATTAAGTTGCAGCGACAAAAAATTAAATCGAACTACGACAAAGCGGCCCGGGACCTCCCTGCACTACCTAATAATACCAAGGTAGTAGTAGCGGACGGCAATACCCGGCGTTTTATGAATGTTGTCACTAGAGCAGCGGAACCACGGTCTTACATACTGCAGGATGCATACGGAACCGCCGCCACATCATCAGCCGAGAGCTGAAGCGGGAGCCGCTAGAGGGCAGCGACCCGGCACCTCCGCCCCCCGCACCTCCTGCTGCCCCCACTGCCTCGGGCTCCCTAACGCAAGGAGTTACCAAATTGACAATTCCTGATCCGCCAGTGGAAGTGAAGCCACCGCTAACCAGGAGTCGAGCTCAGAAACTGACTGAACAGGCACTTGCATATTTTTAAAATCTAATAGGATTAAGATTAGATTATTACGAGTATTATTGCATGTTTAAATAAAAAATTAAACTAGTTTCCAATCATTTTCATCCTAGCTAAGTAGGTACTTCTTAAGAAAAAAATCAAATGTAAATTGTAACACTACTTTAATCAATCATAACCAAGTACCTATCTATCTAATAATAAAAATATAATGTTACTAACTAAGTATCGGCTAAGAGATCGAGTAGTGTATAAACAATTATAATAATAAATACCTAGTTACGATATTTACAACAGAACTTTATCGTTAGGTATCATAAATGTTTGGATTCGGGCTTAAGCATAAAAAAATGTATTGGGTGAATAGGTGAAGGGTATAGATATAAGACAGGTATCCAAAGTAGTATGTTTAGTATAAAAGTATATAATATATCTAGTAATTTAAGATATGTATGTATTTTAAAGATTAGTGGATCATTGCAATAAAATTGAACATCTGTTATAAACCTTTTTTTTTTTTTTTTTTTGTAAGAGGGGAAAATGCGTTACGCATACCACCAAGGCGCGGGAACGGACCCTGGTGGTTATGTCTAATGAGGCCTATGGTATACCCACTAAAAACCCCTCTATGTGCCGCCTCTACGCTATTAGGCGAGGCCACGGGAACGCCCTAGGCACACTTCCGCAGCCTCACCAGCGGCTGTCCGCACTGCGGACTCAACTCCGGGGAACGTCTGTTCCCTTCCTCGCCAATAGGTGGCACGCCCGCCAATCTGTTATAAACCTAACCTAACCTAACCTAACCAAACTAAAGTTAGCATAATAGTAGATTACTGCAGAGGCCGTGAAGTAAGGGATTGCTGGACGAGATTGGGGTAGACGGCCGAGTCGTAGACGAGGCCGAATACAACGACTCCAGCAATCCCTGTTCCGGCCGAGGATTGTATAGAACTTTTCTCAAACGATGTGAGGAAATATTAAAATTAAAATAAATACTAGGTAATCAATTAAATAATAGATAATTTGCGCCTTTTTTATTTTTTAAACATGCCATTTGAACAAGGCGTTCGAGCACCATGTTTAACCGCACATAAAGTATAGTACCGTGGATTATTTTTATTTTTTTTATGAAGCAAGTATGCTTACAGTGTCTAGTGGTGGTTGGCAGTATGTTAATTTTCCTTTGTCAGTTTAATATTAGTAAGCAAATTTAAAAAGTTAGAGTAGCGGACAATAATGGTTTTACTTAGGGTTTTCATACATTACTTCTTGGCCATAGCCATAAACAAGAAACTTCACGTCTTCATTTCGTGATATTAACGCGTACATTTCCGAGCATGTTTGAGAAAGTAAATATAGTGTTCTGTTAACAGGTGTGCAATTGATTGATTGTTGATTCCATAACGAGAGAGATGTAGTATATGTAACATATTGGTAGGTAGGCGAATATAAATGTACCCACATTTATGTATGAATAAATCAGGGTTCGTCTAGCAAGCTGCGTTTCAATACAGAACGTTTAATAATACAGCCATTAAACTATAACTGTAGAATGTATTGTTGCTTTGAAATATTAACTTACTTGTGTGTTGGTAATTTTTTCAAGACTACCTCATTGTAAACTTGATTTTGCCTATAAATTGAGTGAATGACTGAATGAAGGTTTCCGTACTTTTAATGTCGAATGGATTTATATTAAGAGGTATTGCAAAGTTCCTCAAGTTAGTCAGAATGCCTAACAGGTGTAGAGGTAAGTGCAGACATTGCTCAGTGAAAATAATTTGTCAGTCTACTTCCAGACATATTTCTCCACAGCTATTTACAGCAGCTTTTAAGTGTTCCGTAGCCAAATGGCAAAAACGGAACCCTTATGGATTCGTCATGTCTGTCTGTTTGTCTGTCCGTCCGTTTGTCACAGGTATTTTACTCGAAAACTATAAGGTGTATTTGAATAAAATTTTGAGGATAGGTGTATTTTGTTTTGTTAGCCGCACATAGTTTTGTAATCAAATTACAAAAACACAGTTTTTTTAGGGGTGCACTCCATACATAAATCAGAAGGTAAAATTTTTTTCATTGCAAGCCCACGTGTGGCACATTAATCGATAGGCCTTTTAACATAAATATAAGGTTTGTCAGCAATTTTTTTGATTAAGTTAATAGAGTCGGAGATAATCGCCCCGAAAGTCACTAAAATTGTGTCCCCCCCCTCTAATTTTTGAACCGTGTATTTTATAAATATGAAAAAAATCATGGACAATAATAATGGCTTATTAAATTCTTTCAGCGAAAATTGTTTTGAACAAGATCGGTTCAAAAGGTTTTTGACATATTTCAAAAAAACTGCCTTCCTTACAGAAAAGGACGAAAGTGCCATAAGATTTTAGTAACGATACGACCTTTTTAATAGGCACCCTTCGTTGTGCCTGGTCTGACACGCACTTGGCCGCTTTTTGTTATAGTTAACCTCTTATACACCAAGTCATTCTGTACCTGCGCTCTGTATGTCAGTTTCTAGCTCCAATATTAGAGCAGTGAGTACAGATAGAATAACGAAACCACTTAATATTAAAAGCGCGAAACACATCTGACAGTAAATGAGCCCCGCAGCAATTTGGTGGGGAGGCAATACGTATTTCATTCGTGGCATTGGGGGAATTCGCGGCGCCATTCTGTCAGGACTTCTAAAGGATCCAATTAAAACTTGTATGAATACGACGCTTTACCAACCTGTTTCGCGGCTGCCCTGGTTCTGAACAGTGACGTCTGGACGGCTATTCAATAAACTAGCGACGTGAACAATCCCTCAATTAAACATCATACAAATTTTATAAGATTGCTGCGACGCAAACCATACAGGACTGACGTCGCAAATGTACATTTGTACTACGGGCTGTAATGCGAAACTTTTTAATTTAAGAACTACATAAAACCAGTGACTACTTGTGGAGGTCAGTCAAGATTGCATTTGACACTTTGGAACCTACCCCAATCCGGCTGATTTGATAGATGAAACTTTAGGGGTGCGCCAAAGTTCATATAAAATTGCAACTTCGATTAATGGATTTCCGAAAATTTTTCTCATACAGTTTTATCTCATAATCATTATTTTTAGCAATATAGTTTAATATCATATTTATTTCTATACATACTAGTAGTTATTGCTAAATTTTGTATTAATAAACTTTTCTCTGAGATCAACTAATGCCAAGATAGTGTGTATAAGTTCAAGTAGGCAGTAGGGAACAGGGACTTAGTGGCAAAACCGAGTCGGATCGCGGATAGGTTAGAAGACAGAAGCGGGAGCTTTGCTCCCGCTTTCGTCTTCGAGGTTTTTTTTTATAAAAAAGCGGAAAAACTTGTTTGCAAAAAAATATTAACTAGTTATATTCTTAGTTAAGATTTATGATATTAGGACTAACAAAATTATGATATACTCGTATGTCCATTATGAATAAAATCGACACATCAGGTTTATATGAGCCAATATGGATCCCTCGTACACTACTGAATACTAATTGGTTGTAGTGTACAATTCTGTACCAAATAGCAATTTCCGTTCACGCTTAACTTCATTGTTAATGATTGAGTTTTAAATTGATTATACTTACTTATATGGAAGTGTACGACTATTAATTTTGTACTCAAGTGAGGACTCTATAAGTATATACCTACTAATAACAAACAACTTGTTCTTCTTATTGTTAATATTTCTTTATTCATGTCGTACAATTTTCTACCTCTTGCATTCACCATCTTAAACCTAATCTGTCACTTTTTTTCTTAAAACCGCCAACTGTCCTGCACTCCAACCATAATGCCACTCGCAGCGTCCGACGTTATTTTTGACGTATCAGCGTTTATTAACGTCGTTGTCATCACATTATTATTGTCCAATCATCAACTATTTACTGATTTGTACTAACAGAAGATTGTGATAATTATTTTTGGTTTGCTGTGATTTATTTGGAAGCTAAGGAAACTTTGGCTATTTAACCCAATGAAATCAAGGTAGTTTCATAGGATATTCGCTTTGGTTCCTAGACATTACTAACCCGATAACAAAGCGAATAAAACAAAAGGGTTAGCCCCGGCCGAATCTACTAAGTTGACTTTATTGGTTTGAGACCCTATTCTGGATTGAACTGTCCAAAAGCTAGAGAAACTTTGGCTATTTATCCCAACGAATTCAAGCTAGAACCCATTAGAAATCCACTTTGTCTCCTAGGATTGCTAGTCCAAAAGCAAAGTGAATTAAACGAAGAAGACTAGCTCCGTACCTACTAGTAACAAAACATAACTTAATTAAGACTGTAAAAGTAATGATGTTATGGCCAAAACGTGATCGTGAATCTAGTGAAAGACCTGATCCAAGATCTGATCCCTGATCCTGATGTCACTATTAAGTTACAAATACAAACATGATAAAGAACTTTTGTGGAAGTCGAAGTGATATATTGAAGGAAGTGTCCTGTGGGACCTATGTTTAACCTTACCTTAAGGATTTTTTTTTTTACTCGGTCAATAATCAATAGGTTTTTAATGATCTAATTACAAAAATACTAAATGATCGGTTGTTTTTTTTTTCTTTATTTCACCTATCTACTTCAGGCTATAGTGAAAACAGATTTTCCCTGTCAGCCTCATGATCTTGATTCAATACAAGATTGAATTTTTACTGGCCTCCGGAAGTGTTTTTCATTATAAGAGTATAATTAAATGTCATCGACTACAGCAGAATCTGCGCTGTCTTTTTGCCACTAGCCACTGAAGGCAAGTGACGATGGCACCGAATCACTAGTCACCTAAGATTAAATCATAAGTATTTTAAGGCTTGTATAGTTTTTCAGTAGGATGCATGAGCCAGTCTCAACAAGTCTTTATAAATTCACCAAAAGGCCAATATCTCTTCCAAATATTTGCTATTCTACTATCATTTTTTAGCATGTTTTCCTTTCCGTAATACTTAACTGACTCGGATAGATAATTAATTTCAAATTTTAATCTATTATTTTCACTTTCCTGGTTTCTGTCTTTAAAATGTTCAATCTTTATTTTCTATCCCTAAATGTGAATCCACTCATTATTATTTTAACCCCTCCCATGTTTGCCTATTGTATATTCTCTGTAGTGGTATAAGGTTTTACAAAACTCTTCTAACATCATATTACTGTAGTTTCTTTGCACAGTTAACAACTTCTTCTGTGGGCTATTCTTACAAGCTTCCGATTTCAGGGAAGTTTTATAATTTATTTACAAAATAATTCAGTATTTAGACCTACAAAACTATTATTGTGTTGTCACCTAATTCTTAATATGTTCAACGACTTTTTGTATGGTTCATTTGTTAAAGCATGTTAGAAAATCCGTAATTTTGTCTCGTGGCTAACATGACAGATTAACAACAAGAAATAGTTGATTGACCCGCCTAAGCCAACTCTCAGCCGAAACAAAAGGACTGTATCCTCTCCGCTTTTTAACTACTGACATGGGTGTGGCTGACTGAACAACTAATGTTAGTGTCCTAGTTCTCAATTAATAAAATTAAGATTAATGTATTTCAATAATACTACAGGAAGTATTAAAATATCCAATGAAACAAAAAAAACACACATACAGTACCTATACTAAACTGATTAATAAGGAAACATATACCCATAGTTAGTGTGTACTGATTACTAAGAAAATAATGTTAAGTAGTAATGTTAAATAGTCTTTAAATCAAAATTGTTTCAGATGGTTACTTTTTAACAATTTTTTTTTAATCGTAGTTATGCCTCCTGCCTACCTACTATATTTTGGATAACATACAAATAGGTAGGTGCACATTGGTTACACAAACTCTTATCATGTACTTACTTAAATAGTTCATTAGTGGGTAAAAATGTTATTAGAGTAGTATCTAAGTAACTAAATCTGTATTTATTTCATTCTCGATTTGGCATTCACGTATTACTTAATTTTGTGTAAGTATAGACAATATATTCGCTTTTACGGTAACCTATGGTTTGGCATGCTAGTAGGTAGTATGTTTTCATCTTTTGCCATTTCTATAGACCGCGAAACTACACACTTAATTTTCAATTTCTCTTTCATATAAATTATAGTAGTACTACTTACGATATAAATCTGTATCGCTGTTTGTTTTCTGAATAAATAAATTATTTTTACATTCAACTTTTCAATTTCATATTATAATACAATACAAATACGATTATGCCATAAACTGATTGCGTCACATATAATTTATGGAATGATAAATTTATAATAGGTATACACATAATAAAATCATATCCATAATTCATAATCCATACGAAATCCAACGTATATCATAACATAATACTCATTGTCAATTCACATTTCGTATCTGAAAAGTGGAGCCTCTTCTTAAGGCGCCGTATTCAGAAAAATCAAACATTTGATACTTTTATATTTCAATCAGAAACCCTCACCTGTTTTATCGATTGACACTGGCGTTTCTTCTATTCGTCACCACTTCTGATATAATAACAAACAACTTGTTCTTCTTATTGTTAATATTTCTTTATTCATGTCGTACACACAGCAACACACCTAACTAACCATACCGTGAAAACCTAGAACCTTATTACAATGCACTTAAGGTCAGATTAGATTTCCGATGGTCACTTAGCTGTGTTGTCGACTGTACAATTTTCTACCTCTTGCATTCACCATCGCTAAACCTAATCTGTCACTTTTTTTCTTAAAACCGCCAACTGTCCTGCACTCCAACCATATAATATATGCGACTCGCAGCGTCCGACGTTATTTTTAACGTATCAGCGTTTATTAACGTCGTTGATTATACAATAGCTAACACTACTTAAGGTAAACGCCCTAGTCGTCGACGTTGCACTAGTGTATGTCAGGGGCACTTTATGTCAAAGCAATATGGGATAAATTCCAACTAATAGGATTTATCTTCAATCGAACTTAATCCATGTCACTTTGAGATAAATTGTCCAGGCCATACACTAGTGCACCGCAAAGAACTACAGTCTTTTTAAAATAGCTTGGTGCGGGCAGCCGTGAAAATCTCAGACTAGAGAGGTGAAAGTATCGAAACTTGAGTCGATAAAAGTAATCATTTAAAATATCAATTGTATATAACAATGAATGTCATCATAAATCCGATTATTTGGCTAAGCTAGTAGAGATAGGTACTTGTTTTGTGACTTTTGTGGCGACATCTATGCCTGGGAGAGCAATATACATCGTGCGAGCGAGAAAGTGGAGACAATGCATATTTTGTTGACGGGGAGCTTTTATAGTACCTACCTATTGAAGTAATATCCCTTCAGCTGTGTCATGGTCATCCCTCTGTGGGCTTCATATTTTTTCCTGCAGGTTGGTGGAGCCCCCCTCGGAGGGGCGCATTGGCTGTGCTTACTTTCTTAGAAATAAAACCGCCATTCGTGTATTGATCTCGTTTTAATCCATTGAAACGTATAGCCAATGAAGCGAGACAGCTAACAAGCGACAATTTCAATGGCCATTGGAGGAAAATTTTGAATTTGATCGGTAGTCTAAAACTGCCACTGGCGCGTTAACCACGGTCGAGTTTCGCGAGTGAGTTTTAATGGTTTTAGTGCGAATTTTCGTTGCCAGAAGGAGATATCTTGGAGAAATGTAGATAATCCTTCGGTTTCTGTTAAAAAAATATAGTTTTTAGTTGATTAACGACAATAAACTTGTGGCTAACACACCATACCTACTCATGGTCAACATTTGCCTACAGGTTTTGTAGCGTTTTTCTACTAATTTTGAATGACTAACAGCTATTAATATTACCGCTATTTATCGTAAATGTATTTAAAATGTAGGAAATGGACTAACAATCGCCCGAAAGTAGATAAATAGATCGAAATTGGTAACGGTCATAACAGAGCCCTCAGAGGGATGGTAACCGTCAAGGAACTTCCCTCCGAGGGATGCTCACATGAGACCTCGTGACGTCACTTACTCAGCGCAGCAGCGCGATTTCATAATATGGATACGCCATGGATTGATTGTCTTGCAACGTTCGTAATTCATGTCTGTTAACGGAAAAGTTGGATCTTGTGTTGTGCTCGCGATTTGTTGCTATTGTCTAGCTTTATGTCGGTGAACTAACATTAGATAAATACTTAGTGCTTGTGTATGAGCCTAATGTGCTTATCAATATTAATATAAATAAATATTCAGGTGTGTCTTTAGTGCTCGTTCGGACTCTTCGGACTAATCAAGTAAGTGAGTGGCGCTTTCGATTGTAACGAATACGATGGTTCATGTGCTATCATAGTTTCAATAAGTGTTAACTGAGCTGTGTGCTGTGTTATTTAGGTGCTTGTACAATCTACGAAGAACCATCGTAAGTAAGAACTAATTTCTACACAGACGAGAGACCACTCAGAAATCACCACTATTCCTTCATGTTCATCAGGTTGTACCGCTACTACAAACTCATGGTGTGGGGTAAGGGTATATCCATACTAGACATGTGCGCCGCGCCGCCGCGCCGCCGCCGCTGACGATTTTTCCACGCCGCCGCCGCCGATCAAATTGACCGGCGTGAAATCGGCGTGGCGTAATTTCGTTTTTGTTGGAACAGTGTTAATTATTATATGCAATTTATTTAACTCATGATAATTCTAACGCCGAACAAGGACTCTTTACGGCACATGTCAACTCTGTAATGTTCTACATTGAAGAGTTTGATTTAATTCGCTTCGCAATAAAATAAAAATCGGCAATTCTGCAGCGGGACACGTTCAAACGAAATGAATGCCCTGACGTGGTTTACATTCGTGCTATATACAAATACATGCATAATTATAATATTAGTGCGAACATTCTAAAAGTCTAGTCACAAACCTAATTCCATTTTTCAAATCATGCTTTGACTCTTTTATACAACTCAAAAGTCAATGTCATCAAAAAAATTGAAAATAAAAAACAAGACGTGCTACTTATTTAAAAAATTCAAAGCGTATTTTCTAAGCGGATATGATGACTTTTTTAGGTACTACTACTGCAAATCTTACTTTTTTCGTATTTTTTGTTGTGATGTAACCGTGAATACTAGTTTTTGGACATCCTGTAAAATTGGCTCAGATTGAATAATAATAATAAATAATAAATATTAGGGGACAATCATACACAAAGCGACCTAGTCCCATAGTAAGCTCATTAAGGCTTGTGTTATGGGTACTAGACGACGATATATTTAATAGATAGAAATACTTAAATACATAGAAAACATCCATGACTCAGAAACAAATATACATGCTCATCACACAAATATTTGCCCTTACCGGGATTCGAACCCAGGACCTTCAGCTTCGTAGGCAGGGTCACTACCCACTAGACAACCGGTCGTCGATTGAGTGAAAAGGTTTGCGACTTTAGCCGACGATAAGTAAATGTGAATTATTTTCTCTAGCACGTCCATCCTTGAGCACGTGACCTAATTTTATAATCGACTGGGTCTAATTCCGGTAACAAAATATTTTTAACTCATTCCATGAAGAAATCTGTTTCCTAATTCCTCTGGGTATACAACAAAGGGCAGATTCCACTGTTATCCCACTACATAAGAAAGACTCTTCCCGTAAATATGACAACTATCGAACTATCTCTTTTATATCCCATGCTGGTAAAGTTCTATTGCACATTCTGAACAAACATTTGGAGTACTACATAAGCAAAAAAATCACAATAGAGCAAGCATGCAGTTAAGGGTAGTGGCAGAATAGAGCAGATCCTAAATATCAGGCAGTTAATTCAGAAGAGCAGAGAATTGAACATACACATGGCCTTATGCTTCATCGATTACACGAAAGCGTTTGACTACATAAATTGGCGAAAAATGTTTGAAGTGCTTGGGGAAATGGGTATACCTGAACATCTGTCCTTTTAAGTGCAAAACCCCTACCGTCCAAATCTCGTGTCCGGCTGGAAGACATGGCTCAATGACACACACGACCATAAAAGGAGTCAATGAGGCTATGCTAGCTACACTTCTAAAGAAAGTCAAATTGATCAGTGCACAATATTGCCCCGCCACATCAACAGGAAAAAACGAAGCTGATGTTTATAGGTAGAGATGGGTTGATGCAGAGGGCATGGGAACTGCGAGACCTGAGGGGAAAATACGTAACGTTTTGAACGAGCTTTAGGACAATTCAACTGTAATTTTCCAACACAAAAGTTGACATTTAGATCTACCTGACGCGCGTGCTTTACGTAATCAACCAGCTGGATTTGGTACAACAAGACATTTTACTTGGGCGCACAGATCTTCAACGACGGAAACTGTATGAAAAAGGTCATCAGAAGATCGCGCTTGGAAAAGATATGGAGGAACAGCAATATCCACCGCAACACCAAAGACTGACTTCGTGCACCCTTATCTTCTCTATTTTTCTCTATGCCTCTGAAACATGGACATGGAAGCCGCGCGTGAAATCAAAAATAGATGCATTTGTCACATTTGAAATGCATCTATGTGCTGGCCTTAAAATATCCTGCGCAACTGACCGCTCCCGTTAATGGACTAACGCTAGATAGGAGTCGGAGTGGTCGCCAAGGCCGAAAAAGGTCGGACAGATCATCATCATCATCATTTGCTGGCGTAGAATGTCGGGCATCTCATGTATACAACGCCGATACTCAAGGAGCCTTCGTATTAACACCCAGCTTTCAAATACATGCTTCCAGAGAATGATGACATTCATGGACTACGTGGCTTGCCGAGACCAGTCCAGCTTGGAGAAGATGGTAATGGTTGGCTGCGTCGAAGGAAACAGAAATAGAGGCAGAGCTCAAGAAAACAAAGAAGATTATCAAAATTCCTGCTTGATTTTTCTTTTTAGTATTTTTGGTACAATTACATTTCAGAAAATGTATCATAACTGAAGATATTACGCTATATATAGTTATTTTTCGATACTCCGGGAAAAAAATTCCACGCCGATTTCACGCCGATCACGCCGCCGCCGCCGATCAAAATCCCACCGGACGCCGCCGCCGATGATTTTGCCATCGGCGCACACCTCTAATCCATACTAAGCAAACCATATTTTTTCGAAATAGTCTTGATGTTCATTGTTTTAATGTTCATGTTTTACGTCTTTTTTGTTTAACTGGTATTAATGTTGTAATTTTAATTGAAAGGATATTTAATCAAGATGCTTCCAACCGAATTTGTTTGGTTTAAAGCCCATGGTTGCTGTGATAATTGCAGTCGTTTGGAAGAGGTTATTTTGTGTCAAAGAAGACATACTTTTTTCATTTAACTCTCACATAAAACCTGCTGCACCTACAATAAAAAAAGCTTCGGTTACACCTAGTTGATGGCCCAAATGTATTGTTTAGGCATGAATTTGATTAAATACAGTATAAAATACTTGAGATATAAACATGTAAATCGAAGCCCACACGAGCAACTTCTGAGTGTAGGCATTATATTGGTAGAATATTTCAAATGGTCTAGTGTAATAAAAATACTCATGAGCCTCCCATTTTATGTTTTTCGAATAAGTATAACACTAATTTCTTCAAATGAAGCCCATTAAACACCCCAAATATCCAATTTATTATATTTAAAATGACCAAAATATGTCGTAAACTTCGGTGACCTGGTGACGAGGTCAGCTAGATAGCCTTAATACGACTTTAATGTAACGATGATATATCGTTGCATTTAGATAATTTAATATAGATCGAGTTTCGTCCAAAATCCTGGCTGTGATTATGTAAAAAACTAAAGAAAATTTAATTTTACCAAATCACTTCACCCGACAAACCTTGGAGGTGGAGCGTCCCTCAGAGGGTGCCACAGACGTGGGTAAGCGGCCATGTTTTTTCGCCACAGCTGAAGGGATATTTGCACAAGATTATAAAACTATTTTTTACCTACTTAGGTATCTGTGAAACTGATGAACGTGATCCTAGTTATAGCATTTACTTCTATTATTAAGAGCACGTACAAATTTCAAACACAATCATTGTAATGTTCATGAATAAATTTTGAATTAAATTGAAAAAAAAATTACGTATGAAGACCTGTAATGAGCAGTTATCCATGTTATCACATGGTTCCATTCCTTTCTCATTATTAAGTACGAAAGTAAAAGAGATCGGATGCATTGATGTTTGTTCAATTTATTAGGGCCTTGGCCTTTGTCTGTAATTTGTGGGTAGATGCAAAATTCTCAGTACGAGTGCTGCCATGGTCTAACAACACAAGTACTTTACTCGCTTCGCTTATGGTTCAATCTTACAATCCTTCGCTAGCTCGGCTTTCAATACAAGCACTTGCGCCAAACAACAACTTTGCAGCCTTGCATAACAAATAACTATTAGTCTCGTTTATCCTCTGATGAACAAAAGGGAAAACATCAACCACTTCCTGACAATTAGTGTCAGAAGTGACAAATGCTTCTTATCGAGCGAAGCACGCAAGTATCGTGCCCTCGTGTATCTCTCTTTAAGTGAACATACCTCTTATACGTGATATTTATATCATCTACTAACCGTACGTTTTGTAGCTTACTCAGGAGATTGATTTGACAATATCACGTGTCTCAATCCATTTGATACCAATCCAAATCACGTCCTTGCGGCATGTGAGCTCGGCGCGCGATGCGAGCGCACGAACCACATTAATTTCAAATTAGAACCCGAAACTAAAGTCTCTGAGCGACCCTCGGGGCTATCCAAGCCGAGTGTTCTTGACATTTAATATGCTGCCGCCGTGCGTTACACAAAAGTTTACGTCGGTGTTTTGTTATGAGGACGCACATTTTTCATGGCTGGCTGGAGCATGGGAAATTCTTTTATAAATTAGTTTAAGGATTGTTGCACACGAGGCACGCAAGTGATGTACCTGTCCCGGGAATACTCCCGACAATCATCGAGTTCAATAGAAGATATTCCCGGGCGAAGAATATTTGTCACACAAATTGGGAAACATTCATAATACCCCTGAAGTTGTACGTCAATCTCTAGTAATATTATAAAGAGGAAAAGTCTGTGAGATTGTAGCTTTGTAAGTTTATAAGTTTGTATGTTTTGGGTAACCTCTGGAACCGTTTATCCGATTTCAAAAATTCTTTCACCTGCGTGTAGTTTGGACTTTTTGGATGATTATATTGAGGCAATATTGTATCCCTCGGGTTCCCTGCGTTGTTTGCAAGACGCGAGTAAAGCTGCGCGGGTAGCTACTCGATAATACTGTTCGCTAAGCTGAAACCAACAAACATTTGTTGGACCACTTAGCTTCTTTGTTCTTGAGCGATTATGATTCGGAGAGCAATTTTTTACTTTGCGGATTATTTGAGGATTTTTTCTTTAATGATTTGCTGTGTTAACAGCAAAGGAAACTGCAGGAACCTCTCTCTCTCACTTAACAAAGTGCATCCTTTGTACTCCTTAATTAAAACAATTAATATTAATTGAATTAAATGTAGGATACATAAACAGTGCCGCATATTACAAGCGATAAATAAATAAAAATAATAACTAAATAAATATTAGGGGACAATCTTACACAAATCGACCTAGTCCCATAGTAAGCTCAATAAGGCTTGTGTTATGGGTACTAGACGACGATATATTTAATAGATAGAAATATAGCTATGTCTGTCAGCGGGCAAGTAATTGAGACGTGAATAGCCTTAACTAGCCCTAGGGTTGGCACTCGTCGAATAAAAGGGGACAATATCACGAAATGGACCGGTTCCCCCTTGTAAGGAAGTTTGATGTTCTTTTGTACACATATACATTTTGAAAATGTTGTTTGTTAAGTGGGCCGACTTTGGGAGCCACTGCTCTAGCTAGATCGTTAAGTTCTATAGGTAATATGTGCTGGCGTGAAGGCTGCCTACTGGCTACCGTGTAACCAGTCGTTTTATATTTTCCATTACAATCAACTAATCAATCAATATCATTTATTTTCCAGAATACAGAAGGTATATAATGTGGATGGCAATAAGATTTCACTGCACAGTGTATTCTGCCCATGGCATGCAAATGTATTGAGTTTCATTACATGGGTAAGTACGTACATAAATAATCAATTACTAAAAAACATAGAAACAGAAAACCAACCTACCGAAAAGCACGAAATAATTTTTATATTATGCGACACATACATGTCATTGAGTTCAGCAGGAGTGTCGCTGCCAGTGATTGAGGCACCAAAACTCTAATCTAGTTTATATGAGATATGGGCCAAAATTATTTTGTATGTTTGGCTGTCCAACTCTTCTCCTCTACAAGGCGCATTTCTCAACCGATTCATGTTCAATAATTATGGATGTAACTATACTTATATCTGAAATAAAGATTTAATAATAATAATCCCTTTTCGCTTTAGATTATTTTTGTTTTAAAGGGCCTCTGCGCTGTTGGCTTCGGCCCCACGCATGCCTTCCAAAATTCCGGGGCCCCATGGTCCCGAGATATGGAGAAAACATACAAATAATAATAATAATTATTATATAAATTTAAACAACTAATTTACCTCTGTTCTTTCTTTGAAACTGGATGACTTCATAAAATGTACTCTGTATCATGTTATGTCAATACACACAAGTCACAACCACCTATCTAACTGATGTTAAAATTAGAAGCACATTTCTTACCATATTCTGGCAAATAAAGTTTTTTTTTTTTGAACCTTCAAATTCTGTAACCAATCATACATTCACATAAATGCATACATTGAAAAGTGTATCTCCCCAACACAACAAACTTAGCTTAGAATATTTAAGAACAACCTTAATAGACAATAAGACAGGATTATCTGATTGCCGGGTCTGTTTGGCAGCTTCACTGTCACAGACAGACTGATACACAGATGTACATATATGTCAATCTTATTTATAATTTATTATTATTAGTGTAGATCCTCTTTATAATATTAGTGTAGATAAACTAAACTATCCATAATAAGCTTTGATGGTGGTGCAGGACCGGTTATTGTGGCACTCTTACGGGGAGGCCTATGTCCTTCAATATTCATATAATCATGTATAACCCTCATTGCTGCCCGCAATGTGCGAGGATCTACACGAAGAAGATTGGCTACAAAAGTCACATTGCAAGCACACAACATGCCTGAACGCAGTTGCTGCGGCTGACATTGGCCGCCACTACATCATAACCCTTTTCAGGCAGACTGATGAAATACAACATTTGAATGTCATACTTTAAATTAGGGCACGGGTTTCACAGGCAGCATGTGGGCAATATATAGGCACTAAATGCCTCTGAATTAAAAACTAACTAGTTAACTAGAATCAGATTGTAATGTCAATGTGCTTTATTAATAACTAGAAAAATGCCTAAGACCCCTCACGCACTAAGCGGCTAGCCGTGCGGTTGGACAAAACCTATGACACCGCAAACGCAAAACCTCTAGCATCGTAGCAGCGCGTAGGCGGGCTTTTGGTTTTTCATAGAATTAAATCCTATCACATATAAATAAGGTTCATTCATGGTAGGAATGTAGTTCCCTCTGCCTTATAAAGGGTTATCATGAAGTTTTAAGTTTAATTGGAAGCGGTTGAGAGAAAGAGTGTTGTTGGTCACATTGCAATTATTGTCAACAATTTAAGAGGTTAGGTTAAGGTACATGAGTAACTCACTTTAATGGAGGCCTTCTCCTCATCAACGATGCTTCTAAAACCCCGTTCATTGAGAGACATCACATTAAACTTGGTATCCATTGGAGTGTCGAATATTTTTGGTTGCTTTGTGCCGATGCCGATTGAAATTTGTCATAACTTTCTTGAGCACACTTCAATAATACTCTCACACAAGGTCAACACGCGAAGTATTGACGTATTTGACTGTACATTGGCCGTATTTTGGGTTTTTGTTTACAAATTTTCTGCTATTTTAAATTTTCCGCGGGCTAAATTAAACTTCCAAAAGTGTTAAAAGCATAGACAAAAGTGACATTTCAGGCTGGGTTGCTAGGTATATGAGAAAATAATTACCCTAAAACTTTTCGGTGGGAATCGTTCAAAAATTGGCAACCCGATTAACAGTTACGAGCCGTGGTTCTGATGATGATGGTACAACAGTTAATATGAAGTTAAATCCAATTGTATTCTTAAGATTTTTAACGAACACCGCTTACGGTTACAGGCGGTTTGGCGCAACTCGCCCTTAATCTTATGTCATTTGGTATATGGTTGTATATTTCAATACTTACACATATTATAAATATTTCTCCTATAGATGTACGTCTTGCATGGTGATCTACATCACTTGTTCCTTGTTTCTCTTTGCCTGGTATCTATTATCTAGTATCTGGTATCTATTTTTAAAATACACACACTTCTCGTATATATATAGCCATGGTAAGGGCAACACGTGCATTTTTTTTAAAGTCGACGTATACAGGTTGTCCTAAAAGCCAACGTCAAGCCGAAATCAGGACAAAGGCAAAGTCGTAAGGGTTGTCAATAAATAATAAATAAATAAATAAAATAAAAATACTTTATTCGATATCATCAACAAATTACATAAGTGCGCTGGTGCCTCTTTTTAAGCGTTCAAGACACTTGTGCTAAGAGAGCACCGCTCTTCCGCAGGTAGATTAATACAAAAATTTGTCTTAGGTATAGAATAACATGATTATAGGATAGCTTTGTTACTTATTTTACTAATGATTACATTTACTAATTGTGTGTGCGTGTGTGTGTGTTGTAGTGTGTGTGTGTTTATATGAAGGGTCACTTATTTTGAATCAGGTTTTCTATGTCATAATAGCTTTGTGTTTTTAGCCAATTAGTTATCTTAACTTTACACTCACGCATGGTACAGGCAGGAGTATATGTGAATTTGTTTGTTTATTTCGTTGTAGAGATTACAAGATTGTGCCTCTTGTTGTCTCTTGGCAAACACAGATTTCACTGTCGGGGTAATGATTACATTAGTCTTTTTCCTACGAGTGTGTGACGCGATTGGTGTGTAAGTTGTTTTCTTGTGTGTCTTTAAAATTAGGTTAGCAATATACAATTTACGAACAGATAGCAGGTCACTGAGTAGGTAGATATCATTTGTGGGGAATCGGAACGGCTTTTGGTACATAACTTTTAGTAGTGCTCTTTGAGCTCTCTCAAGCTCTAGGAACTTAGTCTTTGTGGCTCCTCCCCATACGGAGATACAATAAGTGAGGACAGATTGGGCTAATGATACGTAGACTTGATTTAGCTTATTTTTTGTTAATACGTGTCTTAGGTTTTTGAAGGTCCAGATGAGTTTGCGGGTCCTGCTCATAATGGTTTCTGCATGTTGGTGCCATGTAAGACGCTGGTCAACGGTAACTCCTAGGTATCTTGTGCATTCTACCTTTTGAATAGATGGACAGGAGCAGATCGCCTGTGTGTTGCAGCAGTTGTGTATCCTGATTAAGTAGTAATTTCTCGGTTGGGAACGGTTATAGTTGCAGAAACATATAAAGTTGGTTTTGGTTGTGTTAAGAGTGAGTAAGTTTTCCTGCAGCCATCCAGCAATTTTAGTGAGGCCTAGTTCTGCAGATAATCGTACCTCCTCCCATGTGTTCCCTGAGAATACAACCGCAGTATCGTCGGCATACGTGAATATGGTTCCCGCGTCAATACGCATGTTGCAGAGCTCGTTTATGTAGACAAGGAACAACGTGGGGCCTAGTATACTGCCCTGTGGTACTCCGTAGGATATTGAGCGTTCGTCACTGATGTAATTTCCTAGTTTGACCCTCTGTGTTCGGTTGTGAAGGTAGCTTCTAAAGAGACTTAATGGGGTACCTCTTATGCCAATATTTTCCAAAACGTTAACAAGGATGGGAACAGACACAGTATCGAACGCCTTTTTCAGATCAAGAAACACAGTTCGACATTTTTTGTTTGTGTCGACATTTTAAATTATTAGTGACGAGAGAGCAGTTACCGCGTCGTCGGTAGAGATACCTTTTCTGAAGCCATATTGTGCATTTGATAGAATATTAAATTCATTTAGATAGTTGGTCAGCCTAATATTAATTAGTTTTTCAAGAATTTTTGAGACGGCTGGTAACACCGATATTGGTCTGTAGTTAGATACATCTGTCTTTTTCCCACCCTTGTAAACAGGAGTAATAACCGCTTGTTTAAGTACGACAGGGAAGACCCCTTGCTCAAAGCACAAATTAACTATACGGAATATTATAGGGACTACCGTATTACATGCTATCTTTAAGAATTGAGTTGGGGTGTCATCAACTCCTGGAGCACTATTAGATTTTAGGCTGAGCAGTACTGACAATACTTCGTTGGTATCTGTCTCTAATAGAACGAAAGAGTTTACCACAGAATTGTTAAGGATCAATGTGCCGCTTGTTGCTTCACTAGTGGGCTTGTTAATCGGTGGTGGGATCATTTCAGCGAGGGATTTACCAATGTCAGAAAAATACTGGTTGACAGCATTTATTGATTCTGTAGGGGTTTCCCGGATATCTAGTAGTTCTATGTTCTCTGTTTTATTTGGCTTACGATTGGTTACGTTATTTATTGCCTTCCAGAGTGTTTTTAGGGTTCCGTACCAAAAAGGTAAAAAAAGGAACCCTTATAGGATCACTCGTGCGTCTGTCCGTCTGTCACAGCCGATTTGCTCCGAAACTACTGGACCGATTGAGTTGAAATTTGGTAAACATATGTAAATTGGTGACCCAAAGATGGACGTTAATGAATTTTGAACATGGGGGCCACTTTTGGGGGGTAAACAGGAAAATGAAAATAAAAAAGTTTCGCATACTGTATTGTGTGACATATCAAATGAAAGGGGTTGTTGTAAGCATCTCAGATGTATTTTTTTTATAATTTTAGCAAAAACAGATTTTAAGTAATTCAGGAAAACAGACGAAAATTGACCATTCCCCCCCCCTTATCTCCGAAACTACTAGGCTTAAAATTCTGAAAAAAATATGGAAAATAGTTCATTGCTTAAAGATTACAGGAAAACCTATAAGAAGTTTGAGTATTCAAAATAACGGGAAAATTCTCAATATGTTTGTGTATTTTGTATGGAGCGCCTGAAACTTAGAGCATAGCAATTTTTACTCTTGCACTTGCTTCTGAAATTACGTAGGTGCCATAATAGAACGTTAGAGCTTACATTTATCCAAAAGTGTCGTAACAATCGATTGATACTTACTTTGCGTACATCATCACGACATCTAGCTTAATAGCAAAGTAACATTTCTAGTAACTTATCCACGGGTCTTAACATTCAGAAAGTAAAAATGATTGCTTATTAATCGAAATTATGAAATGTTAAATAGCGTACATTTACTAAATTACTCGAATGTAAGGTTATACTGGTGCCATATTTTGATCTACCCTAGATACAAAATAAAGCAAACCTTTTTCGAACTAGTATGATATTATTTCGTATGAATTTTAATTGAAAGGGCTAATTGTAAGAAAAACATATCCAAGCGCAGCGGCTCACACATTATTGTTATTGCGATTCACTTATACGCTGACAGGCGAGAGTGGTGTGGGTGTCTAATGTCTATGTATGACGCAACGGCAGATATACATGTGGGATTAATACTTTTTGATGATTTTGTAAGGTGCTGGCTGCTAGACGATGAATAGGTAACGATCGAATGTAGTTTGAATTGGTTTGGAATGGCGAATGAGTTGACGGATGTGGTGTGGGTGTCTAATGTTGGACATAAAATCTGATGGTATAATAAATTCATCACATATCGCCTTATTTGTAGAAACTTGGGGTTCCCAAAGTGATGATTTTGTGCTGGAAGGTTTTAAGAAAGTGTGCAGAATAGATGGCCCTAATATGCCGAATGCTAACCCAGGATGGGGCTCTATTGCATACATAAATAACAATGTTGTCAACTATCTGGATAGTAGCTTCACAAAACGTTTTATTGTAGATAGTCCAAGGGGAGGGCATTGCGAATGCCTCACGTTCAAAGGATTTGGTGTTCAATTCTTAACTGTATATAAGTCACCCAAATGTCTTCCAAAAATTGCTGTCGAATGCATTAAAGATGCTATCAACCCACAGGAAAAGATAGTTGTAGCGGGAGATTTCAATGTTAATTTTAGAGACAACCCAAGAAATGAAATATCAGAATATCTCCTATCACTCGGTCTTAGTCCTCGTATTCAAGAATATACCACAAAACAGTATTCAACAATTGACAATGTATTCAGCAATTTCCCTCTACAATCCGGCACTATACATACATTTTTTAGTTACCACAAACAAATTTGGGTCCGATTAAAAAACACTTATGAAATTTAGATTATATACGGAACCCTCACCACGCGAGTAGAACTCGCACTTGTCCGGTTTTTTGGATTTTTACTTGCTTTGTCTATTTGTTCCTTATCGTATTTTCTTTTTAGTTTTTTTATTAGGACGTTACAAAAATTACGGTATCGTTTATAGGTAATTTTCAAAACAATGTTGTCGGGATTATGTTTGACTCTTTGTTGCATGTAATTCCTATTCCTAATACATCGCAGGATTCCTGGAATTATAAAACCATGGATTAGTTTTATAAAGCGATTTATCCTTGGTATTAAGGTGACAATTCTGTTTTGCAAAATACATCGCCTAAGTTTATGTATAAACATTTGTGTTAGTGCGTTTGGGTCGTTTGTACTAAATAATTCTACAAGATTATCTTCTAGGAGAGTACTGTGCGCTTTTTCAAAGTTTACACTGATTTTAGTTTTATTACAACATATAGGGATATTTTTACCACCCATTTTGAGCAGAATCATGGCGTGATCAGTAACCGTTGTGTCTAAGACTAGAGTTTTAGCGCTTGAGAGTCTACTCTCAAGTTTCAGGAAAATGGTCAAGGCAGGTGCCTTCCCTGGTTGGTAGAATATGCCCAGGTAACAAGCCGTGCATTGCCAACATGTTTAGGTAATTTAGTCTATTAGCTTGTTCATAAGTTTGTTCGTTGTATTTCTCTGCAATATTAATGTTGATATCCCCAGTTACGATTATATATTTTGATGACTTGATAGAATCCAGGTGAGAGTTTAAAGAGGTTATGAAACAGTCTGCTTTGTTGTTTGATGGCGATCGATATATGCCTAGTATTTTAGTCGTTGGTTGAGATTTCTAGATATGACGCATGGGTAAGCATAATTTCTCTTGCCTTAAACTTGCGATTTTTAATAACATAAACAACAACTCCATCATTTTGGTTTAAATGGTTAGTAGTTGAGAATGAAGTGTAGTTTTCTAATACGGGAATAGGTTTGTCCTGGTGCAGACGGCACTCGGTTAGTATAATGATATCGACCTCAAACTTGAAATTATTTAGGACTACTAGGAGACTGTCCATGTTGCTGTAAACACTTCTAATGTTCTGAGAAATTACAGTAAAGTCTGATGGATGAAAACTTAGGTACTGTGTGATGTTTTCAGTATTACATTTCATGGATTTTGCAATGCTTAAGTCGTCTATTAGATTTATTGCTGATAGTGTATCATTCATAACTAAAACCTTTGAATAAGTCCATTTGGGTAGTATTCGGGTTTTCATTGTTTTTTTATTTGCGTAAAGTTTTTATCTACTGTCATATTCGTATCACGAATAGATGGGGTGCATAAAGCTGAGTGTATGGTTCTAGTCATTTACGTAAACCAGCGTAAACATATCTTGTGCTTTTTAATTGCAAGTGACATATTTGTTTTTTGTGTAATGTTAGTGTGTTGGTGTGTGTATGGGTGAGGGGTTATGTTTTTAGTTGTACAAGTGTTTGATAAAAGTGTAGGCATAGTAATTTTGGTGTGCCTGTGTTTTATTTTGAACACTTTGGTGTGAAACATTTTGAATTTACAAAAGAAATCGAGCAGAGGGGTGATCAAAGTCCGTAGAAACATCGCAGAAAACAGTTGGTAAATGTTACAGTAACAAAATATAACTATTGCTAGTCACATTTGTTGAAATAGTCTTTGTATTTGTAACTCACTTGTTATTTGTATTACTGGTGAAGTCTTATCTTTCCTTACAAAGACTTTCCCCAGGGCTGTCCAGCAGAACTCGTACCCCTTTTGAGCGCGAAAAGTTACGAGCCAGGAACCGCAAGCGAGCCGCTTTGGCGGTTAAATACTCAGTGACATAGACCGGGGTCTCAATCGAGGTGCGGGTGTGGCCAAGGTGTTTGGCACTCAGTTTGTCGCCCTTGTTCGCTACATTGTAATCTTTACATTTCCGCAATAAGTCAGTCTTGTGTATAGTAGAGACCATTTCTACTATGATGGGCGGGTTCTGTTTGTCATTCTGTCGATTGCGGACCCTATATATGTCTGAGATATCTGTTGGGGACGTGTTGAGCCCAATGGAATCGGACAACTTAGTGACCATGTTAACCAGGTCTTCGCGGGTCTCTTTGTCCTGTTTGGGAACGTTTTTAATTTCTATGTGTTTCTTACGGCTCTCACGTGACATATCATCAAGTTTTTCCTCTAAGAAGTTAATGTAATCTCTGTCCTGCTGCCGCTCCGACTCCAGCTTCCCCACTTTGCTCTTGAGCTCTCCGTATTGTGCCGCCAAGAACGTAATAGAGTTTTCTATATTGGAGTTTGATTCCTTTATTTGTAGCAGGGTAGGGGTTATGACTTTAAGTTCATTTTGTTGAGACAACATAAAGTTGTTAATCATGTGTCTCATCTCCTCTTTAAAGCTCTCCAGCTTGGTCCCGGGGCTGTCCCTTAGCCTCTTGTTTCCGCGTTTAGAGCTAAAGTTTGGTGGGGTCCCAGTGTCTTCGTTTTATTCCTTGTCCGACATTGCGTCCGTGGGCATCTACCACTACAAAAACACTTTACTAAGATGGCTACAATATTGGCGACGATAATGGCAATGAAAGTGGTGACGATAATGGTGATAAGTGGCGATGAAACTGGCGACAAAAGTGGCGATGAAACACTGGCGATGAAAGTGGCGGTGAAATTGGCGAGACGAAACCCGGGAGCAGTGGCGATGCTCGACCGACACGCTTGACCGCTGGCGACGAAGGAAATCAATAAAAACAAAAATAAGACAATTCATCAACAAACAACTTGCAGGCATTCAAAAATAAAAAAAATGGAATACCGTTGTGATGATTGTTGAAGTACTAAGCTCGGCTACAAATCTTAACTTTTCTTCATATTTTAACCTAACCGTGAATAATCCTTCTCAAAAAAGTACTAAACTCAAAACCATGTCGAATTATTGACGCAACTATAGCTCTTACGAATATGTTAAGACAAGACTCAGTTCAAAATTTTGGGCAAACATGGCGTTCCATTTTAACATCTTGGTCTTAACTACGAAAAGTTACCTAGGTATTTTCAACTTTGCCATACTCGTACAAATCCATACACCTCACATTCCACAATTTGCTGCAAGCTCCTGGCGGAAGTATCTTTCATTTAACGCCCCAATAAACATATTGACAATGCAAGCAATAGATAAATAATTAATGATTATCCGATGTAACTTAGAGTGAATACAAAGTGCGGAGTAAGAGGCAACCCTAGTCGCCCTTCATTTGCGGAGAACAGTCGGACACAACACACCGCAGTGCCATTATTTACGCGGCGCATTCAATATGGACATTATTACTCGGCTTGTTAACGAACTACGACAATAACCATACAGTGTACATTTATGTTTATTTTAAACGTCTAGCAACAAATGCTGGTTTTGACAACGTAAAACGTACGTTTATAATAGTACATTGTGATATAAGATATAAGTGAGGTATGTTGATAATTACATCAGAGGCGAGGGGCTTGATAAGAGAGCCGAGGATGTAATTATCAAAGCTCTCGTGTTTCAATTCAACCGACGTTTTCAACACATTTTGCAAGGAAAAAATCCTTTTTATACGATGAAAATTGTAGAGGTTTCTTAAATTATTTTATTTACTTATTGATGGCAACAGGTTCTTACTCACATATTACATGTACATCGACAAGAATTTCCAGTGCCGTCAATTTTGTTTATCACTTTTCTAATCACCACGAGTCAACATTTTTGATAATAACCAAACACGCATTAACAATGTTTACAAATAATGGCTTAACAGCTTTTTTTTCTAAAGTTTGCGCAGTGCGCGAGCATGGGTTAAGCCAGACTTAGATGAAATCTCGACACAGCCAATACAAAATAAAATAAATATTTTCGTTTTAAAATGTTATCTTTATTAATTCATGTAAAATGTTATCAAAAGTACTTAGACAGTTTCATAAATTAAACGTTTCTATATCATATCCAATCAAAAAAAGTCAATTGATTAACAAAAAGGATTTAATTTATTTAGTCGAGTAAGAATACATTTGCCGAGAATTAAAAAAGGGCATTCTGTACAACCCGGTTAATTTAAGAATGCACCGTGTTCATCATGCATACACCTTGCTGCAAGGTGCCAACGTGTCTTAATCGGGATATATCCATAAAACACGAGTGCCGTAAATGTAATCGGCCCTAATGTAATCCTAGGGTAATCGGCCCATCTACTACGAGCGTCTACCCGCCAAATCGCCAAACCTACACTCCTATTTTATGCGCCAAATTGCGAACTGAACCATCTGACGAAACATTCAATAAACGTCAGCTGAGAATCTTTTTATTAGAACATCCATTCTATTCTGTATGTGAGTATAATTATGGACATTTAATATATTTGACATGGTTAATTTAATTAAAATTGTTTTTGGATTTGCTTATATTCTAGTTCTTATTTTGACGATCATTAAGAGATAACAAAATCAATATTTATATTCCTTATTGACTAGGTCATTAATAATTTTGTAATACAAATACTTATTTATGCTCACATGTATGTGTTGTACCTACCTGTGACATTTCATTCAATTATTATTTTTTTCATTATTTTGACGATCACAAGGTAAATTCGTGTAAATTAGCTTTAAGTTAATTTATAATGTTAATTTATTTTATGAAATAAAGTAATCTAATCTAATCGAATCTATAAAACACGCGTGTTTAATACCCAGGATTATGAGCCTAAATGCGACGTAATAAGAGGAACGTTACGAGCAAATGTGTTGAAAAAATATTTTGTATCATATTTTCACTGAATGATTCGCATCACTGATTAAACATTCATGTTTTACCTACATACTGACATTGACAGGACAACATTTGTATTCCCCTTGTTGATCAATATGATAGCTACAGTCAGTCCCAAATGTCACTTTTCTATTAAGAGTTTATGCAATTACCACAGCAGAATATATTGTAGGTTAAATTAAAAGTTAATAAACGACAAACTGCATACAACAACATTAAAATAGGTAATTAAGCGATATCAAGCGCAGATAATTAGCAAAATGAATTAACTAACGCAGTAAATGCATTCCATTATTCAGAACTGACAATCTAATTTTCAGTTACCCGTTATATGCAATATCGTATTTGTACGATCATAAACAATGTTGACCGTCCGTTGCCTCAATGCTTACAATACAGGTACAAATAGGGAGCTTACAATATACCTACCTTTATTTTATGCGGGACATTTTATGTGGCCAAGTCCTACGGGGCGCGCGCGTGTCTGAGAGCTTGCGAAACACATTGATATGCGATGGGTAAAAGGCGAACAAAACTAGTTTTCTTCTCGTTTTTGGTACCACCTGTGGGCTCCAACCGATTATAAATAATAACAATGGCGTGGGCGCGCGGCCGAGTAACAAGTCAGCGTCATTGTCCGCTTGTAATGGAATTGGTGCCGTATTGTGGATCCAAGAACGATGTTTTCAGAACATTTCAGAGAATAGGTTCTCTGAAATGTATTCGGATTTTATCGCGGTTAACGGATAATCAAAACGTAAATCACAAAACCCCTTTGAAATGTAGTATGAAATAGCCGTTGAACAATTTATTGCCAAATCCTCGATAGGGCATTGAGTAATAACAAAAGCTTTTGTTTTATTCAGTAGTGTATTTGATGATTTGCTTCTGTCAATAATGGTGCTGCTTTCGACTAACAATGGGATGACCAAATATCGTCGCAATATTTTCAATCGACTGATCGCGTCTTTGTCTGTCTCCGTTCATCGGGTAGCGACCACTTAATTTACTGTGCTGGTTTGGTGAGCTGAAAGGATACTTTCTCGTTTTCTTTAGTATTCCTGTTAAATAACTACTAACTTTAACAATTGCATACGGCTCACAGTTTGATAAATGTCTGATGAAAGGTAAAAAAAATAACAGCCCTTATAGGTCCCACTGCTGGGCACAGGCCTCCTCTCATGGATGAGGGGGCTGATGAAAGGTTATTAATCTGATTATCTTTAATCGAAGAAACCTAACCCGCGTAACCGCCATAATGGCCCTTTCTTACTGATTATCATTTCAATACAATCTCTTTCAGTTAGTCTTTTTTTAGTGGTGGATTTATTTCGTTTTTAGGTTCCATACCCATGATGGGTATGGAAACTAAAAACTTTCTTACCCTTTACTTTTAATCTACTATTTTAGAGAAGACATACAATTAATCACAACAAAGTGAAACAGTGTTAAACGATGAACCTAAAGTGCGGTCAGCAATGCTGAACGGGACGGCGGAGCGGGGCTTGTCCCTGCAGTCTTCGCCTGTGAAAGTGTCAACGTCACCCGTCCGGGCTTCTCCGAGCCCCGTGCGGGCGCCGCCGTCGCCGCTCAAGTCGTCGTTGTCGACGACGGGGCGGCAGCGGTCGCCGCGGCGTTGCCAGTTCGCGCCGGCGGAGGAGGCGCGCGACAAGTGCGGCGCGTCGTGGCTGTGCCGGCGCGGCGCGGGGCAGCTCGAGGAACCGGAGCCCGAGCGCGCGCCCGGCCCCAGCGTGCAGACTTGCGAGGACTCCGCACCGCCGCCCAAGAACTGCTTCAGGCTGGTTATGCTTGGGTAAGTACCTACATTATCATCACCATCCTCCTAGCGTATTTCTCGGTTGTACCCAGCATTAGGGTCACACTAACGAGAAATGCCATTAATTATCGCGATAATGGACGTTAAAGGTACACTACGATTATATATCGCGATAACTAATGGCATTTCTCATAATCGATATGATACAGAGAAAGAATATAATGGAAAAATAAACCATCTTCGTCTGTAGCCCCCGACAGGATTCGAACCTGCAACCTTTCTATTAACGCTAGACTGCTCTACCAACTGAGCTACGAGGACAGTGACTTACGCTGTGTATTTTTGCATTACATTCCCGCTAAGACTAGCGCCCTCTGTATCGTGTTATAGACTTGTTTCACAGCCTTGGCACACCTCTAATGGGCGAGCTATACGCTCACTCCATTCTCATCGAACCACATCAGGTAGTTTCGGACAAGCGAGAGAGATGGCGCTGGTGTACATTCAAATACCCTTATCACGAAATAAATTATTTTTAATTAAATATTTAGTTTTCGTGTTATTTTTAACGAGGAAGTTACCCCGATCATTTTTATAATCGATATGATACAGAGAAAGAATTTAATCCTGAATCCTATCGGGGGCTACAGACGAAGATGGTTTATTTTTCCATTATATTCTTTCTCTGTATCATATCGATTATTAAAATGATCGGGGTAACTTCCTCGTTAAAAATACTTAACACGAAAACAAAATATTTAATTAAAAATAATTTGTTTCGTGATAAGGGTATTTGAATGGCATTTCTCGTTAGTGTGTTAATGTGTTGTAACCCATCAGAGGGAAAACTAAACCTGGTTGGGATTGGACTGGTTTCCTCGCGATATTTTATTTCACCGAAACACTGTTCAACAGCTGTTCCGAGCGCCCAGGAATCTCGACTCTCCATACAAACGTAGTTTGGTCCTCATTTTAAACCAGCATGCGGGAATAACATGACGGTTTGTAATATACACAACGGGATCTGCCACATCTAGGTCGGAAATTAATCTCAATGTGTAACTGAGAACTGCAAAAAAAAAAGATAGCGATACTAGGCGCTGGTCAGTTGTCATAAAGAAAAATAACCAAAAAGTCTATTGCGATTTATTCCAAGATGACCCAAATGCCCCCGATCTTTGATGCTACGTTCCGCAAGGCTTCGGCAGTGAATCGTGTTCAAAATGAACTGTCTTTGAAGCCCTCGAGAGCAATTTCTGAAGGATTCTGGCCCGAAACGACGCCAATTAAGGCCTAACTGTTGGCAGCCGTCGCGTCGGTTTAAACTGAGTTTAATAATATGTACATTTCGTACTTTATCATTGGGGAATAAGATTCAGAATGGTGTAATTGTTCGATTTGACCTGGCTGAATTGAGGAATTCTTTCGTTTATTTGTGTACATTTTTGAATTATTGTGAGGATGGAACAGAGCGAAATTTTAGAATACTTATGTCCTTCATTCACAAGAGGTAAATATCGTATTTATGTTGAGGAAAATGGTATGCCAGTGAACGCAACATGAGTCATGCGCTCTGGAAGACAATCAGACCTTTACTTTTCCCAACTTGATAAATAGGTATAGCGCGCGTTGAAGCAATACATTGACATCGTGCTGAATTGTAAAATTACGAATCAGATCGACCTCCTAGAATTGTCACTACTTACATCCTTACTAATATTATAAATGCGAAAGTGTGTGTGTTTGTCCTTCTTTCACGTCGCAACAGAGCGCCGTATTGATGTGATTATTTGTATCGAGATAGTTTAGAAGCTGGAGAGTGACATAGGCTACTTTTTTCAGCGGGAAAACATCTAATTTTTCTGTCACTTTTCCATATGAATATTTAAATTTAGATCTAGGTAAGTACCTAACGTAAGTACAATGCTTGACATGATCGACCTGCAGATGTACGCATAAAGTGTACACGCAAAGGAACGGAAATAAAAATTCTCTTGAAATGTTACTTAATTTTCTTATCCTGTCTCAAAGTCCCCGTGCACGCATCAAATGCAACACAGTATGCAACCCCGCTGGATGAAAATGAAAAAAAATGAAAATGAAAAATGTTTATTTAATTTCACAATAATCATCTTAAACATAGTGGTTGGTACTTCCTTTTAAGCTTTATTACAGCCTGTGTCAGGAGGTACCGCTCTTACATTAGCTAAATGATTGCTAACAAAACTGTGCTACATTTATGTTCGGTAAATTATAGTAGTAGGTGCCAAATTTTATTTTACAGTTACTTTAAAAGTTACAATAAAAATAATAAAAGGGTAGTACGAGATAAAACTACAAAGTTAAATTATAACGTAGGACATAAGTGTGTGTGTGTGTGTGTGTGTGTGTGTGTGTGTGTGTGTGTGTGTGTGTGTGTGTGTGTGTGTGTGTGTGTGTGTGTGTGTGTGTGTGTGTGTGTGTGTGTGTGTGTGTGTGTGTGTGTGTGTGTGCGCGTGTGTGTGTGTTTGCGTGTGTGTGTGTTTGCGTGTCTGTGTATTTTATGCTGGATAGCTTAGTCGAGTAAGTATCTCCTCAGCTGGATAACTTGTATGCAGAGGAAACTTTCAAAGCAGGAAGCTGTAACGAAAGTTACGAACTTTCTTCCCACGGGTGTCGTAAAAAGCGACTAAAGGAGTGGAGTCAAAGGTGGTCACAGTGTTTAGGTCAATGAAATTGCGCCACGAGGACTATTTTTCATGTCGGGTGGAAGCGAGAACTCCAAAGACATTGAAATGCGATTGCGAAATTGAGATGTGAAGTGACCAACAAAAATATACCTACACGTGTTTCTGTGGCCGAACGTATATTTTGTAAGGTCTAGTTGAACCTGCACGGATTACCCTTGTTTGGCCTAACAACGTTTTGCCTAATTTCGGTTTGCCTAATTTTATTTAGACTTATCTTGTTTCGCATAATAGCTCGTTTTGCCTAATACTCACTTCACCTTTTTTTATTTTACCTAATTTCATTTTGCCTAATTTTTAGTTTGTATAATCTCTTTTTGTATACTGTTTGACTGACATAATTACATTTTGTCTAACATACATTTCGCATAATTGCATTTTGTCTATTCACTCCCCGCCCTCCGCTCGGACTGTCGCCAGAAACTACTTATGAAGGTTTTGAATAAAAGTTTTCGCTAAGTAAATTGTGTAAAAAAAGATCGTTTCAGGGTCGCAGTTCTACCTAACACTCCTCCTCGCTTCGCTCGTCGTCGTACCTACACCGACCTGCCTTAAGAAAAGTTTAAGAAATAGGTACAGTCGAGTTCTCCAATACCTATACAGACAACCTTTCAAAAAAAAAATATCTACACGTGTCTTATGTCAGTAACAATATAGTTTCTGTATACATTATTTGAAAGGTTGTCTGTTTAGATATTGGAGAACTCGACTGTACATGGAAACGAGGCCTTATCATTAAAATGATTCAGTATTAGACGAAAAATCTAAGTAAAAATGTTATTCGGCAATGTGATGATTAGTTAAAATAAGAATCGACCAATTGATTTTTAGATAAAATAATATTCGGCAAAACAAGAATTACGAAAATCGTCATTTAGGATAAACGTATTTCGAACAAACAATTATTATTAAAAAATGAAATTATACAAATTGACTTTATACAAGCAATGCATTACTTATACTAAAAGTTGTTAGACAAACTGAAATTAGACAAAACGTTATTAGGCCAAAAAAGGGAATCCCGAACCTGCACTGTGATCTTCCTTGGGGACTAAACTTAAATACTGAACCTTTGTTTGCCTGAACTCCGCCGTCTCATCAGCTGAAATTCGTTTATTTGCGAAGTGTTTGCGGAACACCGTTAAAGTTGAGTGTATCACTGCGCTAATTAGAGACCTTGTCGCGGTTTGTCTTGACCTAGACCTTGACTACTGTCATTCTGGACCTCTTCTCTCTTGCGTTAAACAACCATATTTTTGTAAGGAGTTTTAGAGTTGTATTAAAGATTTGAAACAACCTTGAAACAAACTGAATTTTTTGTACTCGTCGATTAAAATCTGTGTAGTAAGATTTCATAGAGAATACTGCAACGTCACTCTTTTCATCGTTGAATAGTCTATGTTACTTCCAAAACAACCGAAATAATTTTTTTCTTTTCGATACGCTCTAGACAATTGAAAAAAAATTGAAAATAGAACTTCGTATTTTAATAATAAATATTATGTGTCCTTGTTTAAGGAGACTCGATCCGATACAAGATTGCCAATCTATGGCGTTTCGGAACGTAGCAGCGTCGCGTCATCTGTCAAAAATCTACTTAAACTTGCTGCTGTATCCAGGGCATAAAAAAATAAAAAAACTACGCTTTGTGATTGGCTAGTATTTAGACAATCACAGCACAGTACTGCAACATTACGGACGCCGGTGGTGTGATGTGATAACTTTTCTTTTCAAAGCTAAACTTAAAAAGTTAAAATAAAAACTAAAAAAATGAGTAGTGCCAGTGACTAAACATCTTTAACTCCTCAAGAAATAACTGTACTTACGATATTTAGGGTTCTTATATACTCGTATTAATGACTTAATAAAATTATTAATTTTAATGAACTCGTACAGAAAGTATTGTTCACAATAGTGCCATAATCAAGCTTTTTAATCCTGTACCTTACTTAGGCCACTCAGCAAGCTTCGTGGCCTAAACACGGTACTCGACTAAAAAGCTCTCTATTATAACACGATTGTGAAAAATACTATTTTCTCAAACATGCTCGGAAATGTACGCGTTAATATCACGAAATGAAGACGTGAAGTTTCTTGTTTATGGCTCCCTACATTACTTCTTGGCCTTACGCCAAGAAGTAATGTATGAAAACCCTAAGTAAAACCATTATTGTCCGCTACTCTAACTTTTTAAATTTGCTTACTAATATTAAACTGACAAAAGAAAATTTACATACTGCCAACCACCACTAGACACTGTAAGCATACTTGCTTCATAAAAAAAGAAAAAAAATCTATGGTACTATACTTTATGTGCGGTTAAACGTGGTGCTCGAACGGCTTGTTCAAATGGCATGTTTAAAAAATAAAAAAGGCGCAAATTACCTATTATTTAATTGATTACCTAGTATTTATTTTAATTTTAATATTTCCTCACATCGTTTGAGAAAAGTACTATACAATCCTCGGCCGGAACAGGGATTGCTGGACTCGTTGTATTCGGCCTCGTCTACGACTCGGCCGTCTACCCTAATCTCGTCCAGCAATCCCTTACTTCACGGCCTCTGCAGTAATCTACTATTTGATCGTTCTATAGATTTCATAAAATTAAAAAAAACATTTCATAGTCTTTTATGCAAAAAGTCATATCATCCTCCTAGCGTGATTCCCGGTTGTGCCCTAAGAGGCCCGGGCTCCTATTTGACGACTAATCCCAAGATTTGGCATAGGTACTAGTTTTACTAAAGCGACTGCCATCTGCCCTTACAACCCAGACGGAAAACGAGGCCTAATTGGGATTAGACCGGTTTCCTCAGGATTTCCTTCACCGAAAAGCTGTCGCTAAATATTCGAACCCACGACCGCCGCTTGGCAGCCGCATGCCTGAACCACTAGGCTACCGTACCTTATGCAAAAAGTCATACGTGTGCAATAAAACGTACCTACCTGTTATGACCCCTCCGTGTCGCACACTGAACTTGTCATTTGTCATAAATAAACAGTCTGTAAGTACAGTAGTCAATAATTTACACGCCCGGTGACGGCTCGACCCCAAATTGCGAATTCCTCTGTGGAGCGGTGACGGCGTGATTATCATCCGTCGTCCAATATGTCGCGAGGCACGTATCGACGGATACCCTACTACTGTAATATGTGAGTGTTAAACTATACTACTTTTAGATCTGGGGAGTACTAAAATGAAAATACCTACATTATGTCGCCAGCTGGCAACACTGTGGCGAGAGGTCTAGTTATCAAATCCACTAATCAAATTAATGTTGATTAAACATGATTGGTGGAATGTGACATGTAGACCTGTCATCACATTACTTCTAAGGTGACATAATGCATTCTGAAGTCCCTCTTTAGCGTATAGGTAGGTAGTTAGGTTGTGACTGATAAACGTATTAAGAGGAAACACTAAGGTCAAGATAATTGAGAAATAGTTATTTGTAAAATGTATTGCAGTCGCGCCAACCACAAGCCTCCCGCAGCAGAGCGCGATAGAGACAACTGCAGCTTGGACCGAAAATACCTATTAAAATTACATAAAATCAACGTTTCGTAGTCCCCTGATTTCTTCTCGAAAACTTGACCTATTTAACTATTTTTTGGCCGTGTTCCTATATTTTCCTTTTTTTAAATAATCTAGTCAAAATTGTTTTCTAGATGTTTGAACACAGCGGAAAATCTGGCATTTTTTTTAGGTTTTTGAAGGTTAATATCTCTTTTGAGAAAATATTTATGACAAAAAGGAAAACATAGGAACATGTCAATAGTAGCCGTAGATCTACGGAAAACAAATAACTGCTCTACTGCCATTATCCAGGGAGAAATCAGGGGACTACGTTTCTATGGAAAAACGGCCCTTGTGTTTCCTCTTAAGTGATATATCATCCTTAGGACTTTACAGAGATTAGGACCGGTGAATAACTATTAGAATTCACTCCTGGCAAAAGATTAAATAAGCATCTTACTTTGGCAACTTATACCGCAATCTGCCGGCGCCGGGCCCGGACATCCGCCATCGCCGCCATTTCACTTTCGAACGAATCTACAAAGAGGACGTATTGTCGTACAGAATTTGTTATAAAGCCAGTAAACGCTACGGTTTATTCTCAAGGTAGTGTGTGGTGAATCCCATTTACATGGAGGAATTGCTGGAATCATGGGAGGTCTCCCAAGACACGATCAAGGCATTTTGCGGTAAGTACATACTGCGTCTATTGTTGCTTGTAAAAAATAGCAATAGGTAATTCAAAATAACACGTTGTTTAGTGTTTTACCGATATTATTATATTAAGTTGTAAACCAAATAGTATTCTTGTCAGAGATTTCTCTGCCAATCTTAACTTTCCGTGTCAGTGTTGCTGTGCGCTTCACTTGACGTTCAATCACAGGATTGATTCAATTTTCGCTAGCTTTAGGTAATGATAACGTGGTAGTGGTAACACATACGTACCAGCCAGTGGCTACGTGTAGGTTTATGTGGGATAGTGCACGTCACGCCTTTGATCAGTGGCCCGCGAAATAGTTACATTTACCAATAGGGCCCCTACTACACACTAATCAAGTGTTCGGCACTTCATTTATGTGGTCACTAGCCAGCCCCTCACTCATACGTTATACTGAGATCATTTTATGTCATACATTATTTGCGATTTTTACGAAGCTGGCCGGTCCGTTTTGGCATGGAGAGACCTCAATCTGTAATGATATTATTTGTGAATATCCACTGTGTTCAATGGTGTAGAGCTGAAGCTGAGCATTTGTTTTATTTCTGTGTCTAAATAATTGGCTAATTACAATGAGCCTAAAATATCCATCGGATGGAATTATGTACTTCATTAAAAATTTATATATTTATTTAAACTTTATTGCACAAAAGAGAACTTATCGTACAAAAGGCGGACTTAATGCCATATGGCATTCCCTACCAGTTAAACCTTAAGGGAAAGCGGAAAAGATTGTGGGGCAGTGCAAATAACAACTAAAAAAAAATAACATTACGGTATTCCTATGTACAACATATTTACACAAATACATATAGGTACATGAATAAAATAAATACTTACATACACAAATAAATATATATACATAAATATACACTACATACATACTTACAAGTGAAATTTTCAAACCTGTAACCTTTAGTCTACTCGGATCTGCCAGCAAATAAATTAAAATTAAATGTAATCTAAAATGCTCGCTGCATGTGCCGCCTTATGAAGGGCTTAAGTGGTAATTCAATTATGCTTAGCGAGTTACGTTAATTATTCGGACCTCCGCTCAGCCGTCTGACCTTGATGGACGGCTTTATCTTATTTTCTTTTTATGGTTAAATTTACAGGGACGGGATTGTCCTATCTAACTCGTAACTATGTATACGAGTTAGATAGGACATAGATACGTAGTACACATTGTATACGTCGATTATCCTGTTACCTACACATACCTACTCGTAATCCGATTCCAAATAAAAGTCTAGAGAAAACACATTTTCAACTGTAATATTATGTACACACACATAAATTCTGAGCCTTGATCGTAATGCTTAATTGGCGCCAATAATTATTACTATATATTATAATACTAGCTTCTTGCCGCGACTCCGCCCGCTTTGAACTGGTTTTTATTGTCCATAAAAACTTTCACCCCCATTTCACCCCCTTAGGGACTGATTTCCGGGATAAAAACTACTCTATGGCCTTCCTCGGGACTCAATTAAGCTATCTCTATACTCACTCACTTGCTTGTGGCAACCACAGTTGCCAATTTCGCGCACACCTAATCTGATGCTGGCAACTGTGGTTGCCAAGCGAAGTAAAGAAAAGTTGATAAAGAAAAATTTTAAGCAATTTAGGCTACCTTTTTTAAAATCCGAAATCAAGTGAGCGGATACCAATCACCCTTACAAACTTTGCACGCCTATTTAACGCTCTTAGGGGTGGGTTTTTCCAAAACCCTAAAATGACTTTTCATGTATTGTAATAAGGAGTCCATACACAAAGTTTCAAGTCTCTCACTTAAAATTTTACTCCATCACCATACAAACTTTCAATCCCCCTTTTACCCCGTTGAGGGTGGAAATTTCAAAAATACTGACGTTATATAAACTACCAATTGTGAAATAATCAGCTTTCTAGGTTCAACGGTTTAGGCTGGGCGTTGATTATAAATCAGTCAGTCAGTCAGTCAGGACTTTTACGTTTATATATATAGATAAGCTTCTGCCCACGACTCCGTCCGCGTGGAACTTGTTTTTATCGTAGTCCATATAAACTTTCATCCTCCATTTCACCCTCTTAGGGACTGATTTCCGGGATAAAAACTATTCTATGGCCTTCCCCTGGACTCAAACTATCTCTATACCAAGTTTCACCCGTACAAACTTTGTACCCATATTTAACACGCTTAGGGGTGGGTTTTTCCAAAACCCTAAAACTACTTTTCTTGTATTGTAATAAGGAGTCCATACACAAAGTTTCGAGTATGTCACTTAACATTTTACTCCATCCCCATACAAACCTTCAACCCCCTTTTTAGCCCGTTGAGGGTGGAATCTTCAAAAATCCCTTCTTAGTGGGTACTTACGTTATAACTACCTGTTGTGAAAAAATCAGCTTTCTAGGTTCTACAGTTTCGGCTGGGTGTTGATTATAAGTTAGTCAGTCAGTCAGGACTTTTACGTTTATACATATATATAGATTAACCTTAATTAACAAGTTTGATTGATGTTGTCTATCTATACTAACCCCGTTAACACAATCTTGCTGTGCTAATGCTACATAATTATGTACGGTGTCTGATTTTAAACCAGTGTCGAACGTCACTTAAGTAGAGTATATAAAACGCATGCAACCTACCCTGCTGTAGCATTTAATCCTTAAATGTATCCACGACCCTTTTAATTTCCCTACGGTAAGGTTATTTTCATGTTTATTATTTATTATTAAACTATTATATTCCCTTTCAATTGATTTTTGACGGTGGATAGTATCGAATATCAATCCTATGTAGTAGACAACCTAGCTGGAGCTAAACTGGCCCCAAGGGACGTATACAAATATGATTATGATTGTTTACAGGTTTCTCCAGGGTGGCACAAAGTAGGAAAAGCCAAGGAAAACTACATAACTACATAACTATTTGTAGCGTATATGCGTTTCAGGAACAGTATCAAGTATATATTATGGGACTTTGGCTCAAAGCGCATGTCAGGTACCGGATCAGGCTCTCTGACACGATGCGGGGGCTCAACAGGTCAATCACATATAAAGCATTGTACGTACGGTAGATCTAACTGTCACTTTTTAATGGGAAAACGACAGTTGAGTTACCGACAGTGAGAGACCCAAAGCGCGTTCGAACAATTACGTGATCACCCCTCAGGTCGCTTTTGTAGCATTTATTGTTATTTTCATGAGCTGTCAAAGTAGTTGACAACGCACGAATAATGACAATATGCGCTGCGGACTTCGTAATCCTCAAGCCGACATAATGCTGCGGCTGCGGGCCTTAAGATGCCTATCTAAATGAAGACTATTATTTACTACTTATATTAGAAACATGATCTTCAATGCTAAACGTTGTTCCACCGTAAAATTGTTAATTTTAGTTAGTTCTAAATTGTCCTGATTCTAGGCGTTAATATAAGTACATATTTTCATCGAAGTATGCTGTTTTAGCAGTCCACAAACCCTACACTTTACGTTAATAAACCTCAATTTTCAAAATTCAATCCCGTTTCCCAGGTGGTCACCCAATTTGTACAGGATCGAACATACAGCCTTGTTAGACAGACGTCTAAATATGTATACGATTATAAACTCTATGGTACAGACAGACATGCGTTCTGAAAAGATCACATGTTTTAGCAGTCATATAGGCTCGCTACGAAGCCTGAGGCTACACTCGAGAGAGGTTGTTGCTGGGCGCATCTACAACGCGTGCCAACATATCGCCTAACCAGTGCGACCTCCGTTTACGCGTACTTATTACGATTCCCCGGGTCAAGCTGCACTGGCGAGGGTGAGGTGAAGTTATGAATCGCGTCGCTGACTAATTTGTCTCGCAGGGACGAGGCAATTTTCGCCGAGCAGTGCTTGTAATGGGACGCTTAAGCTAATGACGTCGGCTATTCGCGAACCACCGGTACCCAGCACTGGCGGACTGGAGACTCGAATCGGTTTTTCCCTTTTACATTCATATCGCATTTCAGTAATAGTGCGAAACACATTGAAATGTAATCTGGACCGGAAGCGATGACCTAAACCAGACTTCCAGAATCTAGCACGGGAGGTGAGCTCACGGGCGAGTCCGTAATGGTTTGTGAATAGATAATGTTGTTTTCACAACCAGAAGTTTGAAGTAAAATGGGTCTTTCGTTTTATTAACATCTCATCGATTTACTTACTCATAACGGGAACGAAATATGATTCTTTTTTCATTGCTCCCTATACAAGATGAACGAAGCGCACCGTACTTGGAAGGCAAGTACGTACGTATCTGACATGCGCATACAATTGTCTGACACAATCCTATTTTAGTCCAACAAAAATATAAGATATATAAAGATGCATTTACAAATTTACTTGTCATATTTTGTGTATTCATGTAAATTGACATTTCTTAATCAAACATGATTCAGTTTGCAACACCCACCGGGCAAAGTTCACCGTAGCCACATTCATATCATACTCGTAGTGCACATTCATATCATACTCGTAGTTCACATTCATATCATACTCGTAGTGCACATTCATATCATACTCGTAGTTCACATTCATATCATACTCGTAGTGCACATTCATATCATACTCGTAGTTCACATTCATATCATACTCGTAGTTCACATTCATATCATACTCGTAGTTCACATTCATATCATACTCGTAGTGCATATTCATATCATACTCGTAGTTCACATTCATATCATACTCGTAGTTCACATTCATATCATACTCGTAGTTCACATTCATATCATACTCGTAGTTCACATTCATATCATACTCGTAGTTCACATTCATATCATACTCGTAGTTCACATTCATATCATACTCGTAGTTCACATTCATATCATACTCGTAGTGCACATTCATATCATACTCGTAGTTCACATTCATATCATACTCGTAGTTCACATTCATATCATACACGTAGTTCACATTCATATCATACTCGTAGTGCACATTCATATCATACTCGTAGTTCACATTCATATCATACTCGTAGTTCACATTCATATCATACTCGTAGTTCACATTCATATCATACTCGTAGTTCACATTGATATCATTCTCGTAGTGCACATTCATATCATACTCGTAGTTCACATTGATATCATACTCGTAGTTCACATTCATATCATACTCGTAGTTCACATTACTATCATACTCGTAGTTCACATTCATATCATACTCGTAGTTCACATTCATATCATACTCGTAGTTCACATTCATATCATACTCGTAGTGCACATTCATATCATACTCGTAGTTCACATTCATATCATACTCGTAGTGCACATTCATATCATACTCGTAGTTCACATTCATATCATACTCGTAGTTCACATTCATATCATACTCGTAGTTCACATTCATATCATACTCGTAGTTCACATTCATATCATACTCGTAGTTCACATTCATATCATACTCGTAGTGCACATTCATATCATACTCGTAGTTCACATTCATATCATACTCGTAGTGCACATTCATATCATACTCGTAGTTCACATTCATATCATACTCGTAGTGCACATTCATATCATACTCGTAGTTCACATTTATATCATACTCGTAGTTCACATTCATATCATACTCGTAGTGCACATTCATATCATACTCGTAGTTCACATTCATATCATACTCGTAGTTCACATTCATATCATACTCGTAGTGCACATTCATATCATACTCGTAGTTCACATTCATATCATACTCGTAGTTCACATTCATATCATACACGTAGTTCACATTCATATCATACTCGTAGTGCACATTCATATCATACTCGTAGTTCACATTCATATCATACTCGTAGTGCACATTCATATCATACTCGTAGTTCACATTCATATCATACTTGTAGTTCACATTCATATCATACTCGTAGTTCACATTCATATCATACTCGTAGTTCACATTCATATCATACTCGTAGTTCACATTCATATCATACTCGTAGTGCACATTCATATCATACTCGTAGTGCACATTCATATCATACTCGTAGTTCACATTCATATCATACTCGTAGTGCACATTCATATCATACTCGTAGTTCACATTCATATCATACTCGTAGTGCACATTCATATCATACTCGTAGTGCACATTCATATCATACTCGTAGTTCACATTCATATCATACTCGTAGTGCACATTCATATCATACTCGTAGTTCACATTCATATCATACTCGTAGTGCACATTCATATCATACTCGTAGTTCACATTCATATCATACTCGTAGTTCACATTCATATCATACTCGTAGTTCACATTCATATCATACTCGTAGTTCACATTCATATCATACTCGTAGTTCACATTCATATCATACTCGTAGTGCACATTCATATCATACTCGTAGTTCACATTCATATCATACTCGTAGTGCACATTCATATCATACTTGTAGTGCACATTCATATCATACTCGTAGTGCACATTCATATCATATTCGTAGTTCACATTCATATCATACTCGTAGTGCACATTCATATCATACTCGTAGTTCACATTCATATCATACTCGTAGTGCACATTCATATCATACTCGTAGTGCACATTCATATCATACTCGTAGTTCACATTCATATCATACTCGTAGTGCACATTCATATCATACTCGTAGTTCACATTCATATCATACTCGTAGTGCACATTCATATCATACTCGTAGTTCACATTCATATCATACTCGTAGTGCACATTCATATCATACTCGTAGTTCACATTCATATCATACTCGTAGTGCACATTCATATCATACTCGTAGTGCACATTCATATCATACTCGTAGTGCACATTCATATCATACTCGTAGTTCACATTCATATCATACTCGTAGTGCACATTCATATCATACTCGTAGTGCACATTCATATCATACTCGTAGTGCACATTCATATCATACTCGTAGTTCACATTCATATCATACTCGTAGTGCACATTCATATCATACTCGTAGTTCACATTCATATCATACTCGTAGTGCACATTCATATCATACTCGTAGTTCACATTCATATCATACTCGTAGTTCACATTCATATCATACTCGTAGTTCACATTCATATCATACTCGTAGTGCACATTCATATTATACTCGTAGTTCACATTCATATCATACTCGTAGTTCACATTCATATCATACTCGTAGTTCACATTTGTATCAACCTTCGGTTTACTTTGCAACTCCGCGCACTGATGCTGCGGCTGCCTTCCAATATTACCTTTGCTAGTTTCGACATGCACAAACACACACGGACACACACGAGCTAACCTAACCTAACCTTGCTCCTTAATTCATAAATCGTACAAAACTACTCCCCATCCTTGCACTGATACCTCAAAGCTGGAGCTCGTGACTCGACGTGAAAATCAAGTTACAATTGTATTTATCGCCACTGGTACCCAAAAATAAAAATATACAGAGTGTAATCGTTAAGAGTAGCCAGGCGATTATTCCGTAAATATAACATATATCAGAGAACTTTAAACTGATATCGAAAGTACGTTACCCAATGACCAATGAGTAAAGTCACATCAATAACTTTTTGACAATAAAACTAGAAATATCTAAAATTTTAAGTTGAAACGTTCCCATATACATTTAATATCTCACTTTCTGTGATTTTTTCTTTTGTCGATTTATAAAAGACTAGCTGTTGCCCGCGACTTCGTCTGCTTAGAACTTGTAACCGTCTTAGAAAATAGATTGCTATTCAATTATTGTAGGCGGAACCTTAGTTATCGCCGACCCAAACAAAGTTCTACCATTTTAAGGGAAGATCTCCGTGATAAAACTATCCTATATCCTTCCAAGAAGGGTCTCAAATTATCTGTACGAAAAATTTCATCTAAATCCGTTTAGGGATTAAGCGTAAAAGGCAACAGTGCGATGAGTTAATTAGTTTAAATTGCTAAATTTAAATTAAGAACTCCGTTTTTACAATTATAAATATCTCCACAGACGTTTCTGCTCAAATTGTATATTTTTTCATAATTTATTAAAGAAAGCTACATTACTGGAAGTTTTTGCTTATCTCCGTCCAGCAGTTTTACTTACGTTAGTCCGGCCCGGACTCCGGGCGACCTGTATAGTTTTGAAAGCAAACTTATCTAATGCCAAAAGACGTAGAACTTTCCATCTCATCAGGTGTTAGAGAATAAATTATTTGATTATCCAAAATGAACTTTTTAAATTAAAAAAATAATCTGCAGGTTAAATTAAAACATTACCTTCTTTTCGGTTCTGGGAGCATCGCAGTTCTAACTTAACCTAACCTGCATTTCTTGTAGCTGTTCGGTTTCTGCTAGCAGTCAGATTATGTATTTTGTTTTGACTAATAACAGGCTGACTATCTTAATCCTACTATCCTACTATATCCATACTAATATTATAAATGCGAAAGTGTGTCTGTCTGTCTGTCTGTCTGTCTGTCTGTCTGTCTGTTACCTCTTCACGCTTAAACCGCTGAACCGATTGCGATGAAATTTGGTGTGGAGATAGTTTGAATCCCGGGGAAGGACATAGGATAGTTTTCATCCTGGAAATCACCCCCTAAGGGGATGAAATGGGGGGTTGAAGTTTGTATGGAGCTGCGATATAAACGAGTTCCACGCGGACGGAGTCGCGGGCAGAAGCTAGTAATATTATAAATGCGAAAGTTTAGATGTTTGGATGTTTAGATGTTAGTTACTCAATCACGCTTAAACTGCTAAACTGATTTGGATGAAATTTTGCACAAAGATAGTTTTTAGCCTGGATTAAAATATAAGATAGTTTTTACCCCGGATCCACGCAGACGAAGTTGCGGGCGGAAGCTATTATAGTATGTATGACCTAAGAATTCTCTCACTTTAAAATTTACTTGTTCCTCATACATACTTCCAACCCTTTCTAACCTCCTTAGAGGATGAATTTTAATAAACGCTCTAGTTAGTTTCCTACGGCCGTATTCATAAACGTCTTATAAGCCTGTTTTAACTAAAATGGCGTTAAAATTCGTTTGTCCTTATCCGTCACTTTGACAATTGTGTTCGTACGAAAGGAACAAATCACATTTTATTTAGCAGAGGCATTTCAAGTTTTATGGATAAAGGGACTAGTCTTCAACCGGAGTCCCTTAGTTTAAAATTGTCTTGTTCCCCGTACAATCATCCAACTCCTTTTAGCCCATTTAGGGGATGAACGTTTTTAACCCCTTATGAAATCAATTTCAAACAGTCTTAAAACACAAGTTACAAATCTCATACTTTATAAATGTCTTGTTCTCTTTACAAACTTTGAACCTCCTTTAATCCCTATAGGGGATGAATTTCAAAAAACTCTGAAATCAGTTTTGTAGTATTTTAACATACAGGCTAAGACCGAAGTTACAAATCTCTTACTATAACATTTTCTTGGTCTCCATATAAACCTTGAATCCCGCTTTAACCCCCTTTTCCAAAATGCTGAAAGAACTTTTTTTTGTTCTGATAAGAAATCTTTATACAACGTTTTAAGTCTCAAACTCAAAAAAGAGTGTTTTTCACCCAAACCTTGCACCTCTTTTTAACCCCCTTTGGGTAGACGTTTCTTAAACGCTGGAAGTACTCGTTTATATTTTAATTAGCAATATTTCTACAAAATTGTATGTCTCTAGCTAAAAAACAAAGTTTCCCCATACAAATTATTCACCCCTTTTTAACCCCCTTAGGGGTAGATTTTTCCAAAACGCTTAGTTATTTTTTTGTATTCAAATAATTAATCTGTACAAAGTTTCAAGTTTCTAGCTCGAAAGGAAAAGTTTCCCTCATACAAACTTTGCATCCCTATTTAACCCCCTTTGGGATGGAATTTTCTAAAACGCCAACAGTCATTATTTTGTATTTAAATAAGTAATCTTTCTACAAATATTTTGGTTTCTAGCTCAAAAAATAAAGTTCCCTCCATACAAACTTTGCACCCCTATTTAACCCACATAAGGGTGGAATTTTCTAAAATGCAGAAAGTACTTTTTTAGTATTCTAATAAGTTATCTTTCTACAAAGTTTCAAGTCTCTAGTTCAGAAAATAATGTTTCCCCCATACAAACATTGCACCCCTATTGAACCCCCTTAGAGCTGAAATTTTCTAAAAAGCTAAAAGTACTTTTTTGTATATTAATTAATAATCTTCCTACAAAGTTTCAAGTCTCTAGTTCAAAAAAAAATGTTTCCCCCATACAAACTTTGCACCCCCATTTAACCCCCTTAGGGATGGAATTTCCAAAAATCCCGTCTTATGCCTTGCCTACGTCATAAAAGAAAGTTTTTTCTGCTGGACTCTACTCAGCTAGGCTAGGTCCAGTGAACCAGCGCTAAAAATCCCAGTAGCTTGATACCACTCACCCCAGATTCGGTTGAAAGCGTTCAACCAATCTCACTGTAGCGCAAACTCGTAGAGTATTCCAGTGTTTAAACCCCCGCGTGGTCGTGCCGGATATTTTCCTTGGATTTTCCACAGGTTACTCTCCAACCACGCAGTTCGACCGCTTTATTGAGTTCGTCCTATTAAAGCGACTGTCAGAAATAAAAAATAAAAAAAGTCGGTACAACTTTGTAAATAAATCGCTGCGCTCGAAACCCTTAGTAACCTTATTTTGATTCCTTGATCTGTGATCTCGCTCGGATTTTAGAGACATAGATAATTTAAGATGTAGTCATTATTAGGCTAAATAAAAATAGTGTTAATTAGAATTAAGTCATGAGAAATTAGAGATTATGAAAATTCGGGATACTGACATTAGAGCTAATGCAAGGAAAAATAAAAATTCGGGTTTGTTCACATCAACATTAGGGCTAGTGAAATTAGTTATGAAATTCTTAAGGCTAGGGGAACCTTTCTATACACATTTAACGACTGACACTTTTATTTTACTACACTAAAAGGAATATTTTAGAAATCCACCTAATTAAGTGTAATTTAGCGTCGAGTTAAATCACTGTCTCTGGTTTCGTTGACGGAGACAAATCGCCACAAACTTTCCAGTTCGGGATCCGGGCGAATGTAAATATAAATTATGAATCCGTCAACAAAGTGGCTTTAGATGAACCCGAGGGGTACCTCAGCCATTTAGCTGGTGAATGTAGAGAGGTAAGGCAGAACGGAATGTCATCTTGCTCATATTTGGAGCAGCTCTACTGAGGCAGTAAATTACCGAAGACCGCAGCCATCATTAACGCCACTACTTGCTTTGCAGGCGCGAAGTATAGTGTTGTGTCATCATTAGTCACCAGAGTTCGTCTGATTAATAAACTCAAGTGATTTATTCTTATTATATTCTTCTTATTTCTCTATACGATGAAGAGTATTTTTTTTTTCATGCAAGATATCATCGGCCTTTTCCTTTTCCTCTTCTCTTTAATTGTTTCCTCTATTATTGTTATAATCCAGTCATCGTGGCGTCATATGTGCCCTATTATTTTTCCTATCCTGTTTTCAACCATTTCTATCAGATTTCGTTTTTCATTGACTATATCCAGAACCTTCTCATTCGTTTTCTTATCCTTCCAACTGATCCTTTCTAACCTGCTCCAACACTACATTTCAAACGCCACCAGTCTCTCTCTCTCCAGTTGCTTCATAATCCAAGTTTTGCAGCCGTAGAGTGCTATATTCTAGATACTTTAACCAGTTTCTTCCTAGTGCAACTGCAGTGCTATTCTGGCAGTAAATGCGTTTTCGATATAAAAGCTTTCTTTGCCATGGCTATCCTGTATCGAAATAATATCAGGTGTAACATCTAGAATCTTCCGTAATAATGCCGACTAAATAGCGGAATGACTTGACTTGCTCAACTAATTTATTGTCCAAGAAAATTGAACTAACAACTCTTATTTTTGACACAACTAGAGTTTTTGTTTTGTTTACGTTAATTTCAAGACCAGATACTGAAAAAGTAGCATCCATATAATTGAGTATTGCTTGAAGTTCTTTTCCATTTTCAGCAACTGCCGCTAACCTTACCAAACCAAACTGCAAAACTTATAAACTTAACTTTTTTCCATTTATAAAAAAAACTAAGTACTTATATAATTATTTAACCTGCTCGCAAAATTTCACGAGAACCGGTTGGGAAATGCGACCTGTAGAGAAAAACAGCCAGGCATACGAAAGATTTTTTGGCCAAACTGAAACGGTGAACCTCGTTTAATTATGTTATTACATACATAACATAAATTACAGTCCTCCGAGTGGTAGACATCGAACAACAACCTTTAATCATGAGGAGAACCTCTCACAGCACTAAGGCCGAGGCGTTTAACACATACATCGTGTAGAGTCACATTGTATGTATACTTAACCGTCTAAAAATAGAATATACATATATTCCCGAATGTGTCATATTGTACCATTTAACATCGCATTGCACGTCGCAACAGTGGCAATTCTCCGCGAATGCCCGCGCTCGTAATCGCGCGGCAACACGGCGCGCGATGCGATCGCGGAGGAAACGCGGCCGATAGTCGTATCAGACGGTTCGACGCTCAATTCACTGGTAATAAAATAAATGCAAGATATACGAATACGTTTAGGGAAACATTTCGCAACTTCCGATTACTCAGTGTTGTTGGCTTCATTCAAGTTAGTTGTTATCAAGAATGGTTAGGTGAGGCGAATAAGCTTGTGAATAGTGTAGCAGTACCTATATTGAGGAGCAGCTCCGTTGTGGACACTAATATTGAGTTTGTAATAATTGATATATTTATAGTGTAGTGTTGTGGTCCTGGTGGTAAGGTTGAGGGAGCTCTGTTTTTGAACACGGTACGAGTATCTACTATCACACCATTCTCACTCATACCATTTTGTTCTAACATATCAAAGAATGATTAAAAGTAGGTGCAAATTTCATCGCGTCACCAATTAGTGGGACAACTAGATAAGCCGATGTTATCTCGGTAACGGAGCTCACCCGCGCTCGACGGTCGACACGGTCCCGTCACCACGCCCCGCCCGGCTTACTGCAACTGACGTCAATGCAAGAGGGTTATTGGAAACTACGGAATAAAAAGTGCATGGCAACCGATTTAATAGTTGTATAGAAATATGTTTAAAAAATCTTTAGAAGGCATGACGAGCCGTTGATCCTGGTGGTTTGTGATAACAGTCGTTACGAGTTTGATTCCGTCGAGCATCTTTAACGATCAAGTTGACAACTCACTCGACGAAGCACTTAAGAGTTTCGTTGGGGTTAGCCCAAACAGGGTCAAATTTCCCAACGGTTCGGAGATTCAGACCACAGTCGCCTCTGCAAAAACTGATGCCCTACACCAATCATTGGAATTAGGGCAGGTGTATCCCCGAGCACCTTCCGGACGCAAGTAGAAAACCACTAACGAGGAGAAAAATATGTAAATAAAGTTAACATCATAACACATTACGTTCTTGCCCATATACGAAAGCACACTTGCCATGTCGATCCATGCAGACTTTCATCTGTAAACACCCTGGAGCGACGCTAACAACTCCAGCCCATCCTAAACAAATAAAATACTTAAGCAAATCCGACATCCTCAAGTTGTTTACGGAACACCTTAATTCCGACAAAATGTTTAATTGCCCATTAAATGTTTGGGTTCAGATTTTACGTGAAGCAAATTTCGGTCCTACCGGGAAAATGAAATCCCATAAAAAACATTCCATGTAAAGAGGCCAAGTCTCGAAACTCTTCCACCGTAAAAAGTTGTGAGATATTTCGTAGAGCCAAGTCTTAGGCATTCTTATTAATCTTTAGTTGCTTGCTTATTTATGCAGTTGGTGTATCTGTTGGTGTAAAACTGGACGGCCATTTCAAAATATTTTAGTTTTTCCTAGATTTATACACTAAACACTAATAGTATTCTAAATTTGAAGCTTTAATGTCTGCTAGAAGTGCCTTAGAGTTTTGATGATCGGTCAGTCAATCAGTGAGTGAGAAAATTAAAAAAAACTTTAACTAGTTATAATTCTTAAACTACTGGTACAAATTGAATGAAATTTGAAATATACCGTGTTTATACAATACCTGCTTGATGGTAACTGAAAATTCAGGCTTCTAGTTTTATCCACAACGAAGTTATAGGGGGTCGAAAATGGTCTGAATTGCTTCGAGAAAAGGACGGTACGGCCGTGCCGCTGTTTTTCTCGACTTGGTGGGCAGATTAATATTAAAACTGCCTGTTTGTATTTTTTCCTTAATAAAATAAAAGTGACATTTACTTTGAAAATAATTAAAATTCCGTTGAAGGATCTTTCTTCTCCACCAAGGTCTCTATAATTTGCGTGTCTGGGCAAATATAGATGATCACTCGGCGCGCCAGGAAGCGAGCGCGCGTAACGTGTACCTATTAAGGCGCCGTAGGTTCATGGTCTTCTCTCCCTCTCACTGAGCATAAGCGTGAGCGAGATGGAAGTGCGTGCTCGGAAGCGCGGATATAATTTTTTTCATTTTAATTTTTTAGCCGTTTAAATAAATAAAAATGTAATCACTGATTTCTCTCAAACATGATATTGCCAATTTTTAGAAGCAGTTTTAATATTTTTAGCTTTTGTGCATAAATTGTTACGAATATTTTAAGTGTATTTTCGTGTATTTTGATTGATGACGTGATTTTTTTCTATAGAGCGAAATTCGCTTAATCATGTATTGAATCACTGATCTCGCTGCAGAAAAGCCTCAAGATTATTCCTATTTTTTTGAAATCATATTATTATAAACAGACGCATTATATTGTTTCAAAAACCCTGCTCGCTTAACTTCGCTGAACCTACGGCGCCTTAAGGTTCACAAACGTCACCAACAACGGAAATACATGACCATGAACAGCGTGTATGGTTCTTATGCGATATCACTACTGCCAGTAACTTGACAGCTCAAAAATGAACTTACGAAAGATTTGATCATCAAAATGTTGTTCGTAGTTCCACTAACAGCTACCTTACTTTCGAGGCGACATCTCCAGGCTCGGTTGACTGGTCAAATGTTTTCGGTGGTTGTAGTCCGTGTAGTCGGCGACCAAGTCGTGGATCCGGGCCCACGCCTTGTCCAGCGCAAGTTACATGTCGGCGGTAAACGAGTCGAAGTCTTGCAGTTTGTCCCATCTCCGGTAGATTCCTTCGCGCTTGGCCAGCGCGCAATTCATGTTATCCTTAGTGACGTTGTGGTTGAGGAAATCCAGTAGGTATCCGCTGCAGTGTCGGTCCGGTGTCTCGAACCAGGACTACCAGGTTTATTGCCCTACCTGCGTTCGTAAAGGTATACATATTTATAGAATACTAGCTTCCGCCCGCGACTTCGTCTGCGTGGACCCGGGATAAAAACTATTATATATTTTATTCCAGGTTATAAACTATCTTCGTGCAAATTTCCATCCAAATCGGTTGAGCCGTTTAAGCGTGATTGATCTAAACATCTAAACATCCAAACATACAATAACATCCAAACTTTCGCATTTATAATATTAGTAGGATATGTTGACTGTAAGGGATTTTAAAAATTTGAATGCGAAATGTTTTCTCAGATTGACCCCTTGGATGCCAAAATGCCCAATACACAAGGGAACGAAGCTCACTATTCAAATCAAAGCCACGTCGCCAACAGCGGCCGCAGCATTTATGTACGCGACATAATCTTCCGAGGCTCTCATTGAACAATGTGCAATCATGAACTAAGTTTGAAATATTCCCCTCTGGAATATTACCATCTAATCAAACCACTGAATAACGGAGATACCACAAAATGAGTGAGTGCTATTGCAATAAGAAACCGCGGCCAAGTGCGTGTCGGGCCACGCGCAGTGTAGGGTTCCGTAGTTGCCTGTCTGTATTTGTGTACATCGACAAGCGCTGAGTATATGGTGCGGTTGCGTCGGTCGAATTTGTACGAAAGTTGGCATTTTAAAGTACATTTTAAGTTGTTCTATTACTCGGTAACTAGTAACATCTACTTCTACTAGCCGTGATAGTTTTCCTTTTAAATTCATTATAATATATTATGTGCTACTCCCACGATTTTTTTACATCCTCAGTAGCAGCCATTTAGCCGGCAGGGGGAGGGGACATATGACTCTAACAAAAATTTGGGCTTTAAAGCCCAATATCACACGAATACCACTAAGCTGAAAAATGGTTTATAATATTTTTGAACAAGCTATCCAACGACATACCATGGGTTTAACGAGAAAAAAAAGTGTTTTTCTTCCATTTTCTCGGCGTGATTGATACACATGCCAAATTACAGCTTTCTATTAGTAAGTACAGCTTTCTATTAGTAAGGGTCACTGAGGTAAGCCGTAGACGGACAGACGGACATGGCGAAACTATAAGGCGAAAGTTGACTACGAAACCCTAAAAATGAGTGGTTAGTTGATTTTTCATAAACTTTTCTAGTTACGAGCACTATTCACTATTAGACTCGACCTAGGTACTGAATGTCGTATTGGTACGATATTTGACGCGCGCGTAGAAACGGAAAACTTCGTATATCAATATGTATAATAGGATCCTTTATCGCAGTTATAAGTAGCTATGAGTTCCGCCAGACTTACTACTTCGGTTTTGGCTAACGCTACACTTAAAATTGATATCAGTTAAAGTATATAAATAATAAATAAATATTAGGGGACAATCTTACACAAATCGACCTAGTCCCATAGTAAGCTCAGTAAGGCTTGTGTTATGGGTACTAGACGACGATATATATATATAATGGATATAAATCCCTACATCCTATCCCTTACAGGGATAAGTTCGCCTTTGTACCGTCTTTTTTGTCTGTGTCCTGTGTCTTGTGTACAATACAGTATTTACATACATACATACATGAATACTTAAATACATAGAAAACTTCCATGACTCAGAAACAAATATACATGCTCATCACACAAATATTTGCCCTTACCGGGATTCGAAACCAGGACCTTCAGCTTCGTAGGCAGCGTCACTACCCACTAGGCTAACCGGCCGTCGTCGTCTTAATTTAACTATATGAAGTGAAAGGAGATGTACGAATTAGAATGAAAACTAATGAGAGTCCCTGCTAAGCGATAGATGTATTCCCAGCAATACTCCTGTGACATACTGACAGACGGGCAAACAGAAAACGATTGGGTTTCCATTGATTTAAGTAGAACTTACAAAACACTTTTTAGAAGTTACAATTCCAATAAATATTCCATGTTCCTTGTTCCCAGGTCAGCCCGCGTGGGCAAGACCTCCCTGGTCGCGCGTTTCCTGGGCACGAAGTTCGAGGACAGCTACACGCCCACCATCGAGGACTTCCACCGCAAGCTGTACCGGATCCGCGGCGAAGTGTACCAGCTCGACCTGCTGGACACCTCCGGGAACCACCCCTTCCCCGCCATGAGGAGGCTATCCTTCCTCACAGGTACGTCATCACGACTATCATCAGATTCATCAGACTGACATACGTTCATTGCTGGACACAGGCCTCCTATCATAGATGCATGGGCCATAAATAAAAAATCTGAAATGATTTATTAAAATGGATGTGGAGATTGGGTTACAATTGCAGTTACACTTGCAGCTCTGATAGTCTCACCAAGCCCTACCTTTACAGGCGTCCATACATTTACAAACTAGTTAAGAAGCTACGTATTTAAAAATCTTATTAATACAAACAAACATGTCAGATTTTAATATCAATATAAAATAATAAAATAATAGTGCATTACAGAAATTTGAATTAAAAATTGTCATTCAGAAATTCATTAATATAATAACATTTATCAGTAAGCCATTTTTTTACAGATGCCTTAAATACTTTTAAATTCTGGCCCTTAAACGAGTCGGGTAACTTATTATATATTTTTATGCACATAGTAACATACCACCTCTTAACTTTGCTGCACGTGTCGCGTGCTGACACTGCTGGGCAGCGTGCTAGCTGACTTGCGTCGGAGGTGTTGTGCGAGTCGTGGTATTGGATAACATATAAACTCACCGTGTCAACTCGATCATCACAACACATACTGTGTGTCTTCCAATGAGTAATATGAATAAGAGCAGGAGCCAGTGCAGGTTTTAGGCTAGCAATACATCCTGCATGTGAACGGTCGCAAGTTAAGTGATAAAAGCAAGTTTAAAGTATAAGTGCGAAGTAGAGTGATCAGACGTCTAGTTTTGATCTCACTATAGTTAATTACACGACTAACGTTCGTTTAATACTGAACACCAGAATGAGATCAGAGAGAGAGGTGATCACGTAACGTTTCGAACGAGCGTTAGGACAACGCAACTGTCATTTTCCCATACAAAAAGTGACATTTAGGGGAGATCTAAATGTCACTTTTTTGACGCGCGTAGAATGCGTTACGTGATCGACCTGCTTTATACGCCTGCAGGTCGATCACGTAACGCATTGTACGCATGTTAGGTAGATCTAAATGGCAAATTGTATATGGAATAAAAATCGGCCAAGTGCGTGTTGGTCCACGCGCAGTGTAGAGTTCCGTAGTTGCCTGTCTATCTCAGTTACATCGACACGCGTGCGCCAACTATGTAAATGGTTGGGTGCGACGGCCGAATTTGTACGAAAGTTGGCCTTTCTAAGTACATTTTAAGTTGGTCGACTATTACTCGGTAACTGCCTAGTTAGCCGTGATAGTTTTCACGTGCCACGATTTTTTTCACATTCCCAGTAGTAGGCTATTAAGCCCAATATCTCGCAAACGAATCACTGAGTTGAAAAAGGTTTTAAGAAAATCATAATATTTTTGAACAAACTATCTAACGATACACCACAACATGGGCATAACGATAAAAAAAAAATACATCCAAACTTAAGGTGTAGGGGAGGTACCCTAAAAAATATTTTTTTCATGATTTTATTCTACTATTTTGTCGGCGTGACTGATTTATATACCGATGCCGAATCTGGGGGCATCGGTATATAAATCAGTATGCCAAGACGAGCCAAGCGAAGCGCAACGCAAGGGCACTACCTACCTTTTCTCGAAGCGGTTCGTCGTTTTTTTGAACCCTCGTAAGTTGGGTTTGGATTATACCAGATAAACAAAATTCTCGGGATATGATATCAATAGTGGACTTATTAAACATATAAAGTTTCAGTAACATAGCTCTGATATTTAAGATTTTATTGATATCTAAAAAACGCCGATTTCGTCACTGACTGACTCACTGACTCACTGATGTTGATCATCAAAACCTCTAGGGTAGGTACTTCCTGAAGTCCTAGAAAGCTGACATTTGGTATGTAAGCTAGTATTAGTACACAATCAACAAAATAATTCAAAAAATTGGAACTTCTACCCCCCCAACCCTTAAAGTAGGGGATGGAACTTTGTATGAGACTTCCACAAATTTTGATGCTAGGGGTCTGAAAATTTATATAGGGACTCCCTGTTATAAATAATAAAATACGTATTTCAGGATTTTTAGTAAATCACCCCCCACTCTTTAAATTAGGGGATGGAAGTTTGTATGGGTTTTCCCATTCACTTCTTCAGAAATTACCTTACAAAAAGAATGAGATCCCACCAAAAACATTACATGTAAAGTGATGCCAAGATTCCATAGCTCATACAGCTTTCAGCGTGAAAAAGATATCAGATCGCAATTAGCGCCAAGCTTCTTACTCCACACGGCGTAACTCTACCACTACCAGCCACGCTCTACAAATTCTATATCTTGGCTAAAAAGTATAGACCCGTCACTAATTAATATCATCATTAATTTATTCGGCGTGAAAGTCTATGCGGCGACCGGGATGTGCCCAACAAAACTATACTTTTTAGCTAAGATGTAGAATTTGTAGAGCGTGGCTGGTAGTGGTAGAGTTATGCCGTGTGGAGTAGGAAGCTTGGCGCTAATTACGATCTGATATCTTTTTCACGCTGAAAGCTGTATGAGCTATGGAGTCTTGGAGGTTGGAGTCTTCACTTTTTTTGGCGGGATTAAAGTTTTCTAGTAGTAAGGGTTAATGAGCTAAGCCGAAGACGGACGGACGGACGGACGGACGGACGGACGGACGGACAGACAGACAGACAGACAGACGGACATGGCGAAACTAAGGGTTCCTTGTTGACTACGGAACCCTAAAAATGACAGTTAAACCGCGTCCCTAGCGCGTACGAAACGTTACGTGATTACCCCTCTGTTCTTGTTACTTAACAAAATGTAACATTTAAGAGTCCGATTACTTGGCATCCTAAAGTTGGCAAAATTCCTTGTCCATACTTTCCCTGAACCAAGACATAAGTTTTTAATATAGAATATAAAAAAATCATAAGTTTTTTTTATATAATATGTCAAACTAAATTACCTACTCAAATTATAATATAATTTATGTAAGTACATGAAAGCGCTAATGGTAATATATCTTGCCCGTGGCGATGAAACATAATATTTACTCCTCCCTGTTGACCGGCGTCACGTCACGCGAGGCAAAAACGAACAAGTGTCGAGTTCACCACGTAAAGCGATACCAATTAATGACTAATACTGGTGGCGAGGTCTTGTGAAGCTATAAATTTGTTTTATTTATTGCCTTATCGAGCCCATTGTACTTGGTCATAATAAGAGTTAGTTTGATGTGCATATGGTTTAATCCATAAATAGTCCCTGTGAACACGCTGTATTCAAAGAGTAGGTATTTGTGATTCCAATTTTCAGATCAATAAATAGTCGGCAACTCACGCGTGCAGCACATAGGCTACAGTGGAACTTAGAATTAGGCGGGCCTTATGTTTATTTACAGCCAACATGGCATGCACGTATTTGAATAACTCAGTCAACACTACAAAGTACAAACATACATACGACTGCACTGCAACAGGAGTCATACAATCCTCATCCAATCCAACAGTACCGCGTCGCACGGCACTACACGCCAAAAACGCACGGGTTATCGGGCCGACATCATACCAGCACCTTCCCGCTGACATAAAGAGTGAAACATGCGACGAGACATTTAAATTTAAACGCAGACTGAAGCACCTTTTGTTGGATAAGTCACTTTACTCGGTAGACGAATACATCGAAATTATTAAATAAATTGAGAACCAAATCGAATTATTTTGATTATTTCGATACCCTAGTTCACAGTCGTACTAATTACGGGGAAAAACGAGGCGTAATTAGGACTGTTGTGCACAAATCATAAAGTTGCAATTTCATTGGCAAAATAAATGTAATTAGTACGATTGTGAGCTACGGTATCGATTTATGGTTTTAATTTTGATTTGTCTGTGTTTATTACTTGTTATCTATTTTCATTTGTTAGTATATATAATTAGCTGATAGGTAATTTGTGATATGTTATGATTGGTACATACCTGCACTCAGGTACAACATCAGATTGGTTTTAATTTTTCTGTTCTTTTTAATTCTGTGTATGACATGACATTTTTAATATTATTACATTATTTTTAATGCAGCTGCATTTTGTATATACTCGTACGCTGGACATTGTTTATTATTATTCTGCATTAAAAAAAATATGATCACTGTATTTATAACGATCTCTATACGAGGAGTAGGTAGTATAAGCAAATGTATTGTGTTATATGAAATTTGTATACTGAGATAAAATATACTAAACTAAACTAGTTACGTAATAGTTTTAGAACTGAAACATCATCCTTTATTTTATTCTATGGATCTGCAACGGCGTTAGTTCCGGCGTTGGTTTGTTGGTCTTTTGTTCAATTTATTTACAATAATTCTTCAGATACAGTTCAGTCTAAATGCTGCGGTGAAAATCGGAGACTTATAGTGTAGATAAACCATTTGTAGCTGTGTCTCTATTCCCTGTGCCCGTTCCACGGACGGTGCGGTATTGCAGGCTGCAGCCTTTTGGCATCGCTGACCATTTTTATTTTAGCTGTCCTCCGGGATTTCACTCGTGCCAGGAAACGTGGGAAGATTCAAGTATATTGTAAAAATAAAATCATAGCGGAGATATACTCGTATCTAAGTCTATGAAATAACGTATTTTAGGTGTTGAAGGATCGGTCGTGTTGTTGGTTACTTGTTCATATAATATATTTTACCATTGATAGTACCCATACTTTAGAAGCTACAAATAACGATTAGTAACATGAATGTGATGTTTATGTTCTAACTTTATTAACTTATGCTAAATCTTGAAATCACATACAAATGAATGATGATAGTTCTGAGTGAACAGTGTTAAAAAAAGGTAGTAATGGGCTTCAGGAATTGCTTGCACGCACTTTGCATTTTTCATCGGACAGTATTAAAGTGCCTTTAGCAATTTACGTTTGTTCATGAAACTTGTCTGTCCCCGGTGGTCCCCTCAAGAAGTTTCTTGGCATTCATGACAAATTCACGAAAGCTCTAAGTTTTTATAACTAAAGTGTGGTTTCGGCGACAAGTTGAATGGAATTAGGCTCTTGGTCTTTAGGGTGTTTGGCATAATGGCATGTCGGTGGTCTATAAATAGGTCTTTAGTGATTTTTCTTTATTTTCCGACTAAATAGTAGATTACAGTGTATTTTTGCAGCTTCATAATTTATATATACATGATATCTTCGGGTATATACTCGTATTGGCATATTGGTTATGACTTACGATCGTTAGGAATAAGAATTATTAGGACTAACGATTATAATGGCGTAATATTTTATAAAGATTTTCGGAATCCCTATTATTAGGACCAACGCGCCCCCGATATCTTCACTGGACATTTATCTTATAGCCTAGAATTTACGCCGTGCTGTTATTCCACCACTTTAGACAATAATTGATGGTAATTTTTCTTAGTGTAAACTCTTTTTACCAAATATCATCAAACCACTAAGAATAGGTAAGTTTTACAATATATATTATTAGTATGGAAATTTCAAAAAACGGTTTCTGTTAAAACGAAATGATTTACCGTACCGTTTTAACCGAGGCGGCGCCTATGACGGGACAGGGGCGCGAGGGGTGGCGACGACGGGTACAGGGCGGGGAGCGGGCGGCAGGCACCTCCCGCCCCGCCCGCTTCCCTACCGCGCCGGCTCAGTTATGATGATAAACGGGCTGGCGCACTGCCCATACAAAAACTTGCATTTCGAGCAGCCGTATTCTCCCATTTTCTCCATCTTTAGACCTATGTGAATACATTATCTAACGTAGATTAAAACTCTTTTTATTTATTTATTTATTTTATTTATTTACATAGGAAAATCATCAGCTTAAATACTACACAGTAGCTTAAAACAGTAGTGACAGTGAGGTAATAACAGATCCTCACCGATAGCGTAATAAATATGCAAAAAATAAGTAAGCAAAAGCCAAACGAGAACACAGCGCTTTTGCGTCTTGGTACTGCTACATAATTTATAAGTACTTATTTCTAATAGACTAAAAAGAGTCACCTAAACTATTTCCCTACCTCTACCGAAAAATTCTCGAGATAAACGTTGTCTCACTGAGGGAACACTTGCACTGAATAGGTCCAGGTCGTCAAACCTCTGAAACACATCATTTAAGCCGTTGCTCGCTCTGATCATTAAACTATTTTGCCTATAGTTGGTGGATGATAATGGCACGGATAGTGGCGGCTTACGCCGAGCTCTACTGGGTATACGGATGTTCAATTTACCAAGTAAGGTGGGGCTGTCGACTGAATTAGATGTAACTTTAAGTAGATATGTAATGTCGGCTATATTGCGACGGGTCTCAAGTGGGAGAAGATGGAATCTCCTACACAGGTCCAAATACTTACTTGAGTCGTAGTGAATCCCCAATTTGAAGCAAAGAAACTTTAAAAACTTCTTCTGGATATTTTCCAATCTCATAACATAGCATTTGTAACGAGGATTCCAGACCTGAGATGCATATTCCAAGGTACTCCTAACAAGGGCACAATATAGAATCTTAAATGTCCCTTGAACCCTTGAACAACGAAACAAGAAACCTAGTGATTTTGATGCTCTAGATATGACATTATTAATATGGTTATTAAAAAGAAGTTTAGGATCATGTAAGATGCCCAGGTCCCGCACAGCAATCTCGCGTTGTAAAGATTGATCCTTGAGCTGATAATCGAACGAGAGTGCATTAATTTTACGAGTAAAAGTAACTACCGAACATTTAGAGGGATTAAGGTCCAGGTGATTTAGTGAGCAGTAATCATCCAGTCTGGATAAGTCACTTTGAAGTGCATCTGCTTCACGCTGCGATGACACAGAAGCAAAAATCTTCATGTCATCTGCGAAGCAAAGCAGCCTTGACGTGATAAAACAACTAGCAATATCATTTACGTCGATAACAAAGAGCAACGGGCCAAGCAACGAACCTTGCGGCACGCCGCTAGGGACTCTAACCCAGCTAGAGATGTAATTGCTCACGACAACAGCCTGAGTACGATTGACAATATAGGACGAAAACCACCTGAGCAAATCCCCTCTAATGCCTATGCACTCCAGTTTGTATACAAGACGCTTGTGGGTTATGCGATCAAATGCCTTACTGTAATCAGTGTAAATGACGTCAACTTGCCGACCGCTATCCATAGATGATGTTAAAAAGTCATTGAAAATAACCAAGTTGGAGACAGTTGATCTAGCGGGCAGAAAACCGTGTTGGGATTCATCAAGGGAATGTCGAACAGCTGCATAAATCTGAGTGTGGATATTTTTTTCAAACACTTTAGAAATTATACATAGTTTGGAAATCGGTCTATAATTAATTGCCTCAATTTTCGACCCTTTCTTGTGAACAGGTGTGATAAAAGCTGATTTCCACAGACTGGGCACTTTACACTCTTTTGGCATCTGTAAAGTTAGTCCATTTTTTAGGGTTCCGTAGTCAGCAAGGAACCCTTATAGTTTCGCCGTGTCCGTCTGTCCGTCCGTCCGTCCTCGGCTTAGCTCAGTAACCATTAGTACTAGAAAACTGTAATTCGGCATGGGTATATAAAGCAATCACGCCAACAAAACAGTACAATAAATTTAAAAAAAAAAAATTTTTTAGGGTACCTCCCCTACACCTAAAGCGGGGATGTATTTTTTTTCTCGTTGAAGCGATGGTGTGGTGTGGGGTGTGGTGTGGGGTGTTGGATAGCTCGTTCAAAAATATTATGGGTTTTGTAAGATCATTTTTCAAATCAGTGATTAGTTTGCGAGATATTGGGCTTTAAAGCCCTAATTTTTGTTCGAGTCATGTGTCTATCACGGACAAGTAGGCATAAGTGGTTACCAGCAAGTAATAGTCGACCAACTTAAATGTGTACGTGGAAAGGCCAATTTTCGTACAAATTCGGCCGACACAACCGCACCGCATGTCGATGTAACTAAGACAGGCAACTACGGAACCCTACTTGGCCGATTTTATCTATTTATAAGCGGCTACAATAATTCATTAACAAAATCTTAAAACAAAACATAGGAGCATAGAGAAACTCTTAGTTAATCATTGGAACTAAAATGATTAGCACAGGTTTAAATATGGCGGAGGAAATTCAAGTTTTTGTATGAGCCGCGCGCCAGCCCGCATTTCCTCTTAAGCGGTGGCAGCTATCAGTCGCTGCAAAAGAACGCATTACCATGTAACTTCATGACCAGCCCCTGTATTCACAAGACGACTCTCTGTAATTGCCACGTCCCGACTTCAAACTTCTTAGTATTGTAGCCTTTTTCGTTAGATTAGCGCTCCTAGCCAACTGTTAGTTCTGGAATTTTCTCAGTTTAATGGGAGCAGAGCTAAAATGTAATTAAATTTCCAACTGGGGAATGGAATAGGATGGCTAGGTGTTTAACATAAGAATTGCTCAGTTACGTAGGTTATACCTACAATTTGAAACTTTATATTCATAGACATATTAGATACTTACATTTTGAAGTTCATTAGCATATAGGGGTGTTCACTTTGTACCCAAACTAGCTTCTGCCCGCGACTCCGCCGCGTGGAACTCGTTTATATCGTAGCTCCATACAAACTTATACCACCCATTTATTTCGCCCCCTCAAAAAAACTATCCTTTGTTTTTCCCCGGGGCTCAACCTATCTCTATAGCAAATTTCATATAAATCGTTTGAGCGGTTCAAACGGGAAGAGGTAACAGACAGACAAGACAGATAGACAAACACACTTTCGAATTTATAATATTAATATGGATAATAGGTACCTATGGATTGGTGTCACTGCAGCTTTGTCTAGGTTTGACAAAAAGTTTTATTAAGGTTTATTCTAGTTTTCTGAGGAAAAGCTTCACAAATTACCCCGTACATCTAATATTTCCTAGCCTATGTGTCGGTGTCCCACTGGTGCGCAAAGGCCCTGCCCTTGTGTTTGAATCCTTTAATGAATAGTTTCATTTTTAGCTAAACAACTGACTAACATGTGACTCCCCGAACCAAAGTCTCGACTTGGCAACGAGTTTTTCATATTAAGGATCAATATCTTAAATCTAGTGATAACATTGTAAGTGTCCGCCGGCTGCGCCATCGCTTCGTTAAGCCTTATTGAGCACATCGAGGACGCCATTATCCGCTGTCGTGTAATTATGCTAACTTCATAGCGATCGTAAAAGCAGACTAACTAAGTAAATAACGACCTTATTTGAACAAGATTTTATACGTGACATTATTGCAGATAGAACATTTTCGTAGGGAAAGTGAGAAAAACAGGTTGCTTTTTTACGAGCCGGTTTAATGTCAACTTGCAATCAAATGAAGTATGTAAATTTATCTAATCAAATCTCGAAGGTCGTTTCCTCATACCTAAGTCTACTTAAAAGTGTAAACATGAAAAAAGACAGCGCACTACGCAGGCAAAGCGAACAGCATATCAAGCTAACATTGACGTGTAGGTATATACTTATGTATTCCCGGTGTTTGAGTTAGCTTGAATCTTGATAGATATAAAGATACCTATGTATTATACTATACGAGTTCAATACTTGCAATACCAATACCACAAACCACAAAACAACAGTATGCATTTGTCTAGACACATCAATGCTTGGAAATGGTAGCAGTTTCGATGTTTGCCGGATACCGCGAAGTGTCCCGATATCACTACATCTGTAGCCGCCATTAGAGTGAAGTGAAAACTCCAGTGAAACCGTTCGGTCTCGCCGCGACTCGTGCGAACGCGACAAAATACGTTCAGATAAGAGTGCGGCCGCTTCCAATGCCAGTCTGCTGGGCGGCACACACTAAATGTTACCAGCATTTTAACTCCACGAGTATTCTTGTGGCTTTAGCCAAGCTGATGCCATAATGCGACACGGTGTCAAATTCTATACTTGCATTTCTCTCGTTCTTATTTGCCATACTAGCTCAGCGCATGAAACCAAGGATCATCAAGCGTTCCACAACAGAACGAACCTCAGAGAACCTATTTCTCATTCCACATAACATTAAAATTTTAACGGACAAATTCCGTATTTTCGTTGATCACTAGTTTTACTCATTTCGATCTGTTTGCATCTGTAAATGGTTTTCCGTGAAATCATGGCGTATATGAATGACTATGAATGCACAACTTTTCAAATGTTATATGGAATAGGGTATAAAAGTAGGTATAGCACCTTTAAAACAAAAAAAATACTAAGGATATAGATAGAAACGTTGAAGTAAATGCAATACGACGCGGTACTGCAAACGCTGTGTATAATTGTGCCGATAGCTTGTCGCTCTTGCAAGGACCGTAGATACTACTTACTCGTACTACTCGTATCAGCAGAAACGTCGGAGGCAACGACCTTCCCTCGCTGATGCCCGGGACCTGTTCTGGGTCGTAACGTTTTATTTATACTATTTATTTAATCGTATGGCGATCTGTACAATAGGCGAATATCCATGTGATATATTTATAGGAGCGCCTATTTCGCCGAAAGTGTTGCCGCTTGTCGCTCATTTAGCACCACCCAGGGGACAGGTGCAGGGTTTTGGTAGGTAAATCCAGCGGACGCGAGAATTTTATTATGGTTGTGGTCTTCCGTAAGAAGTAGAAGGTAAGTGGTAGGAGAAGGTCTCGAATGTGTTGTGAGTATTGTTAGAATGCACAGATAGCTTAGAATACAGAATTTGGTGGCATCAGCTTTGCAGCGAATTAAGTCTTCATTTATTTTGTTCAAAAGTGTGAAAATGTTTTCCACGTTAGGCAACCGCGGATGCTTGGAGTGGAGAAAATCAATGTTGGTGTTAGTAGGCACAGTCAAAGACAGAAATTGTTACGCGGACGAAAAGCACAAAATGATCTTCGCACTATAATATTGTATACAGAATAACTTCATAAGTAAATAACTAAGTTAATCTAGTTCGCTGTCAAGACGATAAACTAAACGCTGAAAGACACTTCAGCAAAATAATCTAAGCTTGCGCAGTTTCAATTACTAATCTAAACTGGGTGTCAGCGATTGGCTTTAAGTATTTTCAATGCAATATGTGACGCTTCAAGGAAATGAAAGCGAAGTTTTTTTTACGGTCAGCTGAGCAGCGATTGGCTTCCATCACACCTTATGGAAAGTGACAAAAAGTTATTTGTACACGTCTGATTTATTATATTCTTCTACAGGAGTTTTCGTGAATTGACCGGAAATTATCACTTTTTAACAAATTTTGTACCTAATGAATGTTATGTGTTCTTATATCTCGTGGAAACCTAATATGTTTAACGTTTGGCCAGGCCGAGGTACCCTTTTTTCATTGTTTTTTTAACCTTGTCACAGAGGGCTAAAGTACAAAATCATGTAGTCCTACATAGTAGATTGCTTAGCTAAGGGCTAATATAAACGGGTCGATGCACGTTCCGCGCCAGCGCGCCCGGAGGTGCAGCCGGCGGCAGCACGGCAAACCGCATCAAAGTGCAGCCGCACTCCCCGCCCACCGCACACAAAGATGGTTTGGCACCCAACAGGTTACGTTACGTGATCTCATGCGAATTGTTTATGTATCGAGAGCGATATTTCACTTGTCTTAATAACAATAATACGCGAGATATTGCAACTTTTATCGTAAGTAACGATGATGATTGATGGCTAATTTTCAGATTTAAGAATTAAATCAAAGCTTCACCGCAAAATAAGAGCAGAAGTGTAATTATTTTTTATAATAAGTTAAGTCTACCAATATTCTTACCATAAAGAAATTATGACTTCTGGCTTCTAAAACCCGCTCGTGTTACGTCGACAGGTTGTTGTTTTAACACGTGCCTTAAGCTCTAAAACAAAGGTATTTTTGCACGAAGATGAGATGTGTAAGTAATAGGAGGAGGAGAGGGTTTTCAATAGTATAGAAAAATGTTTTTGAGTACAGCGTAAGCGTGAGTAGCTCTTTTAAAGCCTAAATATGTGTACTCGTCGACATAATGTATTGACTGCCCGTCAACCCAAACCCTAAGTTTCGTGCCTTTGGTCATGAACAGGGACATATGTATATGGATCTATTAACAGCTCGAATTGGCCGGAACAAACAGTAAACTAGTCTGGAAGTGTATTAGAAACGTTACATACACAGCAAAACAACGAGAATCATGTTCAGGTTTGTCACAAGTTTGCTCATCAAACCACAAAAGTACATTAAAATCATTTGTGCTGTTAATACTGATGAACAAGAGGTGGAACGGATAATTATGGGCTTAAAAAATGACTCGGCTACGGGTTGGGATGGTATTATTAGAGTTTAAAGAAATAAGCAACACGGGCGCAGTGGAAATAATGAAAATATTGAAATATATTATGTTAAAAACATTGTATGACATCTGTTCAGTACAAAAGTCGATTGACAGAGACAGCGCTGACAGACTCTACTTAATTCAAAATACAAAGAGTCTAGTCTTCATAAAAATGGCCAGCGTTATACTCCAACAGGTATATCTGATAAAATACTCAAGCAATTCAGACGCATCCTAATTCCTCCCCTGACCTTCATTTTCCAAAAATGCCTTTCAGAAGGAATATTTCCGAAATGTCTGAAAAAAGCTATTGTGATTCCTGTATACAAAGCTAGGAGTAAATACCAGGTGCCAAATTATAGACGTATCTCCATTACTACCTTCAACGTCAAAAATATTAGAAAAAAACATCAATAGTGGCTTGTCCAATATTTAGAGAGCCCCGGTATTTTGTCTAAAAGTCAGTTTGGATTTAGGTCGAAACTATCAACTAACGACGCCGTACATGAATTGACCAACTACTTAGGTGCAAGAACTAGACAAGGGTAATCAGACATTGGGAATCTTCCTTGATCTTGCTAAAGCTTTCGATACTGTCTCCGTTCCCATCCTGCTTCACAAGCTTGAATCATTAGGAATTAGAGGTACGCAGCTCAAGTTATTTGCAGACTATTTAGAAGTCCGCACGCAACGCACAAGACAATGTCATGAGTTCTGACCTTAATAATGCCTCTTTTGGGGTCCCACAGGGAAGTATTGTAGGTCCTACGCTGTTTTTAATTTATATAAATGACCTTTGCAATCTTAAAATCGACTGTGGAATAATAATTTCATACGCTGGTGACATTGTCCTACTTTTTTCTGCAAACTCAGTAGGGCAAGTCTATGAATATGCACAGTGAGGCTTTAATATTGTAAGTACTTAGTTGGCTTCTATATCACCTACTAACCCTGAACTCGGATAGAACTAATGTTATAAAAGTTCTCCATGCGAAAATCGAAACTAGCTCCGACTAACCTTAACCTCTTTGCTCACAATTGTAAACATCCCACAAATAACCGGTGTGCATGTCCGGGTATTGCAACCACTAGCAAAATAAAGTATTTAGAAAGGAATCATAATTGATGAGTCTCTCTCTTTTCGACATCATATCAATCATGTGGAAGCGTTGTGCATTAGAGTTCTTAAGTTAATATTTATTTTCAAAAAATTGCGTACGATCGCAGACTCGCACATAATCAAACAATTTTACTTTGCGTTATGTCAATCTGTATTAACTTACTGCTTCTCTAGGTAGGGTGGTTTGGCTAAAACCACATTACTAAACCTAGTAAGAGCCCAGAGCAATCCTTAAGGTACTTTCAATCAATTTCCCACAAACCTTCTGTAGAAATCATCTGAAGTTTTAACAGTTTGGCAATTATTTATACTGCACACAGTTCTAAAACAGCACGCTGAAACCCCTTACAACGCTGATCATGACAGTAAAATGCGTAAAGATTTTTTTTGTCCTAATTATACGCAAAAAAACGACACGCTTTCTCTTTTAGATTTTTTTATTTTCCTAGGTCCACTTTTAAAAAAAATACTTAATGCGCGGCTAGATTTATATCCCCTCAACAACATGAAATGTAAATCAACGCTACGAGAAGCCCTAAAAAATATGTCCTATGTCGATACAGAGAAGTTATTTATCGTTTTAAAATAATTTTATTCTATCTTTTATAGGTACCGCCTAATAGGTTATAACTTAAATACCCTTATCACGAAACAAATTATTTTTAATTCAATATTTTGTTTTCGTGTTATTTTTAACGAGAATGGAGTATAGCTCGCCCATTAGAGGTGTGCCAAGGCTGTGAAACAAGTCTATAACACGATACAGAGGGCGCTAGTCATAGCGGGAATGTAATGCAAGAATACACAGCTTACGTCACTGTCCTCGTAGCTCAGTTGGTAGAGCAGTCTAGCGTTAATAGAAAGGTCGCAGGTTCGAATCCTGTCGGGGGCTACAGACGAAGATGGTTTATTTTTCCATTATATTCTTTCTCTGTATCATATCGATTAGGTTATAACTTCCTAATTATTTGTACTAGTCAATAAGAATGATATTGTATTATATTTTGCATATATGAATAACATACATACATAAATTCACGCCTTTATCACTAAAAGGGGTAGGCAGATCACATGAAACTTGTGTTCCGGTACCACTTTTAGCATAAATATAGGTATAAAATCGTCAGGTTGCTAGCCCATCGCTCACGACACACTTCAACCCTGTTCCCTTAGTCGACTCTTACGACACCCACAGGAAGAAAGGGGATGGTGCTATTCTAACCCGACACCACACGGGGTAACATTTTCAATGATTAGTTATTTTTTGCCTGAAAACATCCTAGCTCAGGCCCGTGTCATTTGGCTCTAGTAAGCTCCTAGTCCACAGTAAAACTGATGTTCATTATGTTTTATCAATAAATTATTATTATGTATCTCCGATTGAAATTCACGGGGCGAACCCCGGTCACCTGGAAGGCGTGCGTGGGGATATAGATCCAACACGAAGAGGCCCTTTGGAGACGAAGTTTAATGTGATGTAATACACCTGATAGAACCCATTCACGGGTAAATCCGTAGATACCCGTGAACCGATTCCGTTTCCGGTTATTATTATTATTTTATTATTCATAACGAGACCAGCTTGAAGGCTTGCCGAGCTTACGTCTTGCAGCTTCGCTTGGAGTTCCTGGGCTGTTGAGGAGAACACTTCGATGTCATCGGCAAAACGAAGATTTGTGAGCGAGAGAGAAGAAGCGATGCGAAGATTTGTTAATAGTTAAGAGAAAAAACCCAATAAGCGCCCGTTTTATAAAGCTACTGTCTAAACTGGCGACATTGGTGCTTTGACCAATGAGTGGCCTGTTTTACCAGCAGTGTTGCCGTCTAAATAATGTGCCGTAAGGGTTTCTCCTTGAAGTTCAAGTGTCTCAAGGCTAACCCTTTACCGTCTCAGCCGGATACATGGCGTAAACATACACCATAATCTGCGTCATTAAGGCGGCGATCCGCGTAATGACCTGAGGCGGTCATCTTAATTGGCCCGTCGGCAACCACCGCCACATGTTATCACTGTCATTAGCTAACCCTAAAATTCACATTTCAAAATATAACGTCTCACACAAGTGCCCTTCGTTTTACATGATGAGGGTTTTGCACCAAGGGACTCTGTAGCATGGGGTCGAAATGTAAAAGTAACAAACATCGAAAACACTTATCCTGAAGAAGAACTCCAAAAGAGTTCGAAACATGTCGCCTGTAGTGACATTGTATACGTGGGTTGAACCGTGTAATGATTGACATTCAGATTCAGATTCAGATTCAGATTCAGATGTTTATTTGCTTAACGTACAAGTACATGCAAATACAGGAATATAGCACAATTTACAAGTTACAGTGGTAGAAATAATAATAAGAAAGTCAGGTAAATTATTCACAAATGTCGTTATAAATAGCAAAGTAAGATACATTATACATTAAAAATAATAAAATAAAATAAATAGTCATTACAATTAAATCAGTCAAGTGCATTGGCAAAAAATTCATTGATTGTATAATAGGGTCTATCTATAAAATATTTCTTTAATTTCTTGTCAAAGCTTCTTATGTCACTACATTGTTTTATTTCGTCGCTTAATTTGTTAAAAATTTTAATAGCAATATTGTTAAAGCTATTATTAAAGTGAACATAAGTGTATTCACTTTGTACCAGTTTATTTTTATTTCGGAGATTAAAACTATGAGTTTCTCTAGCTGTTTTATAGTTACTCTTATTTATATAAACATGGAGACATACTCGATACAGATATAAGGAGGTAATAGTAAGAATTCTGTGATCTACAAACATATTTCGATGGGTCACTGGTGTATACCAATAAATGTATATTTAGATCCATTAATGAGTCTTATTGCCTTTTTTTGTAACAGTAGTACAGAGTTTATATTCGAACCATTGCCCCATACTTCAATACAGTATCTGATGATACTTTCAAAGTAGGAGAAGTACACAGTTTTCAAAACGCCTACGTCTGCTATTTTCGATAGACTTTTTAAAGAGTAACATGCACTTGCCAGTCTTTTGCAGACCGTCTCTATCTGATTGTGCCATCTCAGATAAGGGTCCAGTTCCACGCCTAAGAATTTCACGCAAGCTGACTTTTCTATAGGTAGATCGCAAAGAAAATCCGCACTTTTTGAGCTACGGCGAAATATTGTATAGAAACTTTTCCCACAGTTTATTTTTAATCCATTGTATGTAAACCAACTATCCAGTTCTTTCCAGCACTTCTTGATCCTTAAATTAAATTCCTGGGTAGTAGCTGCACTCAGAATGATGCTGGTATCGTCCGCATATAAATATGGTGTACCATAGGTAAGATGTTCAGGTAAATCGTTAATAAATATTAGAAACAATAGAGGTCCAAGCACTGAGCCCTGTGGCACCCCGTATTTTATCATACCTTCTTCAGAATGAAATTTGTTTTCTGTATTTTCACAAGAAATTTCGACATATTGCGATCGATCATTCAGGTATGACTCAAAAAGACTAAGAGCCGTACCCCGGACTCCACAGTATTCAAGTTTTCTTAGGAGTGCTCTGTGATCGACACAATCAAATGCCTTTGTCAGATCACAGAACACATTTGTCTCCTCTGTTTAGGTTAGTCATTACTTCGGTTACTAAATTTATTACAGCACCAGAGGTATTTTTTCCTTTTCTAAAACCGTACTGACTTGAGGTTAGCATGTTGTGTTTAACCAGGTGTTTTTCTAATCTAAGAGCTAGGCACTTCTCCAATATTTTTGAAATTACAGATAAAAGAGAAATAGGTCTATAATTATTCAGTTCAGAGCGACTTCCTTTTTTATGTATTACGATCACTTTAGCTCTTTTCAAAAGGCTAGGGAAAACTCCTTCTTCCAGACAATTATTAAAAATGATACATAATGGTGTGCAAAGTAAGTGTATATTATCTTTAAGAAATCTAGTATTCAGATTGTCTGGTCCTCTAGAGTTACTATTTTTAAGATTTATCGTAGTTCGTATGATCTCTGGCTCTGTTATAGGACTCAGAAATATTGAACTACCGTTATTAAGCTTTAGTTTATGTTCAGCTCTCATGTGTTGCTTATTTTGTTTTGACTGTGTTGATTTCCCTACGTTCAAAAAATAATCATTAAAGGCATTCGCTATCGTCTTTTTGTCTTTTTCTACACCATTCTCAAGTTTTAGCATGATCTTCGGCTGAGTCCTTGTACCCTTGCCTGTGGAATCCTTAACCAGCTTCCATATTGTTTTCGCTTTATTCTTGGCTGTGGAAATAGTACGATGAATGTGCATATTTTTAGCATGGGATAGGACAATTCTAAACGTGTTCTTATATTGCTTAAAATATTCATTAAATTTTTCATCATTTATGTATCTTGATGTAATGAGCAGCTTACGTTTGGTTATGCTAGATTTTCTAATACCTTTTGTGATCCATTTATTAGACATTTTTCTTGCGTGTACTTTTGTTAATGGAAAGTGCTTGTCAATTAATGGAAATATAATGTCATAAAAATGTTTTAATTGATTGTTACAGTCTTTATTATCTAAACTCGTGTGCCAGTCAATGCTTTTGAGATGATTTTGAAAGTTACTGGTGGCCTTACGTGAAAAAATGCGTGTTTGTGTTAGTTTTCGAGGTTCAATCTTCCTATTAAGTGACGCTGGTAACTCCAGCAGTTGCACATCGTGATCAGAAAAACTGCATGGTAAGACATAGGCAGCTGTGTATTCATCAAAGTCCGTCATTATATTGTCTATTGAAGTTAATGTCTTAGCTGTTACTCGAGTGTAATCGGATATCGTAGGTTTAATATTATGCTCTAAAAGAGTCTGCAGAAACATTTTAGTATTATTATCGTTTTTAGCTGCAAGATTGACATTAAAGTCCCCTGCTATGATGATATTAGTTAATTTGGATCTGCTTAACATGTTGCCTAATTGGTCGAGGTCATTGTCTTTCTTTAAAATCATGACGGGTGTCGCTTTTAGGGTTATCGAGGGTGCAGATTCCAACAATTATTGCTTGCGAACTAGGACATTTCTATATAAAAAAAAAGTGAACACAATTTTGCAGTTTTACTTTAATATGTTAAAAATTGATAACTAAAGGGCTAAAGCGTCTCCATTGTCTCCAAGTACAGATCCGAGATCAGAATTGAAAAATTTGGCCGCCACACAGTTGCCTGAAAATCTGGCTTTCATAGACATGATTGAAGTTTTCATAATATATTATAGTTTTTTTAATGCTACTAATAAATTCACGGTTAAATTCACGTATTAAATGACACGAGAGGCGACATGTTTCGAAATCTTCGGGAGTTCTTCTTCAGGATGCGTGTTTTCGATGTTTGTTTTGAAGAAGAACTCCCGAAGAGTTCGAAATATGTCGCCTGTCGTCACATTTAATACGTGAATTTAACCGTGGATTTATTAGTAGTACCTCTATTTTAGACATGTCTCACAAAAGTTTAAATTCAATTGTAGCTTTTTTTGCTTTAGGCTTGTACTAGCCATTATTATGCTAAATTACAACCCTTACGTGATTTAGTAAAAAAACGGAAGGTTATATTTCAGTTATTGCTCCGGTTGTTTTTGAAGCAACAAATTGTGTAGGTAATGGTATTCCTTTTAATGCGGAAGTTTTTTTTTTAACAATAAAGTACTGAAACATCTATGTTTTTTCCGTTTATTAAATAACGAGTTTATACATTATAAATCATATTTCATTAAATTTTATGTCTGGGCTAGAAATCGGTGCTCATATAGACATTTAAATCAAAATTGTTATATTATATTTTTGTTTTAAATGGGTTTTACTTACCATTATTATGCTTAACTGGATTAAAATATAGGATAGTTTTCAACCCGCGGCAACTTTCAATCGCGGGCGGAAGCCAGTATTATATATTTTTAGGAACAAAATATTATAACCATCGGATTTCGTGCCATATATACGTCCAGATCATTATTTAGCATAATAATAGCAACTGAATGCCATTTCAAGTAAATGCCTTTGCTATGTCTATGAGAACAGGTTTTCAGGCCGAGTCCCTAATCCAGTCGAGGTACCCGCTATGCGAGCGCACGCGGACCCTCACTAACCCCGTGTGACTTACTAGCGAAAATTATATCTTCAAAGATAGGTACAGATTTTGTCTTTTTTCCCACTTATTATAATTATTTATAGGTATTCATCATGTTTCATCTGACTGTCCGGGCATATACTATGCGAGAAGGAGCGGGGCAGCAATAGACGCATCAGCGCGGCAGGTGCGGGGCGCGCGGGTGATTTCTGATTTTTCCTTGGCGGTACGCCCGCTCTTAATTAGCCACATATGAATTAGTTTATGTCCCATAATTAGCAATTAAATAGAAAAATATAAGTTGTCGCCATTATTTTGTTTTGCACTATATGTTAGTTCATGCAGCTGATTCCAACTTAAAGTTCGTTTCAATTCAACTAGGTAATGAGTTTGACAAGAACAACAAGTCGGCCGCGAATGTGAACTTGGATAAGATCGGGAAACAGCGATATCCCGACTCTTTAATGTGGAAGCAATAAGAATTTCAAGGCTGTCTGAGAAGTTGGAACACTCGCAGCTTCGCAACCGCGGCGCAGTCCAGAATCTATAATCTCCTAACCGCTGTAACGGCTCCACAAATATTATGTGACAGATAATTTGGATAAATGAAGCGATTTGACTTTCATAAACGGACATGTCATAGAGATATAATATTCCATTTTTATTTAAGTCTCTGTCTTTCAAAATGTGAATGACACCGCCGGGAGCCGGGGTATGGTGGGGACAAACACATCCCATAAAAAACATTCCATATAAAAAAGAGGCCAAGTCTCGAAACTCTTCCACCGTAAAAAGTTGTGAGATATTTCGTAGAGCCAAGTCTCAGGCATTATTATTCATCTTTATTTGCTTGCTAAATAAAATTCTGCAACGTGGCAATCACACAACTTAACTGTATTTATGGATTTTTGCATACTTACCTAAAATTATGTAGTACTGTGTGATTGCCAAGTCACAAAATTTTATTTAGCAAGCAAATAAAGATTAATAAGAATGCCTGAGACATGGCTCTACGAAATATCTCACAACTTTTTACGGTGGAAGAGTTTCGAGACTTGGCCTCTTTTTTACATGGAATGTTTTTTATGGGATCTCACTTCTTTTTGTAGGTTAATGTGTTATCCATACATACAAACTATGAATGCAGGCCCATTCTTGCTTTTGCATTTTCCCATTCACTGCAAATGTAACTTTGTAATCCTATATATTTGTATAGGATTACACAGTAATGTATACAGTTGGTGTATCTAGAAAACTGGATTGAAATTGCAATTTTTTATAGTTTTTCCTTTATGTGGCCATTAAACCCTAACTCTGTACCAAATTTCAGCTCTCTGAGTTTATGGGAAGTACTAGTTCTATTTTGATGATCATGAGTGAGTGAGTGTCATAAATGCGAAACTTTGCTTTTGCTTAACTTCGGAACTAAATGACCTACAGACTTGAAATTTTGGATTTTAAGTATGTGATTATAGCTTATTGGATGACGAAAATTTCTGCGTTCCGGTCTTTTAAAGAAATTCTCAAATAGGAGCCTAAAAATGCGGCGAAATGGTTCCAGTAAAGGATGGTACGGCAGTGTATGCTTCGCGCTCGACTTGGCGGGGGCACTGCCGTGCCCCCAGATACCGACTAAGATGTTAAAAAAAAAAATTTAATGCACCCCGGAAAAGAAGAGTTCTTTTCAAGAAAGAGACTTTGAAGATTTTTGAATGTATTTACCCATTTTTAAATTACTTTAAGTTGGTTTGCTAAAATAGTAAACTGACTTTTAGTGGTCGTCAGAACCAAAATGATTTTCTTTGAAGAACGAGATAGTTAATTCAACTTTCCCCCGTGTCCACAAATAGATTCGGTATAAATGGCGAACTAAAGTCTGTCCTTAAGCAAAAACTTTCCAAACAAGCCAAATGGCTTAGATAGCCCTTCGGAGTGGGGTACCCATACAGGATAATAAAGCTGGATATTTTCAGTAACTTCTCAGTGGATGGATTACGCACTCTCGATCACTTATCAGCAAATTCTTTTGAGTTATTGTTCTGAAAACAATACCTATTAAGGCTACCATATCCCACACTCTCGCACTTACATAATATATCATTATATAGAATCTAACGGTCGTAATTCTGCTGTGGATAGCCTCATTTCTGATGCGATCACGCAGAGAAACTCCCAGCATAGGCAATGAAGAGCCATTGCTTATGCTGGGAGTCTTGACTTGAGACACTGCGGAATATTAGACGAAAAGGTGTGCCGTCCATTGCTTATGCTGGGACTCTCAACTTGAGACACTGCGGAATATTAGACGAAAAGGTGTGCCGTAGCTTCCTGAACGCTGCCCAGCCTGAGTCGGATTCGAAGACTGACCTCTTTCTCGAAGTTGGAGCTACCTAACTGGACAGACGGTCCTAACCTAGCTATATTCGAGCGTAAAGTGTCCTATTGTGATGGGAGTTGATACTACATGGGCATTTGACATGATCTTCGTCTTATCCATGTTCATCCTTAGACCAACTGACTCCGAAGGCTTTACTGGGTTCATCGATCATCGTACTCAAGTCCTCCATGGTTTCAGCCTATACCGCGTATATTACAGAGATACATACCTGAAGATTACTCCCTCCATACAAACTTATAACCTTACAACTTTAAAACCTCGCAGAATATTAATAATAAATAAATGAAATACTTAAATGAATTTTATTCTGCAAGTAGGCCGTAATGGCACTTTTACAAGTCAAAATTCTACCAGCGTCTCTGAAAAAGAAGACCACTGTTAAGAAGAAACGCCGAAACAAACTCAACAGTCAGTATTTATTTACAATATTAGTATAGACCAGCTCAGAGTTGTCTCGAAGCGTGGCCCCCTAGTCAGGTGTCCGAGTGTCCCCCGGGAGAACCCTTCCGCGCCGCCGCCCCGATTATACTCGTAAGCAGCCAAAATAATATTATGCACAAAAATCCTTCCCCATTGGCGGGACGTGCTGCTAGTAGCAATCATAGCTGTGCCGCTGATAAGATAACCTTTAACTCTTTAGCGCGATGCAATTATGATTAACATGGGTATGATTCTATCAATTACCTAATTAATATTTGTTCCTAAAACAGTAGATCTGTCACCTAAATTAAATCACCAAAAAATATTAAAACGCTTGTACCTAAATATTTGTACTGTGCGCAGTAGGGTGTCTAGCGGATAATGAATTAAACACGAGAGGTTCGGTTCGCTTCACTGTAACTTATAATATAATACTTATCTATACTTAACTAGTCACATCTTATCTTATCTTATGTAGATGAGGGCCCTTTCGGATACACTTCGACCCTATGGGATCTTTTGTGCATTTGCCCTCTCTTTTATGTCTACTCCCAAGCTCGCTCCATCATTTCCACGAAACGGATGATGCATCTTAGCGGGAGCACCTTGAATTCCTTTGGTTGCGGATAGCCGTTACCAAAGTAATTCATTCTTTGTCTGGCAAGGGCATGACATTCACACAATAAGTGTTCCATAGTTTCATCATCCTCGCCACACATTCTACAGTCGAGACTGTCCGATAATCCCATCTTGGCCAAGAGATCCTTGACCCCGAAGTGACCTATGAACACCCCAGATATGATTCTGAGTTGCTTCCTGCTGGATTTCCAGAGTTTGTTAGTCCAGCCCGAGTCCACTCCTTCTATGAAGAGCTTAGAATGCCTTAAGCCCGCCTCATTCCTCCACTCGTGTTGGTGTTTGGTTTTGGCGTAGGCTTTAAAGGCCCTGCGAGCCACAAGTGCGAGAGTCCCACAAAATGGTTCTGGACCTACAAAGTGGTTTGTAGACCCCTGTTCGGTGCAATGCACCTAACACGTGCCATACGCCTGCGTGCGTATGCGATTATTTAGTTGCATTGAGTGCCGATTCGATTTAATTTTAATGCATTTACGGATACCGTCGCGACTAACATTTTCAACATCTATCTAACTTAGCCAATAACAGTTTTTGTAGTAGTCTTGTAGTTATTAAACATTTTATACTCTTTTCCCGACTTTAACATTCGCCTTAAACCTCGCCGCCCACATTGGTCCTTCGAACAGTGACCTCGCGCGTTTTGATACTGTGGTTGATTGGCGTGTGAGGCAAACGAACTTTACACTTCGGGTGTGAGGATTGGAGCGATTAAAGGAGAAGAGTAGCAGAACTTCAACAGCAACGGTGGTATTTGGCAGTAAGAGAACAGCGCAAAGAGATATTCAAGTAAGATCTTTCCTTTTATATTGCTAACACCAAATCAATCAAGATGGCTAGCGTCCAACGTCAGGTAGAGATTCAACGAAGCATTGAGACTGCCTTGTCTAACTTTAAAAAAGATAGTTCGGAGAGGAAGGCGAGAATTGAGTACTTCAAGGTACGTTTGGAGAATTTGAGTGAGTTATGGGGCGAATTTCAATTCAACCACGAGCAAATTTCTATGGTGGAAAGCCGGACTGATCCGTACTTTACTAACAGGATTTATGAAACCACTAAAGAAGTTTATTCCATCCTAAACTGTAAGCTAACTGAGGGTTATCAAGCAATCTCTCAGAAAAATCCTACGGGTGAAGGCAGTGGCGCAAGGGAACCAACAGTAAGACCACCAGTGGGCACCGACGGAAGGCCCTTAGAAGATATCCAACAGCGTAACAAACAGCAGAGGGGTACAGATAGTAAGATGGATGAAATGTTGCGTAAACAGTATGCAAACATAAAGGCTTTTGTGCGAACCGTCAATAATATTCATATTGACTTATTGACCGACAAATGGGAACTAGAGGATGCTCTTAAGTCGTTAGGATCTCGTTGGTCAGTTATCGATTCCTTGCATTGGGAAATAGAAAGTGAGGACTCCCAATTAGATGCAGGGTATGAAGATGCGTTTAACAAACATGAGGATACTTATAACATGCATAAGAAGGCTATCAATAAAAAGATTTGGTCTGTAGCACATCGGGACAAGTCAACTCCTGTTTTAGACATCCCCACTTTTCATGGAAATTATAACTCGTGGGTTTCTTTCAAAGATTTGTTCAATGAAGCGATCCATAATAATTCGGCATTGTCAAACGCCCAAAAGATGCAGTTTTTGAAATCAAAGGTAAAGGGTGAAGCGGAGCGACTTATACAACATTTGCAAATAAGTTCAGATAATTATTTAGTTTGCTGGGAGATTCTCAACAATCGCTACAACAATATAAAGTTAATATTTACGTCCCACATGAATATTTTGTTTGGACTTCCTAACATGCAGCAACAATCACTGGCCCAAATAAAGAAAATTCATGACACGGCGACGGAGTGCTTGCATGCTGTTAAGAACCTTGACGTAGACATTAGTACGTGGGACCCGATCGTAGTTTATATTCTGACTCAGAAGCTGGATTCCGAAACACACAAGGACTACATAGAGTCATTAAAAAACTCTCGGGAATTACCAACCCTGCAGGAGTTTTTCGATTTCCTGGAAGGGAAATTTACAAGCCTGGAGTCATCGCGCCGTAAACAAGAGTCGGTCATTCCTAAAACACTATCTCAACAGCCATTTAATCACTCCTCTTATAACATGAAGAAACCTGTTCAAACATACAATAATCGTCCTTATTCTTACAATCAACAAAATATTAACTCGGCTAGTAGAAATAATGGAAGTTTAACTATTGCGAAAACAATGCACGTCGCCAGTATCAAATGTCCGTTGTGCAAATATCCGCACGGAATTTACAGTTGTAGACACTTTTTGCAAATGCCAAGTGAAAAAAGATATCATACGGTCAATAAACTTGCATTGTGCATAAATTGCTTATTTAGTCATAATGGAAATGCCTGCAATTCAAATAAAACATGTCACAAATGTGCAGGTCAACACAACACATTGCTGCACGAAGCGTGTGTAATGTCTGCTACATCAGCACCTCAGTCATCGACCTCAACACATGCAGCAAATGCAACTATTTCTGACAAACAGACAGTGCACGGGACTAACTTTTCGCAACAATCACATGCTGAAATTTTATTAGCTACTGCTCAATTGAAAATTAAGGCTGCTGATGGTACCTACCACACCCTTAGAGCCCTTGTAGACGCTGGGTCTCAAATTTCACTTATATCCGAACAAGCGGCTCACATACTTAACTTAAAGAGAGAGAAGTGTCGAGGTATTATTTACGGGATCGGACAGAGAGAAAACAATTGCAAGGGTAAACTAACCATAACTTGTAGCTCCATCTACACGGATTTCACATTTAACGCAGAAGTTATCATAATGAATAACCTTATAAAAAGTTTGCCGAACAAAACATTTACAAAACCGTCCTGGTCCATGTTACAAAACATCAACCTTGCCGATCCAGACTTCCACATTAGTCGCCCAGTAGATTTACTACTAGGAGCAGACATTTACTCTCAAATCCTCTTGAATGGGATGATAAAAAGCGAAGATGCGTCACAACCACTGGCGCAGCAAACGCAGATCGGGTGGTTATTATGCGGGAATGCGCAAACATATCATTGTAATGTAGTCATTAACAATTTGGAAGACATACAACAGTTTTGGGAAGTGGAGGATATCACAGAGGAAGGAAACCTATCACAGGAAGACTTGGAATGCATGAAGCATTTTGAAGAAAACACAATTCGAATACCCGCCGGGAGATATCAAGTACGGCTTCCTATGAAGCCTAACTTTCAAACAAAACTAGGGGACTCCAGAACAAAGGCCATAGCTCAGCTGAAGCACATGGAAAAGAAGCTTGAGAGGCAAAACAAACTAGCAGAAGCTTATAAAACTTTCATGAAGGAATATAGTGACTTAGGGCATATGAAACCGGCGGTAGATAATCAGAAAGTGGAATGCTTCTTACCGCACCACATAATAGAGCGAGAAGAGTCAACGTCAACAAAGTACAGGGTGGTATACAATGCCTCTTCCAGCACATCCACAGGATACTCCTTAAATGATTTAATGTACACGGGTCCTAACTTACAAAATGATTTACAATCACTATTACTAAAATGGAGACAGTACGAGTTCGTCTATACAGCAGACGTTGCCAAGATGTACCGGCAGATCATGGTCCATGAGGACGATCAACAGTTGCAGAAGATTATTTGGAGAGAAAATCAAGGACCACTTAAATCATTTCAGCTAACAACTGTAACATACGGACAAAGAGCAGCTCCCTTCTTGGCAATGATGACGCTAAGAAGACTAGCGCACGACGAACGAGAAAAATATCCAGAAGCAGCCAAGGTTTTAGAAGAGTCCTTTTACATGGATGACTTGGTGCATGGGTCATACTCAGTAGAACAAGCAACAAAATTAATAAACGATGTGATCAATCTTTTAAGAGCAGGTGGATTTATTTTGCGCAAATGGTCGTCAAACAGAGAAGAAGTGTTAGAACAGATACAGAACAAACAAAACAATGAAGACTTGCTTTTCAATTGTAAACAAGGCGCCATTTCCAAAACACTCGGGTTAAGCTGGAATCCCGTCCAAGATAGCTTTACCTTTCAATGTAAACTAGAAAAACAAAAAAGTAAACCAACGAAGAGAACCCTCTTGTCTGACATTTCCAAACTTTTCGACCCATTAGGCTGGCTTGCTCCACTTAGTACCAAACTGAAACTTTTATTCCAAAAAGTTTGGAAGCAGAATCTACAGTGGAATCAGATTATACCAGAAGACCTGGACAACGAGTGGTCCGAAATACTTAATGACATTCACGTAATAAATGATCTCAAAATACCAAGATGGTTAACATGTAAGGAAAATGACATAATACAGCTTCACGGATACTGTGACGCGTCCTTGAAAGCATATGCCTGTGTAGTTTACGCACGTATCAACAATCAAAAACCCCCCGTAATAATAGCCGCAAAAACAAAGGTCGTCCCATACAAAAAACAATTAAGCCTTCCAAAACTAGAATTGAGTGCAGCTCACCTACTATCTAAATTAATGGCAAAGATTAAAACTTCCCTGGAACACCATAAGTTGGAAAGTTTCGGTTGGACCGACTCAAAGATTGTGCTAGGCTGGCTACAAGGCGAACCGAGTCGCTGGAAACCCTTTGTAGCGAATCGCGTCCAACAGATAAAACAAATAATGCCCGAGGATCAATGGCGATACGTAAAATCAGCAGAAAATCCATCGGATGCTGCGAGCAGAGGACAGACTGCATCTCAGTTGAAAGCCAATTCTCTGTGGTGGAACGGTCCAACTTGGTTGGCACAATTCGAATCAGAGCTAGAAAGTTTTCAATATGTTAAGTATACAACAACAGAAGAGTCGAAAAAAACATACAAATCTAATGTAATACAACATAACAACAACGGCGAAGATATTATAAACAATTTGTTACAAAAATATAGCTATATTACTAAAGTAATACGAATCGTAGCCTACATTATGCGGGCATTCACTCCGAACCGCAATTGTTTACCTAGCTATATCACATTACCCGAGTTACGAAAGGCTAAATTGATAATAATTAGAAATGTGCAAAACATCAAATTGGGAACGGATATTGAATATTTACGCATGCATAACAAAGTCGAATCAAAGAGCAAACTAATAAAGTTAAACCCATTCATTGATAATAACAACATTCTTCGCGTGGGAGGTCGTCTCAGAGAAGCGCATTTATCTTACGAGATACGGCATCCAAAAATTATCCCTAAGGATTCACGGCTAACGACTCTACTTATCGAACAAGCTCACTTGTTGACATTTCATGGAGGTGCAAAGCTCACTCATAGCAAATTAAGAGAAGAATATTGGGTTATGAGCGGAAACGACAGAGTAAAACAACAAGTAAGAAAATGTGTTAAGTGCCAGAAAATTGATGTTAGAACACAACATCAGCTGATGGGTGATCTTCCTTCAGCCCGCGTCAACGAAGCCAAACCGTTCTATCACACTGGAGTCGATTACACGGGATTCGTTGACATAAAGGCTAGCAAAGCTCGAGGAAGCAGAACACTGAAGGGCTACATTGCCATTTTTGTCTGCATGGTCACAAAAGCTGTGCATTTGGAACTCGTAACAGAGCTAACAAGCTCAGCATTCCTAGCCGCTCTACGAAGGATGGCAGCGAGAAAAGGTGCCCCACATCATATTTACAGCGATCAAGGAACAAACTTCGTAGGAAGTAACAACATACTGCAAAGACAGTGGCAGCAGCTTGAAAACATTTTTAATGACGACTTCTTGGCAGAAATAACCGACATGGAGATCCAGTGGCATTTTAATGCACCGTCTTGGCCATCCGCTGGCGGCCTCTGGGAAAGGGCTGTCAGAAGTCTGAAATATCACTTAAAACGCGTAGTGGGTGAACAGAAACTGACGTATGAGGAGTACTCTACCGTCTTAGCCCAGTTAGAAGCTTGTCTAAATTCCCGTCCACTATGCCCACTAACAGAAAACATAGATGACCTAAACTCTCTCTCCCCTTCTCATTTTCTAACGGGGAGAGCCGGCGTCACAATAATCGAAACAGGCGAAGATGCAAGAACAAGGTGGCACTTGACACAAAAAATATTCAATGATATTTGGAAACGTTGGAAAACAGAGTATTTAAGCCAACTAACAGCAAGACAGAAATGGTTTCACCCTCAGAAGAACCTTGTAACAGGAGATATTGTGGTCATTCACGAAGATAATTTACCGGCAGGAAAATGGGCACTAGGGCGAGTTATAGACGTCCATCCAGGTCAAGATGGGCATACAAGAGTAGTGACACTCAAAACAGCAAGGGGTATACTCAAGAGGCCGATAGTAAAGTTATCTGTCTTACCTTTGGACGAACAGAAAACGGAGAATCAAACAGTCGAAAATGTACCGAAACGCAACCAAAATCAAAAAAATACAAAAAGAGGATGTTTATCAACTATGCTAATGATGCTAATATATTTTTTAACATTTTTAACGGCAGGAAGCTGCGTCAAACTGACCTCAATCAACGAAAAACAAGGATTGTATTTCGATAAACTAGGAAACATGCAGCTAGTTAGGGACGAATGGAAACTAGTTGCATACTACGACATGAGCCCATACTGGGAAGGTATAACCGCATACAAAAAGTACAACGACCAGTTAGAAATGATTTGTAAACAAGTTAGAACCCTTTCACACTGTGACGTTATCTTACTACAACTACGTCACGCGTACGATGAACTACAACACTATGATAGAGTTTTATCCAGACATCAGCTGAAACACGAGATGCGTAAGAAACGGGGACTAATTAACGGTGTCGGGAACATCGCGAGCGCTGTGTTTGGAGTACTAGACGATCGATTCGCCAAACAATACCAAAAGGACATAGGTCTCCTCAGAAACAACGAAAAACACCTCGCAACGATGTGGAAGAACCAAACATCTGTCGTTGAAGCTGAGTACAACATGCTTTTACGAACACGAGATACAATCCAAAAACAACATAAGTTAATACATCAGCATTTACTGCATTTGGAAAACGACACCACCACCATGGCAACAGAATTAACCGCCGCCGAAAGAATGTCACAATTTACCGTCATTGCCATGGCCGCCAACAATTTGTTAACTCATCTCAAAACGATCCAGGACACGCTACTAGACACAATAACAAACATTTACAACGAAAAAATGAACGTACATATTATAAATCCTCAACAATTACAAAAGGAATTGAACATTATATCAGGCCAACTTTTAAGCGACCTTGCCCTTCCCATCGATAACATACAGACCAACCTACAAAACATTTACCAAGTATTAAAAGTAAAAGCGAGAATTACTGACCAATATATGATATTCGAGATTCGCATCCCATTAATAACCCGTGATCGTTACGTCATTTACAACATTATTCCGGTTCCGCACAGCTCAGCCAGAAATATGATATCTGTTATCCCAATAGAAAAATACGTCGCTATGAACTTTCAAAAAGATGCCTACATGCCTCTACGAGAAAAGGATCTCGAAAATTGCCTTCTGCGAGACACATCTACTTATATGTGTTACCTTAAGGTTCCCATATACAAGATGAGTAATGATAAAGACCTATGTATAAAAGATGAACTGGATAATCAACAATGCAAAACGAACATCGCCGCGTGGACAAGTGGATTAGCTTATCAAGCCCAAACCATTACTTGCACTTTTGTTGTGATAGGTGTCAGTTTCGGACCATTTGTAAGGATCAGGTTACGGCTCAGACATTAACACGAGCGAATATAATTAATATCGAACAGAATTGCATTGTAAAAACTGATAACTTTGCTTTTCACACGCATATGAGTATGGAGAGTAAAATTGACTTAAAATACCATATACTGACACCGGAAATTGACCCTATTAACCACGTAATAAACATAACTGTCCAAGAATTTGATAACAACAGCCTGAACATTATGAACGAAGAGAAAGAAAAGAAAAACATAGAGGAAAGAATCAAAGCGCTAAAGGAGAGTCAAATTCCCGGAGAAAATTATTCTATACATGATACGCGCATGTGCATCATTACGCGGCCATATACTGCCTCTGGATCGCAATGATCATTATAGCAGCCGTGCTCGTATGTCGTAAGAGACGCTGCCAGTGGCGACTATTAAGAGCGCCACCAGTACAAGCAAATCCCTCGGAACCAGAAGCAAGCCGGAAGCTCTTGCAAGCTCATCCGCTCTTTCGTTGCCGATGAAGCCCTCGTGCCCTGGTATCCAAACTAGTTGCACCTTATTGTGCTTTCCAAGCTTGTTCAGTGCCTGGACGCCGTTATAGACTAGTCTAGAATCCACTTTCGGCGCCGTAAGTGCTTTAAGGGCTGCTTGACTGTAACTGAGTATATAGATGGTCTGCCCTCTGGTTTGCCTGTCTATATTCTTCTGTACTACTAGTACTAACTAGTCACATACTACATATTAATTAAGAATTACTTGGAAATAATATCAAATAATTACATTGGATTTCAAAATAATAAATTTGTCACTAAATTATGTCTGGTTTTCCCACTGGGTTGGAAGGTCAGATGGCAGTCGCTTTCGTAAAACTAGTGCCTATGCCAAATCTTGGGATTAGTTGTTAAAGCGGACCTCGGGCTCCTTTAGGCAACCGGGAATAACGCTAGAAGGATGATGTGTCACTAAAGCTGAATCACCGAACAATATAAAAATGTTTACCTATTAACAATCTTTTTTTAATCATTGGAAAATAATATTAATCATCAAAAGGGGTCACATCGCAACATTCCATCGCCTAATCCGGGATATACACATAGTATATGTTCTGGTTTGGATTCCGCTCGCCGACAACTCTGAAATCGTCCCCCACTCAGCAGCCATCTGAATTCAGAGCGGAGAACTAATAGACTTAGCAGACGGAATGGTGATTTCGCCCCAATTCCCATGCAATCATTAACGAAATTTCTTATTTTTTGATAGAATTACGTTGACGGTGTTCCGGCATGAATAATGGCTTTGTTAACCACGACGCTCACTGTTAACGGGAAATACACTTGAGCTTTAATATTTGTGTAACATTATTTCATGTCAAAAATAGGCTAATTAACGTGAGGCTTGCATTAATACATAGTTATATATATTTTTTAAACATGACAATTTTACATACCATACATACCCATTGTTACCTTTTGAGCAAAATAGACATTTATTTTGATTTCCTTCAAATTCATTCTCTGGGAAACGATCCCAATGGATTTCGATTGGTATAAATGTAGCGGTGTGGCGAATCACTGCTTGCAGTATTTAAATGAGATATAACAATCATATAGATTTACACCGGTTCCAACAGCTTTGTCAAATCAAATTCAACTTCATGAATGAGATGGCTTTGTGCATAGTGAATAAATATACAACAGCCGAGTCTTCTGTAATGTAAATGAATTATTCTCGGGGAAGCCCCGCGGCTAGCCCCGGATACCAGGGTTTTAAGTCAGTTGGGTGTATAACCTATACTTTGTTTCCTATGCTTTGTGTAACGATAATAAAGTAAGTAGTGCGTTGCGTCTTTGCTTCGGACTTAAAAATAAAATTGAAGAAACGTGTTGATCTTCGTGGAAGTTTTCGACTGCGTCTGAACTCGCGTGCTCCGCTATTTATTGCCACGAACATAAGAACGATAAAATGAAATAAAACAGCCTAAATATGTCCCACTGCTGAGCACAGGCCTCCTCTCATGGATGAGAGGGAACGGGCAGTAGTCCCCAAGCTGGCCCAGTGCGGTTTGAGGACTTCTCATACACCTTTGAATTTCTTCGCAGATGTAGGCATGTCAGGCACCAAAAAGCTAACAGTATAAATCTAATTATATTCCGTACATAAGTTCCGCATACCTCAAGCACTGGGCTATCGTAGCTTATAAGAGCAATACTTTAAGTATATTTAAGAAAATGCTTCTAATACCTTATAGGACATATAATTATTTTACCCGAAATAACGATATACTTACGTACATGACATAAATAAATAAATAAAAGAAATAAAAATCATTTATTTCAGACTAATTGTTTACTAACCATACATGGTTAGTAAACAATAAAATCTTATTACTATCGTTAGTATGACACAGAGCCTTAACTAAACAATGACTTCATGCAGTCTCTGCCACCGCTCCGAAAACACGCTCAGAATGCTGTTGAGGCTGCCGCGCAGGCGACGCATCAGTGAGCCGCACCTCTTGCGCATTATCGCCGCAAAGCTGTCAGTTTGTGCCTCCGCAAACATACCAGAGGCACTACAAAATCGCGCCAACCCCATCAACACCCGGAACGCGTATTATATTGAACACGTAGGCGTTGTATGGCTTCTGCGTAAAGTTGATCCACAGGCTGCTTGTACTCGTATAGAACGACTGACAGTACGCTTTTAAAAGTGTAGTCTTCACTTGTACATTACATCTCGCGAACCTGCAGGCCCACATGATGCATCGGATAGCTCATCCGGGCATCTTTGCTCTTGTAGGACTGCCTGTGGGTAAACGGTTAGTCCTTCAAAACTATCCACCCACTTCCACTTCAGTCGTCCTTTTCTTCTGCAGGTGACATCTTCGTCCTGGTGTTCGCCATGGACAGCCGGGAGTCCTTCGAGGAGGTGATCCGACTCCGAGAACAGATCCTGGACACCAAGGCCAGTGCCGTGAGTGGAGGCAGCCGGGGGCGCCGGCAGGCGCCCAGGGTGCCTATGGCCATCGCCGGGAACAAGTGCGACAGAGAACTCAAGTGAGTACCCAGGACACTTCAGACAGATCCTGGATTTCCACCACAGTAAATTAACTGTCTTCTGATTGACAGTAGCATGATGAACCATTTATCACTGTGTTCCATCCACTCACTAACGTCTAGTCTGTTTGCAGGACTGTACAAACAGAGGAGGCGGCCGCGTACTGCGCCACGCAAGACTCTGCCTGCGTGTTCGTGGAGACCTCCGCCAAGAAGAACTACCACGTCGACGACCTCTTCTACGAGCTGTTCGTCGTCGCCAACTTACCCTTAGAGATGGCCCCCAACCACCACAAACGAGTCAATACTACGTTTGGCAGCCCCTGCACCCTTCCCCCTACTAGCAGCCAAAGTAATAGGAGTAAAAAATGCACGCTCTCCATCAAGAGAAGGCTATCAGATGCCTGTGGGGTTGTGGCGCCCAACGTGAGACGGCCCAGCATTAGGACAGACCTTATGATTATGAGAACCAAGACTTGTGCCAAAGGGGACAGTGACAGTGCCAGTGGCAGCCCCAAACTTAACCTGAACCGGCTGGTTCGATCTAGCGGACAGAACGATAAAAGATCGTGTGTCATCCAGTGATATTTACGAGTATAGATTCAGGTGTTATAATGTAATACGTAGGTATTTGGTCAACAAATGCTGATGTGAAATGTCTTTAAGGCAACAATGGTGAGTCAGCACTGTAGCTCAACATGTTTCTTGAAGTGATCAGTTTCGAATAGTGTCAGTATAACTCAAGGACAGCGACGTTTGAGTGCAACAGTTATGTAAATCTTCGTCCCGTTTCTATGTTCTCGTTGGAAACTCCCTATTCCAATTACTGAATGGTGATTGTTGATTCACCAATGTTGGCCTTTAATACTCACAAAGTGGAGTGTTGACCGGTGCTACCAGCCGTGACCAACGAGGTTCATGAGAAGCTGAAATGCAATAGCCCCGTAAATACCCCATTAGGTAGGTATTATTAGTTATTATATAGTATACGGTATTCTAGGAAACCTTTATAAATTCATGAAACAAATGGCTATAAATTGGCTCTGGCTGGCGTAGGTATTTTGACTTGATGTGCTAGCGTTGAAATCTGAATCTTGGTTTAAAAAATTAACACCAAGTTTTGAGAACGGATAGTTATTTGGACGACGTTTAAGAATAAAGTTTTCATGATTGTTAACCTATATGAGAATTTTCAGATAGCAAGTTCATGTACAGAATTACTTTTTACGTGTTCTTTGAGTCAATGTCCTAGTAAAAACGATACATTTGATGAAATGTTAACAGCGGACGCAAAAATAATAGTTGTAAGGTATAATTAAGGTTTGTTAAGGGATAAAGACTAAGGGGAGTGTATGCCTTGTTGCTTTAATGGATATGTGGGATGATAAGGAACGCGGCGTAATGAGTGTTTCGTTTATATTGATCGTTGTCGAGCTTGAACTGTGCCAGGGTTCGGAACAATTGTCTGCCTGGGCAAAAGAGTTCTCACAGATGTTGCGGTACAAAATAGCTTACCAGAAGACGTCATATGGTTGGCATTGGGATTATCAGTATGTCTCAGTAAGTCAGTATGCAGGACAATCACATTTCTGACGTCTCATGATTGTAAAGTCACTTGTTTGACTGTCAGGCCTTGCTACTATACATTATATAGTTTATCTCTGGCGTCCAATGTACGAAGATGCGGCCTACTCCTGTCTCCTACTTCCGCTGTGCACAAAACTGCAACTACTGCATAGTCGGTACGCAGCGAGAAGTAGGGCGCTTACTCATGGATTGGTCGATCCAAAGCGGCTTTACATCTGGGGATTGTGGGGGCACGGCAGTGCCCCCAAGTCAGCAAAACATTCATATTTTCTTGTACTATATTAAAATTCTACTAGATATACATGAAATTTCAACCGCCCTAAAGATTTATTTTGCCCGGGACGATCAAAAATATCTAGTATTAATAGCATACAATCTAAAACAATATTGAAATATTTACCCTATTTCTAACACAGAGATATTTACGTCTTTTAGACTTTTCTAGTCTCATATCAAAAATTTTATGACAAAATAATTAGGTCGTTATTATTTATCTGTCAAAATTTTAAAAGTACTTAATATCATTGTTGAAATGGGACCAAATATGAAATTGCGCTCATTTCTTTCAGATCTTTTAGAGCACGAAGCTCTTTGGAATGTAATCTCAATCTTCCTGCTAATTGTTTGCTTACTTTTCCCTTTATTCGGAGTTTTTGAATATCTCATTGTCGGAGTGTTTCCTTATATGTATATCTACAAATGCTTGCTACATTGAATAACCTATTATCTAAATGTATCTAAATTTTATTCATGTCATACCTTACATTATAATCTTTTGTAACCACCTTTTACCTACCTAATAGTAATGTATTTATTGCTAATAAACAATGTTTTTATGTCTTTGTTTCATTGTCGGTTTCTAATTTGCACACACTCTGGGCAATCACGTTCGGAACAGATGTTAAACATAGGGTAGCCTGTGGTCTTGTAGTTCACACTCCATTCAAGCAATGATCGCCTTCATGCTGTTCCCCGATATAAGTATTTTTGATACTTAATGATGTTGATGACCTACGTAAGTATTTAGGGTAGGTGCAGGGAATGTTCACTTGCCCGCTAGAATCACGACCTCAATCCGAACTGGTGTACAATCCAAGCCGTCCCTCTGTTTATTTACCTCACCTTGCAATGCGACTCATAAAAAAAAACTGTTAAGTCTGCCATTTGTATTTTTTCATATATTATGCTAAGGTGAGTCGGGGCAAGAGTGTCATACTTTTTTTAAAGTTAGATTCAAATAGTGTTTGTGATCTTATTATTGCATTAATCCGTATAATAAAGCGATAACATATAAGTAAATTTTATATATTTTTAATTGAAACCACTTATCAAGCAAGAACCTTTTAAAACATGCACTTTTTTGTAAAACATAAAAAACGGCATGACTGTTCCTCTTGCCCCATGACTGGGGTAAGAGTATCGTACGTACCTAACTTGAACTAGGTTAGCTCCAGTGGATTTACGTATTTAGTAACACAGTTGGTAGACGCTGTCAAGATAATGAATACCTTAATAAGTTGAAAAACTCTTCAAAATTCTGAGAAACTGCGTTTATACATATTCTGGGGCAAGAGTGTCATAGTAAGTGTTATCAGGGGTGACAAACCACCTAACACTTAAATAAAAAAAAAATGCTTTGAATTTTTTAATTCACTTTGAAAACTATACTATTTACCTATAGTACATATAGGTATTACAGTAGTATTTAGTATTAATGCCACTCGTGATTACTTTCGTCTTTAACCAATAGAAATCTTTATTTTCTTTTTGTTAAACATATACCAATTTACCGCATTTTATCAGGTGACAAGAACTGAGGCGATTTTTTTGTTTTGTACGTAATTGTAATTGTGTCGCGATATGGTTGATTATTTATGTTTTTGAGTGCTTTGAACCCAACTTCCGCATTCTCAAATGTCGAAAAACCGCATACGCAGTACGCACATGTCTGAATGAAACAGTGCCAATTTGTAATAAAAATGACAATTTATAAAAGGTTTGACCGCCCTGACATGGGGTAAGAGTAGCTTATGACTCTCTTCCCCGGACTGATCTGGCACTCTTGCTCCAATTAAATAATTTGAGGTTAAAATTTTATTGGCTTGATAAAAAAGGCGCTGCAGCGTGTCGGGCATGTTTGCCGACAGCAGCACGAACGGCTTCACCGCCGCGCCGTGCTGCGCAAGCGCGTGGCGTCCCTGTGGGCGCGCGTGCGGGGCAGCCCTTACACTCTCCTGAAGGTGGTCGCCGAGAGGACGGATAGTCCGATGATCTGACACTGGACATCCATGCATGTGAGGCTGAATAATAATTTTAATTTAATGTAATATTCCTTAAATGTATACCTAAATAGATTTAAATGGAATAATTTTCTAATAAATTGTATTTACTAACCTAGTTTGTAAGCCAACATGTACTTACTAACCAACTATGGATGATGTCCGAAATAAACAATTTCAATTTCAATTTCAAAAACCTATAATCGATAGGAATTACAAAAAATAACGATGTAACATAAGAAATAAACTATAAATATTCGACTCACCAACAAACAAATCCGAATGAACAGCCATAAATCACACAAAATCGCTTTTGAATTATACACGTGCACTTCCACTTATCACAAGTCGTAACCAGTCAAAATAAACCGCGTTTTGTTTCAATATGGCGTGTGAAAGAGACATCTATGATATGATGATGGAACGAATACACGCCTGTCTGTTTTACCGACGGTACAAAAAGGCGCTCAATTCAATAGAATTTGCTGGAGAAGCTTTTGACCCTCTTCCCCCGATGTTACTCTTGCCCAGACTCACCTTATAAAGTTTTAATTAACAAATAAAATGTTCATTTAAGCATCCCACATACAGTTAATGTTAACATTATATTAATCTTCTCGAAGTTATGTGCAGCTGTCTCAGTCCTTTTTATGAATGTTGTTGAGTCCAGCTCGCGTATGCGGCCATTACTGCTCATGAGCGGTTTGGGCGGGCGGCGGCCCCGGAAGAGCAGACGTATTATTTAGAATTAAGTACGATTTATTTATTAAGTAAGAAGCGCTTCAGAGCTACACAGTTCATGAACTTGAAGGCTAATGGTGTATTATTCATTACTTCCTGAAGGTAAGCAGTTACCTATCTGAATATAGACATGACACAAACAAAAATATCTTATGAGTTCAGCAATGTGTGCTACAAAGAATAGGCTAAGCCTCAGCATTACTGTTGCAATATAAAGGTATTCTTAATAAGTAGGTCAATTCGATTGACTTTTACAGTTTAAAACAAAAATCGTATCAATGTCCGGCGGCAAGTGTCGATCGTAGCTAAAGTTTGTGGGGAGACGTATAATTTAAAGGTTGGGACATTTTAGGCTTCATTTGCATGAGTGTAATTTTAATTAAACCGGGATAGTCTTACCCTTTCAGGCGAAGTGTTTGTTACTGAAGGAAAATTGGCTGGCAACGTAAATATTGCAGACATAATTAAAACTTTAAAATGTTGATATACGAATGCGCGTAAGCGTAAATCATTGGAATAACGGTACCTAATTGTTTGTAATACTGTTCTAGTGAAGATACCATTCAAATAAATAAATAAAAGGATGATATACAGGTAATTAAATCCACGAAGACGCACCTTTTGAAAGCGAGTGCGCGAAACATTGAAGCGCGTATGGATCGGAATCGAATTGAAACAATGAACGAAAATAGAACACGTGCATGGTTCACTGCTTGTTTGTTTCAATAATGCAGACGCAGCGCCGAGCCTAGTGCAGCTGCGACACACGATACTGTATATCGATTTAGCGGACACAGTGCACATAGTTTTTCATATTCAGCTAGGTTTTTGAGCCTACAAACTAATGAAAATAATAAAATTCATACACGCTCATCAAACCTATTTTATCTAAAATTTGATTGTTGCTATCCGTCCTTTTGCCATTTCTATTTACCAGAAAGGTACAAATCACGTTTTAGTTAACAGAGGATTTGATTACAGGTTTCATAGTTTTATAATCACTGGGTACTTGGAATTCAATAAAGACTTCTCCTTTGCGGTAACCTGCGGACTGCAACAAGATTTAAAAAATATGATATGGTGACGTAAAATCCCAATCGTATAATATACCAAATTAAGAACCGAGGTAACTATGCGCATGACTACTTTTACTCTGGCACCGAGGATAATTACGGCTCAAGCACCACAACAGTAAGTTAATATAATTGTTGTAAGTTCATTGTGATAAATATATAAGTGTGTTATGAAGGGACGGGGAGGTTCTTTTCTCTACAATAGGGATGTGGACTAAGATTTTTATACGATGCCATTCGAACCAGTTTTTGGAGAGGAACAAATATTTGTTTGGGAGCTACAATTAAAGAACATAAATACCCAAAAATTTGAGACAAAGATTGACGTCGCTGGTGGCAGCGGAAAACGCTTCATACTGATAGATACCCACGTATGACGTCACTTGTACAAAGTAGTTGTATCGTTGTATGGAAAATCCGGTAAATTGTTGTTTCGGTCGCGAAATACTGCGTTTAACTTTTCTATAAAAGCGTAAGGAGCAGCTTTAAATTTACTATAGGACAATAAAAAAATGCATCATTTTTCTAAACTTTCAAGGCAATCTTTTTATGATTTTAATTACATTTTATAATTTATACTTTAATACGATATTTTGATGGTTTACTGTCGTATCAGTTTGAACATGAGGCCGCATGCCTATTGTATTGAAGCATTTACGTGTAGCCCTACTACACGCGCGCCGCCCGCGTTTACGTGTATCCCTACTACACGCGCGCCGCACGCGTTTACGTGTACCCCTACTACACGCGCGCCGCCCGCGTTTACGTGTACCCCTACTACACGCGCGCCGCCCGCGATTACGTGTAGCCCTACTACACGCGTGCCGTTCCACGTTTACGTGTAGCCCAACTACACGCGCGCCGTTCCGCGTTTACGTATAGCCTTACTACACGCGCGCCGCCCCACGTTTACGTATAGCGCAACTACACGCGCGCCGCCCCACGTTTACGTGTTGCCCAACTACACGCGCGCCGTTCCACGTTTACGTGTAGCCCAACTACACGCGCGCCGCCCCACCTTTACGTGTAGCCCAACTGCACGCGCGCCGTTCCACGTTTACGTGTAGCCCAACTACACGCGCGCCGTTCCACGTTTACGTGTAGCCCTACTACACGCGCGCCGCCCCACGTTTACGTGTAGCCCAACTACACGCGCGCCGCCCCACGTTTACGTGTAGCCCAACTGCACGCGCGCCGTTCCACGTTTACGTTTAGCCCAACTACACGCGCGCCGTTGCACGTTTACGTGTAGCCCTACTACACGCGCGCCGCCCCACGTTTACGTGTAGCCCAACTACATGCGCGCCGCCCCACGTATACGTGTAGCCCAACTACACGCGCGCCGCCCCACGTTTGCGTGTAGCCCAACTACACGCGCGCCGCCCCACGTTTGCGTGTAGCCCAACTACATGCGCGCCGTTCCACGTTTACGTGTAGCCCTACTACACGCGCGCCGCCCCACGTTTACGTGTAGCCCTACTACACGCGCGCCGCCCCACGTTTACGTGTAGCCCAACTACACGCGCGCCGCCCCACGTTTACGTGTAGCCCAACTACACGCGCGCCGTTTCACGTTTACGTGTAGCCCTACTACACGCGCGCCGCCACACGTTTACGTGTAGCCCTACTACACGCGCGCCGCCCCACGTTTACGTGTAGCCCAACTACACGCGCGCCGCCCCACGTTTACGTGTAGCCCAACTACACGCGCGCCGTTCTACGTTTACGTGCAGCCCAACTACACGCGCGCCGTTCCACGTTTACGTGTAGCCCAACTACACGCGCGCCGTTCTACGTTTACGTGTAGCCCAACTACACGCGCGCCGTTCCACGTTTACGTGTAGCCCAACTACACGCGCGCCGTTCCACGTTTACGTGTAGCCTAACTACACGCGTGCCGCCCCGCGTTTACGTGTAGCCCTACTACACCCGCGTGTCCACAAATGAGTTAAGTGAATTACCACGACTGCCTATTACGGTGTTGCCATTTGCCAACAAACAAAAGCCCATGCAATTATGCTATTAATAATGAACACGAACGGCGCCACTTTCATGTTCGATGGTAATCTAAATAACGTGTCACTCACGAGTAAAGGGGACCACGCGACATCGCATGTATTGCTATCTAGTCACCAAATAAATAAATATAATGGGATAATTTTACACAACTGAAATTACAGTACTTCCCAAACTGCTTGGAAACGGGGTCACCTGTCTTTCAGCTGCCATCCCAGTAAAATGTATAACCAACCTTTTTTTTTTTTTTTTTTTGTAAGAGGGGAAAATGCGTTACGCATACCACTAAGGCGCGGGAACGGACCGTGGTGGTTATGTGGGACTCCCATGTCGGCTAATGAGGCCTATGGTATACCCACTAAAAACCCCTCTATGTGCCGCCTCTACGCTATTAGGCGAGGCCACGGGAACGCCCTAGGCACACTTCCGCAGCCTCACCAGCGGCTGTCCGCACTGCGGACTCAACTCCGGGGAACGTCTGTTCCCTTCCTCGCCAATGGGGCGCACCTATAACCTAACCTTTTTTTTTTTTTTTTTGTCGGTGTGAAAATGCATTACGCATACCCCCTGCCATAGGGAAGGCCTTACGGGGGCTATGTGGGACTCTCTCCTCCCGAGGCCCCCTCTGATAGGCAGAGGGAGGGGAGGAGCCTACCCACTAAAAACACACCGGCGTCACCCGCACTGCCGTTATAGGGGAACGTCATGGGATCGCAAGCATTCCACCACGACGTCCCCCCGGCTGTTGCCCCGATTATACCCGAGGCACCCTCGCGCCAGAGGAGGGAAGGATCGGCGACTCTTCGACCCTTCCCCCAAAAGTGTAGGGCTTTGTGTGGTGGGTCCCTGTCCCACCGGCCCTACTGGGGGAGTTGGCGGTTGATGAAATGTAACCGCCTCCTCCCCAACCGTCTGCGCCGGAGCGGGGGTGCGTCAGCTCGTTCTTCTCGCTCCCGCTCCGCTATCTCCTTCTGCGACATAACTTCTTCGCAGAATGTCGCTGCCGCCTTCCACGATCTCTCGCTGCCCAACATACGCGAGACTACGTTGTGCAGCGAGAGATCGCCCGTCCCTAACGCCACCTGCAGGGTTTGGCGTTCCACGGCCCAGCCTGTACACTCTGCCAGAGTATGCTGGGCCGTGTCATCGTCTTCGCCACAGTGGTGACAGACTGGCGAAGCCTCCCTCCCTATGCGGTGCAGGTAGTGACCGAAGCACCCATGTCCGGTCAATCCTATAACCTAACCTAACCAACAAACTTACAAGCGACGTTGATATTAAACACAGCCCTCTTTTTATTTACGCGTGTGTGGCGTGCTCAATAAACTGAAAATCCCGTAAAACGAAGAAAATACTAACTGAAGCCATTCAGACGGTCTGACGCATATGTGTCGTCATGGGCCCTGAATGGGTTAAGTAAGTCAAAATATCCAACTTGAATAACTTCTTTTCCTCTCTCGAGTAGTATCGGTTAAAGTTCCTTTTATGTTTACTTCATGTCAGAAAACTTTTCAAATTAATTGGATTGAAAGATGATTAACAGCCCGCACCGCGTACCTACTTAAATCAACAAAAAAAATCATTCATTCTTACTAATACCTTACTTGACACTTATCAAAAAGAAAACGGTAGGCGTTCACTTACCCTTGTACCTGCACGGCTAGTGGCCATAGTGTTAAGTTTACCTACTGACGTAGCTCCTTTACTGCACACGATGGTGGCGGGTGAAGTTTTCCAAGTGATTGATTAGTTTAGAGAGGATCAAGCGGCCGCGGCCGGCCTGACCTGGAAGTATTCGCGGGATCCACGGAAAAAAAGCGCTGCTGTTATACATAAACTATTTACTTATACAGACACTATGTGTGATGGGCTTACTAAGAAGGGTCAAAGTCACCCAAAGGGCAATGGCTCCCCATTCGGCTATGCTTGGAGTTTATATGCGTGATCGCATCAGAAATGAGGCTATCCGCAGCAGAACCAAGGTAACCGATAAAGCCCTCTGAATCGCTAAACTTAAGTAGCAGTAGGTGGGGCACGTTGCACGTAGAACCGATGGCCGTAGGGGCGGAAAGGTTCTCGAGTGGCGACCACCAACCGGAAGGCGCAGCGTGTGTAGACCCCCCAGTAGGTGGACTGATGACCTGGTAAAAGGTCGCGGGAGTCCGCTGGATGCAGGTGGCGCAGGACCGGTCATTGTGGCACTCTTTGGGGGAGGCCTATGTCGAGCAGTGGACGTCTTTCGGCTGATATGATGGTGATGATGACGTGTGATACTAAATATGACAGGAGTACGAATTGTGGCTGCTACTACAATTACTAATGCGTTTATAATGGGACTGGTCACGTAGCCAGCGCTATATGACCCCACGACAAACCAGGAACCACTTACCGGTATGCTTTTCATACAAAAATATCATTACCCTAAACACAATTCAGGAATACCGTAAAAATATCGCAAAATTAGGGAGATACGGTTCTGAATACCGATATAAATCCCTGCCACAAACAGAAGTTACAAACGGGTTTCATAAAAAAATTAATGAAAATGCTGAGCGTTCTGTTCTCTAACCTTATGTGTAGGTTATAATGTCAATTATGAGTAATAATGGCAATAACTCATAAATGTCATGCTTCGAACTGATTTGACTTCGGACTCTTTAACGTTATTAACTTACTTACTAAATGGGAAAAATGCACTAGTATCACGAATCATTAGTAGAAATATCTACGGAGCACCCATGTCGTACTTTTCAGATAAACATATCCCAAATAACGTTACGCTCCATTCACAAAAGCCTGTCGAAAACGTAAAAGCGTTATCCTAACAAAGGTTATATAAAATGCTAATACCGCAAATACATGCCAATGATTTTAACCGGAGAACATGTTAATGCGACATATGGTCGTAGTGGGCCCACTGTCGCATTCACGCCGCGACACTGGGCAGGAGGTCTGTGTGGTTCGACATACAAGTAAGACTTTTCATCACTATGAATAATATAGTTATTTTTAAGGAGTTAAATACTTAAAAAAATATTTTCTAAAGTATATACAAGATGATAACGAACATTAAGTAAATTAAATTAAAACTAAGTTAAGTCTAAAAAAGGTCCTCGAGGCATTGATTGTACCGAGGATGCTGGCGGCATTTCCTCGCTGAATTGCAATGCTGATGCGTTGCGCGAGAAAGCCGCCAGCTCTTCGGTCACCAGTTACGTCAACCAGACGTTTCGCGAAAAAAATATAATATAAAATAAACAATATAGTTTAGTTAAACGAAATAAAAATCTGCTCTTCTGTTCCTTAGAGAGCATCGAGGGATTATAATTGGTATGCGACATATTGTGCACGATCCCTTGCTCAGGCGCACCAAATCTGAAGTGTCATAACGAGGGAGCGCTACACATCGCAGACCAATATGATATCGATATGTCGAGCCAAATTTTACACATAATAGATAACATACGTAAGCAAAACGAGTTTAACAAAAATGGGTAATTTTTCAACCGTTCCAAACCGATTACTTCACAATTCGCTCGCTCTTATGTCGCTCAATGTTGTCATTGCAAATGCAACTTTAGCGAGTGCTCAATAATGTTCATAATCAAACAAACGTAAAAACGATATATGAACTTTAAAACTAATGATAAATTCATATGGCGTAATTTGCATCGGACACGATGCCACACATGTGTTTTAACAACAATACGATACAAATACAGTAATCATTCTGGCACACTTCTATCATTTCCATGTACGTTGTTGCAAATAAAACCTTATTTGATTACTGTAAAGTGGGTTTTTGAAAAGCGGATAAGAGGAAAATTTATTAATGTATAAACATGTGGACCGGAAAAAGCCAAAAAAAGATAACGTTACCACTGTGCAATGATTCCGAAAATGTTGGTTCTGCAATTTAAATTTGTACTTAACATATCTGAATACGCATGTAAAACGGGGTATAGTCAAATAGAACATTTGGACATGTAATTTCTTTAGCTATAGCTAACAAACAGAAGCATTGGGTAAAATATACAGTTAGGTACAGTCAACGCACGAATATCTGTCTGAAAGGACATATAATGGTTTAGCAAAATACTGCAACGCCGTGCAAATAGCGTCAAATTGGACTAGTTAATGTAGACAATTAGTACTTTTCCAAGATGGTAGCAAATCAAAATAGAACGGAACTATCCTCATTCCAACTCGTTTACCTGCCGCGTCGTGAATTGTTCTAATTGCTTCCAATTTCGGAGGGCATAAATGTGAAGGATAGAAAGGACAATGCCCATATCAAATAAATTCTTCAAATTCATGAAGTGATATAGAATAGGTTTGACATTTTCAACTCAATTACTATAAAGTTACAAACTGTATTAATTAAAACACAAGCGAGTACTGAAATGTCTAGCTTATTAAAATCTGGATGTAATAGTTAAGTTAAAACAACATGCTGTATAATTTCGTCTGCGAGAAACTTTACTTTTGAATAAAAGACTGAATTTCGCTGTTTCAATTATGATAACAAAGAAACTAGAAGTTTGAAATCTTAGACGGTCGGTGTTATTTGAAAGTTATTAATTCAGAGAGACAACTTGATCTCAGATAATTGTTAACAAAAAAAAGTTGATTCAGGTTTATGAATACAAATACTCTGTATTATAAATGCATCACACACTGTGCAGACTCAAAACGGTACCGTGTTGAATTAGAATTGGACTAAGAACAAATGTCCACAGACGATGCGATGTTGCCGTCCGTAGACGTTCATAGTATTGCATCCCTATGACACGCGGATTTTTTCCAGCAAGTGCCATGCGACGTGGAAAATTGGAAATGCCTAGGAACAAATAACAGTCTTTCCCTAAGTCTCAAATCACTTAAATATGTCAAAGTTGCACCTAACATCGCTCTCAGCGGCCGCTATCGCGGAACGCCCACTTCATTATTTCGTATATGTTTGGGGAGGTTTGCGTTTGGCGGTAAGTAGCTGCTTTGGACAGAACCATCATTATTATACTGAATATATCACTAGACTTTCTACTAGCTTTGTCTTTTTTGAATACGTACGTTTACGGTTATACGGTACGTTTGAATAAAGCAAAGCTATTGCGAAATAAATACAGCTAAATTTAATACAGCTCTGATCAATCCGGAATTCGTTTATCGGAATAAAATTTCGATTGGCAGCCGTGCAGCAATTACCGGCGAAAGAAAGGAATTCCATAATTTTAAACTGAAGTAATTTTGGTTTTTGTAAAGGAAATACTGATAAGTTGTACTCGCGCGCTGAATGTTCAGAACATTTGTTTCTTATTTAAAAGGAGATATATTATGTTCTAATGCAGTGGTATGATAAACAGAACGCTACTATGCCACTGGTGGTAGCGCCGCCGGAAATGTAGTTGGGTAAAGCCAAAATTTTATTACACTTTTAGATTTTTATTTGCGTCTAATGATAAATAAAGAAACATATTGAGTAATATGACGAGTATTTGTTTCCGATTGTAACATTGATGTATTTACTAGTTATGTCAATATCAATTTCAAACGTATACGTTTATTTTGTTTATAAAAATGTAAAGACAAATTAACAACAACAAAAAAATTCATACAAAAAGAAATGTCCTTTTTTGCTACCCAAATATGTCGAGTACCCTAGTGAAATTTCTATAGCGTTTATACTTATTTTTCTGATTCATAATTTAGTGTGAGGTTACTGGAATGTCGATTTTATTACATAAACTTTAAGCTTCAAAGTAAATGAGCATTTTTTTAGGTTTTATTGTGTTATCTTTGATTCTCGCGCTTTAACGTTACCCTATTTACGCTACTAAATTTCTATAAAATTTCTGAAGGAATCGTAGTAGTTATTTTTTTTTTTACACTAGCAAAACTTATAGCATCTGTCGCTGTCAGAATTCTAGCCGTCAACCATTTTGTTTTGTTTGTCATAGAACAAGTGAATCGGCGGCGTGTTTTCGTGATAAAAAACTATTGAACTTGTACCTGCGATTTACAAAGTAAGTTCAAGTTATTTTTCTACTTGTTTATGTAAGATTAACGTTTGAGAACGTAAGATTTGTGCGAACACAGCCGCAGCTAACAATTCCTCGCCATTTTCTTATAAATTAGTGTAAGGCTGTAGACAGAAGCTTTTTCTGTTACTTTTCCGTTGCTTTTCTGTTACTTTTCTGTTACTCTTACGTTACCCCTTTTAGAAGTTTATGTTACGTAACGTAAAAGCATTAAAAAGGTAGGTGTATTATTTTGACTAATAACAATAGCCTGTCATTTGCGTAATCTCATTAATGAGGGTTAACGCGTGTGAATTCGCCGCTAGAGGCGCTGCTGTATAGTGAGGTCATCAAAACGTCATATTACATACATTTTTGTAAGCTACGCTCGTTTATTTCTAAAATAAATAAAGTGTTGTAAACGGTAGCCCTCATTGTGCATGCAGCCGTATAACACTTTTACGTTACTTTTACGTTACGGTAACGTAAAAGTATTAACGTTACTATTCTGTTACTTTTATGTTACTAGTGATAAAATTTTGGCTTTACCCAGTTCTGCACTTCATCAAATAAACCGTCAAAACTATCTGTGATGATCGCAAATTAACATTTAAGTACATACATTTTCTGAGAAAGAATATACCCGTAAGGTATATTTCGGGTATTTTATTATGATTCTGTGAGTAAATATATAAATATTCAATCTATCAATCAAACCATTTATTTGCAATAAAACATACTTAAATGCGTGCAAATACAATTATATTAAACATAATCAAAATTACAAAATAATTATGGAATAAAAATAAAAACAATGTCAGGCCACAGAATAAGTAATAGTACGTCAGGCTAACAATTAGAATTACTTACACTGAGGTGAATATTTATTTATTTTATGACAGACTCAAGAATCCATATATGAAAACACACAATACATATTACATGAAAAATAACTAAAAAATAAACACAGATTAAAATATTAGTACACAATCTTAATCAAATCGAACTAGGCAATGATGTTATATAAAAAAGAGGTAGATATGTTATAAGCACTCCAAAAGTGGCACACTGAAACTCAGCCAATTGTATGACCTTGCCTCGGTGTCGCGTCGTCAATGGACGTCTCAGCTGTCAGATTTGGTGGCCATTTTTAAACACGGAATTTCATAATACTAAGACAACGTATCTACCTCTTTTTTATATTACCTACATAATTGTAACTAGGCCAGTCTTTTCTCAAAAACCGTAAACATCCATGATTATAAAACAAACCTAATAATATAGGGTATTTGCCAACAGTGAAAATAATTAGTTTTCTTCATTACATTAGCAACAGATAAAAATTACGAAATTACTCGGAAACTATCAATCTTTCAATTAAGTTTACTATTTTAAGATTTTTAAATTAATCGATATGATACAGAGAAAGAATATAATGGAAAAATAAACCATCTTCGTCTGTAGCCCCCGACAGGATTCAAACCTGCGACCTTTCTATTAACGCTAGACTGCTCTACCAACTGAGCTACGAGGACAGTGACTTACGCTGTGTATTTTTGCATTACATTCCCGCTAAGACTAGCGCCCTCTGTATCGTGTTATAGACTAAAAAAAATACACAGCGTAAGTCACTGTCCTCGTAGCTCAGTTGGTAGAGCAGTCAAGCGTTAATAGAAAGGTCGCAGGTTCGAATCCTGTCGGGGGCTACAGACGAAGATGGTTTATTTTTCCATTACATTCTTTCTCTGTATCATATCGATTATAAAATGATCGGCGTAACTTCCTCGTTAAAAATAACACGAAAACAAAATATTTAATTAAAAATAATTTGTTTCGTGATAAGGGTATTTAAATGATTTTTAAATTCATAAAAACGAACAATAAGAATGTTGTTTGATTGTGACGTCACGCGCAAGTAATCCCTACAAATTCCATACTAACGGAGCGTTTTTGACGTTTCCTAAAAATAAGCTGATTTGACTTTTTTCAAATACCGGCGGCTAACATTATTAGTATATTACTGGCATATATTATCAAATTAAAATATGGACATCGAAAGGATCCCAACCCAACTTAAACACTAGGTTCCCAAAACCCAATATACTGAGTCAATTTAATATACCTATTCAAGCTGTGATATAAATACTTCGCCACTAATTTCTCGGCGAGGAAATGTTTGGAGGTGTTCGTTCGTACTAATCAGCTTTTATTTAATTAATAAACGATATTCCTCGTGGCATTTTCAAACATTTAAAACCGAATTTCACGTTCTGGTATTCGACAACTAATTAAAAGCTATATCGTTTACTTTGTTTTCTACTAATGAAGTCTAGTTTATTTTAATAGGTAATTTCGGAAAACACGAGATGTGTATATTATGCTTTAATGAGTTTGGGGTAAATAGCGACTGAAATAATATTGTAAATTGTCATTTAATGTGTGTTTACATTTGATATCGATAATAATTAGGTTTACGATTGGGACGTTTATTTTTACGAGTGATGGGTTAAATTCTTTAATTTATTTTGGCATAATTATATATTACCACACCTATTAACCCAAGCTAAGTGACGTAGGTAGTTATTTTCTGACAAGTACAAAGTACACCAGATTCCGGTTATTAGAACAAAATAAAAAAAAAATATTAACAACGATTCGTTCAACTATATTTAGACATTTTCGAACCGTCGGTAATCGTAAGTATGATTATTACAACCGTATTTATTAGAAAATCGTATTAAACTAGTATTAACATACGCCTAAACTAGGATGGTCCTGTATCAGCTTTAACCACACAAATGTTGCCGTTACCGGGATTGGAACCCAGCACCGGCGGCTTTGCAAACAAGGTCACTAACAAACAGGCTGGACTTGTGCTCTATCCTTGCACAATATTTTCTTAAGGATAGAATTCATTTTAAAATAAAGGTGTTAACACAACGACCACAATCATTCCCGTATTCAACTCATATTGCAAGAAAATAAAACATTTTACGGAGCATTTGAATGAACCCGAGTGTTTATTGCCTCTTAGGTGTGAGCTGTTTACTTGTATCGCCGTAAACTCTAATTGAAGAGGTTTTTCACGCGCAGGCGACCAGCTCCCTGACCAAACGTGGATCTTATCTCCTTGCATTAAGATCCAGGAGTGGCGAGTGAATTGTTTCTTCGATGGCAGTAACTGCAGTTTATTGCAATGCTGTGCAGATGTAAAGGTGGCTCCGAGCTTTTGTTGGTACCGAGCATAGTCGTAAGTCAGATCAAATCAAATCAATTATTTATTCTGCAAATAGGCCACAAGGGCACTTTTACATGTCAAACGGTAATTTACAATAAAATAGTAATCTTACACAATAATAATTTTAAATTATATATAAAAGGTTTACAAACTAAATGTCACTAAGTTAATGTAAACAAAAAAATTGCAAAATATGACCATTACATTCGATATAAGATCTGTATCAGCATTAACAGAAGTTAATGCTATTATTCAGTATTCCAGAGATGTATAAGGTCTCTGAGCGTCCAAATACAATTAATAATTATTCTAAGAGATGTATACGGTCTCTAGGCGTCAAAACAAAAAAGGAACATTAATGTTATATGTTTATGTTGTATTGTGTTTATGTTCAGAGATGTACAGGGTCAATAACAATAAAACGTGTCAAGATCAGAATGATGTCTCTCGTCAATACGATAATAATAATAATAATAACACTAGTATTTAAGTAGTTAATTAGGTACTATGCCCTTGCAAGCATGAACAGTCCGGACTCCACAAACAGCACCCGATCACGAGTATGACGCATATCTCAGCCATCGCCTCCCTCAACCATATGTTAGGGAAGGTGGCGACCCGATCAACGACGCCACCGTAAGCAAAGCCCTTTAAGCGAGCATGACATATTCAAGCCACCGGACATTGATAATAGCAAAGATTAAGCGACTTGTTCGGCGAGAAACAGCATTACGTGCTCTCTTCTTACATAAAACGGTACAGTTATATCAGGTAGGTACTTATAATGATTACATGTATTTAGGTATATTCCTAATAGAATCAGACTACTACTGGCTTAAAGGCATTTTTGTCGTTTAAGAAATCGTTGACAGTATAATACGCCTTGCTTAGCAAATTACTCTTAACATGAGACTTAAATTTACTGTACGGTAAATTAACAATTTCAGTGGGTATTTTATTGTAAAAACGTATGCAGTTCCCCACGAACGACGTGCTAACCTTGCGGAGACGACTGGCCTTCACTGCGATCTTGTTTTTACTTCTGGTGTTGTAGTCGTGGATATCACTGTTGAGTTTGAACTCATGAAGGTTTTTCCGCACATACATGATATTCTCAAGAATGTATTGGCATGCTACAGTAAGAATGTTTGCCTCCTTAAATTAGTCCCTGAGAGAATCTCGAGCTTTTAGTTCGTATATGGAGCGTACAGCTCGTTTCTGTAGCACGAATATGGTCTGGATATCAGCCGCCTTCCCCCACAACAGGATTCCGTAGGACATAACACTGTGGAAGTAACTGTAGTACACCAGCCTGGCCGTCTCAACGTTCGTTAACTGTCTTATGCGTCTTACTGCATAGGCTGCCGAACTAAGTTTTCCGGCTAGGGCGGCGATCTGCGCATGCCATCGTAGTTTTGAGTCCAAGGTGATACCTAAAAACACTGTTATATCTTCAAATTCCAGTTCCTCGCCCTTTAATTTGATCTTGGTATTGTTTACCTACGTAAGGTAAAGGTAGAGCAGGGATTAGGGGGAAATGCTGAATAGCTGGGCAAGGTCATGTGGCAAGGTCATGTGGCAAGGTCATGTGGCAAGGTCATGCGGCAAGGTCATGTGGCAAGGTCATGTGGCAATTCAACTACATAAGAACCTAATACTAACAAGAACCTAATCTCGACAGGCAAGCCTTTCAAGAAACGAAAACCGATTATACTGATAATTAAAGCTATTCGTGCAAAATTATTCCCTAACCATTCCAAAATATCAAAAATGCACAACGTTAATATTCAAGTTTTCACTTCTTTTTTAGGGTTCCGTACCCAAAGGGTAAAAAAAACGGGACCCTATTACTAAAACTTCGCTGTCCGTCTGTCTGTCTGTCACCAGGCTGTATCTGAAAAACCGCGATAGCTAGACCATATTAGAAAGAGTGCCACTCTTTCTACTATGGCTAGACAGTTGAAATTTTCACAGATGATGTATTTCTGTTGCCGCTATAACAACAAATACTAAAAACAAAATAAAATAAATATTAAAGGGGGGCTCCCATACAACTTGTATGCCCCCCCACCTAAAATATTTATTTTATAGATATTTATTCTTCAGATACGAGTACAGGCCGTTTTATAGATAATGGTACGGAACCCTCCGTGCGCGAGTCGTACTCGCACTTGGCCGGTTTTTTTTTTTTTGCTTGCCCTGTTCGTTTATAGGTACATAATAATAATATGTAATGTTTGTAAGTTGTCCGCCAAAATTTGCAATCCATTTTCAGTCACTTGCCGTTATCCGATTGAGCTGAAATTTTGGGTAAAGGTATAGGTAGGTTGCATGACAATTCAATATTATGGTACCATGGAGCTGATCTGATGATGGAGACAGAAGGTAGCCATGAGAATTCAGTACTTAACTGACGTAACCCCGTTGAGTTTGGGCTTGGGCTCGTTAGAAATGTCTCAATGACTAGATGATAATGGTTTACAAAAAAGTACAGTCGGCAATAAAAACTTTTATGAAAAAAATTTTTTTTGACAGAAACTAATTTTTTTGGTACTTATTACTTCGAAGGTAATATTTTATTCAACACATTTGCTCGTAACGTACCTGTTATTAAGTCGCTTTTAGGCTCATAATTCTGGGTATTAAACACGCGTGTTTTATAACTTTACGACACTCGTGTGTTATATCGTGTGGTTATATCCCGATTAAGTCACGTTGGCACCTTACAGCAAGATGTATGCATGGACACGGTGCATTCTTAAATCATCCGGGTTGTACAGAATGTACACCTTTTTTTTTAATTCGCGGCATATGGATTCTTACACTTAAATTATATTTCTTAATTCATTAACTATTTTATTTTGGATACGACATAGAAACGTTTAATTTAGTAAAACTATTCACATTTGCTAACATTTTACATGAATTAATAAAGATAACATTTTAAAAACGTAACTATTTTTTTTATTTTGTATTGGATGTTTAGAGATTTAATCTTAGTCTCACTTTACACCTGCGCGCGCACTGCGCGAACTTCACGAAAAAAAATAGTTGCGCGCCATTATAGGGAATTTCACAAATATTTGCAAACATTGTTGGTGCGTGTTTGGTTATTATTAAAATCTTGACTTGTTGTTGAAATAGTAAAGTGATAAATAGAATTGACGCCACTGAAAATTTGATAATTACATCCTCGGCTCTCTTATCAAGCTCACCTGCGGCTCGCGTGAACAATTCCTCTGGTGTACCTCACGCCTACAACGCCTATAATTTGAGACGTTGGTGCCGTTAAGAAGCCTAAGTCTTCTGGTAGATGTCGCTACACGCCTCCCTAAGGCGTTGTAGGAGGGAACTGATTGAAAAATTTGGTGGCCGAACCGGATTGTTCCGATAGCTCAGTTGGTTAGTAGCAACGGGCCATGAATGCCTGTGGTCGCCGGTTCGAATGCGGCTCGGAGCATTACATTTTTCAATTTTTCCTTTATTTAAAAATGAATATTGATTTAGTATGATAGTGGCTCAACATAACATGAAACAGTTTCCCTCGCGTCAGTATCGTTACAAAGTTTCATTTTAGCCAGCGCCGCTGTATCTATTCCGCATTTCACCCATTTTAACGACCGGCGCATTTTACGGCACTAACAGAGTTACGATCACACTCATGTGCCGCTTGCCTTGCGTCACAATTATAACCTTTGTCAGCATTAATGGCCACTTTGGGACCTTAAAACCTATAAACTCACTTGACAGATAAAACTTTACTATCATAACCGTACAGTAACACCCGCGCAACTGGGTCAACAATATTTTCAACTCTGCTTGTTGCTCTGCTCAGACCAAAGGCCGTAAATGTAGAAAGGTTTCATACAAACTAGTGACGTTTAAAACTTGTAGAAGGGTACCACCAGGCCTCGCAGCGTAATGATGCGCCGCTTGACCTGTTATGAAAGGTCACATCTTGTGGCCCGTTTTATAAAGCTACAAACTCTCAACACCGAGATGTAAACCAATAACCAAGCGAATAACCAGCAGGTCGATCACGAAACGAATCTAAATATCATTTTTTATATGGAAAAAAAATATACCCCTATGGTTAGAATTCTAAAATTGTAATTTGTAGCTTCGTGAATGCCGGGAACATTGGAAAACTTCCGGCAACGTTGCCGGTGCCAACAAAGGTTTGTGTTGCTCGCATAGAAAATAGTTCGCAATACACGGACGCAGAAACTTACCTTAACACTATACCTATTTAACGATAAAAATAAAATATTGCATTAATATTTCTTTCACCTGCAACATTACTGGAAACACATGCCGTCTTCCCTGAGATATTGCCACTGGCAGTTAACCTGGCAATGGGGATATTACCAACGGCACATCAGAAGGTATATCACATGACTTATAACCTTTTTCGTGTCAGTGAGAGGACACAATTTGTGGAGTCGTCGGGGCGCAGTCGGGTCACGGCGCGTGGTGTTTGTCGAGATTTATTTATTTATATAGTAACTTTATACCTTAAAAGCAAGGCCAAAGCGGTACAAACTTATAAATATGTAATTTTAAGAAAATGAAAAAGAAAAACATAAACAACAACGACTCTTAAGCATGTTAAACTATAGTACTCGCGGGCATCTCGCATTCTGCCACCCTCCTGCATCAAATCATCAGTCGCGCGGTCGAACTCACAAACAGATCACACTGTGGGTGCTCTTGGAGCACGGAGTTGAGGAACGCTAACCGAACGCGCGCGCAATGGGATCGTGCGCGTGCGCCCGCGTGCGCGCGCCCGGCACGGCCAGCAAGGGTGACTTCGAGCGCGAACGTACCGAGATGGGCCTGCCCGACGAGTGTAGTCGTTACACTAGACTGCAAGTCGAGATGGGAGGCCTAGTTTAGCGTTGAACAAATGTAATTATTTGGGAATGACCTCTTATAAAAATGTCAAAATAATAATCAGTAACGATGGGACACATCCATTTCCTATAGAGGAACTAAAATAAACCGTTTATTAAGAGTTACTCTGAATAATCGATAGCTATACGATAGATAGCTATCTATTTACTATTAGTATTATCAAAACGTTTGTGGAGATATCCAAATGGCAGATAATTACAGTATTTTCTGTCGTCAGTAACTAAACACAAAAGAAAGACTGAATAGAGAACAGCTGTAAGTAGGCCTCAGGGGCTTTGCGACGAGTCTGAAAACTACTAGCGCATCAGAATCTAAGACATTAAAGAGTAAAAAGATACGAACGCCAGACACTATATGAGCAAGTAGATCAGCTGGGCTGGGCCTTCATTTCCGAAATAACAACCCTACCTGATTATATACATAAATACGTGGTGTTCACCGATACTTGGCTATGTACAACAACACACAAGTTGTTGTTGTTACACTTCCTAATCGAGCGACTTGAACCCTTGGGTGTGCCCTCAACAAAAATAATAGACCCCATATGGAATCTTTTTTGCCTCACGTCATCCTTGGGTTGAAGGTCCATAATATGCAGGCAGTAGCACCAACGCGACGCACCCTGGTACTTGGTACTGTAGCACTCATCATTACATATGCACGTGCAGTGCTGCAACGTAACAAGGTTTGTGTGCGGGATGGCTTATGTACAACAATGTACCCGGCGACTGTGCTCCGGACGGGATTGGCTATTCATAAGTTTGCCCATTCGAAGTTTGTGGGAGCTATAGCGGGATAGTGGGACGCGGTCTTACACTAACAAGAAGGCCTAAGATGGGCCTACGGTCGGCCTATGGTGGAAGTGGATATCTAAGTGATTCTTTACTCTCGTATACTTAAGTGTCATAAAGTGACAAGTGTTTATCCACAGTGATAACACTGATAAATGAAAAATGTGCAACCATCACTCGTCATTTATATTCGATGCTTTCTCGCTCGCTCCCATGTTCACTGAGCAAACGTGTTACAGTAAATATTTAATCAAGTTATGCTAGACATCCTGGTCATCCGAGTCCGAGCCCAGGGTCCGCTTTGGCACTAAACCTCAAAATTTGGCGTAGGCTTTTGTTTTACGAAAGTGACTGCCATCTGACCTTCCTACACAGAGGGAAAACTAAACCTTGAAATTAGGCGGGTTTTCTCACGAAGTTTTACTATTTTTAATATTAAACGGATAGACATTCCGAGCATTTGAGTTAAATTCACAACTATGCAGCGATTTAATATGACATCAGTCGACACAGTTTACAGCTTCCGAAAGCCAGGTTTTACCACAAGAGTAACACAATTTAGTGCACCCGAATGTGCATTTAGTAAAGTCACGGGTGTTTGCGTTAAACGAACGATGTGGCGGCAACATTGTGTCACCAGCCCCGCTATTCTGTAAATGGTTTAAAGCTCACCTCAACGCTCACCCACACATTTACCTGACGACGCGATTCGTAGTAACTACAGCACAGGTAGGAGGTCTAGTGTCGTTAGGCGTGACGGGTGGGATGGGGCGTAAAGAATAACAGTGCTTCGGAACAAAGCGGACACAATAATAGTGTTGGAGGCATCTTTAGTTAGACACATGGGCAGCAACTGTGCATCCTGCGTTATATATTACAGTGCCAATACACCACTATTTATTGTAGGCCTCGCTCGCAAACATAATGAGCTAAAGAAACACGTACCTACTTCTACCGGTAAACAACAGGTAAGTTAGTCGTAAACTTAAATTTACTGTACCATGTTATTGACTCAATTATTTCCTTAATAATAAGAGTGGAATGGAAAGTTTGTACGTTAGTTACTCGATCATGCAAAGAAACTGAAACTTTAGAAAATATTGCGCTAAAGCGCGGATTCTTCAATAGCGTGTGACTGATTGACTGGAATTAACCTTCATCAATACGATACAAATACTCTTTATTGCACACCTCAATTTATGAAAACAATACAGAACAACAACAAATAACAACACTCACTTTGATGGCCTATACCTAACCTAACGTTGCAGGCCTCAAACCATCTTACAAATGACGGAAGAGAAGATTCTATCTAGGCCACCATTTAATTTCAGCCGTAAATCTACGGTCGGACTCTCAGCTCTCGGTTAGTGATGTGTCGGTCGCGGGAGTATTCCAGATCCAGAGTATTTTCAACAGAACCAGATTCACCAAATGTACGAAACGAGTATAATAGCACTGTCGTATGGTTGATTTGACAAATCATGCAAGAATCTTTGTTCGTTTGCTTGACGTTAAACCACCAGTAAAAGAGTATAATTATATGTCGGAGTGGAATAGTGTAATCCGCCGTTTTACATAACAGCTAGCTGTTTCAAAAAACTGTTTTGTAATATAGCGGGTTGACGATCAGGCGAATTGAATACCGCTGAATGAAAGTCCGCTGGAATGTGTTCGGTGCTAATCGTTCTTCAATACGACCAGCGGTTATGTAATACAGCGGGCATTAGCCGCCGCTTTGGAAATGTTTAGTTCCCATTTTTATTACTCGCGACGCTTTTTGATATAACAACAACAATCGCATCGAATACAGAAAGTTAGTCACTAAAATGTACAATGAACAATTATTCAAACAAAGAAAATATTATAAATATGTATGTGTGTAAACAGTGACTTTAAGGTCAATTTTCACGATAGAAGGTGGATCAGTAAAGAAGTCATGGACAAAAGAACGAGTTTCAGAGGTTACAATGCAAATTAAAACGTCAAAAATGGCTATGGATTCCGGTGTTCGGCCGAATTCAACACAATATTAGCAGGATTGACATTACGATACATTCTATATTATAGCGGCAATCCGCCGTATTACATTACCTACAGCTATTAGCTGTTTTACAAAACAGGGCCGTTTTGTATTGCGACGGGTGGACGATTAGTGGGAGTTAGTTACGACAACGAGGACCGAGGAAGTGTGTTAGGCAGAACTGCGACCCTAAAACATGTTCGGTTCTGGCGCTTCGCCAGCCGCTACCGCCGCTTGCTCGGCTCGCGCGCTGTGGGGTCGCAGTTTTGCCTAACACTCCCTCTTGCTTCGCTCATCGTCGTGCCTACCTGATGCCTTTGACAATCCAGTGAATTTTCATTCAGCGTCATTCAATCCGCCTGATCGTCAACCAGCCGTATTACAATACAGCGCTGTTTTTTGAAACAGCTAGCTGTTATGGAAAACGGCGCATTATACAATAAGCCTACTGTTAAATAGGAAAATATGTATTTTAATATTAGTCATTTTAAAAATAAATTCCCTAGATTCCTGTAAAAAATCTCGTTATTTATAGGTTAAGAAATTTCGTTACTCCACAGGAATATTACTAATTTCCCAGAAAATTCATATTAATAGGTGTACATTTTTTTTATTTACTTTACATTATCATTCTCAGCTATATAAGTTTCAATATAAACCTGAGTTTTCAAATCTCACGGAATAAAATTCACATAATATTTTAAATAGGTATCTACCGAGGTAACTGCTTGCTTCCTTGTTTGCGATTGTCCCGGTATCGGTAGCACATCACTACTGCTCGGAACGAGGATTAAACAAATCCGACGGCTGCGAGATAGTTGTCACTCCGACTGGCCTAAGCCTAATGTAATGTACCTTTTTTTTTGGATGATTTTGCTGTAAAAAAATATTATTCTTGCTTTCGGCTACACTTGTCATCTCACTAAGTACCATAAACCCATTCGAGGCCCCGCAACGCTACGTGTGTACGCCTTAGCGCGTAGCAGCGTTATTCCGCTCTGTAGTGGAAATCACACGTAGAGGCAGGGCTCATTGGCTATGAATATTGAATGTGTTAATGACTTGAACTAAACACTCTACACAGATGGAACTAAAATTAGTGGGTGACCAAACGCGATATGGCGGCAGCATGTGATGTGCTCGCACATCGTTTATGAATTGAAAGGCAATAAATAGGTATGGCATGTCATACCTACACATTGTATAGATCATTGAATCCATGAGGAACCGCCCGCGTCGCATAATTAGTACCTGTTAGTTTGCGTTTTCTCATTAAAACTTCCAAGAACGGAATTGACAAAACATTTTTTTATCGTAACCATATAATTATCGAACCTGCGCAACATTTCACGAAAATCGGTTTATCCGGACATCCGCCGGACAGACGTGGAAAACCGATTTCAAAAACGATTTCACCAGTTTAGAGAATGGACCTTCGGGTGTGTTTCTGTGTCATACAGGAGCGGAGCGGCACGGGAAGTTAATGCCTAATCATTTAATTTTCCTAAATACCCTGTCTAATGTTACGATACACCTGTTTACACTCACTTTGCGCCCTCTCATCTCAAAGAGAAGTACTTACTCAGCCTTTCATGTTTGCTCCACACGGAGTGCCAATAACCAGGAGGAGTCAATATTAAACACAGCCGAATAAGTTTTTTATTTGATGTAAACGTCATGTACGTTTACATCAAATTTACAGATTTGCACAGGACTGGGCACACGCGATATACATATTTGACTAGCTTCTGCCCGCAACTCCGTCTGCGTGGAACTCGTTTATATCCTAGCTCTTTACAAAATTTCACCCCCATTCCAGGGGATTTAAGGACATTTAAGGGATGATTTCCGGGATAAAAACTATCCTGTGTGCTTCCTCGGGACTCAAACTATCTCTATACCTCATCTAAATTGGTTCAGCGGTTTAAGCGTGAAGAGGTTACGGAATGACAGAAAGACGGCCAGACACACTTTCACATTTATAATATTAGTATGGAATACGGATAACAACAGAAATTCTATGCAGCCACCGTTGCTATATTTTTGTTTCGCGTCATGTTTCATCATCAAAGACGTCCACTGCTGGACATATGCCCCACGTTTAATTTGACCCAATTCGAGTTTTGACTATTCCGATTATAAAATTCCCATCTCTTCCTTATCTTTGCGGTATCCCGGTTGAATCCAAAAGGAGCCTTAACAGTAGTGCGTCCGTCTCAAGTAAACATTTTTACCCTAAAAGCTCCTAAAATGTATATCCCGCTTCCCCCTATTTTTTAAGCACCGTTATAATTGACATATTGACATTGACGTGATGTATCAGCAGTGACGTGATGTATCAGCAGTGACGTGATGTATCAGCAGTAACGTGATGTATCAGCAGCACTAGGTGTTAAATCGTTTGAATCCTTCCCTATGCAATTAAACTTTCTCCTGTTAGTCAAAACCTAATATTCTAGGGCCGCTTAAGCCCCCTCGGTGTACCCAGGGATAGTGCCCTTTTCTGACATCTTTACCGATTCCAATTTCCTTAAACCCATTTTTTACGTTACTAATAACGGGCAGATAATACAAAAGCGATCCCGAGGTTGAGTGCCGCTGACCTTCTCGAGCCGAGATTTATAAAGTAAATTTTCTGAGATTATTGTAAGACACGGATTTTTATTCAAATTTAAAACGTTTTTATCATTCCATGTTGACCAAACTGGAATAAGAATTGCATTCTAATACTAGCTATGGCACGCGACATTTTCTGCGCATATTTATTTGCCAAGGGATTAATATAACGCCTATAGGCAGGGGCAGCAAAAGGTAGGTATCATAACGAGACCGAATGCTGTAGACCATAATATTTACTGCAGCATAATGTTAAAAAAAACCAGCATGAAACAAACCTTGAACCTATTTTTCGAGCATCAATCTCTCTCAGATAGATCAAGCCTCAAACTAGTACATTCATTAACGTCTATCCCCCTTCCACTGCAAACAAAACCGACTCTACGCCATGTTATTAAAATTCAAAATCGATCGTAATGAGAGCTATATTTTTGGGCAACCTGCCTTCACTTTAAATTTTCACCGTGTTACATTGTAATAAAGTTTGGAATTGTTTGTGAAGGTTGCAGAAGCGAGTGAAGGTGGGTACTCGACATTTGCGCTAAAAGCTGGAGTTGTAGATCAGTGCTGTAATTATGCCGCGGCCGGCGCGGCGCGCGGCGGCTCAGTTCATGGGGAGAGAGTATTTTTATGTGTAACCCGTATGTTAACCTAAGAGCCTGTATGATATATTTCATTTGTCGACTTCTGTAGCCTAGTTGGTAGTGACCCTGCTTACGAAGGTTCGAATCCCGGTAAGAGCATTTTATTGTCCGTTACCTCTTAGGGCTCGGGTGAGATCGTTTATTTTAACATTAGAACGTGTAAACGTGGTCACGGTCACGGTGCATTATAACCTCTGAAACTCGTTATTTTGTCCATGACTTCTTTACTGTTCCTCATTGAGATTAATAGAAATTGTTAGATTCCACGCGAAAATTGACCTAATAGTCACTGTTCACGGGACCCCGTGTGGGGTCTATCGGGTTAGAATTTCACCACCCCCTTTCTTCCCGTGGGTGTCGTAACATATATTTTTTATTACATAAATCTGACCTGATGGTAAGTGATGATGAGGTCGAGTGCAACAAGCATACTTAGAGAGTGAATTCGCTTCACCGTCAACCGAGTCAATGTGTCTCACCAAGCGCGTCAAACACATTCAAAATTAAAATAGCAGGACGGAACGGACGATCACCGTTGGCTGCAAAGCCCGCATTATTCGGATTTGGTCGGCAAAATTACGAAGAAAAAGGCTCACTCGGCAGAGTGAGCCTTTTTCTTCGTAATTTGTTTACGATTTGTATGTACTATCGGCTGCAATAATGCATGGACACCTTACGGCCCAGTTTCGCTTACATCGTTTGACGTCTGCTGCTCACACAGTTGCACGTGGTGCGCAATAATTAAACTAGATGGCGTTGTTGGCGCTACTATTTAGAGATACCGCGGAAAATAAGCACTATACTAGGCACATTAAATACCTATAAATTGACACCTGTTATCAGCAGAAATATTCTCATATTAGTATAATTATTAACAAGGCTATTAGATGCTAATTTATAATAGCTGTATTTAAGTGCGATACTACTGGTATGTGAATGCTATATTTCCACCATTATCTATAATGTTGTGATAGCTCAATGGATTAAAACATGTGCTCTAGGCTCAGCAGCCTTGAACGATCGAGGTTCGAATCCCAGCTAATGGGAGGTTTATGTTTTTGTATTTTTTTAATATTTGTTCTATTTCTATAGATGAAAGTTCTTTATATACAAATATTATTCATAAAGAAAGTTATATAATAATAAATAATAAAATTATAATAATAAATAAATATTAGGGGACAATCTTACACAAATCGACCTAGTCCCATAGTAAGCTCAATAAAGGCTTGTGTTATGGGTACTAGACGACGATATATTTAATAGATAGAAATACTTAAATACATAGAAAACATCCATGACTCAGAAACAAATATTCATGCTCATCACACAAATATTTGCCCTCACCAGGATTCGAACCCACCCCACAACCGAACAACCTTGTTTTCTGGCCTTCCGTTAGCAACGACGAACTGGGCTTTCGCTTGTGTGGAATGTAGGTTATCCGCTTAAACAAATTTTATTCGTATAGGTCATCTTCACAGCTTCATAATGCGCGGCATCAATGAGACCTGGTCTACGAGATCCTTCCTCTTGTGCCCATAAAACAACCGTTCTTCGCTGTAACAACTGTATTCGTAAATACACAATACGAGTATGTAGTAAGGTATAATATATATTACAAAACATATGTAAACACTATATACTTACGTTTACATTTTATTTAACCAATTAATTGTGATCTTTTAACTAGATCAATCGAGAACTCATTGTTATGTTTGCATAGAAGGAAATCGAATCGTAAATGGCCGACAAACGAACAAGAAGTAAGTGCCATAAGAAATATAAGAAATTGGATGGTAGTTATGTATTACAATACAGTCTACCCTCCTCAATTATTCGTAGTTGTGATGTGACGAATATTTGCATACAAAATTAAACTGATGACGAATTTCAACCAATCTTTCGACTGTCATAATGGCCCAATGGTAACTAGACAGGTTTACCTCGACCTAAGTTATCATCACTGGAAGGTTCCGAGTTCAAATCTGCGCCCAGCCAACTTATGGTGGGAATCAGTGTTATTGTAATTTATTCGATGTTTGAATATTTCCTCGTAGCGCAAACATAAGAAAAAGATGAATAAATCCACAAAAAGGTGAGAGTGACAAACAATAAATTGGCAACGCGCTGGAGTTGACTTGATAAATATAATGTAAAAATAATAGGTGGTAACCCACAAGAATACAGTTTTAAAAGACAATAAAAACATCAATTTTATTTATGCCAAAAAATTGCTTACAACGCTATCTAGTGTAATCTCGCTAATAGTCGTGCGTCGTGCTCATAGATGGCGTAGGATCCGCGGACAAGCGAATCTGTTTCTGGAATGACTTGCACTTATGCTGTACGTCACAAATGTTTTAATCTGAACCTGGGGTCTCTATTGTTATACCCATAAACTGTAGATTCTGATTTTTTCAGTCCATACCGTTTTCCATCAAATTTTTATTTGTCATATTGTCAAAAGTCATTAATTTAACATTATAAATGGGAGTTCCGACTTTTGCAGGTCATAAATTAACAATTTTTTTTATTGTTAGTCATAAAATTGGTTAGTAATAACATTCAATGTCCAGATGGTATGCCAATACATAATATTAAAGGCAATTAGCTTATAATAATTGTTGTAAGGTTTTTTTTCGCGGTTATAATAATTGGTAATCATCTGATTAGTTAGTCATAACATTCAATGTCATGATGGTGTCAGACTTCATAGTGTGATAAGTTAATAGAACACTCGTAATAATTATAACACATATACATTTTTTACTAATACTTATACATATTATATAAGTACAAAAGTCCAGGGGATTGTCTAGTACGAGGAAGTGAAACAAAATATGTTCGGTCCTGGCGCTTCGCCGGCCGCTGCCGCGGCACGCTCGCTTCGCTCGCTCAGCTCGCGCGCTGTAGGGTCGCAGTTCTATCTAACACTCCTCCTCGCTTCGCTCGTCGTCGTACCGGTTAACATGTATAGAATCTACTACCAGTTTCACTACCTCTTCTGCCCCTTTCAAATGTATGTCTGGAAATGTTTCTGAGTAATTCTCTATATGCCTATGGATGTTATAGATAGGGTTTCTTAGACGTAATTCACTTCATTAAAACGGTATGTATAACGAACATTAGTACGTTGAAATATACGAGTATGCCTTAAAATATTTCTGAATGTTTATAGATATCGATAGTCCTTTTTTTTTAATACCACGTCGGTGGCAAACGAGCTTACGGCCCACTTGACGGTAAGTGTTTACCGTAGCCTATGGACGCTTGCAACTCCAGTGGTTTTACATGCGCGTTGCAAACCCTTTAAGAATGTATACACTCCTTTTTTGAAGAACCCCATACTGTAGTTCCTCGGGAAAACCTCGGCAGGGAGCTCATTCCACAGCCGGAGCGTCGGAAGGAGGAAATTTCTCTGTAACCGTACGGTACGCGACCATTTAGGTTCCAGGGTGTGACCTTTGAACGTTATAGTCATCAATTTTATGACTGTTGTGAGTGAATTATTTATTATTATAAGTCATTAAATGTTAGGACTATTATAAGCGTTATACTTAACAAAAATGATGACTATTGATGTTTATATGTTTATAAATTGTATGGATATCAATTTCAGACTCGAAATACGAAACAATAAGTTTATGGGAAACATAAGGGTCCCCTGAATCTGAAGTGGAAAAACATCAACATTGCCAAACACGATTTGAGGATAACCGATTTGATAAAGTCGTGCATATGTCGGCGGCCGATCGTAAAATCCGCCAGATCACGAAATTCCTAGGCATATCGTGAAACGCCGCCATTTCATGATTTGGCTAAAGGACATCCGCCATATCGTTCAAAACTTAACGTTTAACGATTTGTCTAATGACGTTTAGGCAGATCATGAAATTCCTAGGCATATCATGAAACGCCGGCATTTCATGATTTGGCCAAGCCAGTGACGTTTAGGCTGATCATGAAATTCCTAGGCATATCATGAAACGCCGGCATATCGTTCAATACTCACCGTTATACGTAAGTAGGGTGTCCAAAATTGAATTAGGTAAATTAAAAAAAATAAGAAGTGCGGACTGATAATCTCCAGCGAGTCGACGCCACCCCGCTGCGCGGGGTGTCTATTTCTGGTCTGAGGGACACAAGTGAACCCTAACCTAACCGACCTAAGACAGAGTTCGCTTATGATATGACAAACCATTTTTGTCCGCCCTGATTATTAGCCCCCAACAAAAACGGCCGCCATCGCATGTGCAGCGCCACCAGTGGCCAAGAAAGAAACTATTTTACGATATGCCCGGTATAGAGCTAGGAATATCGACGAATGCGTTGCTCTAATCGATCTGCCGTATTGTTTATCAGGCACATCGTGATAAGCCTAGCCGACTTTTAGGCATATCATGAAATGGCGCCGTTTCACGATATGCCTAGGAATTTCGTGATCTGGCGTATTTAACGATCTGCCGCCGACATATATATGACAAAACTACAGAACCAATTTGGATGGCACTTTATAATATTGTAGTTTAGAAAAGCGTGGCGTTTTTTTAGATATAATTTCTTCAAAGGTCGATATAAGGTTTGAAAAATTGTATAGGAATGAAATTGACTAGAAACTTCGTAAAAAAGTTATTTGATGAAACACAAAAAAATGATTTCAGCGTTTTTGAAAATTCAATCCCTAAGGGGGTCAAAAATGGATAATTTTTTTGTATAGAGAGTGAATTCTTTTTCGAGCTAGGGACTTGAAACTTCGTAGTCAGTGACTGAAGGGGTGCATCAAGGTTCGGTCTTAAGTCCATACCTCTTCTGTTTGGTGATAGATGCACTCACTGAGAATGCTCAAACACTGGCTCCATGGTCCTTTATCTATGCAGACGATGTAGCTATCTGCTCAACATCTCGGAATGAGTTGGAACAGGCACTGAACGAGTGGAAGCGTCAGCTACAGATGGGTGGTCTAATGTTGAGTGTTTCTAAGACCCAGTACATGGTGTGTAATAAACCAGGCCCTTTGGAAGACCCTCTCGTAATCGACGGACAACAAGTCATGAGATGCGATGAGTATAAATACCTAGGTACCATGTTGCACACCACAGGAGATATGGAAGCAAACATTCAGCATCGTATTGCGGCCGCCTGGCTGAAGTGGCGGGAGCTGACTGGCGTAACCTGCGACCGTAGAATGCCTGTTAAATTGAAAGGCCTCGTATATAAGAGCATGATCAGACCTGTTCTAACGTATGGCAGTGAAACATGGGCAGTTACCCAGCGCCAAGTTAATACCGTCCAAGTTGCCGAAATGAAGATGCTTCGGTGGATGTGCGGAGTGACGAGACTCGACAAGATACGCAACGAGTACGTTCGCGGTAGTCTCGGAGTACGCGACATCGCCGACAAGCTGCAAGAGAGTAGGCTGCGATGGTTTGGACACGTGAAGAGAAGACCTCCAGAGTACATCGGAAACACAGTGGCCAATCTAAACATGCAGGGGGTCCGAAGGAGGGGAAGACCGAAGACCAGGTGGTTAGATGTGGTCCGAAAAGACCTTAGTTCCTGCGGAGTTACTGAGTCAGACACGTCAAATAGAGCGAAGTGGAAAGAGAAAACGAAGAAGGCAGACCCCACCATCAGATGGGAATAATAATTGCCAAGGAGAGAGAGAGAGAGAGAGAGAGGACTTGAAACTTCGTAAAATGGTTCGATATTAAAACACAAGAAAATTAATTTCAGCGTTTTTTAAAATTCTACTTCTAAAGGGCTTAAAACTTGCTTGAAAGTTTGTATGTAGAAATCCAGAATGAAGAACTCCAGAAAGAAGGTAAATGGGGGCTACCGGTCTTATCCGATACTATACATATATATATATATATATATATATATATATTTGTAATCATATTTATATATATTTTTAATCATTTTCTGATGAAATTGGCAGCAATAGGTTTACGGGGCCGAGAAACCGATTTAGGTTGGTCCTGGAAATTTTGCAAATCCTACTAATATCTAATGCTAAAGTTTGGACCTCAATAACGCAAAAACGGCTAACCGGATTAAAAAAAAAATTGCGATACATATAGTGTAACCTGGATTAACATTATGAGTATATAATATTTTTTATTCTGGGATATATAGGGGGCGAAAGTCTGTAAGGAGCTACGATATAAAAGAGTTCCACACGGACGAAGTCGCGGGCAGAATTCTTGTTTACTATAATTAATGTAAATTGAAAGTGGACAGCTTACTGCGACTTTTATACTAAGTGTATTTGCTGTTAACTCAACTAAATGCTACAACAGTACATATCTATAAAGGTATATATTTTGTATACATTAACATTTTTATTAAGTTAGTAAAATAAAACATCAAGCTTTTCCATTCAATTCCAGTAGTTGACATACGTCGATTTTTACTTCAAAATAATTTCAGCAAAAGCTTCGTATTATTGGTAACATTATAAAACACCATCTGTTAAATAATCTCTTCCTATCTCGATGCAAATGCATATTTCCGATACCCCGCAATAAAAATTGTTCAACTCGCGCGTCTCTTGGTTATTCAAACATTTCAATGAGATTGTGGGGCGCAGATACCATTTGCATTCAGATATTGTACTGAAAACTTCACTGTCTATGTCACTTTACAAACCGACACAATCACAATGTAACTCTACTTCGTAATTCAACCTTATATTTAGAAGGGTAAGATTTAAGTTTGAACTACCACCGAAACGAATGTACATTATTTCGGAAAAGAACTGGTCCTCTATTGTTAGTGTATGAGAAGGATGCTGCTATTATAAACGGTAACTGTGTCACTATCGTACCATCATCAACATACGATTGAAGGGCATTTAGGGTAAGCATCCACCATAGACAAGCTAAGCTGGCTTCTTATAGAATTGGCACCAAGCTGTCAAGCGTGCGAGGTGTCAAATATATGAAAACACAGCTTAGCTCATATTGTGACGGTAGCTCAGACGGTGGAGATTAAATGATTAAAACTTCGTCAGCACAATTAAATTTATTTAAAAAAAATTATGGTCGTGGATGGCCCGTCCGTTTCACTATCGCGGTGCGGTACTCCCCTGGCGCTATTGGCGCTGATGATGCACTGGCTGGTGGCGAACAGATAGGCTCCCACTCTGACGACGGCGAGCGATGAGGGTCCTCGTAATTTGTCCAGCCGTGAGGGGGAAAGGCGCGCGCCGAAGGGGCCGGTGTTTTTTTTATCAAAAAAACGTAGTATAAACGTAGCACCCTGTGAATAAACGGCTCGCATTACAATGTGCTATTTATTGCCGATTATGCCGTCGACGGTGAGCACCCTGGTTTAGCGTAAGCAGGGAAGATACCGATTTTAGTTGGTGAGTGCTCACGATCAGAACGGAGGTACAGGTTTGATAGAAAATTAAAACACGAGAGCGTAAAGCATGATTTGGCAAGAAGCTAACTGTTACTAAGCGCAGAAAGGTACACTACGGTAATATTTATTGCAAGGCAATTTGATGTATGACTAACTAATGAGATTGCTTAAAGCTAACACTGAATGATTGTTTTGTTCAACACTTCACTTACCCGTAACGGGGTGCTCGAACTACATGTAAACACAAACTTGGATCGTAATGAATGTGAGGTTCCACTGCCGCGAAGGGAGAAAACTTTACTTAAATCACTTATAAGATAGTGCAGACTGTAAAATCCAGGCGCATGAAGACGCGATTTAAATAGGTATGCGAACGCACTGGCAGCGTCCGCCGTCTCGAGTCTCCTAGCAGTGAATGACGCGGGCGCACTCACACATACACAGCGCCGCCTCATTTACCATTATGCCCGCTGTACATAAGGAGACCGTTAGAATTATCGCGTAGAATGCCGGCGGTCACTTGAGATTTAATATTTATTTTGTATGGAAATTTTCGACTTTTATTTGTTGCTTTAAATAGTTATATTATTAGTTAGTATATCTTTAATTAATTAGTTTATTATAATTAAGTGATTTAAAAACCCTTTTTTGTATATTTTATATCAGATAGTGAATGAAATAACGAATCAATTGAATCAAACAATAGATTTATGATTCGATTTTATTTCTAATAAGGTAAATAATAAAATATAATTGTTTAAAGTGTAAAATTGAAATAATTTAGAAATATGTTACTGATTTATGACTTTGAGTAAATAATTAAATAATAATGTTAAATAAATTGTAAAAATGAATAATAAATTAATTAAAATAATTGTAAATATATAGCTTTAAAATAACATTTCATTAAATAATTAATAACATGTAACTATTACGTTACATTACCCCGCGCGTCACCAAGGGTTTTATTCCTTACAGAATAAAATCCGAAAAAATAACATGTAACGTATTTATACTCCAATTACAAGCTTCTCTTTTATACTACATTTAAAATTCCCTGTTATACAATTCATCCATACAAATGAGCTACAGTATTCCTTTTTTTGAATACTGACGCGGCCTAGTACTACGAAGGTCACCAACAATAAAACAATTGATAACCAATACAAATACTTATTTTTTAAGATGGTTTTTAGTGACGGTGTAATGTAACTTTTCATGAACTTATAAAAATTGTGTACTAAGTAATTCATGCACATGCTTAGCTATTTATTTAATCCAACCAATTTCAAATGTTTGATGTGCCATGTTCCTATATTTGTACCTGCCATATTTTCAAGAACATAGACAAGAGGTGACTTTTTATCGACAATTTTACATTTTATAAATTTAGGTGCCAACTTTTTGCTAAAGTACTTGTCTTTATTGCTTAGCAAGTAAGTACGTTTCATGACGATATCGCCCACATTGAACTCGCTTGACTTACGACGCAAGTTATAATGTGAGGCGTTTTTTGAATGAGCATGCCAAAGTCTTGCCTGAACTGTATTGAATATCTCTGCAAGACAGCCTAAATTTTCTGCGTAAACCTCACGTGGAAGAAATGAGACCTCATCACCCAGATTATTATCGAGATAATGCGACCCACAGGTAACTAGTTCCCTGCCATATACTAAAAATGATGGAGTAAAGCCCGTTGCTTCGTTAACCGAATTGTTAATGGCAAAACGTACTTTTGGGATAAAAAGATCCCAAGAACGATGGTCTTCGTCGACAAATGTGGATATACAAGTAATAATAGTTCGATTGTATCGTTCAACTGAATTAATCTGTGGGCTATACTTAGGTGTGAAGAATACATTAGGCACGTTATACCTCTTAAAGAGCCCCTGTGTCATATTACTCACGAACTGACTGCCATTGTCAAGGAAAATTGTCTGTGGGACCCCATGTTCCAGAAATAGTGAGTCCTCCATAATCTTCGTTACAATAGCTGAAGTAGCGTTCCTAATTGGAAATATAAGGCAATACTTTGAGAAACAGCATGTGATTACTAATATGAAACTGTTTTGTTTACGTGTAACGGGAAGAGGGCCCATAAGGTCTACAGAAACCATTTGAAATGGTCGAGAACACTGTTTAGGTCGGCCCATTTCTCCTAGAGTTTGGTGGTTCTGTGGTTTATAGGACAGACATTTCTCACAAGAACTAACAAAACGGACTACGTCTTGGTGCATACCGGGCCAATAGAATCGTAACGCTAATCGCCGATAGGTCTTGTAAATGCCTAAGTGACCAGCAACCGGCTCCGAATGATTTTCACGAATAATACTTTCGCGTAACTCCTTCGGTACGACCTCTTTCCAAGAAAACTCATCGGTCAGTTCATGCTTATTCTTACACAACCTGTATAAGGAATTATTCTTAATTAAATAGTTTAAGTAATTTTCTGGGCGTGTTAAACAAGAGTTGTAAATGGACTTATACCATGAGTCGGAAGACTTAAGATACCAGTTAGATGTACTAATGGCGTGCACAGGAACTGCTCTTGAAAGGGCATCGGGAATAACATTATCAACCCCTCGACGATGCTTCAGCTCGAAGTTGAATGCAGACAAACGAACTCCCCAACGAGCCAATCTACCTGTGGGGTTGTTTATAGACAAAAACCACTTCAGGGCACTGTGGTCTGTAAACACTGTGAAGGGCTGGCCGTTTTCTAAGTAGCACCTCCAATGCTCTAAGGCTACGATCACAGCAAGAGCCTCACGCTCCGTAATGCTAAAATTCTTTTCTGCCGGTGTTAAGGACCTACTCATGTAAGCAATCGGGTGCTCTTTGCCATCAATGGACTGCGTAAGCATTGCTCCAACCCCGTAATTACTCGCATCGGTATGTACCTCGAAGCTTTTACTGTAATCAGGACAGGAAAGAACTGGGGCTGTGACTAAACATTCCTTCAACTTCAGGAAAGCAGCGTCGGCCTCTGGAGTCCACCTGAATGGAGGGCCGCCCTTTTTGCTAGAAGTTAACCTATTAAGAGGCCCGGCTATGGTGCTGAAATTAGGCACAAAACGACGGTACCACGTTGCCGTCCCCAGGAAGCGTTTTATATCTTTCCGACTAGAAGGAGTCGGGTAATTAAGGATAGCTTCCACCTTCTCGGGGTCAGTCCGTAAGCCACCACAGTCAACCACATAGCCAAGGTACCTTAGTTGAGTACGGAAAAATTCGCTCTTTTTTAGGTTAATCGTTAGATTAGCTTGCTTAAGTTTCTCCAATACCCGAAGCAGCAAAGATACATGGGAATTAAAGTCCTGTGAAACGATGATTATGTCATCGAGGTAAGCGAATACCTTGAGGTCGAATTCTCTAAATAAGATATCGACCAGGCGCTGCTGGGTTGCCGGCGCGTTGGTTAAACCAAACGCCGTACGTTTGAAACGATACGTACCACGCGAGGGCACGTAAAAACCTGTCTTATCTCGATCTTCTTCTGCTATAGGTATCTGCCAAAACGCCTTCGACAAGTCTATACTAGACAAGTAACGAGCATCACGCAGGTTGTCCAGTATTTCGGAAATGTAAGGTAAATTATACGCGTCCTTTTTCGTAACTGAATTCAACTTGCGGCTGTCAAGACAAAATCTAGGCGAACCATCCTTTTTATTAACTATTAACACAGGTGACGACCATTCACTCTCGCAAGGCTCTATGACGTCTAATGCCAGCATCTCGTCAACTTGTTTTACTAAAACGCGTTGCTTCTCCGGCGACATACGGTAGTAGCGTTGCCTGATTGGCAGTGCGTCACCAGTGTCAATCCGATGAGTCGTAAGAGTTGTTACGCCCAATCCCTTTTGCTCGGAGGAAATCTGCTCGAACTGTGCGATAACATCATCCGCCAACGACTTTTCTGAGGAACTGAGGTTATCATACCCATGGACATGTGAAAGCGCGTCAGTCATCAAGCTGTCTATATGAGGAACGTTACTAGTAAGAGTAATGCTATCCAAATGCTTTGGCAATATTTTAAACTGACGCCAGAAATCGATACCTAAAATAAGATCGGTGTTCACATCTGGAACTACATGTGCCTTAATTATGTGAAATTGATTTTCAAATGTGATGGGTAAATTAATGTACCCCAAACTCTTAAGAGCTTGACCTCCTGCCGCTGTAAGAGAGATGCAGAGGTCCTTTTGTAATGGCAGCTCATCCCGTACGAACACCTTATATGCATTGCCTCCCAAAATTGTCACCGCCGATCCCGAATCTAGGAGTCCCATTACTTCTAAACCATTAACCTTAACCGTGGCATAAGGCCTACAGTCATCAATTGGCTTTGTTTGCAGAATTGTATCAAGTGTATAAGTGCTGAAATAAACATTTATAGAATGAAGCCATCTATCCCAATCCTCCTTATCAAAGTTGGCCTTTTGAGTATTGATACAATTCTGCACATCTAGTTTTTTGAACTCGATGGCCTATTTTTACCACACTTAGGACAATCTGGTGTTTTGACATTGGGCAGTCCACAGACAAAACAACGGATCTCGTCTTTGTTGGCAGTACACTGTCTCAAATTATGGGTGTTTACACGACACCTGGGACAGTAATAGTTCTTGGCATTATTACCTTGAATGGCATGGAGTTGCGGTTGATTTGAATTTGGTTGGTATTTATTTTTATTTGTGTAATTAGTAGCATAAGACCTATTATTATAGTTAGTATTATTATAGCCTGTGTACTTGGATTGTTGATTGTTATTATTGTGATTCAAATTGTAACTGTTTTTGCTATAACTGAATTTATTATTTGAGCTGCTGTTATAAGCAAATTCTGGGGCCAAGGTATCCTGTGACTGTCTGGGAGGCTCTTTAAATTTAGCAAGACGTGCTTGAATATTTTCGAAATTTCGACAAAGGGTTCTCAAGGTATCCACATCGTTTATTGTTGTTACTGAAGCCAAGGTACTGGCATAACAAGGCCTAATATTATGCAGGAGTATTTCCAGCCTGTCCTCCTGCGACAACGGTTTTGAAAGGCGTGAAAATAACCCTGACATAATCGATAAATATATCGTGATATTTTCGGCCTCTCCTTGAGTCCTTGATCGTATCTCCGAGAGCAAACGGTAATCATAATCTGACTGGTCAAAGTCCTTTTTTAATAAGGAAACCAGTGCATCCCAATCAGCCACTTGATCCTTAATACTCCTATACCAATGAAGTGCGTCGCCTATAAAAATCTCCGTAGCGTAGGATAACAGTTTCGGTCCGGTAATACCCCTTGCCTCGCGAAACTCGGTAATGCGTTGCACGAACGCCCGGACACAAGATTTCCCATCAAATTTTATACGGCCAAGATCACTAAGGCCGCCGCGATCACACTGCACAGTGACGTTCACTGGAAGAGCCGTTGCCGTTGCTATATCCGAAGTTGGCCCGGGAGCTAAAATATTTACTCCCTTATCCTTCAGGGAATCGCACTTGTCCCGCAGTAACAAGTACTCGGAAACGCGCGATTCGAACAAATTCATGGTTTTCTCATCGATTGAAATACGATTAAACCTGTGATGAAGGTGATTGAGCAAATTCTGAGTTCGAAGTAACACATTACTATCAGAGCTGGTTTCAAGGTTAGCCTTAACCTTCGTGAGTACGTCACTAACGCCAGCAAGGTCAACTTCTACTGGAAAAGGGCTAACCAGTATATCCTCCGAAGGGAACTGGGGACCGAGCTTTGCTATTTGTCTACGCAAATCCGACACGTTAGTACCGGGAGTGGAACCTCTGATCTCAACCTCGTACTCTAACTCTGACTTTTGCAAGGATAAAAATTTTACTGGAAAAGCCATTATAAGAAAATAAAATAAGAGAAAAGTGTTGAACAACGCAACAAGCTACTCCGTTCTGTTACAATGGTGCGATGGATCGAACGTTATGGTTGATAAAATGACTAGGAACAGAAAACAACACATACACAAAAAAAAAAAACAAGCATAAAAGTGCAAATAGCGCGTACCAAGCCAGCAAGCATAAAAAAAAATCAGTTAATTAGTTATGTATCACAGTAAGAGTTCGTAAAGCTAAGAATAATAATTTAAAATCAATACAAATTCATAAACTACTCTACTTCAATGCCAATATGCACAAGGATATTAGTCACAAGCAGTAAAATAATAAAATTAAAATTTAATACATTAACATTATTGCATTATAAAAATAAAACTGTGGTACGCGCTAGTTACAGGCAACCAAAAAAAAAACGTTTTACAACATAAAATAAAAGCAACAACACACAACTAATTTACGAAAGTGAAACGGACCATGAATACCACGTTAGAGGGCGCCAGTGTGACGGTAGCTCAGACGGTGGAGATTAAATGATTAAAACTTCGTCAGCACAATTAAATTTATTTAAAAAAAATTATGGTCGTGGATGGCCCGTCCGTTTCACTATCGCGGTGCGGTACTCCCCTGGCGCTATTGGCGCTGATGATGCACTGGCTGGTGGCGAACAGATAGGCTCCCACTCTGACGACGGCGAGCGATGAGGGTCCTCGTAATTTGTCCAGCCGTGAGGGGGAAAGGCGCGCGCCGAAGGGGCCGGTGTTTTTTTTATCAAAAAAAACGTAGTATAAACGTAGCACCCTGTGAATAAACGGCTCGCATTACAATGTGCTATTTATTGCCGATTATGCCGTCGACGGTGAGCACCCTGGTTTAGCGTAAGCAGGGAAGATACCGATTTTAGTTGGTGAGTGCTCACGATCAGAACGGAGGTACAGGTTTGATAGAAAATTAAAACACGAGAGCGTAAAGCATGATTTGGCAAGAAGCTAACTGTTACTAAGCGCAGAAAGGTACACTACGGTAATATTTATTGCAAGGCAATTTGATGTATGACTAACTAATGAGATTGCTTAAAGCTAACACTGAATGATTGTTTTGTTCAACACTTCACTTACCCGTAACGGGGTGCTCGAACTACATGTAAACACAAACTTGGATCGTAATGAATGTGAGGTTCCACTGCCGCGAAGGGAGAAAACTTTACTTAAATCACTTATAAGATAGTGCAGACTGTAAAATCCAGGCGCATGAAGACGCGATTTAAATAGGTATGCGAACGCACTGGCAGCGTCCGCCGTCTCGAGTCTCCTAGCAGTGAATGACGCGGGCGCACTCACACATACACAGCGCCGCCTCATTTACCATTATGCCCGCTGTACATAAGGAGACCGTTAGAATTATCGCGTAGAATGCCGGCGGTCACTTGAGATTTAATATTTATTTTGTATGGAAATTTTCGACTTTTATTTGTTGCTTTAAATAGTTATATTATTAGTTAGTATATCTTTAATTAATTAGTTTATTATAATTAAGTGATTTAAAAACCCTTTTTTGTATATTTTATATCAGATAGTGAATGAAATAACGAATCAATTGAATCAAACAATAGATTTATGATTCGATTTTATTTCTAATAAGGTAAATAATAAAATATAATTGTTTAAAGTGTAAAATTGAAATAATTTAGAAATATGTTACTGATTTATGACTTTGAGTAAATAATTAAATAATAATGTTAAATAAATTGTAAAAATGAATAATAAATTAATTAAAATAATTGTAAATATATAGCTTTAAAATAACATTTCATTAAATAATTAATAACATGTAACTATTACGTTACAATATCTGGTCGATATTCAGCCTTGTCTTCCGCTAAACGTCTTAAATTTGGCGAACAGGCTCGCTAGCTACTTCCTCGTAAATACAAAGTCGATTGATGCTCAATATGTTCACGGAAATAGACTCTCATTATCAACAGTTTACATTATCCAGCACTAGAACACAACAGTAGATAGACATGTAAAAAGAGTCGAGTGTTGGCTGAAAGTCATTATTTGGATAAGTAATATGCATATTTTCTTTAACCTGATATCTTGTTTGATCCATTGCTCTATCAACTTAAAATATCAAGTATATTTACCAAAGTAATAATAGCTACTTACTTTATGTTGTAATACGAGTCGTTTCAGCTCAACATTACTGGGAATTTATAAGAGCAGCTACTAAAGTTTTAATTAGCATCTGCAACGTAACGTCTTTTTTCGTATGTAAGCAACGGGTTAATAGAACAGCTTCTTTTAAACTAGCAAGCCATCTTTACTATCCCAACATAATAGGTATGAACAATCCAGCGCCAGTTTACAAACAACAATTAACATAACTCAGCTACCGATAAAATATATTATCTTCTAAATTCATAATTCGGCGACTAATGTTGTACGTCAGCTACTATATCTGGGGACGCGGCAGTGCCCCCGCCAAGTCGAGCGCGAAGCAAACACTGCCGTACCATCCATTACTGGAACCATTTCGCCGCATTTTCAGGCCCCTATTTGAGAACCTCTGGATAAGACCAGAACGCAGAAATTTTCGTCATCCAGTAAGCTATAACCACATACTTAAAATCCAAAATTTCAAGGCTGTAGGTCATTTAGTTCCGAAGTTAAGCGAAAGCAAAGTTTCGCATTTATGACACTCACTCACTCATCATCCTCCTAGCGTTATTCCCGGTAGTGCCCCCTAAAGGAGCCCGGGGTCCGCTTTGACACCTAAACCCAAGATTTGGCATAGGCACTAGTTTTACGAAAGCGACTGCCATCTGACCTTCCAACCCAGAGGGAAAACTAGACCTTATTGGGATTAGACCGGTTTCCTCACGATGTTTTCCTTCACCGAAAAGCTAACGGTAAATATTCCGTACATAAGTTCCGAAAAACTCATTGGTACGAGCCGGGATTCGAACCCACGACCGCCGCTTAGCAGCCGCATGCCTGAACCACTAGGCTACCGTAGCTCCCCACTAGGCTACCGTAGCTCCACACTCACTCACTCATGATCATCAAAATAGAACTAGTACTTCCCATAAACTCAGAGAGCTGAAATTTGGTACAGAGTTACGGCCGTATTCATAAACGTCCTAAAGCCCGTTTTAACTAAAATGGCGTTAAAATTCGGTTGTCCTTATCTGTCACTTTGACATTTGTGTATGTAAGAAAGGGACAAAGCATATTTTATTTAGCAGAGGCATTTTAAGTTTTATGAATAAGGGGGTTAGGGTTTAATGGCCACATAAAGGGAAAACTATAAAAACTAGGATAATCGAAGATCTGGAGTACCGTGACCCTGATTAGAAAACGCAAGAGCCCAACCAAACTACTGGGACTGCATTCATAATTCGTATGTATTGATAACACAATAACTTACAAAAAGAAGTGAGATCCCATAAAAAACATTGCATGTAAAAAAGAGGCCAGGTCTCGAAACTCTTCCACCGTAAAAAGTTGTGAGATATTTCCTAGAGCCAAGTCTCAGGCATCCATTATATATATACTACTCACACAATACTACATAGCTTTAGGTATGCAGAAATCTATTAATGCAGGAAAGTTGTGTGATTGCCAAGTTACAGAATTTAATTTAGCAAGCAAATAAAGATTAAAGAATGCCTGAGACTTGGCTCTACGAAATATCTCACAACTTTTTACGGTGGAAGAGTTTCGAGACTTGGCCTCTTTTTACATGGAATGTTTTTTATGGGATTTATTTTACAGATTCAACATCTGTCTTCTAATAAAATCAAAATCTAGCCTCTATAAAGAGCATCGCACATAATTATTTAAGAACTATTTTAATAAATCGTATTATTTTTTAGGTGTCAAAGCGGACCCTGGGCTCCTTTATGGCACAACCGGCGATCCTTTCGGAACGTTCTGTCCGTTTCCCAAAACATCCGTTCCCGTCACCACGTTTTCCCATATAATTCGTTTCCCGATAGAATTGTTTCCCAAAATGTGCTTCTCCCAAAAGATAGGTTTGGCTTGATATCCGTTCCCAAAAATACCTAATCCCGAAATGACCGTTCCCGTCACTGCCGCTTCCTACATAATCCGTTTTCCAAAATGTGATTCTCCCAAAAGATACGTTTGTCTTGATATCCGTTTCCCAAAACATCCGTTCCCAAAACATCCGTTTCCGTCGCTACCTTTTCCTAAATAATCCGTTTCCCGATAAATATTATACATACATATAAGTAAAGTTCTTGGTTACAATACTAATGGTTTTTAATTTATGTAGAAAATGATACCTCTGCCTTAGGTATTCTGTGTTAAATGTAGCAGAACATATCCTGGGTTTCTAGGGTGTTATGATAACGACATACTGATGCGATGAGAAACGGGTTTCTTGGGAATACGGGTGTCATGAGAGACGGATCTTTTGGCATACAGATGGCTATGAGAACCGGGTGTTTTGACATACTGATGCGATGAGAACCGGTTCTTTTGGAATTACGGGTGTCATGAGAGACGGATCTTTTGGCATACATATACTATGAGAACCGGGTGTTTTGACGCTTTTGACATACTGATGCGATGAGAAACTTAACAACTTAATTTACCAGACAATTAAGTAAATTTAAGTGTGAAAATGACAATTTAAAGAAAGCTGCATTAATGACAACGCAACATTAATTATCAAAGTCTCAGTTCCATAATAATAAATAACTTTTCAACTTCATTTTGGGAAGCTAAAATATATAAGGCCTCGATTGACTTCAACTACAATAATAAGTAGGTACCTAATCAAATGGGAAAAACTTTCATTATTAAGAGCATTTGTTCGGAGTCACTTTGATTCTTTCCAATAACACTTATTATTTTTATTGTCTAGTGAACCAGCTGCATGAGTGACTTTGACCTTCTTTAATCGGGCTTTCGAATTGTCGTTACTCGGAATGGTCCAAAGCAGTCCGAACTGTTAAAATATGAAAAAAAATATGTTAAAATATTTCATTAATTTCTGTCATAATAATTTAATAAATTGTACGTTACTTGATTTACTTAATGAAAATTGCGATATGTAGAATAAACTTTAAAATGTAATTATTTATGAATATATGTCATTATTGTCCCTTCTACCACCATTCTCCAACAGAAGTTTCGTCGTTGAACGTTTCGCCGGTTTCAGAATGGTGATAGAATCTTATTGTACGTACAAGCGCATAAGACAATGTTATCAATTCATACATATTGAATACGGCTTCAGCGCTTGACGAATAGAGTAGATCCCCATGAGAGCTCCTCAACATCAGTTAACAACTCCTCATTAACTCTTACAGCACAGGAAAGCCACTCGAGCTGTCAGCGTAGACTATGCGGGGCCGATTGTGGCCGAGGGCCCTTCAGCCGACCCGCTGTCGGTCAGACCTTCAGTAGCCCACGAGCACACTACAAAATGTTTCTTTCGCTATCCTTTTTACTCTTCGGTGGCTGGGTCAGCGGTGCGAGAAATAATTGATAACTCAACGACGGGCCCAAGTTATAAATCAGCCTTTTTGAATCAATATACTCATATAAATATTTTTGACTCTAATTTTTATGTGGACTACAATTTATTAATATATTTTTTTATACAGAAGTCAAGCATAATGAAAAATGTATGACTATTGATCAGGTCAGATGACTCAGGTGTCTCCTGCGCTACACGTCTGTGATCTGCGCTTGACATCTGAAAAAATATGAATCGATTTGTTTCACGCGTTTCTATCAGAATTATAAAAAAAATGGATGCTCAACTTGTTTATAGGTGACTATTAATAATTGTATTCGTTGTAGACCCAGCTATGGAATACGTTTTAGGGTCACACAGAGATTTAGTCTCGCATCTTATAAGCAAAGGTAAGGACTACTAATAAAACCTAATTTTAGATTAACGACGTCTTCTCTTATATCTGGTGGTTAAATTTGAACTTATAAACATATACAACAGCTGTTAACTAATGACCAGAGGAAAGATGACTTTTGTTTTTTTCACTCTGTATGACCTTGGAATGCCATAATGCTTGTCTTTTCAGGCCCTCAATTTGTTTTATCTATTTCATAAATCGATCGTTGTAATGTAAAACGAAAGCTCGACGCGAAGCACATTGGAAATACACCTTCTGATAAGATTCTAAATTGAAACCTGTAAATAAATGATTCTATCTAAGTCTAAATTGGATTCGGTGCATCAACGCCAGTAAAGTAAGTAATTGGAAAAGTCCTGAACGTACTGCTGGTGCAGGTGAAACGTGTACACAATTGCACATACAAAAAAAAATAGGTAAGCTCGGACTAGAGGAAGTCTCTAACAGTAGACGACAAGCCCTTACGGCGGGTTGCATCAACATATTATACAATTTAAAAGCCGTTAAATCTGGCGCCGGCAACGGCAATGCTTCATTTCATACAGAACTGTCAAACTTCACAAACAAACAGATTATAACGGACATAACTTACGTTTACTGACGGCTTAAAACAACCGAGCGGTGAATGTTCTTTAAGGTGTTTAATTGTGTTGATACATGTCCAGTGACATGAAAGTAATGTTGATACTAAAGTAGGCACAATCAACATCATTAAGAAGGTTACACTACATACTACCTACGCTTGAAGATTTTTCCCCATTTTCTACTTAACTTCCACAGTGAAAGATTTCCTTATTGTGCGTTGTTGGTATGCATGCGGATCGCGCCATCATCGGGAATTCCTTCATCACAGTCGCGCGGCTTTGTTTTGCAGCGATAGAATCTGCCATATTGAAGATTCCTTTTTTAAACGTCTCTTAGACGGTCGCCAACAAGCCCCTCCGACCGAGCATTCTTGGTCCGGACCGACCGTGAACGTACGAAATATTGCTGCAAACAACTGTCTACATCTACACGGTCCGGTCGGTCCGGACCAAGGTCGCTCGGTCGGAGGGCTTGTTGGCGGCCGTCTAGCAGACGTTTTATGCTAACGGTTCTATTTTTTTATTGTTAAGGTCAAGGTTATTGTGAAGGCCAATGGCTCTATTTCACTATGTATTACATTGGAGACGGATTGATATTTGTTTCGTTCTGACACGTTGTACTTGGCGTGCGCAATAAATACCAAACGGTGTTTAAGGACACTTTTCTGTCCAACTTCTCTTGTTATTCATGAATAATTTTATTTTTTATGTTTTTATTCTTGACTACAGAGGCCGGGAAGTAAGGGGTTGCCGGCCGAGTAAATATAGACAGCCGAGCGTAGCGAGGTCGGATAGTTATGAGGCTGGCAATCCCTTTTCACGCCGAGGTATGTATAGTGCTTTTCTCAAACATGCAATGAAATAAATTAAAAAACTCCAAGAAATCAAAGTTTAATTTTCATGGCTGAACGCCTTGATCCTGTGCCACAAATTGTGTAATGGAAATTAAAAAAAGACCATCGTGCTGGCCTAGGCCTCCAATTTTGTATGAAATGTCTCGCTGCGCCCGAAACGAGACACTTCGAAGCCCATTATGAAGAACACAACGTCAATATTTCATTGCATGTTTGTGAAAAATAAAATAATAGAAATAATTCAATTTAATTTGTTTAGCCAAATATAACTCTTATGGAGCCATTGGACCCGATTCTACAGTGGCCTCTAAACTTCCTAATTTTATTTAGGTGTCGCTAAAACACTTTGCTATTCTATGAGCAGCTGTCATAATCAAATGACAGCGCTCATTTGAATCTGACGTTTCTTATTTTAGGCGGTCTATACAACTTACTTCGCTGCCTAAATGCTATTCTAAATATGTCGTTTGTAATCTGCCGCCTAAATTATGTCTAAAAATTAGACAATTTAGTTTTAGGCTAGTTAAGCCATGTGCACGTAGAATCGGGTCCATTCAGTTTCAACGAAGAATTTATTTAAATAAATTTTACGAAAATGGTAACTCAAATCAATCATTGCAAATAGCTTCAGGCAAATGGTATCAAATGAAGCTCTAAGTATACGAATTAATTAGATGGAGGGGCCATTTCAAAGACAAAGTTTTGATTTTATGAAAAATCTTTTCATTCTCTGAAACCGTACGTTCAAATATTAATTAAAATTTGTTTATTCGAGAAGCAAGACGGTAGATAGCTACCTAAAATTGTTTTTAATTTAAGGACTGGAAAAAAAAATCGAATTACAAATTATTTATCTACAATAGGTACTTAATTCATAATTCATAATTTATTGCATAATAATCATGTCGTACATTGGGTCTTAAAATAATAATTAGGATCGAGACATGAACCCTGTAAGGGCACAGCAATTTACAGTTAGGTACAAGCTAATATTAACAGGCTATATAAATAATACAGAAGGCCATTGACACAACTCAATAAATAACATTTACTAAATACTATTTCAATTGATCATCACATATGAACTCCTCTATTGAATAGTAGCATTTATCAAGTAATAATTCTCTTAATTTCCGTTTAAATACTTCACCTTTCGATTCCTCCATTATATGCTCTGGTATTTTATTTGCTGCTGTTATACATCGGTAATAAGGTCCATTTTTGTACATAGCTAATTTAGTAGCTGGTAATTCTAATTTATTACAGTTTTTCCGTCTTTGCGATTTGACTACCCTTTTCGTAAATAAGTGCAGATTATTCCTGACAAAAAGTGCTGCTTCCAAAATGTACAGTGAGGGTAACGTGAGAATTCTTAGCTGGGTATAATGTGGACGGCAACTATCTGGAACTCTAGTATTTGTTAGGATGCGGATACACTTCTTCTGCATCACAAAGAGTTGGTCGGCGTCGGTACTCGCGCCCCAAAGTATCACACCATACTGGAGCCATGAGTGTGCAAAAGCAAAGTAAGCTGACAAAGTGGTTTGTAAGTTAGTATTTATTTTAAGGACACTTAGAGCATACACAAAACTAGATAATTTTGACTTGATATTTTGTACATGCGATTTCCAATTTAGACTCGAATCTATTTTTATGCCTAACAACTTAAAATCGTTTACTTCTTCGATTTTATCTGTATTTATTTTTAGTGTAATTTCTAAAGGTTTCTTTTGTATGGGTTTGAATTGAATTATTTACTCTTCTTACTCTTTTTACTAAAATTGGAAGTCTTATAATACAATAATAATCATCAATCTATCATTTATTCATTATAACAAGAGGAGAGATCCAAGAACGAGATATTGTCCATTGAATAATGGGCGTGAATCTTTTTTATATTCATATTGCATAAAGCCATCCCCTTTATCAATTCACCCGATGTCCGCAAGTTTAAAGCGCCTCCTTGTCTGGATGGTCCTCGTGTGCATAACGCCGTCCTATTTGAGGAGGCCGCCCGTGCTTGACCCAACCTTGCGAGTTGCGACTTATGAGCTGCGACTTGCCCCTTCGTTGGTGAGTAACGTACCTATGTTTTTAGTGTGTCAAAATGTATTCAATCTTTTGTAAACATTTTTATGAGAGTCAGTTATTATTGCCTACATTTGGCTAGATTGATTTTCTGGAGAGGGAAACTATACATATAAGAAAGCTACATTACTGCAATATTAAGTCATAAGATATTGATTAATTATACTGTAAATATTACATGTCATCACTTACTCATTAGTCATTATCATTACAAAGGAAATATTAAAAGTTGCCTGAAATAAAATACGTAAGTTAGTACAGTCAGCATCACATAGTTAGTAGCAGCCAAAGTAGCCTAATATATCGTAACACTTCCTTACTCCTATAGTAATAAAGACGTGTCCCGATATATTTGGCTACTTTGGCTGCTACTTACTATATGAGGCTGACTGTCGGCTGATTTTTTTTAACAAATATCTTGATTGTTTTTGTTTATTATCCAACTAGTTTAAAAATAGCCTTATTTGGTTATTAGTGGAGAGAGGTCGCTTTGAAGGTCTCATTATGTTTTTTTTTTTTTTTTTCAATTAAAGTAGCAGTGCGAAAAATGATCCCATTATTAAACCTAACAATGCTTAATGCTAATACTGCCAGCATATGCAACATGCATATAATCTCTGCTTTTCCCAAAGATTGACTGGTGGAGATTGCTTACGGGATTAAGTCCGCCTCTAGTACGAAGGGTTGAAAATTCTCGAAAAAATAAATCGTTTTTTTCAGGACGTTTTGAAATTTTCGTTTTTTTTCGTATTTTTCAGTTTTTTAGGGAAAGAATCGAATTTTTTATATTAATTACCATATTTATTAATAACTGTCACTGCCATCATCTAACTCTACCATACCCGAATCGTTGACGTCGTCGACACTGGAAGAATTCATTTGCAAGTGCAAATTAGATCTAATATAAATCAGTTTATTCAGCCGTTCTGGCAAAAGCCGGTTTCTATCCTTGGTGTGAGTGCGACCAAACAACGACCAGTTCCTCTCTGATGCGGCAGATGTCGGAGGGACACTAAGTAACCTCACGGCAATAGTTGATAGAAGTTTTGTTGCACACAATCCTCTCCGCCAATTCAGTGGACTTATGGTCATTACAGGCTGCCATATGAATTCGTTGACCCAGAAACCGCCTTTTGCTTGGTATTCAGCAAACTGACCCATTAAGTCACAGGTATTAATGTGCATACAGTCCGCTAATTTTGTCAAATATTGTGCCATTTTCAAAAACTCACTGTCAGTTAACATTTCATATTCGGTGAAGACCGATTTATGGAATCTGCAACATATATGCGGCTAAATGCATAGGTTGTATGCAAAATTCTTTGCGGTTCTGTACGAACGTTAAAATAGCATCTTTGCTATTTGCAAATTCGCGACAGTCATCAGGAAAATCCATTATTTGAATTTGTTTATTTATGATCAAAAATGCAGCTGGAACCTCTGAAAGAAGTGCATTGTCAGACTCTACTTTATGGATCGCAGTCGAAATGGGTGACAATATATTTTCTGTAACTTTTAATTGGGACCAAAAACGATCAGATAAAATTGTTTGTTTCATATTACGATCAACGTGAGCTCCCCCGTTCGTAATAGCCAGAGCTTCTAAAGCTGTTCGATTTTCCAGAAGTGATTTAAAGGTTGCAATGGCACCAGCCCATCGTGTTTTACTAGGCAGTTTCAAAGTGGTGTATTGACTGCCATATTTTTCTTTTTGTAATACTTCAAATACCGCAAGGCAAACGTGTCTCCTATTAATATGATTTACAACATTCTTGCATTGGGTAAAAAATGTTTTGAAGCAGTCTATTTTCATTATATCACCAAATAATAAATTCAATCCGTGTGCCGCACATCCAATGCAATCGATGTTGTTGTAGTGAGCTTGAATTAGACGCCATGCTGCTCGCATATTGCTGGCATTGTCCGTCACAAGAGCTACAAACTTTTCTGCACCAACTTCATCCATTACTTTCTGCACCTGGTCATTAATGTATTCGCCTGTTTCTCTTTGGGTGCCAGGATAAATGCTGCTCCAGAAAATTGGTTCCGGAGTTGTTATTATAAAGTTAACAACCCCTCTGCCTCGGATATTTGTCCATCCGTCTGAAATCAAACCTAGGGATGATGAATTTTTAATTTTGTCGTCCATGTCAGTCTTAATTCTGTAATATTCTGCGTCCAGTAATGTGTTGCTCATTGCGTATCTAGTCGGGGGCTTATAATCGAGTTTTAATAATTTTAATGCATCACTCCAGTACTTGTTTTCGAAGATGCAAAGTGGCATACCAGTTGCATAAGCAGCACGGGCTAAGGCTGCATCTATTTGCTCATGTAACGTTGTCGTGTCCATAGGGGGCTCATTTTCTACATCTTGCAAAGTCGAATGTGAGGAGAAGTCAATTTGGTTATTTTCGTCCTCATCCTCCTGTTGTCGCGAACCATCCACAAAATTACTGGACGTACGTGTCGTACTTGATTTAACGTACGGGCATATCTTCTTACGCAACGATTTCTTTATTAGGGATTTTTTTATGTCATGAGGACATTTGGCACATATAAACATGTGCTCCGTTAAACGTGTTGCATTTGGAAACGAATACTCTTTTGAACAAAACACACATTTAGCAAAGTTTTTACCATCCTTCTCGAATATTTCGCAATGCTGCCACACACCGCTCTTTACACGAGGCATCTTTTATACTCGTATAGTTACTTCACGATTATATCGACATCACAGTCTAAGTGAAGTATCCAATTAGAAATGCGATAAGAACAAAGATATTTTATGATAAAATTGCAATAATAATGCCACTAACGACAGCGTCAAAGTCAATAGACATTTTCACAAATGATCGCCAGCATTTAGATAATAAAACACATAACTAAGGAGGTGTAGTTAGTGTAGTTACCTAAACTATGGATTAATTATAAATGGAAAAAAAATCACAAGTTCTTTTCAAAGTGCGTTTTTTTCCGTTTATTCCGATTTTTTTGTTTTTTTCGGAAAAATATACAAACTAAGTGACATTGTTTTTTTTCGAATAAAACTTAAAAAAACATAGCTTTTAGAAAAAAACGGGAATTTTTCCGGGTTTTTTCAACCCTAAGTACGATAAGTTCTTCTTTTGTGCAATAAAAACAAATTCAAAGATGAATTTCTAAGACCTACAAACCTATACTACCAATACTCTATACTTATAACTTATAGGAACGACCAGACAAAATTTTAAACAAGTATGCAGTGAATCGTTTTGGAATAGTCTCTGTATGGTTATTAAAATAAATAGGTACCTTTTGGGGCTGGCGGTTTTCGTGATGTTGCATAAAGCCGGCCAATTAGAAGAGGTCATCCGAACCCTGCTTGAACCAACTTCTCTCGACGTCACCGCATACAACTAGTAAGACAGATCAGATCAGATGCACGGCGTGGTTTAATGACGGTACTGTTTCAATCACTCAATAAGGTAGTCGAGCTTTCTCCACTGCAAATTACGCACATATATTTGTGCTCATCGCACAAACAATTGCCGTGACCGGGTGTTCAACCCAGGACCCCCCGCTTCGTAGCGAGGGTCACTACCAGCTCCAGCTGGGCTAGCTAAAGTGGTCGTGAATAGGTATTATTTATTGGTTTATTTAATTCAGAGTCTGGGTCCATGTAAAAGTTAGTGCTTAATTACAATAAAAATACTTACAAAATAGAGGTTCATACAAATTACAATCCACAATATCATTATACTTACATTAAAAAACAAACAAGAAAAATAAAATAGCAATGTCAAAATAAATAAATATTTTTATTATTTAATTTGTACAAGTTTTCAGTGCCTGTAGTTAATAGACTGTCTAATTGGAAATCATTATTCGCAAATGCCAACCTGTTTTACTTAATTGTCGTTAAAATTAATTTAGCTTTATCTGAGACTTTCACATCTGTGTTAGTGACAAAAGGCCAAAACACAATATACTTAAAAGGGGCATATTAAATACAGTACATTATTAAATATTATTGATTTTGCTTGGCTCCCAATTTCCGTGGATCAATGTATGCGGAACTCAATATCGCTATCAAAACTAATACCTCAATCTCACGGCGTAACGGAAACTATGTTTCAAGGATATAATATCAGATCCTCAGGAAAATCTACCTTAAGCCATCGGGCACTTAGATCATACTATGCCGTATTTGTATGTGGAAATTGCAGAGATGGACGTATGCGCCTCTCGTGTTACGACCACTTTTGCTTTGCGTGATGACATATTGCCGATCCATATCTCCTCTAAACTATGCCGAAGCCTGGAGATCAATTTAGTCAAACTCATTGCAATGTCATTTCAATATTACGTACATGTCAGAACCAATCTTAACCGACCCCGTATCATGGTCGGCCTTATCACGCGATAAGTGATAAGATAGGAGCGTCGTCTCGTTCTAACTCGAACGGTGACAGCCAGTGACGGATGCTCTATCCTGTCACTTATCGTGTGATAAGGCCGTCCATGCTACGGGACGGGGTTCACCGTTCCAGACATATCTTTATTCAATATGAGATATCACAATATTGATTACAATACCTAAAAAATGGCGACAACTCGTGTTGGAGGCCAAGACTCGCTTTGGGTCTTGGCCTTACACTTAGTTTTAGTGATATTTTAAAAATTACGTAAGTACTTACTCCTTTAAAACTGTGCAGACTTACAGTAGGTACATATTTTCAATTGTACTTTCTTGGGCGCGGAACACACGGAGCGGTGCGGCAACTGCGGCATGTAGATAATCCAAATAGATATGGATAATCCGCCGAGAGCGGGCACACGGCGGCCGCTCCTCCGCGCGGCAGAGTTAGTATGCGATGCGCACAGCCGCGGTGAGCGGTGCCGTACCGCTCGCTCCATGTGTTCCTCGCCTAAGCGCACAGCCGCGGTGAGCGGTGCCGTACCGCTCGCTCCATGTGTTCCTCGCCTAAGCGCACAGCCGCGGTGAGCGGTGCCGTACCGCTCGCTCCATGTGTTCCTCGCCTAAGCGCACAGCCGCGGTGAGTGGTGCCGTACCGCTCGCTCCATGTGTTCCTCGCCTAAGCGCACAGCCGCGCTGAGCGGTGCCGTACCGCTCGCTCCATGTGTTCCTCGCCTAAGCGCACAGCCGCGGTGAGCGGTGCCGTACCGCTCGCTCCATGTGTTCCTCGCCTAAAGTGGTACAATAAGGCGAAGAAGTGCTTCAGAGATTCATTCGATTTTTGTTCTGCAGAAACGGGCTATTCGGGCGATATATAAATTGAACTATAGAGACTCACTTAGAGATAAGATTAAAAATATTAATATAATGACATTACATTGTCAATATATCTATGAAAATATTTAGTATGTACATAAAAACATTGACAATTTTAGGAAAAACTGTGACATACATCATATTAATACTAGAAATAAGCATAAGCTCGCGGTGCCCACCACTCGGCTCCAAAAAATAAAAAAATCATTCATGGGTATTTGTGTAAGGTTTTATAACAAACTTCCAGGAAACGTAACTGAGTTATCTATTAATAAATTCAAGAACTATGTGAAGCGTAAACTTATTTCGAAAGCTTATTATAGCACAAAAGACTACATGAATGACAAAACTCCATGGAACTAATTTGTTACTTCATTTTTAATCTATTATTCTCGTTATATTTTGTTTTTTGACATTAGATTGTTTTTCTAGAAACATTCTACTAGTATTTTTATACTATTTTTACTTCATATATATATTTTTTTATGTTTAATAAATTATTAAAAAAATAAATTGACGATTTGAAAGTGCTTGTTACTAGGCCTACTTGAATAAAGATCATTTTAAATATTGACGAAGCCTGTTGCGGATTATATCATTGTACCGAGGGGGATGTTTGTTTGTACGCAATTGACGAAGCCTGCGTTGCGGATATTTTTGTGTACCTACTCATTCTTGTTTATTAAATAAAATTGAGTTATCGTTTTGAGTTTGAGTTTAGTTTGAGTTTGAACACAGGGACCGGTGCGGCACCGCGGCGTGGAGACCGCGCGCGGTGACGTGGAGCCGCGGAATCGTGTGTCCGGGCAGATTAGCTATATCGTGATACAAAATTGCAAATCCGCTCGACCGCGCGACTAAATATTTTCTCTTACATAATTGAATGGGAACATGACGCTGTCGGTTGGTGGAGGAAAATTGGTTTTACTCATGTTTTACTCTAACTGGGCGTTTATGGAAAAAACGCGCACAACACTAGAAACACACTGCGATGTGAAGTGAAGAACTAAATAGACCTCTTGGTAACTAGGGAACCGTTTAGAGGTGTACGTCCTCAATAAATGTCTTCTTATACGGAGCTTTGAGTTATGGATGGGTGTGATCCTCTGAAGCGCAATAGTTACTTCCTTAGTTATGCTGCGAGAGCGTAATTATGCAGCAACAAAATAACTACCGTTACTTTTAGTGATGTGCTACTAAATACGGAACCTCTCGTTACGCATGGTGAATATAAGGAATGGGAAATATACTACGGAATGTTCCCCCAGCAAATGTACATTTCCAGGCTCTTCACAATTCTCCACGCTAACCACCACGCGTTAGGGTGCGTAGAGGTAAAAACAGTGCTACGAGCTACGGCGTAGCATACATACATCGCACAGCTACGAAACTACTAGATTATTGAAGCAAAACGAAAAAAAAAGTAAGACTATGTATAGAGTAAAGCGACTTCCTGACTTGGCGGGGCGGGATCGGTATGCGGTATTGTGTACACCATTCAAGGCCCATGACCTACATATGAGTCATACCTTTAAGAGCGATTTTCGCTGCAAGACGAAAAATGCTGCTACACGCTACGGCGCGGCGTAGACGTGACGTAGTTTGGCCTAGAAAACGTTATCGCTCGAAGAGGCATGACATGATACATATATGAGTCAATTGGCCTTGAATGGGTTCTTTCTTCTTCTTATTTAAAAGCTAAGCTCTTGTCGGTGTAACCCAAAGTAGGCCCTCCATCTACTCCGATACCATTGAATGGGTTAATTGCATTTAAAACAAAAATCATTCGATAGCAAGAACCTTTCTTGAAGAAGATTGATAAACACCCGGGCACACCCAATTGTCCCGCTGTTAGAGTTGGGCGCTAACCTTATTCAGAACCTTTTTCACGACGCCAGACAGCGCTTGGCTATAATAAGCTTACGTCATACACACACCATTATATTGCCCGTATATCCTATAGCTAGAATGTTTAAAAAAAAATGGTTATAATCCCTCGTATAATTGATAATGTGACCGATTCCGAAAGGGCCAAATTGCGGGTCGCTTGCCATACGGCCCTTTTTGCGTACAAACAAACATTTCTTAATTATAACGCATTATCAGATTAACATGAATTTGTTTTGTAATTAAGGAACTCAGTCCCAAAGACGTTTTTATAAAAAGTGCACAGCGACCTTTATTCTTATTGTATCTCTGTTTTCTGTCAGTTGTTTATTGTTGAATTTTGATCATAGATTGTTTACAACCGGTAGGGTAGGAACATTTCGCTACCTCTATACAAGTGAGAAATTGGTGATAGTTATTTTCTGCTGAATATTTCCGTGATTGTATAACTCCGCCCCTTTACTCACACATACAATTCAAATAGTAACACTCAATTAAAATACATTACAATTTCATAAATGAACACAACCTAACTTTGTCATTTAAACTAAATGGAAGCCCGGGGAATAATATTAAATACACGTGAAACTGTATTAATTCAGCATTTGGAGCGAAATAACATCCGTTTTACAAATTAGAACACAGCGATACTCCTATCGACTACATACACGAATGATTATAAAATGTAAACACTTTAGTCTTCTTTTAAACTAAATTACTATTTTTTTGTTGTATAAGAACACAAAATTACAGTGTGTATAGTAATTTATCACAGATTTATCCAAGATTTTTATCCCAAATTCATTACGTGCTGAAGCAGTGCGGTTATTACACCTAGGTTACACCCAGGAAAAATATATTGACATTAAATCGGTTCGATGCCTAAATCGTTGTAGTTCTGTGAAGGTAATAAGAGGATATTAGTAAATGAGCAGGTCAATCACGCAACGCTTTGTACGCGCAACAGGTAGATTTAAATGTCACTTTTTGTATGGGAAAATGTTGATTTGACGTCCTAACGTGCGTTCGAAAAGTTACGTGATCACCCCTCTGACCATCAAGGTAACTGTAGCGATATCGCATCAACTCCTTGTTTAGGCCACTACGAGAGTCCGCAACCGCAGCGTCCCTTCAGATGTGATTAGAACCCTGTACCAATAGACGTCTTGACGTGGGTGCGTCTGAGGCGGAGCGCACCGCCGCTTATGTAGAGCGTCCTGTAACGGCGGAGCTTCAAGCTGACCGTCTTCACACCGTACCGTGCTGTGATTTAATTGTGTAAATAGTGACGATAGATAAATGTATTTTCTTTTTAGTGTTTTGTAATGCTACGCTCGCGATTGTAGCCGTTAATATGCAAAAACAAATATCTAAAGCGCTGCCCAGCAGCGCCCGGATAGCGGGTTTCTGGCACTAAAATGTAACAATATCTATTAGACAAAAAATATCTTATCGCACATGGAATAGCATTAATGCCATAAAACATCCAGAAGACCTTAGTTAGCGTAATCCCCGTTCCATGCTACAGGAGCCCGGGATCCGTTGTTGTTTTGTTGGCTACATTAGTACCACTTTCACTGCCAGGAACGCGCGTTGCGGGTGCCTACGCCGTAGTTGCTTTTCGCTACATACGAGGAATACCAAACTAGCTAATAGCTAGCCTACCCATCTATTTTTGTAAGGGAGTCCCTCTGTGAACAAACTGTCCTGCAGTTTGGCCACAGAACATAAAAAACAGTAGAAGTGCTTAGTGGGCGTGGCGCGTGTGCCACTGATGCGCGGAGCTCCGCGCATGCCGCTCAGTTCACCGCTTACACTTATGCGTGACAGTTGTGCAGACAATTTTCAAACAGTACGATAAAAACACACAAATTATGCCTGATTGCGCTGTTTTAGAGTGTAAAAACGATAGACGCTTCGAAAATATCACCCACGGTGGCATTTCGTACCATCGGTAAATAGTATTTCATTTAATTTTACAGTACATATGGTGCTACTTTCCCGCACTAGTGCGGAAAAGAGCACTTTTCGTGCATATGTCGAAACTTTAAAGAGCCATATGTACAGTAAAACGTTGTACGATACACGTGCGAATAGGTAATTCGCAACTCGTGTCGATTTAAAACACTCCCTTCGGTCGTGTTTTAATTTATCTCCACTCGTTGCGAATTTCCTATTTTCGGCACTTGTATCGTAAATAACTATTATAAAATTTTTAGTTATTCCATTCCGCACGCCATACTTAAGCTAGGCGCAAAATCAATATGAACTTTATGTGATTACAATAAGGTCGATTTCTATCGGCTTCAAATAATGGCATACTTCTAGAACATTCGCTACTCACTTGTCCGTTGAACTCGCAAAAATAGTGCGTGGGTGTAGTCGTTAAAGTGTCGATAAACTTATCGATAGTCGTACTCTATCGTGATCGAGTTGAAATGTAATTTTGTTTGTTGAGTGCCTGACAAAACAATCAAAATTATATATTATGCATGTTTTATTTCATTCCCATATACATATATACGTGCAGGAATATTTTTGTAACATCTTGCATTTTGGTATAAAATTCAATTACTTTGATTTTAAAGTGTTAACTTCTTACATTGTAGTAGCCGAATCGTTACTCAATTTGTCCATATAAACTTGTGTTATCTGAAACTTAGTACTAAATTATAAAACGAAATGGCGCTGGCGGATTTATTGGATTAATGTTCACCTATTTTTACGGACTCCGTGGACAGATTTTGAAGAATAGTTTTCTTTTAAAGTATTCTTTCTCTGGAAATTTTCCTATAGGAAAAAGAAATCTCGTGACAGCGCAATCCATTGTTACTTGTTTCTCTATTCTACTTCTTTCTACATTTTTGATATCCTACATTTATCAATTTTAAAGCAAGTACGAGTACATAGTCGTCATAATAATTATAATCCTGCATATTTGGATAATTAGTTATCTCTTATGGATATAATTTTATTGACTCACTGAGCACATCTCTAGTGCAAGAATGAAAATCAATGCGCATCTAGCGTCGACCGGCCGAACTTCATTGTGTTTAAGGTGCGTCATAGTTCGGCTACTCGACGCTAGGTGGCAGCGTTTTCTATGCCATTTTAAATGTCATATCCAAACGTAGTAAGTATCAAAACCTGTGCAATAAAATGTGGACCGTGTCTTTCAGACATAAGGTTTAATATATGGTTGACTACGTGTGGTTTTTTATTATATTTTTATAAAACGCATCGGCCAATCGTGTTCGAGATTCTTTGTAGTGAACTATTTGTAAGTGTGCGTACTGGCGACACCGGTTCTGAGAGTAATCGACGCGTATGGCATTTCCACTATTTTTTTATATTCCGTGAGTTTGGCAGAAGAAAATGCTTAAAACAAGGGTTGTTTAAGTGAATAAATTTTTCTTATTTCTTAACCACGGTCTTGGCAATGAATGTGTTAACTTGGCGCTGGCTCTAGTTTTTGTGGAAGCGACTGCCAGCCGACCTTCCAGCAGGAATGGGAACCTAGACCACTTTGGCTTAGTTTAGGCCCGAGATCCGAAACCAAGACCTCAATGTTGAAGGTACACGTCTAAACCTCTAACCTTTAGTCGCCGCCACCTACAAATGGTATTGTGTAATGCCTTCAGATGTAATTGTGAATGTTATAACTAAGTATGTATATGCAAACGCGGATGTGTTGCCGTGGGTTCATCTTAAGGCGTAACGTATCGTATCGCCGCTTATATGGAGCGAGCGTTCCGGTAAATTAAACAGTGGAGCTTCGATGGCCGTTTTCACACCCTACCGAATAAAACATGTAATAATGATATGAAACATGAGCATTGACAACGCGGTTTACCATTCGCGGTGTGCACATGCCGATGTTTGGGGGGTAGTTGGCAAGTTAATGGTGAAACAAACACTACGTAATTGTTTAATAGTTTTACTTTAATTAATTAATTCTTATTCTTGCGTGTCTAGTTTATCTAAAGCTATGACATAAACTATTTTTTTTTCGTTATTGTTTTAGGGTATAAGAAAATCTCTGGAATTTACTACACAACCTAACGCTCATGAAGATAAAAAATCCAATTCAGCTGTGAATAAAATTAGCGTCGCTTAAGTAGTGTGGCATAAAGCTACAAGAAAAGTGGAGGACTGTATACTGCGTTATTCTAAAAACCCCGATGAACCCCAATTCCCACAAAGAAAGGAAAGACCGACTTACCCGTTACTGTCGTCACCACAACGTTTAACGCCCCTCTTCTGCTTCCAATGCACTTGTAGATGGTTGGTTTGTTAACTTATTTTATATACTTTATTTTAAAACTAGCTGTTGGCTTTATTAATATTTCTCTCATAGACTTTTTTCGACACTGACACTTGACGGATTGTGTCAATGGCGGTTGCCGGTCAATATACTTACTCTTAGCATTGAGGTACATCGGTTTGGCTGTATAATGAACATTTAGTGCCATTTTACATGTACATACGCTTGCCAAGTGTCACGCATTCGCGAAGGTGTGATAAACTGCCAGGTGCGCCAGTCTTAAGCGCTTCCTGTTTCCTTCCACAGTCTCATTTCGCGCACCACGACACCAGCTCTCGAGAATCGCACAACATTACACATAGGTAACTGAATCGTGAGCTACACGACGGTGAATATTGTTAGCATTATAGTGATAACATCTCAATCAATCTACATCAGCAGTTAGATTGATCATCTGCTGGACGTCACCTCAGTCGGACGGTCACCTTACTAACTCCGTTCGCTCAGCGATCCAACATGGACATTGACCTCCAGTATAAGAGTGCGTTACTTTTCTCGGTTTTTTACGCTTACAAGGCCTCTTATCACACCATAATAACTGTGCAAGGCCATTTGATATCTAATTGAAATTCAGTGTCTATCTAACGGTAAAATGGATAATAATGAGAAAATCACAAATGAAACAAAACATGACAGTAATGCAAAATAGCTACCTACTACAACTTAAATGAATAATAAAATATTATGTTTCAACAAGTGTGCAGTCACCTACTTTTATTTCAATTGTATTGTGTGCCAAAATTGTTTCAGGTAAAGAAAAAATATGTTCTTAAATTACTCGAATACATAAATCCCTCCCCCCTCTCTCGTATGTAAGCTCGTAGGAAAACTATATAGGTAGGGAGCACAAAAACACTGTTTACCGCAACAGGTTTCTACTATTTCTAGCTTCACAAACACGTAGATTTAGTTTGTGAAACCCTGATAATACACAAATTGTTTACAGTGAATAGGTGACGGTGTGACACGCAGTCCACTCCGCCTCGGCCGCTTCCTGAGCCCCACCTCAGTTCCTGCTGCTGACGAGCCGAGTATTTGCGACAACATTCACACAACAGCTTGCACTGCGCTACGCAACCGCTGAAGTTTGTCATTGTCCGAGTGGATGCCCTGATAGCTTACTCGAGGGGCTTTAACGTTGACGTTACAAAATTATGTTTTAACACTTTCACTGCCGGGCGCCTACGCTATAGTCTCTTTCCGCTACGTAAAGTCAGCATCATATAGTTAGTAGCAGCCAAAGTAGCCATATATATCGGAACACGTCTCTATTACTATAGGAGTAAGGAAGTGTTACGATATATTTGGCTACTTTGGCTGCTACTAACTATGTGATGCTGACTGTACCAGGAACGTACGCCGGCTACGTACGTAGCGGGTAGCGATTCTTGGCAGTGAATGTGTTACTTCAGAAGTTAATAATTTAAAAAAATCCGCAAATTACTAGGGTTCTTCTTTAAACCAGTTTCTATTAGCGCTTCTGAAATCGGAAGAGAAATAATACGCAAAATAACTCCTCAGTTCAAAAGAAAGGGTCAATCTGACATCTACATTTAGCATTTAAATTTGATAGCAATATGTTTTGCACACTGGTTATGCCCGCCTACAGATGAGAACCAATGAATAAACATTAACCCTTTGAGTCACGTCTCTAGATCGCTAATAATAGAATAGGCAAATTTCGGTTCTTAAAATATTCTGTGCCAACGTCTTAGTAAGTACTACTGTGTACAGTTGACGCCAAAAATATGTTTAAAGCTTGAACACGCCAAAATGTGGGCACATAAATTAACAAATAAAAAAAAAGACCGGGTTGCACTCCGGGAGTGCCGGCAGAAGTGAAAACTCAATAATATTGTAACAGTTTTTCGATCAGGTCACGTGACATCTTACGGTGTCACCCTAAAAATGAATTTGACGCAAATTTATAAACAATTATCAATTATTTTGGCGGACGGGCCGCGGGCGCGTTGGGTGCGACGGGGCCAACGCGCCGCCGCGGCGCAACGGTGCCGGGGTCCGGCGCGCCGACGGGCGGCGGCAAACACAACACCAATTTGTTTTTGCCATTGCCAAATATTTTTCAAAGCTTTATCTGTTTAGGAATAACGTCTAAATTCGAACTATTCTAATTTGCACAGCAGACGGCGGTGGCGACCAAAATATCAATTTGTTTTTGCCGTTGTTAAATATTTTTCTAAGCTTTATCTCTTTAGGAATAACGCCCAAATTCGAACTATTCGAATTTTCTCAATAGCAAAACGGTGAAGGACGCGTTGGTATTATTATAAATTTATTTGCAGAATATGCTATTGCAAAAAGTGTTTAACGGCTTTAGACTCTTACGAATAGCGTTCAGTTTTGAATGAAGTTGAATCGGCTAGCATCAAAAAGTGACCTCCTTCACATGTGACATCACAAAACTCTGTCGCGTATTTAACAATTTTTCCCCATTCCAAAAAGTGCTCAGCGCCGCTAAAGAAGTTTTCACTTCAAAAAATATAGGCTATAATTGAATTAAAAAAGATTTTTATTGTGTTTGTCTACAATTTTAAAGTACATTTTAAAAACAGATACACTGGTTTAATACGCCATCATGCGTACTTTGCGTCGAATGCGGCTCATAAGGGTTTGCACAGCAGTATCGGGGTACTTTTTGCTAGCCCAAGTCCATATTTTTTGCAACTCCGCAGCTGATTTAACATGTCTGCTTTTCTTTTTTAAAATTCCTTTCATTATGGACCAATATTCTTCGATAGGCCTGAGTTCAGGACAGTTCGGAGGATTGCACTGTTTAGGTACCACAGAAACCGCATTCTGTTCATACCATTCCGTCACTGCTTTAGAATAGTGGCAGCTTGCAAGGTCAGGCCAAAACAATGGTTGTGAGCTATGATTTCTTAAAAAGGGTAGAAGACGCTTTTTCAAACAATCTTTTTTATATATTTTACCGTTTACTGTCCCTTTTGTGATGAACGAACGACTTCGTTTGCCACAACTACAAATGGCTTGCCATAACAAGAACTTTTTTGGAAACTTCGATCTCATATTCTTTTTGCAATCTTCTGGAGCGTTTTTACGACTCCTAGAAGTGTAAAATTCTTGCCCTTATGTATTTTTTTATGTTTATGTTTCGTCATCTAGTACAACGCATTCAAATTTTGTTAAAAGTTCGTCATACAATTTTCGTGCCCTTCTTTTTGCGGATAAATTCTGCTTAGCATCGCGATTAGGTGCAGCTTGGGCCTTGTAGGTACGATCTACATCCTGGAGGCATGTACTTTTGTAAAAAAACACATGGATCTGTTTCTGATTAAAAACAATAACAATAAGCGAACAATTACACAAAAACCTTTGAACATGCCAGAAGCAAAATTGAGCCTATTTAAAAAGAATTCCTATTATATGCTAAGCAAAATTTATAATACAGTGCAGAAATCTATAACTAGTTACTATTCATTAAATGATTTCTTTAAATAATAATAGTAGGTAATTAGATTGACATATTTACTGGTATTATATATTTCGACAAATAGTTTTAAACATCGCCATATTGTTAAAATTTACATAATTTCATATTTAAAAATAACTAAATTACTAGAGATTTATAATTATATTTTCCTGCTCTCAACTCTCAGACATCTCAACTTAAATATAAGATTGTGTACAAGTACATGTTGCATGCTGCAAGAGATTTTAGATTTAAGATGTACATTTTGCACGCTGCAGGTCAGCTAAATGTGTGATGCTTTTAAATTATAATAATTAAGACCTTTTGTTAACCACATTTAATGCAATAAAAAATTTACTACTACTACTTGATGCAGACTGCCGACGATCAATGGCGGCGAGGACCCGCGGCGGGCCCGACGCGGGTCCTCGAAGCGCGCGTCCGCGCACTGTGTGAAGGGTTTGAAATACGCGCCCGCCCGCTAGGTCCCGCGCCCGTCCTCTGTGTGTTTTACGCTTTAATCCGGCCCTGGACTTAACATTCTGTATGTAAGATTGCGACATTTGTACCTTTTTTGCGACATCACGTGATGATAACTTCGGATCCGCTCTAAAAAGCTGCAAGACCCGGGCTTCCTTTTTTTTTGTCTTTTACTCCTTGCTTTCCTCCGCTTCCTGGCTTCCATTCGAACGTTAAAGGTTCCCGAAACTTTTTTAGGACCAAACATACGGTGGATTGTGGATATTTTAACAATTTTGCTAGAGATCTATAGCTTAAATGTGGATTTTCTGTATGTTTGAGCAAAATGTTTTCACGCTGCTGATATTCAGAGCTCGCCATTACGAAAACAAATGAACGAATGAGACTTAGTCATAATATTTTTTAATCATCGTACCATGGAGATTTTAAAATAAGTACTAAATAGTTGGTATACTAAGTAAATAAAAAAATACAAGCACTTATGTTTGCCCACGTTTTGGCGAGTTCAAGCTTTATTCCATTGTAATAAGCCGAACAATGTAAACATCTCTTTGACTCCGACTGTACCTGCTGCGCTCGTAACAGATAGCATGTTTTTAGCAAAACGGGTTACGCACAGCCAGCCAGTCAAAAGGGTTCTTATTACCGAAAGCCACCCTATGCTGTTAAACCAGATAAGTCTATTAAAAAGCCTGTTTAGTTTGTAACTCAAGAACAAGATTTTATGAGAAAGATTTTTCTTTTTTAAACAAAAAAACAAACTAAAATATGATGTTTGATATGTTGGATTTGTCTCCGCTCCGAATGGCACACCGTATAAATTCCTTTGCTGATTTCATCCGATACGAAGTTTGCGGGGTCAAAAAAACGCGGGGGGAAAATAAATTTGATCTAGCTAGATCCCATTTTCGGGAAAATTAATTTACTTCGGGTTTACACACGCCGTTGTGGAAAGCTTAGTCGCGCAGGTATTCTAGTTAAATTTATTAAGAGGCTCCCATACGCCAATGACCTTCGATCTGAATCCCTTAGTTTTCTAATGCTTTTTGTAGCTTATTATATTAACAACAACGGCTTTAAGCAATATAGTATCCCATATTTACTTCAAACTTCATTGTTTTCGAGATATTTGGCATCAAAGTTGAACAATTTTAGGCCAAAAAACTGGTTTTCTGGCCATAACTTTTGTGTTAATTGGTTTAAAATTAAAACCCTCTGCCAGTTTTTAGAGACGTCATAGACGAACCCAAATTTCTAGATTTCGTATATGTTAGATCTTTCACGTCAATAGAGATGCGAAATAAGTGTTTTTTTAGACAATGGTTAAAAAAATCATACAAAATTAAGTATTAATTTGTTTCAAAATCCGGTCTGTCAAAATGGAGATAAAAGATTGAAGGACCGATAACCGTTTGATTTATGATTCTATCTGTAGTGCAAAAGTAGTAGATACGATTCAAAACTTGTCAAAAATCGATGAAAACCTAGCAAACATCTTATGACTCACGTAGACTTGGGGTTCTACTTAATCATTCAGTAGAATTATTAAAGTCTGGCTGCCCGAGCGGCTATGGGCATAGAGATACTGGCTGTATCAAAACACGACGAAAATCGTCTTCTTTTGGTTCTCTATGTATGGGATTTTGTTGGCCAATATCAATATCTCATTTTGTGCTTGAATGAGCGCTAATTCACATTTTTTCTCACATAGCGAAGTCTGACTTGTCTGTCACATTATCTTACATGAGAACTGCATAAAATAGCTCATGAGCTACATACAGCACGTCCTTCTTATAACCTGAACACACAAGATCCCACCTGTCTTCATCATCGTTACGTTACGTTGTTACTTTAAATTGAAACTAGTATTCACATTGTTGGTTTTGGTTACAACTTTGGCGGCAACTTTGCTGGTTGATGTATATCCTATCGCCGTAGTATTAAGTATTATTGTACAGTTGTTTGCCCAAATAAACATTAAAACAACATCAATGTGCCCTACTCTAGACATTTGCTAGTGAACCACCGGAGCACTAGCGGAAATTAAAGTTTCTTCCTAGTTACAACTGTATCTTGTCGGCTAGTTGTCGAGACTCGAGTCTGATCAGTTCAGACTTGATCTAATTAAGACCTCTTGTGATGCGATACGGCAAATTTGTTCTATTTGTTCAACCCTGTTCATTCGTGCGAGAATAAGCTATGAGTTTGACATGCACCAGAGTATTTCTGTCACAGTCATCGCTGTTACGCTCAACATGATGGTAAACGATCATTGTTGCCGATAAGCGCGTGTAACTCTCGAGGAACTCTTTATTGAACTTGAGGATGTCCCGAATTGATATTGATTTGTCAGGGAAGTCCCTCACTCCCAAAATAGCGCTTCCTCGATAATTCTGCTGACCTTACGACCGTTTTTAGTCTACCATACTCTCCACGGTCAAAACACTACACGCCTACAGACCAAGCAGTACTACAATGGTTGCGGAGTTTTGTAAGGTCGAGGTACTTCCCCAGTCGATTTTGTTCACTGGCTTAGCGACCATGCAAATATATTTTTATTCCAAGATAAAACAACAACAACAACAAGGCCAAATATCCCTAAGCTGCATCGTGAGCCCTCTTAGTTTTGCCATTGGTCACCTGGTACGTAATCGTCAAGCCTAATTTTCGCTACAGAGCGACAAACGTGTGTACGCGCTACGGCGCACGTAGCGATCTGCGGCCTCGATCGGATATAGAAATTTAATGTGTCTCTTTCAAATTTTTTTTTTATTTTTCGATAGCAAAATAAATAATAGTTGAATGAAACACCATGAGGAAAGTAGAACTTCGACACAAACACAAGTGGCAGAAGTTGTAAAGGGCTGTCTGCCAGGGCCGGGCGACGAACTGGAAACATTCACCCAATTTAAAGTTTCCGGCAGACAACTACCAATTTGCAGATGTCAATCTCGTGTTGAAAGAAAAAATATAACAAAGGCCTTTTCAACTTCCAATTATAACTTACAGAAACGTTGGATAGTATTCTATCAATCAATCGTCATCGGCATGTAACCGGTATAACTACAAGTTATTGATTGAGTGTACCTATATTTAATTAGGTAGCTAAAGCTTGAACTCGCCAAAACGTGGGCACACATAAGTGCTTATATTTTTTTATTTACTTAGTATACCAACTATTTAGTAATTACTTATTTTAAAATCTCCATGGTACGATGATTAAAAAATATTATGACAGTCACATTCGTTCATTTGTTTTCGTGATGGCGAGCTCTGAATATCAGCAGCGTGAAAACATTTTGCTCAAAAATACAGAAAATCCACATTTAAGCTATAGATCTTAGCAAAATTGTTAAAATATCCACAATCCACCGTATGTTTGGTCCTAAAAAAAATTCGGGAACGTTTAACGTTAGAACGGAAGCTAGGAAGCGGAGGAAAGCAAGGAGTAAAAGACAAAAAAAAGGAAGCCCGGGTCTTGCAGCATTTTAGAGCGGATCCGAAGTTATCATCACATGATGTCGCAAAAACGGTACAAATGTCGCAATATTACATACAGAAAGTTAAGTCCAGGGCCGGATTAAGATCTTACAAGGCCCAAGCTGCACCTAATCGCGATGCTAAGTAGAATTTATCCGCAAAAAGAAGGGCACGAAAATTGTATGACGAACTTTTAACAAAATTTGAATGCGTTGTACTAGATGACGAAACGTACATGAAAGCAGACTTTAAACAGACACCTGGGCAAGAATTTTACACTTATACGAGTCGTAAAAACGCTCCAGAAGATTGCAAAAAGAAAATGAGATCGAAGTTTCCAAAAAAGTTCTTGTTATGGCAAGCCATTTGTAGTTGTGGCAAACGAAGTCGTTCGTTCATCACAACAGGGACAGTAAACGGTGAAATATATAAAAAAGAATCCCATAAAAAACATCCCATGTAAAAAAGAGGCCAAGTCTCGAAACTCTTCCACCGTTAAAAGTTGTGAGATATTTCGTAGAGCCAAGTCTCAGACATTCTTATAAATTTCTGCAACGTGGCAATCACACAACTTAACTGTATTTATGGATTTTTGCTTTGCATAATTACCTAAAATTTTATTAAGCAAGCAAATAAAGATTAAAAAGAATGCCTGAGACTTGGCTCTACGAAATATCTCACAACTTTTTACGGTGGAAGAGTTTCGAGACTTGGACTCTTTTTTACATGGAATGTTTTTTATGGGATCTCACTTCTTTTTGTAGGTGTGTTATCCATACATACAAACTATTAATGCAGGCCCATTCTTGCTTTTGAATTTCCCATTCACTGCAAATGTAACTTTGTAATCCTATATATTTGGATTACAAAGTAATGTATACAGTTGGTGTATCTAGAAAACTGGGTTGAAATTGCAATTTTTTATAGTTTTTCCTTTATGTGGCCATTAAACCCTAACTCTGTACCAAATTTCAGCTCTCTGAGTTTATGGGAAGTACTAGTTCTATTTTGATGATCATGAGTGAGTGAGTGTCATAAATGCGAAACTTTGCTTTCGCTTAACTTCGGAACTAAATGACCTACAGACTTGAAATTTTGGATTTTAAGCATGTAATTATAGCTTACTGGATGACGAAAATTTCTGCGTTCTGGTCTTATCCAGAAGTTCTCAAATAGGGGTCTGAAAATGCGGCGAAATGGTTCCAGTAAAGGATGGTACGGCAGTGTTTGCTTAGCGCTCGACTTGGCGGGGGCACTGCCGTGCCCCCAGATGTTTGCAAAAGCGTCTTATACTCTTTTTAAGAAGTCATAGCTCACAACCATTGTTTTGGCCTAATCTTGCAAGCTGCCACTATCCTAAAGCAGTGACGGAATGGTATGAACAGAATGCGGTTTCTGTGGTACCTAAACAGTGCAATCCTCCGAACTGTCCTGAACTCAGGCCTATGGAAGAATATTGGTCCATAATGAAAGGAAATTTAAAAAAAAAAGGCGGACATGTTAAATCAGCTGCGTAGTTGCAAAAAATATGGACTTGGGCTAGCAAAAAGTACCCCGATACTGCTGTGCAAACCCTTATGAGCCGCATTCGAAGCAAAGTACGCATGATGGCGTATTCTAATTATATTTGATCCTGTGTATCTGTTTTTAAAATGTACTCGTACTTTAACATTGTAGACAAACACAATAAAAATATTCAAATTGCTACGCTCGCAGCTGATCCCGGGGTTTTCTCGCTGAGTAGCGGAAAGCGCCAATGACGTAGGCGCCCGGCAGGCGGGTTGCAATACGCGGGGCATTGAGAAAAACGACTAGCTGTAATAAAATGTAAACGCTTTTACATGAATGAACATTTATGTAATTTCAAGAGTATCACGACAATGCAATTACAAATACAGTGGTTACTTATTTACGAGTGACCCGAACCGTCGCTGGGACGTGTTGAGAACTACTCACTACCGGAAAGCGGTCCATTGCGAGCCTTACTATTAATTAAATAATTTAAATATCGCAGTATCGCATGATAGTATTCCAAAATAATTACTTACAAAAAAAACTTATGAATAAACTTTGGAAGTATGGCTATATTTCAAAAAACGATTGGACGTAGTTTTTAATTCATTCAATAAAGTGCCTTTTTTTTCCTTCAGTGTTACATTTTGTATTAAAGTACCTACAAAGGTTGTTGCAAAGACTCACCAAACATAATAATAATATGGTCAGACAGAGTGATGGACATGGCGAAACTAATAAATGTTTCCTTCTCCAGTCTGGCTACAGAATGATATATAACACTTCAAACTCGGCATTGTACTCTGAAGAATCTATGAAATTCGTTTCTGAAACTCCAGCAATTAGATCCTTTATTAGCTACGATATATCAGCTTAACTACCTCACGTGTAAGTTTTTATTACTTACGATCTTTATCGGATAAATTATACCGAGACCATAAAGACACACAAAACACGTTCTTTGAGATCATCGCCCACCTTGTCATGCGTACGTCCACGTACCATACACCCTTAAAATTTCGTACCAGTTCAACAAATCACTCATTTTGCAAATTTTTCATTCAATTCAACTCTAAAACATAATGTCATCATTAACCCGATTAGCGACGAAATACTCTATTAATTGAGCTGCTACCTCGTCAAGAAAGCAAAAGAACGAGTTTAAAATCAATTAACACCCTCAGTGCCGTCCCTCGTTGGGTCGGAGCCTGCGCCGTCACACGGAATAAGTGATATTGGAACGCACCCGGCTCGGATGGACAATTTATTCATTGATAGCTAACTCACTTTTCTCTGGCGACTGAAGCCAATACTTAACTAATACTCGTAGCATGATACTGATACTCGCTTGCTTAACATTTTTATAATTATTATATTTAGTTACTGTCTACCCGTAGGGCGTCGCAAAGAACGCAGGTGGAGCAGAGGGATAAAATATAGCCTAGATGTCCATTTTATATAATGGTGGACGAGTTTTTGGATACGTACTTAGTTTTGGAGATTAACTTAAGTACAAAGCTACCAGTACCAGCTCACAAAACAGCACTTAACTTTAATTTTTATGTTATCGAACAGATTTGCCCCAAACAGTATCGATAAGATTACTTAAATGAATGAAATAAATGATTTTTGTATTCTGCAAGTAGGCCGTAATGCTGCCCTGTTAAGCCAATCTCACGTATCTTTGAAATGGGCATTTCGAGAAAACCGCTCTTTAAGTTTTAGACAGACTTCTTGTCATAACTTATAAATTTATGGCCCATTTATGAAATAAAAAATATTATTCAACTAAGAAATGATGTAGCAAATGAAAAGACATATTTTTTTAACTATTATAGCACTTCAGTTATTGAATTATGCCATTAGGCATAATAACAAAATTAACGCTCTAAAATTACATACATTTTGAGTTACGCGAAATGCGGTATCTATCTATACGTGAATGTGGCCTCTGCTTATACTCCGTCGGTAGCACAGCGATTACGCTGATCTCCAGTATCTTAATATTTCCTTAAATAAATTGGATATAAAACTCAAAAAAAATTACTCATTTGGAGGAAAATTGTTTAATCATAAAAGTAATCGTTAACATAAAGTTTTATCACTAAATCTTTTCATTGGCACATAAAAAAAAAAATATGGTCACTTAGTCTTCATGGACCTCTACAAATGTACAATTTCTATTTTGATCATTAAGTAAGTATTTCTTATATCTTATACCATTCATCCATTAACAAACATTACGCCCCCGATGTCCTAGATACCTGAGTTTGGCGAAACTCGAGCAACTACCGCGCGCGACATTTTTATACTTGCACGGTTGCGCCGAACTCGCGTATCGAAAGATACCGCCAATTGGCAAAACTCAAACGAATCGCGCGTTAAGCTTATTTGTGGTAACTAAAGATACGGGATGGTGCGTAAGTTGATTATTGGCGAAAATTATGGGAAAAATAATGAACACCTTGTGCGTATATATATAAGACACTATTTAGAATCGATTTAACCCGGTTAACCCAAACTGCTGTAACTCAAGATACGTGAGATTGGCTTAACAGGGCAGAATGGCACTTTTACTCATTCTAATTCTATGATTTCTGATTCTGACGTTTCTGAAAAAGAAGACCACTGTTAAGAAGAAACGCCGAAACAAACTCAAGAGTCAGACATTTATTGCCAATAAAAGATTATTATAATGATAGTTCTAAGAAACAAAAATATCATAATGCGTTGTTCTACAAGAAAACATGTCTGAAACTGTGATACACAATGCAAGGCAGAGTAAAATAAAATGGAAATGCGGCTACTAACTAAATTCTTGGGTATGTTTTCTTGTAGGAACTGTGGCATCTAGCTCCCTAGGCGTGAATACAATGACTATTAAATATTGAATGATTAAGCTATTTTGGGCCAAGCATTTCTGTCAGTTAGATCTCCTCCCCAACCTTTGACATCAATGTTTTTTTCAATAATTTTTACCCGAAAAAGACTCTAGGTACTTTACGAACACGAAACTTGTTGGTTGCTATTTTATTTTTATTTCTGTGTTATTTTAATATTATTTTTACAGTAAATAATTTCCTGCTGTGAAGGTTGATTTGACCATTTCGCTCGCAAGCGTCCTTATTCAATTTAACAAATCATAACAGATAAGATATCCCCGTCTGTCTAGAGATTCCGATGGATCCGTGAATCCAGGACAGGTAATCTATCAAACTTGGAACTGCATTAGACTCCCTAATGCTCGCGAAGTTGAGCTGTCCTTGAAATAGATAGGTTTCCGTCGGTTGAGAGGACTAATAGCGTTTGCGGTGGTGAGTTTCAATTACTTAGATATAAAAGGAGCAGCAAAAGTGGCTGTGGGCCCAATATTTATATCACTAGAACTTAGGTATAGGGACTAATCATACCTCTGTCTTATGCCAGTAACGGCAAAGAAATACATTCAATGGTTCTTTGTTACTTTGGTGCCAAACTATGTACATAAATGAAGACAGAACATACACACACACATACACGTACATTTGATTGTAATTGTGTGATAATTAGATCAAAAAATAATTCATAAATATTAAGAAAGATATCCAATCGAGTTATTTACAGTCACTGAGGCCGAAATCGGCAAGGATACCATCATCAGATAAATAAAAGTGCCATATATCTGACTTGGCGCCAAATCTTGTCTGTACGCCCACACGAGCTTGTTTTGCCGAACATTTGCATCGTTAATGTTCTGCGCACTTGTTCTGACACACGTATGAGCTCGCTTCACGTGGAAGCAAGGTCCCTGAACTAATACCTGAACTTGAGTCGGGAGTGCCGAGATGAATCATTTTACTCACAAGATCTTACACAAACTACAACTTGAACTTGCCAAATTTTAAATAAAAAATACACTTCGTTTGAAAAACTCAATTATTCACAAGTTTCTTGAACAGGAGTTGGATTTCTTATATAAGTCTGTTCCATTAATCACAGTAACTGATCGCCGCAGGGAGTTCCATCTGTAATTTTTTGGGGATCAGCGGATCCTCTGCATTTCTGCAGACCGGAGGAAGATGGTAGCCAGATTGAGCCAAACTATACTAACTATTTAAAATGAAAAAAAAAAAATGAAAAATATTTATTAGTGTCTTACATGTTGAAAATACATTAAAGGTTGGAACCTCCTTTTAAGCATATAAATTGCTTGTGTCAGGAGACCCAACTATTCCAACCCTCCACCCACCCTTCATTCCGCTCTTCCAACTATTAGATGACATTTAATAATGTCATTTTTTCTTTAATTAAATAGCATGAATTCACAAAAAGATCGTCAGAGTGTATAAGAATAATATAAATGAAAGTCAGAATCAAAATATGTACATTGCAAAAATTAAAACAAATGTAGTGGTAAGGAACAATTGAAATAATATTAAAATGGTACAAATGTCAAAGAAGTAAAATGTCAAATTATGAATAAAAGCTAGGGCATCCTAGATATAAATAGTCATGTGTCAAAAAATTATGAAAAAGGTGTAAAAAATATACATAATCAATATTCATAATAAAATAATAATGTCATTTTAAAACTAAAACATGTCAGATACACATACAATTTACAATTTCCAAAGGTCCTCTACGTGGTGGATCTAAATCACCACGCACACCTCCCAGATGATCGGGGTTCACCCGTGAATTTAAATAAGAGAGAGAGAAAAAAGAGAGAATAATTAAAATTTCAATTGATTGATGAAGACCATTTCCTTTCAAAAATCATCACAATCACTTGGCACATATATCAAGTCTCTGTAGTGAGAGTAGTGAGGCACTGGAAGTACTGGAACGACGTGCACATGCGTGACAGGCCTGAAATTTATAATGTTAAATAAAATATAAGTAGGTAGGTAATTTAATTTAGGGCCTGTTTCATAATCGCCGGATAAAGTTATCTGCCAGTTAAAATTATTGCTACCCTTTTCTCCCGTCATATACAAGAAAAGTGACGGCCAACATTTATCTGACGGATATGTTTTAACTGGAGATTGTAAAACAGGCCCTTAATCTCATGTGTCCCCCCCATGTGTCTCATGTGTGTGTGATGTGAAAAAAATCGTGTTAGTAGTACACATAATGAATTTAAAAGGAAAACTATCACGGACAAGAAGGCATAAGTAGTTACCGAGTAATAGTCGACGAACTTAATGTGTACTTGGAAAGGCCAATAGGGAATATTCATGACATTTTTTTATTTTTTTTATCTATTCTATAAGTAATTATATAACCGGAAAAAAATATAACACTTTCACAATATTATTAAATAAGCTAAAAAAAAATAATTAAAATTACTATCATTTTCGGACGATCAAAACGCCACCATTTTGGCGCGCTCATTTGTGACGTCACCGTGCAGCTTAGTGCACGGCGGTTCTTAAACAAATTAACAACAAAGTGTTTGATTCACACTTTTAATAAATGTGAGTGATTAAAGCTTATAAGATCAACTTATTGTAATGGAAGAGCACACAAAAGCTTATTATAAATATTGTATTGTCCCTATGTGTGAAAATCACATTAAAACTGCAAATATTTTCATATGCCCAAAGGTGCAAATATAAGGATAAAGTGGTGTAAGGCGATGAGGAGAGATAATGTATCGTGCTTGAGTAGTTTATATTGTTGTGAAGATCATTTCGACGTGAGTATTAAATATGTATGTACCTAAAATCTTTTTTATTACGACTCGCGAACAATATAGGTAAACAATAACCTAACCTCAAAATTGTATTATATACTTATTCATAAAACTATTCTGATTCCCAATTTTTTTAGTTATTAATGTTACAAATATTATGATTTTTGTTGATCAACAGCTGACTAGCTACGAGTGTTGATTTTGATCAAGAAACGTTTTAGCTAAGTTTCTTTGTTTGCACTGTTGATCGAAGAAAGTTAAAAGAATTTAATCCTTTTTACTGAGTGACCTACACAAATTTGTTTTATTTATAAGCCTTGACGAAAACAACCTAGTTTGTTAAAGTTCATAAAGATGTTCTCAACATTTAACATTCCTAATAGGTACCTACATATCTTTGATTATATAATACTAGCTTCTGCCCGCGACTCCGTCCGCGTGGAACTCGTTTATACTATCTCTATACCAAATTTAATCCAAATCGGTTCAGCAGTTTAAGCGTGAAGAGGTAACAAACAGACAGACAGACACACTTTCGCATTTATAATTTATTATTAAGTAAGTATATATAAAATATATAATATAACTAGCTTCTGCCCGCGACTCCGTCCGCGTGGAACTCGTTTATATCGTAGCTCCCCCCATATCCCCCAAAGGGATGAAGTGGGGGTGAAAGTTTGTATGGAGCTACGATATAAATGAGTTCCACGCGGACGGAGTCGCGGGCAGAAGTTAGTATATATAATATATAAAGTTATAGTATAGTAAAATAGTATATAGTATGGATAAATATATCTACTAGTTTTTTATTCCACTTATTTAACAAAGACACCTATTTGAAGTAGTTTAAAAGTCTAGCTATTTGAATCGCCAAAATAGGTTATAATTATTTAATTGACCAATCTCACGAGTATAAAAACAAGGAATATGAAAATTTATTGAATATCTGTAACTTATTTACCTTGCAGCTTTTACTCCTCTTAGTTCAGCGGACGTAAAGTCACAAATATTTGCGAAGTATGTATTAAATTTAGTCATCATGACCACATCAATTTTAGGCAGATTATCCGACTGTGCCTTGACAAAACCGCCTTCAGTCATTGAGGCGAGTCTTTTTTCACTTAATAATTACCAAAAAACACTGATTATTTATCATAAACAGCGGCCAAACAATGCGAATAACTTTCAATAATCATACTAACGACCTGCACGGTGACGTCACGTTTCGCTCCGCCAATAGCGTTGCGTTTTGGAAATTTGCGAGGGAATTTGAAAAATAGTACTTTTAAACAATTTATTTTATCAATAGAAACATGATAATTTGAAAAAATAATCATGTGTGTATATTTATTAAGCAATATAGATTACACGTGATTTTTTTTGTCCATTTCTAAATCACATGCATATTCCCTATTGTACAAATTCGGCCGATGCAACCGCACCGCACGTCGATGTAACTAAGACAGGCAACTACGGAACCCTACACTGCGCGTGGCCCGACACGCACTTGGCCGGTATTTTATGACATTCTGTATTGTAATTTAATTTAATTTTAATGTATTTAATTTAATTGTAATGTATTAGTAATGATACTTCGATTGGTTATTTAATTTTAATTTAATATGAATGTAATTATGGATTTTTATCTGAAATAAATGATTATTATTATATCCAGTCAAAATGTGTTATTGGTTATTCAAGCCCGACTATTTAACTAAATATTGGATTAGGCACGCGCAAAATTTCCAGTGTCGCTTTACCAGCTTTTCTATCCTCCGTCTATGGCACTTCCGTTCTCGTAGGCAAATCCTGAGGGCTTTTTGTCCATCAAACTACGAGACGATATGCCTGGCGGAGGCTAGAAATGCATGGCAGATGGCTTGTCCCGGTCAAAATCTTCCTGCAAAATTACATATCCAACGGAGCTGGCATGACATGTTGTGCAAAATTGATTATACATCCTATTTAAATTCTAGTTCTGGTCTTAACCGCGCACGACTACTGGCAGCGGCTGAACGGGAATATGGCCAGTGGCCGGTACTTTTTTGGAACCTGACACCTTAAGACTCTTGAGACTAGATGTGAAGGTATGTACCCCCGACAAGTGCCCCTGTGGCACTTTCGTCGACGAGTTGGGCCACCACGGCTTGTCGTGCCAAATAAGCGCAGGCCGCCGGTCTAGACATGCCGCCTTAAACGACATTATCCGCCGTACTCCTGCCACTGTCAACACACCATCAATTCTCGAACCAAACGGTGTGTCAAGAGACGATGGTAAGAGGCCGGACGGGATGACCCTGGTCCCGTGGAAGATGGGGCGAGTGTTAGTGTGGGAGTAGTGTGGAAGATGGGACGGTGCATCCCATCTTCCACGAACTACTTCCAAGGCGGGCGGCGCAGCAGAGGCGGCTGAAACAAAAAAGGCCACATAATACCATTTTATGGCATTCGGAGTCGAGACCCCTGGACCTTGGGGTCCAAGTGCTCGAAAACTATACAACGAGCTTAGCAAAAGGCTTGTCGACACTACAGGTGACCAAAAAGCTGGCAGCTTCCTTGCACAGCGGATTAGTATTGGTATTCAGCGAGGTAATGCTGCCAGCATCTTTAGTACGATGCCACGGGGGCCCTTTTTAGAGATTTTTAAGTTAGCTTCAGACTCTTCTATTTATTGTTATTGTAAATAGTTTTATATTCGTTCTCTTAGTATAATATGTTTGTTTTATCAATAAATGAACTTTGCTTTACTAAATATTTAAACAAATTTAAATGTTGAGTGTTTTATTCCCAGAAATGTGAAAGTAGTTTTTGTGCTTCCTCCTCGATCCCAGTTAAATGTCACATCTACAGTAGACATCACTCCCTCTGCCTCTCGATCTGCCTGTTGATTGGAATTTGTTCTGAATTTTGTTTTATCGTAGCGTTGTTACAATACTTAAAAAGTCTTTGCCGATGCCGAGTCGTTCGGATTAGGCCCTAACACTGAGGAATGGCGAAAAGTTTTAAGCGCCTACTTTTATCTTATTCCGTTTTGTTACAAGCCGAGAATAAAAGAAAAAAGTAACTACATACATAAAGACTAGACTAGATTATCTGTCATCAAAGTCGCGTCCAATCGATTTTTTCAAATTTGCAAATGGTGATGTACAGAATTGCAGTAAAGTGTCAATGAGAGGACGAGTGCCGAGGAGTAAAAGACCGCGAATAAGGGAAAGGTGATTTATTCTAGCTGGTCAATCGTACACTAACATATTGCTACACTTATGTTTATAATTACACGTCGGATACAACGCTGCGTGTGCGAGGTTAATGACATTATTTTGGGCTAGTGCAAAGTGCACGCGCATCGTTGCAGAAAACAATGTACATCCTTGTACATACTGCCATCTCAGAAGAAGGCATAAAAGGAATAAGTTACAAGGTACACTTAATTGGTAAAACTCCATGATCGTAAAAATGCAAAATTATTGTTATACCTAACAATTAAGTTATAACACATAAAAACATGTAATATAAAATGCAAACTTTCTATTACTAAACAATTATTATATGCAACATGGAAATTGCAAAATTAGTTTTATTTAACAACTATAATATACAAAAAACGTGTAAAATATAATTTTAAGTTAAGAATCGGTCACTTTGCTTAAGAGTCTGTGCTCGTCCTAGTGTCAAAAACCACTTGTTTTGCGGAAGTGGTAGCTTTCCGCGCAATCGGCACTGGCTCACTCCCGCACTCTATTTTTTCACTTTTAACACTGACACAGGTTTCTTCCTTGGCACTTGGTTGCTGCTGTGCCAGTCTCCACGTTCCTGTACGGTATTTGTAGTACACGAAGATGCCCGTCAGGAGGATAACAGTGCTGATGATCAATGATGCTCCAATGGTTAAGTATTGATATTGATCGTGAGGATCTCTTCAAGTTTGGATTGGGTTTTAAGCAGAGTTATATCCCGGTGAATATTTGAAAATTGCTCTTCGTGAGTTTCATTATTGAATGTCATGTGGATTATTGAAGTATTTAGTACATCGTTAAGTAGTGATAGCTCGGGCGTAATATCCGTGTCCAAGTCAATAATTGATTTTGCAACGTAACCTTTGTTCGCGTACAACATAAAGGAGTCACCTTTCAAAACACAACCCTGACCTAGAGTTATCAGTCCGTTGTTAAGTAATACTTTCGATGTCAGCCCGTCTGGGCATAAAATGCGAACAAGGCACTCGTCGCAACAGGTGAAAATCCATGTGTTTTGTTTATGTAATTTGATCCATTTGTCACTGCATGGTTTTGTTTCCGTATGACAATACGAATTATATAGTTCCCGATGACTTAGTACTTCCGTATTGCAAATTGATATCCCTTGTTTTATATCATAAACGGGGTGATTTAAGTGGCATAATAATTTCTGTTCATTCATTTGAAGGCACGTATTTATGTCTGGTTGCTCGATCGGTATAAAGTGTCCTGGTGAATATTGAATGCTATTAGTTCTGTTCCAGGAATGACATGAATAACATTTTGTTGCGATATGTGTTGAGGGATGCTTATAAGTTTGTCAAGTTCAAATTGGTCGTCACTTAGTAGCGGAATCTGTGCTTCCATTATAAGATACTGGTCGGTAATACGAGCGCGAATTGTAAGTAATTTATACAAGTTACGTATGTTATCCTGAACGTCTGGGAGTGCTAATTTGCTATCTAGATGTCGAGCTATACGGTTTAGTTCCGTTTGCAATTGCTTAGGAGACAACAGGTGAACGTCGACTTGGCCGTGGTACATATTTGTCAGCGTATTGATGACGGTTTGTTGTGTGTTTTGTAGGTGCACCAGGATTGCATTCGCTGCCATCGATGATGTCATGAGATAAAATGCATTTCTTGATCGTGCTCTAATTGTTTTGCTGTGTCTGTTAAACGATTTAGGTGCTCAGTGATTATTTGAAATTGCTTATTCATGATGTCTTCATTGCGTTTTAGTATATTACCTTCGGCTTCTAATATGCTCGTTTGGTTTTTTATTAACTGAAGTAAATGATGGTCTTTGTGCCGTGTCAGTCGGATGTCATTTTCGTACTTTTCTGCGAATAGTTGATCCAGTACTCCAAAGAGTGTGTATATATCCCACTCCGTCCACTAAGTCCTCTTTTGTATCGAGTTGTTTCCATGGGGTGAGTTTTAAGAAGAGTGTTGTAGAACAGGAATTCTTTCATATCTTGATCTAATTGATTTATGACCAAATGAAATTGTGTCAGTAATGTCGGTCGAGTGAACTGTTGAATGTGTTTGACATAACTGTCTAATGCCTCCACATTTTGCCAATAATTTGTCATATTATAGTAGAGAATAATTTTCCAGTCATCTTTAATTTCTTGTATGTCAGCAATTTCGTCGAAGTATAAAGTCCGATTAGGGTTCAGTGGCGTGATTTTAAAATCTTTAGTATGAGCATGTGCGGCGGGAATCGATAATGTCATTAGCATTAATACGGAATGAGTTAGGAGTGTTGTCCACGAAATCTTGCTTGTTCGTCGCGTAGATCTAACGTTTTTTGATGTTGGCGGGGAAAGTATCGTTGTAATTTTTCGTATCCTTTTCGCTGGTAACGAGGGGAACTAAATTGTACAGTCGGGGTAAGAAAACCTTCGTCAGTTATCTTTTTCATTCCTTTGTCAAATCGTAAACTCTTAGTACCTTTTGAAACTAAAGCATTACGCAGACAACCGCACATACAATTATACTAACATAGTTGTTGTATATGTTTCTTTATTAGTGGGTAGTTTCAAACTGTTTAATAATTGTCGAATGAGGGTGGTCAGGGATTTTGTATAGGTAGTCCTCGAATAGATCTGATTCAGAGAACAACGCTGTTTTATTGCTGCTCCTGGACATTCCCGGGGAACCTTCCTGGCGACATACATAATAAACTGGCGACGAGTCGTGAACGAATCAACGTGTGTGCGAACGCGGTGAAGTGTTTGGAAAGTAATATCTTGTGCGAACGGAATTGAAATATGTCGGTTGGCAAGATGGACGCGTTCGATCGACACAAAGACAATTGGTCAACCTATGTGGACAGGCTGGAGCAATATTTTATTGTAAATAGTGTTGAAGATGTCCGCAAAGTACCCTTGTTAATTACCGTAATGGGGGCAGACAGCTACGATTTGTTGGTGACATTGTGTACGCCAGCTAAGCCATCACAGAAAAAATACGAGGAGCTGGTCCAACTTATGGAAAATCACCTACAACCAAGTCCGAGTGTTTTGGCGGAAAGATATAAATTTCGTCAGCGCAAACAAGAAAAAAATGAAACAATAGCGGATTTTATTGCAGACTTACAAAGGCAGACTAAGTACTGTAATTTTGGTTCGTGGTTGGATGACAGTCTACGGGACCAATTTGTATGTGGATTGTATAATGAGAGTATTCGTCTACGGTTGTTTACGGAGACAGATTTAAAGTTTGCGAAGGCTAAGGATTTAGCAATAGCGATGGAAGCGGCAGAGGTTAACGCAGCAGCAGTTGAAAATCGTGGCCGTTCAGTGGGACATGACGTCAGCGCGCCATGTTTTGTGATGGGCAGTGATGGCCAGTTTAGGGGAAAGACGCCGCCACGGCACAACAGAGTTTATGCTAAGCGGGTGGAGATGGACCGATCGACGACCAGCGGACAGCGGTCGTACCCTAGCAACAGGACACCCGTGACGTCACGAACAGCTGTTAGCGGCCGCGGTCAAGGTCAAGCGCAGTGTACTGCATGCGGAGGTGCGCATGTGACGGAGGCGTGCAAATTTCGTTTTTACGTTTGCCGAGTTTGCAATCGGGATGGGCACTTAAAGAAAATGTGCCCGCGGCTAACTAAGGTAGCTGAACATAATTACGTCGAGGATGAGTATTCGGAAGAGGAAAAATGCGACTTAGAGGTAAATCTTTCCTTTGTTAAAGAAAGTACGTTAGGTAAATACAAGCCATATTTGATGACACTCAATATCAATAACCAGGATATTACTATGGAAATAGATACTGGCAGTACAATAAGTTGTATTAATTCAGAGATTTACGATAAATATTTTCCAAATTGCAAGTTACTGCCTAGTAATTTAATATTGAAATATTATACGGGGGAATCAGTCCGCACCTTTGGAAAAATTAAGCCTGTCATTACGTATAAAGATCGGGTTATGCCGCTTGATTTGTATGTGATAAAGAATGGCAAAACTAATTTACTGGGTAGGCAGTGGTTAGTGGAGTTAGGTATTGCTGTTTGTGGCGAATTAGAGTCTATAAACTATGTTAATACATCTGGCGATTTTAATGTGTCAAATTTCAGTTCCAGATTTAAGAATGTGTTTGCGGAGGGCCTGGGGAGGTATAACGGCAGCCTAGTGTCATTGCGGGTCCGGCCGGACGCGCGCCCCGTGTTCCTGCGCGCACGGCCCCTGGCGTACGCGCTGCGCGAGCCGGTGGAGCGCGAGCTGGAGCGGCTGGAACGCGACGGCGTCATCACACCCGTCGAGACCTCCGAGTGGGCCACGCCTATCGTACCGGTGGTCAAGTCAGACGGAACGATACGTATATGCGGCGATTATAAGATAAGTTTAAATAAGCATTTAGATGTGGACCGTTTTCCTTTGCCTAGGGTCGAGGATTTGTTTGCAAAATTACACGGAGGGCAGAAATTTAGTAAAATTGATCTTTCTCAAGCATATGCGCAACTCGTACTTGATGACACGGCTAAGTATACGGTTATTAATACGCATAAAGGTTTATATAAATATAATAGATTAATATATGGCTTATCCTCAAGTCCAGGAATTTTCCAAAGGATTTTGGAGCAAATGTTTGCTGATTTACCGAAAGTAGGGGTGTTCCTAGATGACGTGGTCATTACAGGCGACAATGACCAGGAACACATGGGGAACTTATATAAGGTATTTGAACGATTGGAGAAATACGGTCTAAAAATTAAAAAAGAGAAATGTTCTTTTCTTGCGGATTCTATTACCTACTTAGGATATGTGGTGAACAAAAACGGCCTTCACACATGTCCTAAGAAGGTTAGAGATATTTTAAATGTCACGACGCCGAGTAACGTATCCGAGTTACGATCCTTTCTGGGAATGACTATGTACTACGCCAAGTTTGTGAAAAACATTAGTACAATACTCACGCCGCTTTACCACTTGTTAAAAAAAGACGTAAAGTTTGAGTGGTCGCAGCCATGTGAGGAGGCATTTAATAATGTTAAGCACTTGTTAGCTTCCAGTGAAGTGCTGGCTCACTACTCGCCGGAGCTTCCGCTGAGGCTGACCACGGACGCCAGTAGCGTGGGCGTGGCCGCCGTAATCTCCCATGAATTTCCTGACGGCACGGAGCGCCCCATAGCCTACGCTTCGCGGGTATTGAACAGGGCCGAGAAGGCTTACTCACAGATAGATAAAGAGGCATTGGCGATTATCTATGCTGTGCGGAAGTTTCATCAATACTTGTATGGCCGTAGATTCGTTTTAAGGACTGACCACAAGCCGTTGGTGACAATATTCAGAGACAAAGTCGGGATTCCGGTGATGGCGGCTAGCCGAATGCAGAGATGGGCAATCATATTGGGCGGCTATCAATATGATATTGAATACGTACACACCAGTAAGAATGGAGCGGACGCGCTGTCGCGATTACCACCACACAGGCCAGATAGTAAATGCACGGAGGTGACGGAGGAAGAGATAACGTACCTACATTTTGTACAAGATTTCCTTCCCGTTACCAGCCATGATATAAAGAAAGCGACGGAGAAGGACGCATTACTGAGACAAGTACTTATATACATTAAAGGCGGCTGGCCGGCGTTTTGCACCAGCGATGATTTAAAACCTTTTTTCTGCAGAAGACAGGAACTATATGTGGAAGGTGGTTGTATTATGTGGGGTTACCGAATGGTCATTCCTGAAGACTTACGGGCAGGTATCTTAAAAGAGTTGCACATCAGCCACCAAGGTATGGTTAAAATGAAGAGTATGGCCCGGAGTTATGTTTGGTGGCCCAAGATTGACCAACATATAGAAGCAGTGAGCCGGACGTGTGCCATTTGCACGGTGGAGGGAGCAGCGCCCCACCGAGTGAAATGTCAGCCTTGGCCGTATTACTCGGAGCCCTGGAGCAGACTTCACGTCGACTTTCTTGGACCTTACGAGGGCAGAACTTTTTTCGTCCTAATCGACTCGACAACTAAATGGATCGAGGCCTTCCTGATGAGTAGAACCACAGCAAGGGCGGTGATTAAGGTGTTACGGGAGACTTTTGCAAGATTTGGACTGCCAAAAGAAGTCGTATCGGATAATGGCCCGCCTTTCTCGAGTCAAGAGATGGACGACTTCATGAGATTAAATGGAATAACACACACATTTGCAGCGCCATACCATCCGGCTTCGAATGGGGCCGCAGAAGGGGCAGTTAAATTATGTAAGAAAGCTATTAAAAAAGCGATAAGGGAACAGCAGGATTTAGAAGAAACGCTACAAACTTTCTTATTCAATTATCGTAACAGCGAACAAGGAACTACGGGAGAAACTCCGGCCGTGCTACTACAAAGACGGCAACTTCGCTCCAGGTTAGATCTGTTAAGACCATCAGGCGCAGTGGAAACGAAAGTTCAGCAGGCGCAAAAGAAGCAAATCTCGTCAGGGGGAGGGAGCCAGCCCAAGCGAATAAACGAAGGGGACCCGGTGTGGGTTCAAGAATTTAACGCCAGGGACAAGTGGGTATCGGGAACGGTATCAAAGGTAACGGGGTCTCGAAATTATGTAGTGACAAGGGAAAACGGTACCACATGTAATAGACATTTAGATCAATTAAAAACGCGTATGGTATATTGTTGGCCAAGCTCCGTTCCGTCAGACAGCACCCCGGAGGCGACGCCGATTCACGTGTCGATGTCGCCGCCGCGCTCCTCACCCGCGCCGCCGGCGACGCCCGCGCCCACCGCGTCCACCGCACCGGCCGACTCCGCGGTGACACTAGCCCCGGCCCTCGAATGGAAACGTACTAGGAAACCCCCTATGCGTTATGGTTTCGAGTTCGATTAATAGGAACATTGTTTTTCCTTTTTTTTATAATAATTGTAATTAGTTCTTACGTTCTTAGTTACGTTTTGTTTTATACGTGTAGTTAAGTCTTTATATGTATGTTTACCTAGTGCCGATTCGACCAAAACAAGAATGGGCCCACCCCAACCATTATTTACTTGCATCTTCATACAGTTGAGGTTCCCGTTCTCATTTGATCCGATTGGGCTTAATGTACGTAGTTGGGTTAAGAAGGAGGGCAATAATTAAGAAGAGAGGTGTTGTATATGTTTCTTTATTAGTGGGTAGTTTCAAACTGTTTAATAATTGTCGAATGAGGGTGGTCAGGGATTTTGTATAGGTAGTCCTCGAATAGATCTGATTCAGAGAACAACGCTGTTTTATTGCTGCTCCTGGACATTCCCGGGGAACCTTCCTGGCGACATACATAATAATAGTATGATAACAAGGTTCAAATTAGTGCACACCTTTGACCTACGTCTAGTTTCATATCAACATCAAACCTTTTTAATGGCCTATTTAGTTATTTCAAACTTTTAATTAGTTACGATATCTTCTGTTTAATTGTCAATGTCTGTCACTGTCACATATTTTTGCAATAATAATTTATCGCTCCGTCGTGTAATTTCGATAATGCCGAGGAATTTAAGCATCGAAGAAAGAGCTGCAATTATTGCGGACCATGAAGCTGGGTATAATATTAGCGAAATTTCGTCAAATCTCAACATAACCAGAGATACTGTAAGGTTCTGGATCACCCGACACGCGGAAGAGGGTCATCTTACTGATCATCGCCATACTAATTCTGGACGCCGCCCGACCCTCACCCATGAACAATTAAACTTTATGAGGCAAAAATATGAAGATAATGGTTTTGAGAAAACTAGTTTTTTTGCTGAAATGTTTGACGTGTCTCCAAGAATAATTAGAAATGCATTGCACTCAATGGGACTACATCACCGCCGTCCTGCCAAAAAAGTGGCTTTAACAAGTGCTCATAAAGCTCAACGTTTAAGTTTTGCCCGATCATACTTAAACTTCGATTGGTGTCACACAATTTTTACGGATGAAAAGTGCTTCCAATCATCCCAACATGGTAGACTACACTTGTGGAGAATATTTGGAACGAGGTATTCGGAGGACCATATTGTGCCAAATTTCAGTTCTGGACGCATATCTGCCAACATTTGGGGTTGGATGTCTGCTGATGGAGTAGGCGAGCTTGTTGACCTTCCGCCTAGGGCAAACGCTGCAAGTTACATAACTGTTCTGGAGGACAGCATGCTTCCAAGCGTTCGTACTGTATTTCCGGCTAATGAACTAACCGAGTTCAATTATGTCCACGACAACGCCCGTATCCACACAGCACGTATCGTGAACGAGTGGTTCCATCGGCATCCTGAGGTGGTAGTGATTCCTTGGCCTGCAAAATCAGCGGACATAAACCCGATCGAAAATCTATGGGGTTTGATGGTGCAGCGGTGGGTAAATAACAACGAGAGGAGCAAAGCAGCTGTTGTTGAACAGTGCCGAAGTGTTTGGGAGGGCTTTAGAGGAACCGACATATGCTCTCGTCTTGTTGGCTCAATGCGAGAGCGACTACAGGCTGTGATTGATGCGAATGGCGGATATACTGGTTTTAGTTAAGTTTTGTTTATTTGAATAAATTTTACCATAGTTGAAAATTTTGTTTAGTATTTAATTTACTTTTACTAACTATATATATCCACGAGACGGCACTATTGAACATGAACTCTAGCCGCATACTCGAAAACAAGATGACACAGTTGTTATCGTTATCTCTTTCATAAGATACAAAGCAATTATTCTAATCTCCGATATGACACGAGCATTCACGAAGCATAATCCTTCGTGAATGCTTTGTAGTCTAAAAAGTTGATAACCTTTAATTGTAACTGTCGTCCCGACTGGCGGCGACTGACAGTCGACTACCGACTGCAATATGTCATACTCAATCGAGAGTATCGCTCATTCTGAGCAAACGAAAATAGATCTTTTCTTACCCCGACTGTACAATCGGTCGTTTCATGACACCGTTCTCGGTTTTAAGTGTCACGGCTCTTGTATGGCCATCTTTTCCAGGGTGTGTCAATTATACGGCCTAGTGCCCATCGTCCCACAGGTTGATTTCCGCGGATGCAGACAATGTCATTTATTCGCAATTCTTCAGTTGGTTTTTGCCATTTGTTCCTTGATTGTAGCTGTTGTAAATATTCCCTAGACCATTGCTCGCAGAAATCTTTTGTCATTTTTTGTACAAGTTGCCATCTTTTTCTGAGGTCGTGGTTGGAATTGCTAGGCTCAGGAACTGTCAAGTGGGCATCTCCAACAATGGACAGGAAGTGCCGGGGTGTCAAACATTTTAGTTCGTCAATATTTTCTGTCAACGGACATAGCGGCCTTGAGTCCAAGCCGGCTTCAATTTGGCAAAGGAGGGTCGTAAATTCCTCGTATGTCAATTTCTGGTCTCCTAATACTCGTTTGAGGTGGTATTTTGTACTTTTGACGCCTGCTTCCCATAGACCACCCGCATTTGGCCAGGCAGGCGCGTTGAAGTACCATTGGGTGCCCCTTTCAGTTACGCCGTTTATAACCGATGTGTCCATGCTTTTCATGATCTCTTTACGTTCTTCCACGAGTTGACGATTTGCCCCAACGAAATTAGTCCCGTTGTCACTGTGCATGTGTCCAGGTTCTCCACGTCGGGCACAGAAGCGTCGGAATGCTGCCAAGAATGCGGTGCTGCTGAGTTCTGACACTAATTCTAAGTGTATGGCCTTAGTTGCCAGACAGACAAACACTGCTATATATGCTTTCAGCGTCTTTATTCCTCTTCCCTTGTTTGCTTTAATGTCAACAAACCCTGTAAAGTCGACACCCGTGTGTAAAAACGGACGAGATGCGGTCACTCTCGGTTGGGGTAGATCGGCCATGATTTGTTGTTGTTGCTTGGCGTTAAATCTCCGGCAAATCACACAAAGGTGTAAGTATTTTTTGATTGCTTGATATCCACCGATGATTCAGTATTTTTCTCGTAATTGTAGTAATGTCAGTTTAGGACCACCGTGAAGCGTTTGTAAATGTGCTCTGTTTACTAGTAGTTCTGTCAATCTGCTGTTTCTCGAGATGATAATGGGATTTCTTGTGGACGGGTTTAAAGAGGAGTTGTTTAATCTGCCTCCCACACGTAGTATGCCGTCCTCGTCTAAGTACGGATTGAGCTTTAAGATGTTGCTCTTTGCACCGACAGTTTTATCGGCACGTAGTTTTCTGATGTCGTCGGGGAATTCGTAATGCTGAATATGCTTGACGATTACCTTTTCTGCAGTTATTAACTCGGTCACCGTTAAATAAAACAATTTAAGTTCAATTAATCAGGTGTGGTGCTCTCGCTATTGCATTAAAACGCAAAATCCAAGCTAACACGCGGGTGATGTGAGTCATGTTGGTATGTCGGGACAATAATTCCATTATGGTCGACGGAGGCTCCGATTTCACAACATATGTTTTCTTTGATTTAGCTTCACATTCCGTCGGTATGATTATTGTACTGTCAAGAGATTTTCTGTCAAAATTCTTTAACCAGGAAGGTCCATGCCACCATAGCGAGTGGTTTCTTAGTTGGGACACGCTTAACCCTCTTGTGGCGCAATCTGCCGCATTGTGTTCAGACTTCACATGATTCCAGTGTATACTCGGAATGACGTCATTGATTTGTTTGACTTGATTACTGACGAAAGTATTCCATTTCGATGGATCGCCTTTCAACCACCCTAAGACGATCATGGAGTCTGTCCAGGCGTAGGTGTGGTCATGTAAACCTTCCCATTGAAATGTGTCTATTAACTTTTTAATTAATCGGGGTAAAAGTAAGGTCCCACTAAGTTCCTTCCGCGGAAGCGTCAATTTTTGATTTTGACTTATTGGTGTTAGTCGAGATTTCGCTGCTATAAGTCTGACGAGGGGCTCGCCATGTTTGTCAAATGACCGGACATAGATGCAACAGGAATAGACCTTGTCAGAGGCATCGCAAAATCCGTGAATTTCGAATGTTTGTGTCATGTCACCCAACCATCTGGGTATTTCAATACTTTCAATGTCACGTATGTCAGTTGTAAATCTTTGCCAATCATTTTGGACTGTTTCTGACACAACGTCGTCCCAGTCGCAATCAACATGTGCACATATGGCTTGAAAGAGTAATTTGGCTTTAATTGTCAAAGGATTCAAAAATCCCAAGGGGTCATATATTTTTGAGATCTCCGAAAGTATTGCACGTTTCGTAAGTTTCTCCACGGGCCTTTCTGCTAACGTGTTCTTGAATGTAAATGTGTCATGTGTGTGTGTGTGTGTGTGTGTGTGTGTTCCATTGTAATCCGAGCGTTTTAGTTGCTTGTGCATTGTTAAAGTCTATTACATTTGGATTTATGCTGTCATTCGGTATATTTTCCAACAATGCTTGAGTATTGCTGGTCCATTTTCGTAGGTTAAACCCTGCTCCCTGAAGCATGGAGATGAGTTGTTGTTGAATTTCTAATGCATGATTTTTGTCATTGCTTCCTGTCAATACGTCATCAACATATATTTCGTTATTGATAATTGTCAAAATCATCTTGTGCCAGTTGTTTGAGTGTTCTTAAAGCCAGGTAAGGAGCGGCCTTTTGGCCATATGTGACAGTCGTCAGTAGATATTCTTTCAATAGTTGATCAGGAGCATCTCGCCACACGATCTTTTGGAGGTGCTGATCGTCTTTGTGGACTAGGATCATTCTGTACATTTTCTCACAATCCGAGGACATGAGGAATTTGTAACGTCTCCATTTGATAAGTAGACCTTGCAAGTCCTGGTGTAGTTTCGGTCTACATTCCATGAGATCATTTAGGCTGTGTCCTGATGTAGTAGCTTGACTTGCATTATACACAACCCTTAACTTCGTTGTTAGGGAATCCTCTTTTTTGACTGAATGATGGGGTAAAAAGCAGTGAGGTTCCACGTCTCCAGAACATTCCTTCATGTGTCCCATTTCGAGATATTCATTAATATTTTTTTTGTAGCTTCTTGATAGGTTGTCATCTTTCAGTAGTCGTTTCTCAAGATGTCGGAATTGTGCTATTGCTTGCGGCTTGGATTCTCCCAGGAGGTTGGCAAAGTTTTCTTTCATCGGTAGCCGAACCTCATATCTTCCATATTCCAGTCGTCGAGTGGTGCTAGTGTACAGTGTCTCGCAGTACACTTCTTGTGGTGTCATGGGATTGTTCGAGTCAGCGATGTCTTCGATCTCCCAATATTTTGCTAAATTCTCAGTGTCATTAGTCACTATGTGACAATTGTAGGTTTTAACGGCACTCGACAGGATCCAGCCTAGTTTTGTTTGCTGTGCCATGGGTATATTGGAGCCCTTAACTAAACCATTCATCATTATTTGCGTATAGACATCAACATCTAAGAGAATATCGACGGGCTGGGATATGCTATATTTGGGGTCTGCTAGCGTAATACCGTCTATGTGCTCCCAGTTTTCCTTTTCAAATGTAGTGCTGGGTAAATTGCTAACTACGCGTGACATAATTAACGCATCCGTTGAAAATTCGAAGTCGTGGTGTAGTGATTTGCATTGTAACGTTACCTTTCCTCGACTTTTATTTGACAGAGTCCCGACGCCAGATACGTTTGCTTTTAATTGCTGCCGCTGTAACCCTAACCTTTGCGCTGCGTTTTCGTTAATAAGCGTGATCTCAGAGCTCTGATCAATGAGTGCTCTAAGGGTGGTATACTCCCCATGTCTGTTGGCCACTAGTATTAATGCAGTTGGAAGTAATATTTCGTCACTACTCCCGGCCACGAAGTTATTTTGCATATGTCTTTGTGGTGTCATGGCTGTCGATGCTCGAGGTAACGAGGACGTCTGTTTCGGTGCACTTCAATTTCCAAACGCCTTATGTAACACAGTATTGTGAGGTTCATTGCATTCCTTACAACGTTTTTCTGATTTGCAATAATTCTTTGTATGCACGTATAAACAGTTTTTTTGGTCCTTCGAAAGTGGACCTTCGGTTCGATTTTAACGCCGCCGCCGCGGAGAAATAGTGACTGAGGCCTTCGATTACAACCAGTTGACAACATTGACATAATTGACATTAAAAACGTACCAGCATCAGCATCCAGCATCAACATACAGTACCCAGCATCCAGCATCAGCATCCAGCATCAACATACATTATCCAGCATCCCGCATCTGCATCCAGCATCAGCATCCAGCATATAGCATCAGCATCCAATAGCAACATCGAGTAGAAGAATAAGTAGCCGCATTTCAAGTAAGATCTTTCCATATTTATTCGTAAAGATGACATCCGAATTGATCGCGCGTCAAGCTGTGATTTTGGAGGAGATTAGAAAAATACAGGCTAACTTCAAGAAGGTATATATTATACGTCGTATATTATAATTCCACGTCGGATACAACGCTGTGTGTGCGAGGTTAATGACATTATTTTGGGCTAGTGCAAAGTGCACGCGCATCGTTGCAGAAAACAATGTACATCTTTGTACAGGTGCTTTATGAGTGCAACTTCCATAAATAAAAATTAGAAAAATTCCGCACGGTCCAACAACCCTCATAGGGTTCCACTTTATTGTATTGTCTAGACTACCCAGGCAGAAGCATTTGTAACATATCATAGGATAATTTAATAGAAACCGCTCTAGTTTCAGGGTAAGTTCAATAAGACGTGTGTTATGGATAGGTATGTGACCAGCCAGCCATCTTCTCGGCGTCCTTTCGAGTAAATTGCAGTGTTTTATCATGATCACGAGCTGCCACCGTGACGCGGCCCCGCTGCGCCCGGTATACGAGGATATACGAGTATATATTAGTATACGAAGCGGAAATATAGAGTTCTCTTAATCAAAAGCTAACTCGAGCGATCTCGAACTATACGAGAGCGTCTCGCCGAGTGTGGCCACGAAAATTGTCTAATTAATATTTATTGCAACTTACATTACGTAATTCCGAGATACAAACAATGATTGTATGCTCTGAATACATATAAAATAATAGCCCTGCTTAACGGAATGTGCTTATCCTAATAGGCGATTGTCATAGTTCACGCGCTCTCTTTTGCGTTAGCGCCCAGTCGGTGTGAGCGCGTCGCACTGATTCTGCGAATGGCCAGACAACATTTTAACTGTGATCACAAAAAGTAGTGTTGCGTTGTCTGTACCTTGTCTTGTTCTTTGCCGTAGCACGTCGCATTGTTTGTAGAGAGTAGAGAATGAAAGCCTGGCTACGCGGAACTTAACGCATTCTGCACCAAACACGGCACACATGCGTCAGAGCGTTGCGGGCGGTTTCAGTGCAAATGGACATTAAGCTGCCCCGAACTACAACGTGTGTTAGATTATACCAATTCAGTTTCGGTGAGTTAGTATAATCCCACGCTACAGTGAGTTTGTAATCTCAAATGGCATTGGCATATTTTTTTAACAAATTTCATGTTACACATCACCCATTTATCATATTGAGGCACCGTTGTTCAGGGCTGCGGTTCGTCTAATTAAAGAAAAGCACGGTTTACTGCCTTAGAAACCGCCCTCGAGATTTTATTGTATCAAATATAAATAACACTGACCGTATAAAGTAATAATATACGTATAATATACCGTATAAGTAATAAAGTAATAAACAAATAATGAGTGTCCTACTTCATTTAGGTATATAACACAACACTTAGAAGAATATAATATCACTTAATATATATAAGTAAGTAGATAAGGCAAATGCAGACATTAACCACCTCAAAGAATGATAAAATATTGTCAATATTACCTATTGCTATCCGTCTTTTGCCTACGCAGCTTCGCGCGCCGAGCTACCGTGTCGAACCCAGCACACGACACACTTTGAAATCTAAAAAAATGCGGAATTAATATCGATTGACGCCTGCAGGTCGATCACGTAACGCATTGTATATATTCTAATAATTTACTTAAAAAACAAAGTTTTAACCGACTTCAATCTAGTACTCCGCCAAGCCACGAGAACATTTGCACATTTATTTTCCAATTTACCACATGAACTGATTTCCGAGAGCAAATGCGTTTATTATTAGAGAAGAAAACCGAATCGCTAATATTTGAGGACTTCCGTCGATTCCACAAGGATCACCTTTGGCACTCCATTGGTTGCTATTTCAACGGAGTCTTATTAGAATCTGTGATATACTTTTGTACTTTTAAGTACATAATTGAGGAATTCCATAAGTCATCTGTGGTCTTCATCATCAACTCCACCAAAGTTATGATTTCTGGGTGTAAATACACGAGTTATACCAAAATCCCTACACGCGTGCCTAATATAATTGAGGCGTTCCCTCAATTCCTCATGGATCTCACCCAACTGAATTTTTGAAAAAAATGGGACCCACCTGGAAGCATATAAATACAAACAAAAAAAAATACGATTTTTTTTTGAAGTCGGTTTAAAAAGGTAGATCTAAATGTCAATTTTTAGATCTAAATGGAAAAATGTCAGTTGGACTGTCCTAAAGCGCGTTCGAAACGTTACGTGATTACCTCTCTGATTAAATGAATGTCACAAAATCTTTCCAATAAGTGCATTCATGAAATTTTACCCGCTAGTTTAATGGCCCGCCGTCTATTCCGGATTCTTTTGAGTCGCGCGAGCACTACTCGCTAGTGCTGTCGACACGATTCTACTCGGACACCCGCCTGTAGGGAAATGCCGACGGCTCTAAATATAGCTTTGGTTTGTGGACTTAGGAAGCAAAACCACTTATTTGCTTTCCTATTTCATGTATAGCATTATCTAGAAATAAGGGTTTATTTTGTTGTGTATGTGACATCCAACTACTACTTATATTGCAGCAATTTACTGGGTATACTTAGAAATTCTCTGAGCACTACTTTTTAGGTAAATGGTATTGTGTTTCTGATGATGTAAGACCCCTGAGAAGGTCCTGCGTTTGTTTCATGCTGTCAACAAAGCGAATCCACACATCAATAAAGAGTCGACAATGTGCATGACACTCCTTTGAGTTGTAAGCGTCCATTGTTTACGATTTCTGCTGCACATTAAATTCAAAGCCCTTCTTAGGGTGTTTACTTACAACTAGGTCGTGTCAACGAAAACTAAATGCCTCCGACAAGGAAAACTATTTTCCTAACTCGTGCTCAGGCGGGGCCTGTAAAAGCGCGCGCCGAGGGCTCTGTTTGCGTCTATACCAGTAAACTCCTTCAAACAGTAAAGTTTACCCAATTGCACCCTAGATGTCGCTGTAACGTCCGTGCGAATCCTGAATCACGCGAACGGTATGTCGACGTAGAATGTATAGGAGGTCGAGGCAGATTAATTTTAATATACGCTATATGTGTGTAACTGGTTGTTTTTATTAACGATTCTACCATAAATATAGGGCGCCCTTTTTGACAGTTAGGAGTACAAACATTGGTCCTTCGGAATCGGATGTACTGTGGGCCTTAAGTATTTTAGTGCTTTCCTGTACCAAGTGGCAACGGATTGTTGTCGAGGGTGCAGCCTTCCAGGAGCGGTAGCGGATTTGAGCAACAAGCGGAGGCAGCAGCGTCGTGACCTGAAGTGACGTCACAGGCGAGCATCTTGGCGGGAAATTCAAACTGAGGTTCAAGTACAAGTGGAGTGAAAAGTGTAAGAAGATTAAAAACTGTGAGTACTTTATATTTTATCTGTGGAAGTGTCAAAATTCGGAACTGTCAGCTGTCAAATTGAATTTGAAGTTAGAACTGTCAAAACTGGACTTAGCAAAAAATTGAGCATGATATGAGTAGAATTTTACAAGTGTTTAGGACTTAGAATAATTTAAGAAAAAGTGATACGACGGGGAACCTACGTCCGATTTTATAGCGAAGTATATGAATTAAAACACTTGTAATTTTTTCAAGATTGTGTTTGGACTTAGAATATTTCCGAACAGAAAACACTTGTGATTTTTTCAACATTGAGTTTGGACTTAGAATATTTCCGAACAGAAAACACTTCACGATTGGATTGGGACTTAGTGCATTTTGATCGTTTGCTGGGACTTGTATTTTTTAAAGAACATGAGTAAAATAGATGCTAGTATAAACCTCCAAGTAGATCAAAGAACGCGTATCGCTAATGCATTTACTAATTATAAGAAGTCTCCCAAGGAACGCATCACCATACCATATGTGGAAACCAGATTGGAAAGCTTAGAACAATTATGGCAACAGTTCGTACGTATGCACACGCAGATGGTAATGATGCCAGAGCGAGAGGTGTTGCAAACCTCTGCATATATGAAGGAAGATGTGTATGATGCGACTAACGAATTATATATGGAATACAAATGCGAACTCAAAAATGCACTTAGCAAGTTAATAGCAAAGTCCAGCAGCAGCGCTGATCCCACAGTGTCAGCTCCATCAATGTCAAAATCAAGTCATGTCAAGTTACCTAAAATAACTATACCTACGTTTTCGGGCAAATATACAGAGTGGACGAGTTTCCGGGATTTATTTACTTCACTCATCCACAATAATCGGGATATCGATGATGTGCAAAAGCTACATTATCTCAAGGCGCATTTGACGGGCGAAGCGGAACAGCTCCTTAGACATATACCAATTTCGAGTGAAAGTTATGTTCAGTGTTGGACCCAGTTAGAGAGTCGCTATAATAACAAGCAATATTTGGGAAATTGCATATTAAAACGATTCTTTGCTCAGAAGACCCTTCTGACTGAGTCCGCCACGGATATTAAGAATTTATTGGATTGTACAACGGAAACATTAAACGCTTTAGCTAGTCTTAAGATCGATACCAGTACTTGGGATATAATCATCATTTACATTGTTAGTCATAAATTAGATGCTGAAAGTCGGAAGTGCTGGGAATGTAAAGTTAGCGAATCGGTGTCTCTGTCAGAACAATTACCGACCATAGACCAATTCAAGGACTTCTTGCTCACAAGATATCATTCTCTAGAATTTTTGGAGCCAAGACCAAGCTATGTGAACAAACCCAAATATGTAAATAGCAATAGCAACTATAAGGGAAATGTTAATCAGGTCAAAGGCAATCAGGTGCAGAGACTTAGTAATCTGCACATCAGTAACAATGTAACTTGTAGCTATTGTAAAGGTGAGCACAGGATAATACATTGTAAAGATTTCACTGGTTTAGAGGTCGATGTAAAGCGTAATTTTGTCCAAACAAACGGGCTGTGTTTCAACTGCTTAGGTAACAATCACTCGGCTAGATACTGCAAAATCACAAAGAATTGTCAAATCTGTAACAGAAGGCATCATTCTCTGTTACATCAGAAGGGCGAAATGCAGTCAAACGATATAAGAGAGCCATCAGCACGTCCTGCTGTGGCACAAGTTCACACACAACAAGTGACACATCCAATGGAAGAGGCTTCAACGAGTACCAGCATCACAAACCACTTCGTGAATGAAGTCACTCAGCAGGTGTTACTGGCTACAGCGGTAGTAGAAGCTAAATCATGGGAAAGGGAAGAATCTCACCTGATCAGAGCGTTAATAGACCAAGGGTCACAAGCTTCCTTCATCACCTCAGCTGCGGTTCAACTTCTAGGTTTGAAACGAACTGCAGCTAAGGGTCTCATATCGGGGTTGGGAGGAGAGCAAAATGTGGTGTCGAAGTTCACGGTTCAAGTTGCAATTGCATCACGTATCAACTCCAGATACGTTATCACGGTTACAGCATATGTGCTTGACAAACTAACCTCATACTTACCATCAGCAAAGGTTACCATTGCAGCCTGGCCTGAGCTGCAGAGTATAGATCTTGCGGATCCAGAGTATCACACTCCCAATAGAATAGACATGTTGCTGGGAGCAGAGGTTTATGCGCAGATCATAGAGACAGGTTTAATCAAATGCCCGGCCCAGGGTACTCCAGTTGCACAAAACACGTCTCTGGGTTGGATTTTAAGCGGTCAAGTGGGTTTACAGGCAAACATCTCCAGCACGCCGGTGAGCATGCACACACAGGTGGAACAGTTGTTAAGGTCCTTTTGGGAACTTGAGTCAGAACCTAGCAACAAATCACGGATACTAACACCTGAGGAACAGAGATGTGAGGAGATATATCAGGCGACTACTACACGGGATGAGAACGGACGCTACGTGGTTAGGCTACCGTTCCGGGATGGGAAACCAGCCTGTGTAGATGGTGATTCCAGGGAGATCGCGTTGAGAAGATTTCACTCTCTGGAAAGGAAACTGGAAAGGGATCAGCATCTGAAAGCAGAGTATACAAAGGTGTTTCATGAGTATCGGGAACTAAATCACATGGAACTGTTGTCGGCGAAGGAATCCAAGGAAAAGGGTCTATACTTGCCTTTCCACGCGGTTGTGCGCGAAGATAAAGATACTACTAAAGTCCGTGTAGTATTTGACGCATCCTGCAAAGGCACAAACGGGGTGTCTTTGAACAACGATCTTCTTGTGGGGCCCACTCTTCAGTCAGAGTTGCGGCACATAATCATGCGATGGCGTATGCATCCTATCTGTTTTATAGCGGACATTGTCAAAATGTACCGCCAGGTAGTAGTAGATGAAAGGGACACAAAGTACCAACGTATCCTGTGGAGAGAGAATCCTGGCGAGGAAATTAAGGAATATAAGTTAACTCGAGTTACTTTTGGGACATCCGCAGCTCCTTACCTCGCAGTGAAGAGTCTAATTCAGGTTGCCATAGACGAAGGAGAAGCCTTCCCGCTCGCCGCACTTCGGGTGCGTCAGGATTTCTACATGGATGACTTAATGTCAGGGTGTCAATCGGAGCAAGAAGCAATAGATATTTACTACCAAATGAGAGCACTGCTAAACAAGGGGGGCTTTGAATTGCAAAAGTGGTCAAGCAACAGCAAAGCTATGTTAGAAGAACTCAAAGAAAGCACAGCAGGGAAAGAAGAGCATAAGAAAATAGAAATGAAGCTTGAGGCAGTAAATAAAATCTTAGGACTTACCTGGGATCGGAATCAGGATGAATTTGCTTATGCAGTGCAGCTACCTCCTCCAACGGCACCTGTAACTAAGAGAAAGGTTACATCTGATATCGCTAGGCTTTATGATCCTCTTGGATGGATCTCACCCAGCATAGTCCAAGCTAAAATACTAATTCAAAGGCTGTGGTTAGCAGGCATTGAATGGGACGAAGAACTGCCATCTCCCCTACTCGAAGAATGGTTGAACTACAGGGAGGAACTGTCGCAACTTACCAGATTTAGACTTCCTCGTTGGACAAATCATTGGTCGAATGCTAGGACCGTAGAATTGCACGGGTTTAGTGACGCGTCTAACGCTGCATATGCTGCGGTGGTATATTTGCGCGTGATCGATGTAGAAGGGATGATCCACGTCAGTCTAGTATCAGGCAAAACAAGAGTTGCACCCATAAAACAGGTCTCCATTCCTCGGCTGGAGTTATGCGGAGCGGTATTGCTAGCGAAATTATTGGTTGAAATCGCGGAGGTGCTAGATGTACAAAAATCATATATACATGCGTGGACCGACTCGGAAGTGGTTTTGGCGTGGCTGAGCAGCCACCCAAGTAGATGGAAGACGTTTATCGGTAACAGATGTTCGGATATCCTGACTGTAACCAGTCGAAGTCAATGGGCTCACGTAAAGTCAGAGCACAACCCGGCAGATTGTGCGTCTAGGGGTATTCCAGCATCCGAACTAAGTCACTTTGAACTTTGGCTTAGCGGGCCTACGTGGCTGAAACAAAACGAGATCCACTACACGAACTCAAAGCCGTTAAAGACGCAGCTAGAAGAGAGAAAAATAAAAACTCACCTGGGAACTGCAGCATCTGGGACAGGTAGCACCGATGACGAAATGTGGTCAAAGTATTCTTCACTCACCAAGTTGTTGAGGGTTGTCGCGTACTGCCGAAGATTCCTGAAAAATAAAAGACAAAATCATACTTATCTGCGGAAAACAGAATTAGAAGAAGCATTAGCAACAATGGTAAAACAGTGTCAACAAGAAGCATACGGGGAGGACATTGAAGCTATAAAGAAAGAAAAATTAAGAAAAAAAAGTCAACTTACCTCATTTACTCCACAGATGGACGACTTGGGAATAATTCGTGTTGGTGGGCGGCTTCAAAGCGCCAACATAGATTACGACCAAAAGCATCCCATATTGTTACCAAAATCAGCGTGGTTAACTCGGTTAGTCATTAGAGATGCGCATTGCAAGACCTTGCATGGAGGACCACCGCTTATGCTCAATTATATCAGAGCTAAATTTTGTATACCAGGACTGAAGAACTTGATAAAGGCACATGTAAGGAAGTGTATTCCTTGTGTTCGGCATGCAGCCAATATCCGAAACCAATTGATGGGACAATTACCTGCGTCCAGGGTGAATATGGCAAGGGCGTTTGCGCGCAGCGGGGTTGATTACGCGGGGCCCATCAATATACGTGTCTCCAAGGGAAGGGGAAACAAATCGTACAAAGGGTACATTTGCCTGTTTGTATGCATGGCAACCAAAGCTGTGCATATAGAAGCGGTCAGCGAGCTCTCAACAGCTGGATTCTTAGCTGCCTTTAAGAGGTTTGTCGCTAGACGCGGCTACTGTAGCGATCTGTACAGCGATAACGGATCCAACTTCGTGGGCGCAGCGAAGGAACTCCAATATCTCTACAACTCTGAAAAATCAAGTCTTGTTCCCGAGTTGGCAGATTGGATGACCTCAAACGGAACGGAATGGCACTTCATACCCCCTTACGCTCCCAACTTCGGTGGACTTTGGGAGGCAGGGATTAAGTCCTGTAAATTCCACCTCAAACGCGTCATAGGAAATTCTACACTCACCTTCGAAGAGATGACCACGGTCTTGTCACAAATTGAGGCTTGCCTAAATTCGAGACCGATGTGGCGGATAGACGACAACGGGCAATCGCTACCATTAACACCAGGTCATTTCCTAGTGGGAGAACCGCTCATAGTAGCACCAGACCACAGCTATGAGCAGGTATCAATCTCACCATTGCGCAGATGGCAATTGTGTCAGCGCATGATGCAAGACTTCTGGCGTCGTTGGTCCCAGGAGTATCTCAATCAATTTCTACAAAGACACAAGTGGACACAAAAAACTCCTGAACCTAAGATAGGTGATGTAGTGCTGGTGAAAGAGCCTGATTTACCACCAGCGAGATGGCTTCTTGGCCAAGTGGTTGAAACACATCCGGGTTTGGACAAGGTAACGCGAGTTGTTACTCTTCGATGTAAAAACAATCTTATCAAAAGACCCACCTCTAGAATCTGTGTTTTACCACTAGCCGACTAATTTTATTGTTAAATTTAATATAAGATAACATGATTTGTCAGTCATATCCTGTTCTTAATTGTTTAAATTCAGATTGTGGCTACATCAGTTATAAATAAGTTTGTATCTTTGCATATGTTCATTGTTGCAACTTGGGTCAAGAACTGTTGTTCTTGGTGGGCGGCATGTTTGCGTCTATACCAGTAAACTCCTTCAAACAGTAAAGTTTACCCAATTGCACCCTAGATGTCGCTGTAACGTCCGTGCGAATCCTGAATCACGCGAACGGTATGTCGACGTAGAATGTATAGGAGGTCGAGGCAGATTAATTTTAATATACGCTATATGTGTGTAACTGGTTGTTTTTATTAACGATTCTACCATAAATATAGGGCGCCCTTTTTGACAGTTAGGAGTACAAACAGGCTCTTCCTTATCTGCAGTAATTAGGTAATTAATCGGCATTAGGCTCAAGCGCCGTCTTGAGCCCTTAATGATACTTTAAATTGGCTTTTATGCTCAACATTATGTTGACACGCTCCTTTACTCGACGGGATTATGGAGCATTCATCTAGCGAGTTAAATAGATTACAACTAATGGTGGCTCCACATCTTTCTAGTATGAGTTAGTTTTCAGTCTTTCCTGTAGACAAAGCAGGTTATTTAAGGCTTTTTAAGGGCAAATTTTGCGCGAAAGGCAGGTATTTGTATTAAGAGATTCGCTGAGGTTCTCATTTAAATGGTATCTAATACAGGCATAATACACGAGACTGAAATGGGTGCAATATCTATCTTCTCTCGATAAATTCAACAATTTTGTCACTTTTATAATAAAATAGACTTTTCGACTTTATATTAAACGTTTAAAATGTCCGAAACGTTCCTGTGACTCTATTCGTAGACTAGTCTACAGACAGAGCTTAAACAATAAGTTTAAAACAACTTCTCAGACATATACTCCAAACCACTGTACATAGATGTTAGCGTTACATAAGTATCGATGTACATACACCCAAAGGAGACTCGTCGAGTCCAATCATCAATCACGCTGTAAAAAACGTCCTTACGAATCGACACGCAGTTAGTCCTAAGATGAATGGACCTGGAGGGCTATTTACGGTGGTTGCATGCGATCCCAATCGCATTTCAATGTGGTGCGCACACTTACTTTCGCGCAGCGAGCTGACATGTCAGAACGAGTGTGCAGAATATAGAAAAATCAAGTGAGAATGCTAAACGTAGCTCTCAGATTGACCCGCTAGACGCGTGAAGAAAATCTAAAACATATTCATACAAACCTGTATGTACATACCAGTATACTTATATGCGGGGATTTGTTTGCGGCTTTGCCTTCGAGGCAACAGGCTTTAAATTAGGATAATTTAGATGATTTTTATTTAGTGTTTCACAAAATGTTACCTGTTAGCCCTGTTAGATGCAGTTTACGAGTACGAAGATGCATATGTACAAGACTCAATGATCTTGACCCTTATCTCTTCGTTTATCGTGTTTTCCTCACAAATAATGTTAAGTTTGATAACATGCTACATCGTATGTCGTGTATATGTAGTTTTACAAGAATAATAGAACTTTACAAATTACTTATTTCATGTTTCCCAAGAGAATCCTATCCAAAGGTAAATAATAGGCTTACTTAATAATATTATATATATTCCGGGGGGGGGACTATTCTTTCGGCTCGGATGACGTCACAATAATGGCGGCTGCCGTTTTTGAATTGTATACTCTGAATAAACATATTATTTAATTTTCCGTCTGTGTTTTTTTTACTTTCCTCGTATTCGATATGAAAAGTAGAGTGTTTAACTCGGGTCACAGTCACCCATTTCTGACTCGAACCATTGGCGCTCTCACTTCGTTCGAGCGCCAAAATATCTCGTCAAGAATGGGTGGGCCTTGGTTAAATCTACTATTGTTACGCCAATGGTTCGAGTCAGAAATGGGTGACTGTGACCCGAGTTAAGTACTCTACTTTTCATATCGAATACGAGGAAAGTAAAAAAAACACAGACGGAAAATTAAACAATATGTTTATTCAGAGTATACAATTCAAAAACGGCAGCCGCCATTATTGTGACGTCATCCGAGCCGAAAGAATAGTCCCATCTCACCTGTCCTAAAAAAAGAGGCAAATATCTGTCTCGTTCGCGCTTATGACATACAGATAATAAACCAACGATTTTAATTTTGAAACCAAAAATATTGCTCATGTTTTTATAACCAAATCCATACTAATATTATAAATGCGAAAGTGTATGTGTTTGTTTGTTTGTTTGATTGTCCGTCTTTCACGGCAAAACGGAGCGACGAATTGACGTGATTTTTTGTTGAAGGGATGGAGAGTAACATAGGATAGTTTTTATCTCCGTAATCATCCCCTAACGGGGTAAAATGGGGGGCGTAAAAGTTTGTATGGAGCTGCGATATAAACGAGTTCCACGCGGACGGAGTCGCGGGCAGAAGCTAGTGGTATTATATTCGTATTTCCTAAAGTCAAAAAACTATATGGATAACATACTTTCATAATTTAATTGTGATGACGAAAATAGCCTATTCAAATATGTTCATACTATTTGTATTTATTATTAATTATTATAGTATTAGTTGAAGAGTGGCTGTATGCGTTTCTGCCTTAGCTCACATGTACAACTTTAAGTTAAAAAAGGTTTGTGGGTGTATTCCATTTGTCACCACATCATAGAGCCTAGTGAATATTTTAGCTAAAATAAAAGTTATGAATTTACTACATAAACTTATTTTATATTTTATAAAATAAATGCCGTGAACTAGTAAGAATAAAATTATTTCCCTTTGTCAGTGGCGGGGTAAGTATTGATATTTATTAGAATTAGTTCCCGCATAATGCTTATTAGGCGAGGACTAATTGGAATACACTACTTTTCTGCACTAGAGCAGAAACGTATCACTTTCAGCACACTTTTTAGAACAACAACGACCCATTTTCAGAGCATGAGATATGAAAATTAAATATCGTACGATAGCGTAATCGCTGCCAAGCACTGATACTGTCTATGGAAATCCTTTGAAGTCGGCCATAAAGCTTTATGATTACCAATAATCCTTTATCCCCCGAGTACGCAATATGGAATATTACATCTCTAAAAAGGTGTCAGACGAATATCATTTTATTTATCAAATCACATATCGAAATATCTTATCGTGCGTATCTAAGTAACTTGGATTTTTGGTATTGAAAGCGTTTTTACATTTGCCGACACTGTTGGCTAATCTTAAGTGGCAGTAGGCGGAGAACATTGCTCGTAGAACCGATGGCCGTTGGGGCGGAAATGTTCTCGAGTGGCGGCCACCTACCGGAAGGCGCAGTGTGGGCGGGACCCCCTAAGAGATGAACTGATGACCCGGTAAAGGTCGCAGGAGTCCGCTAGATGCGGGCGGCAGTAGTCAGTGAATGAATAAAATGCCGCACGCGTCTGTCGCTGACTTCGGAAACGGCGCCATACATTTTACATACCCTGACTATTGTCACATCAGCCGCGCGCGTCAGTCGCACCCAACCGAACGCGCGTGGCTGCGATCGGCCGCGATGCAGGCACCTTTATGCACTCTTTGTGGGAGGCATAGTTCTCCCCCAAAAAGCGTCCAGCAGTGGACGTCTTTCGGCTGGTATGATGACGACACGATTGGCTGTCGGCTCCGCTCGGCGGCGGCTCATATTGGGCCAAGTAAAATGTATGAAAGTCACGCTTACTTTTAACACTGGTCCGACTGGATATCGGATGTCATTTGTACATTGAACAAATATCGTCTTTGACACGCTGACGCGTTGGCTCGGGTGCGTGGAAGCTCGCGAAACTCATTGAAATATCTAAAAACTAAAACTAAAACTAAATTATGCGGACACGGTCATTGGAGAGTATCTACTATCGCGTACAAAAATGTAACTACAGAGACTTCAGAATGCCTGTGCCCGGATCTGTTTTCCTATTCACCCAGAGCCCATGTGACGCCATTCTTAAGCAACAGCAAACTTCACTTTGCTTGTTTGCTGTTTGGGATGGTTCAGAGTAAACAACCTTTTCATACTATTTTAATATTCATCTGCTTTGCTTTTCGCAATTTAAACTGTGTCTTCGCCGAAATGTCTGTTGCTTCGCTTGGTGTTCTTTGTTATTTGATTTTTTTTGTTTTTGTTTTGTACTGTTTAAATGGATTCACTGAAAATCAGCGCCGTGTCACTTCATGCCTCGACACGTGCTGAGTCTATCATCCTTTTTGAAACCAACCTCAACAATGTATCACTTTTTTGTGTTTTTTCTCTAGTTTTAAGCAATTTTGTTCTTGTGCTGTGTGTTTAAAATAAATCATCATTAATTCATTCATTCTATTGTGTATCTTATACTACGACGGTGGCAAAAATACGGCTTGCTTGATGGCATGTAGACACCGTCGCCAATGGACTTTACTTATTTGAAGGTCCGTTGTGTTGAAATGTTGGTACCACACTCTCAACACAGAGCACTACAGCAGTGAGCTCTGGTGACCTAACTCGCTACCAGGAACACAATACGAAATATGGGTGTTATTAGTATGGTGGTTACTGTGGTCTTCAGTAAGGTACTTCCCAAGTTGGGTTACTCCAAAATCAAATATGAGCGAGAAATGCGATTGGGGTCGCAAAAATAAACCGTATGAGAGTTGAGAAGATATTCGGTTCTACTCTCGATTTCAGAGATTGATCGCGATGCTGCTGAAGTGATGTGACGCAACGTAAAGAATTTGGTATCTGACCAAAATATACATAGAGCTCACGCCCATATTCCGTAAAGGGGGAGCCAGACCATACGAAATCTAATGTTCAGTGCACTTATAGCAAATTGTATGTACCAAGATGGAGAAAATGTGGTTTTACAGTGATAGCTTGCTAGCCTATCGCCACAATACTTCAACCGGTCCCATGGTTGACTCTTACAACACCCACGGAAAGAACGGGGGTGGTGCTGTTCTAACCCGATGGGGTTTTATTAAAAGCATCCGAAATAGATGATTTATTTCGCTGAATTGTTAAGTGTAATAAAGTGGTGCTACGGTCAGCAGAGTGCAGCGAGTTCATTAAAACTGTACTGAATATCTGTAGAGTGATATAGCTCTCTGGATGTAGCGTTTGATTTTTAGTTGCCATTTTTTATTGTACAATATTGACCTGTCTAGTATTCCTATTGCTCAACGAACATTCACATCTTTTATTTAGAAGTATTGTTTTTTTTTAAGATCCGGGATGAATGGAAATCAGAAGGGGAGGACCTTTTCCCAGCAGTGGGACATTTTATTCTGAAAATAGTTAATAGATTTCGTAGCTCTACGCTCGTAGCCGATAACATGCAAAAACTGTGTGTAGAAGAAAGCACCTACGAGCAGTGTGCCCACGTACCCAGGCACAGCGACATTGCGCGAATTGCGGCGCAGCAAGCGTTTTATCTGTCCATTGCGCGGTCGAGACGCGCAACGCACTGTGGTTAATTGGGGTCACACGCAATGAATCAGAAAAACCACTGCCGCTGCCGCCGCCGCGCGACGCGTGGCCGGGCCGAGAGCTCACTTACCAAGGATCTGCCAAGACTCAAGAGTAGCGCAACGGAAATCATTCAACTTCAATGAGAATTAACTAATAATTAATAATTTAATCAACTACTTGATCAACATGTTTACAGGCTTAATTAGGTAAACAAGCATTGTCTTCACAACAGAACGAGCCGAGTGTTGTGGTCTCAGCATGTACACATGTCAAACGCTATAGTATTTACTCTTGGCGATCCAGTTTCGATTTCTATTAACTACGCGGGCAAACAAAATTAAGCCATATTGACAATACATGAAAACACACTTTGCCAAAACGACGTTTAATGGTAATTGACAAATTAATGAAGTGGAATTTTCCTTGTGTAGTCGCGTAATCGATGGCTGCCGAGATCCGAGATAAGACACAGCCGACTTCGTACCAAAACTTAAAGTCCTTAGGCGAGTAGACGATACCGATTCAATCCGATTCCTTCGAGTAGCATACATTGTGCAGTGTCTTGAAATTCAATCACAATTTACAATAAAAAGCAGCAACGGTGGGCTAACAATAGAAAATTCTCGCTTAAGTAGGTTTCCAATTGAAATATTTGATATTAAGGAATTGAGTGAATACTTGACATTTCTTATGAAGCAAAGCCTAGTTGACCTCAGTTTGAGGTTATTTTTAGCATTTAGAATATCAATAGGTGTATGTATTCCATTAGGTACGTCGGCCCGAGATTGTTCCCAATCGAACAGTTAGTGAGTTAACTCGACCGCCGACCCGGATACCAGTGATTGTCTTATAGACGAACCACAAATTGCATTAGCCGTTAAAAGCCTATTGATTGAATTCCGAAGCCGATGCGAGGGCTTTGTTTCCAGAGGGATGGAGTTAAGGCAGCTTCCCTTTTAAAAGCCTCGTCGAAAACTATACTTGTCACTAAAGTGCTGTCGTGATGTTAGTTTCAATGTACTTATGCAACAAAGTGCAGCATGCAGGGTGTGTCAGGAGACCGAAGAAACAATTTTATGATTGTGTGATAGAAATAACACTTTCACAATGGTTTATTTTCCTGACAATTTGTTGTTTCCGTAAGTGTGAAATGGAGATAGAATTCCATAAACTTAAGACGTCTGCTACGCACAGATATAAGACGTGAATGTGTCTACAAATACACACAAATATGCTTAACGACTGAATTCATTGACGACAAAAAGGACTTTTAGTTTTTTTGGTACAAAAGTTTTTTTTTCAAAGACTGACATTTCTATTATTACGAATATATATATATTTTATTTCAGTGGCGTGAAGAAAGGTATTTTACCCGTCAGCCATATGTCGACACCTACGACCGTATGTTACAAAAACCATCTTAAGCAGTATTTTATACGTCGCTTATATTATATTATAACGCATACTATGCACTAGCACAGTATAGAAGAATAATGCACTAGGCACACACGAGCACAGCAATTACTCCTGAATGAGGTGTTTTACATAACTTCGTTGTTCGTCGGAACACATCCGGCTAATCGATATGGAATTTTACACCTTGGGATATTACACCTTAAGATTCAATGTCCTTTGTCATATCAGTTTCCAGCCCCAAACTCGGTTCAAAGCGTGGCTTTTAGCATAAATTTCAAACTCTTAAACTTTAATTTCATTCATGAATAAGCCTCTTGAAAACCGTAGACAATACTTTGTAAATTATTACTTTAACTTAACCCTTGCCCAGGTTATTCGCTTTGTTCTTTTCATGTCTAGGGCAGTGTCTCGCGGGTATGTCCTCTCACATAATATATGAAATGCATACCTAAATACCAAGTGTAAAGACAGGAGGGAGCGAGAGGATAGTTAGATAGACTACTCCCTGATGTGTGAGAAAATAACTGATAATACTCCTTCCTCCAGTGGGGGAACCTGTACCTTAGACAAAGTTGTACCTTGACCAATCATTATTTTTCGAAAATCCAGCGCTTTTAAGGCCCGTTGTCTATGGCAGTTGAATCGTCATTTGTTAACATTAACGCCAAGTTAGTTGCGATTCGCCGGTGCCGTGAGACCACAGTTAAAAAAGCGGCCAAGTGCGTGTCGGACCACGCACAATGAAGGGTTCCGTGCCTATTAAAAAGGACGTATCGTTACTGAAATCTAATGAAAAAAATTACATCCTTTTCTTTAAGGAAGGCAGTTTTTTATAAATATCTCAAAAACTTTTAAACCGATCTTGTTCAAAACAATTTTTACTGAAAGAATTGAATAAGCCCTATGTCCATGATTTTTTTCATATTTTTAAAATACACGGTTTAAAAATTAGATGGGGGCTTATAATGATTTTGAAAGGCCTATCGATTGATGGGCCACACATGGGCTTGCAATGAATAAAAGATTTTTGACTTTCAGTTTTATGTATGGACTGCAACCCTAAAAAAATTTTTTTTAAGTAATTTAATTACAAAAATATGTAGCGGCTAACAAAATACACCTATGCTCAACATTTTATTCAAATACATTTTATAGTTTTCGAGTAAAATACCTGTGACATACGGACGGACAGACAGACAGACATGACGAATCCATAAGGGTTCCGTTTTTTGCCATTTGGCTACGGAACCCTAAAAAGGGAATTTATAGTTTACACTCAAAAAGTACGTTTTATGGGGTTTCACTCCATGCCAATTTATTTAATGTGATGCATGTTTTTGAAAATGGCATGTTTATTTAAAATTTAATCTTTGTATCTAGCTACTAGATGGCATGAATGTCAAATCGTAACCTCAGTCGCGACTGGGTTCATAGAGCTTATTACAAAGTTGTCGCGATGATGTACCTTATCATTATTACCTATCTTACGATGTACCTCGGTCACTGGCCAAGGTACGTCATTTTGGTCGGAAATAGGTCCCCAATTATTTACATAATTATACGTTTTTATCAGTAAAAATTATATTGTATAAAAAAACATCCTATACTATATATTTGCTGTCACGTTCTCGGAAACGGCTCTGACGATTTTGATGCAATTTGGCATATAGGGGTTCACGGGGGCGAGAAATCGAGCGAGGTTTCATGTCTGGAAAGATTAGTTTTGTCCGTATGTTCACTATTTTTATCAGAGCAGAGCTCTGTCGTCCAGGGACTATTTATATTGTTACGGGTAAAGAGCAAATACAGTAGGTAAGTAAATAACCCACTAAAGAGAATCAACTCGAAAATAGTAGTTTATTATGTTCCAGAAATAGAGAAATACTATTTTATTAAATATCAATTATAAAAATGGATCTCAAAATAGTAGTGGAGTCCTAGCCAAATTTATTTTTTGAATTTTACTTTTGTTGTTGGTTCTTGATTTTTTAATGATTTATTTTTGTTTAATTTGGGGGATTTTAATGACTGTTTTGTAAGAATGTATGTTAAGAAATTAGAGAATATTTTTTTTTATTGCATGTTAAAATTACGTGATTCGATGCCAAAAGATTGTCAACAATAATAAGGTCAAAAAAGATGGACAAGGCTTTTTAAAAAACAATCGTTCAACGTTAATATTCTTGTTAATTACTGTAATTATTGTTAATTGTAAATGCTAATATGATTCCCTACACTAATTATTACTAATATGTATAATTTCATCAGTAAATAAATATATCATAGCTAATAAAACTGTTTATCTCGATTTAAAATAAAATATCATGTCTTCAAAAAAATAAGCAGGTAGCTATATGCGGAGATCTAAATATTGACACGCTACAGGATAATCGGAAAAGCTGCGACCTTTTGTTTCAGTTAATTAGCTTCAACTTAAAATTAGAAATTAAAGAAGTTACAAGAGCTAGCAGTGGGACCTGTCTAGATAATTTTGCTCACAATCTAAAAGGAGCCAAGGGTGAAGTTGTGGAATTAGAATTATCGGATCATAATGCTCAAATTCTGTTATGCCCTGTAAGAAGAACTTTTACATTAAACTCATGGCGTATCAGACGCAGAGATTACAGTCAACAAAATATGGATTTATTGTATAGGCACATTAAATGTTTAAATTTTAGTGATATACTATCCTCAGATGACGTGGATAAAGCTTATGATGGCTTTATGCACACTTTCAAATGTATTTACGACCTCTGTTTTCCGTACAAAATTCTAGAAAGGAGTTTGAAGATCAAGCCTAGGTGGACATCAAAGGGAATAAAGATGTGTTGTAGAAAAAAGAGACAAGCATTGTGGCTGTATCGGCGAAATAAAAATAGGGAAAATAAAATTGCATATCATTCGTATGCAAGTAGATTAAAGAAACTAATAAAATTTACCAAACTTTCTCAAAATAAAGGAAAAGCTACATGGCAAGTGATAAACCAAACCAAAACTATCTTACCGAAAGGACCGATTTCTATGTTAAAAGTTCATGGTAGATGTTACACAAAACCACTGGATATTGCGTCTGCTCTGAATAACTTTTTTGCCGACGAAATAGAATCCAATAGTATTAAACAAAATGTCCCATATCCTACCAATAACATGAAATCTAATCCAAATTCGCTATTCTTACCGCCTACTACCCCTGACGATGTGTGCAAAACTATACTATCCTTAAAAAATACAGATAGTGTAGGCTTTGATGAAATAAACACACAAGTGTTGTAAAGAAAGTCAGTAACTTAATCGCAGTACCACTATCTCATATTATTAACTTATGTTTCTCCAAAGGGGTCTACCCTAATAAACTAAAAACCGCTACAATAAAACCGTTGCACAAAAAGGGTGATAAAGGGAGTCCGAGTAACTATCGCCCGATTGCCTTATTGCCAATATTCTCCAAGGTTTACGAAAAGGTCATATACAAAATAATATGTAATTTCTTAGAAAAATACAGAATACTTATTAATGAACAGAAAGGCTTTCGGAAAAATACCTCAATTAATGTAGCTATATATGATTTAGTCAAGAAATCGCTCGACAGTCTCGATAATAGGAAGGCGTCCCGTGCTATATACATGGACATGACTAAGGCGTTTGACTATGTAGACCATCAAATACTTCTTACAAAGTTAAATAACTACGGCATGCGCGGCAACGTCTTAGCACTTATACAATCTTATCTAGAAAATAGGGAGCAATATACTGAGGTGATCCAAGTATGTATGCACACAAGAGAGTAAAAAACATATGTATCCGAACGTAGAATTTACCGGTACGGAGTGCCACAAGGTAGTGTCCTGGGACCTTTATTGTTCCTTCTTTATATTAATGATAATATAACCCTATCAACTCAGCATCCGATGATACTTTTTGCTGATGATAGCACCATTTTTATAGAACTGGACACTAACAGTAATAAAATTATGAAGATGAAGCCAATAGATGTCTAAGGGATATTATTAAATGGCTAGATAATAATAACCTAAAGGTAAATATTGATAAAACCCACATCATGCAATTTAGTCAACGGAAAGTAGTTCCCAAGTTGAATATAAATTAAAACGGCAAAGACATAACCAAGACAAATACCACCAAGTTTTTAGGTATATATATAGTGACATGTCATGGGAATCGCACAGTGTGGAAGTATGTAAAAAAATATACAGATTCTTATTTGCCCTCTACAAGTTAGCGAAAGTCAGTGCCTGTGCTACAGCATTAACAGCATATCACGGCTTTGTGTCCTGAACACTTCGATATGGTCTCGTATTTTGGGGAAACTCCTCGCATCGAGACAGTGTTTAGAGCTCAAAAACGTTGTGTTAGGGCAATTGTGGGTTTGAATCACCTACAGAGCTGTAAACTATACATCAAATCGCTGAATTTACTCACTTTCTCCTTATATATTTGAGTGTTGTGTATTTGTTAAAAGTAATCCAAATTTATTTGACATGAAAAAACCTCCTAAATGATTAAACTTTCGCCCAAGGAAACCAGAAGTAAATTTAATTAGAAGTAATACCGCCCTGATGCAAAAGAATGTTCCAGTTATGGCACCTAAACTGTACAACAAACTCCCAGAAGCATGGCAGGGTTTCAGTGTACCTAGATTTAAGTGTATGCTATTTAAGTTTCTAATCGAAAAGTGTTACTATAATGTTATTGATTTGATCAATGATGATAGCTTACCGCTGTAATTTTTTTTTTCTTGGTTGATGTTTTTAAGGTAGCTGGGAGTTGTTTGTTTGTAAAATTTTCGATGAATGATGCGACTTCGCGTAGCTCCGAATAGCAAAGGAGGCGCAACCATAGGTAAGTATTTTGAGGGGGGAGGGAATAAAAAAAATATTGTTTTATTGATACGCTAAAATAAGCATGTTTTGTATGAAAAACTTTTTTCTGAAATATAAAATGGCCGAGATATTTGACTTCAAACTCAATGGATGTGTCATTGTTGGTTCTGGCGCTTCGCTCGCTCGGCTCGCGCGCTTAGGGTCGCGGTACACCTAACAATCCTCCTCGCTTCGCTCGTCGTCGTCAACCTACACCGACCTGCCTTAGAGGTCCAAAATTTTAGCCATTTTTAATTTCAGAGAAAAGTTTTTCTACAAAACATGCTTATTTTAGCGTCTTGTATACGATAGCATCATAAAAAATAGGTGCCATAATGATACCACCCCCCATCAAAATTTTTCTATCCCGATCCTTTCTTAGCCGATGGTAGAGTGTATTCGCAGCCATTTACATATACCATTTCGTGCCTTACTGTGAGGTGTAAGCCACATTTACGCGCGTCTTTTAAGGACTTTTGATCAGTTCGAGCGGGTCATGAGTACTTTGAAGAACATGGTTAACGGTTTATTCTACTTTTATCTAGGTACATGTTTCTACTTTTTTCTACTTTAATCTACATGTTTCTACTTTATTCTGTTTTATCTACTTTTGTCTACTTTGTTCTACTTTATTCTACCTTTTTCTACTTTTATCTACGTTTCTATTTTTTTTTTACATTTTTCTACCTTAACCACCCCATCGTTATTTTTCTAAGTTCAAAAAATTGTGTCCATTTAGGAGCCAATATCTCGGTAATTATCAAGTAAAGAAAAAAGTTGCCCATACAAAACATGCTTATTTTAGCGTCCTGTATACGATAGCATAGACATAAAAAATAGGTGTCATAATGACACCACCCCCCAACAAAAAATTTCTAAGTCCCTGGGACGGCTACCCTTTGCTATACCCCAACCAAATTTTTGTTTGAGTCATGTCCCCCCCCCCCCTGGTCGGCTAAACGGCTACTACTGGGGATGTGAAAGAAATCGTGTTAGTAGTACATATAATGAATTTAAAAGGAAAACTATCACGGACAAGTAGGCATAACATAAGTAGTTACCGAGTAATAGTCGACCAACTTAATGTGTACTTGGAAAGGCCAATTTTCGTACAAATTCGGCTGACGCAACCGCACCGCACGTCGATGTAGCTAAGACAGACAGGCAAACTACGGAACCCTAACACTGCGCGTAGCCCGACACGCACTTGGCCGATTTTTTTAAGTTGCTAGTGGTCGCAGGTTTTTGAAAATATACACAGTTTTATGATTGTATTACGTGGTTAATTAAATGATCTTTACATACCATCCACTTTAGATCATTTAATGGAAAGGCTAGCACGCTTTTTTATAGGTAATCAAAATTTAAAAAAACTGGACTTGGTACAACAGGTTCCTTGTAATTGTTTGACTTGTGTTTAGTCTTTGGCGTATTGAAATCAATTAAATGTAAGAGATTTGATAAAACACAAATGTCCTCTTCTTACGTGTAGATGTTACTTATTCCATAGTAAGGGATAGGTGGATCAGGGATTGGCATACTACTTAAGTAAGTGTGGGAATCCCAGCGTTGCAAATGTTCAAATTGTAGTTTACGTGAAGCTTTTAGAGAAAACAACTACCTGCCTACACCCGTGCTAGACCTGGGTGGAACCTTTTACTGGGTAAATATATACATCGTCCAGCAGTGGACGAGTTTTGGCTGATATGATGATGATGATGATAATTTTACATTTCCCTGAAATAATGTTATTTAAATTCGCTTCAACCGAGCGCGACTGACATATTCGTGAAGAAAACATTTTTGACGAGCTTTTACTAGTTTAATCGTAAAAATGTTCGTAGCGATGTTTGGCTATGTTCGTTATTCAGTTCGACAAATTTCAAAACTGCGAATGCTCGATGTTGTGTTGTGTTACACGTAAATACTCAAGTCTACCAGCACCTTAAAAAAACTTCTCATTAGAATACGCTCCGACATTCCTTTAGCTGCTCGTCCGGGCAATCAAACTCATATCACTCGCTCGCGTCGATTTGCAAGCGATCTCATTGGCAGGTAATTATGTCTCCTCGCTCGCCCGTAATCGACTCGTAACGATGCTGTTAACACGGGTGATCGTTTATGGGTGAGTAGACTCAGCTAGGGTATTATTTATTGATACTAATACTGCACAAGATATTATTTTAAACAGCGATTTAAACGCGTGTGATTAAATATACTTGTATGTAGAATCAATAGTCTCAGTGAGAGCGGATAACTGGGCGTTTTCTGGACATAGCGATAAGCTTCTGATCGTGTTGTTGACTGAAACACGTTGAATACAATCACTCAACTTTTATTTTCTATTACACTATTAAGAGACTTAACACTAGCTACAATGCAAAAAATCGCACTGTGTATCAAATTGGCTTCATGGAAACAGACAAATCACTTGGCGAGCATGTTGACTTGTCTACGACTTCGAAAAAAATGTGCCGTCCTCCGGCCAAAACTTCCAAATTATCGACTCATTCCCGCCAAGAGCCACGTCCAAGCGACAGGGGAAGTTGCTTAGCCAATCAGAGCAGAACGATCACCCCATCGCACGCGTTTCCAGTTAACCAACATTACAATAATGATTAACAACTAATCAGAACAAAGAATCAACGGAAATGGTGTACAGGTTAGCCAACGTAAATCAAATGAAAGTTGCCATTTAAACAAACATTCGATTCGCTATAAAAATAAGAAGTTGCCAGTAACAAAAATTGAACGAATGGCGACAAATGTCAAGTGGTATCGCCCTTTGTTCCACACTTCACATAGCATAACTTTGGCAAATATTTTATTTTTACTACAAACTAAAATGAAAAGTCAAACAAATGCAAAACATAACATACTTTAATTTATATTTTATCAATACACATTTTGATAAGTATAAGAAAAGTTCAACAAACCGTGTTTTTTTTTAACTTAATAAAGGCCATCTTTCATCAACGGCAAAAATAGACACAATAATTTGAGAAATAAAATTATAAGTAGGTTAGGTTAGGGTTCACTTCTGTCCTTTAGAGCGGAAATAGGCACCCCGCGAAGCGGGGTGACGTCGACACGCTGGCGGTTAGGTTAGGTTATAATAATTGCCAATATATTTGGTATGCACTACACAATTAGGATATAAATAGTATGCCATGCAATAATTTGGAAAATGAATGTTATGCCAAATAATATGTTTGACTAAATGAAACTTGACTATATGCTGCGCGTACGGTAAAACTCGCATTGTGGCCAGGTGAAGACGTAAAATTGTGTACTCACCATGGGCAATAATTCGTAAAGCCCCAGATCGCATATTTATGGCCCTCACCTTCGGTTCGGGCCACAAACACCTGCGATCTGGGCCATTCACGAATTCACCGCCCTAGGTACGTATACGTAATGTACTATTACGTGGCCTCCGCTCTGCGACCCGCGTCGTCGCGTCCTTGCCAGCCGGTAACTGTGAGGTAACTGAGAGCGGGTGGGCGGCTCAACGGGAGGTAGGGAGTGACCATACTGTACGGTAGTACTCTTTATTATACTGTGCTCTAGCAGGCATTTTAAGTTTAATGAATAAGGTTACTTCACGATTTTCGCTACGGTGTTAGAATTGTGCTGAAGTTTACCAACAAAGTGAAAATGTAAATCCTACTTAATATTATAAATGCGAAAGTTCGGATGGTTGGATGTTTGGATGTTTGGATGTTAGGATGTTTGGATGTTTGGATGTTTGTTACTCAATGACGCTTAAACGGCTCAACCGATTTGGATGAAAATTTGCACGAAGATAGTTTATAGCCTGGATTAAAATAAAGGATAACTTTATCCCGGGTCCACGCAAACGATGTCGCGGGTGGAAGCTAGTTATTAAATAAGTTATAAAACTGCCCAAGATCGAGTCAGACTTCAGCAGCGGTGAAACTCGCCAGGTAGGCTGCGGGGTTAGACGGCGACCCCATGGCCCTCGCTGAAAGATTTTCGTATTTCTTTCCATTGGGACCTCGGAGACACAATTATAACCCAGAGTTTTTAAATAGGAGTTCGAAGTTTATTTTTCTCGTTTAGTAGACTGCCGGGCCGCGTGCCTTTGAACGTGTTAATACTTACGCAATTTCAGATATTTTTTACAACGGATATTAACAATAATTAATGTGTATACAGTTTGATAGAGGTCGCTGATGTTGGTGTCGATTTGCGCCATCTAGTGAGCTTAATTTTAGTCTAATTTCAGCGCGATAGATACCGCTTATATTATGTTTTTGATATTTTTTAGACCAATACAAAAATAAAATTTAAAGTTATGAAAGAAACACTAATCTCACTGTAAATATGTATATGTATAATGTCATACAATATGTCCGTAACTTCGCAAACAGAACATTTCATCAGTTCATATTGTAATTAAGTTTAGCCCAGGTTGGGGGTCGTGTTGGACTAAGCCAGCCTTTTGGGAAACAACGAATTTTCTCGAAAATAAGACCAAGCTAGATCGGTTTCTCGGCCCCCTAAACCCCTACACTGCAAATTTCATCAGAACATGACTACAAAACTACAAATATACACATAAATATAGGTTTATTATATACAAATATTGCTCGTTTAATAGTATCGGATAAGACCGGTAGCGCCATCTATTATGGAGTTCTTCGCTCTGGATTTCTACATACAAACTTTCAAGCCAGTTTTAATCCCTTTAGAAGATGAATTTTCAAAAACGCTGAAATTATTTTGCTTGTGTTTTAGTATGGAACCATTTTACGAAGTTTCAAGTCCCTAGCTCGAAAAAATATATACTTTCCATACGATTTGCAACCCATTTTTGACCTCCTTAGGGTATGAATTTTCAGAAACACTGAAATTTATTTTCTTGTATTTCATCAAAGAACTTTTTTACGAAATTTCAAATCTATCTTACAAAATAAATTCATTCCAATACAACTTTTCAAACCTTATATCGACCTCTGAAGAAATTATGTCTAAAAAAAAAGCGGCCAAGCGCGTGTCGGACCACGCACAATGAGGGTTCCGTGCCTATTAAAAAGGTCGTATCGTTACTGAAATCTTATGGCACTTACGTCCTTTTCTTTAAGGAAGGCAGTTTTTTAGAAATATCTCAAAAACCTTTGAACCGATCTTGTTCAAAACAATTTTTGCTGAGAGAATTTAATAAGCCCTTTGAGCATGATTTTTTTCATATATTTAAAATACACGGTTCAATAATTAGAGGGGGGGGGGGGGGACACAATTTTAGTGAATTTCGAGGAGATTATCTCCGACTCTATTCACAAAATTAAATTAAAAAATTGCCGAGAAACCTTATATTTATTTTGAAAGGCCTATCGATTGATGTGCCACACGTGGGCTTGAAATGAAAAAAAATTTTTTGACCATCAGTTTTATGTATGGAGTGCACCCCTAAAAAAATTTTTTTTTAGTAATTTAGTTACAAAACTATGTAGCGGTTAACAAAATACACCTATCCTGAAAATTTTATTCAAATACACCTTATAGTTTTCGAGTAAAATGCCTGTGACATACGGACGGACAGACAGACAGACAGACAGACATGACGAATCTATAAGGGTTCCGTTTTTTGCCATTTGGCTACGGAACCCTAAAAACGCAACGCTATTTCCTATTTTGAGGTCTAAACTATAATATTAGAAAGTGCCATCAAAATCTGTTCAGTAGTTTTTGCTAGATTTTATCACCAAAATATTGGTTGTCATCTCCGCCACGCGGCGTCCACTTGACAACAAAAGATGGCACTGTTGCGTATACACGACTATCCAATCGGTTAGTCTCAAATTTGGTCTGCGGGTCACATTAACTCCATCAAACTTTTTAGGGTTCCGTAGTCGACAAGGAACCCTTATAGTTTCGCTTTGTCTGTCCGTCCGCGGATAATCTCAGTAACTGTTAGTACTAGAAAGTTTTTTTTTTATTAGGGTACCTCCCCTATACGTAACCTGGGGAGTGTTTTTTTTTTCATTTCAACCCTAACGTGTGATATATTGTTGGATAGATATTTAAGAATGAATAGGGGTTTGCTAAAATCATTTTTTGATAATGTTAATATTTTCGGAGATAATCGCTCCAGAAGTAAATACAAATGTGTGTCCCCCCCCTCTAACTTTTGAACCATAAGTTTTAAGAATATGAAAAAAATTCAAAAGTAGAACTTTATAAAAACTTTCTAGGAAAATTATTTTGAACTTGATAGGTTGAATAGTTTTTGAAAAAAAATACAAAAACTACGGAACCCTACACTGAGCGTGGCCCGACACGCTCTTGGCCGGTTTTTTAAGTATACGTTTGACGGAGTTTAGACGCCGACAAAAAACTGGAGAATGACCTACTAAGACGACAATGACATAGACGCTATTGCTGAATGGAGTCAGAACAACCGACTGGACTTTAACGCCTCGAAATGTGAATATATTACTTTTGCTAGACTCCGCTCACCAATCGCTACCGAGTACAGCCTTCGCGGCATACCACTTCAACGGACCGACGAAATACGTGACTTAGGACTTACTCTGGATACCCAACTCGACTTCAGACAACATATTACGAAGACCTGCAAAAAGGTATCTAAAACACTGGGATTCATAATGAGGATAGCTTCCCAATTTTCAACCACCAAAGTCGCAATCATGCTATACAATGCGTACATCCGGAGTCGACTTGAATTCGGAGCATTAGTGTGAGACCCGCATGAAATTAAATACACCACAATGCTGGAGAAAATCCAAAAGAAATTCGCCAGGCATATCTACAAGCGGCGATACGGATATTATCCTTTCATGTACCCGTCTCTGTTTGTTTCGGGAATGACTGGGCTTCATACGCTTGAAACTCGGAGAAAATTTCTACATATAGTGCACTATTACCAGCTGCTAAATAATAGAGTTGACAATGCGTCCGTGTTGGAACGAATGGGCCTGCAGGTGCCGCGTGCGAGTGGGCCGGCGGTCGGCGCGGCGGGCGGCGCGGGCGGCGCGGTGGCGGCGCGGCGCCCGCGGCGCCTGTTCGCGGTGGCCGGCGAGCGCACGAGGCGCGGTGCGAACGCTCCCACTGCTAGAGCGCGAACAGCCCTAAACCATATAATGCAAGAAGCCGAAGACATAGACATATTTGCTGACAGTATTGGTGTATTCCGTAGAAAAGTTTTAGCATTCCTATCGTATGAATAGATAGTGTAGTGTTAAGATTTAAACTGTGCCATTATTTCTTGTTGAAGTTGTTATGAGTTTATTTTAGTTCCTTTAAAATTTTTATAACGTTACCCTATGTTGTATGTAATTTAAATTTAATTTCTTGTTTCTTGTTATGTATTATGTAGCGAAACTAGGTATACCTACCACATAAGTGATTTGGTGTTAAACTGTAAATTTATGTGTGAATGAATAAAAATATTATTATTATTATATATTATTATTATTATTATTAAGGCTAGAATATGCGTGGAAATTGGTGGTGTTCTGCATCGCGCTATTGAAGTTTTAATTTATGTTGTATATACAATTTCCTTCAGATTCTCTTTATTATGTGTCTCTGCGCTGTACTTTTTAGGGTTCCGTAGCCGAATGGCAAAAAAAGGAACCCTTATAGATTCGTCATGTCTGTCTGTCTGTCTGTCTGTCCGTCCGTATTTCACAGGCATTTTACTCGAAAACTATAAGGTTTATTTGAATAAAAATTTGAGGATAGGTGTGTTTTGTTAACCGCTACATAGTTTTGTAGCTAAATTACTAAAAAAAAATTTTTTTAGGGGTGCACTCCATACATAAAACTGAAACTCAACATTTTTTTTTTCATTGCAAGTCCACGTGTGGCACATCAATCGATAGGCCTTTCAAAATAAATATAAGGTTTTGCAGCATTTTTTTTGATTAAGTGAATAGAGTCGGAGATAATCGCCTCGTAAGTCACTAAAATTGTGTCCCCCCCCCCCTCTAATTTTTGAACCGTGTATTTTAAAAATATGAAAAAAAACATGCTCATAGGGCTTATCAAATTCTTTCAGCGAAAATTGTTTCGAACAAGATCGGTTCAAAGGTTTTTGAGATATTTCTAAAAAACCGCCTTCCTTAAAGAAAGGTACGTAAGTGCCATAAGATTTTGTTGGACATTAAGAACGCAACCTTCTTATTAGGTTATTGTCACAGCAACTATATGTGACATGTTTGTTTACTTTAATACAAGAATACGTTTGTGCTTTACGTTCACGTTTTATTTCAACTCTAATCATCTTCCAAATCTATCATGGTAGCAGACCGTGGTTGATAACCGATAGAGTCCGGAAATATAAACGCAGTTAGAACAAGAAAATTCGGCCGGCGTAAATTTGTGTTCAGTTATAAATACGATTTGAACTTGACGTATAAATTTTCTAGAACGGTGTATTCTGTCATATGTTTATCGAAATATTTTTACCACCCGAAAATGTCTTCAAGCCACAACAGGTTTTATATTGATCGCCTTGTGGGAAGAGAAAGCTATGCGAGTTGGAAATTTGCCATGCAAGCATTTTTTGAGATTGAAGAATTGTGGGATTGCGTCATCGGTAAAAATACTGACACGAAGAAGGAAACAAAAGCTAAGTCAAAGTTCATATTACTATTAGACCCGATCAACTAAGTACATGTGCAGAGCGCAACTAGATGCAAGGAAGTATGGGATAATTCGGAGCAGGCATTTGATGACAGCGGATTATACAGAAGAGTTGCTTTATTCAGAGACCTCATAACAACTACTTTGGATTCCTCTAGAAGTGTGGATGACTATGTAAATAAAATAATGTCCACCGCTCACAAACTCCGAAACATTAACTTCAATATCGACGATGAATGGCTTGGAACGCTGATGTTGGCCGGCTTACCTGAAGATTATAATAAGCCAGTGATCATGATGGACCAAGAGAAATACATCAACCTGATGTTGGAATGGTTTGGTATGTCTGATTGCAAACCAGTTCGCACTCCGATAGAAGTTAATGCTAAATTTGAAAAGAATTCTGAAGACACAGATAATACCTTTCCATACAGGGAAGCGGTTGGATGTCTTATTTATCTGGCACATGTTACGCGACCGGACATCAGCTTTGCAGTGAATAAGTTAAGTCAGTACTGCAATTGTCCAGGAAATCAACATTGGCTTGGAGTAAAAAGGGTCATGAGATACCTTCAAGGAACAAAGAACCTAAAGCTATGTTATGTCAAAGAGGACTCGAAAGGAATTATTGGTTATTGCGATGCAGACTGGGCCAGTGATCTGTTGGATAGAAGATCGTGCACAGGTTACGTTTTTCTGTTCCAGAATGGATGTATTTCGTGGAACTCTTGTAAGTAACAGACAGTAGCACTTTCAACAGCGGAATCGGAATACATGGCGATGGCTTCAGCCACCCAGGAAGCTCTGTGGCTGCAGCAACTCCAGGCCGAACTAGGCCAAAGCGACGATGGTGCGCTTACTGTCCATTGTAACAAACAGAGTGCAATTCGTTTGGCAACCACCGACTGTTACAAACCGAAGACTAAGCATATAGCATATTTACTGTAGCGTCAAGGTAAATACGTCTGTACACGTGTTAGTTTGTCTATCTTATTGTTCCTGATCTCAACTCAATTGCTCAAAGGTTAACTGGAAGAGATCCCTTACAGGGATAAGTTCGCCTTTGTACCGAATTAACTTTTTTTTGTCTGTATTTTTACCTGTGTCTTGTGTAAGATAAAGTATTTACATACATACATATAGACATTCGTCTGCATTTTCTCAGAGAGTGTGTTGTTAAATCTAAAGTCAAGTTTGTATTTGTGAACGGGTGCAATATGGTGGCTGATAATTTAACAAAGGGAACTTCTCTTGTGAAGCATTTGTACTGCACTGGTAAAATGGGTTTGCGTTCTGTAGGGAGTGTTGGACATTAAGAACGCAACCTTCTTATTAGGTTATTGTCATAGCAACTATATGTGACATGTTTGTTTACTTCAATACAAGAATACGTTTGTGATTTACGTTCACGTTTTATTTCAACTCTTATTATCTTCCAAATCTATCAGATTTCAGTAACTATACGATCTTTTTAATAGGCACGGAACCCTCGTTGTGCGTGGTCCGACACGCACTTGGCCACTTTTTTATATTTTAACGCACAGAAATTAAAAATGGTCAAGACATTGGACCTCTAAGGCAGGTCGGTGTAGGTACGACGACGAGCGAAGCGAGGAGGAGTGTTAGCTGCAACGCGACCTTAGCGCGCGAGCCGAACGAGCGAAGCGAGCGTGCCGCGGGAGCGGCCGGAGAAACGCCAGAACCAATAATGACACAACATACATCAATTTTTTTACAAGTACAGATTATTCGGTTTTTTTTAATCGCAGTAAATTAATTATAAAGCAGTCTGGAAGAACGCGTTCAGTAACATTCGGTAGTCGAACCGAAACTAACTAATATTCATGTCTACCAATCATTATGACTTGCGAAAAAAGACCTTACAACAATTATTATAAAGTAGATTATTGCCTTTAACATTATTTAATTGCATACTACCACCGGGTCATTGAATGTTATGGCTAACCAATTTTATGCCTAACAATAATGATGACCTGCAAAAATCGGAACTCCAATTTATATTGTTATAAAATTATGGTGGAAAACGTTATGGACTGAAAAAATCGGATCTTAAATTTTATGGGCAAATATTTGTGTGACGAGCATGAATATTTGTTTCTGAGTCATGGAAGTTTTCTATGTATTTAAGTATTTATATCCATTATATATATCGTCGTCTAGTACCCATAACACAAGCCTTACTGAGCTTAGTATGGGACTAGGTCGATTTGTGTAAGATTGTCCCCTAATATTTATTTATTTATTTATTTATTTATTTATTTATTTATGGGAAACAATAGAGACCCCTCTTTTAAACATTTTGTTTTGAATTTCGAAAAAGTTACAGCCCAAAACACTATAGGTATAATTAACAAACCTGCTCACAAAACTACACGAGAACTGGTTGAGAAATGCGACCTGTAGAGAAGAACAGCGGGACAGCGGGACATACGAACGATTTTCAGCCCAGGCTGAAGCACAGAACTTCGTTCGTTCGCGCGCTCGTTCGATAAGTAAAACTAAAAGCCTTATGAAAAACTGACTGGTTCTTCTAAAAGTACCTAATCCACACCGACATCAAATGCAGTTTGTCATAAAAATGAATTTTTAACATTAGGCCTAACACGTCGGCAATTCAGAAAAGCATCCAGGCCATCCAACGGTGCATTGTCCGCGGACCAGTATTTGTGAACCCCGACAACGCACAGTTATTACGGATGTAGGGGTAAGCGTAACGCTGGGCAGTTGGATGTTGTTTGATGAATAGTGGAGTGGACGGTCACAAGCATTTGTCCCAATTTCCATGTAGCCACGCGACTATGAATAGGTGATGCGTGCCGCCGCAGCCGACGTGACACAGTATCTCAATCAAATAAACACATGCTTGACCGCGTATCACCCCCAAAAGTACCTACCCCGTTTTGGATTTATTTTAAATGTGATTAGGCGATGAACCGGTTTACTCGTATCTATAGCAAATGCCATTTTTCTGTCTAATGGTACCTATTTAGAACTCTTACCAGTCAACCTTCGGGCGAAACAGAAAATACCTATACTCCAGGCAAAATACGGTTTTGAAAAACATTAATTTATAATAGCGTTTTTTTTGTTGATTTCATTTGAAAATGTTATTCTAAGATGATTTAGTCAAGAATCCGACAAACTTTCCACCCGGAAGTAATTATGTAGATTTAAATGAAGCATGCATTATCTTTTTTTGTACGATTTATCTTGAATATTATAGAGCAAATGTAAATGAACGAAAATAAAGACAAAAACATTTATTAATATTTTTACTGACTTTTCAGAAGCCAGTTAACTTATCATTTTTTCGATGTCCGAAATTTTGTCGGATTTTGTCGCTGGGTAACTGTTTAATTGAAAATAAATTCGTTACACATAAAAAATAAGCTATTATAAATTATTTCCAAAATTGACATTATATCCATACAAGTTGTCAGTTCATTGCCTGGACTACTAATAAAGTAATCGGGAACACCCAAATACTCCGAAATATTTTATTCCGAATTTGCTAATTCCGATTTTTCAAAACTCCGAATTTCATAATTCCTAAGACTTATAATTTCGATTAAGTACTAAAAAACACGAATTTTATTTTACTGAATTTCTAAATGTCGATAGTTTTTTTTCCAGATTTTATAACTCCGAACAATCAAAAGCGCGAAGTGTCATTTGCCCGAAGAACAGTATTCCCATTATCAAATATCCGAAATTTCATTACTAATTCGGAAATTTTATATTCGGCGAAGTGAACTTAGTGTTTTTAATAAACGGAATTTTATTTCTTAGGAATTCAGAAATTCGGGTTTTTGATTCGGGTTAAAAAATCCGAAAATTACGATTCCTATTTCCCATAGAGAATATATAGAAAGGCAAGGTTAGTTTAAAGTAGGAGTTTTGGAGAGACTCTAAGGCAGGTTGGTGTAGGTACGACGACGAGCAAAGCAAAGAGGAGTGTTAGGAAGAACCGCGACCCTACAGGGCGCGAGTCGAGCGAGCGAAGCGAGCGTGCCGCGGCAGCGGCCAGCGAAGCGCCAGAACCGAACACTTTTTTACTACCTAATACTTAGCTGCAGTTGGGATCTAAGAGTTGGTCCCTTCTTTCGCAGACATAAATTTCATAGAATTTTGTTTGGCAGAAAATGTTTCATATAACCAGGGCTCGGATTTTTCATCGCACGATAAGACGAAAGAAAACTATGGAGTCGATATCAACATTAAAACTTTACTCATATTCATACTCATACTCATTCATTTAATTAATACCAAAAGTTTATTATATTGTAAATACAAATGTTAACCGCCACACCATGTTTATTACATTAGAAGCTAAATAATAAAATGTTCACGAAATAATTAAGTTAATTAATATATGCACTAATTGCAAACTTAAATAAATGACACGTCTAAAGCCGTCAATGATTGAAACATGAGGCAATTAAATAAAGCGGCCAGTACCCACCGTTAAGTCTATCGCAACAATATGGTCTGGATAACTAGGTATGCAAATAAGTTGAAATTTGACAGCATGAAAAATATATAATAATTACGGGACTAGGAAAATGAGTGAGTATGAATATGAGTAAAGTTGTAATGTTAATATCGACTCCATAGTTTTCTTTCGTCTTACCGTGCGATGTAAAATCCGAGCACTGCATATAACATTTTGTCCTTGTAGGTATTCTTATTTCGAATATTATTATTACAATTACTATTTACTTGAATTAAACATATTTCACAGAAACAGAATTAAATAAACTACCTATTTATAATATATTTAATAATGATTTGGTAAGTATTTTAATTAACCGTAAATAAGAATATTAACAAATTATAAAAACTAACAAAATAATAACAGAACTACATATGTATTTACAAATAGAAAACAAGCTCTAAATCTGTGCCGTGCGGCAAGGTGCCCATAAGGCTGGCCGCATTGCCGCGCTGGATAGCAATGCTGATTCGTTGCGCCAGATAGCTGCCAGCCCGTTGGTCGCCACTTGCTTCTACGAGACGCTTCGCGAGCTCCTCAAACACTGCGTGTGCTCCGGGCTTCCACGGCCCAAGCGTTTCAACCCCAAACGGCTCAAACATGCAGCCAGAATCGATGGCTGCATATTTGCGCCGCTTGAGGTTTTCAGCTGTGTTAGCGGCATCCCCAGCCCTGGTCGAAGTCCCTGAAAGATGGGACGGGTATCTACACATGTGGCATCCCATACTAGGGGCCGACCCAACTTCCAGGGAACAAGGGTCATGCCATCAGGCCTCTTACTGTCGTCCCGTGCGAGACCTGATGGTTCTAGAACTGCCGGCACACCGGCCGTGACGAGGACCCGGCGCAGAATATCGTTCAGGCTAGCATGTCGCGATGTCCGGCCGGCGCTTTTAGCACACGGCAAGCCGTGGATGCCTAAACGGGTGACATTTACACCACAGTGGCATTGATGCGGAACCACACAAGCTGCCCCTAGACGCAGCGACACCGCAAACCTAAAAGCGGCTCTGGTAAGGAGTGTGCCGAGGTTTTTCGAAGGCAAAGCCTGCAGCCATGCGCCGGATTCCCATTTCGTTCCAGGAAGAAGACGAGCTCGCTCTGTGGGGCTGGTAGCTGTTTCGTACAGATTATCCCGTACTAGCACACAGAGCGGCTCGTCCCATTGGTGTTGCGAATGGCGAATCGTCGGCAGGTCAGTGTTCGGACAAGCAGCCCTCCAGCTATCGATGGCCTCCGGCAGAAAAGGTGCATCTAAATTGTTTGGGTTGCATTTTTGAATTTCGGAGCAGAGATTTTGGGTACTGTATGAAGAAGAAATGAAGGCAGGAAGAGCGATTTTTGAAATTCGTCGTATCCCAATACCACCGTGCCTAATGGGCAACGAGGCTTCGGTCCACTGACGGTCATCCAATTCTATATTGAAAATTGATGAAACTGTAGAGTTTAGGAGATTATCTAGTATCGCCAAAAGGTTGGGATACTTCCAAAGGTGGCAGCAACGGAGGACATACGTGAATTTAGGAACAAATAAACAGAATTTTATTATTGTATATGCCATATGAGGGTTAATTTTAAGTAAACGGTCCGAATAGTTACTAAAATTTTGATGTCGTTCATTTATGTACCCTGGGAAAGCTTCATCCAGGATTGGTGACCCTAGAAGTACAAGGGAACTTTCATCTACTACCTTAATATCCGGAGCTAGAGTTTGGAATTTTGTTAAAATAGCATCTTTTTGCGCGCAGTTATCTAAGAAAAAAAGTTCACACTTTGTAAAGTTTAAAGTTAAGCCTAATTGTGCGAACTTTTCTGTGAGGACTCGTAGATCTTCTGCATTAAATTTTGAATTTAGATTGTTTATAATATGGTGGATGGCGAGGCTGAATAGCGCTGGTCCCAGGGGGTCGCCTTGCTGACAGCCAACTGATGAAAATAAAAGGTTGTTTTTAAACAGTAATTTAGAACGTGAGCTATAACATTGCCAAACAAAATTAAAATTTCGGGAGTCTTTTCTAAGGAACCTGGGTGAGCAACGCGCCACGGTCAACGGAATCGAAAGCGTTTCGTACGTCTACCTTCAGTAAGACCTCGCCTTCTTTTCTGTTGATAAACGCACGCAACGCGTGAACCGCTGCCTCACACCCGGATTTAGACCCGAAGCCTAATTGTACCGGTTGAAAGTAGTCCCTTAGGGTTTCGGATACGGCTTTGCAGCAGTACTTGGCAGCTAAGCGACGATAGGTGGTTCCTACGGCTATTGGCCTGATCCCACCATCCCGTTTGATCAGAGCGCACAAGTTGGCTCCATATAAAATGCTCGTTAATTCCTGGCTAACCTTACCCTGGAGAATAAGGTTAACTAGAAATGTTAGCTCGTTTAGAAGAGCGTCGCCCGCCTCACCGCATGAGTGACCAAGCAAGTATTTTAGGTGTTGGGGCGATAGCCCGTCGAGGCCTCCTGCTGAACCATTCGGGAAGGGGCAAACTGCTCTTAAAACGTCGTCCGATGTCACCTGAAGGCAAGGATCTGTTGGGCTGGGAGGATCAGGTAGGACTATGTTGGTGTCCGGATTAGGATGCTTACTTAGTAAAGCAGCCAAGGTGTCAGACGTATCCGGGGCAATAGTGTCACTAGAAAACAAGAGGCGGGCAGCACCTTTTATGTTGCCTTCCTCTATTTTGCTCTCTACATGCTGCGATAGTGAAAACCTTTGCTTAAATGCGGAACTAGATAGGTCGGTGACATTGTGAGGGTTAGCACAATTTTGCTTGATCCGAGATGTCAAAGATGTGCCTCTTTGCACATCATCTTAGACGTATAGAACCCTATAAGAGAAGGTAAGTAGTTGCTCCCAGCTTTCTTGAGAGTTTTGATTGATAGCGGTTTTCAAGTCTTTGGCAAGTTTCTGAGCAACCAGAAACCGTGCGCTTCGGGGGATTCTTTTTATGACGGGAATCGAATTTTTGAGTTTGCTTAGTGTTTCTGAAATGGGGGAGAATTAAGAAGGGACGAGTGTGTGGGATTGGATGATGGACGAAGAGGCGGCGTGCTACCGGGAGCTAGATCGCGGTGTTTCCGACTTATATGTATATTGAGGCCCCGTTGTCCTTTGCAGAAGCGGACTTGTGAACAATGCGGGCACTGTATATCCAGGGGCGATGTGGTCGAGGCAGCATCTACAGAGTTTTGCTGAAGTGGCATAGAAAACTTATCTCTTAAAAAAAGCACAGATATAGCTATAATAACAACTGAAATGATTATCAAAAGATTGGCAACGATTGATGCACTGTAAGCTATAAAGTCATGCATATAAAGGTTATTTAATTCCGTACACCACTGTGGGCACGATCTTGAAACATGCGATAGTCACTCGTTGATTTGATTCACTGTAGCACTCAACACCAGCGATAATGTCATCATGTCAGCCGAAAGACGTCCACTGCTGGACATAGGCCTCCCCCAAAGACTGCCAAAGTGACCGGTCCTGCGCCACCCGCATCCAGCGGACTCCAGAAACCTTTACCAGTCCACCTTGCGGGGTACGTAACGTACTTTCCGGTACGTGGTAATGTAATGTAATATAGATTACATACAAAATATCACAAATGGAAAATTTTCTTTGTTGTTATTTTGTTAGTTGACATCTGTCATGACGACTCGGTCGCATAGAAGCGCACCAAATAGGGCCGGGCTGCAGTCTCCGCGGAGATAAACACTTATTTTCAAGTTGTCTTTACGTGTACTTTCCAGGCGTAATCAAAATAAGGTGAGAAAATAGGGAATAACATTAAATATGCATTTTTGATATTCAATTCAATTCAATTTTACTCTAAATAAGTTAAATGCATATTTATTTTCAAAAGTATATACAAATGAAATGAAATGAAATATTTTGTTTGCGGAATACGGACGATAACTAACATTAACTAAATTAAATTAAAACTAAGTTAAATCTAAATAAGGCCCTCGAGGCATTGTACCGAGGATGCTGAATTCAATTAATTTTGTAATCAATCAATGAAACATATTTCACAGAAACTCAATTTACTGAATTTTAAAATCATGTTATTTCCTTTAATCAACAGTAGAATTTTGCTTTAACAATAATTTTTTGTTCGGTGCTTTTTTAATAATTTTATATTATAAGATAAAATTGAAATAGGGCAACTTGAAAAAGGGGGGACGGGGGAAGCCCCCCGCAGTAATACAAACAAACAACTATAACAATCGGTATTTTGAAATTCGTGATTAAGGAATTTAGTTTTTCGTATTTATGTAGTGTGTACCTCAAGTAATCATAGCTGGAATTATGAACTTGAAATCGAAAAACAAATATTTATAAAGGTGACTTTGAGTACTGCAGTGTAGCTACTGTGGCGACCACATCCATTACTGCAAAAAACACCTTTAATGACGGCATTCATATTTAATGTACACACATACTCGTAGTTAGGCCGGCTGCAGACGATTAACAACGAGACCGCAGTTATAACTGGACATGTACCATAGGTTAGGTATGCTAGTTTGAATTTGAATCCGTTATTATTATTATTATTTTTTCTTTTCAAAAAAACATCTTAGCAGTAAGTATACATTTCAAGATCGCCAAACTGAGGGCAGTTTGTCGGCGAATGTGCGCTTTTTTCTTAACTTTAAACAGAGTTGTGTTATACCTACCCACCTATTTACTACTAAATGATCTATTTTAATGGCAATGAACTTAGTGTACCATCGACAGCACACTCAACCGTTCAGTGTGTTGCCGCTAGTAATTGTCGTACGTGCAAGTACAAAATATTAATATTAATATTTTTATATACTACTAATTTTATAAATCTATTTTTATATACTACTATCTAAATTGATCTTATCTAAAAGTATTGTTTTCAGCCTTTGTTTAAATACCTGTTTGCTAGTACTTTGTTCCACTGCTAGGCTTAATTGGTTAAAAATCTTAGGTATCATGTATTTACGAGTTCTTTGGCCGAAGTAATTATTAGATTTATACTCTAAATATCTTCTTTTTGTGCCCACCCTAAGGTTACGTGACTGTTTGCTGCTCGTTTTGAAGCGGTCAAGGCCATAGTTATCTATAGTTATTAAATATTTAACTTTTTCATGAACTGGCAAGATTTTTAACTTTTTATACAGGAATTTATAGTTTCCATTGCAACTGCCTTTGGTTTTTTTATCTACCAACAAATTTTTAATTATTCTTATTTGGATGTTACAAATTTTGTCAAGGTAAGTTTTAAAAGTGCGTCCATAGGCATTTAATCCATAACCAATCACTGACTCGGCTAACGCGTGGTACAGGATGTGCATTATTTTATTGTTTACAATATTTTTTAAACTAAATAGCTTTGCCATGATGGCTCGAAGTTTATTGCATACTATATCTATGTGAGTACCCCAGCTAAATTTAGTATCTATGGTCAGTCCTAAGTATTTATATGTGTTAACAAATTCAATATTTAAACAATTACAGTGATTTTGGTTCTTATGCAAACAGTCATATGCCCTATTATATTTATGCTTTCACTCGGGGTCTGTAGGTAGGGCGATTTAAATAGCATGCCTTTGGTTTTATCAGTGTTAAGAATGATACCGTTGTCGTGCGACCACTTAATTATGTTTGTAAAATCCGCCTGTACGCATCTCTCTACGGTTTTAATGTCTCTGTCAGCATACATTATACATGTGTCGTCTGCATACATATATGTCGAACAATTCTGGACTACGTTACTCATACTGTTCACATGCATAATGTATCCTACAGGGCCATATATGGAACCGGTTGGCACGCCATGGATCACCCTAGCTTCCTCCCCGCTCTGCCCGTTGATCACAGTGGTTATGGTTCTGTTAGATAGGTAGTTCTTAAACCACTCGAGCACCGGACCACGAACACCACACTCATGCATCGCAAGAATGAGCTGCCCGTGGTCCAGCGTATCGAATGCTTTTTTAAAATCTATATACAGGGTGACCACGTACTTCCTGTTATTTAAGTGCTCGTTAACCTCATCTGTGAACTCTGCCAAAGCGGTTGAGGTACTACGCATGCGCCTGAACCCATGCTGCGAGTCAGAAATTATGTTGTTTTTATCAAGGTAATTACTTATTTGTGATACGATAACTTTTTCCACAATTTTGTTAATTACTGATAATATGGCTATGGGTCTGTAGTTTGAGTAGTCTAAGTGATTACCTTGTTTATATATAGGTCTGATAATTGTTTTTTTAACATGTCCGGATATACGCCTGTCATCGCGCAAGTATGTACAAACTTTGCCAAAATAGGACTTATGCTCGTTTTTATAAGTTTTAAGTCTTTACATCTTATACCGTCAATACCAGGTGCTTTTTTAACACTTAAGTTATCTATTATTTTTTCTATATCTTTGTACGACACCTTTTGATAGCGGAATGATACGTCACTTACTTTAAGTTAGGTCTCACGCACTAGGAACTTTTCATTACAATTGTGTTTAATTTTCTGAATTTCTAAAGTAAAGGTTTTGGCAAAGTTTGTGCACACACTCTCAATAGATGTACTTTTTCCTAAATATTTATCGATTACAGCCTCTAGGTTTGGTTTGACATTACCGAGCCAGCTATTAATCGTAGCCCATAATTTTCTCAAATCACTCTCACAATTCTTAATCTCGTTTTGTTTATAGCTTTGCTGTGCGGAATGTATACATTTATTAATTAATTTTCTAAACCTGGTATAATTTAGTCTATTAACTTGGTTCTTAGGGCTCGATTTCCATTTTCTAAACAGATCATCTCTACGTATTATCATATTGCTTAAGTTTCTAGTTATCCAGGCCCCGTAGCATGGATGGCGTTATCACGCGATAAGTGACAGGATAGAGCTTCCGTCCCTGGCTGACACCGTTCGATAGAACGAGACGACGCGCCTATCCTGTCACTTAACGCGTGATAACGCCATCCATGCTACGGGGCCAGGGCTGCGTAACTCTAGTGTTCGTACACAATTTTAAAGTTTTAGATCTATTATATATTGAATTAAAAATATGGTGAAGTCTTTCATACATAATCTTCGGGCACTGAATGCTGTAGACCTCCGACCAGTGTATCTTTTCTAACGCGTTTTTGATTAAACTGTTATTAACCCTTAAATGCATAATGATGTATATATGCATCGTATATTGTATACGTTTTTTTAAATACTATGATTTTTTTCTTTATTTTTCCCTCAATCTATACAACATGACACATCTATTTCAATTTATTAAAAAGTTATACAAAAAATCATGCATTTAAGGGTTAAGTATAGATATTTTACGAGTTTGATGACATATGATGACATATGATACTATGTATATGATATATCTAATGTTTGTGTAAGAAACGCTGAAAACAAATACAATTTGTTTTATGTATAAAGTATATATATATATACCTATTTTCAGAACACGTTTTTGATGTATTAAAAATATTGAAATCATCAGTGAATTGTCTTTATTCTCAGGACTCTTTTGCTAAGAAGCATAGTAATGTGACTTGCCTGATTGAGGTGGTATTTCACTTCAAATTCAGAACCAATTTTAGTTGCAAATATAAGGCGCTGATGGGGAAATCTATTTTAGTTTGTTGCTTCCGATTCCAATCGTGCGTCCCTCCATCTTTTTGACATCCAAATTGCATTTAAATGTGTTACATATTTACGAAAAACAAAAGCCCTGTAATATTTGACTATAGCATTAACGGTATATCTCTGCAGCGTGTAACAGTTATCAGGGATCTCAGAGTCTGGTTTGATTCAAAGCTCTCTTTTACTGCTCACTATAATTAGGGTTCCGTACCCAAAGGGTAAAAACGGGACCCTATTACTAAGACTTCGCCACAGTATAATAAAGAGTACTACCGTACAGTATGGCCACTCCCTGCCTCCCATTGAAAGTGCCGCCCACCCGCTCTCAGTTACCTCACAGTTACCGGCTGGCAAGGAAGACGCGGTGCGCAGAGCGGAGGCCACGTAAAATATTTAAATATCAAACAAATATTAACAAATCCTTTTGTAATGGGCGTGTGTTGTGCTGTGTCCGGTTGTTTAAGCTCTATAAACGACAAAACTAGTTTTAGTGGAAAACCAACTTATAATAGGAACTTTAGTATTAATTTTACCCTATCGGTTTTAGGCCTAAAGCCATCAGATCACACTGAAAATAACATAATATCTATATGAACATAAAATCATGTTTTCAATTTACGTCATATTTTGGTGGCCCGAATTTCCTTACAAAAAATTTGTTACCTACTTCGTTTATACTGGTTCAAGATAGGAAACTATTGTATAAATCGAGCTTAGATACCCACCTTACAGCATAATATGATTCTTATTTCTTCCTAATTCGCGCAATGAGTTTTGAGTCATTGAGGTCATCGAACTTGAACGCAGGCGGCGCGGCGCGCGGCGGTTTCTGTTCATGCTTATGCTATACCTATACCTTGCGCGAAAGAATATCAAAACCTGGATCGACAAAAAAAGTCTATTTAATCATAGAATCTGGTCACAAAATTTCATGAGAATCGGTTAAGAATTGCGACCTGTAGAGGAGAACATCCGGACATACAAAAGCAAATTGCTCGAGTCAAAACATAGACCTTCGCTAACGCTTCGGTCAATAATAATCTCAGAAAGTAGAGTTAAAAACATTTTTGTTTATAATTAATTACAAGCACACACAATAATTCGACGTCGCTATTACAAGGTCATCTCACATTGCCGATTGCGTTCCCGATTCGTGTACGCACTAAAATGGCGGCAACCCTAGCATGTCTTATCGCACTCACACAAGCATGGTACGCGTTCACCTACACGAGCTTAGACTGTGTGCGTAGAAACGCATTTGTTTCATACATTTGATCGCCAGTGTCCGAGGTGTGACTTCGCTGTCCGTCTGTCTGTCACCAGGCTGTACCTCAAGAACCGCGATAGCTAGACAGTTGAAATTTTCACAGATGTATTTTTTGTTGCCGCTATAACAACAAATACTAAAAACATAATAAAATATATATTTAAGGGGGCTCCCATATAACAAACGTGATTTTTTTAGCCGTTTTATAGATAATGGTACAGAACCCTCCGTGCGCGAGTCCGACTCGCACTTGGCCGGTTTTTTTATTTACAAAAAAACAAACAAATTATTAGGATTTATATATCCATAAAACCATTCAGAAATATCCATTGTATTCTAACGATATACCTACAATGCGCTGATTAGAAGTTGTCTTGAATATTGCTCTTCCGTCTGGTCACCATATTACAATATACAGAGACCGTATAGAAGCTACGCAAAGAAAATCTCTATACAAATTTAAACTTAAAAGGACACTAACTACATACGAAAACGGGTAACACCATTATAAACTTGATAGTTTAAAGAACAGACGAAGTACGAATGAATTAACGCTCTTGTACAACATTGTGAACAATAAAATAGATACCTCATAAGCAACATACAGTTTCGGATATATCCTAAACCATGCCGTAACCCCGTTCAGTTTTTAATACCAGTAGCTAAGAATAATGTCTCACAACATTCCCCTGGCGCGCATGTGCACTTCTTACAATATAATATGTAATGATGTAGGTAGATATCTGTCACTTAAGTTTTAATAGATTTAAAAGTAATGTAATGAAATTAACACGTAGTTTAGTAGATACATACATGATCTCATTAATAGCCGTACCGTAGAATAAAACACTTTATTTTGTTATTTTCTTTAAAACTAGCTATATAATCTATGGTTTGTTACAAATATGTTAATTATTAATTCTATATGCGAATTAATGTTCTGCTTGGTTATTATTCAAATGTAAATTTTGTATTCTTTATATTTCAACATGTTACTTAAGGAACTCTGTATTATACATTTTGTTACCTTGCCTTAGTAAATAAATAAATACACAAAGGCGATTTGGAAGTAAAAGACAAACCGAATTGATGCCCTGGAAAAAGGTTAATTACACATTTTTTATACGTTCCTATCGAACCCCTTATCTACTCCAACATTGAATTGGAATCAGTCTAATAGTATGTGTCTCTCTCTGTGGCGCGACTGGAACGAAAATGAATTTGCCTACTTACGTACCTACTTACATATGCATAACGTCGAATCATATTACGATATTTAATTGGTGGATGGTTAATTAAGTTAGCAACGTTTTCTTTACAAAATCGTTGTTCAACAGTAATGTTCATTTCTTCATCATATCCCACTGCAATAAAATTATTTTGAACTTGATAGGTTGAATAGTTTTGAAAAAAATTACAAAATAATTTCTGGACGAAAAACTACGGAACCCTACACTGAGCGTGGCCCGACACGCTCTTGGCCGGTTTTTTAAAGGTTGGCGATTTTGGCGTTGTTGCCAAACCGCCGGCGCTGCAGTTTTGTCTTTCAGTTATGTCAGTTCTGTTCTGATACTTTTCTGGTTCGATCGTTCGTGCCTATTGGAAGAAGTTGTCTGTGGAAGTGTAAGTTCGCTTATTTTTTCGGTAACCTTTATAATACCGGTTTCCACCCGGTACCGGTATTACAAAGGTTTCATTTAGAGCGCTTTTGTGAAGGAATGCTTCGAGTATTTCATTCCAACAAAAAGCACGGCCTTTGCCCTCGCGGGATAGTTAAGTGTCCGTGAGGGCTCGCTTGCCTCGCCGCTCATCTTCGGTAGTTTGGCCACAGGTTTCGCTTGCAAGACACCTAGGGATTGTAAGTGTCCGTGAGGGCTCGCTTGCCTCGCCGCTCATCTTCGGTAATTTGGCCACAGGTTTCGCTTGCAAGACACCTAGGGATTGTAAGTGTCCGTGAGGGCTCGCTTGCCTCGCCGCTCATCTTCGGTAGTTTGGCCACAGGTTTCGCTTGCAAGACACCTAGGGATTGTAAGTGTCCGTGAGGGCTCGCTTGCCTCACCGCTCATCTTCGGTAGTTTGGCCACAGGTTTCGCTTGCAAGACACCTAGGGATTGTAAGTGTCCGTGAGGGCTCGCTTGCCTCGCCGCTCATCTTCGGTAGTTTGGCCACAGGTTTCGCTTGCAAGACACCTAGGGATTGTAGGTGTCCGTGAGGGCTCGCTTGCCTCGCCGCTCATCTTCGGTAGTTTGGCCACAGGTTTCGCTTGCAAGACACCTAGGGATTGTAAGTGTCCGTGAGGGCTCGCTTGCCTCGCCGCTCATCTTCGGTAGTTTGGCCACAGGTTTCGCTTGCAAGACACCTAGGGATTGTAAGTGTCCGTGAGGGCTCGCTTGCCTCGCCGCTCATCTTCGGTAGTTTGGCCACAGGTTTCGCTTGCAGGACACCTAGGGATTGTAAGTGTCCGTGAGGGCTCGCTTGCCTCGCCGCTCATCTTCGGTAGTTTGGCCACAGGTTTCGCTTGCAAGACACCTAGGGATTGTAAGTGTCCGTGAGGGCTTGCCTTCGGATCTTCGGCCCTCGAACTCGCCTACTTTATTTTCAAATTTGTCATATGCTTAAACATAAGAATAAGAATATCATGCAAACCATAATTTATACGCGTACGAAGTCGTGGGCAGAAGCTAGTATTATAAATGCGAAAGTTTGGATGTTTGTTACTCAATCACGCTCAAACGACTCTACCGATTTGGATGAAATTTTGCACAAAGATAGTTTATAGCTTGAATTAAAATAAATTTTTATCCCGGGTCCACGCAGACGAAGTCACGGGCGGAAGCTAAGTATATTGATAATTTACGTCGCATAAAGCGGTTGGTCGCTCAAAGCGGTATCGTAGTACACGGATGTAGTTTATTCGAAAACCAAACATTAGGTCCTTTCTACGTAGCTACGGAGTCGTAGTACCGGGACTCCACTGTATTTTATTAGTCTTAAATCATGTTCAGGTGAGTGCAACATCTCAGCAGAGCAACAGATTGAAAATGAATTGTCATGTGAAGTGCTACAACCGAATTGGGATTCTAACAGATATTTTTGCAATACGTTCTTGTATAAAACACGTCAAGAAAAGAAATGTGTTGTAATCAACCCTGTCTGCTGCAGCAGTATGTTTCGTTACAAACGAAAGCTGCAATTTCACTCGACAGCCGAAAATCACAATGCAGTCTGAAATAAAAAAGCAACATACCTACGCCTTTGTACTTTATTTAAAACTAGCGACCCGCCCCGGCTTCGCACGGGTACTATATTATACATATAAACCTTCATCTTGAATCACTCTATCTACTTATAAAAACCGCATCAAAATATCTAAGCATACGAGTACATAGGGACAGACAGCGGGAAGCGACTTTGTTTTATACTATGTAGTGAAGGAGTTATTGGTATTGGAGCATTGTTTTAATTTACGAACATTGATATTTTTTTATAAATGAAAGGATAGCACTACGTTTATATGGTTCATACATTTATTTATAAAATAAATAATTTATAATGTATCATCGCGCAGCCAAGCCTCTGTCAGAAAAACAAAAACTTCGGCTGGCATCGAACCCAGACCCAGAGAACGAAATCAAAGGATGCGCAGCTTTAAGAGCGGGGAGGAAGGCATGTGTTTCTAGGGTCAACACAGGTCATTCTCAAATTAATAAAGGGTCGGTAAACCGTTCATAACTCCTCCGGAGAAACCGTTCATAACTCCTTCGGAGTAACCGTTCATAACTCCTCCGGAGTAACCGTTCATAACTCCTCCGGAGCAACCGTTCATAACTCCTTCGGAGTAGCCGGCTACGGCGTTCGGTATCCATCAAGCAGTCCGTATGATAGTTTGTCACCGTCATGGTATTGAAAGTCAATCAAATTGTCTCTGTTTGAAAGTCACACGCCTGAGCCACTCGGCTACTAACTACGAGATAATGTTAACTTTTGAAATTAAACATCGCTGTTTGCACTGATCTTAGAGAAACAGCTTAGTGTATAGGGACGTAAATGTGATATAATTAAAAGACCCAGCTGACAAAATTGTCTTATACCTACCTAATATTATTTTTATACGAATGATGTTATGTTAATTATGTATGACTGTCCTAATAATACTGTTGACATGTAAAACTATGTTTTATAAAGGATTAAATGAAATGAAATGAAATGAAAATTATATTATCTGTCACACTTTTTGAGATTTGTATAAGATGATCTCGCTCGGTAGTGGTATTGTTATGGTGAGTCTGGTTAGTCTGAAGCGCTGACTGATGAGATGACGAACTCGCGTCGATGCAGTCCGTCGTAAAGAAAGTTGGGGCACGGCGGCACAAGTTTTTTAATAAGACACGTGCCTCAAACTTCCCTATCAGCAGCGACATTGTTCGTGGCTGCCTTTGATATCGACAATCTTGTGACCTCATGAGGCCCCTTACTTCACTCCCCTGCCTCCTAGTTGACCGACAAGATAAGCTTGGACTCATTCTGACTTCTTTATTCAAGTGAACACAGAAATGTAATGTACTACAAAGAAATGTTATCATCAAGTACGACTGACTGTCTGACGCATCTCCTTTTTAAGGCTAAGTGGCTAGTGGTCAGTACTCTTTATTATACTGTGCTGTGTGTATACTGTGTGTGAGCCTCCCTTATGTCACTTCGCCTTTGACACATTGCCTACAGCACGGCTAGCACGCGACGGCGCGCGAGCTCTCTCGATTTTTCTCGCACTATCCGTCTCTCTCTTATTAGAACACTTAAAACAAGAGGTATAGTGCGATAAAAATCGAGAATATGTCGCGGCCGTCCCATGCCAGACGTGCAGGAAAGGTTGAATGCCGTGCTTTGGCACAATTGTCTATATGAAAGGTTGAACGCCGTGCTAACACGCGTTCTGTAAGTTACACGGTTGCCTGCTGGGTAGTCTACCCTAATATACCTAATTACCTACGCTTTAATTATCAAATTCACAAAATCGTCTCTGTGTTTAGAATGCGAGTTGTTTAATTGCATTCCGTATTTAAACGGCGCTTGTGTATGAACATAAAAGTAATGATGGTGACTATCGTCGAAGATGTATAAAACTAATAGACACGATGCAAGATATTTAAGTATGTATGTGTGTAAGCACTTTATTGTACTTACACAATAACAGGTTTAAGAATATACGTGTCACACAATAGATCAAAGTACAAAGGCAAACTTATCCCTATTAGGGATCTCTTCCAGCTAACCTTTGAGCGATTTATTTGTGGCACAGCATCACGGCGTTTAGCCATGAAAATTAAAGTTAGATTTCTTGGAGTTTTATTTATTACTACTACTAACTAAGAAACTTAAATTAAAATAAAACCATTGGTCGTAGCTTTAGTGTCAATATTAAAGGATATAATCAATTAAATATAACGATATGGTCTGAGTGTGAACCCAGCGAAGACCCAAGTCATTATTATTGGCAGCAGCAATCTGATTTCTAGAGTCGATTTTGTAAATCTCCCTCCAATACTTTTTGATGGGATTCAGATTGATTATTCGATGCAAGCGAAAAATCTTGGGATCATTATGGATCGCTCTTTGTCTTGGGTGCCTCAAGTGAGTGAAGTGAGCAGGAAGATATTTGCTGCAGTGGGGTCTCTTAGGCGGCTTCGTAATTTTCTGCCTACTGCAACTAAAATTGCGCTTGCTCAAACTTTACTTCTTCCTATTCTTGATTACGCTGATGTATCCTATCTCGACCTTTCTGAGGAGCAGCTTAATAAGCTTGAGCGTCTCCAAAATGTCTGCATTCGGTTCATATTTGGGTTACGCAAATATGATCACGTTTCTAGTTTCCGTTCCAAACTCAAGTGGCTCCCTATCCGTTATCGTCGTAACTCTCACATTATTTCGCTTCTGTTTAGTGTCCTTTTTAACCCTGCAACTCCCCGCTATCTCAAAGAGCGTTTTAGTTATTTTAATTCTGTTAGCTCTTCTAACAATTTGCTATTAACTGTGCCTTCGTCATCTTCGAAATTTTACAGTAGTTCGTTCACTTTTAAGGCTATTCGACTGTGGAACTCTCTCCCTCTTGATATAAGACAAGCTAAATCTATCGGTAACTTCAAATCTCTTCTTAAAGAACATTATTTGTCTCTCCCCTAACCCCGATTGTCTTACTATTATTATTATTGGCTGACTGTTTATGTATTATATTTATATATTTTTATTTGTGTTATTTGTATATATGTATGATTGTGTATGTATGTTTATATATAGAGCTATTTATGTACGTGTATTGATATAATTATTTTGATTTTTGGCTTATTATAATCTCTGCACCACCTACTACATAATCTAGTTTTATCTCTTTCTCCGATACCCAAAGGTTGTCTGGAAGAGATCGCTCTTCAGCGATAAGACCGCCTGTTGTCTACCTCTACCTACATGTTATTGTATTGTTTCTTTTTTTAACTGCTTTGTTTGTGTGAGGTGTGCAATAAAGAGTATTTGTATTGTATTGTATTGTATTGTAAATTTATGGTGTTTTGGGTTGGGGTATAGGAAAAGGGGCCGATTTTAGGACGATTGTAATATTTTTTTCACATTTTTGCTACTTTTTTGATTAGGATTAAAGAATACAATAAAATAAGCATCTTTTATCAATTACAATTTTTTGATTAACTTGCCCGTTTAAGAACTAGAGAGGTCCAAAGTTGCGAGTTCGGCTTCGGCCATAGGATTACTACGTAGAAAGATTACGATGAACATTTTTTACCAGTATAACCTCTGTTCTTTGTTACTGAATCGTATAGAATAGAACATGCTATAATAAGCAGTTTTTTCATAAACTTGACCGTTTACGAACTAGAGTGGTTCAAAGTTATAGTATTCTGCCATAGTTTTATCTGTGCGGACTGATAATCTCCAGCGAGTCGACGCCACCCCGCTGCGCTGGGTGTCTATTTCTGGTCTGAGGGACACAAGTGAAGAAGAAATCAAAGAAGTAGCAAAATAGTGAAAAAAAATACAAGAATAGCGTAGTTTACAAGAATCAAGGCATCCAACCACTTTTATATGTACATGTTATTTTCACATCAAATAGCTTCCTCCTTCAGCAAAATGAACATCACAGCACAAATGTCCTCAAAGTAAGGCCTTCCAAATTCGGCATCGTCCCCCGCATTATATGTATACATCTGCTCGCGCGTTATAAATCAGTATGAGTAACGGTGTCAACGCGGCGGTGAGTTCATAGCCGTATTCCTTAATTATCGCGCGGTGAGCGACGGTGGTGTGTGCCGTACGTAACTTGCCGCCGTGAGACAACATTGCTGATAATTATCGCGCGGTTATAATATGTGTGTGCTACGTAACTTTCCACCTTGAGACATTGCGGCTAAATTCACCTTACCTATATTTTAACAGTTGATGGATGTCAGTTTTTATTATTACTCCCGTCGCTTGATTTCTTAGATATACATACTTAAGTCTTAGGGTGGTATTCCACTCGTCAAGATCTTTGTCCAATGTGTATTTGCGTCTCATATTTTGCTTAAAGAGTGAGTGAGTCGCAATGCACATTGGACAAGTGGAATACCACCTATGAATACGTAGGAAACCTCCAAGGTTCTAAAGCAAATATTCACGCTCTTAATATTACCCTTTACCGGTAATTACATTCGCAAGCCAATCGCAAGACAGCGTCAAGCTATGTATTTTGAACTATCGTAGCTCCAAACAAGGTCGGGATTGCACACAATCGCACCGAACTTAGTACAAGTACGCGAACTTGTGCCGGCAAACATCGCGCCCACTGGATCTCGTCACAGCGGATACAGCAACAGAGGGTTTACTGGATGTTTTCCTAGCCCATATTTCCTGAAGAGAACGGTGCTCGACTCAAATTGTAGGTATTCTTGCTCCAAATTAGAAGGACAAAAACACCACTCTGGGATACTTACATGAGTTTCATATAGGTATTATATTTTAATTCTGACAGAGAGATTTAAAGAACTACATAGGTGTATGAATACATCTATGTAGTTCTTTAAAAAAAATGTAATGAGTAACTATGTAATTTTGGTATATATTTTTTTTTATTGTTACATATTACAATTATGGCGTTTGACATTATAAAGTGCTCTCGTGACCGAGCGTGATTGAACGAGCGAGCGATGCTCGGCTGTCTGTCCGGCTGTTTCTCCGACTGTTCTCTACAGGCCGCATTTCTCAACCGATTCAGGTTAAATTTTGTGAGCGGGTTTGAGCATAGATTTTTTTCGATTTCGTTTTTCAAATCGAGAAGGTGATATGGCTCTAAATGCGGTTTGGATGTGAATGTAGTAAACCAAATTCATCCTTCAATATATGATATGTATATTTCTACAAATAATTACATTTCTTAAGGCGCCGTAGGTTCATGGTCTTCTCTCCCTCTCACTGAGCATAAGCGTGAGCGAGATGGAAGGGCGTGCTCGGAAGCACGGATATCATGTTTTTTAATTTTCATTTTTTGGCCGTTTAAATAAATAAAATGTAAACACTGATTTCCCTTAAACATGATATTGCCGATTTTAAAAAGCACTTTTAATATTTATAGCTTTTGTGCATAATTTGTTACGAATATTTTAAGTGTATTTTTGTGTGTTTTAGACCTATGTTCGTGATTTTTTTCTATCGAGCGAAATTTGCTTAATCATGTTTCGAAGCACTGATTTCCCTGCAGAAAAGCCTCAAGATTACTATTCGTATTTTTTTGAAACCATAATATTATAAACAGACGCATTATATTGTTTCAAAAACTCTGTTCGCTTAACTTCGCTGAACCTACGGCGCCTTAACTGACTCCGATTCTACTATTAGCGCTGCGCGATTTGTAAAGCCGATAATTAATATTGCCGAGTTCTGAACTCGATTACAAGTTGCGAGCCGTCCGCGGGCTGTGACGATTGACGTATTAGTTGTGCCGAATGAAATCTAACTTTATGAGATGTTTCGTTCGACATCGACTTCATTATAACTGTAGATTGATTTGTAAGCCCTTTACACACGACGCAATTCACGACTTTAAACCTGCGTGAATGCGTCGGACCGAGTGAAAAGCATATACAGGGTGTTAACGGGATCATGATCCGGAATGACAAAAAGCGAATAAGATGATCATACTGAACAACCTTTCCCATGGGACCAACCACGAAAACGCAAAAAAAAAGAGCCAATTAAGAGTTAACTGTGAGTTAACTGCGATTTAATTGAGAGTTATGTATGGAATACCTGGTTTTTTTTTGCGATTTCGTGGTTGGTCCCATGGGAAAGGTTGTTCAGTATGATCATCTTATTCGCTTTTTGTCATTCCGGATCATGACCCCGTTAACACCCTGTATAGTTAAAGCAATGACGCGTAATTCAATGTTGGAAAGGCAACCGGATGGCTCTCAGTATTTGAGCTCCACAGAAGTGATGTGGAACCGCCCTGTGCTACCCGAAATGAGCCAACTGTGAATGGTTCGGAAATAGGAGGGGGGTGGTAAAAAAAAAAAAAATCGCGAGGCAATCGGATGACAATCGGTAGCCTGAAAGTGTGTACGCTGTTTATATAATGAAATTTTTATGCCATCCCTCCTGGTGCGACCGGAGCCGAGTAAGCAAGCGAACAAAAAAAAAATTGACAGGCAACAGGCTTGAAATTGTCGGTATGTGATGAAGAACAAGCGTGCCAATTTGCAAGCGGTTGCCTGCCAATTTTTTTTTTTTCGCTCGCTTACTCGGCTCCGCTCGGCTTGCTCTTCGTAAAGCTGAAGGTCATGGGTTCGAATTCCGGTAAGGGCAAATATTTGTGTGATGAGCATGAATATTTGTTTCTTAGTCATGGAAGTTTTCTATGTATTTAAGTATTTATATCTATTATATATATCGTCGTCTAGTACCCATAACACAAGCCTTAATAAGCTTACTATGGGACTAGGTCGATTTGTGTAAGATTGTCCCCTAATATTTATTATTATTATTATGTAGGCATAATCCAAATCGGACAGTGAGGGAATGTCTGAAACTATAAGAGATTTTTTTTCTTGGGAGTAACCAGGCTGATTTTAGAAAGAAAACTGCATTCCAAGATTTTAAACAAGCCTCATAGATGGCCGGCAATCAAACTCGATCAAATGAATTTGTACCCCCTAATAAATAACTATGAATTAGAGATGGGCCGACTACGGGTTTGGCCGACTAGCCGACTAGCCGACTCCGATTGTGGACTTCGGCTAAGTTTGGGTGCAATCGGGAAACTTCGTTTCGCTATGCCGTCGCGCTGTCTCAGCTATCTCCATGCGTTCAAAGTACCAAATGTGATATTAAATCTGTATTTGAGTAAAATATAAAACGAATAGTAAAAAATGGCAGTTTATTTATTTTATGTCTCGTTTTCCTGTGATCATAAAGTGCCGACTAATCGGCATATTTTGCCGACTAGTCGCCGACTACAAATGAGGCCGGATAGTCGGCTTTCCCGACTAGTCGACGACTAGTCGGTACGTCTCTACTATGAATGATGTAATCCATACTCATAAACTAAATAAAAAAACTGCAAGTCACCTTTCAATTACTAATTTCTTCAAATCCTTTATTCTTCAATTTAGACATAGTACTTAGTTAGGTACATGCTGCTATGAAAGTCTTTAAACTGGCACTGGTTCTGAAAAATAAACCTCTGCTTCGAGAGCTGAAAAGGAAATGCCACCTTCAAATTATAAAACACCGCACGCCTCCTTAGAGCACAGCCGTGTGTAAACCACCTAAAATGTATTTAAGTAGGTAAGCACATGTTTAATTTAGCTCTCAACTTCGAATTTGGGAAAGTGTATTTAACTCCACGTTTTCCGGTTTGTAGGAAGTGTTATGATTATGACGGTCTTATTATCTACGTGAAAATTACCAGCCGGGCGTACAGCTGACGCCGGGACGAAACGCGAGACGAGGAAATCTATATACCCTCCTCTTTCTAATATGCACAGTACAAGTGAGACAGCCGCTGCGTCACGCGAATTGGAAGCAAGTTGTACGGTCGAGGTCATAAATACGTTTACACTTTTGCACCTTATTGCCTTGTAATAAGGTGCAAAAGTGTAAACATATTTATGACCTCGACTGTACCCCCCAGACTCTTTTTACAGCAAACTTTAGAATTTTCCACAATATAAGTACCTATTCTAATTCTGGTGAAACCACCACGTAACACAAGGACGTCAGCACAGATTGTAATTCATCATAATAATCCACCTGCATATGCTGTATACCGCAAAGGTCTGGGCTATTCACGAACATTACAAAGAATGCCCGGCTCTACCGCCCCGGCTATGGAATGGGTTGCGTGCCGAGGTTTCCTTGCGAGACTACGCTGTAGAACTTGTAACCGTCTTAGAAAAATGATTGCTATATATGTAAACTTTCAACCCCTATCCTATTAAGTCCTTCAAGGATGAATTAGAAAAAAATCCCTTATCAATGTTTTAGACTGTACATTAGGAGCTTGCGACTGAAGTTTTACATGGCTAACTTTAAAAAGAACATGTTTCCGATACTAACTTTCAACTCTTTTTTAACCCCCTTAGGGGATGAATTTTAATAACAACGCTAAATCATTTGTTTTGCGTAAGAATCCTTCATACAAAGATTCAAGTCTATAACTTTCCAAATGAACGATTTCCATACAACGGTTCGACCCCTATTTGATTGAATTTCGAAAAATCCTTTCTTAGTACACGTCCACGTATGTATTGTAAAGAATATATGTTACAAATTTCATGCTTATATCGTTAGCGGTTTAGGCTGTGCGCTGTCTGTCAATAGATTAGTAACGCAAGAGTTTTATATTATACAGAGTCGCGCCACGCGTAGCTTGTCCATTACCGCGGACCGACTCGTCATCCCGCCATCAAACGTCACAGTTGGCGAGTTGTATTATTAACTCTAATATTGTATTTTTCCCTGCATAATATAAATTCAAAAATAGAGGGTTGGCTAGAGTGGTTCCATTGTTTACATCCCACTGCATAATACTCCAGGCAAAATACGGTTTTGGAAAACATTAATTTATAATAGCGTTTTTTTTGTTGATTTCATTTGAAAATGTTATTCTAAGATGATTTAGTCAAGAATCCGACAAACTTTCCACCCGGAAGTAATTATGTAGATTTAAATGAAGCATGCATTATCTTTTTTTGTACGATTTATCTTGAATATTATAGAGCAAATGTTAATGAACCAAAATAAAGATAAAAACATTTATTAATATTTTTACTGACTTTTCAGAAGCCAGTTAACTTATCATTTTTTCGATGTCTGAAATTTTGTCGGATTTTGTCGCTGGGTAACTATTTAATTGATAATATATCCGTTACACATAAAAAATAAGCTATTATAAATTATTTCCAAAATTTACATTTTTTCCATACAAGTTGTCAGTTCATTGCCTGGACTATAAGCCTATTATGTAATGCGTTCCTCGCAGCTTACTTTTAGCCAGAAAGTCCAAGCTATTCTTTTACAATAGGTAAGTATTAAAAAAAAACATTTATCATTATCTTGCTGGTCTCCGAATCAATGCGGCATAGGCATAAGTACACATGTCTGTTTAGTGACAGCGCAAAATTATGGCACCAATAAACTGATCTTATGATGGAGACAGAAGGTGGCCATCACCACTCCAAAACTCCACAAGGTAAGCCCGTCGTGTATGGGCTCATCGGAACCTTCTCAATGTTAGTTCGTAAATGCGAAAAAAATGTTTTTTTGAATGAAAAATATCTCATTTAGGCACAGATATTGATATACATAGATCACGCAAATGCATCTACTTCGCGTGTCCGCCTAGGGCTCGCGGTCGTGCCCGGGTTTCGTGTACCCGTAGCCGGGTCCCCGTTTCTGTGTTGAACGGAAACGGTTTTATGGCCCGTTTGGAACGTGTAATTAAGACCCGGGATCCCGCGAACACGGGTCTTAATTTCACGCGGTTCCGTTCCGACCCGTTTTCACCGTGTAGTGGCGATCTGGCGACTTTACCTTTAAAAGCTACGATCAAGTTGATTTACTCTCAAACCTATTGAATATCATAATAAGTATTGGTAATGTCAAAAATAGTTAAATGCCTCATTAAAATTAAACTGTAAAGTATCCAATTTAATAATCCTCGTAAAATAAATACAATATAATGGATTATACACACAAAAAAAGGAAACAAAAGCAATCAGGTGAATTTAATAAAAATCAACGCAGTTTTTAAATGAGTAAAAGGGGTTTGGGTAAATGTGTTGTAATTTTTTTTTAGATGAGCGGCCACTCGTTATAGTGGCATATTATGATAAATCTATTCTTAACAAACATATTTTGTAATGAAATGAAATACTCTACAATGCATTTACGCAGGTCATATTGAAATGTTATAAACAAAACTTAAAACTCAAATATCTCGGATTCAATATTGTTTAACGCGTTTTATTTTATATATCTATGCGTATTAAGGGGTCCTCTAAAAGATTATTACAAAAACATCTCTGGCCGCTGCAAAAAATAAAAACGACAATTTTTCCCATACAAGGTTACCCAATGCTCTTTGCTTATGATATGATACTAGGTTATACATTTAAAAAGCACGTTAACAAACAAAAAATTATAATAACAAAATGACCAAAAATTAACAAAATCTGTATAAATAACAAAAATGGCAATAGTTAGATTCGTAAAGTCGACCGACTAAAGACTCATTAGAAATTTAAAAATAATTTTGTCATATCTTAGTAGCTCTAGTACCTACCTACCAGAAAGGAAACTTAGGACTTCAACGACTTGTTTATCAACTTTTGGGTTTATCAACAAAAAATGCAAGGCACTGATAATGCCTAAGTATCTTAATGCTAATTTTGTGTACATCCCGTTACTGCTAATTATTTTTACCTTGTTGAACTACATCAACTATGTACGGTCGAGGCAAATGAAGGTTTGGCACATGTCAACTCTATTTGAATGACGTTAAGGTCCAAAAGTGCTACACATTCAATTTCCTCGACTGTACATGTTTCAAAGTAGATCTTGCCGTTAATAATGAAAAAAACCCTTAAATTACACAAATACATTTTTCAATAAGGCAATTTTACTCTACGAGTTTGCAAGTAATAAGAGTATATCATAGATCATTTTTGCTTCAACTCAAACCGGCGCGGACGGGTCGATTTGCCAGTTTTGTAGATAGTTTTGGTTTATTTCTCTGTTCGGCGGTTTTTTTGTAGCACTGTTAAGCGGGCTCGTTGACTGCCTATTTAATATTGGGTCAAATGAACCGATTTTTTCAATTCGATGATGACTAGTTTTATAACGACGATAAGGTGAAGCTTCTTTTGGCGCTAGATTTTGAATTCAATCAAACAACATAATTATGGTCTTTTCTTCGATTACATTTAGGCCTTAATTTTAGCATGAAATATTTATAAATATTAATCCATATTATGAATCTATTTTTTGAGGTGATAACGTCTTATAAATCGATGAACGCCGGTTGCACGCACGAAAAAGTGTGACTCTTTGTCCCGTTCCGAACACCGGCTGCGCGCACGAAATATCAAAGCACAGCCCAAACCGATGGTTCTAGAGATTCCAAATTTGACACGTAGGTAGAAAGGACCTTTCAGAATTCACCCTCTAAGGCGGTGAAATGGGGGTTCAAAGTTTGTATAAGGAAACAAAATTACATCGACCATTTTATTCGAAACTTCACAGGAGTATTCCTAACGATAAATAAGTAAAAACGTGTTTCGGGTTTTTTGATAATCAACCCCTAAAAGGGTGAAATGTGGTGACAGTCTGAAAATGAACATGGGTGTCTATAGTTTTTCAGGTCGCTGACGAAAAAAAACAAACAATTTAAATATCCAACGTGGCGGACGTGAAATAGGTAGGGGTGTTGGGGTTGGAATGTCTAAATATCAATAGTCGTTTTTATTGTTTTTTGTGACGTACAACAAAATAATGATAATTCAGTGATAATAATTTAATTCAATTTATAAAAGTATGCAATTTTTCATCAATATTTTCTTATGACGTTATTACGTAAAATTATCGTCCGTAAACTGTCATTATAGACAACCAATTTTTAACGTGCTCACAAGTTCGTGACATCGAACGATAAAGTTAGAGAGTTTCGATCTGTAAACTCCACCTCCGACACCTCTTTCACCTCTTCCGACACTTACCTTAATGACGACCGGTTAGCCTAGTGGGTAGTGACGCTGCCTACGAAGCTGATGGTCCTGGGTTTGAATCCCGGTAAGGACAAATATTTGTGTGATGAGCATGAATATTTGTTTCCGAGTCTTGGATGTTTTCTATGTATTTAAGTATTTTCTATCTATTAAATATATCGTTGTCTAGTACGGTCTAGTTTAATTTGTATAAAATTGTCCCTGAATATTTCTTTATTTATTGATTTGTATAAACATCGAACGTGGCAATCCTTGTTTACACGGTTTCAAAAAACTAGGCGTACTTAGTCGGAGGTCTGCGTTACATCGGTCCGCCCGAGATGGTGGCAGTGCGAGTACGCGTTGTGAACGAGGGCCCCGGGGGCCTCCAAATATTTCTCCCATAGGACTAGGTCGATTTGTGTAAGATTGTCCCCTAATATTTTTTTTTTTTTTTCTCGCTGCACTTGATAACAAAAAGTGGCTCGCACTCGTACTGATACGCTAACTCAGCGAACGTAGAAGCAAGCGCGCGCTACACATTGATATGTGATATCATATTGAAATGCGAAACGCAACTGTCACACAACCTCGGGATTCTATTCAAATATATTCACACCGCCGCCCGGCAATACGCGGCACGCGGCATCCTCACTTCTAGTCCTCTTCAATATGAGATATAGCCAGGGCCGCCAGATCCTAGATAAGCTTGTAGCAAACTGATTTGTTACAGTTTACCCTCGCACATATTTCGCTCTTTTACTTAACGTCAGAAGGAAAATCTTGTATATTATTAGGGTGTACAAATCTTGGCAGTACCTAAACAAATGGGTATATAAACCCCGTTTTTGTTAGGAGATCATGTAGGATTTTTATTCGATTATACCCCATTTTGACAGTGGCAAAACGAGAAAATTTTATGGACTAATCTTAGAATAAATGATCCCACCAAATACATAAATGTGAAAATGGGAGCCAAGTTCAGTATTAAGAATATGCTTGTCAACTTCGCCTACAAAATAATTGAGATCTAAATGGGTTCCAAGTTCAGTAGTCCTAGAAAAAATGCATTCACCGCTCCTCTCCCGCTGCGAACAAAAAAAAATTAGCCCGGGAGAGGAGAGATGAACATTTTTTTTTTCTACTACAATAATGTTTTCATATCTCATGCTCTGAAAGTGGGTCGTTGTTCTTCTAAAAAGTGTGCAGAAAGTGATACGCTTCTGCTCTAGTGCAGAAAAGTAGTGGATTCCAATTAGTCCTCGCCTTATAAGCATTATGCGGGAACTAATTCTTATAAATATCAATACTTACCCCGCTACTGACAAAGGGAAATAATTTTATTCTTACTAGTTCGTGGAATTTATTTTATTCAATATAAAATAAGCTTGCTAGTAAGCAGTTCGGTGGAAATTCGTACTGACTTTTGTTTCAATACCGTTATAACGTTACGTTCCCAACAATATTAAGTATACCTACCGTCGATACTTGTAGCACTAGGTATACACTGCATTCGAATAGTATCGATAGTTTGCATAATAGTGGTAGCACCTCTAGTAAATAACCACCTCTACTAACAATATTAAGTATACCGTCGATACTTGTAGCACTAGGTATACACTGCATTCGAATAGTATCGATAGTTTGCATAATAGTGGTAGCACCTCTAGTAAATAACCACCTCTACTAACAATATTAAGTATACCGTCGATACTTGTAGCACTAGGTATACACTGCATTCGAATAGTATCGATAGTTTGCATAATAGTGGTAGTACCTCTAGTCTAGTTACGTTAGTCTGGCATCTGTCATTCTAATCTTGCTAGAAAAAATTACATATAGGATAAATAAAATTGATGCTCAAGATTTGAGACTTGGCTAGTTTTTATATACAAGATACATTATATTTGGCTAATCAGCTTATCAATTTTATCATCTTTATGTTACACGTAAGTAACTGTTTATACATATATTGTAAAATGTAAGGTAATAATAACTTACTCTTCGAAGAAAAATTGGCTTTTTAGTAAAAACTAGCCAACAAACACCAACTACCTAAATGAAAAATGAATGTTTGCTTTTATAATTATTTAAATACCTACCTATACGTAAACATTATCGCTTAAGTTGCATTGTCAAGCAAGCGGTAGGTACCCTTGAATGTGCATGTGATGAATTAACTTATAATATAACCACCGTTAACTAAATGAACGGTAATGATAATGCCCATATCTATAGGTAGTAAATACTTATTTTCAACACATATGCTCGTAACGTACCTCTTATTATGTCGCTTTTACAGCTCGGCATTGTACAGAATGTACAGCTTTTTTTTTAATTCTCGGCAAATGTATTCTTACTCGACTAAACAAATTACCTAACTATTTTTTAACCGGACTATTTATGTTTGGAGATATAGAAACGTTTAATTTAGTAAAACTATTCACTTTTGATAACATCCATATCCATACTAATATTATAAATGCGAAAGTGTATGTGTGTGTTTGTTTGTTTGTCCGTCTTTCACGGCAAAACAGAGCGAAGAATTGACGTGATTTTTTAAGTGGAGATAGTTGAAGGGATGGAGAGTAACATAGGATAGTTTTTATTCCCGTAATCATCCCCTAAGGGGGTGAAATGGGGGGGTAAAAGTTTGTATGGAGCTGCGATATAAACGAGTTCCACGCGGGCGGAGTCGCGGGTAGAAGCTAGTTTTACATAAATTAATAAAGATAACATTTTAAAACGAAAATACATATTTTATTTTGTATTGGCTGTTTAGAGATATCAACGCGCAAACTTCACGAAAAAAAACTGTTGCGTGCCATTATAGGTTATTACCTACCACTTACCTAAACAAATATTTGTAAACATTGTTAATGCGTGTTTGGTTATTATCAAAAATGTTGACTCGTGGTGACTAGAAAAGTGATAAATAGAATGGACGCTACTGAAATAGCGGATAGTTACAACTGTCCCATCCTTTGTCACTGGGTGGCACGGAAAGATACATAAAATAGCTGTGATCTGTGTCACCCCGTGTTTTATTTGAAGTGTTTGGATTTGATTTTTTTTATTTTTATTTATCTTTAATAACTTCGACCGCGTGGTCAAAGGTTCAAACATGTTTTTCTAACAATTAACTGACGATACTGACGGATAACATCAAACATGTTATCCGTCAGTTTCGGAAACAAATATTTCCGAAACTGACGGATAACATGTTTGATGTTTAAAAACATCGAAAACATTGGGGCAGTGGACCTGGTTTTACACACTGGTCAGCTCTTATTAAAAATTAGCCACTTGACACCACAATTAGCTGACATCAGATCCATCGTTGACGTTATGCTTCCCGTCCATAAAGCCTGCAAGTCCCTCCGGCGCCCCTCCCGTATCTCAGCCACTCGGAGGGAGCAGTAAAACGAAATTACTCGCGACATATTTGGAGGCCCCCGGACCCCTCGTTCACAACGCGTACTCGCACTGCCACCATCTCGGGCGGACCGATGTAACGCAGACCTCCGACTACGCCTAGTTTTTTGAAACCGTGTAAACCAGAATTGCCACGTTCGATGTTTATACAAATCAAAAATTAAACTAGACCCATAGTAAGCTCAATAAGGCTTGTGTTATGGGTACTAGACGATGATATATTTATTAGATATAAAAACTTAAATAGATAAGAAAACATCCAAGACTCAGAAAGAAAATTTGTTTCTAAAATATTTACTGGTCATCACACAAATATTTGCCTTTACCGGGATACAAGTTCACTTAAATGTTGTGTCTGTCTTACTTATTACGAATCGAGATGACAATTAGTACCTACAACAAGTGCATAAAACATGGCATTTTATCCGAGAATTTAACTACTTAAGCAACGTTTCTAGCTTTGTATGCACTAGCACTAGAGCATAAAAAGTAATTATATGCACATTTTATACAACTTATACAAAATAAAGCATTAGAAGCATGAAAAAATAAAAATATAGGCGATCCTGCGCGAAATGGGACATATGATAATATGAATCCCAGGTCAACCATCTGCGGGCCCCACTAACCTTTAACTTTTTTGTAGTCCTCTACCAGGACCGTGCCCGTGCATGCGCGTTCAGCTCTGCTATTCTATAACTTGCTATAACCTCACCTCACCCGTCACCCACTAATCTATCTTGACACCGCGATTCGTAGTAACTAAGAGTAATCGGAGGTCTGGTTTCCAAAGGCGTAACGGGTTCCATGAGCGCAGCTGAATAACAGCCAAGGCGTCATGGTTAGGTGAGACCCATTGTGAATAGCACATCAGGGCTGGCTCTAGTTAAACAATGTTCCATTCAAGGTTATTTACATGTCGCGCTCGTCGATGGAGTGCGAACCCTAGCTGCGACGGAAAATTGAGGATTTCGGCCCATGCATAATATTATTGAATTGGGCGGTTATGAGGCTATCTTTGGATTACGTGAGAGGTGCGACGTAAAGTATAATATCAACCTAAGTACCTACTTTGTAGTAAGTACACGCAGTATTATATCTAACTAGCTCCCCGCGCGGCTTCTCCCGCGTATGGCAAACAACGCAGGCAAACCCACGGGATACAATATAGCCTATATACCGTAAAATGGGGTGAGTAGGGATCGCGAGGAGAGTTGGGTTATGAATGGGGAGAGAAGGGATGAAAGGGGGGTGAGATGGGATTTTAAGGCTACTGCTATACCTAAACAATGTATTCCAATTTAAAATGGAGCTATATAAAACACAATAAAAAAAATCGATCAAACAATCTTCCAAAATCACCTTTGTATGAAAACCCATCTCACTCCAACTTCGAGGGACTACGGGGTGAGGTGTGATTTCGTGTTTATCGTCAAAGTTATGAAATGGAACTACCGAAAATCATTAAAAAAACACAATACAAACGTCCGGAACACTTATTATGTACAACATTCAGTCCCTACTCACCCCGTTTTACGGTAACGATTTTTTGAATATAACTGGTTCCGTAGATTACCCATAACACACTAACTTACAATCGTACATTTTACTAAGCTACAATCTCACCGACTTTTCCTCTTTATAATATTATTATTATAAATATAGAGTATTATATAGATAAGTTGACCGAACGTCTCAATTTCAGCGGCAGGAGCCCGCTAGGTCGGTCTGCTCGTAGGCGCGTAGCACGAGCGTAGTCGCCAACACTGGAAACACTATTGTAGAGGATACAACGGTGTTCCCCATGTTGGCGGCTACGCTCGTAGCGCTACGCCGCAGTCCGTAGCAGCTAATCTCGATCTTAAACGCAATTTGTACGTAACCCTATGACGCATGCATTTCGTGGCATGATTAGCGCTGTTAACCAATAAGGGTGCCGGTTAATGTACAGCCATAATAATGCACGGCCAAAATAATGTACAGCCCAATAATCCGCGTCCATACTGTACATGGATTATCAGGCTGTACATTATTGGGCCGTGCATTATCACCCTGAGCAAACTTGGTCCGGGGCCATAATTGGAAGCCAATTTTGTACGAGCTGATAATAATGTACGGCCCAATAATGTACAGCCTGATAATCCATGTACATTGGGACGGTCATCTGAGCGGACTAATAATCTCCATCGAGTCGACGCCACCCCGCTGCGCGGGGTATCTATTTCTGGTCTGGGGGACACAAGTGAACCCTAACCTAACCAACCTAAGACAGAGTTCGCTTATGACAAGCTATTTTTGTCCACCGTGATAATGCAGGACCCAATAATCCGCGTCCACAAAGAGTGGACGCGGATTATCAGGTTGTACATTATTGGGCCGTGCATTATCACCCTGAGCAAACTTGGTCCGGGACAATAATTGGAAGCCACTTTTGTCCGGGCTGATAATGCACGACCCAATAATCCGAGTCCACAAACAGTGGATGCGGATTATCAGGCTGTACATTATTGGGCCGTGCATTATTGGCTCCCACCTAACCGACCTAAGACAGAGTTCGCTTATGACAAGCCATTTTTGTCCGCCCTGATAATGCACGACCCAATAATCCGCGTCCACAAAAAGTGGACGGGGATTATCAGGCTGTACATTATTGGGCCGTGCATTATCACCCTGAGCAAACTTGGTCCGGGGCAATAATTGGAAGCCACTTTTGTCCGGTCTGATAATGCACGACCCAATAATCCGAGTCCACAAAAAGTGGACGCGGATTATCAGGCTGTACATTATTGGGCCGTGCATTATTGGCTCCCACCTAACCGACCTAAGACAGAGTTCGCTTATGACAAGCCATTTTTGTCCGCCCTGATAATGCACGACCCAATAATCCGCGTCCACAAAAAGTGGACGGGGATTATCAGGCTGTACATTATTGGGCCGTGCATTATTACCCTGAGCAAACTTGGTCCGGGGCAATAATTGGAAGCCACTTTTGTCCGGGCTGATAATGCACGACCCAATAATCCGAGTCTACAAAAAGTGGACGCGGATTATCAGGCTGTACATTATTGGGCCGTGCATTATTGGCTCCCACCAATAAGTACCTCCGTTATAGAATTCGCAACTGAGCTGCACCAAATACATGAACGTCAAAAAATGGTAACTCCACTGTAGGTTAGTCTTGAAACTCCTAACATATAGTTAGTAAATTTAGGTAGTAGTGGCAAAACTAACATTCAAACCTCGATAACATTTTATTTTTACATAGGTATGCAAACTGAATGGTGTATATACTCGTAATAAGTGTTCGCATAAAGACAGAGACATTCGCCTCTCATTGCATTATAGATGTTTATTCACATGTTAATTATAATTGAAAATCTAATTCGTATTATTCTATTGTATTTTTAATGTTCAATTTAAATTTATACTAATGTTGACATTCTCATTATGTTACATTAAATTACCAAATTTTCGTACGCCACACGGCACATCATAGCTGGACTGAATACTACTTATAACTGTCACCTATTTTATCTATGTTTGACGAAATAAATTATTTGTATTTGTAAGAGAAGACGCTGATTAAGAGTTCAACCAAAATTATTAATGTTTGGTTCATGGCCCTTAACGTTGGCAACGTCCCGTCCACAGGGAAGTCGCGAACGTAAACCTCTTTCCGACCCAAACATGTGCATCCCACGTCTCATCTAACATGGATGCTGCTCATAACGTACGTATGAATACAAGATGGCCACCGGCCCATTAACTTCCATTTAGGGCCTAACGAACCACCTCGTCCGTGACCGCGCTTTTTATCTACCTTCTGCTGTGACTTTCGTCGATTTTATCTCAGCACTGACAAACTTAATCCTTCATTGGGTATTACGGCGGGCGTACAACGTACGTTGCTGGCCGTACATTATCGGCCTAGGCCGGCAATTAAACACTGCTGCATATCCGCCGAGTCGTTGACGGCTTGCCTTGGAAATATCGTTTATCAGCACTCCTTTTGTGTTTTGTTTGTAAATATTTTTGTTTCGAATTGAATTTGTTTCTATTCCCAATAAATTTTGCAGTCATTATCACGATCACAATTAAGATTGATAACAGAGCATTAGTATTAATTATAGATTGTAGCGTAAGTAGATATCAATTTGAATGATTGTTGTATAGTTTAGTCAACTACAAAGGATATATTTATTTTCACACGTTAAATACAGTACCTATAATGGCAAGGTAAATATATAACCGGCTGTACCACAAATAAATAAAATAAATATTTGTAAACAATCTTACACAAATCGACCAAGTCCCAAACAAAGCAAAGCTTGTACCTACTATGGGTACTAGACAACGATAAACAAACTTATATAGATAAATAAATACTTAAATACATAGAATACATCCATGACTCAGGAACAAATATTTATGCTAATTACACAATTAAATGCCCTTACCGGGATTCGAACCCAGGACCTCCTGCTTCGTAGGCAGGGCCACTACCGGATAGGCTAAAGCGGTCGTCAAATTCCGTATTACTTACATACGTTGCAAGAACTTATAAACAAACACACTTGTCTTAGAAATGTTCAATAGCATAAAATTATGTAAATTTTACGGCCAAGTCCGCAAAGTTGTTTGCTCTGGAAGTATGCGGCCGGTAAGCGGTCCTGCGACCGAGCGTTTACCAGGAATTTTAAAGTTGTATTTGTTGAGGGTTTCTTATTATAAGTCGAGCGACAAACAACTCCGCTCTTGAGTGGCTTGTGAAAGGTGGAGGTTTTAATTAAAAATATGTCTCACGATGAGACTGGCTTACTTGGATGAACTGATAATGAAAGGAATGACAAGAGGAACCAATAACTGACGAGTTCTTGTTTATTCATCATCATCATCATATCAGCCGAAAGACGTCCACTGCTAGACATAGGCCTCCCCCAAAGAGTGCCAAAGCCGGTCCTGTGCCACCCGCATCCAGCGAACTCCAGCAACCTTTACCAGGTCATCAGTCCACCTTGCGGGGGGCCTACCCACGCCGCGCCTTCCGGTACGTGGTCGCCACTCTTGAACCTTTCCGCCCCAACGGCCATCGGTTCTACGTGCTATGTGCCCCGCCCACTGCCACTTAAGTTTAGCGATTCGGAGGGCTATATCTGTTACCTTGGTTCTACTGCGGATAGCCTCATTTCTGATGCGATCTCGCAGAGAAACTCCCAACATAGCCCTCTCCATAGCCCTTTGGGTGACTTTGAGCCTTCTTATGAGGCCCATAGTAAGCGACCACGTTTCAGTACCATATGTCATCACTGGCAACACACACTGGTCAAAGACTCTCGTCTTAAGACACTGCGGAATATTGGACGAAAAGATGTGCCGTAGCTTCCCGAACGTTTATAAGAAGAGGGTTAACATTTTAATTAAGGAGCGCGTTCTTTTTGATTTTGTTGGAATTTATGTACCTACCTTGCTGCGTTCGAATCCCGGTATCTATTTTTATTTAGCCAGAATGTGTCTCAGTTGTTGTTTGTGTGTTTATGTGCCTAATATGTTATATATGTATCACAAAGACCTGGGTTATGTTATATGTAGTAGCTTAGTATGTACCCAATGTAGGTACTAGCTTATTTGGAGATTCGGTCGAATTGTGTCATTGTGCCCTCTATGTAAGCAAACTGCTAACATATAAAGTCAAATTAATTCCAATGCCACGAAGTTCTCACAAAAAAACCCTGTAACACTAAAGCTAGTTTTCAAATGCAGACTTTACAACTTCCCGAACCCCGCGCTTGAAGCCCGCTGTGATAAGGCCAGTTATCAAGTTTTACTGCATATAAAATATAACTCATACTTACTACACTACGTACGCTTGTGAGTACAAAATAGAAAACGGTTTACTCGAATTTTCATGAGACAAATAGGGTTCAAGAAAATGAAGCTAACTCACTACGAAAATTACCTGTCTAATCTTGCCAAAAATATTCGTAATACATCCAAAGAAAAAACTCTTTAAAATTTCTGAATTATTTATTACAGAATCATATTATTATAGGTCAACAAAGAAATACGAAAACGTGGGTTAGTCTAGATTCTGTTAGGAATTATTTATTATTATCCTGAACGTAAGAGGAGATCTATTCGACCTAACGCGTATACTCGCGTATTGATATGGTGGTGATATAATATTTGTTCCCTGCGCTTGCTCGCTACGACGCGCGACGCGCGACGCACACCGTGCATAGTGTGGGTTCATTATTTCTATGGAAGATGGTTCATCTTATATCGCTTACAACGACATTAGTGGTTGCAGTGCACTGCGTAACTTCGGCGTTTTTAGGGTTCCGTACCAAAAAGGTAAAAGAGGAACCCTTATGGTGCGACTCTGGTCGGTCTGTCCATCTGCCCGTCTGTCACAACGTTAAATATCTCAGGAACTACTGATACTACCAATTTGAAATTTGGAACACACGTGTAGGTATGGATAATGAAATTTTAAACATTTGTATTTTCTGTGAAAATGAGAATTCGAATTCCTATGAGATTATTCCTTTAACAATAATTCCCATGTTTCAAATAAAAAATAACTATCGAAATTATATTTTTTATTACGTGTACCTAACACGTGATAAAAAAATATCGCTGAAAAACAAACATACTAGGTTGCAAGGTATAGTACAAACATACTAGGTTGCAAGGTATAGTACCAAAATCCAGATGGCGCTGTACAACGGTAACTTCTACTATGAGCTGTTAAGATTGTTCAAGAATGAATGGGGTCATGATGTGACGGGAATGGTGTATGAACGTTTGTACGGAACCCTCGGTGCGCGAGTCAGACTCGCATTTGCCGGTTATTTTAATATTTCGGACGCGCTGCGCAGCGAAATATATGTAATGTGCATACATCGGGGTTTTCGGAGCGGGAACGTTTGACATTAGCCAAAGAGTAGGTATTTACTTAAAAACAGATCGTACCCTAGTAGGTTTCTACCGAATGAATAATTGATTGAAAAATAAATAAAGATTAATCATACATATAGGTACATATTTTATATTGGTCATTCATTATCAACCTCTTCAGTTAAGTCTATTCATTTATAAGAAAATGCTTCATAGATATAGAGCGTCAAGATTGACATTGTATTAGACACCTATTGTCAACCGTTACCCTTGCTTGTCTAGTAGATAAACTTATATGCAATTGTATTTTAAAAAACTGTAAATAATCAGTCAACACAAATATGCCTCCGAGAAAAAAAACTCGTTACGAGTTTATGCGTTCGCGGATAGAAAATAATCCAGAGATAGAGGTTCGAGATTCTTTATTATTTTGCACCAAGTGCAATGTGAGCTTCGCTCAAACGAAATGTAGTGTAACGCGACATGTCGCATCTAATAAACATACAGGTATGAAATATGATTTCAATAGTGAGCTCTTGAAATTTGTTGTGGGCTGTAATATACCATGGACGCAGGTAAACAATCCGATATTTAAAGATTTTATCGAAAATTGTGTTACCGGTAAATTTGGAAAAACTGCAAAAGTTCCTTCGGAATGTCAACTGCGACGGGAATATTTAAATAAAGCTTACGATGAAAAAATGAATAAAATACGGAGCGAGCTAAAAAATGAATATATATATATGTGAGTGTTGACGAAACCACGGATGATTATGGTCGTCAAATAGCTAACGTAATAGTGGGAGCATTACGTGATGATCACATTGGCACTCAACACTTGATATCCAGTAAACGGTTAGACAGCACGAACAATGTATCAATATCCAATACGGTCACAAGTGCTCTTGATGAATTATGGGGTGCTAACCATAATAATCACAATAAAGTACTTTTACTTTTAACTGACGGTGTGGGCTACATGCTAAAGGCTGGAAGAAATTTAAAATGTATTTTTCCCAATCTTTTGCACGTCACATGTTTGGCTCATGGTTTAAATAGAGTGGCTGAACTAGTAAGAAAACTTTATCCAGATGTGAATGATTTAATCGCAAATGTTAAGAAGACATTTTTGAAATCTCCTAAAAGAATACAAAAGTTTAAAGAAATGCTCCCCGGAGTGCCTTTACCACCTCGACCAACAATTATTCGGTGGGGAACCTGGATAGAAGCTGCAACGTATTACAGCAAACATTACGATGAAGTGAAACGTGTTCTAAATACATTCAGTCCCACCGAAGCCCAGAGTATTAGAAAGGCAAAAAGAGCGTTTGGAAATGCAAATATAAAAAGCGACTTAAATTTTATAGCAAATCATTTGATGACTATCCCAAATGCTATTAAAAAACTACAGGATGCGAAGCTGTCCATCAGCGATAGTTTAAAAATAGTTCATGAAACCTATAGAGATGTTTCCAAATTAAACATGAGCGTAAAAGGAAAACAGATTTATGATAAACTGAAGTTGGTGTTAAAGAAGAATTCTGGCTATAGCACACTAAAAATTATAAATGAGTTGGTACAAGGCAAAGAAATAGAACTTCAATCTCAAACTTCTCGTGCATCAATTGATTCCTACAAAAAATTTAAATATGCACCTATTACAACTGTCGACGTGGAAAGATCATTTAGCTCCTTGAAATGGATATTTACAGCAAGACGCCGTAGATTAACTGTCCCAAATATAGAAAAAATATTAATAGTTTATTCTGAAAATCGTGTCAACTATTCAATTTACAGCAGGTAATTAATTAAAGTTATTTTAATTGTTACCTTATAAGTTATAAGACTATTACGGAAATTAAAATAAAACTTTGTCACAGATTGTATACAACTCACAGAGAGGTAGTTATTCATTAGGCATAATAAGATATTTTCTTAGACTAACATATCTGTTTATCTCTACTCTTTCTCAAATCATTCCCGCTCCGAAAACCCCGACGTATGGTAATGTGAACGTTACACGTGACTGGCCTGGCTTACGTTGCACAGCACGCTGATATCGTCGACACGAGAGCACGAGAGTGCTGAACAAATATCATACTATATACATACATCATACGTTGGGCCAAACAGTCCCTTTTTGTAGACAATGACATCATAGTACCCATAAAAGGATTCCACATAAGGACTGAAATTGATCGCGGTTTAGGCTGATAGCCGACTGGAGCAAATGAAGATTGATTTCCAGAATGGGCAAATGTGTCATGGGTTTTGCCCAAATAGAAAAACTATTATTTATGTGTTTGATGGTGTGGTGTTACAGATACCAACTTTTATACACGCTTTTTAAATAGTATTAAATATAGGAATGCAGTGAAGGTGGCTATACTTATCTACGTCCGATGCTTCGCAGGTTCAGGAGGAAATTCGACTAGGTTTTATAATTACAGTTAAGTGCAAAAAGATGGGTCGATTTAATCCTCTCATAAATATGTATCGAAACCGTAACCCGCTGACACATTTTTGTAACTGATGGGAAGGGTTTATGACTCATTTAAAACTGATTGTGTATGAACGGCAGCGCTCCGCGCGCGCTACTTTACAAGCGTTCTCAGCAGCAGCCGCGCACCGATGCCGCGATGGCGGTAAGCGAGGTTGACTAATGTTGACTGCTGTCATTTCACACACGGGTGGCGGCTTGAGCGAACGCTGACTGAGCGCTTGCCTGATTTGGATGACACGTTATGCTGTTGATCCCGGTTGTTGTACCTATGTGTATGTGTACCGGGGAAAAATCCCTTAAGGACATCGTTGGTGTTCTGAGGGAGCGTGAGAGCGACTTGCCTGAGTTCGTGGCGACGGAGGTCTCCAGATTGCCGTCCTGCATTCCAGAACATGTCGACGTGAGTGGCCTGCTGAAGGAAATCGTGGCTCTTAAGGCAGGCATGGCTGAAATTTTGGAAAAGTTTGACGTTTCGCAGGCTACGATTGCCGTGTTACGCAAAGAAATTATCGAATTGCGTAATAGTGCCCCGGAAACTCGGTCAACAGCGGGGTCAAATTTCAAGAGTAATGACCGGGCGTCAAGTGTCGACTCGGTCGGTTTGCATGTTGCTGACACTGCGCATGTCGTTCCACTGCCCGCGTGCCCCCTCCGCGCCGGGCCTCCCCCCGCCCCATCCTCTAAATCACGTCATCGCTATGCTGATGCCGTAGCTGGTCGGTCTGTCGCAGCCGACCGGAGAGACGCGCCCTCAAGAGCGCGTGAAGTTCGGGTTCCTCCAAAGGAGAAGCCCCCGCGCACCGATGTGGATAAGGAGGGTTTTACAACGGTGTCGAGGAAGCGCAAGCCGCGCAAGAGTCAGTGTGGTACTGCAGAACTGGTTGGTTCCGGTCTGCGGGTTGCCACACCAGGCAAGGCGCTATATGTATCGCGCCTGCATTACACCGCCACGGCTGATGATGTGGTGGAGTACGTTCGTCAGAAGACCGGCTTCGCGTTGAGGGTGTTCCAAAATAAATAAATAAATGTGAAACAAATTGAAACACGCAAACACCTAACAAGCATAAATTATGTTAAACACACGAGAAGTTTATTCACATTAGTAGTAGTGGTACAAAGTTTCACGTATTTCTACTCACCTTTGTGATCTAGCGAGTTATTCCACTCACTCCGGTATGATTATAGTTGAGAACTGTACCTGCCAGGTACCGAGGCTAAATTGAATCAAGCTACATCGTACCTGTAACAGACAGGTTAGAAATTCATTTTAGCGGACGAAACTGAAATGAATAAAATTGGTTATACTACATATTCTACTAAATATTAATATTAGGTAGATAATGCTACGAAATGATCTGTGGCTCAATTTTGTTCATCACATTTGGCATCCTAATTGCATTTCATGTATTTCGCACGCACTCGTACGCTTGAAGCGGAGCGTGCGGCGGGGTGGGCATGTGTGATGGGTTCTACAGATTACGTTATTTTACCACAATTTGTCAGTACAACATATCGAAGCCTTAATTGGGTGTGGCGTACAGATGTAACAATCCGATCACATGTGCATGAAATTTCTCAGTACAACTCGTTTGACAGTTGGATAAGCAGCGCAACATGCCTCCAGACGATAGCAATTAGTCAGCTTCGGATAAATTGGGGCTGACAAAACATGACATACCCCATTAAACATACCAACACGCCGCTTGCCCATGCCCCTCCCACACGTCCAACCCTGTTCGAGCGGGCACTCGTGCCGTAGGTAAGTACAGTCTCGACGCGCGTGGAAGTTAGTGGCGAAACAAATGGAAATGCGATTGAGATATGAAACGATTAGGTACAAACAGAACGATGCGTACAAATTCTGTCTCCACCTCATTTTATTGCAAATCACTGAGAGATTTTTTTCTTATTTTATTAGCGAAAAATGTACACATCACTTACAGACTAGTTCAACACATGCTATGTCTTTTTGTTGTAAAAATACATTAAGATTATGAAAAAACCCCGCCAAGTGCGAGTCGGACTCGCGCACGAAGGGTTCCGTACCGTACCATTATCTATAAAAACAGCAACAAAAAAAAACGCGTTTGTTGTATGGGAGCCCCCCTTAAATATTTGTTTTTAGTATTCGTTGTTATAACGGCAACCGAAATACATCATCTGTGAAAATTGCAACTGTTTAGCTATCGCGGTTCTTGAGATACAGCCTGGCGACAGACAAAACGGCAAAAAAACACGTTTGTAGTATGGGAGCCCCCTTAAATATTTATTTTATTTTGTTTTTAGTATTTGTTGTTATAACGGCAACCGAAATACATCATCTGTGAAAATTGCAACTGTCTAGCTATCGCGGTTCTTGAGATACAGCCTGGCGACAGACAGACGGACAGCGAAGTCTTAGTAATAGGGTCCCGTTTTTACCCTTTGGGTACGGAACCCTAAAAATGATCTATTCCAGAAAAATCAATAACGTGCATTGAATACTTGCTGGTTAATTTCATTTTAACTCTCCATAGAATACGGACTGATGTGGCATGAATGTTGGTTCACGGTCCTAGAAGTGGGGGTCGTGAATTTTCTACATGATTGCTCATCGACACTGCGACCAGTTGTTGCAGCTATCTTGCCGGAGCAGGCTGTGCGCTGGGGCTCAAAATTATACTTAGAACTACATCCTACATCAGGAGGTCTATTTTTCTCGTCGCTTCCGATTCTAAGTACTTACCTATGTTTCGTGCACCCTTTCCTTAGCATCGACCTGACTGACTATGTTTCGCATTTAAATCAGACATCGTACCTATCAATGTGTTGGCTGGCTTCAGCACTGCTTGATTTCTTGAATAACTCCAGAATTTCATTAGGTGTGGGGTGGATAGGGTGGTTCAAATCCATTTCAAATCCTACAATATTTTCTTATAAGCCACCTCACCTAAACTATTGGGAGACGACAAATAAATACCTACCTATGGCTATATAAATATGGCTGATTACTTGTTTTTTTTTTTAACCTGGTGCATTACAGAAGCCCGAAGGCTGTATCTGCAGATCATTACTGGCCTGTGGGTAGTATCCACTATGGGGCTGGCTGATTACACGCTGTACTACAGATTTATACGCGTTGCCGCTTTACCTACCTAATGCAGTGATAAAATCGCCGAAATTCGACAGAACACGTGGTCTTACGAACCTGACATGATCAAATTGGTATATTGCAAGTACGAGTATGTACCTACCCTCATTTTCTAATAGCGTTCCACTCGCTTCGAAACAGCAGTGTGCTATCAAATTGCAATGTGAAAAGTAAGTCTCCTATCTACCCTACCTAAGACGAGTGGTTTCACAGCTAATTTTCATTTACGGTAGTACCTATATTTACTATTTGCTATCAGAAACTGGGTGGCGCTTTATAAGTGGGTAAGGTCATAGTTTTATAATGAGTGTAATTAAGTGCTGCACGGTTAAGTAGCACAAGACGGCGCGCGACCTCTCTCGCACTATCCGTCTCTCTCTAAGTTTTCTCATAAGAGAGAGTCGGATAGTGCGAGAGAGCTCGAGAGAGCTCATGTTAGTAGGTACCAGTGGCGTGCACTTCATAAAGACAAAAAGACACTGCCTACCCTACTATAATTCCGATTCATTATTCAAAAAATTAATAAGCACTCCATCTACCGGTTGATCATTGGCATCTATATTGTATCGCGATGAAGTTTACACCACGCGGCACTAGCGTCGCTCCGTGCCTTGCACGGCAAAGACAGAAAACATTTCCCTCAAAACCTTTCTATGAGTGCGTCTCCGTGAGTCGTAGTTATAGTTACGCGGTTACACTGTAGTGGGTCTTCCTATAAATACGAGCACACAATGATACAAGTAACGCACACAATTAGACGCAGAAAGGCAGCGTCTTTCGTGCCAATCCGAAACGATGACGTCCGAAGGTTTCCGAATAGTTCCGATGCGATGATTACGTGACTATTTAAAAAAAAAAAACGGTCAAGTGCGAGTCTGACTCGCGCACCGAGGGTTCCGTACAAACTATCAATTGCATCAACATACTTATTTTAACCCAACACAACAGAATTCGAATTTAAACTTTCGTGAGACATGTTGTTGTGATACAAGCGACACCGCCGCGAAAACACTCATCCTGAAGAAGAACTCCCGAAGAGTTCGAAACATGTCGCCCGTAGTGACATAGAATACGTGAGTTGAACCGTGTAATTGTTAGTATTATTACAACAGAATTCAATTTCAAACAACGAATAATTTTTACACCAAGACCATCAAACTACCAAGACAATTAGACAATTGAATGGATATCTTTTTTTAGACCTGCTATTGAAATATACCCGTGCCAACCCCATTAATTCTAGAAAAATCTTAACAGCGCGAAGTAGGAATGGGGTCAGCGCCATCTATCGGCCCCATTTGGTACTAACGTGCAAGGGCATAGTATGTATGTTGGTGTTTTAGCGATTATTGTTTATCACGTGAACCGATCTCGATTTTTATTTTTTTATTTGAAAGGGAGTACTTCTATTATAGAGACTTCTATTATAGTCTTATAGGAATTTCAAATCAAAACAAAAAAATACTTATAAAGTTGATTAAATTGCAAATTTAACAAGGAAAATATTTTTGAAAATAAAACAAAAAATACGCTAGATACAGAAAAAGTTGTAATTATTTCAAATTTTTCGCTTGGATAACTTCGGAGATAAAGGGGGGGGACAGGTATTATTTTTTACATTTTCCTTCATAGATCGAAATTTTACCAATGTAAAAAAAGGAAAACTGTTTTAAAATGTCCAACTCAAGCCCTTTCATATGGTACCCCACTTGGCCTAGCAGCTAAACTTTGATTTTTTTCCCCCCCTCTTATCCGTAATTTTAGATAGATATTAAAGATATATATTAAAATTTTTCATGTTCCATACACGTGGATTAACATTCTTTAAAATCATTCCGAATTTCAAATGGATAGCATTAGTAATTCCTGAGATATTTAACTTTGTGACAGACAGACAGAGTCGCACCATAAGGGTTCCGTTTTTACCTTATTGGTCCGGAACCCTAAAAGTAGCATTTTTTATGGTAATTTAGTGCAAATACGAGACTATACTTTTATGTGTTTACTGTATTTGGGTAGGTGAGTCTATTTACATTTTTTATTCAGCCGCCATTATTTGTTTGTTTTGGTGAGATAACAGTTGCCGGCCGGCAAATAATTGTGATTAGTGAAAAAAATTGATATTTTAAATTGTGAAAGTTGTACGGGGCGGGGGGTGTGTGTGTACAGGCTATTAAAAATGATGCTTTTTCAAAGCTTTCTTTTACCATGACAAAAAAAGTGATCGAAAAGGGCCGATGTACAGTCAAGGAATTTAAATTCCTACCCACCTAAGGTTCAATATTGTATAGCAAACAGTCATCATAAGAGCTATCTAAGCACAACGTTACTTGACATATCAGACGCATTTGTTTGTGTTACTAGGCAACTGATATGATTAATTATATTACGTTGACATGGTGAACTGTAAAACGTCAAGGCACTGCTAAAAATGGATGACAGTAATCGAAAATCTAACAAAATATGACATATATTTCGCTTTCACTCTTGCAATATTCGAATGAAAGGAATGCAGATAAGGAACATTCGGAATCAACGTTTGAATTGTTGATTGTCGACGAATCCAGACACTGGTGCCGATACATAGGCTGAAAGCAAAATGTTTCTGTCAAAAAACTAACAGAATCAATTAAAGTGATAATTCAATAAAAGAATAATGGACGTTCTTTATTTATATTATTCATAACAAAAACAACATAACAAAAACACTATTTTTAATCTTAATCACTTGAGCAGGGTGTTTAAAAATTAACTTTTCAACGCAACGAATAGACAAAATATTCACAAAAAAAATACAATTAAAAACGCGTGTATCCACCAAAGCTGTGAATGACATCCAGAAGGCGTTCTGGCATCGATGCAATCAATTGTTCACATATATTAGTGCCTCGAAAATCTTCCCACACTCTATGACAGTGTCGGACAAGTGCTTCGCGTGTTCTTTCATTCTGATTATCCCATCTTTGGACCATTATGGCCCAAAGATTCTCTATAGGGTTCAAATCAGCACTTTTAGCAGGCCAGGGAATAGGTTTTATTTGTGCTTGGTTGTGACGGAACCAGTCACGCACTATTCTCGCAGTGTGAATGGTGGCGTTGTCTTGCACAAAGTCAATTCGCGGTATTTCCTGTTGCGGATAATAAATTCGTAATGTTGGAAGCACACTTTGGTCTAAAAGGTCTACATAGTCCTGAGCGGTTGCTCTAGGTGGCAAATTGACGAGTTCTCCCACACCCGCCGAGCAAATCCAACCCGAGATGTTGGCAGTAATTCGCCCAGAAGTATGATTAGCCACGACGTGGTCTTCTGTGTACCGGGTTCGATTAAGTCGCCACAAATGTAATCTTCCAGTTTGAGAACTGGAAAATGTCTTTTCGTCAATGAATGCTGTAGACGTCCAGTCAAAATTTAAGTACTGACGGGCGAAGTGACGTCGGGCTGCTTTATGATTATGAGCCTCGGTCAATGCAATTTTTTTCGCAGGCCGCCTGTGATGTAAATCCATAACATGTAGGCAATTCCTTATTGTTCTAGGGTGAACGTCAAACATTTCTGCAAACCTTCCTGTTGCCGTAAAGCCATCAAAAATATATTGACGTTACATTAATCGGCGTTGGTCTTCGGTTAATGCTAGCGGGCGATGGTTATTTTGCCTTCGATCAATAAGGTTTCCTTCAGCATTGTATCGCCGTACCCAACGGCGAGCAGTGTCCCTACTCACATTTAACCGACGTGTTATTTCATGAATCCCTACTCCTTCCTGGTGTAATTCCACTATTTGAGCTCGCAATACTTCACGGTTTGCGGCAAGCATTTTATTATTTTTCAAATTAATTTCGTATTTGAAAATTATTTCACAATTTTCTCGATTGACATTGACATCAACTGACATGTGTTTAATTATTTATTAGATAAGTAAAGACTTCGCAAAGAGGTTATCTGTAATGTGCAGTGACAAATAATCGGTATTGAATTGACATATCAATACTAAAATGAAAATTTCGACCTTAATGCATCGTGCATGCCTAACAACATTTCAACAAAATGGGTAGGACATTAAATTCCTTGACTGTACATCGGAATTGCAGTTAACACAAACAAGTGGTACCTACTTACCTAAAGTAAATCGCAAATTAAATCGGCTGCTACGTCGACATTCATAATTTTTCTACGGCATCAAAAAAACACGATCAATCTGATAAACACATGGAAGCTTCTCTTAAATTTCACACTTTTGGGAAAAACCGTATTGAGACGCGACTGAACTCTCAGAAACAAATTGATATCGATAGACATAACGCGAAAGTCGATCGAAATCGAAATAATTTTCAGCGGCTGATTGTCATTGTTTGCTTCTTGGGAAAGCAGGAGCTCGCATTTCGCGGACATGACGAATCCGATTCGTCGATTAATAAGGGTCATTATTTAGAGATGGTCGAATTGCTGGCTAAATACGACGGCGTTTCAGAAAACCACCTGCAAAATTCGACTAGACTTTTTTCGCCTACCCAGTCTCAAATCTCTGTGCACGCCACTGGTAGGTACAGTCAGCGTCATATAGGTAGTAGCAGCCAGAGTAGCCAAATATTTCGTAACACACCCTTATTCCTACAGTAATAAAGACGTGTACCGAAATATTTGGCTACCTTGGCTGCTACTAACTATATGACGCTGACTGTACAGTCGCCATCAGATATATCGGAGCGGCCAAAGTGCTCACAAATATCGGAACACGTCTCTATTGTCCAGGTATTAGAGTCGTGTTCAGATATTTGTGAGCAATTTGACCGCTCCGATATATCTGATGGCGACTGTACGACTATACGACCCACCTATAGAATAATCAAAATGGATTCCAGATTCCAGGCACAATTATAGGTACGGGAACATAGCAGTCTCTCATAAACACTTTATTCCAGTTAGTTACACAAGATCCGACAGTTACTCAAACTATTTACTTCACACATATCAGTACAGTCACTGTGGTCACCTTCTGTCTCAATCATCAGAACAGTTATATGGTACAGTCAAGTGTAAAAATATGGGTGCATACACTCATAAATATATCCCATAACTCTTATGTCCGCGGATTAAGGTTTTGGTACTTATTTATGAGAGGATGTTATCGATACATATTTTTGCACTTGACTGTACCTACAGTTATTACATGGTACATTGTCATCTGTCTTAACACATTGATTAGGCCGTGTAAATAGGCAATTTGAACTATTCGGTAATGACCGGAGCGGTGCTGAAGGCAAGGTTACGCCGTAGAATAAATTTAAACACAAACCAAATATGTTAATTTCGAAGAGCTGAAACTGCTTACCTTTAGGTTTTTGGCGTGCAGCTTGGAGCGGGCGGGCGACGAGCAAACGATAATTCGGTCAGGAACAAGCACAAAACACTGTTTTGTTCGCAATTTATTTGTAGTGGTGAGAATATTTCGCGGTGACATGCGTATGGAAAAGATTTGACACACTGAAACTACTTTTTTTTTCTTCTGACGTATGAAGGCGCTGCAGTCTCAGCAGCTTTTAAGTAAGGAGGCCAAAAGGGATTTTGCTCTGACGGCGTAACCACACATTATTTATATGGTACGATTGGCGAGTAGAATTTCAAATGTGACCAGCTGTGTCAAGGACGGTGAGAGGGGCAAAAAATCATGAAATTAGTGTGACGTAATTTATGGATGACCCCTTACCTAATTTCCTATACATGAATAAACAGTGCATTGCCAGCTACCGGTTGTTTCACTTGTGTTACTGCCCATCGACTCATCAGATACATGTATACACGAGAAGTCAAATAAAAGCTTGTAAAATTCATTGAATTTCAACTTTTATTTATAAATCTTTACAAATTCAATAGTCTTATATAGATTTTTCCATACGTAGATACCAGTACAATACTTAAAACAAGTGCCTACTCGTAAAACGGTGCAATGGGTTTCGTAAACTATACTTTATTTCTAAAATAATAAGTAATAACGATACCTATAAGAGACCAATAATATAATTATACAGGCTGCCAACGGTGTCACTAGATGGCGTTGTACAAGTGTTGGCTACTGACACTTTTCTCATTACTAGTCTCTACTACTATTGTTATAAACAGAGGCGGTGTAAAAGTAAATCATTACCCAATGGCTTGTAATCTTGTAATTGTAATATAAGCAGAACTCTCTGTCTAATAGAATGGGTTGAAAGGCTTCCGCTTGTATTACAAGTTACAGCCTTGTGAAATGGGCCCCTGATACTAAACATATGGATAATATATAAAAGTAAATTATTTGGATACGTTTTACAACATTAATGATGATTTAAGTCATAAATACGTATTTAATTTGAATCAAAAATCTATTAAATAAAGAAATAATTAATGGCGGCTGAAATCAAATAATTATTGACATTATTTGGAACAAGCCTTGCGGTGTATGGTGTGAAATAATACAATCACTACATATAAACCACCAGCCCCTGCTAGGGAATACATAAATACGAAAAGACAACTGATGCATTCTTTCTAAAACCATTTTCTGCTAAGAGTTGCACAGTCAACGATTTAATATAAATTATAAATAGGTTACAGTCAGAAATATAAATGTTTGTGCAATACGATCACCAGTATAAAGGCATGTACAGATATTTCTATCGTTCGTTTTGTACAAATATTATTGTTGCTGACTGCACATCCTAAAAAATGTTCCTGCGGAAGATGGTTGTCGGAAGGACGAAATAAGGCAGGATCACACTTTGTGATATTCGGATTTATGTATACCCCCGTAGTACCGTTCTTACAAAAAACACATAGAAAAAGATCCTTTTGCTTCGTTAAGTCAATTAAATAGATTGTTCAATACTTGTTGAAGCGGCCCACTCTTTGTCGTTGCGAACTAATTTGTGATTTGTCCGTAAGTTGTGGTGGGTGGTTCTGATCGAATTGAAAGACGTATATAAAGGTGTATGGCATATAAATTTGGTATATAATTTAAAAGGCACATGTCAGCATGGCAAATGAAGTGCAACCTAATCTAGCAAACACCCTAACCCCTTATTATTGCTTCCAGAACGCAAAGTAAACGGAATAATTTTATACTCAATCGATCTACAACATTTATACTTCATAAAAATTCATTATGAAATTTATGAACTTGAAATGTAATTAGTAGTTAGAATTATTGTAGTTAGTCAGAACATTTTGAACTCTCTATGAAAGGGTAGTGGTTGTCAAGTTAGATTAAATTATATACTTGGCTACCGATTCTCAATCTTGGCCCTACTGTAATTATGTCTCCTAACCTCTCACTTGCTTTCATATTTTAAAAAAGGTAGCCTAAACTACTTCTAGTTTTTCATTAACAAGGCAGCCTATACTTCGATTGGCAACCACAGTTGCCACCATCAGTGTAGGAGTCTGCGAAATTGGCAACTGTGGTTGCCACAAGCAAGTGAGTGGCTAAGCAAAAAGTACCACTTTTTCGGTTGTCAATAAGGATGCTATTTAACTGCATCATCACGCCGAACAAGTGGTAGCTTTTGCTCCAAAACCTATTACGTAGGACAGTAGTAAAGCAAACAATCTGAACGTAATACTAGTTAAAATATTGTTCTTAACTACTCCTAAATCCCAATGGAAATAATTATTCATTCATTAAATATAATCATCTATAACTAAATTAGAAATAAACAACTCTGTAACTATTTCACCGCGCAACTGTAGCGACCTCTGTTACACTTATTTTGTATTACATGTTGGTATTAAAATAAGATTTGACGTAGCGATTTATTGCGATATCTCGTCATGCGCAGTGAAAGGGTCACGTAGGATAAGCTGGGGTAGCCATTATAGTTCAGACAGTGAACAGTATTCACATAAAATTATATTTATGAGCATTTCTGGAAAATCGTGTATCAATTATGTAAGTCCGTCAAGCACACTTGCTTTCCCGCCTATGTTACCAATTTTTTAGAAAACTTATACGAAAAAAATATTATGATAACTAAGGTTCAGTTACACTTACAATTTCCTAATTCTAAAGAATTCCAGTACATCGTACTAGAAATTACTAAAAATGGTAACGTAAGAGGAAAGTTCAAAGTATGATTTAATTGACACAAAGATACAGTCAGTACATAATTGGTACAAACTTGTATATAAATGCTCTTAAATTTCAGACTTTGTATCATTACGGTAATAAGGTGTCATTAGTTGCAACCAAAGTTGAACCTTTCACCAGGAACCGCTTCACCGCTCACTTCGTTGTCGCTTCACTCGGACTATCCCAGCTCAGTTGTCATCTTACAATCACATTATCAATTGCTCCGTTGTGTTGTAGGCTCGGAGTACATGCCCGGACAACTGCTGCCTCACCCCCCCGTCGGCACAGCAGACAGGCACTCCAGTTCCAGGTACAGTCGCCATCAAGGATACATTTACACTTTTGCACCTTATTGCCTTGTAATAAGGCGAAATTGTAAACATATCTTGGACGTCGACTGTACATGTACTCCGCGCCTCACGGTAAACATACCAGCCATGTGCGAAGATGTTTGTCTAGCTATCACGCATTCGAGGTGTGCTGTCAAATGCGTAGCTTTATCTCGCATGCTTCCTGGTGGATATATTCACCCTTAGGGCCTATGCAGTCTGCGTTTATTAAGGGCGCCGGCCACGCGCGTTTGAGTAAATTTACATAAACGCAGTATGCATATGCCCTTAAGCGGCTTACACACATGTCTAAGTATAGCATGCTAAATGGAGGAGAGGAGTTCTAATGTGACGAGTGAGATGGTTCAACCCTCGCCCACTTAGCGAGCTAAATAAAGGCCGCTTTATACTCCGCCAAATAACAAATGACATGATGTACATTTCAATTTTTAGCTATACAGTTCGCTACGTTACAATGTTAGTTTAACGGAAGATTGAGATGATCGAGATCAAATTAAATGGTATAAGAAAACTGTTAGTGTGCAAAACTAAAAGATTTAAGTCAGATAAAAAAAATGTTACGGTGTTTTTTTACTCTCAATTTGATGAGGTAAAAGATTAACAATATAATGCCCAGATGTGGGACATATTTAAAACACTATTCTGTCGTGTTTTTATCTCTCGAGAACGTGGTGACTTCCCCCGCTGTTTATGCTTTGGTCTACCAAACGAAAGCCCTATAGTATGACTAATTATGTATCATACTTAATTATAATAAGCATTTTAGTCTGATAACTGTAGAATGTTTCGATTATTTGATGGATTAATGTCTGTAATGAAACAAGACAGAGATTAAGCTACGGATTCGACAGCTATCAAATGACGAGGACGTACACCATTCACTGTTTATGTCAACTTTGTTGCCAATTTAAATAAGTTCGTGTCATTTGGCAAAATCGAAAGTGTAAACATATTGTTCAAAGTAACTATATTTGTTAGTCTTTCGAATTTTCCAAGATTTTGCTTCAATATTATACTTAATTGGAATGCTAATTCTCCCAAATAAATTTATCATTTCCAACGAATACATGTAATAGGTATCAAATAATTATTGGTTTTAAGCAACCTACGAATGATGACTTGATGACATATTAATTACGTCCAAAAGTTTACAATACAAGCTAATGAAGATTTTTGTTTTACCTATTTGGGTGGAATCCAAATAATTGGACATGTTATTATATCGCGATATTACATTTTCTATTAACGTTTTCCAGTTGTGTTCTGTACACAGTTATAAAATAAATGGTTCATTTCCAAAAGTTTTCAGACTTCGTCGTTTCGTATTGATTGTCTCTAACGATGGTACATTTTTACGAACACCGGCCATTTAGTTATAGTAATTTAGAAAGATACGCTGGACGGGTCGTGATATACGTATGGTACATTGCGACAACACACGTCTAATAAAAAAAATGTGAAACGTCATCAGCTCCGTCGCCCGCGCTTTCGTAAAATGCATGCTTCGAAAGGTCCACAAATTCCAATCATTAGGCACCGTCAAGTCCAATCGCAGAGGGCCTGGTCAGGGATACGGCGAAGCTAGTGGGTTACCCGAACATGGCCCCGCAGTTCGAGCAGCGGCGGTTCTTCAGAGCGAGACAGCAGAGGATCCCGAGAGGGAAGAAGAAGATGGCGCACAGTATACCGAGGCAGGTGAAGTCGTCGTCGAGGATGCCGACGCGGCAGGCGGGGCAGGCGTTGACGGTGATGATCTGCGGCGGGATGATGACGGTGGTGGAGCCGTAGTTGGGCGCCGGGTAGCCGGACGGCGCCGGGTAGCCGGGAGCCGGCGCCGCGTACGGCGTGTAGCCGGGCGGCGGCGGCGGCGGCGGCGGCGCCGGGTACGCGGCGCCCGCCGGGTGCGGCGCGGGCGGCGGACCTGGAACAGTTAGCGGACAATGTCAAAACAAGAACATGCTACATACTTGTCAAGTGTCAGGAAGGCGGCCTCGAGAGACGAATGGCGACGGATTGCCAAGCGTGCCACTAAACCGACATCACGATCACGACCACTTTGCCAAGAAAGAAGTGACTAAGAAGAAGACATACTTGTAAAAGAGTTGGGCGCCATTGTAGTTCGTTAAAAATCCGTTACCAAAACTTTGTTATTTGTGATAGTGACTTGCAACTCTAAAACCGGCAAAGTGCTATTCGGGCGATATATAGATTGAAACATAGAGACTCACTTAGAGATAAGTTTAAAAATATTAATATAATGACATTACATTGTCAGTATATCTATGAAAATATTGTGTATGTACATAAAAACATTGTAAATTTTAGGAAAAACTGTGACATACATAATATTAATACTAGAAATAAGCATAAGCTCGCGGTGCCCACCACTCGGCTCCAAAAAATTAAAAAATCATTCATGGGTAATTGTGTAAGGTTTTATAACAAACTTCCAGGAAACGTAACTCAGTTATCTATCAATAAATTCAAGAACTATGTGAAGCGTAAACTTATTTCCAAAGCTTATTATAGCACACAAGACTACATGAATGATAAAACTCCATGGAACTAATTGTGACTGAATTTTTAATCAATAGACTCATTTTATATTTTGTTTTTTTGACATTAGATTGTTTTTCTAGAAACATTCACTAGTATTTTCTATACAATTTTTACTTCATATAAAATTAATTTTTATTTTTTATATTTCATAAATTACTTTAAAAAAATAACTGACGATTTGAAAGTGCTTGTTACTAGGCCTACTTGAATAAAGATCATTTTGAGTTTTGAGTTTTTTTGAGTTTGTCTAGTGGAAATCTTTAAGTAGGTAATTACCAATTTCATCATATTTATAACTATAGTTACTAATTTGCATATCAATTAAGGCCTAATTATTCTGACGGGGTCAAATACAATAACAAATTAGGCGAGTATGTAAGTATGAGATCAGGTCAGTATTCGAATGGATCTATGAGAACCGGACTTCAAACTTGTGACTTAAATTTCTTCTCTTTCTTTCTTTCTCTTCTTTCACTAGATTCAAAATATCTTAGAAGTGGCATTCCTTTGCATAATTTCCCTGATCTACAATAATACAAAGGTCAGGTCCATCAATAATGCATCTGCCAATGGACTATAATATATTTTCTACAAAACATAAGCAAAGGTGCACACAGAAATCCAGTAAGAAAACACATGACATTGTGACCATAAGATAATATTCAAATGTTGTGAGTTAATCGTTTTTTAACACCTATAGTTACAACCTATAATTAATTGTAATAAGTTAATTGATTTGCACCTTGCTATGATAGCATATGCAAACCGAACATAGCAAACTGACTCTTCCGATTGAGTACGATAGAATAAATATAATAAAATAAAATAAAATAAAATAGCCTTTTATTCTCGACCTTTACAGTTGAATATAAAGTTATAATTATGTATCGACATCGGTGGTGTGGTCGGTTTGCCTCTCAGCATAGGCCTCCCCTAAAATCTTCCATTTTTTTCTATCGGTTGCAGTCCGTGTCTAAGTCGGTCCTGCAACTGCCTTTATATCATCTTCCCATCAGCGCAATGGTCTGCCTCTCTTCCTTTTCCCATCTCTTGGATACCATTCTGTGACTAGTTTAGACCATTTCTCTTTCTTATTTCTTATCATGTGGCCCGTCCATCTCCACTTAAGATTGCTTAGCATATGACACTTCTGTTAGTTTAGTTTTTTTCCTTATAGTTTTTAGTTTTACTCCGTCTTTTCTTTTAATGTTTAGTATACTTCTTTCCATATTGTGTTCACATACTTCTAGTTTTTTCTTATATTTCTGTGTTAATGCCCATGTTTGGCAGCCATGAGTCATGCTGGGGAGTATGCAGGTATTAAATAGTTTGCTTTTGCATTTTAGTGGTATATCTGGATTTTTCATTACTTCTTTCCATGACCATTACTTTTTCCAAGCAATACATACTCTGTTGTCTGTCTAGCTCTTTATTATTCTGGTTTTCTGGGGAGATAATTTGACCTAGGTATATGTATTCCGTGACATATTCTAACTGGTTATTGTTTAGTGATTGGTATTCTTTGATCGTTTGTCATAAGTTTAGTTTTTTCTGTATTTAGTTCCAGACCCACTTTCATGCTCTCCCTGGTCAGTTGGTGTAGCATAATTTGCAAATCCGTTGGGTTTTCAGAGATAAGTATGATGTCGTCTGCAAATCGGAGATGATTTAATGGTTTTCCATTTATGTTTAAGCCAAAACTGTCCCAATTCAGGTTTCTGAATACCTGTTCTATAGTTGCAGAGAATAGTTTAGGTGATACCCCTATCATTATGGTGGCTGGTGGCGTGCTAGCGCTGAATATAAAGAGAACTTCTTTGATTTAAAGATGGATAACTCTAATCATGTAACCTATGATTCAACAGTGACTTTCGTTTGAACATCTCACGTCATTTGTAGGAAGACCCTTCCTTCTTCCCGGCTTCTATTGAACAGCGAAGCACTGCTACTTCGCGCGGGTCTGAAGAAGTGTAGTCACACTGAACTACCAAAAACGCCAATACCAAATGGCTTCCCGGCTCGACTGGACCATGTACAAATGTACCATAAGTTCTCGAGGGGACCGTAGAATAATCGTAGAATAATACACCGAGATCAGTGATCTAACAAATGTATTAATTCCACCACACATAAATTCTCACCGAACCTTTTTTTTTCTTTTTTTTTTGAACCTGACTGTGGCTATAATAGGACGGACCCAATATAGCGGTCGAATTGCATGGTTGGGAAAATCCAGGGGAAGCCTCCGGCACGACCACGCGGGAAAGTTTAGGGTCTAGTTTAGGGTTATTAGGGTCCCCTTGTCTTACCCCTCTTTTTATATGGAATTGTTGACCTATAGTTTCTAATTTGATTTTGGCAGAAGAGTTCATATATACTTTGTTCAAAATTCTTATGTACATGGTTGCAACATTTTGACTTTCTAGGGCGTTCCAGATCTGGCTGTGAAGTAAGGAATCAAACGCTTTTTTGTAATCAATAAATGCTAGGTAGTATTTCTTACTATATTCATTGTATTTTTCTAGTATTTGTTTTATAGTATGGATGTGATCTGTGGTTGCAAAGTCTTTCCGGAAGCCAGCTTGTTCATACGGTTGGTTCTCTTCTAGAACTCTCTCGATGCGTTGGAGTATTATTTTGGAAAATATTTTGTACAAGTTCGACATAAGACTGATAGGTCTATAATTGTTTATGTCATTCCTGCCACCTTTTTTTATGGAGAAGTATAATTGTTGATGTGGTCCATTGTTTTGGTATCTCTTCTTTGTGTAGGATTTCATTAAAAAGGTTTTTAATGTATCTAATTGTGGCAGGAACGGTACTTTTCAGTAGTTCGTTTGATATTTGGTCTTCTCCTGGTGCTTTATCAATGATAAAGTATAATATAATAAGTATGTATATTTCATGTAGATCAGTAAAGATTAACCCCCATTTCATAAAACTTAACTTGCCTCTGATAATTATCATTCTTCTGTGATTGAATGGCTCTTGATATTTCACTTTCTATAATTGGTGGCATATGGTCTTCATTCAGTTGACAATTTAGGCCTCTATAGTTTCTATCTTCATTGCTATTGTACAGTTGTTTATAGAAAATGGTTGCTGTGCTAAGAATATCTGAACACTTTGTTTCTATTTTATTTTTCTTTTTGTTTTTCATTCTAGTTATCCAACAACTGTGTTCCTGTAGTTCTGTCATTGCTTTTTTGAGCCCTCCTGTTTTTTCAATGTGAACTTTTCTGACCTTGTTTTATTTCTATATTTTCTAAATGTGAGGTTAATTTGTTTGCTTACTTCAGCAATAGCTTTCCTATTGTGTTTTCTATCCTCCTTTAGCAAATTTCTGTTTTCGATGAGAATCCTTGCTTGGGGTCCAATTTTATCCTTCTGTTCTTTTTCTAAGCTTATTTGTTTGTGAACTTGTTGGAGTTCATGCTCGAGGATATTATAGTTAGCTTGAGTTGTCTTATGATTTCTTAATGTTTTTAAGCGATTTTCCAAGTTGTTTAAGATATTTTCTGGTATTTCGGTTGGGAAATGTTTTTGACCAAATGTTTTATTTTTTCTGCTTTTTTTGGGCATTTCGATTATATTTTTCCTTGTACCATTCTATGGTTGGTGTTGAAGTTGAGTTGATTTAGCATATTTATGTGTTTGGACCACTTTGGCTTATTGGTTAGTATAAAATCTATTTCGTCTTATAACCTGGTGATATCCAGGTCCACTTTCTATTTGGTTTCTTTTTGTAGATACTATTCATGATTTTCATGTTATGTTCCAATGCAAAGTTAATTAGCCTTTGTCCATTATTGTTTCGTTTGCCTGTAGAGAATGGTCCTAAGATAAATAAAAACATATATATATATTAAGGGACAATCTTACACAAATCGACCTAGTCCCAAACTAAGCAAAGCTTGTACTATGGGTACTAGACGACGATAAACATACTTATATAGATAAATAAATACTTAAATACATAGAAAACATCCATGACTCAGGAACAAATATTCATGCTCATCACACAAATAAATGCCCTTACCAGGATTCGAACCCGGGACGTCTTGCTTCGTAGGCAGGGTCACTACCAACTAGGCTAAAGCGGTTGTCAGAAGATATGGTGTTCATTATGTTTTCTTTTACCAAGTTGACTGTTAAAATCACCCATTAAAATGACGTTTTTGTGTGATTTTTCTATTGCTTGTCCAAGATCGTCATAAAACTTTTCCTTGAATTCGTCGTTTGCTACTTCAGTTGGTGCATATAATTGTATAATTGAGGTTGGTGTTTTATGCCCTGGCAGTAATATTTAGGATGGCGATTCTTTCTGATATGGGAATAAATCCCTCAATTGTTTCTTCAACCTTTTTTTGATCATAAAGCCAATGCCATACATTTCACCATAATAGAAGAAAATGTATTTCTCATGTTCCTCTATGTTTTCTCCCAGCCTTCTCACTTCACTTAGTCCTAATATGTCCCAATTGATTGACTCCAGTGCATATTCTAGTTCCTGTAATTATTCTTGACTTCTTAATGTTCTTGTGTTGAGTGTAGCAATAAATGTGGAGTTTTTGTCTTTTTCATTGTTTGATTTTAGGGGGTATTGGTCTATCTCCCCACGGTGACCAGCCGGGTTGGGGATATTTACATGTGGTTTGCATAGGTAGTTGTGTTGTAGTTGACCGATGTCGGCGTAGCCCTAACTTCTATATGTGTTTTTTTCCGACAGGGAGTAAGCGGATGCTCTCATTATACTGAAGGCATCTACCTTATCCACTTTTTCAGTGCTGTGGATTATATTTTGATCCACTTGTTGCTTGTTCTCATCAGGTTTGTGTAGTTTTGCTGCATTAGTCTGATTTGTTGAGCTTGTTTTGGGAGAATAGATATACCTAGCATTTAATAAAATTGAATCAATATTGCATTTATATGCAGAACAATCTCTGACTCAGATTGATAAGACAACAAAAAATTGTTTGATTAAAATCAATATTGGCAAGTCATTAGCATCACATTTTTATAGATAGTGTGTGACAAAGTCAGGTCATTCATGAATCACACAACAGTAGGTGTACTTGAGACTATTTGAGTTGGCCGAGGGGGAAACCTTTAGCTATGCGGAATAAATAAGCCCATCAGCTACTTGTTTACATGTATGCTGAGGTTGGGGAAAAACTAGTTTTACAAAAGTGACTACCGTCTGACCATCCAACCCTTAAAACAACGAAAACTAGACCTTATTGGGAGACTGGTTTCCTCATGATGTTTTCCTTCACCAAAAAGCTAACCGTAAATATTCCATACATAAGTTCCGAAAACCTCATTGGTACTAGCCAGGATTCGAAGCCACAACCGCTGCTTAACAGCCGCATGCCTGAACTACTATGCTACCACAGCTTAAGTACAATTCAGAGAATAATGCAACAGTAAATTAAGCAAATGCTAATAAAGATGGTCACAGCTCCCAACATGAGTGTGGAAAATTGCAACTGAGAATTTTGTTACGCAGAATAAACAAGACAAGTGCACATAGAACAGTTTTCAATTTCTCCCAATTTTGTGTGGCATTTGAACTGAAGGCTGGTTGAAGGTTAGTAATTCCATTACACTAAAATTAAATCAATACTTCAACATTTGTTTCTAAAAAGATTATTAAGCTTTCCATATGTAGAGGAACACCTTTCAACAAATAACAATTGGTATAATTGTGTGTTTTGTGTGGTTATACACACTTACAAGAATAGATAAGTTGTAATTATATCACATAATACGACAATAGCAGGGCTCCTGAAATACCAAAATTATTAAAATATCTGCATACAGTATAATAACTGTTATCAAATTGACAATAACAAAGTTTCATTAGGTACTATTCAACATTTTGGCTTGTTTACAAAGGGTATGAAATTCCTGTTGTTCTATGTTAATTGACACCGGTTTTGATAAACGCATTCAATACGGTGACACCGATAACAAATTATGTACGCATACAAACATTTAGAAATAATCTAATTGCAAACTGATAAGCCACGCGATTCCTCTGAATTATACTTTACAAACGCACCAATTATACTATGCAAACAAATATGAGAATTAAAGGTTATTAAACCTGTTTTCTAAATCATTACGCAGTTTGGGGACATATTATTGCTTATCGCTTGTGAATCACTAATCGAAAAACTATACGGCTTCATAAAAATACCCCTTACCTGGCATGGTCGCCGAGTATGGCGGCGGCTGGTCCGTCACGGTAACTGTCGGCTTTTCCATTATTTCTCTGCCTCGAAACTTTATAATACTTTAAACCAAAGTTTTGTAATTAATTTCTTTATGAAACTGCAAGACACAAGACGCAATCTCGCAAGGAAGGAAGTCAGCTGTCACTGTCAAACAAAAGCTGTGTTGCCGTATAAAAAACACGTTTGAACTTATTTGAGATAAGAATAAAAACGGTGAAAAAGTTTTTGTGAACAAAAAACATACGATTTTCCTCTCCGTCGCTTGAACTAGAAAGTGCGACAGAGAGCGAGACACACAAACGAAGATCGTTCGCTCAGGGACCGATTTCACGCAGATAAAAGTTAAAATTTTACAAGTCTCCAACACAGAGGTCCTATGACCAATAACAACGGGCGCTAACGCCGCTAATCGCGAAGTGAGTTCGTTCATGTATGTTCGCACTTGCCGATTCGATCGACAGAGAGGGAGATACATGAATGGATATAGTTTTTATTTCCCGGTAGCGCCCGACGCCTGACTTTTTGACCAGTATTGTCAGTTTAGACTTGTAAAATTGAGAATGGTAGCTCCGTGAAACGGGTCGCAATTGAGACTATATATACTACGTAAAATATAGCTTGAGCCCTGCGACAGCCGTCATCGAAATCACGCCCATCAAGTTCTGATTTTTGTAACGGTAAATATGGCCTGCGGCAACGTCATACTTTAAGGGTGTAGGGTCAGGGAGGGTACAGTTGCTCGGAGGGAACAGTCGCTCGAATGCACTGTGCTGGAAAGGGAAAGAGCATTATATCTGTCCTCTACCTCAATGAGAAGCGCTCGATAAACGATCGTGTATGAACTAGTCCGTAAGCCGCTCTGGCGCCGTGCGGTTGTGTAATGACGTGTTCTGTTTTTTACCCGGCCGAATTTACATTTTCACGTAATTTTAACTTCGTTTTTTAACTAAACCTGTGTGAGATTCTTAATTACTGTTGCTTTTGTCGAAAAGTATGTCTAATATACTTAGTATTGACTGATAATTCAATGCTCTAGGTCTATGCGTTTGTTTCTAGTTTGATCTTGATTCCAAAATGGCGACAGGGTCAACAGTAGCTCGTTTCGGAGAAGTACACACTGGCTCGCGAGCCACTGTATACGTATGAACTTATAAAAATAATACCGACAAAGTTTAATTCAATAAAAGTCGAATAAAAAATTGTTGTTAATTGTTCTTAGAACTTCAAATTTAAAACCAAATGACTGCTAATAAAACAAAAGTTAAAACTTGTATCTACCTCTATACAGAATGCCGCGACGAAATTTATCACCCTCAGTGCCCAGAAAAATAGGCAACCATACGGCGGAGGAGATCAAAACAGGGTTGAACCTGATCGAAGTGGTACATCCATTAAGCAAGTTGTCGCGAAGCCACTTCTGGTCACTCTCATGGCCGCGAAATAGTACCTATAGCACTCTAGCTTAGGTATCTGTATTAGCATATATGCAACTATGAACCTACACATACAGCTTCCGGAATCCTTTATATATCTGACATATGAGCTGCCGCCTACCAGCTCCATCTGTCAGATATATAAAGGATTCCGGAAGCTGTATGTGTAGGTTCATAGTTGCATATATGCTAATACAGATACCTAAGCTAGAGTGCTATAGGTACTATTTCGCGGCCATGAGAGTGACCAGAAGTGGCTTCGCGACATGGTGGAGATGCTGGGATAATGATCTATATAATTTCTGATAGCTGTAAAGTCTGATAAGCTCATCTTGACGCACTTTCTAAATCAGTTCCAAACGTTTCGTGAGACCCGAGGTATACGTGCCAACTGCGAGGTCCTTTATCCTCTAGACCAACCAAGCTTCATCGTGTCGTGGCATTTCATTTTGTAATAAGCAATCAGTCGTATCCTATATACTATAGGTATCGTAAACAGTATGTTGGATTTGCTAGCGTATTTTTGCTGTTAACGTGAATTATTTATCCATGGTGGCAAACACATCACGACTTCTTCGAATCTACGTATGATCCACGTCGAACTGAGACACATGCATACCGAGTACATAATGCATCAACGTCTTTCACTCTCACGACACTGAAAGTTACGAAACGACAAAGAACTGAAAAAATACTTCTATACATTGTGCATTGCTGATTCATGAACGTACTTTTAGGTTGCCGCAATAGGAGTTGCTTTACCTTGCTAGATTAAAACGAATGTCTGGACAGATTTTACTATCGTCTTAATATTCGTTTACTTTTTCCATGGTATGGAATCCTCCACGACGGGCAAAATTGCTTACCATAATTATTAAACGGTCGTCCATTACCACCACTAATCTTAATCTATCTGCGTACTCATTTACTTGATTTCCCTGATTCCTCCTCGAATGTAACTATTTAAAAATTATTCTGCGCAGCTCAGTGTGATTGAATTTTAATTTTCTTGACAATGCAACAAATAAACTTTATTGTACACCTCAAAAAATAACACTTTATTTTATAAAACCGAAAATAAAATGAATTATTTCAGTAGGTACAGGTACCTACCACCACAAACTAAGTTTGACCGTGGAGTGAGCACTGCAGTCTCAATAGGTACATAAATAAAATTAGTAATGTTTCATACTTGATATAAAACCTTTTGATATACAGTAAATTTGGTTTAGTGGGACCTCGATAAGTAAAAACCTCGATAGCTGGATCTCATGCTTAAGCACTGAATTACCTCTGTTAGTGGCATAAACCAAACCAACCCTATATATCTGGAATTATTGCTTTCGATTTTATCTTCATAATTGCTTCTATAATTGAGACAGACAAGTGTATTTTATCTCTTTTACTAAGACTATATTTTAAGAATATTTTTTAGTGAATTGTTTTCTTTTATTTCATACCTCTTAACTTAACTCGGACTTTATTGCTGACTAAGCGACCCGCCCCGGCTTCACAAGGCAATTATACATATGAACCTTACTCTTGAATATACTTATACAAGAATTCATACAACTACTTTGTAAGTAACGGATTAACAGAAACATCAACCTTTTACATAACCATTTTAGATCCTGATTCAGAGTATAGTATCGGAGTCGACGAAGGTAAGTGTTTACAACTTCTAGGTGTAGATCTTGTTGTATTTACCAAATAGCTACGGCTATGGTCACGCGTGTATATATTCATGATTCATATGTTGGTAATTTTACGATTTAATTTTTCTTTCTACTATGATGGGAAAAATTTGAATGATTAATACCTACTGATTATAGTCAATAGAGCATTTTACAATATTTCAACGTATCCAATGAATCTTAATTGATTTATATTCCAAGACTCCACCTAATCTATCGCGTGATGGATATGTGATGAAGATGTTTTGTAATAAATATTTTTTTTTTCTCTGCCACCTAACAATTGATAGGAACCTAGTGCATTGAAAGTGATTATGGAAAGAGCTCACCCTGGTTTTCCTCCAAATCTAACACTACAAATCTGCACTTAACTGTTCGTACGCAATATAGCCGTTAAGAACTGTGACAACTCACCTACCCGTCAACATTGTTATAAAAAGATTGTGGGTGTTGCTACATGAAATAAATCGGCTGTTTGAGACATGATTATTAACATCAATGTAAATACTATCGTGAATCATGACTATTCACGACACAAGTTGCTAAAACTACTGGAATTCCATTTACAACATTAAAATCGTATTCCATCCGTAGCCACTGTGTACTGTTAGAACTAGAACCACTACATACAGGGGGTAGTACACAGTGGCTCGAGCCACTGTGTACTGTTAGAGCAACTGTGTACTAGGGGATACTAGTCACTGTGTACCTATAGTAGTACACAGTGGCTAGATCCCATTTTTTTTTAAAAGGGTCCTTACATCTTTTTTGGTGAAAGCAATTGGAAATCTATTTACTACATATAAAACTTAAATAATGAACGCTGCTGTGTGCCTACAAAAAATATTTCGGGCACTTATACTTTTCATGCTAAGTATAGCCCGTTGAAAAAATCCTAGCGACTGTACCCTCCTTGACCCTACATCTACACTACATGGGTGGGATTACACGAATAGTGTCACTACATGTCACTTTGACAGCTGTCGCAGGGCTCAAGCTATATTTTACGTAGTATAGTAAAGCCTGCATCACACAGGCGCGGCCTGGCCGCGGCGGACAATACTATGGCAAATGAAAACGTGACCTGGACTTTTTTAAAAGTGGTAACATTATTAATCTGTCAAAGGCACGTCAACGTCAAAGTCAAAGTCTAGTTAGTATTTTGATTATTTTGTGAACTCAATTATTTTGCATTTATAATTGCCGTAATATAATATGGGTAAAACAATAAAAAATAATGTGCGAAAGCTGCTACATAAGCAGTAAGCTCAAGCAAAAACAAGAGGAGAAAGAAGAAGTTTTCCAAGAGAAACAACAATGTTTAATAGATGCGATGTCGGATTTTGTAGGTTAGTAATCTTAATCCTTGTTGGCTGATTATTTGATATAATAATATTGACGATAATGATGATGCTGTTTCTTATGTTTACAGATAATCTTGAAAATATTCAAGGAATCTGTAAAAAAAATATTCCTAGTATAATAGTAATACCATATGTAATTTTTTTGAATTTGCCGCGTTTTCTCAGGTCAATTAAATTTAAAAAAAAAATGGCTTCCATCTAAGTTAAGATGATTTCGCCAGTGTCAAGTTTGCTTATAAAGCGACGTTGTTCGGTAGTTTGGTCAGTCGTCAATAATGCAATCAGCGTCAGAAGCTCCGCTTGAGAAGCAAGGCGTCTACCGCTGACCGCATCCCCGACGAAAGCCGTTTTCTCAGGTCACGCTTTCGTTTGCCAGACTAGTTAACTTGGCATTAGCTTAGCTGTCAAATTTACTATTGTCCGCCACCACAGGCCGCGCCAGTGTGTTGCAGGCCTAAAATGGTTAGAGATTGTGCCAACCCGAAAATATCACAAACCTCGTTGAACGGTTCGACTTTCTATGTAAACCGGTTTCAACCCGGGTTGATCAAACCGAGTTGCTATGACGGTCCTAAACGTATATTACGTAATAAACGAAAATATCACAAACCGAATTGAACGGTTCGACTTTCTAATTTCTATGTAAACCGGTTTCAACCTGGGTTGATCAAACCGAGTTGCTATGACGGTCCTAAACGTATATTACGTAATAAACGGCAAAACTCAAAAAATGCAAAAATTAAATTGGGTTCAATCGCTCAAGGACAAGTGAAGTGTCACTCCATTCGGCTTCTCATTCGGTTCACCCCCTCGCGCGAGAGGGTTCGGTTTCGTTCGCCCGGCCCGCTGTCGGCGAGCGGGCTCGAATGTTGCGGTCTGCTGCTCGTTAAAGAATCGAGTTAGTGGACTAACAAACCGGGTCGGTTCGACTTTAGCTTGACTCGGTTTGAACCGGGTTGGCAAACCGAGTTGACACATCTCTAAAAATGGTAAATTGTAGGTTTGCGAAGCGGGCCACGGGGCGCTCGTCTCATTGTAGGTTCGAGCGCTTATTATCAAAACTATTGAACAGAGCTCGTATATGACAATATTTCCAAAATCATGTCGTTTCTATCCCACGCCAGCGCTTATATCCCAAAGAAATGGAAGCTATTTTGTTGAATTAGCGATTTGAAAACTAATGGGTAAATTAAATAAATCGAATTTTGAAAATGGTGACGATCCTGCATTGCAAATCTTCAAGCAATAAGTCGAGACCAAGGGCATCTCCATCCATTTCCCATTAAGGTGACTATAAACAAAGCAATTTGCTACACTTAACTTGCTGTAGTTAAAATTAAAATTGTATCATTCTACTTAATTATAGCAAGTTATTGTGACAAATTCCTAAATGTGTGGCCTTTAAGGCGGACTGCTCGCAAGGCCATCAGGCTGCACTTTAATAAGTGAATAAAACACACGGCAAACTTTTGAACTTTCAATATATTCATTATAATTCACAAAACAATAACTATTAACGACAGTAACTAAATTACAACTAATTGTTCATTATCATTATTTACAATCTTTCGGGTCCAATTTGGGTATGATTTTTCCACGCATGGCAAAACCGTTATATTTTACCGTTACTTGTACAAGTACGAATTCAAAACGAGTTTCAAACTCTAATAGAAATTAGCGGAGTTTTAAATTCAAAATAGCTAAAATCTATCTGAGATTTACGAGGATAGTTTGAGATTATTCCCATTTACTTGAATATTACTTTGAAGATATCGGACCCAAATGTACAAAAGGACTGGCAACTAAATATACGTCAGCATTACCTTGGAATCTGGCCATCACCACGAAAATCGAAGATCGATTGTCGAATATCTGCCTCTCTGTCGTACTTGCAACATTCGAGCGAGAGAGATACACGTCACATCGTTCGATCTTCAGATGTTTGTAGTAAATTAAAGTTTTGAAACTTAATGTCGGGGCAATAAGATTCAAAGTTATACACATTATTCATAAGATTCAAAGATACGCATATTAATCATTATGATGCTGTTTTAACAAGAATGGGTGGGCTATTATACTCCCCGGGCGGGAAGCGGTATTTTTAGCCGCAGGGCGGTAAATGCTACCTACGGCCCGGAGTTAAATAAGCACTAAGCACTACTGCATCGTCGTAAATTACGTAATCGAAAGAAAGCTTGCACAGTCAAGGTAAGCCAAAATATACAAAATAATAGTTAACTTAACAACAATTGTGAATAATTTGTCAATGTATTTACAGACAAAAAAACATAAGTCATTTAATTAAAAAACGCACCTTCTTCTGTACCTATTTACGCCTGAAGATTACGTCCTTCAATGGTCAAACAAAATGTTACACGTTATTTTACGTTACACCTGGCCAATTAAGTGACAATTAACGCCCGCGCAGGCGGATAATCCCATTTCCTGACCAGGGTCAGACGTAAAATGTCTCAAACTCACCACGGGCGGTAACAAAGAAAGCCCCAGGTCGCATATTTCTCATCCTTGCCTTCCTGCGATTCGAGACATTATTTATTTTACCGCCCTCGGTGAGTATTGTAAGCATAATATTAATTGAACATGCCTAATTAGTTTCGCGACAATAATTCCCTCAAGAATAATTATTACTGACTAATAGTTTATTTATCAGTTTATCACAATAAAATATTTAATTATGTGGCATTCAACACAAATTGTCATCGATTATTATTCATAAAGATATAGTGGAAATCATTACATATTACAGTAGGTACTTACCAATGTACAGTCGAACTCATAAGTAGCCGAACATCTTGATACCTTGTCGCTTTCAACTGTTTGACAACATGACGCTAACGCGGGTTGAAGTGTGTTGTGGGCGATGGGCTAACAACCTATCACTGCAATATCACATTTTGTCGATGTTTTATACCCACATTTATGCTAAAAGTGGTGCTGGAACATAAGTTTCATGTGCTCTGCCTTTTGGGAGTAATGGCGTGAATGTATGTATGTATGTATGTATGTATGTATGTATGTATGGACGTTAACGCGACAAGGTTTGCGTAACGTAACTGTTTTGGCATAAGTCTTCAGTCGCTTGCGAGTTCGACCGTAACTTCCATGTGGGTCTATGTGGTTCGATTTCCATACAAAACGTTATTTGACATTCGCAGGCTAACGGCGTGATTTTTAGAAACCTATGTAAGTAACTTTCACAAATTGTCTTTCCTTGAATAAACTAGAATAATTTGAGAAAAACGGTATTCCCTAAGTATGACGTCACAAACTAATAGCTCAAATTATTCTAGTAAAATATCACGCCGTTAGCCTGCGAATGTCAAATAACATTTTTTATGGAAATCGAACCACCAGTAAGACGAAATGGGGGGTTGTCCGAGCATGTTTTACGTTACAAGTAAAATGTTCATCAAAATCATATAGTTTTTCTTACCCTAGCGTAGGTCAGAAAGTAGTTGAATTTGTCTTACGTAATAAATGAATAGCCCCTTATAATTATAAACCGTATTGCAAAGGAACAAGGTCCAGTAGGGGACACTGCAGCGTGCCGTTGATACACTGTAAAGGCTCATTTACATGACCCGAGGTCCAAATGTTGGATAGGTCCCAATAATTCGCGTTCACGTGACTTTCTCTCTCTTTATCAATGGGTTAAAAAGAGACAGTTACATAGTGGACGCAAATGATTGAACCGTACATTATAGGGACCTGTTTAGATATTAGGACCTGATACATTTGTCACAGATTGCACGAACACATACGATATCAACATAAACTATACAATAAATAGTCATGACTAAAATAACGTCATATTATAGGGGGCCCGTTTCTCAAAAGCTTGTAACTTTTATTACCAGCGGTCTCTTTCTTATAAGAGTCTTCTGCTTGTATTACAAGTTACAAACCTTTGACAAACGCGCCCCAGGTATTAAGTAGTTTGTTCAGACATTAATTACACCGTTATTTTTAGGGATTTTCAGTTTTTCATACTATGTTTGTTCTATATTGATAAAAATCTTTTTTATGTATATTGACATATTCCTAATTTTATTATGCGACTGATGTACTTTATATTTATTTGATCCTATTTGATCTACATTTTCCAGATAGAAGTCACTACATCATATTTTTAACCCCTGACGCAAAAAGAGGGGTCTTACAAGTTTGACGTGTCTGTGTGTGGCATCGTAGCGCCCAAACGAACGGACCGATTTTAATGCGGATTTTTTTGTCCGAAAGCTGACGTGATCGAGATGGTTCCACAACATCGGTTAAGCCGGTTTTGAGATATTGAACTTTGAAATGAACATTTCGGGGGTTCTTCAACTTTTCCAAGTTGAATTATTGAACTTAAGTTTATTCCTTTTACATTTTTTGTTCAATAGACACGATTCTCGGGGCTGTTTAATAAAATGGGCACGATTTCATTTCTAAAAAAATATGACATGTCCCCTGCATTTCATAGAGATCCCCTCATCTTCTCACTGTCTTTCACACTGAAAGTGACAGAGAAATGCAGCCGGGGACATGACGGGGACACGTCACACTTTGCTGCTGGATTCCGGCTCTATTCTATTCTACTTACATTAACATATTGTAAAAAGTCAGAGACAAGGTTTTTTCGCGATGTTCATACTAAATCCTCATCCTAGCGTTTATCGGGTTTAGTTCCACGAAAGAACAAGCAAAACTTTGCGACTTGCAAAGTGCTACGTATTCATTCGTTCGTGTGCTCTAAACTTACCAGTACAGAAAGCTTTGGTTCTTCTGGTAAGATATTTTTGCGCGCGTCGTCGTTTCAAACATTACTACATGCCACACGTGGCAACAGACACCAAGACTGTTTGTCGTTTGGATATGGGTGAATATCCTCCAGTGTTATTTCTTTCTTTCTTTCATTATAGTGTACCAAAATGTGTTTCCATACATTTGACACCTCCTATGGTTGACAGCAAGGTAGGTATCAAATATATCAAATACAGCTTTGCTCATATTTCGTGGACATTCACCCTACACGCGAGGCATTTTGTAAAGCCTAAATCTACAATACAAGTGTAGCTTTATAAAAAGTACCCTCGGTGTCATGTACAAGTCAAAGCCGGTTCCAACCGTACCGGAAACCTACTGCTACTCCGGTTAGGATCGGACCTGGAACCAAATAGGACCGGAGCTAATCCGGTTAGGGCCATAGCTAGTCAATCGTCACAATCAGACTGGGTACTGATTAGGACCGAAACTAGTCCGGTTCGGACCAGAGCTAGACCGGTTAGTACAGGAGCTAGTCCGGTCAGATCCGGAACTAGTCCTGTTAGAACCGGAGCTAGCTAGTCCGGTCAGGACCGGAGCTAGTCCAGGTTTCAACCAGGCCGGGAACTAGGACCGTCGCTAGCCCGGTAGACCCGGAGCAGGAGCTATTGAGGATCAATTTAGAACCGCACGGGCGCCCAGTGGCCGCTCTGGTCGTCGCGGCGGTAGTAGTGCGGGCGGTTGTCCGCGAACACCGTCACCGCGGGGAACGGATGCTGCTGGATGAACTTCAGCGTCGCGCGGATCTGGAACATTTCACCAATTAATCAATATTTCCTTCCTGCGCTTTGGCGGTGGTCTATCCACAACAGGTTGAGATTTGTGGTGGTGATACTTCACGGTTCTCGGTAAGAATTCTATTTGGCATAATCTATGTAGGCATAATTTACTTTGCGCATAAACTGTTTTGGCGGATCGAGATTCGCATAGTTCGATTACGCCGAATTTCAATAGTCCGAATATTGTTTGTGCATAATTTTGATGCTCCGAATCATGTTCACGCATAAAATATATGAGCATATTTTTTTTTTGTCGAACACCTCGCAGAAATATATAAGTATTGGTTGTTTGAATTTTTTTTTTGAAACAAACGCCAATTATTTTAACCTAACCTAATCCTAACCTAACCGCCGCTTCGCGGGGTGCCTATTTCCGCTCTAAGGGACACAAGCAGACCCTAACCTAACCTACTAATGAATACCATCGTTACGATTATTAGTTTTTTTTACTGCGCCCTAACCTAATCTACTGGGTGAAAATCAAAAAAAATGTACATACATTTTACATGGGTAATTGTCGTTACTAAAATGAGAAAATTAAAGCGTAGATTAGATTAAGGCCTAAACTATGTGCATTTTTTCTAATTTTCACCCTATTATATTATAATCCAATTATATTGTTGTTATATCTCGTGAGACGCACCCCGTTTTAGTAGGTACGCTTAGTAAGTGTCAGACAATCGATAATACGCCGAATAAAATTATGGTAAACCAAATTATGCGTAAATATAATCGGCCATAGCAATAGTATGCATTCGGAATTTCAGAAATTCTATTAAGTAAGGTTTCTGCCACATTAACATTCGAAAACCGAATATGCCAAGTCTGTTATGCGAAAAACGTTTCGGACAATAAAAGTTATGCTAAATAGAGGGAACCCGATACTTCACCTACTTCACGAGCCGACTTGCGTGACAGTGTGTGACGAGACGACTACCGGGTCGTAGTCGACCGTACAATGGAACTCACTACTTGCTTTGTGGGTATCTGGTTGTGTTCCTGGTGGCGAGTAAGGTCACCAAACCCCAGAGGACAGCACGCACGGAGCGGGTCGTAGTTGAACATGTACAGTGGGACTCACGTGGTGAACAAAGTGCGGCGGCTCCACAGCGGGCGTGGTGCTGAGATGCTGCAGGATGAAGTCGTCTGACTGCTCGAGCCACAGGTCCACACCCCGGAGCGGGTCGTAGTTGAACGTGTACAGTGGGACTCACGTGGTGAACAAAGTGCGGCGGCTCCACAGCGGGCGTGGTGCTGAGATGCTGCAGGATGAAGTCGTCTGACTGCTCGAGCCACAGGTCCACACCCCGGAGCGGGTCGTAGTTGAACGTGTACAGTGGGACTCACGTGGTGAACAAAGTGCGGCGGCTCCACAGCGGGCGTGGTGCTGAGATGCTGCAGGATGAAGTCGTCTGACTGCTCGAGCCACAGGTCCACACCCCGGAGCGGGTCGTAGTTGAACGTGTACAGTGGGACTCACGTGGTGAACAAAGTGCGGCGGCTCCACAGCGGGCGTGGTGCTGAGATGCTGCAGGATGAAGTCGTCTGACTGCTCGAGCCACAGGTCCACACCCCGGAGCGGGTCGTAGTTGAACGTGTACAGTGGGACTCACGTGGTGAACAAAGTGCGGCGGCTCCACAGCGGGCGTGGTGCTGAGATGCTGCAGGATGAAGTCGTCTGACTGCTCGAGCCACAGGTCCACACCCCGGAGCGGGTCGTAGTTGAACGTGTACAGTGGGACTCACGTGGTGAACAAAGTGCGGCGGCTCCACAGCGGGCGTGGTGCTGAGATGCTGCAGGATGAAGTCGTCTGACTGCTCGAGCCACAGGTCCACACCCCGGAGCGGGTCGTAGTTGAACGTGTACAGTGGGACTCACGTGGTGAACAAAGTGCGGCGGCTCCACAGCGGGCGTGGTGCTGAGATGCTGCAGGATGAAGTCGTCTGACTGCTCGAGCCACAGGTCCACACCCCGGAGCGGGTCGTAGTTGAACGTGTACAGTGGGACTCACGTGGTGAACAAAGTGCGGCGGCTCCACAGCGGGCGTGGTGCTGAGATGCTGCAGGATGAAGTCGTCTGACTGCTCGAGCCACAGGTCCACACCCCGGAGCGGGTCGTAGTTGAACGTGTACAGTGGGACTCACGTGGTGAACAAAGTGCGGCGGCTCCACAGCGGGCGTGGTGCTGAGATGCTGCAGGATGAAGTCGTCTGACTGCTCGAGCCACAGGTCCACACCCCGGAGCGGGTCGTAGTTGAACGTGTACAGTGGGACTCACGTGGTGAACAAAGTGCGGCGGCTCCACAGCGGGCGTGGTGCTGAGATGCTGCAGGATGAAGTCGTCTGACTGCTCGAGCCACAGGTCCACACCCCGGAGCGGGTCGTAGTTGAACGTGTACAGTGGGACTCACGTGGTGAACAAAGTGCGGCGGCTCCACAGCGGGCGTGGTGCTGAGATGCTGCAGGATGAAGTCGTCTGACTGCTCGAGCCACAGGTCCACACCCCGGAGCGGGTCGTAGTTGAACGTGTACAGTGGGACTCACGTGGTGAACAAAGTGCGGCGGCTCCACAGCGGGCGTGGTGCTGAGATGCTGCAGGATGAAGTCGTCTGACTGCTCGAGCCACAGGTCCACACCCCGGAGCGGGTCGTAGTTGAACGTGTACAGTGGGACTCACGTGGTGAACAAAGTGCGGCGGCTCCACAGCGGGCGTGGTGCTGAGATGCTGCAGGATGAAGTCGTCTGACTGCTCGAGCCACAGGTCCACACCCCGGAGCGGGTCGTAGTTGAACGTGTACAGTGGGACTCACGTGGTGAACAAAGTGCGGCGGCTCCACAGCGGGCGTGGTGCTGAGATGCTGCAGGATGAAGTCGTCTGACTGCTCGAGCCACAGGTCCACACCCCGGAGCGGGTCGTAGTTGAACGTGTACAGTGGGACTCACGTGGTGAACAAAGTGCGGCGGCTCCACAGCGGGCGTGGTGCTGAGATGCTGCAGGATGAAGTCGTCTGACTGCTCGAGCCACAGGTCCACACCCCGGAGCGGGTCGTAGTTGAACGTGTACAGTGGGACTCACGTGGTGAACAAAGTGCGGCGGCTCCACAGCGGGCGTGGTGCTGAGATGCTGCAGGATGAAGTCGTCTGACTGCTCGAGCCACAGGTCCACACCCCGGAGCGGGTCGTAGTTGAACGGGCCGACGCGGAGCATGCCCACTGCATTATCGTATATGTCGAGCACCTGGAATTTTAGATGAAAAATATTGAAGTTCTGAAATAAATATTGTTTTGCTATTGTTAATGTACAGTCGAGGAAATTGAATGTTTAGCACTTTTGGACCTTAACGTCATTCTAATAGAGTTGACATGTGCCAAACATTCAATTTCCTCGACCGTACATCGCAAACTATATTGAACCGATGCCAGCGATTAGAGGCTAGAGCAGTGTTAAGTTACATATTTAGCTGTGAAGATGTCTATTGATGTCCACGCTGATGCTAGTGACGAAAGGATCGACGACGTACCCACTGCTCGCGGCTGCGGAGTGTGGGCCCCCAGTGATAGTCCTGGCTCCGCGCAGTGGCTGCTCGGGCCCCTTGTCAGGGAATGTGGCAGGGAAGAGGTCGCCGGCGCGGATGTCGACGCCGACGCCGGTGACGAGCGGCTAGGAGCGACGCTCCCTCAGTTACCTATGCGGAGTGTGGGCCCCCAGTGATAGTCCTGGCTCCGCGCAGTGGCTGCTCGGGCCCCTTGTCGGGGAAGGTGGCAGGGAAGAGGTCGCCGGCGCGGATGTCGACGCCGACGCCGGTGACGAGCGGCTAGGAGCAACGCTCCCTCAGTTACCTGTGCGGAGTGTGGGCCCCCAGTGATAGTCCTGGCTCCGCGCAGTGGCTGCTCGGGCCCCTTGTCGGGGAAGGTGGCAGGGAAGAGGTCGCCGGCGCGGATGTCGACGCCGACGCCGGTGACGAGCGGCTAGGAGCGACGCTCCCTCAGTTACCTGTGCGGAGTGTGGGCCCCCAGTGATAGTCCTGGCTCCGCGCAGTGGCTGCTCGGGCCCCTTGTCAGGGAATGTGGCAGGGAAGAGGTCGCCGGCGCGGATGTCGACGCCGACGCCGGTGACGAGCGGCTAGGAGCGACGCTCCCTCAGTTACCTGTGCGGAGTGTGGGCCCCCAGTGATAGTCCTGGCTCCGCGCAAAGGCTGCTCGGGCCCCTTGTCGGGGAAGGTGGCAGGGAAGAGGTCGCCGGCGCGGATGTCGACGCCGACGCCGGTGACGAGCGGCTAGGAGCGACGCTCCCTCAGTTACCTGTGCGGAGTGTGGGCCCCCAGTGATAGTCCTGGCTCCGCGCAAAGGCTGCTCGGGCCCCTTGTCGGGGAAGGTGGCAGGGAAGAGGTCGCCGGCGCGGATGTCGACGCCGACGCCGGTGACGAGCGGCTAGGAGCGACGCTCCCTCAGTTACCTGTGCGGAGTGTGGGCCCCCAGTGATAGTCCTGGCTCCGCGCAGTGGCTGCTCGGGCCCCTTGTCGGGGAAGGTGGCAGGGAAGAGGTCGCCGGCGCGGATGTCGACGCCGACGCCGGTGACGAGCGGCTAGGAGCGACGCTCCCTCAGTTACCTGTGCGGAGTGTGGGCCCCCAGTGATAGTCCTGGCTCCGCGCAGTGGCTGCTCGGGCCCCTTGTCGGGGAAGGTGGCAGGGAAGAGGTCGCCGGCGCGGATGTCGACGCCGACGCCGGAGACGAGCGGCTAGGAGCGACGCTCCCTCAGTTACCTGTGCGGAGTGTGGGCCCCCAGTGATAGTCCTGGCTCCGCGCAATGGCTGCTCGGGCCCCTTGTCGGGGAAGGTGGCAGGGAAGAGGTCGCCGGCGCGGATGTCGACGCCGACGCCGGTGACGAGCGGCGCGGGGGCGCCGCCGCCGAGCGACGTGTTTAGCTCACAACAACACGCCAGTGTCAGGTCGATCTCCACTGACAGCCGGTGGAATGACACTGAAAATATTGCTCAAATATTATTACTGGTACAGATTTAAGAACCACGACTCAAAAGGGAAAAAAGCTTTGTCAGAACGGAAAGAAGAGAAAAAAATAAACCGAAAAAAGATGGCGCGAGGCCTTACGGAATAAATTAATCGGCAGACTGGCTTCAAGCATGTACAGAACGGATTTTTTGAGAGTACATATTTATTATTGGGATCAAAACGAATCAGACTTCAAATGAAAGTGAACGAAAAGAAGTTTGCAAGAATCGTAGGAACTACAATTTCTTAATCTCTGCCTGCTGGGAATCAGGAGTGATGATTTTATTATGTAGTATGTAAGCACGTTCCACAATAGTAATACTATTTAAGTTCTCCAAAACGGCTCTAGCATTTCGATGAGATTGGCGCACATGGGAGGCGAAAAATCAATCTAGTTCTGTTATTTCCAGAAAATTTAGTTTTTCCGGTTTTTCATTCAGCATTCAGGTAGGTACCTACAAGTACTTATACGAGTACTATGTAGTACCTACACTGATTCGTGTCCTGAACTGTAGAGCTTTCCAGTAGACGTCCTTGCGTGCATGTTTGTTTGCAGAACGTTGCCAAAAGCGCTGCATCTGTCAGCCGATGGACCTAATTGGCGTTATAAGAAACAATGTAGGTGGCTCAGGCTGAGAATTTATAGCTAACATGACGTGAAAGTTATCTATATAGATAAGTGTACTTGATATCCTGATTATACAAAATTCAAATAAATCCAACTTATAATATAAGATTAAATAAGATAAAAAACGACAAAGAATGAACTCCTCGGTCATCCGAGTCACAGCAGTCAACATATAAATATATGTAGGTATTTTCAAATTTTTAACCGACTTAAAAAAAAAGGACGAGGTTCTCAATTCGGTTGTATTATTTTTTTCTTTTTTTTTTCAATGTTTGTTACCTCAGAACTTCGTCATTGCTTCCCGGTTGGTCCCATTTTTTCAAAAATGATCCATGAGGACCTGAGGGAACTCTTCAATTATATTAGGCACGCGTGTAGGGATTTTGGTATTTTCTATTATAACTCGTGTATTTACACCCGGAAATCGTAAATTTGTTGGAGTGGAATTGATGATGAAGACCACAGATGACTTATGGAATTCCTCAATTATGTACTTCAAATTACAAAAGTACGTCACAGATTCCGATAAGATTCCGTCGAAATAGGAACTAATGAAGTGCTAAATACAACATTCGGTTTTTTTCTCTAATTTGCTATCGGAAATCAGTTCATGTGGTAAATTGGAAAAAAATGTGGAAATGCTCTCGTGGCTTTATTAAAGTAAATTGTTATTGTGACTATATATATATATATCACTCAATCCATGAGTGCGGCCCATTTCTTCCTGTACCGTATTAAAAAAAAACCAATCCTGGAAAAAGGTTGTTATGTATAAAAGTTTAACATGTGTAGTGTATCTGTGTGTATGTTTGAGGCTTCGTAGCTCCCAAACGCAAGGACCGATTTGAGGGTAGTTTTTTTATCGAAAGTCATTCCAGTTTCCCTGGTTTGTTAATTATATAGATTTTTTTATAGTTAAGCTGGCGAGTTCTACCGCTCACAAAGCCACCAGTTTTTAATTTTGTCCACAGCGGAGATATTGAATGAGGCGCGTCTCCGTGGCCTGAACCATCTACAGACATTTTCTTAACTCAAATAAAATCATTACAGCACGATTTACGTCATTGCAACAAGTTTTCCATTCTAACTTCTAACGGAATGATTTATTGAAGTAACCGAAAGGTACGGCAAAACTCGTCTTTACATAATACCAACCATGGACTAACTGGTCGCTTCTTTTTTAATAGTGAAAGTCATTTCAAAAATTGGTTTACTAGTCTCGAGTAGAGCTGGGCGTTTTTTCCCGTAAGCGTTTTCAAAAACGGTTTCTCGTACAATAACGGAATAACAGTTTGTGGCTAGAAACACAAACTGTTTTTATAAAAACGATCGAACGGTCACACGCAACGGTTGCAATGCAAAACGTGAAAACGTAACTCGAACACTGTAAACTGTTTCATCCGTTTTTTCGTTTCACTTCGTTTGGCGACCGGCGACGGCGCCAACGCACGGAGAAACTAGTTATTTTTGAAACTGTTTTTCAAAACAGTTTTGTGAGAGAAAAAAACGGTTACGTTTCGTTTCACGGAAAAGTCGAAACGACCCAGCTCTAGTCTCGAGTATGCCTTATAAGCAATCGTTAAACAAGTTTAAACGTGTAGTTTTCTATGTAAGGTGTTATTAAGTTCTCTAGTCGCCGTTTAATGTATTAATGGATTCGTTTGAGGATGGGCGCTCCAGCGGTTTCAACTTTTAGGAGCGTTCTGATCAGTCAAGTGCCTTATAAGGCGCATAGGTACTTATGTTATGGGGAAACTCCATGATGTTAGCTGTAAGATTTACTTTAGTATCTATGTGCCAATTTGCAGCAAATACCCATCATAAGTATCGGCCACGTACACAATACGTCTTGAGAAAAATAATAGGTCGTATTCTCAAAATAAGGTTAAGGTAAAAAAAGGTTATATTAATTTACACGCTACTTAGGTATTTAGGGGTTTGTTAGTCTTTGTCTACCCCAATCGGATCCAGGCGTAGGCGTGAGTATGTATGCATACTGTACAAGAAAATCTTTTCGGAGAAGATACATTGAGAAACTGTTGAATCGGACGTCCGTGCGCTTTGACTGTAATTTTGAAGCTAACTCGCAGGAGCAATTTTTGTTTCAAAAGACATGCAATCTCAGTTAAAGCGGACAGATATCTTCAAAAGTTCCACAATTACCCTGCATTAAAAATAGACGACTAAATAAGGAGATACGATACAAATAAAGATGATTCGTTTAGTTGCAGTAAATGATTGGAATCAGTGCCACCCACGTGGCTTCAGCGCCTGGCACCATGACAAGTGGCACGTGACAAGTTATAGCGTAGTAATGTATAGTCGCATTGCTCTACATTACTACGCGATAACTCGTGAACGCGCGACTCGCGTGAGCACTTCCGAGTTTTAAATATTGACGGACTGACAGATGAATGTTATGAATGGCGAGTCATCATTGCCCTTCAATGTGTTAGACTAGATAAACAATGACACAGAGAGAGACAACTGTAGTGCAAGCGAATACGAGAGAGGAATGTGGTGAACTACTCATAAAGTGCCAATTTAACGCGCTAAACTTGATCTGAAGACGATTTGATTCAGTCACACTTTTTACTTCGTTAACTTTAGACGATGTTATATTTTCGATAATATTTTTGGGACTGACTTATTTGCCGTGCCAGTCACATTAAACTGCAGTGCATTCCAAATCGGTCAAACTTCTGCCTTCCTAGAGCCGACGAGTTTCACGCCAAGCGCCAAGAAACGGCGTTTAAAGACGTACAATGTCGATGATCATTTACACATGATGTAGGCGAAGCGCTCGACTTATCTGCCGTGAGCTTACGGAATATTCTGCCATGCCGTCAGTTGCACGAAACTGCAGTTTAAGTTGGGTGATTGAATTGGCCTTCTTGAAAGCGCCTTGGAGTTTCACAAGTTGAGTATGACGATGATGATTGATGACTCACACATGATGTTGGCGAACAGCTCGTCCGAGTAGCGGTGCGGGTCGGTGAACCCGCCCACGAGCTGCAGCTCAAGCCGGCCCTCGGGGTAGCCGACGGCGAGCTGCTGCACGCGCGCCACCATGGCCGCCGCCGCCTCCGCGGTGCCGGACCCGTCCAGGTGCGCGAGCGCTACTGCGCCGGACCCTGCGGCAAGGAATACTGTTATTGCTAGGAACTGAACATCTGGACCATCCGTTTTTTACAAGCTTCTTCTAAGCTAGCTAGCTAAGCTTCTGTAATCGAATCTTGCGAGTTAAATTTGACCCACTTCCCGGTGACCAATTGAGCTGAAATTTTGGGTATAAGTATATTATGGATAAATTTATTATTATGGTACCATCGAGCTGATCTGATGATGGAGACAGAAGGTGGCCATGGGAATTCAGTACTTAACCAACGTAACCCCGTTGAGTTTGGGCTCGTTAGAATCGTCTCAATGAGTAGTTGATGATGGTATTGATGGTATACAGAACAGTACAGTCGGCAATAAAAGCTTGTACCAAAAATGAAATAACGGACGCCTAAAAACGCTTACTACTCACTCTACAAGCGCGTAACCGAGCTTTTGTTGATTTTTGGATCCGTTGTGTTGAAAGCTAGAGACGAAACGAAATGTCCTCGCTCTCAACACAGCGCATCCCCGGGAGCTCACAGTACTCCTTCATTAACCATGTAAGCTCTGGCAAGAACATAGGGGTAATCACGTAACGTTCCGAACGCGCGTTAGGACAATCCAACTGTAATTTTTCCAAATAAAATTTTACATTTAAATCTACCTAACGTGCGTACAATGCGTTACATGATCGACCAGCAGACCTACGTTCTCACCATTCACCCACATATCATAAAACACGATTAAAGGGGGTCATCGGAGGCGCGAGTGTTCATCGTGGTGGGAACCAGGTCCTCATAGCCACAGGGAAGACCGCGTCGCCCCTGGCTGGGCCAGATATAGCAAGGGAAAGTCTGCGCTGCGCATCCATCAAAGACATGCCACTGTCACTTACAAGGTCGTAACATGGCAATGGCGGCCCACAAGCAACTATTATATAATCTGTGCCACAAGTAAATCTTCTTTATTACCCGACTTGAGGAGGGTTACGTTTTCCGAGCGTCGGTATGTAATGTATGTATGTGGACAAGAAAATCGTTCACGCCTTTCACGGGCTACAGTCCTAACTGTTCGATGGATTTTGACATTGAGGTGTCGTTGGATTTCTGATACCTAATCGTAAAGTCGCCGTCAATGGACTTCGCTAACTATGTAAACAAACCGCCATATTGAAATTGTCTCTTGAATGATGAATTTACTTATATTAATGTAAATGAGGTTTACTGCACCTCATTTAGCGTGTTTATGGTCAGTCTATAATAGTTGTCGAGAGAGCTGTCAGATATGTACAAATGTTATGTCAAGATAATTAAATAAATACAACATCTAAAGGAATACGGAATATTAGCTTTAAATGTGGTTTCTCTTTCAGGTATAGTGTTTAGTTAGTATTTTGTAAGGTAATGTGTTATGTTTGTAACATTGTAAATAATAAAAATGTACTCTTTCAGAGCAACGCAATTTTGTTTATGTTCCTATCATAAATGGGTAATGCGATTTACAAACGCATTATATTAATATTAGATTACATATTTTAATAGTTAATACATATCGAATATTAAAATATCGAAAAAAAAAAAAAAAGGTATTTTTAAATTTTTTTTAACCACTTTACCCACTGATAAAACACTACGATTCTTTACCCAGTGATAAAACTACCGCGTAGTGTACACATCTGTGATGGCAGGTACAGAACGTGAGTTAGGTAGTGTGTAGCGGGTTTACATCACCAACTTTAGTCACTACACTACCCACCATAGACAATTAGTCAATTATTGTAGAATTTAAAAGAAACAAAAACGTAATTCCATCAAATCATACTAACCTAAATAATGAAACCATTTTAAACTTTTGATTAAATATTCAAGATTCAGTTCAATAGTGTAGAGTTTCAGTGGTGTTTGATGAGGTGATGTGAAAATTCAAGTAGAAACAGTGACAAAACAAAGTTAAGTCCTTTGTTTATATAGTTAGCAAAGTCCATTGTTTTTATAGTGTTAAGGAATATATGACGAATAATGTAAACTAGTGTCTAATGTTATTATTTTTTACTTTTTATTTTATTTAAATTTATCTGAATAATTGACTGCTGTAATTGTAATTAATCATATAATGCTGACATTGTAATTGATAATAATAATAATAAATATTTGCACATCTGCATGCAGGTAGAATATGTACGTACTTACTTAGCTTTAAGACCTTATGTTACCATATTCTGGCAAATAAATATTTGTATTTGTATTTGTATTTGTATTTGACGGCGACTTTACGAGTGACATAGGCTATAATATTTAAATAAAGGATGTAAGAGAAATTTCCTCCCTCGGACACTCCGGTTGTGGCATGAGCTCCCTGCCGAGGTTTTCCCGAGGGACTATGGTACAGTATGGGGTTCTTCAAAAAAGGAGTGTATAAATTCTTAAAGGGTCGGCAACGCGCATGTAACACCCCTGGAGTTGCAAGCGTCCATAGTCTACGGTAACCACTTACCATCAGATGGGCCTTGTGGGGTAAGCTTGTTTGCCACCGACGTGGTATAAAAAAAAAAGTTTTTTTTTTTTAAATTGAGTGAAATTATAGTTTATAAACAAGTTTAATTATTGTGACTCTTTTACCTGAATGCCTCACGACGACTATAATACATGATGTGGCGTCATCTGATCCGATGATATTTACGTTTTCTGAAAAGAAACAAAAACATTTGATCATCGTAGCTTTACGAGTAGCATTCATAATTATATATATGTGACCATCAAATGCGTAATTATAATTAATAATCTCTTAGATTAAATATAAGCCAATGTATATGGGGAGGGCTGCTTTTCAAATGACATAAGATGTGATAATTGACAATTTAAAACAATTGTTACCATAGGTATGCCCATAATGTTGCAGCATCTACTTATTGCGTAAAATTGTAGGCATTTCAAGTTTAAATTTCAAACAGGTCTGTCACACCCGTGTTGAGCTAGTCTACATTCGAACGCTGAACATAGGCTGTGCCTAACTGGAGAGCCATTCATGAGAGCCCACTGCTGGCCCCAGGCGTCCTCTCATGAATGATAGGCAGTTATTCCTTACGCTGGTCCAGCCCCGGTTAGGGACTTCACACTCATCTCTGAATTTCGTCGCAAACGTATGCAGATTTCCTCACGTTACTTTCCTTCACCGTAAAAATGATATTCCGTGTATGAGTTCTAAAAACTCATTGGTCCGAGCCGGGATTCGAACCCGCGACCGCCGTATGATAGGCTCGTGCTTGAGCAACTACAACTAGGCCGACAGCAACACTCACTGTCGTGCGGGACGACGGCGGCGAGCTCGCGCTGCGCGACGTAGAGCAGGCCGGGCGCGCCCACGACGCGCGCGGCGGCCGCCAGCAGCGCCGCGGCCGCGTCGCGGTAGCCCGGGTGCGCGCCCAGCAGCGCGCGCACCGACGTGGGGCACTCGTCCGCGAGCACGCCGTTCAGCACCACCACCATGCTGACTCTGGAAACAATACAACCATGTTACGGTGGGTAGCAGCTTAGCACACTCAGAGGGGATCTCACTATTGCCACTTGAGCAGGACTAGCGCATGACGTGAGAAAAGCCGCGAGCAAGTATACATTATTGTATTACACCAGTTGAAATTGACACAAAAACAGGGTAAACTCGCAAAGCAAGATGTAGTTTTTTTTTTAATGTTGTGTGAACCATCAGACACAAATTTACATCTACGAAAAACTAGTGCTAGCTGCGCAACACGCAAAAGTTAATAAAATCTTCGTAGTGGCATCAGGCCTTATATTACTTCTTCTTCTAGCCGTGCACTATAATTGACAGTGAAACACATCGAGTAACTACCTATTAGGTGACAATCGTACACAAATCTACCTTTTTTTTTGGAGAAAACCTGCAAACTGTCCAGCCACAAAACTGAGTTATTCAATCGACTAAAACCTGAGGAACGACAGCCACCTGTGTGCTGGGCTGCCATGGTCTCAATATGCACTTGCACTGTTTTACGCTAATGACACAGTTGCTGGATGCGTTTGATGCACAAACTTGATAGCCCTATTCGATTCGAAAGAGCACGTGTTATACGACAAAGAAGGAAGGCATGATTCGGTTTATTTGTCCTGTCAAACATGGTTTGTTAGGCAATTGACTTTCTATGCGTAAGTATTACCAATTAGCACCAGCTGTCCATTAACATGTTCAATAGCTTTAACACATAAGCTGTGCTAATGAGATAATGAACGTACCAGGTGTGTCTTTAGAACCTATTTGAAGAATGAATTTGTCTAAGACGATACTTGATCACTCTGTATATGCAGTTAATCGTAGATCGAAGATTTTTGAAGTTTTTATCATAAATAAATAAAAATTATAACGGGTGTCTCAATAAGAACTATACGGGCACCCTATAATAATACCAAATTTAAGAGTTATTTTTATTCGAAAGAGTGCACTCACACGTAGGCACAGTGAAAGAACCTTTTCCACGAGCCAGGTGAAATTGTATCTTATGTCATAAAAACTTTGACACAAAAACCTTTCTACCGTTATCTTTACCTCTTTTATCAAATAAATGGCGAAATTTTGTTTCAATTTAATGACATTATCTACATTCAAAATTCTATTTCACAACTTAGACTCATCATAGGAGGTCTTCAAATCGTCATCGACCCAGATGAAGAAAAATGTACACATTCAAACACCAGACGCAGACGCGTCTAACTATAATGATTGACAGCTCTCTGGGTTTCACCAATCTGTTAACACACAAACGAGAATCTATAACTCGCAGACAATGAGGAAAACACGTCAAAAGCGTCGTCGAATGGTGCGCCTTGCTCAATTGTTGGATATAATGTATTCAGAATGGCAGCGGGTCATACGAGTGGACCCGCTCATTATACAGAAAACACACAAATATTACAACAACTTACACCTACCTCGGAACACACACACACAGGCACAAAATCCAAGCGACGTTCATGGTACTTTTATCATTATCGACGCGACAGTATCTAAATAATTATTAAGACGATCTGTAGTTATAGTTATAAAGCTTGATAAATGCACTAGTTCGTGTTCTTAATTAAGCATCGATAAGGAAATTAGTAAGGCGCTACAAGAGAGATAGTAATGATTTAATTGCTGCACTGATACGCTTATATAGTCTCAAGTCCAGCAGCAACGTAAACACCCAGTGAGGGATTTTACACAAATAAGTCGTCAGCGGTCACACGCTAGAGCTGCGCGTGTTTACACTCGTTTACTCACCCAGATACCAATATACAGGGTGTGCGATGCACATGTGCTGTGTACATGTACATACTTACCTGCCGTGAAACCTCTCAACTATAGTCCAATATGTCCGTGGCAAACTAGGGTCCAAAAGTAAACTCATTCGTTTTTATCAATACCAATTTTGTATTGTGTGTACCAAGTGATATTAGATTTAATTTGGACCATAGTTGCATGACATGGACTATAGTAGGGAGGTTTTACGGTCCCCGTTACAAATGTGATAATATTACATAATGTTATTTAAGAATGAACTTTAGACTCTAAAAAGTTACATGTATACGTTTCGTCAAGGAATAAATTAAATAATATAAAATAGTTCGGTATAAGAAAGTGTCTAATCATATATAAGTTTTGTTGTCGTCTATTTTTAAGGTACGAATATATAAAAAGAATAGGACGTCAATTTAAATCAAACGTCAGAACTATCGCCCTCAATACAGGGTTCTTAAGCAACGTCTACTCTTACAAAATAAACAATTTCCAAAATTTATGAAGTAATCGACATTCGGTCACTGTACCAGATTTGATTGAGTCCCATTTTATTTGTCATTTTTGACTGCAGTTATTCCTTTAACTTCATCATCATTCGCTTGTCCTTACCCCAATTACTTGGGTGGGCGGGAGCATATTTTTTTCTCCCATACCTCTCTGTCGCCCGTCAACTCGTCTCACACTTCCTTCGTAAATCGTAATCATATTTTTCCTTAATAGTTAATCAACACAAATCATCAGCCTATATTCGTCCCACTGCTGGGCACAGGCCTCCTCTCATTAATAAGAGGAAACTTCTTCTCAGATGTATACATGCAGGTCTCCTTACGATGTTTTCTTTCACCGAAAATGAACAATACTACACAATTGTGAAAAATAAATTTCATATTTCTTACAGTTTACATTTTCTTAAAATTACACCATTTGGATTGCTCACTCTGTATAATCGACATAGAGTCATGGTAAAGTCAACAAAGTGGACCATTATTTACCATTCTGTTTCTCTAGTGGATTATTTAATGACCATAAATTAGAATTCATTACTTTGTATAGTTCGGTATTAATGGAATCATAAAATTTACTATCTTGGGAAATGTATTGACGGCATTACAATAGTACCTTACTACAGAGGCCAGAGAGTAAGGTGTTGCCGGCCGAGTACATATAGACGGCCGAGCGTAGCGAGCTAGCATAGTTATGAGGCTGGCAACCCCTTTTCACGCCGAGGTATGTATAGTGCTTTTCTCAAACTTGCAATGAAATAAATTAAAAAAACTCCAAGAAATCACACTTTAATTTTCATGGCTGAACGCCGTGATCCTGTGCCACAAATTGTGGAAAGGAAATTAAAAAACCAGCCAAGTGCGAGTCGGACTCGCGCACGGAGGGTTCAGTACCATTATCTATAAAAACGTCAAAAAAAATCACGTTTGTTGTATGGGAGCCCCCCTTCAATATTTATTTTATTTTGTTTTTAGTATTTGCTAGCTACCGCCGTTCTTGAGATACAGCCTGGTGACAGTCAAAACGGCAAAAAAATAAGACCGGGTTGCACTCCGGGAGTGCCGGCAGAAGTGAAAACTCAATAACATTGTAACAGTTTTTCGATCAGGTCACGTGACATCTTACCCTAAAAATGAATTTGACGCAAATTTATAAACAATTATATATTATTTAGGCGGACGGCCCGTGGGCGCGTTGGGTGTGACCGGCCGCCGGTTCGCCGCCGACGGGCGGCGGCAAACACAATACCAATTTGTTTTTGCCATTGCCAAATATTTTTCAAAGCTTTATCTCTTTAGGAATAACGTCTAAATTCGAACTATTCGAATTTGCAAGAACAGCAGACGGCGGTGGCGACCACAATATCAATTTGTTTTTGCCGTTGGTAAATATTTTTCTAAGCTTTATCTCTTTAGGAATAACGCCCAAATTCGAACTATTCGAATTTTCTCAATAGCAAAACGGTGAAGGACGCGTTGGTATTATTACAAATGTATTTGCAGAATATGCTATTGCAAAAAGTGTTTAACGGCTTTATACTCTTACGAATAGCGTTCAGTTTTGAATGAAGTCGAATCGGCTAGCAGCAAAAAGTGACCTCCTTCACATCTGACGTCATAAAACTCTGTCGCGTATTTAACAATTTTTCCCCATCCCAAAAAGTGTTCAGCGTCGCTAAAGAAGTTTTCACTTCAAAAAACACGTTTGTTGTATGAGAGCCCCCCTTAAATATTTATTTGATTTTGTTTTTAGTATTTGTTGTTATAGCGGCAACAGAAATACATCATCTGAGAGAATTTCAACTGTCTAGCGGTATCTTCGGTTATCTATCGCGGTTCTTGAGGTACAGCCTGGTGACAGACAGACGGACGGACAGCGCAGTTTTAGTACTAGGGTCCCGTTTTTACCCTTTGGGTAGGGAACCCTAAAAGACCATCTTGCCGGCCTAGGCCTCCAATTTTGTATGAAATGCCATTACGGGTCTCTCGTCTCGCTCCACCCGAAACGTGACACTTCGAAGCCCATTATGAAGAACACAACGTCAATATTTCATTGCATGTTTGAGGATATTAATTAAAACAAGGTACCACGAAACAATAATATTTTATTCTTTAACACGATACAAAATTTATATTAAATAGTATGCGTGATATTAATGTAGTTCATTATTTATCACTTTTATCAGTCACAAGGTTGATTCTTCTTGAATTTAGTCTTTGGTCCAATTACCCAGTATAACTTCTCAAGATTAAAGGCTGGTTACGCGAACTTACAACTACAGACCGATCAACGGCGATACGGCAGCAGCTGTCATTCCATACAAACTTGTCAAACTTTCCTACATTCAGATTTTAACGAACACCGCTTACGACTACAGACAGTTTGGTGCAACCCACCGTAAGTAGGTACCTAGGTAGGTATTCGCCTTATTACAACGTGCAAAAGTAAAACACATCTTTGAGGTGGACTGTATTACTTACCATTTCATTTTAGATAAACTTGTCAGGGCAAAATACATGTTGTGCTTCAATTAAAATACTAATTTCAAAATACTACTCGCTACTACTTTTTATTTAAAATACAAAATACTGTCAGTGGCCCGTTTTATCAAGGTCTGTCACCTGCAATCGCTGCTTGTGTCTCTGTCTAACAACCATATTTGCTAGAAAGAAACGCAGAAAGCTATTACAGGTTACAGGCGTTATAAAAAAGAATGGCTCAGGGCGACTTTGTCCACAGTCCTATTTCACGTTGACGACAGGGACCTGTGACTCAAAAGTTTTTTTCCCAAATGTTCATTTGGCAAAAAATCACTAGTCAAATTATTGTTTCGCATTTATCACTTGGCACTATCTCCTATGGCAAAATAGGACTTCGCAAATTATTGTTTGGCAAAGTTTTATATAGTCAAGTTTCATTTGGTCAAACGTATTATTTATATTATTATTATTTGTTTTATTCATTTTCCAAATTATTGCATGGCATACGATTTAGATCCTAATTGTGTAGTGCATTAGGTTAGGGTTCACTTGTGTCCCTCAGACCAGAAATAGATACCCGCGCATCGGGGTGGCGTCGATTCGCTGGACTCTCGATGAAAAGGGCGAAACCGACTCGGGGCTTGCTTGCATGCATGCAAAACGCAGCACAAAACTACCCGCTTAGCAAAATATGTAATCTTACTCAAATAAATTTCGTATGCGGGGAGAACCCTAACCTAACCGACCTAAGCTAAGACAGAGTTCGCTTATGACAAGCCATTTTTGTCCGCCCTGATCCTAATGCACGAACCCAATAACTAGCCGATCTCGCAACTTTGGACCGCTCTAGTTCTTAAACAGGCAAGTTAATCAAAACATTATATGCAATAAAAGATGCTTATTTAAAGTTCTAATCAAAAAAGGAGCAAAAATGTGAATATTTTTTTGTCCAAAATTTGACAAGTCCTAAAAAACATCAATCTTTGGAGGCGACGTCTATTCTTAATCGGCCATTTTTAATTTTAGAGAAAACTTTTTCCAATAAAAGATGGTTATTTTGACGTAATCTCTAATCTGTTAGTAACCTGTTAGTAAAAATAAAATATTTGCCAAAGTTATGCTATGTGAAGTGTGCGAAATAAAAAAAAATAACAAATGTATTGTTTGGAAAACAAGATTAGCCCAAACAAAGTGTTCGCTTAATAAACTTTTGTCTTAATAACACTTGAACAAAATGATGCTAGATGATATTTTGACCAAATGATATATATTGATAATAATTCTTATTTTTTTGACATATTGTATGCAAATCTGTAATGTAAATTTTTTATCATGAAATAAATAATCACTAATCTCTATCTAATGAATAAAATGCGAAACAAAAATGTGCTATTTGTTCGTTTGGGAAATGAAACTACTGCCATAAGTTTTGTGGGAAGTGAAATTTGGTGAATTTTTTTTTGCCGAAACGGCAGGATACCGAAAAGAACCTGCTAATGAATACGTTCCATTATACCGATTATACGATTATAAAATTCAATAAAATGTATTTTAGTGTAAATGTAATTTAAAACTAAAAGTATCTGAAATACAATATACTAAATGCCTGTGAAACCAAATACTTACAAAATACTTCTCCGACCTGGAGTTGAAATACAAATACAAAATACGTTACGTTACGTTCTTGTTCGTTATTCTTGATCGTGAAAATACGGAATACGTTACGTTCAATTACATGTATTTCAAGTAGGTAATGTATATAAACTAATTGAAATACTGCCCAACCCTGCTTGTCGAGTACAATTAGTCACATCCCTATCTAGGATGTTTATTCGCAAGGTAACGTGATAAACGACAATGTTCAAATACTTCTAAAATTACTCATAACTACTTATCGATTTTCGCCACAACGGCAACGCACCAAGTTGTTTACTAATCTACGTAGGATCCCAGTGGCCGATTTCACAACATCTGTAACTTGTGATCCCAGAAAGGAAAGAATATAGGAGAGAAACAACACGAATCTCTGGACTGTTGACAATAACTAAATATACCATCATACCATCAGGCGAGCCATACGCTTGTATACCACCGCAGTGGTATTGAAAAAAACAAATGGTATTCCGTGCACAAGGATTCGTTTCCGTTTGAAAGTCGCATGATTGAACCACTTGGCTAATACCATCGATATAACTTTGCGAAGCGATTGCGTATCATCCAATAATAAACCTTGATATCACTACCCGTTTTAATTACAGACTCGTTACTTACGAGTACATGTTATTTGAATCACAAAAAATCGGTAGGTCAATTACTACTCAAAGAGGAACTGCTTGGAAAACTTGAGCGATTACAAAATGTCTGTGTAAGATATATATTTGGCCTGCGCAAATACGACCACATCTCTGAATCTCGTTCTCAGCTCGGCTGGTTACCGATCCGTCGGCGCAGAGACGTGCACATCCTCTCCTTGCTTTTTAACGTACTCTTCAATCCTGCTTCTCCACATTATTTGTCTGAACGTTTTACTTATATGGCTGATGGCAGTAATCACCGCCTGCGGTCTCACGCTAACCTCACCCTTGCATTACCGTCTAATAAGACGCGCGCTTATTCTAAGTCTTTCACGGTGCGTGCTGTGAAGTTGTGGAATGGCTTGCCGTTGTCCTTTAGACAGTCCCAGTCTGTGGCATTACTCAAAGAAAAGTTGAAAAAGTTGTGGCTCTCCAACGACTTGTGATTTAATAGGATACTGTTTGTATATTGTGTAAAAATGTTTATTTGTATATATAGGTATATATATATTTATATATATATAGTTATAGTATGTGTATACTATTTATTTTTATTTGTACTTATATGTAGTATATATATGTATTAAGATTAATTTACTGTAGCGTCTAGGTAAATACGTCTGTACACGTGTTAGTTTGTCTATCTTGTTGTTCCTGATCTCAACTCAATTGCTCAAAGGTTAACTGGAAGAGATCCCTTACAGGGATAAGTTCGCCTTTGTACCGAATTAACTTTTTTTTGTCTGTATTTTTACCTGTGTCTTGTGTACAATAAAGTATTTACATACATACATACTAAGTTATAATTTATTTGAGTGCAAAAGATGCAAAGACCTCACAAGTGGCGAGAAATGATTGATCAGTTATTAAGACTGTATGTTAGATAGGTGAATTAGCATTTGGAGATATGGAGAATATATTAAAATACAAGTTGAGGAATACTTTCACATTCGGATGAGTAAAGTACGCCAATACGTGTATAGTTAATGTTGCTCTTTCATTCAAACAGCTTCATGCTATATATTTCCATACATACGTTCGTATCCTATGCCTAATAGTCATGCATTTTTTTATAAAGTAACAAAGAACGCGAGCCAAGTGTGGGGCATACCTACCTATGTATATCCGTCCAATCTATACACTACTGAAATACATTTTCGAATCGAATAAGTAGTTCCGGAGATTGCCCCTCCCCTACATATAAACTTACATTTCACATTATTAGTATAGATAGAGTATATCGTTGGTGTACTATGAAATACGATTTTTGAAGTATACCCACGGTATAATATGTAGATACGAATTCATATAAGTAACACCACTTTCGTTTCGTTATCGCAATGCCACAGACATGATACAATGTTTGGGTTAACATTGATGGTAAAAAGTAGGTTTTTACAGAACACTTGTAATAATTTCCGTTCGAACTTGACGCTAGTAAACCGTAATAAAACGATGTCGTTCAGGCTGATAAACGATCGGCAATAAATTAAAATAAAACTAAAAGTTAATGGCGTTCTTGACAAAGTAATAAACTCGCTTGAGTAATAGGTACGGTATGCCTCAATGAAGTTGTTAATAAAACTGCACGCGGAAGCCATCTCGAGATTACCCTTCTTTTTTTAAGTGTTCTAATTAGAAAACAACGCATAGTGTATCCCGCGGTCTTGTACCAGTCGCCGTGCTGGTGTGTATTCTGAAACGTGTTTATGACGTATCGAAATTATGTGGATCATGTTGGCATGCGCTGACTTTAGTGTAAGCGCGCAGCATGTCAACGTGCCAATGACAAGATAGAGCATCTGTCACTTTCTAACAGACGGCGAACGAAAAAGAGGAATGATTTCTTCGTAATGCCATATGATAAGCACAATCGTACATCCGCCGCCGTTATGTTTTATGCCACGACGGAGGCAGACTGGCATAGGTAATGCCAATGCCTGCCCGCCAGCAAGCGGACACCGTTAGCCTATGAACGCTTGCAAGAGGAATCACAAGCGCACTGCCGACCCTTTAATGATTTGGAGATTTGTTGCGTTGACAGCTAGAGACAAATACAGGTCTCTCACTGTCAACACAGCGCCTCGAGAGCTCTCTAGAGATGGCACTATAATGAAACTCTTAGTTGTTATCTCGGTAGTTGTGATTGTGAAAGTCAATGCCACCTGCGGGATTCAAAAGAAATGTACAACTTAAGCGATGCGTCCTTGGTCAAACGAGACATGATTAATGACCTAAGTTGTAAGAAATTGAGACGCACACGACCCGTAAAAAATACCATTCGTGGCGCTCTAAAATACCTTGGGTAAACCATTGACGAGCCTGGCAACAATAGGCTAATTATATGGCTCAAATAAATGACCACGACCATCAATCATGACAAAGTGTTATTTATAAAAAGCTTCAAGTACACGTGTTATGAAGGCAGGTTTTATCGTAAGTTATTGGGAGTATCGATGACTTTATACTAAACGAGTGAATAATATCAGAGTGAGCCTTCGGACGCATTTAACCGAAGTGGTACAAGTCGAGAACCTCTTTATAAGTATATACCATCAAAATGTAGTGACACCTGCACGAAAATTCGTAAAAGAGGCGGCTGAAACGCTCCTTGAGTTACCCAGATCGTAAACCGTAAACAAAAAATAAACAAAAAAGTTACCTTAACAATGCCTCAGCATGAAAAGCATACACTTAATTTAAAAATAGAACACTGACACTAAACAATATAATATTTAGACAAGAGAAACGTCAAGAACCAGACGCAGCCTCGGACTGTGGGACGAGAAACGCTGTCTTATCGCCGACAGCCGCGAGTTACTAGCTTGTTATTGTTATGATAATGCTTATTATGTTGGAAATAGCCCCGATAGTGTCAGTATCGTGCAATAAGCAATTAAGAAATATACCATCAGCGCATATCGTGTACCTCACAAACAAGTATCTGTATCGGTATAATTAACCGCGACGATTATACTAATAATCTCGCTTCCTAGAAGCGTTAACTGCGATTATGAATTATTGTTGGTGGGGCTGTAACGTGTTTAAGTACGAGTGCATTCCGGTGCATTGATAACAGACATGTAACTAGCTAAAAAACCTACGTATTCCCAAAAGGGGGCAAGCAGGTGATCTTTTTATAGTGCCATGTCTAGCAAACGTTGGGTTTAAAGATGGAGAGAATATGAAACTGCAGTGATAATAATATTAATAATACATGCAGCACTGTAAGTATTACCTGTATTTGCAAGTAAACATTTTTGGCCGTATTTATCAACGTTCAACAAACCTATTTTAGCTAAAATATCGTTACAATTCTTTGGTCTTTATCTGTCACTTTGCCATTTGTGCTCGTATAAGAAAGGGACAATAAACAATTTCTTTATTTGTAAGGTTTATGATTAAGGGGAACTCTTTGGCTATAACTATAGTCGACCTTATAGATAATAATCTATTCATGAAATATGGTATACCACAATGTATTATTCTGGACAATGGGCCACAGTACATATCTAGATATACGCATGCACTGAAGGAAAAATACAAAATACATTTTTTTTCTATAATTGCCGTTTCTGCCCTCAAAATAATCCCAGCGAGCGCTCTCATCGCGTCACGATGAAAGCTGTTGCTTTCTACGTGGGTGAGAATCATCGTATTCATCATACATGGGCGGAGGAATTAAGTAAAATAGAATTTGCCATTAACACTGCTACATGAGCTCACTGGTTATAGTCCCTATTTCTTAAATAGTGGATGTGAAGCTATTCTTTCGGGAGAATGGTATCCTGCAGGGCCACTAAACAGTGAAGAGTTGCAATTTACTGACAGAACTCTTTATTCTTCTATGCTTTGCCATTTGCAAACGATTTTTGAACAAGTTGTTGATCGGCTTAATAAGTCGTACAATAGACGTAGGATTTATTATAATAGAAATAGGAGATCCATTGAATATGAAGTGGGCCAAGTGTGGAAAAAGGAATATCCATTGTCTGACGCTAATCAATTCTTTGCTAAGAAGTAAGTTTAAAAAGTTTAAAAAGTGAATACTGTTTTAAAAAAGATTTCACCTGTAACTTACGAACTTCAGGACTACGAAACCAAGAAACCTCTAGGTATTTGGCACATAATAGTATTTTATGCAATTGTTATATAATGTATGCTTTTTCTAACTATTGTATACAATACTTTTTCTACGAGTCAACTGAACTAACTAAACAAACTTGGTATCTATTGAAAATCTAAGCCCTGCTGAAACGAAGTGCAACCAACGGCTTTTTCTTTTTTGTGCGTTGATGTCTATTACCTTTTGACTTTCTCATGACGGCGTCCTATTGGTCAAATACATTATAGTTCAGTAAAGGCGCCACGTGATTGGTCTATTTCATTTTAGTTGTCTCAACACCAACAGTTATGAAATGTAAAGTTGGGAGCTCCATAGTAAAAAGTATGTGATTTAATTTTGGTGTACGAAGTCTTAATTCAAACATTAAGATCGACGAGTATAAAAAGGATATTTTCAAGTCGCAGACTCCTGCTGAGTCATTGTGAGTAGGCAAATTAAATGTTTTTAGTAGAACCTAATAGTTGCTTAGGAATGAGTTTTATGGGTTGCTAAAGTCCTTGCCCCACATTCAGTCCTATTTCCAAAGCCGCATTTTACGACACCCACGAGAAAGGGGTGGTGGTATTCCAACTAAACACGGTGTATGGATAAGATACATTTTAAACAGAGTACATTGCCATACAGGGTATTGAATGACAGGCCCTATCGCCTGTCAATTGACAAGTTTAGGAAAGATTCGGATAAGGGCTCCCGTCCGAGGGCAATGCCCGTAAAGGTTCCGATCCCGCCGATATGATCGGATCTTGATCGTTCATTGTTCAGTCAGCTTGTTTAGCATGCCAGTTAGCTTAAGTGTAACGTTTTAGATAATAATTCATATAGTCAAGATTATGGCATAGTTCACCTACTTGAGTTCGGTTTCGTGGAGCCATAAAGTTTGCAACTTACTAGAGCTTTAAGTATGTTGATTAACCACGATCAACCAGAAGGAGTGACAGAAATTCTATGATCATAATTGTGCCGTCTTAACTTTTATCTTTTTTTTAAATGTTTTACGAAAGTAAAGCTTCCTACTGTCGAGTTAAAGTCACGCCACAAACAGCTATAATTGTACCTAAGTTTGAAGAAAAGAAAACTCTAGGCATCAGATAGGTCAATAAATAAATAAAAGTGAGGTAGCGCACAAATGTAGAAAAGATTCTGTAAGAAAGCGTAATCGCCATGATGCAAAATCTGATGATCTGTTTTGCAACTGGTATTGTCAAAGACAACTGATAAACATTTATACGAAGATAGTATTGTTCTAGAAATGTACAACCACCGCCACAACTGTCTTAGAAAAAATACTGCTCACAAACATGAACACAATTTTAGTTTAAGTGTTTACATACTTTTGAACGCCTTTGACGGTTTAACTACGGCGTCGACTGTACGCGGTCGGTGCAACAAATCCGCGAGCCCAGGCGGCTGGCAGCGGCGCATCAAAGCCACTCTAATTGGACTTAATTGACGGCCGGCGCACGCGCCGCTCCTGTGCAACAGCTACATGTATTGATACAATTCAGCTCTTATGTGAGGGGAGCAAGATTCAAAATTTACTGGGTATTTTTAACGCTGTTAAATGGATTTACAGCTGCCCGGGTTAGCGATTTAGCAATTGAGTGAAGTGTAAAAGCGTTAGGGGATTAAGTAATTAATAGGTCGCCAGTTGTCAGTGCATTCTGGTGCACTGCTTATTAGCTAGTCTATTGACTAGTGCCAACTTCAAGTACCTACAGTCGATACAATCCACAACTTGTCGTTTAGAAAAGAGGACCTATATTCGTGGCTTCAGATTCTTGTCGCATTCCAATGTGTTTCGCGTGATCTACCTTTTTCTATACCACGACAGTGGCTACGAGTATGTTAAGCAGACAACCATAGCCCAAGGAAGCTTGCGAGTCCAAAAGAGTCACACGCGTAATTGCCAGCTCTTTACTGATATGAGGGCTGGATTTGGTGACAGCTAGACGCAAATGCAGATCTCTCACTTTCAACACAGTGCACGCTCGATAGCTTTGGCCAGATCTGGTCTGATGACCCTGGAGAAGCAATAATACGGGAGTAGGTAATGTTATAGACCCTTCCTACTCATACACACTTAAGCCGTGGTTTTGGTAAGTTAATAGCCATACTAAAATGGGCGAAATCCAAACAATCCTCAATAATTCATTCTTTAGTCAGGAAGAGTATAATACATCGAACCAGGCCATAAAGCCACACCGAAATGGAGCACGAATTACAAATATTAAATACACTCGTCCATTGTTTAGAGCGCGTAAGTCCGATACCAGCCAAGCGATTCATGACGTCGCGTCACATTGCCACTGGTATCCAGTATATATTGACCCCGGTCATCGCCATTCTCTTGTTTCATCCTGTTTACTTGGGGTCGGTCGGCAGGTTGTTTTTTTACTCTCTACTCTCATACCTACCATGGCCTGTCTCTCTTACAATCCTCCACATTTGTACCCAATACTCTTCTTGTACTCATTCTCTTCTTAAGAGGGGGCGTATCGCCAGGGAAAAATCAGAAATCACCCGCGCGCCCCGTACCTGCCGCGCTGATGCGTCTATTACTGCCCCGCTCCTTCTCGCATAGTATATGCCCCGACAGTCAGATGAAACATGATGAATACCTATAGATAGTTATAATAAGTGGAAAGAAAGACAAAATCTGTAAGTACCTATATTTGAAGATATAATTTTCGCTAGTAGCTAAGTCAGTTTCGAGAGCTATAACTGAAATATGACCTTCCGTTTTTTTACTAAATCACGTAAGGGTTGTAATTTAGCATAATAATGTCTCGTAAAAGGCTAAAGCAAAAAAACAGCTATAATCCAATTTAAACTTTTGTGAGACATATCTAAAATACTACTAATAAATCCACGGTTAAAAAATTAACGTAAATGTCACGGCAGGCGACATGTTTCGAACTCTTCGGGAGTTCTTCTTAAAAACAAATATCGAAAACACTAATCCTGAAGAAGAACTCCCGAAGAGTTCGAAACATGTCGCCTGTCGCGTCATTTAATACGTGAATTTATTAGTAGCATTAAAAAAAAACTGTAATTTATTATGAAAACTTCGATCATGTTTATGAAAGCCAGATTTTCAGGCCACTGTGTGGCGGCCAAATTTTTCAATTCTGACCCCGTGTCATGGTCGGCCTTATCACGCGATAAGTGACAGGATAGAGCGTCCGTCACTGGCTGACACCGTTTGATAGAACGAGACGATGCCCCTATCTTGTCACTTATCGAGTGATAAGGCCGACCATGATACGGGGTCTGATCTCGGATTCGTACTTGGAGACAATGGAGACGCTTTGGCCCTTTAGTTATCAATTTTGAGCATACTCGTATTAAAGAAAAACTGCAAAATTGTGTTCACTTTTTTTAATATAAAAATGTCCAACTTCGCAGGCAATAATTCGGGTGCAGACTCGAAAATTATTATTACTCCAAAAGAAAGAAGGCAAAAAAATATGCATAGTGATGAAAATCCCATTCAGATATCTCATAGAATTACGAAGCTACAACCGTTTTAATATTGCTTGTTAGAGAGAGAAAACGCAAACGGTGTGTGACGTCACATTACAGGATGCTGCCGGCAGGCCGCGTCGACGGCGTCGCCGACCACGATGCGCGCGGCACGTTGCCGTCTTCTGTGACGTCACATTCTTCCAGCGTCATCGTTTCATATGAAGTTGCGTTTTGCGAAAAAGGGACAGAACACATCCCTTCTTAAAACTTTGGACACTTATAACTTCGTGATTATTTAACCTTTTGCGTTGATTTTTTCTCCATTTGACAATTTTTTTTATCCTTCTTCGAGAAAATATCACATTATTTTATTTAGTGTCTACGCCCCTATTGTTGGAATCTAAAAGCGTCACCCGTGATGACTTTAAAGAAAAAAAATTACAATAATTACACGGTTCACCCACGTATTAAACGTCACTACGGGCGACATGTTTCGAACTCTTCGGGAGTTCTTATTCAGGATTGAGTGTTTTCGCGGCGGTGTCGCTTGAATCACGACAAGATTCAAGCGACACCGCCGCGAAAACACTCACTTTATAGAGTACAAATTACTTTAATTACCCAAGGAATACCACTACCTACATTTTGTTGCTTAAAAAACCACCGGAGCTATAACTGAAATATGGCCTTCCGTTTTTTTACTAAATCACGTAAGGGTTGTGAGCTAGCATAATAATGGCTAGTAAAAGCCTAAAGCAAAAAAAAGCTATAATCGAATTTAAACTTTTGTGAGACATTTCTAAAATACTACTAATAAATCCACGGTTAAATTCACGCATTAAATGTCACAACAGGCGACATGTTTCGAACTTTTCGGGAGTTCTTCTTCAAAACAAACATCGAAAACACTCATTCTGAAGAAGAACTACCGAAGTGTTCAAAACATGTCGCCTGTCGTGTCGTTTAATACGTGAATTTAACCGTGAATTTATTAGTAGCATTAAAAAAAACTATAATATATTATGAAAACTTCGATCATGTCTATGAAAGTCAGATTTTCAGGCCACTACTGTGTGGCGGCCAAATTTTTCAATTCTGATCTCGGATTCGTACTTGGAGACAATGGAGACGCTTTGGCCCTTTAGTTATCAATTTTGAACATATTAAAGAAAAAGTGCATAATTATGTTCACTTTTTTAATATCAAAATGTCCAAGTTCGCAGGCAATAATTGTTGGAATCTGCACTCTCGATAACCCTAAAAGCGACACCCGTGATGACTTTAAATAAAAACAATGTCAATAATGTCACTACGGGCGACATGTTCCGAACTCCTCGGAAGTTCTTCTTCAGGATGAGTGTTTTCGCGGCGGTGTCGCTTGAATCACGACAAAATTCAAGCGACACCGCCGCGAAAACACTCATCCTTAAGAAGAATTCCCGAAGAGTTCGAAACATGTCGCCCGTAGTGACATTTAATACGTGAGTTCAACCGTGTAATTATTAGTACTGTTTCAACACGTCTCACGAAAGTTTAAATTCGAAAAGCAATGTCCGCCATCTTGGAATTCAAAATGGACATCATTTCTAGAATCTTCACCCTCGAGAAGCCTGCCAATGTATGTTGTTCTTTAAAAAAACGCGCATATTAATTTACAACGAATGTTTCAAAAATTTTAAATAATGCGACTACTTTTTGAAATATTTCTGACTATGAATTCGTATTTAGACCTCTCAGACATCGATTTTGAACATAACCTACAACTAGCGATCCGCTCCGGCTTCGCACGGATACTATATTATACATATAAACCTTTTTCTTGAATCACTCTATCTATTAAAAAAAACCGCATCAAAATCCGTTGCGTAGTTTTAAAGATCTAAGCATACATAGGGACAGACAGCGGGAAGCGACTTTGTTTTATACTATGTAGTGATAGTGATAGTGATAATCTTTCACATGAACATGGATGACAGAAAAATGTTCGTCTAGTTTTGCATGTACTGCACAAATTATTCTAAGAAGCCGGTCACCCGCCGATCGCTGCGTAATCTTATAGTTGTATTTTGAACTTTAAGATCTATATGTTAAGGTCGACTTTTAAATATATTATTTCAAAATGTAGCAAAATATCTACTGGAATGTAATGATACGTTCATTCACTGGACGAATATACTGGGTCACAATATTATTGAAATAATTATGTTCATCGTGCTGTCGTGAGAGCACAGAACGTAGTCCTCTCGTCTCAGCGGAGCGATTACGACTGACTCCGCCCGCGAACGGCAACAAAAGATATACAGAACCGCACGAAACACGCGACGGGAGAAAGGGTATCGCGCTAAATAAAAAAGGCCTATACGCCAAATACGTTTCACCTCAATAAGTCTGAAAAGGGAGTACATAAAAATACCCCGCTAGTACTTTCATTAGGTAATATGAAAAGCTATTATACACTCAACTTTTACTTAATTTATATGCACGGGAACCTCACACTATTGAAATTGAGTAAAAATAAGACATGTTTTGGCGGTTCTTTTCTATCGAGGCAATTTTGGTTTTGTATGGTTTTGTTCAGACGATTCAATTGCAAATATGATGTAGTTTTGGTATGTTCTTTTTCCTGGCATTCGCTTTAGTTTGTCATAGGTAAATATTCAATCAAAGAACCCCGATTTCGCGGAGCGCCCCCTCTTAAGACTGGGCAGTAGGGTCGTCAGGATGCACCGACTTCAGAGTGAGAGACAATTTGTTTTTTTGCAGTATACTCAGCGAATTCTCGCCATTACCTTGTTTGCCAGAATGGTGGTAAAAGAACATATTAAACATGAAACAAGTGTGTCTCTGCGGCAGTGAACCGGACACTGGCTCAGCATTATCTCAGACACCTGCAGCGCCGATTTTCAGCCGGCACCATCGGTGACACACGGAAACGTCATACAAATGTAATAAATAAACTACCTACATTATTGGGACAGGCGAAAGAGAAATAAACATAAAAAAGTGAGATAATGTACACACTAAATACCAGGGCTGTTCCGAAAGTTGTTAGCTGCTCCGACTCTACTCAAGCGATTACAATATTATTTATACCATTGTGAGTGATATTTAAGTACTTATTGAAGTGCTGTAAATATATTTTTAGAAAACGCTTAGTTTTTATTTTATTTATTTTTTACTTCGAAGCGTCGAAGCCTAACCATCAGTCATGAAAATCAGTAATTGAGACTCCATATGTGCTGTCATTTTATAAACAGTATTTGTTAAAAAACAATTCGTTTTTTTAGGTGCTACTAATTACGAATCTCGACGGTTTTTTCACGTATAAATCGTGTTGATTGAGTAAACATTATTATGATTTAATAGGTGTCAAGAATGAGTCTTTCGTTAAACGTAAAAATTTCTGATATGTAAAAAAAATGTATATACACTTATAACATTATTTATTGATTTATACATTGGAAATAGCAAAAGAAACAGAATAATTAGTCCCGGGTAAATTTAAGTTCAATTTTCTAAGATTTCAATACAAAAGTCATTGAATTGTGCCTAAAATTGCCGTTTTTTTCTAAGCAATTCGTAACTCCATACAAAACAGCTTTCAGTTAAAAATATATAATAAAAAAACGAATCACATTAATTTATAAAAAAATCATGGCCATAATTAGCATATAAATATCCCTCACAATGGTATAAATAATATTGTAATCGCTTGAGTAGAGCCGGAGCAGCTAACAACTTTCGGAACAGCCCACGTACCTAGATACAGCTTCAATAAAATATTACACGCAACGTAGTACAGTCGCCATCAGATGTATCGGGGCGGCCAAAGTGGTCACAAATATCTGAACACGTCCTTAATGCCTCGACAATAGAGGCGTGTTCAGATATTTGTGAGCGCTTTGGCTGCTCCAATGTATCTGATGGCGACTGTACCCGTAAAAAACGCCTAACCATAATCGGAGATCACATTTGACCATAGTTATGCAGAATGAGACCAATGCCATTTTTTCGAAAAATGATTTAACAATGTCATCAACAACTAGATTTTTTAAACTATAATCTGCTAAAACCGTCATATTTTTAGCACGTTATTCCACTGAATTACAGTATTTATGTATAAAACGACCAATGACAAAAGAAGCGTTTTATAATGTAGAAACCAGCCAAAGTACCCAACATAGTTCATTTCGACCATTTAAAGACCATGTTTTCAATCTGCAGAAAACAGCCGAACCTACATTTGGTTAGTTGGTCGCATTTGACAATAAACAGCAGTAACAGCTAACGCACTTTTTGATCTGCTTAAAGCGACCAGGCAGTTGGTCGCTTTCAACAATATTAGGTTTTTAGTCCTACCCGCCAGTTTGGTCGTTTAATGTAATATTTTTGCAGTCACCGTACTAATTTCATTGTTTCATAGTTTGCTGGACGAATGCAAGGAAGTTTTATGTCATAACTATATGAACGTACGTTTTTCGTGTAAATTTAAGTGGATTAGTGTGACAACAGAATATAAATAATGGAGCGTGGGCGTAAATTGGTGGGTTTAGTTTTAAAAACCTCTTTACCAGTGCCTGATAAAAATATAGACGAAAATGTGGAAAGCCCGTGTCCAAGCATAGAAGGTGACCCGGAAAAGGTGAGAGAGTTACTTGATGCTATAAGTTATGACGATGACTCCAGTGAAGATGTTATATCAGACAGTATGTTTTTTACTAATGCTACTATCTGCATAATATGCCTAGGTTCATCTTTTTGTTAAACTAGTAAGATTTACTTATACATTTTATAATCAGCATAAGTAGACTAGCGTGATGTTGGTTCATCTTAGCTTTTTTCAGAAAATTACTGTTACAGTATATCGTAATCAGCATAACTCGACTGCAGTTTGGTCGTTTTCATAGAAATAAGAATAACAAGCAGCATGTGAAATATTTATTTTACAGAAAACGACCAACCACTTTGTTTAAAAAAAAAGACATGAAAAAAACTATTAATATGTACAATCAGTCCTTAATACATTATTTTATATAATATTCTACCAAATTGCATCTTTTTTTATTCGAGAAAGTGGTATTAAAACCCTTAAAAAAATTATTGAACCTTAAAACGGCTGTATCTCAAAATCTAAAATTAATTATTGGTCTCATTCTGCATAACTATGGTCATTTATACTGGTCCGCCTGAGCCGGTCGGGGTGTTGTGAGTGCCAGGTCAGGCGGAGCGATCATAACTCCCGTCGGCCGTTAGGGAACAAATTCGTGACACCAGCCCGCCGGTTATGGACTACGGCCAATACAACTGTCAGAGGCTTATGAATCGACGTTATGATACTAATAACATAGGTTTTATAGGGTTTTTCTTTAATTTGTTGGGCAATGCAGCACCAGTTGCATTTCCTGCCCATTTGAAGTACTCAGTACTACTCTACCTGCAAGTTTCCAGCCCGAATGTATCAATAATAACATTAATAAAATATGAACAAAGTATCAAGAATAATTAAATGTAGATGACAGACGATTTTCTCTGTATTGCTTAACGTTAACTATACATACAAAATGACCAAAAAGTTGGAAAACAGACTACATTTTGAAATATTTTTCCTGACGTCATCTTTACCACGCAAGACATCCAGCTACCTATAAAATGAGCAAATAACTTTTTTTTTTTAGATAAAATAATTTATTTAAAACGTATTTTACAGAATGATGGCTTAATACTAAAATATTATATTAAGGGATACATTTTACGAGGGCCTGAACTAGGATACCCTGTGTTTCAGGCAGTAGGAAAGATCAGTATAACTATTATTTAAACAAACTTGCAAACCATAAAAACTAAACTTAACAACTATGCAAAGTATTTAGTAAATAAATCAAGATTCATTTTAGAACAATAAATAGGTTCTCTGTCTTCGTACGACATTTTTTGAAGGGCCTCTCGGAGAGTTTTCTTACATTTAGCATAGAGGAGGGAGTATAGATCTAACTTAGCATTTAACCTGTTGTAAAGAAAAGCTTTGACAACCAAAACGTCATATAACCGTCAGAAAGACGATCATTTATCGACCGTTCTGAATCAACGTGTCTCCATTAAGCGAATCAGAGGCGCCTAATTGGTGCAGTGGGTGGGCGCTACGGGGAAATAAGTGCAGGCACATGTAACCTTAATAAGTGGAGGTGCTATGGTGTCACAATGGGAAAATTGACTTAATATATCAACAGGAAGTCATTAACATGACATGGTGTCTGGATATTTACATATTTAATGACGTAATTGTCTTGAAAATGCGAGACGTACCTACCTACAAAACGAGTTACATAGCAGGCTTACGTTTTACAAAGGCTGTATGTACACGGTTAGTGCCTATTTTAAGCCAAAACTATTTTTTTTTACCATTTGGAAATGAACTTTAAAAAATATTTTCATTACCTACATACTTAGGTATGCGAGTCTCCTACTTGTCCCAAGGTTTATTTTACTTATTTTAGTTGGAAATATTTCAAAGATATTTCAACTTTCAACGTATCGTTATACCTACTTTCTAATATTTTTCAATTGGGGCGCTATAATTATAACGTAGACATTTTGTAATTTATAAATATTGTGATCTAATTAGAAAAATCTTATTAATTTGACATAAGTATTCAATGTTATAATTTATAATTTTTGACATGTACAATTTTATATTTGATTAATAAATGAGTATGAGTAACGTCTTCAAATATTTCGACGAGCCTGTAGGAATCACATTCAGTGCACATCTTGCCAGCCTACAAAGTAAGTTATGTTCTGTAAGCTATATTAGAATATAGAGATCATTTAAGTTTCTGCATAGTTTATTTATCGTAATCGCATCGCTCGTTGCGAAATAAATGAGCACCATTATCTCTCCTATCTAATTTAACAAATTTTCTATTAAGTATCCAATGAGTCTCCCACGGCACAAATGACAAGGCAGAAGTCTAGCAGAAACCTCTGCCCATTACGGCTCATTTGCGGCAAAAGACAAACGTTATATCGGCGGCGAGCACAAATTTCGCCGATTTAATCGGCCGGCAAGACAATGCCGGGCCACAGGACCGGACAGACGGATGTGCTGTTGGGGTATTCACCACGCTAACTGGCGAGTCTCTTACGAACCAGTGTATCTGACGTCTCGTATGATTGTTACTAATCAAGTTTATATTAAGGACGGTTAGTGAGTTGCGGCGGGATATTGATAGCTAAATATCGTCCTAACGCCCAAAGGCCCAAAAAATTCGAATCCATTTCTTATGGCAGTTTTTTTCTTGTAGGTATAGTGGGCATGACGAGTATGTACGATACACAGTCTTTTTCTGAAATCACTTGCTTCTATTTTATCTTTACGCCAAGACTTATTACCTGATACCTCCTCATTTCACAGCATTCCGCTCGGCTACCAAGGATCGCCGCTCACGGTAGCCAATGCCATCATCTTTCAACCCAGCACGGGCAGCACACAACTGCGCGCGAACTGTGTCACTGATGCGAGATAGATTATCCGGCTAAAGAGACGGACATTGTATCTCGCCGCGAGACAGCTAGCCGTGCAGAAAACTAAAGCTTGATATGATGCATAGTGGTCGTCAAACTTAAACTAAGTAGCTGGTACTGCAACCACTGGTCAGGCTCGCATTGGTCTCAGAAGTGGGGGAGCTCCTGAATACCCCAGGGAAGTAGATACGGCGTATCGTGCCGGAGCTTCGGTTATCGCGCGCGATACGGCCGATACGGCTGATGGATGCCGCACGCTCGCCGATACCATCTCACTCGTGACGCCGCTCCGACCAACCTCCGACCAATTATTATTCAATATCGCCGATGCTGGTTTGATTGGTGTGTTCTGCTATTGTCTAGTTGGAGGTTTAATAAAGTTTCCATATGAGGTTAAAATAAATGAGAATAAAACATGTGTTCGATCTTCGGGAGAGTCATGCTATCCCATTTCCGTATAAAATATTAGAGGATTAGATTAATTTATATCTTCTTGTTTTATAGCGTTATTGGATTATAGTGGTACCTAAATGACGCGTCAGTTTTAAAAATATTTCTTTTGCGTTTTCAGGGATAACATAACTACTCTTAAGACGCCTTTACTCTACAAATAAGTAAAGTAAGTAAAGTAAATTTTATTAATAACATCTTTATACGTCATCACATCATTGTATTTGAATTACATTCGCAATTTTGTTATAATATTCATAATATTAAGTACATTTATTCACTTATATGCGAGTATACATATATTCATGTTATAGGTATTTATTTATTATAGAATAATTCATTTATGACATAATATACCAGCGTTATATACCACGGGACCAAGAACGTAGGTCGACCGTTTGGTTTTCGCGAGCTTGTGCGGCACAGGGGCGAAGAGTCCCGAGTTCTTATTGCTACGCAAACAGTATTTTGTGTTCGCTTGTTTTGTCGCAAACTCTTTGCTATTTGTGTGTGTGAATATTGCAAGTTGTTGGATTAGCAAACAAGGTATTGTAAGTATATTGTACTGTCAGAAGTACTCGCGAGCAGAGACGTCGTCGTCAGGAACACCGGCTATTGCTCGAACAGCTCCCTTTTGCAGCACAAATACTCGATGCCAGTCCGCCGCTCTGGCCCAGAGCTCGGTACCATACGAGATAAGTGCTTGAATTGTTGCGAAAAAGCAGCTCCTGACGACGTCCCTCGTCGCAGTGCTGGCGAGACGCCTCAAAACGTAGCACGCACTGCCCAGCTTAGCGCACAGCTGGTCAATGTGCGCGTCCCACCGCAGCCCGCTATCTAAGGAGAAGCCCAATAGCTTAATTTTCGTCACCTGTTAGACTGCATCATCACCGGAATGTAGCCTCGGCGATTGGGACACGTGGCCATTGAGTCTAAACTTCTAACTTCATGTAGGAGGTCTTACTTTTGTTGAGGGCTAGACCGTTTGCATTAACCCACTGCCTCAGTTAGTTAAGTGTACCGTCGACATTTATTTCCAGTTGTTCGTGGGATGTCCCTGTGACAATGGCCGTTACGTCGTCAGCGTACATATAGATGCTGCAGCCTTTTATGACCTGTGGGAGGTCGTTCAGAAGAATACTGAAAAGGGTATTTGAGAGGCATGAACCTTGAGGTACCCCCAGTAAGCACTTCATCTCCTCGAACCTCACACGGCCACCATCACCTACGACCACTTGGCATCTATCTGACATAAAGGACATCAGTAATGCCAGCGCCGGGCCGCGAACGCCATAATGCTCTAATTTGTCAGCTATAAGGCGGTGGTTCGCGGTATCAAAAGCACGCGAGAGGTCGCGGCACACTACCGCCACCTGTAGCCCGGCCTCCCACGCGCTCAGCACCTGCCATACCACTTCACGCACTGAGTCAGTCGTCGAACGCCCGTGACGGTATGCATTTTGCCTTTCCGAGAGGATGTGCTGTGGTGTCCAGAAAGATAGCAATCTCTTGTTCAGCCCTACTTCTAATAATTACTACAATAAATACTACAAGGAGCCACATATTTTGAGCACATTGTATAATTCGAGTTATGTTTATTATTATTTACCAAGAGCCTTGAGTGTCTGGGTAAAGGCATCTCTCTTTTTCAAGTAACATACAAAGGTAGAATATGACCACCCAATTCACCAGCCAATCTGTATTATTTACAAAGGTCCAACTTGATTCGCTGTGATTGCCCCGGTCAAGTGACAATCATATCACGAGTAATTGAATGATGCCTAACCGATGCGATATGTCAGAAGCGTCGATTGATACATCGGGGCATCGATTGTGAAGACATACACTTAATCAACGGAGTGAGTCACAATAGATCGAATGGTGTTAATGTGAAAGAAATGAAGCGGTAGTGTAAGGAACTTGAAGGCGGAAAGATTTAATGAAGATATCGTTTTGATGTATTGTTCATACAAACGTTATACATGTTATAATTGCATTGGTATTTACAAAACAACTGGGTTGCCGTCTATTAAATTATATGCCATAGTGTCACTATGGACTGAAAAGCAGAGATGAGTAGCAGAGAAATAAAAGGATATGAGAATTCAACGTTTCTCACAGTTAAAAGCAAGTATCAGAATTCTTATATAAGTTTTATAAAAGAACGTTTATTAATACTTTTAATTTAATAATAGTACATACTTTACAAACGGTAGGAACAATTACCACTCAGTTATTTATGACATTTATGACACACGACGTGACGTCACATTTTCAGTGGTAGACTGGTAGGTATAGTGATAAAATTGTTGCGGATATTGCGGGAACACACAATAATTCCGAGGTCATTATTCGGAGATTTCAAAATACAGAACGCCATTTACCGCTTAACGAACATTTGGTTACTCTTTAGTTTAGTATGAAAAATGGTGTTTGGAATTATGAAATTTGGAAAAAACATGGTTTCCGACAAATTACTCTTCGGAAATATGTAGTGTAGCCAGTTTTTGCAATAGGCCTCTTGATCTCCGACAATAATAAATTAAATGTAAACACCATAAATATGTACTCGTAGAGTCACCTGCATTAATATCTGCTATAGCAAAGAGGACAGAAATATCTAATTCGTCCTAACGCCCCCCCCCCCCCCCCCAGAAATAGAGTCGTGTCGGATATTTATGCCCGCTTTGTTGTGTTGTGGCAGATATTAACGCTAGTGACTTTACCTACTCAGTTCCATCTTAAACAAGCGGAGATATTAGTCCAGATAACAAACGACCAATATTCAGGTCAGCCTTTATTTCATGTGTCTGATACGATCCCTTATCGGCACAAAATTAACTACTTCAATAGTTTTAATGACTGCACAAGTAAACAACACAAATGGTGTGTATGCCTAATTAAATATTCTACATTTAAGTGTCAATGACCCTAAAAAGGTTGACTTCTGCAGACAGTTCTTTTTTCTAAATGAGTAAAGACTTTCGCATTTACTTGAAGTTTTAATAAATTTTATAATTACTTTATCTGTTTAATGAGATGTAGGATTTTAAAGCGTAACAAATGCAGCCGATTAACCGGGACCATCAGCTCTTGAAGTAGACTGTACTGCTCAACAAACGGTAATAAATAGTATTGGAGAAACAGTACAAATCTGGAGTCCCTCGGGGAAGCGTACTTGGCCGCTCTTAGACCTTGTAAATATGAATGGCCCTACTAATTATATTCATTAAGTATATGCTGCTTTTCGCTAAAAGCAGCAATTTAGTTAATCAGTATTCTGACATCGATAATGAATACAACGCTAAATACTATGACATACAAACAACAAAATTTAACATTATGTCAATGGCTGCAATAACATATGAGTGAGGATTTTTGAAAATTCATTATGTCACCAGCTGCCAGTACTACGGCGACAGATATTTTTGAAAACAGTTGTTAAAATCCAGCAATCAAATTAATCGTCGTCTAGTATAGTCAGCGTCGTTAGTAGCAGCCAGAGTAGCATATATAGTTAGAGTAGCATATATAGTTAGTAACACACCCTTATTCTTACAGTAATAAAGACGTTTCCGAAATATTTGGGTACCTTGGCTGCTACTAACTATATGACGTAGACTGTAACCACAGTACAAGAAGCTTTGCTTAGTTTGAGTTTGATGAGTGTAAAATTGCCCTCATTTTATTTTCTCTGTTAATGACGATTGAAATGAGGAAACATGTTTTGTGGATGATGGATAGAGGTAGTGGAAATCTAGCCTAGACCTCTCGGCAAGTGCTAGCAGCATTATTAAAGATTAAAAAAAACCCTAATTTAACGAAAACAGCGCTCAATTTGAAAACAGCGTAGTTATACAAATTCCATGCAAATTAGTCCAGTACTTAAAGAACAAGACTTACGTTTAAGCGGTGGATGTCGCGATGTGAAGCTCATTCAGCTCGATGAGCCACCTGCAACAGCGATAACACTCGTAATGAACGATCTCCCGGCCACACAACATAACATACATGTAAGCAAGCGAACAGACAGCGATTATGCTAAATTGTAAAACGACAAGTAACAAGTGTTAGTATTGATCATAAAGATTAGTAGGCGCGTGAGTTATAAGCAACTTCTGAGAAGAGCAATTTGCTGGATAGGTACATAATACGAGAAATTGTACTGAAAATGAAAGTTATAATGATACAATTCTACAAAATCCGTATAGTTCATGAACGTATAGGTAGGTAATAAAAGTTCAAGTAACGGAAAGTCAATAAATGTGTAAGTTAGTTATTTTAAAGTGGCTTTTCGGTGAAGGAAAACATCGGATTGCAGTCGCTTTCGTAAAACTTGTGCCTATGCCTAATCTTGGGGTAGCAAAGCGGACCCCGGGCTCGTTTAAGGCACATCCTGGAATAGCACGAGGAGGATGATGAGTGAAACACAATCGTAACGTATCTACATTTGCAAAAATGGAACGAAATGGACCAATAATTTTTTTGCCATGGTTATATCTCCTCGGCCACTTTTTATTAATGTGATTTTAATAGGGTAATCCAAAAATCATTTTTTTTGTTTCTTAAAATGATGGATCGAATATTTTATTGGTTACCTGCTACGCATGTCAGCCGTTCATATAATGGTAATTTTCTAAGAGAGCTTTATCGCCTCTAGTCTTCTGGCCTACAGGATAGAATGACGAAAAAAAGGTGATCCACCCACATAAAGCCTTCTTATTTGAGGAACCTCGACACGAAGAAGAAGAAGAAGAAGCCGTAAGTAGAAACGCTTACAACGTGACCAGTGAATGAAGAAATTGCACCCAGGTGAAGCCATGTCCAGCAGTGGACGACTTTCGGCTGATATGATGATGATGATGATGAAGCCAAGTAAACTTGAACAAAACGATCGAAATGTATAAAAGCTTAAAAGCTCTCGAATTTCGCAACAATCCTCTCCACGAATAGCTCGATAAGGAAACAGGCGAAAACATGTGCACGAAACTGTAAGAACAACGAAAACCTACAGCACGCCGAGTCGTAGTATGAAAATAAGTAGTGTACCTATCTCTGAACGCTTTGGAGTTATTATTTATCATGCAGAACCGATTATTGTGGCACTTTTTGGAGGGGGCCTATGTCCAGCAGTGGAAGTCTTTCGGGTGATATGATGATGCAGGAATAGTAGGGTAAAACCTTAGATACAAGGCGAGTAGAAATGCAAAAAACTTACTTCTTAAATGAGCCAGGGAAAAACCTGAATTAAATATTTCATTAGTAATCTGAATATTTGAAGTTCTAGAAGGGATTTCTAAATACAATGTCAAAATAATTATTGAAAAGAGGCTATATTCAACTTAAAAATTGTACATACTTAAAAACTATACGTGATATTTTCCGTTCTTTTTATTTCGATAAGATTAATTATTCATTTATCTAAAATCTGAACGTAGCTTATTCCGAAATAATGATTCGGTTTTGTAAACAGTAACTTTTTTACTTCAGTCGTCCACCAGCTCAATAGGTGATGATATTAGGAAGCTCCCTCGGAGAGACCTCTCCTCGTTTAAACTAGTTTTAAGTCGTACTCGAAGATAAGCCTATTCTCAGCTGGGCGATTACAGGCTGAAGATGCTGATGAACTAATCTTTCGACTCTGTGGCGGCGTATGCGCAGGCACACGTGCCGGGAATGAGCGTAGCGCAAGATACGGACCTAATCGACTTATCCGGCGATCTCGCACGATCGCAAATTCTGTTGCGACGAATTTTTACAATACCTCGCGACGAGGACAGAAGACTGGAGGCGATGGAATGGCTACATTGTTGATTATTTCTAATATAAGGCGGTGATTATTTCTACTAATAGGTTAGGCTCGATAAATGTTTTTTTTTTTAAAGAGGTTTTCATAGAGAGCGACGGGTAAGGTAGAAGTAGTAGTAGTATAATTAAAATATGTTGTTTATTCATTGATTGATTTATGAATGTATTAGCTATAATATACGTAAATCATGTAATCATTGTTATAATGGTTCAATAGACAAATCAAACGGTATTCAAAACATTGTATCTTAGATCCAAATAATCGATCCATCAATCAAGCCATATCTCCCAACAATCTTGGCACGTGCATCTCCTTTTCAAATTCTAATTCGACATGTTTCCAAAATCACTAGCGACGTGTCGCTTTTTTATGAAAAGTGACTTTACCGGCGACCGGTTACGTTTTGTTATATAAAGTGCATTCGGCTTATGAAAGTTGAAAAGGACATCACAAATGTTAGAGGCCTACCGTGCTTGTGACAGAACAGGGGCGCGAGGAGAGACTCCAAAGGGTAGGATCGGGGCGTCTCAGTTAAAAGGTCGACATATAGCTATAGCCTAGTAAGTTTGAAAATCTGGTATTTGTTAACCATCGTAAGTGACCCCTACGCGACCTTACTTTATCAATTGGGCCGTTTTAAGCAGTCGCTGGCATGTCAAACTTTGGCTCTTTATTCTTTTTTTTCTTTAATGTGCTTTGATTGTATTGGTCCCATACAGACATTTAATTATCCCTAAAAACTAGTGTCGAACGACATTTAAACATTGGGAACTAGACAATTCTCTAATACGTAATCCCTCATCGACACTCAAATCATTCCCAAGCCATGCTAATTCAATAGTAATATGAACATCGCTCCGTCGCTCGCTAGATAGTGCGCTCGCGCCGATATGGCTCGCTCGTGATTTATTTCGGCCGCGGCCATATAAGCGGTTACCAACAATGGCCCGCTCGATTTACGACCGCGATTCGGTAGCGATAAAAGATTCTGCGATCGGGGAATGGCGACATTCGTGTTGGAATTACTTAACGCGCATGACCATAAAGAGGATTCTTAGATGAGTTTGATTACTAAGTAGCTGAAGAACTATTTATCAGTTTAGATTTTGTTTTTATTTACTGAATTTCTTTGTGTTTGGTTGTTTATATACGCAATGTAGAATTTTGTTGTGCACCTTTAATTGCATGGTGATGATTCTACCTCACAAAACACGACACTAATTATTGACATCTCGTCCTGTACGAATCTGGAACCATTTTGACGTATGGACATTATGAACAGACTTGGTTGCGACGTTCCCACTTTTATAAACTCATTACTTAATTCCTTGAATGTTTGAGCACGACCTGATATTGATAGGAGTATGGAATGGAGCTCGTGTCAGGGGGCAGGTATACTGTATAGGTATATAACATCTTATTTAAATCCAAATTTTGGCAAAAATATAAGCACCAAACCGTTCCTAATGTAGGGATCAATTCATTCAAGCAAAGCCGTTAAGATTAGGTATGTACACAAACTGTAGGTAAGTTACTTACAACATCAGTCTCGGAGCGATCTGTATTTATCTAGATTACGGCTTCCGGCGTTAAAATATCAACTAAACTATTCACATCCTGCCCCCACTCACCTCACCGAAACCTCGAGTAACTTGACCCTCCGATACTTATACTCGTAATGAGAGGTCAGTTTACACTGGATCGTAGCGTCCGTAAGCTGTCGTGAATGCAAGCACATAAACAAGTCAACAAAGATAGTTGTCTGAACGGTTAGTCTAAAAATATGTATACTATTACAAGTCTTATTCGCCAGACATAAGTTGGGAAATGTGTAAATATTAATAGACGTGTAATACGCATAAATTTTAATTAGATGCGCTCTTTGCAGCATATCTGGGATGTGCTAATAAAACTGCCAGCGCTGGCATTTCTGCGTGTAGTAACCGTCGATGTGCACACAAGATTCATGTCGCAGACATTTGGAAAAGTTCACTTTGCATCAACTGTGTACGATAATGAAATAAACAAAGATAGAGATCTACATAGTACATACACACCTAGGATGCTAAAATGTCTCAGGTCGCAAGTATGTAGGTTTGTGGACTTGAAACTTCTTCCTGGGGGTGAGCCTGGTCGCCAGAGCTCCCGAGGATATGTTGTTGAGAGTGAGGCACCCGCGTTCGTCTCTAGCTATCAACACAACGAACCCTCAAATGTATAAAGAGTCGGCAGCGCGCTTGTGATTCCTCTGAAATCGCAAGCGTCCATAGGCTAAGGTGTCGGGTGTGTTACCAGGCAGAGTGTACGCTTGTTTGCCATCGTTGTAGTATTGAAAAAATGCTGCTGTTTTATCGCCCGTGGTATGTACAGTCAGCAGAAAAATTAGCCACACGGATCAAGTGCTCAAAATGACCTACACACGACTCTAATGTCAAGAGGATAAGGGCTGTCTAGATCATTTTAGCGTGTTATCTAGCGGTGCTACTAACTCTAATGTCAAGAGGATAAGGGCTGTCTAGATCATTTTAGCGTGTTATCTAGCGGTGCTACTAACTCTAATGTCAAGAGGATAAGGGCTGTCTAGATCATTTTAGCGTGTTATCTAGCGGTGCTACTAACTCTAATGTCAAGAGGATAAGGGCTGTCTAGATCATTTTAGCGTGTTATCTAGCGGTGCTACTAACTCTAATGTCAAGAGGATAAGGGCTGTCTAGATCATTTTAGCGTGTTATCTAGCGGTGCTACTTATGCTGCTAACTGTACAATGTAATCAATTTGACATTGCTTTTGACAGAAAACCGGATTACCACTTAATACCTAGTTGATGTAAAAATCTAGCTTTTGGCAAGCCAAGAGGATACTCAGAATTCACATGGCAATCTCCTTATTCCTCTAGAAATAAATTAGTGTTTACTATTTTAATTTAAATAGGTATCTGTTAAAACAGTAAAGCTACGACGTAAAATTGAGTAAATAATGCTAATAAAATAACTACACGGTATTTTTATTAAGTTTATGACCTGCCGAGTAGTCCAATGCCAAACAATTCTAATTGGGTTCGTAGATTTCATGATCAGGCAATGTTTTTATTACTAAAAGCTTTCCAAATTTCACTAGAACAGAATAACAGGAAACATATTGTCTAGGAACCGTTAATTAAGGCTGCTGGAGGCGGGTGGCGCAGGACCGGTCACTTTGGCACTTTTTGGGAGAGGCCTATGTCCAGCATGGGATGTCTTTCGGCTGATATGACGATGATGATGATAATGATGAGTCGTTAATTATCATTACTGCTCACTTGCTAGAACGAGAGATACCGGCCAAATTGTGCTCTACCAGTAAAGTAAAATATTATCAACACCAATGTACAACAGTACGAGTAGCATTTCGATCATAATATAATTCACAATGCTTCGTGAATAATCAAATCATATATTGTAATGTATCAACAAGAGTAGATATTTAAGCCAATGTTTTTGTACCCAAATCGGCAAAACATAGTGCAACATAATAAAAAAAATCTATGTTTCTATGCAGCCAACACCTATGTTTTAACAATTAAGACACTTTGCCTTTGCCCTTCGACCAACCAAGTGCCAAAAACAGAGTTGCTCTATGTTATACTCGTAGTCTAAAGTAAACTATCTGAAAGTTTGATATTAGATTATGATATTATTATATTATCAGTCGGTTCAAAACCAGCCTTTGTTGGGAAATCAGTAAAAGAAATGAAGCTGCACAATTATATGGCAAATATCAACCAAGCAGACAACTACTTCTCTCGTTTTCTCCCGACAATCCGACTCATCGCCAAGTTTCCCCAGGAATTAAATAAATAAGTAAATAAACTACGTCTAATCGTGCACGAGCAAAAACGAGTAATTGGCGACCGAGTCCCACGCCGTCGGTGTCATCCCGGCCCTCAATCGAGATAATAAATGGAAAGTGAGCGCACTAGTGGCTCACACCGTACACTTTGATCATATCCATCTTATATCAACATGTGATTTCATTTTTTTCATTAAAGGGCATCCTGTATAATTGTATATGTTGGAATGTCACTTGAGGGCACTAATGGCGAGATGTCTAGGTGTCAAAATCCACCTTGCTTTTCTTTTTTTACGATCTTTCTTTAGCAGTTTTTGTCTGGAAGATATGCTTTTTAGCGAATTTACCTGTTGTGTATCAATCTACGGGTTAAATTCCGTATATTGTTGTTTTCTATAATTGGGATGGAATCATGTTTGGGTGTTCGTTAATCTTTCACGCAAAAACTATTGAAATAAATTTTATGAACCTTCCAGTCATGTAGCGTATTTAAACATCTTCTTCTGCTAAGCTAAGCTCTTGTCGCTGTAGCTCAAAGTAGGCCCTCCATCTACTCCGATCCCAGGCAACCTCTCTGACATCTCGATACGACCTAACATCAACTCATTTTTTGAGCTGCTCTACATATTTTATTGTAGGTCTTCCTCTTCCTCGCTTCCCCTCTATTTCCCTTCCCTTCAATTATATTGAGTATCTATCACCTTCCCTCTTCTATTTTCTAAGTTTCTCATTAACTACCTGGTTTGCCTCACTCTATTCAGCACTTCTTCATTGGTTACCCTCTCTCTCCAGCTAATTTTCTCCATTCGCCTCCAAGACCACATCTCGAACGCTTCTAATATCTCCGCATCTTTCTGGGTCCATGTTTCACCCATATGTATGATTTAATAAATTTTAGTTTCTTTTGATATTTTTGAAGTTAATATGTATTTTTGCTTTGGAAAGCTAATTTTGCAATTGCTATTCTGGACTTTATATCTGGTGTGCATCTGGAGTCTGCGGTGTTAAGGCTTCCTAAATATCTGAAAGATTTTACTTTTTCGACTGTAGATCCGTTTAAATAGATTGGTGTGAAGGGTGGATATTCTGTTTTAGATGCTATTACAATTTTGGTTTTGCTGGCATTCATTTAGAGCGAAAATTCTTTAAATACTGTATCCACTGTTTCTAGTAATGTTTTCAAATCTTTGCCAGCAGATTCTGCTTTTGCGGCTATATCGTTTGCAAATCTTATGCATTTAATACTGTGTTTAAACATAGATGGAGTAAAAGTAAATTTCAACATACAACAATATAGCAAATTTCGTCATGTCACAAGCTCACAAAAACATCGATTGTGCGCCAGTGCGTACGCGCATCTCTATATCGAGTCATGAAATATTCAACATGGATATCAATCCTACAAGCAGTTACATTAGTTCCTAGTTCCTACTACTATTAATACCATCTATCAACAAGTTATGATAGGCTGCATAACCCGTGGACATTTCGATGTTTTCCAATGACTTCAAGCAATTTATCCTTTAATTATTAAACACATAACTCAACAGTTAAAGAGGCGGGGAGGTAGATTCAGTCGCTAGATCTTTATTAATTGCACATATCGGGAAATCTATAGTGTGATTTATGGGACCCCTAGGTGCGAATTACATGGGCAATATGTTACAAGTCCAGTTGGACATAAATAAAGGGTGCCATCAACTGTAAATTGTTTAGCGTTTGTGCGAATGGGTAATGAGTACATCATGAGAAGTAGGTAGACTATACGAGTAAATATATACACTTGGCTAAACCGTGGGTCACAATAAATAACCAGACTTGAGCCATGCATTTTTGAGGATATCAAGAGTAAAGTTATATCAACAGAGGTCAAAATTTAGGAGTTGGTTATTGACTTTTAAAACATGAAATACTTTCACTTTGTACATGAAGAATGTAATTTTAGCACAAATAAGTATTGAATAAGTTATATTTGTTTTTTTAATGTTATGCAATGTAAATTTTAATTATTACAAATTGCTATTAATAATAATTATATAGGTATATGTATAATAATTAGACAAATTAACCCAATCGGCCATTATTATTGTAACGGTGTTTTGTTGATACGTCAAGTTATTATATTATCTTACAATTAGAGTAGCACTAATGGAATAGAACCGTAATTATTGTGTGCCCTTACAGGGTGTCATGAACTGGCCAATGATTGTAACACCTTATTATGTACACAACAATGCAATATTGAAAAAATGAAATGAAATGAAAAATACTATTTTATAAATAAACGATTGAATTGAATTGAAGACATCACCTAAAAGCAACTAAGAATCTTTTTTTGATATATGATGAATTTTGGGAGGACAAAACTTGTCACTTCGTTTTTTGTCATAATTTCGAAGTGACAGATTGGTCCTCCCAATCCCAATACATCGTTTTTGACATCATTTCAATGTTGAGGCTTATTTTATGGAGTTACGACACACACATCATATAGTTAGTAGCCACCAAAGTAGGAAAATATTTCGGTACACGTCTTTATTACTTCGTCTTGATATGTACGTATGTATGTATTGTATGTTCGTCTTGATATGCATGTTTGTCTGTAAGGTATTTGTAAATATGGGCCTCGTTGCCTGAGAACCTGAGATAAACAAATCCATACTAATATTATAAATGCGAAAGTGTGTCTGTCTGTCTGTTACCTCTTCACGCTTAAACCGCTGAAGCGATTTGGATGAAATTTGGTATAGAGATAGTTTGAGGGGAAGGACATAGGATAGTTTTTTATCCCGGAAATCATCCCCCAAGGGGATGGAGTGGGGGGTGACAGTTTGTATGGAGCTACGATATAAACGAGTTCCACGCGGACGGAGTCGCGGGCAGAAGCTAGTAAATAATAAAGAAATAATCTGTAAAAATAAGGGTGTGTTAAAATTTGGCTACTCTGGCTGCAGCTAACTAGGCAGGCAAAATACGGTTTTGAAAAACATTTATTTATAATAGCGTTTTTTTTGTTGATTTCATTTGAAAATGTTATTCTAAGATGATTTAGTCAAGAATCCGACAAACTTTCCACCCGGAAGTAATTATGTAGATTTAAATGAAGCATGCACTATCTTTTTTTGTACGATTTATCTTGAATATTATAGAGCAAATGTAAATGAACCAAAATAAAGACAAAAACATTTATTAATATTTTTACTGACTTTTTAGAAGCCGGAAGAAGAACTTATCATTTTTTCGATGTCAGAAATTTTGTCGGATTTTGTCGCTGGGTAACTATTTAATTGACAATATATCCGTTATACATAAAAAATAAGCTATTATAAATTATTTCCAAAATTGACATTTTTTCCATACAAGTTGTCAGTTCATTGCCTGGACTAATACGTAATACAATGCTGACTGTACATAATTAAAAATCAATGATTTCCCAAGTTAAGCTTGCCAACTAAACAACATCATACTAAATCTAACATAAAGCGTGTTTAAAAAGTGATTATAATCACGGTCTTAAGGGCAATATATCTTCACTTTCTAACCTAGAAATTAGCAACGTGCAAACACTAGATTTCCCGTATCAGCTGATCAGAGTAAACAAGAGGCACAGAGCGGGGCTGCATGGCACTTTCTTCGAGTTTCCACAATTAGCGCGGTTTGCGCTAATTCGTCGAGATAAGCGCCCGCGCAGATCTGCTGGCCGATTGCGTAACCTTTCGTACGTATTTACGCTAGGTATATGTAAACGTCGTTTTTAGGGTTCCGTACCCAAAGGTTAAAAACGGGTCCCTATTACTAAGACTTCGCTGTCCGTCCGTCTGTCTGTCACCAGGCTGTATCTGAAGAACCGCAATAGCTTGAAATTTTCACAGATGATGTATTTCTGTTGCCGCTATAACAACAAATACTAAAAACAAAATAAAATAAATATTTAAGGGGGGCTCCGATACAACAAACGTGTTTTTTTTGCCGTTTTGTCTGTCGCCGGGCTATATCTCAAGAACCGCGATAGCTAGACAGTTGAAATTTTCACAGATTATGTATTTCGGTTGCCGTTATAACAACAAATACTAAGGGCTCCCATACAACAAACGTGTTTTTTTTGCTGTTTTTATAGATAATGGTAGGGAACCCCGTGCGCGAGTCCGACTCGCACTTGGCCGGTTTTTTAATACTAAGATGGTGGCAAACAGGCAAATGGTCTGCATGAAGGCGATTCCTGAAGAAACAGATGCGCGTTGCCGACCCTGTATTAATTTGAAGATTCTTTGTGTTGATGTTGATAGCAAGAGACGAACGCGCGCACTCTCAACACAACATATCCTCGGGACCTCTGGCGACCATACACACATCCGGGAACACAACACCACATACCTACAGAGCAAGTAGTAGAATAGAATATAATATATTTTTTATTTGCAAGAATACTTATTTCTAGTTACAGGGTGTTATTATAGCTGCGGTATTCTGTAAGGTGGAGGTACGTCCCCGGTCCGCCTCGCCTGCTCCAAATATGAGCAAGATGACATTCCGCAGTGGCTTACCGGAAAATGACCGTTGAGTTGTCTCAACGATTGTTCGAAAACTTACGCAATTAGGTACCCTCTGATCGTGGCGTTCGCATAGCGCGGGCGAGGCGGTATCAGTCATACAGAGATTTAGATTCGGATTCGTCGTTCCTGTTACCCATATACGTAAAGAGACCTTATTACCCATTAGTCGACAACTAATTCATAAATCAATAAATAGTTGGCAACGCGCCTGCGACTCCTCTAGCGTCGGAAGCGTCCATAGGCTACTATAAAAAAGGCTATCATTATTGTCTCTAATGTTCAGTCAAATTTCATCGTACCTACAGCAGTAAATCCACTCTCGCGCCCCGGCGCGGCGCAATCGGTGCGATCTCCAGGCATTAGCAAGTATCGTATCAGGAGCATCAGATCGATTGCGTCTGGGGCCAAACACAACCTTATTGTAACGTAATAAATAAGGCATACTTGTCATAACTGTGTTGGTGTCTGTACAGTTGCGAACACTACTGGAAAATGGACTTAATATATAGGTAATATATAAATAAAGAGGGGTGTTATAAGTATGACGTGTCTGCCACTTTTAGATGTTTGTTACTCATTCACGTTTAAAGGGGCTCAACCGATTTGGATTAAATTTTGTACGAAGATAGTTTATAGCGTGGATTATATATGGGGTAGTTTTTATCCCGGGTCCAATCAGACGAAGTCGCAGGCGGAAGCTATATAGGTAAGTCCTTGATAAGTTACGAGGATCTTCAGTTTCAAGTCGTTTTCTTTCAAAATCAGAATAATAGAGAAGTTAAATAAAAACGATATCCCAGGGACATTCCCTTCCGTCGCGAAGACAATTGAAATGGCGCCTTTATGCCCAAAGAAAATAGAAACGACAACCTCTAGGCTACGATTGCTTCCATTCTGCAATTTTCTACTAGGCTACGAGTGATTCTCTATCATAGGTGAATAAAGTAAATACAGAAACGGCGACTGCATAACTATTTGCCAACTTGGCAATAATTACCGAGTGAACTAACCACCGCAAACATATTCATATTGATTATTAACGTTCGGTTTGCTTTAAGTTTACGACTCGTTAAGATGTTAGATGGAAGGACTACAGTGCAAGTATCCAAGACAGTACGTTACATTAATTAAATTATTTATATTCCCCCGTGTCGTATCACCACCACCTTTCTTCCCATGGGTGTCGTAAAAGTCGACTAAGTGTGTTTTGGGCGATGGGCTAGCAACCTGTCACTGCGATATCACATTTTGTCGATGTTGTATACCCACATTTATGCTAAAAGTGACACTGGAACATAAGTTTCGTGTGCTCTGCCTCTAGTCAACTTTTGGGCAAAACAGACAGATTGTGGGCGGTGACTTTTTTTTTAATCTTCGTCCAGAAACGCTTTCATATTTTTTTTATTTGTTTTTCTATTTACTAGCTCGATTTTAGGTATGTTTTGTAGCCAATAAATAAACGCCTGCAAGCGTCTATAGTTTATGGTTTCCGCATTCCATCAGCCAGAACTCCCACTTATTTGCGACATCGTGGTATTAAAAAAGTAAATGTAAAGTACTGGTTTTTGTGTAAACTACAGATGCAAATTTGACTGGAATATGCTTATAGCCCAACTAACCGTTTCCCGCTGAATTGCCCGTTGCTTATAACACACTTTATCTTCCAACTATAATTGGGAGAAGCTTGGTATCGCCGCAAATGCTCGTTTACAGTCGTATGCGCATACATTGCTTCTTCAACACCAATACTTACACAGTTTACTGTGCATTTTCAATACTGTTCTATGAAGGTAAGGTATAAACAGAGAGGTAGGTCACAGTGGAGTCATCTCGCTCATTTGCAGCAGCTCTACTGGGCAGCACCTCCACCATACAGAAGCCCGTAGCCCGTATGATTACAGTACTATTGTTATGTATGCATAGATTTGCGTTCCTGGTGGCGAGTAAGGTCGCCTGAGCTCCCGCCCGAAGACACATTTGTCTCCAGCTGATCTGATGAAGAGTTGGCCCCAGGAGTCGCCAGTTTCTATGACGTTGTCGTGATAATGACAATGATAATGACAATAGAATATACGGAAATATTCTGAAGAGTGCCTCCTATTAACACTTTCGCAACCGGACTAAAAATGTAACAATTCACCGGAAACCGACAGAATTCGCTAGGCGTGTAAGTTCATACTACAGCGCGCCTAGCGGGCTCAGCCGATTTGAGGCTCTAGTATAAGTTTTACCGAAACAAAACTTTACGATTGCGTTTGCGTTTTACCCTCAATTTGTATGGGATTTGACAGCTAAACGCAAACGCGGTCGTAACGTTTTGTTTCGGTAAAACTTATACTATAGAGCCTCTGAGCAAACATTACGAGTGCCCGCTAGTTCGCGGGTTCTTGGTTGCGAACGTGTTAAAGGCACGCCCTACTTACACAAAACGGTTCAGACGTATACTATAAACAATATGAAGAGCTTCGTCAGTATCGTCAATTGTTAATTTGGAAAAGTTCCACGGTAGCCCGTAAATGAATTTATTTGGGCGTGCTTATCATGCACTCTGTGATAAGCGCGAATAATATTCAATGATAAAGTGACGTTTAGAATTCCAGGTATACGGTTTATCATACCCATTCAATATAACGTCGTTAAAAAAGTCAATAATGATAAAAGCCGTCCGTTGCCATTTTCAATGTTTTGGCAGAAAAGATTCATATCCGTAATCCGTTCTTCAGTGCGGAGCACATTTCCTTTTCAATCGAGTCTCGATATGCATCGTCATTTATCTTCAGGATTTTGAGGCTTCAGATGGAAAACTTAATAAATAGCTCAAAATTGGCATACTTATTCGAACCTAAAACCTAAACCTCCTTCCCTTGCCTCTCGAGGTTTAGCCCGCCACCTCAGAAAGAGGTCTGATAAATATAAACTGTCTGTGAAGGGAGTGTAGAGATTGCTGAGGCTGATAGGGGTCAGCCATGCTGAAATTCTCTATAGCTACATGAGAAAACCAAAAAGCACATCACCGACCAGCAAAGGCGATAATATATATAATATAATACTCAGGCAAAATAGTAGTATTTTCTTCGAAAATAGCGTCAAAATGTCCTTGAGAAAACCGGTCTAATCCCAAAAAGGTCTATTTTACAAGCTTTTATTTATTACAAGCCTTTATTTACTTTCACCTGTCCGTTGTCTGTAATCAAATTTTGCAAGTTAAATTTGAGCCACTTCCCGGTTTCCGATTGAGCTGAAATTTTGCACGAATATGCAAATCGCGTGACAATGAAATATTATGATGACGTGGAGCTGATCTGATCATGGAGCTGGAAGGTGGCCATAGGAACTCCGTAATAAAACCACATAAGCCCATCGAATTTGGGCTCGTCAGAATTGTCACATCGAGTAGGTGATGATGGTATCCAGAAAAGTACAGTCGGCAATAAAAGTTTGTACCAAAAATGAAATTTTTGACAGAAACTTTTTCATGTGGGTTGAAAGGTCAGATGGCAGTCGCTTTCGTAAAACTAGTTAGTGCCTATACGGCAAATCTTGGGATTAGGTGCCGAAGCGGACTCCGGCGTCGTCCAGGGCACTACCGGGAAAACGCTACGAAGAGGACCGTTTAAATTTCCTATGTTAACATATATTTCACTTACGTTATTATCTCACACGTGACACGTGGTAACACCTAGAATATCTAGAAATAAAGTTGAACCCAATATGTGTGCACGCTTTGTTCTGTTATCCTACTAATATTATAAATGCGAAAGTTTGGATGTTTGTTACTCAATCACGCTTAAACGGCTTAACCGATTTGGATGAAACTGTGCTCGAAGATAGTTAAATATAGGATAGTTTTCATCCCGGGTCCACGCAGACGAAGTCGCGGGCGGAAGCTACTAGTATGTCTAGTATATAGTTTTGTATTGTTGGCGACTATACCCAATTACCTACTTCAGACTGTACTTTCAACCGTTTCGATTGACGTAGGTATAGTGTAGGTATAAAAGCAGCATGTTTGTGCGCATAATTTACTCATTCAATCGGTAGCTTGAAAACGTAAATGCGTGCTTACTCGATGAATAATCTTCTTTTATTGAGAGAAGAAGAAATATATTTATCTAGGTATTAATATTAATCTCACACATTCTAAACGGCCAATTATAAATAGAAAATAAAGAAATGATTAAACATTTCCATTACTAACCATAATAAATCAAAATAAATATTTTATATTTATAAAGGGCCGGTCGTTTCTATAATAGAGTGTTAAAGCCGTTAAACTCCGATTGTACGGGTTTCTGCCGTTTTTTACCGGCAATGTGAGCTGTCATGTCGGCCATTTTTTGTCGAGTTGAAGTGTTCCAGTGCAGTGCCATCGTTTTAAGGAAATAGAGTGGTTAGTGATGACAGTATTATGAGGGATTACGATATGGCAAGACGAGATAATTTTACTATAGGTACATAATATATACTTTTATCATCATCACTACATCACTAGATAGTATAAAACAAAGTCGCTTCCCGCTGTCTGTCCCTGTGTATACTTAGATCTTTAAAACTACGCAACGGATTTTGATGCGGTTTCTTTTAATAGATAGTGTGATGCAAGAGGAAGGTTTATACGTATAATACGAGTATAGTACCCGTGCGAAGCCGGGACGGATCGCTAGTTGTTTTATAAACCGATGACATATTTGGTTTCAAAATAGTTAACTATAATAAATTCGGTTCTGTACACCTACCTATAATCTGTTTCTACTTCAAAGTATAGTTATGTATGTTATAAAAACTGTCGGCTAACCAAATTAATAAACATAAAATCCTGCACTGTATGTTGTTCCACTACACTTACATACTTAAATTTCCTAAATATACAAATTACATACCTACTTTACGTTTTAACAACTACGCCAACCAAAACCATAATTTATTTATTTATTTATAGATAAAAACGTTTACATGACATTACAGTTAAACAACCAATGCGTCACAAAAACTAAAACTAACAATTCAAAATTATATTTCAGTATATTAAAAACAAACTAATTATATTGTAACTATAAAAAAAAAAAAGTACAGAAAAACAAATAAAGACCTAATTAGCAACTGATGACTGCCGTTTATCCATCGACTCACAGAACTTCATACACTCGTCACATACAGTATGTCATAGAGTTATGTAAACCAAAAGATATGTGAAACCTTTTTCAGTACACACTGGGTGCCAATGCCAAGTGCCAAGACCACCATCGTGTTCATGTCGTCGGCTTTTTACAAACCATTGTCTGTCTAGTGCCACACACGGTTTGACCTAAACATACAAACGAAAAGTTTAAAAGCTTGAATAATTAACGTCAAAACATTATTTCCAACCATTTGTAAAAATGTGTGAGGTAAATACAAATACTTGTAGTTGTCGTCTTAAGTGTCCCCAACACGGTCGACTTCGACTTAAGTCGACTCTCTATACAAACGTAGTTTGGATATCATTTTAACACGGTAGACTGGATAAACATGAAACTTTATACACAATGGAATCCGCTATATCTAGGTCGGAAACTAAGTAGTTACTGATGCTATAAATTTAAAATAGAAAAAAGATCAAGCGATTATTAGGGATGTATTTTTTTTTAATTTCTAGCCCTCGAAATGATTCCATTGGGAATACAAAGTTTCATGGTATTCTAGCATGTCGTTTTAGCAGTAGAACAAAACTACGTTTGTATGTATAGTCGAGCTCCCTTTTCGTTCCCAAGCAAAAGGAGCTTTGTCGCTGTTAATAGCACGATTTTTAATTGCATCTTTACGCATGTGATTGACAGATTGTCGAGAGTATATTTCTTGGAACATTACGTGTCAATAAGAGACTCATACATCCGTTTATTGAACGAGCGAGCGAAGCGAACGAAATTCTCCGGCTGTTTTCCTCTACAGCTCGCATTACTCAACCGATTCTCGTGAAATTATGTGAGCAGGTTCATTAATTAAATAGACTATTTTTACCGACCCAGTTTTTCGTTTTCTTTTATGGTTTTAAAAGTAAGGCTCGCGGGTTCTACATAAGGTAGAAGAATACGGTTTGAAGTGTCAAAAAAGTGATGCAATGCCCAGTTTTGTCGGATTTGCCACCCTTTTCTTTCTCTTCTTTGTCCTCGCCTTTTCCCGTTACACGGGGGGGGGGGGGGCTTTCTGCGGCGCCATGTAGTCCGCTGGCTGGTATCCTCTTCTTTAAGCCCGAGGCTATTCATGTCTCTGTGGACATTCGTCAACCAGGTCATTTGAGGTCTTCCCCTTCCCCTTCTTTTGGTAGCCATAGAAAGGCATTTCTTCACAACATAATTGTCGGGTCTTCTCATCACGTGACCGTACCATCTGAGCCTTGATTCACTCATTTTGTCACTTATGGGTGCAACCTTAAAGCTTCCTCTTATGTGTTCGTTACGTATTCTATCCTTAAGTGTCACTCCACCTGCCCATCTCAGCATACGCATTTCAGTGGTGTGCAGCTTCTGCTCGTGTCTTTTTAGCTGCCCAGACTTCGCCACCCTTTCCTAATGATACAAATATCTGGTTAGACTTCATAAAATCGGCTGTCAGTATTTTTAAGGAAAATATGTAAAAATCAATGGTTCTTCACAGATCAGAGCAGAACAAGACACGGGTAGAAGCCCATTGTCAGAAAACATGCATGAGACGTCCGTAAAGCCACCTAACTTTCGCAACTCCTATCTCCCTTTGTATTTATTTAAATATCTAAGTTATTCCTCAAAGCATAAGGTTCATTTCACTTTGCAGATAAAGGATAAGATACGAAGTATGGTAAGTGAGTGTTGGAAATGCGGCTTGCACGCTGGAGATTAATATCCGGCACAAAATGTTATGCATTTTACTGCCATAGTGCAGTTTACGGACACGACACATCGCGCCGCCGAGGAAACTATACCATAGGGTTTACGTACACTGCCTTTGTTTTGGCGTAGTCGGTTAAGAAGTTGAAATAGCAAATTTCATGCATAAGTACTATAAACAAGGTGGCAATTGACGTGGGTTTCACAGCACTTCAGCCGCGTAGTTCTGTTAAAGCTGCGACTAGTTTGTCGAATGAGCGAGCGAAGAGAAGGAAGTCCTATGCTTGAGCTTGAGTTGAAAATCGTTTGTCTGTCCGGCCGGCGCCCGGTGTCCGGTGTCTGTCCCGCTGTCCTCCTCTACATGTCGCATTTCTAAACCTGTTCTCGTGAAATTGTGTTAATTGAAAAAAGATAGGCTCGTGAGCGTGAGTTCTACAGCTCACGAGCCACTAGTTTAAATGTCAAGTCTCATATAAGTGCAGTTACAAAATGACAGTTTTCTGAGGTCACGGGAAAAAGGGCGAACGCGCTTGTGATAGCTCTGGGTCACCCACGGTCCATAGGCTACGTAAGAGATTCAAGTGCTTGTTTCATCTAAATACATACAATTTGATATATTTGGCTGAAATACAGTTTTGGCTATCTTACTAGAATTAGATCCAAAAATGTAGGTATATCTTTGACTTTGACTTAATAAATCATGGGAATACGGTAGATTTCACCAATAAAATATCATAGTATAACCTAAAAGGCTAGCATACAACATAAATCAGCGACTCCTAGCATGACCGCGTGTGAACAAAGCCTACATCAGCGCTATATTCATTCAAGATTCCGTATTAGACGCTCATTTCCATTCAATTTGCCATACAAGACATGTTGACGGTGAAAGCCCGGCTTCATATTAATCGCATAAACAATTTCAATTTGGTCGTGATTTTATGTATGGAGCATCGTAAGCTATACTGATGTGCTTAAATATTGAACTGTTTTAAATAAGGTACAAGTTCTGATAAGAACATGGGCAATATGCTCCGATGCAAACTACGAAAACTTTACAAAAAATATAATGTTTGTGTATGAAATTCAGTGACATAAACGATTTAATAAAATAGCGACAGATCTATTTCTTTGTCAGTCAGAAGCGGCGCGTGATAATTTTCGAAGGGCAAACCGGAACAAAAAAAGTTATGAAATAGTATAACAGTAAAAATTATTTACTATTATACTATTTCATATAGACGAAATAGTATAATAGTAAATAATTTTTAATCAAGTCGCTGGGAATCGGCTTGTATGGGCGCTCCGCCACTGGTACTTTTACAAGGAAGTCACTAGAAATCAATTCAGACAATCCGCTTTCATTGACTATGACATTTTGGGAACGCTCTAGAATCCGTAATTATCTAAACAATGTGGGATGCCAAAGAACCAATCTGGGACGACGCTAGTTAAAAATAATCGCCACGAGTCAATTGGACCAAAAAATGTGCTGCGCTCTTCATTTTACCTCGAAATTGCAGACACTACGCCGAACACGTCAGTATCTTCAGAGACTGCCCACACGGCAGCTATCGCTTCATCAGGTGGCAGGCAGGTTCCCACGCAGGACACGGTCGACACTGCGCAGGGCTCGCAGCAAGGGAATAGGTAATGATAATATTTAAAACCTGGCAATACTAATATTATACATGCCAAAGTGTGTCTGTCTGTTACCTATTCACGCTTAAACCGATTTAGATGAAATTTGGTATAGAGATAGTTTGAGTCCCGTGCAAGAACATAGGTTAGTTTTTATCCCGGAAATCATCCCCTAAGGTGGTGAAATGGAGGATGACAATTTGTATGGAGCTACGATATAAACGAGTTCCAAGCGGACGCAGTCGCGGACAGATGCTAGTCTCCAATAAGATCTCGAATAAAGCTGAAGGTGAAAACTATAAAAAAACATGCCTTGGGGTCCAAGTCTGTGGATACAAACCCTGAGATGAGAGAAAGGACACTACATTTAGGAACGATCACATGCTATAATTATGCTATAATGACTTAGGTATCGCCCACTAGGCTAACCGGTCATTGAAAGTCGTTCGTTGTAATGTTTTATTGTTGGTAGTGGCGACGTACGCCAAATTCATCTCTGTCATGGCCATCCGGCGGTTTATTGTGATGCAATGAAGTAGCGACAACCCTGCAGCGCCGGCAGCCTACTGTACAGGTGGGATCGTACGTGATTTACTTCAGGTGACTTGTAAAAGCGTTTTATAAGATTATGAGGTACATTCCAAAGTGCTCGAGTAGAAATAGTAGTAAATCCATTACACGAAAGCTATCACAATATAAGATCAACTTAATAATTAGGATAGTAACCTAATATCTTAACGGAAACAGTTGCGAGTGGTAGCTGATGCAGGATCACAAGGAAATAAAAAGTTCATCCACCCTTTTCTGTGTTACAATAATTTATGGTCATAATAACCTGTCAATGTTTCGACTTACTCACTTTCATTTACAAACAAACACAATAGAGAAAGAAAAAAACAACACAACATCCCCAAATTAACTACTAGTCGGCCACGCAACTACAGATTCTCAGCGTCCATAGGCTATAGTGTCTACCTACTATCATCTTGTTTGCCATCGTGGAGATATAAATAAAAACATGATAATATGTTTTGATTTATATCTCCGTCAGTATCGGGAAAGTCCCTAGTTTCATTTCGACATGTATTATTAAAACCTACTGCATTTAAAACAGCGCGGACACACGCTGCGCAAAAAGCTAAGAATACTTTGTCTAGCTCCAGAGTCTAGACTGACAGGCGATTGTCAGAACAAGAAAAACATGACTGGAGTAGGAACTAGACATGGCAGCTAGGCAAGCGTGCATAATTACCCGAATGGTTTAACTGTTAATTTTGAAATAATTTATTGTATCAGGCGTTACTTTGCGGAAGTCCATGATATATTACGAGAACAATATTTATTTGCTATTCCGCTAAAAAAACCGTGCTGGTCTATCAGTGAAGATAAGATGCAACTATTTGCGTATAAACATGCAAAAAATTACAGCAAACCACCACCAATATTGACAAAAACCTCGACACGTGTTTCGCCTCTCTACGAGGCATCATCAGGAGATGCTGGCAGGAGATGTGACCGCCCGGAGCCGTCCGCCATATTTATATTCTGTCCCCCCATACTACCATTCATGCGTGAAAGAGATGGAAGAACACGTAGTAACGGTGATGACGCAACATTCAATTGTTCGTTAATAATAACGCCTCTCATCACCATCACCACCATCATCACCACCACCGCACCATCACCGTTACTACGTGTTCTCATGCCAGCATCTCCTGATGATGCCTCGTAGAGAGGCGAAACACGTGTCGAGGTTTTTGTCAATATTGGTGGTGGTTTGCTGTAATTTTTTGCATGTTTATACGCAAATAGTTGCATCTTATCTTCACTGATAGACCAGCACGGTTTTTTTAGCGGAATAGCAAAGAAATATTGTTCTCGTAATATGTTAATTTTGCTTGAAATAATACGGATGAAACTGAACAATTTGATGATTAAGAAAAATGCTACGACACTGATGTTCAAGTTTTGTTTCGGGGAAACTCAATAGAATGAAACCTCATAAACGTTATACATTTCTATGGAAATACTGGTTATCTACCGTTACAGCACCCATTTTATGATCATTGTGTAGGTACCTATTTAAAAATCTTTATAATAGGAAAAATAAGTTGAAGCGTAGCGTTCCCCTATTATCTTCGTAAGTTTTGTTTATGTAAAAGCAACTTATTTTTACTGTTATCAAATTTCATCCGTATTCATTTATTGTATTTGAATAGTGTTCTGCAGAAATACACACCAACTTTATAATAACCTAACACTATTATTTAGATATATGCACAAAGGCAAACTTATCCGTGTGAGGGATCTTTTTCAGTTACCTGAGGGTCGTTCAAAATGCATTATTGCAGCACTATGGCGCGATATCTTAGAGTCACCAATGATTAATCAATTTAATCACGTTTTATTTTAAAAGCTATGTAGATGACAACATGTTGGATGCTTTCTGAAAACCCCTGTTTTATCCTTCCTTCTTAAGAGGAAACACAAGGGCAAGATAATTGGTATCTGTAAAATGTATTGCTGTCGCGCCAACCTCCAGCCTCCCTCCGCAGAGCGCGGTAAAGACAACTGCAGCTTGGACCGAAAATACCTTTTAAAAGTACATAAAATCAACGTTTCGTAGTGCCCTGATTTCTTCTCCAAAACTTGACCTATTTTACTACTTTTTATTAAAAATAAAAGAAAGGCTTTGGCCGTGTTCCTATGTTTTCCTTTTTTTTTATAATCTAGTCAAAATTGTTTCTGGATGTTTGAACACAGCGGAAAATCTGGCATTTTCCTTAGGTTTTTGAAGGTTGATATCTCTTTTAAAAATAAATATATAAAAAAAACGAAAACATACGAACATGTCAATAGTAGCCAAAGATTTATGGAAAAAAAATATATTGTTCTACTGCCATTATCCAGGGAGAAAACAGGGGACTACGTTTCTATGGAAAAACGGACCTTGTGTTTCCTCTTAATTTCCATAATAATCTACAACAAAATATATTAGCAGATGGCGACATAATACTTTCTGAAAAGCCCTCTGATTTACAAAATATGTTTTGATGAAATCAATCTCTCTCTTATTATGCAGAGCTTGCATATTAAACGTGATAGAATATTCTCGAATTCACTCAAACAATACCGAGACTAAAACATAATAGTTATCTTCAGCCATAATATACCCCTTTCAAATCGCATCATGTATCACACAAATTACACACTAGACGCATGTTTACGTGCAAACAAACCAGTGAACAACGATTTTTTTAAATATCAGAACCCCGCCATTTAAAAACATACCTTGTATGTAATCATTTAAAGTCTAAATTTAGCAGAACGCGAATAAGACATTGATAAGCGGCTAGCATGCGTGGAGACGCGTGCATAATCGCATGCGCATGATTCAAAAACTGTCTCGACACCAATAGTGGCCAGTGTAACCTGAACTGTAGAACCTAAGAACTGTATTATATCGGAGGTCCGGATTGTGCTGGTTTGTATGAGGAGTTATGTTGTGAATGGAAATAGTGATATGCGAAGAGGCGGCGCCGACGCAGCGAGCCGAATCGGGCGATATTAGTGATAAAACAATACTTGCTAGTTCGAGAATGTTCTAGGATAAAATCATAAATACCTCCCTTTTTCGATTTTGTACTTGGACATATGCAACAGAGATATAAGAGTGTAATTATGTTGCAGGTATATGGCACTCGACGGGACGTCGCTTCATGACAAGGTTATATGACTGTTGAAACTCGCTTTGTTTCAAAGCCAAGAGTCATCATAAAATAAATAATTGCAGCTTGGAGAAGTTGAAAAACCCCCAGCATTTTCATTTCAAAGTTCAATATCTCAAAACCGGCTGAGCCGCTTTTGTTGAAACGTAGCTTGGAAACATCTCGACCAGATCGGCTATTTGGACAAAATAAATCGCTTTAGGAGCTACGATGCCACACACAGACACACAGACACACAGACACACAGCGCGTCCAACTTAACACCCCTCTTTCTGCGTCGGGGGTTAACAAGGAATAATTTGTTTTATGCGAGTAGCTTATCCTTGGTTGCCTGTTTTATACGAGAAGCTTATCCGTGGTTGCCGGTTCTATGCGAGTAGCTTATCTTTGGTTGCCTGTTTTATGCGTGTAGCTTATCCTTGGTTGTTTGTTTTATGCGAGTAGCTTATACATATGCTTGGTTGCCGGTTCTATGCGAGTAGCTTATCTTTGGTTGCGTGTTTTATGCGTGTAGCTTATCCTTGGTTGCCTGTTTTATGCGAGTAGCTTATCTTTGGTTGCCGGTTCTATGCGTGTAGCTTATCTTTGGTTGCCTGTTTTATGCGTGTAGCTTATCCTTGGTTGCCTGTTTTATGGGAGTAGCTTATGCTTAGTTGCCGGTTCTATGCGAATAGCTTATCTTTGGTTGCGTGTTTTATGCGTGTAGCTTGTCCTTGGTTGCCTGTTTTATGCGAGTAGCTTATCCTTGGTTGCCGGTTCTATGCGAGTAGCTTATCTTTGGTTGCCTTATTTATGCGAGTAGCTTATCCTTGGATGCCGGTTCTATGCGTGTAGCTTATCTTTGGTTGCCTGTTTTATGCGTGTAGCTTATCCTTGGTTGCCTGTTTTATGGGAGTAGCTTATGCTTAGTTGCCGGTTCCATGCGAATAGCTTATCATTGGTTGCGTGTTTTATGCATGTAGCTTGTCCTTGGTTGCCTGTTTTATGCGAGTAGCTTATCCTTGGTTGCCGGTTCTATGCGAGTAGCTTATCTTTGGTTGCCTGTTTTATGCGAGTAGCTTATCCTTGGTTGCGGGTTCTATGCGAGTAGCTTATCTTTGGTTGCCTGTTTTATGCGAATAGCTTATCCTCGGTTGCCGGTTCTATGCGAATAGCTTATCTTTGGTTGCCCATTTTATGCGAGTAGCTTATCCTTGGTTGCCTGTTTTAAGCGAGTAGCTTATCCTTGGTTGCCCGTTTTATGCGAGTAGCTTATCCTTGGTTGCCGGTTCTATGCGAGTAGCTTATCCTTGGTTGCCTGTTTTATGCGAGTAACTTATCTTTGGTGGCCTGTTTTATGCGTGTAGCTTATCCTTGGTTGCCTGGTTTATGCGAGTAGCTTATATCCTTGGTTGACTGTTGTTGTTGAACCCCCGACGCAAACGAGTGTTTTACTTATATATGTATAAGTTGAACGTACCTTTGTGTCTGACTGGCATCGTAGCACTCAAACAGATGAACCGACTTGATTGAATCAGGTGTTTTAAACTTTGATTTCATGTAATTGTTGAACGTTGAAACATGTTTGATCCGTGTCTAGTATGTGTTCGATCACATTTTCTCCACCTTGAAACCTAGTGCTTGACGTCAAACTGGAAATTACATTTCATATGTTCTGCCAACCCTTTTTGGGAATACAGGCGTGTTAAGTATGTATGCAACTTGTTAGATTCCCAAGTATTCCTGCGCAATCATATCATAAGACACTTAACTGGCCGAACCTCGATCAAAACGCAAATTTCGCAACCAGCTCGCATCCCAGCAAATTGCCCTTCCAAGAGCGTACCTCATTAGCTTATAATAATTACATTTCAAAATAAACCAGCAAAACATACCCGTCCCCCTCTATCGCACTGTTGCACCAATAAACCGAACGTGACAAAGAGATCTAGATAACCCCGTATCAGATGAGATCGGGATCAGAAATGCGGTTAAGATATTAGTATTACAGCCTGCTGTCTTATTATTTATTACGATATTTTGTGTACTAGTGTACTAAGCAACAAGCTGTTTATTACAACTAAGTATACCTACTGTGAATTACGTAAAATGTAATGTTTTAAGTAATAAAGTTACAGTGTTGCTGAGAGTGCTTCAATAATATTCACGTACTATGTTTATGTGCTGCTCTAATCAGAGACTTGCTTGATAAATTAATATCTAGGTACCTAAAAATATTAGGACCTTTACGAGGAAATGTTTTAACCCTGCTTTTAACGTGGAGTTTGCAAAGGATCACATACCCACCGCTAAAGTTCTGAGTTCCTTTTATTACCAAAAGTTTCAGGGCCGAGTTTAAAATACATTATATTCGCATACGCTCCCACCGCACTTTTGGCTTGGGTTTAAATAAGATAACCCTAGTCCTCGACTTTGCACTAGAGTATGACATGGGCCCTTCATAACTAAGAGGATCATTCTTAATTTGAGTTACATTTTTAGTTGCTCACACAAAGTGTACAGTTAGCTTTTATCATACAAGATCCGGCAAAATGCGCAAAAATATTGACACGCCATTATGGCGGGTTATATTAGGGTTGTGACCGATACTTATTTTTGCACACCTCGGGTGTTAGTACTCATCTAGTTGACTGTACAATACCGTCATCAACTAACTACAACTTGGGACGATTCTAACGAGCCCAAACTCAACGGGGTGACGTCGGTTAAGTACCTATTTCCCATGGCCACCTTCTGTCTCCATCATCAGATTAGTTCGATTGTACCATAATATTGCTCAACCGAGTAACCTCTGCTGCTCTAACTGCTTCAATCAAAATTCACTTTTTGTCACACACACAAACGAACAGGTCAAGTTAAATAAAAGCTTGTAAAAATAGTGAACTTATTCTCGCCAACTCCTAAACAATCAAGTTTTCCTGACGGACAAATTAGAAGCTAAACCTTTGCTTGTCTTAAATATTCAGGCCGACAATAATCTTAATAGCCAAGACTCTTTAACAAAGTTTATAATATAACCTTTATATCTCTAAAGGTTATATTACGTTACTAGTGGGTAGTGACGCTGCCTACGAAGCTGAAGGTCCTGGGTTCGAATCCCGGTAAGGGCAAATATTTGTGTGATGAGCATGAATATTTGTTTCTGAGTCATGGAAGTTTTCTATGTATTTAAGTATTTATATCTATTATATAAATCGTCGTCTAGTACCCATAACACAAGCCTTAATGAGCTTACTGTGGGACTAGGTCGATTTGTGTAAGATTGTCCCCTAATATTTATATTTATTTATAAACTAAGTAATATAAACGAAAATATATTAGCTAAGAATAACTCCCATTTACGACTTATAAACCAACGTATTCATTAAAGCAATGACACGGTATAACATTTTATTGCACTAGTTCAGAATTATATATAAAATAAATAATACTCTTCGTGGACATTCCAGTCCAAAATAACCGGTTAGTACCTAATAATAAAATGACTTCGACTAAACAAAATTGTCGCATGTGTATCAATGAGGGTTTCCCGAAGATGAATTCGAAACGATCAACAATGAAAAGTTGTTTGATTATACATAAAGCAATGAATTGATTATTTGTGATTAGAAATGAATTGTTTTTTTTTTTTTTATATATATTATTAATGACGGTTTTAGGCTTTCACAATTCATAATATTGTATACAATCTTACAGATAAATCACCAGAAGCAATATTTAAAATAATTTTTAGTAAACGACCGTTTGTTTCTTAAATACATTAATTAAACATGTTAAACATTAAACGGCGAAGTAGTCGATCCTTGTGTAAAAAGTAATTCTTTCAAATGTATGAGCGATTCTAACGAAGTTCGATTATTGATTCCTAAGTGAGCATACAATTTTGCGAATAGTGTTATAGGAAACGATAATCGATGAAACGATTTTCAGTGAAATGATGGATTCCTTTAATCATCTATTTGATTGGTGGATTTTAAAATCTGACACCTCTGGCCACAGTGCTGCCGGCTGGAGGCATAATGCATTCCGGATACCCTCATTATCAAAGGTGACTAAAACTACTAGCTGAGGACATCACTGTCATTCATGTCTGTTATTCAGGGCCAAAAACAGGGACATAAAACTGCCATGTCTGTATGTATTTCCCTTCCAAAGCACTGAAGCGCTCAGTTAGTAGGTAACCACTCACTGAACAAATGATTTGATCTTTATTGATTGAACCTTTAGTTACATCAACTATTTGCTATCTCGTTCAAAAAAGCTAGTTCAGCGCTTACAGAACGCGTGTGCGCGGTTTTGTTTCCCCATTCCTCGTCGAGCCCATAATGTCACTCCCTTTCTAAACCAGGGGAAATTATTGAAGATGGAGGCTCGTCGAACTATGCACCTTGCCACACTACTCTTCGGCATCATTAAAACTAAGGAACCTTCATATCTTTTCCAGAAGCTTCCATTTGCGAACCCTCGTCCTAGAAGGATCCCTCGACATCTGTCCTCGACACGGAAGTGCGTCTTTTCGTGGCAGCTTTACCTCTTCTGCCACGAAATGCTGGAATAACATCCCACCCCCTATCAAAAATGCTTCCACATTAAATCATTCAAAAAAAACTTAAAAATGTATTTACTAGATCAACAAATAAATCCAGCATAGCCTTCCAGTGTCTTTATGTGCATGATTATGTTTATTTTTCGTACTTGGTTAGCAATTTATTTACAAATATAAGTTCTATATGCATACCTTGTAATTTTAGATGAAACTCATTTAACAAGAATATTAGTGTATGTTAATAAAACCCTTAAATTAGTAGTACTAAGTAACGTGCAGTTCTGTAGCACACCACATGTGGATCCACATAATACCAGCGTCGTTTCACCTTCCGTGGAGCGACATTATGCTGAGTGGACTCCGTTTTCGCATCTAATCTTAGTTTTAATATAGCGTCTAAGTGTGAATCTAAAATGTACTTACTGTTATTTGCGAAATAAAGTTTTTCTATTATATTCTATTCTATTTAATGTACTTACATTTATATCACGAAAGCCTCACTGGTTCATGGGATCCAAGGCTCCAAAATCTGTAACAACCAAGAACATTTCTTACTTCTGTTAACTAAATGAACCGTTGAGGAATTCCTAGTAAACTTAACATTATTTGAGTTGGTCGAGTCGTATCAAAGTTACCGTTCAAAAAGCGACTTTTCCGCCAAGGCTAGAAGATCGAGAGTGCAAAACATTTTTATAAAAATTCGGCTAGTAAAAAGATTCAACTTATAAGTATCCAAGTATTGAGAAAAGAGATCAACAGTCGCTTAAATAGTGTGTCGTTGATAAAAACTGATTGCGGTGGATTATTTATGCACGTCCCCGGTGAACGGCCCGCGACAAGGAGGGCTATTCGGATCGACGTATATTGCGTTACATCGGAGATGCCATTACCAAACTTAAGTCGAGAGGCTCGGCAGAGTGTTGGGCGTGATGGCAGATGAAAACGGTGTGACTTATTTGCCCAATTCTAGGTAAGAGGAACATCAGCCGTCCAACTCGGTGGGTTGAATATCGTGGGTGCTTCCTGGATAGACTAGCTCAGGACCGGGACTATTGGCTTTGAGGAATTCCTAGTAAACTTAACATTATTTGAGTTGGTCGAGTCGTATCAAAGTTACCGTTCAAAAAGCGACTTTTCCGCCAAGGCTAGAAGATCGAGAGTGCAAAACATTTTTATAAAAATTCGGCTAGTAAAAAGATTCAACTTATAAGTATCCAAGTATTGAGAAAAGAGATCAACAGTCGCTTAAATAGTGTGTCGTTGATAAAAACTGATTGCGGTGGATTATTTATGCACGTCCCCGGTGAACGGCCCGCGACAAGGAGGGCTATTCGGATCGACGTATATTGCGTTACATCGGAGATGCCATTACCAAACTTAAGTCGAGAGGCTCGGCAGAGTGTTGGGCGTGATGGCAGATGAAAACGGTGTGACTTATTTGCCCAATTCTAGGTAAGAGGAACATCAGCCGTCCAACTCGGTGGGTTGAATATCGTGGGTGCTTCCTGGATAGACTAGCTCAGGACCGGGACTATTGGCTTTCTAAAAACTTCTTTTCTCCAGGCAGGCTTCCGGGTAGAAGAAAGTGGTTTTTTTGCCTAGCTTTTTAATAAAAGCATGGATAATTGCCGGTGAAATATTATCCACCTCCTAAGATCATTAACCCAATACCACACAAGTTAGTACTGACAGGCGCGCATACCGAACCGATCACACGCTGGTTCGAAATTCGACTTGTTTGAATAACATGGCGACTTAAAAGGCACCTTGGTGAAATGGCGATGTCACCGGCCAATTGTAAAATTATACTATCCGAATGTAGCTGCTTTTTTCGCAAAAATACACATTGTTAAGAACTTTCATTATTTAAATTGAATTCGTTCGACTACGTCAAAAAAAATAACTATCCTATCTATCTACTACTACTACTATCATAACTGCAAAAGTTTGGATGATTGTTACTAAATCACGCAAAAACGGCTGAACGGATTAAGTTGAATTTTAGTAGGTACATGAATAGAGTATAGCCTGGATTAACATATAGAATATTTTTTATTTTAGTAAAAGCCCAAACAAAAAGGAAGTCAACGCGAACGAAGACGCGGGCATAAGCTGGTTTATTATATTTGGGTACTTTCGTGACGTAGTCGAACGAATCAAACAATGATGCAAGTTCTTAACAATGTATATTTACCTTGGAAAAATAATAAAAAGAGGTAGACGTCGGGACGAGATCAAGGAAAGAATATAATGACAATGTTACAAGATGTCAAAAACACAGTGAAATTATACCCCAGTCTAAACAAAGCGCTTTCAAATAACAAATTCCGATATCGGAACAAAATCGTAACAAGGCGAGATCGTGCTAAATGTATACCGGCAAAGATGTTCGTATCTAACATTGCCGACTATACGGCGCCTTATACGGACGGTATTATTGATAATAGCAATGCTGTGCTAGGACCTAAATACTGGGGGATTTATTGGCACATTTGTAAGGGGTACGCTTATAGTTTTGTCTCGGGAGACTCTGCATGGTCCCCTAGTTATTCCTAAGCTTATTAGTGGAGACGAAAAAGAGGACGAAAAATGACCATAAAGGTCTAAAGTAGCGCCATTGCCATTGCCATTATGCAGGCCTGGGGGCGGGGTGTCAAAACGATACCAGGCAGGCGTTCAGTTGCGTTGCGCATACCGAGTTTTAGGCACGGGTTTGGGTAGTTTGTAAGGAGCTCGCATTTTATGGTTTTTTTCGTTCGCTGGTTGAGATAAATTAGCTGAAAATGGGACGGTTGGGGGACAATCATACTATGTGGCGTCTCTGGAGACAACAAACGTATTTAGCATCATAAACGTATACACACACGCACTAAATACAAACACAGACTGCTAATACCATATCCCCTCCTTTCGGCTCTGCCGTAGTGGGGCAAAACTGCAAGATCAAGCCCAATTGAATCCCACATTTTAAACACAAAACATAACATGACTTGATAAGCAAAGAATTATCAACACAACAATTAATTTTACGAGTAAATCACAACCACATGTAGCAACATCGCTTTTATCTCTGTTCGTCATAACGGAATAAATAAAACATTTGGGTGAGCGACAGTTTTTTAACTCGTCTCTAGGCAATTTAAGCGTTATCTTAGTTCCGAGAACGCGAGAAAAAAACGTTCGGTGACGAAAACTGCGACAAAACTGAACTTTTATCAAGGAGATGAAGTGTTTGCGTCTAGACTTAAATTATGCATGCAAAAGTATCTCTTAAGCTGTTTACAATAGGTATGAATTGCTTTGGTTATCGATAAACATTTGAGATACGTCGCGCGATATTTTTAGAGAAGCCTATTGCTTATTGTATTGTTTCAGTTGGCCTTGGTTTGAGGAAAACGCGCGTCGGCTCGGTACATGTCGTTGAGTGAAAGTCATCTGTGCACGTCTGTTACAATACTCCTATAACGCCAGCCACAATAACGCCACTACTTGTTCTCTAGGGACATGTTGTGTTCTTGTTGGTGAGTAAGGTTGCTAGAGCTCCCGATGATGCGCTTTATTGAGAGTGAGGCTGCATTTGGCTCTGGCTGTCACAACGTCAACAAAAGGTGTTACGAGTATAAGAATAAATAAGAATATGGTTAATACGAAATAAGAAGTGCCACAAGCTACTGCTCGTTTAATAATAAACTAGTGGCTGAGGCCTACTACTCGTTGGACGCCTATTTTCGAGTGCCAGACTAAGCAATAAAAAGTTATTGATGACAAACAGCAACTCAACTGGTTAGTTAACCAAATAATTGTAAATTGTAATAGATTTGAAGCACCTAGTATTAAGATATAATGACATGTAAAATATTTTTTTTATCAATAAATGATCGTATTGTATCGTATCGTACACAATAAGTTATTGTCAATAACTTATTGTGTACGATACGAACCATCGTCTAGTAGATGATATTAAGAGTCCTTACGGCTAAAACGAGCGAATTTCGCAAAATGCTTGCTTTTTCATTCAAGATTACGACGTAACTATAAGTATTTATTCAAAAACTGATAACGTACATAAATAATTATTTCTTAAACTAGGGGCTAACATGGTTCAAATTTTTATTTTCTGATTCTAAACCTAATATAAATGAGTTTTCTTGGGAGTCTTTTTCAAATTTTGCAGTGAGAAGTGTCGTTTCGGTTCTCAATGTTGCAGTAAACAAGAACCATTAGGTACATGAATGATTACAATTCACATCACCAAATCTTTTACGAGGGGCTGAATGATTGAAAATCAAAGATTCATTTTAAAAAATTGATAAAACACCTTCCGAGTTTTCTTAATTTTTTTGGTGAAAACAGGATTACATTATATTTTTTTACCGCAAATTGTACTTTTATTTCGTTTTGTAAAAATAATACGATAGCAAAATATAACTTTATATTAACCCATAAAAAAATAATCATAACTATAGGACCTACGATGCCGTAATTTTTTTTTTTTTAAAGACGTATAAATCACGCTGCACAGACGCCGAGCGCCGAAATTTTTATTTAAAAAAATATTAAGAGGTTAAGAAATGATTATTTAATTACGTTATCAGTTTTTGAATAAATACTAATAGTTACGTCGTAATCTTGAATAAAAAAGGAAGCAGCATATTTTGCAAAATACGCTTCCGCTTCTGCTTATGTGGGCGTAAGGACTCTTAAATCTGATATAGCACGGATTTCTGCCTTTTGATTGTGTGACATAATATGTTCTTTCAAGCTCTCTAGGGTTAAGAGGTGGATGAAAAGCTATCCGCGTTACATTTTATGGCTACGAGTATAGCATAATATTCATGATTTAGTATCAGTGACTGTAGTCAGTGATCTTTATTTATCAAGTGTACACAAATTGCCGTTGTTAAATGAGTTGTCATCCTCACTTAACAACGGCACAAAAGTCAAAGTTATTTATTATTCAATTTAGAATTTGAATGTCGATAAACTACCACCGATTCGGAAAGAAAACGGCGTAAACAACTTGGCGAAGTATAATTTCAAAATTACACAGCTACAGTAGAAATAAATTATATTCATTTATTTTGATGACCGCTTTAGCCTAGTTGGTAGGGACCCTGCCTACGAAGCAAGAGATCCTGGGTTTGAATCCCGGTAAGTTGTCTGATGAGCATGAATATTTGTTCCTGAATCATGGATTTTTTCTATGTATTTAAGTATTAATTTATCTATATAATTATGTTTATCGTCTTCTAGTACCCATAGTACAAGCTTTGCTTAGTTTTTTAGATTTGTGTAAGATTGTCCCCTAATATTTATTTATTTATTTTATTTGCGATAGATTCGTCGTGCAGGACGTTATCACTGCTAAATATCTCTGTCCATGATGTAATCGTGTATCTTATAATACATATACACTCGAAATAAGGTCTGTTTTACGACAGATTTGAATTTAGAGTCACATTTCTGGGTTGACAAGTAACAACAACCCCATGGGGCTATATTTACATGTCAACCGAGAATTGTACAACGAATCATTGTCATACGACGGTCAAGCTGGTGAAATAGGAACAAAATTCGTAGAATCAACACAAAGGTATCGGCTGTTGTGTAATCGCGAAAGATCGCATCGATGGCTTCGAAACAAATCATGAAATAACAGCAATTCGTGGGCATTATAACAACGTTTTTGTAAAATTACACGTTGCACGATACACGAGGTATGTTTATGGAAAGTGAGGTCGTCAATTTTAGAATGTGCGGGCATTTCGTGTAAAAAACTGACGCTGGTATACTTTGCCGTACTTTCATGGCCATCAAGTCTAATTTGCGTTCGCGATATGCACATCAGGCTTAGATGAATTTAAATTGCTTGATGTCTATCTTCAGATGGAACGTCTCGTTGGAATATAAAATATAATAAACAATAATTCTTACATTCATTTAAGCTACTTAAAAATCATTAGAGTTTCTTTTAGGTTATAAAAATAACCGAAATGACAGATTGTCAGGATAGACTGCTAATCTAACGGGGACCATAAAACGAAAAAGTAGCACAATAGACATTATTTTGTAACATATTTTCACCATGTCAAGTCTTCTGAATGTGTCTCTTTATTCAAGGACCAACTTGGATCAATTGTTGTTAGTAAGTAAGTACGCTAATATTAGCTAGCTTAAACTAATATTAGTAATGACTATAACAATAAGAGCCTTATCACACTTGCGATTTCCAAGCGTATTTTGTATGAAGGCGATCACGCAGCGTGTTCGCCGCGACTGATAATTGTATAGAAAACACGCTCGCAAATCGCAAGTGTGATAACTTGATAAGGCTCTAAAAGAAATCAGTAATACACATAGGTTCGAATCCCGGTAACGACCATCTAATTGTGCCATGTGCACGAATTTTGTCCCTAAGTCTTGAGTGTATTTAAGTATTTATTTATCGATATAAGTATGTATACCGTCGTCTAGTCCCCATGGTACAAGCGTTGGTTAGTTTTTTTTATACTTCGACGGTGGCAAACAATCATACAGACTTCCTAACGGTAAGCAAACACTGTTGCCTATGGACGTTTGCTACACCAGAATCAAAAGCCGACCCTTTATTGATTTGAGAATTTGTTGTGTTTGCAGCTAGAGACAAATAAACCCACACTGTCAATGCAACGCACCCCGGGAGCATCGTTTGGTACGAGAAATATTTCTAGGAGCGGAGTCTATACAGCCCACAAAGCCACAAGTAGATTTTTATTCTATTTTAACACTTTAATGAACAATTAATCTTGTTATTAAGTGCGGCATATATTAAGACTTCCTCATGTTGGCCAGTTGATGCATATGTTGTTAATCCACCGTTTTTACGCCCTCCGCAGATCCATCTGCCACACTTTACGGTCGGTGCGGTCGCGAAAGTGATACTATTTGCATATCAATATCGCTTTTATACGGAAATCCACACTTAATAGCTCCAGTCGCCTTCTGCTGCGCGAAAACAAAGGTCATATGAGCGTTGCTAGTACCACTTTCACGAGCCTTTCTAGTTGTATATGGCAGCGTAAGCGATTGAGTATAAATAGGATGAAATTACCGTTCAAAATGAGCACACGCATATAAGTTAGATATCGTATACGTGCAATATTTTCAATTTAAGTGTGTGGTCAAAACTAATAATGGAAGTGTGTGAAAGATGTACGAGTTAGGGTGGTGGGTAATATTGTCACGTTTCTCTTCCAAGTTAGATTTACTTGTATCTGAATAGTTTAGCATGCTTGTTGTCTCAATCTAGTTATCGTTGGAATTTTATAAAACAAACTATACTAGGTACATTGTGCAAAGCATCTACAAACTTAGATCAATTAACCCAATAAAACAGAGTTGTGCCGAGATTTAACTGCCGTATGTTCAGTTCCCGATACTAGTTAGGACATATACATTATACATACATAATACATAATATACGGACATAATGTACCTAACAACTCTGTATTTTACAGCCTACCTATGTTCTACAATAAACATTAATTCTGATTCTGATTCTGATATGGAGCTTTGATAGATCATCATCGTCATCAGCCTTTATTCGTCCCACAGCTGGGCACGTGCTTATAGGGGCATTAGGTACACACAACCACAAACTTAGAGCCATTATCCATACATTTCAGGAACCGAATAATGTTTTCCGTGTCTGTAAAACCCTATGATCCGCTGATCACGACAGTAGTTAGGTATACCTATAGTTAGGTTTTATGGGCATTGCAAAACAAGTGAAGTATTTAGTCAGCTGCCATATTTTCTATCGCAGTAGTGACGTAGTGATGTAACGCTCGCGGCAGTAATCTCAGTGTTTTATGTGCGGAGACGCCAGGGACGAATGATTAATGAGCACATCACTAGCGATAGCCAGCTGGTATTCACAACGACCATCGCCTTGGGCGAACCATTATAACCTTTTTATACCAAGATGGTGGCAAACAAGCAAATTGCATGTCTGGTGGCAAGTCCAAACCAGACTTTTGCAATTGAGAAGGCACGAGTAAAATTCCGATCCTTTACTGAATTGAGGATGCGCTGCGTTGTCATCAGCAGGAAGACCAGCGTGCTGTGTCGCGGGACAAGGACTATCCGTCCTTTCTAAGTGTTATAATTAGAATGAGACGGATAGTGCACCAAAACAGTTCTATATGTCGGAGCATGATTAAAGACTAGGCGCCTCGTCTTGATTTTCTCTGTTGGGCATGGTGTGGGTCTGCCCGAGCAATAAGACGAAGTAGGTGTTATGGTCACATGGCGTACTTTATTTTAATGAGCGTTTAATAAATGATACAGACAGCAAGTCCACAAGTGGCAGAGCGACGTGCTCGAACTGAACATCAGAACTTGAGTGTCCAGGTTCAGAGGAATCCGAGTATTTAAAGGCAGTCGCTCCGTCCCCACCAATGGCCGTGCTCGTGCAGCTGCAGTGTCGCAAACAACACCTGCAGCTTGCACGTGTCCGTAGTTCTTCCATGGCAACGCCTGCAGCCTGCAGCTGCCAGGTGCTCTGTCGTCTACGCGGTGACTGCTTATTCACGAAGCATGCATTCTCTGACATATAGATACACCGCGTCCTAGGGAACTCTGGCAACCTTACTCACCATCAGGAACAAAATACATACTCACAGAGCAAGTAGCAGTGTCATTATGGTTGCAGTATGTAAGGAGGACGTACTTCGGAGTTTCAGCTGCTCCAAATATAAGCGAGATAACTTTCCGCTTTGCCCTAGCTATCTGAATGTGATCAAATTCAATTCAATTCAAATGTTTATTAATAAAATATAAAATTTTACATGTCAATTGTTTATACTATATGGGTACTTTTTTCTTTTTTTTTTTCTTTTTTTTCAAGAAGGTACATAACACATATTCAATTTCAAATTTACTCGCCAAACTGACGGAACAGTTTGTTGGCGAGACCGCGCTCATTCTTACAGGTATTATAATGCACCTAAGTTACTTACTACTTAAACGCAAATATAAATCTGACCTAAACATACTAGAAACTATAACAATAAAAAATTAAGGTAATTTTTCTAATAAAGTCTGTTTTAGCTTGCTTTTCACTACATTTAAACTATATTTTTTATCTTCTCTTAACCAATTAAATTCGTTATAAATGGTCGGGACCATGAACTTATTTGTTCGTCTGCCATAATAATTGTTAATATAATTTTGTACATATTTCCCTAGTCTAATATTTCTCGTTTTATATTTACTTTGCTTTAGCACTTTACTTATATATTCTAGTTACATTAAGGCTACGTTAGAGATATGTCAGGCGAGGCTGAGTCAGCGAACCAGTTACGTTTTGGTGTTGTACCAATTTACTACAGCAGGTAGGTAGGTATGTGCATAGTACATATTAGCTCTCGAAAAAGGCATCGACTGAGTAGAAGGCATTCGATAACAATTTCGTTTTAAGTTTTTTGTTGAATAATCCATCACTAGTAGCTTGTTTTATTTCTAGCGTGAACTTGTTATATACTTTAGGTCCTACCGTGTGCATACACTTCCTAGATTTGGCAAGTCACGACTTTGGTGGATAAAGTTCACCGGACCTTCTGCAATTCGCACCTCGATCGGGTCGATTACACATAGTCGTCACGATACTCGGGACCCAAGTTAGAATAGATTAGCTGCCCGCACGTGTATTACAAAGAACCTAGCAGAATCCACGGGATAAAATATATGCTTCTTCCATGCCGAAGGTCCATTCTAAACACTGGCGAAAGGATTTTTAAAATCAGATGATCTGCGACCATGGCCGGTTGCAACCCGTGTCGAAACGTCAGAAATAAAGGTAAATAAATATCGCCGTAGAGCAGTGTGCAATAATAATCTTAACAAATTAATAGTTTCGGAATTACCCCCTACATACAAGCATGTATAATGTCTATGGATGTTGGTGAGACGATGAGGGACAGATTATGAATGGCGTCGCACCCACAATATTGTCTCATTTATTGCTAATGGTGTATTAAAACGTTTTTCTGTCTCATACGTTACTTTCTAATAAATATAAGTTGTGTCGGTATGAACAATATTTCTTCAAAGCTGATTATCATAGGTATTGCTGTGGGCGAATTTTAATGAATGTGTAAAAGAGAAGAGATGCGGTGCAGTTCGGTTTAATGACAACTTACGCGTTGCGACATGGCGACTTTGCGGCTAGTTAAATAAATAAATATTAGATGGCAATATTTTACACAAATCGACCTAGACCCAAACTAAGCAAAGCTCTGCTAAGCGAAGCTCTAAAATTCTGTAAAAAGTGTCATCCGTAGGTTTTAATTTATTTATTTGAATTGTTAAAAAAGATGTAGGTAGGTACTCATAAATAATATTCCGTAAATACACGACGATGTTAGGGTTTCACAAAATCTTCCATATATCGAATTAGTTCCAATACTTCCAATCAGTAAAGGGACAAGAACTTTTTCCAGAAGTTTTTTTTTTGCAAACGGCTCCGATGCGCGGTTATACCATCAAGGTGCTTAGCTTATCCAATGACGAGGCGATGCTATATTTAACACAATAAGCGACGACATATCACCAGCCTACCGAAATAACAATCTCACTTCACGCTTGTCGTTGGAAACGTAAAAGCTACTTATGAATACTACCTATCACAAAAATGATGTTTATTACTCACTATCACCTACTCAGTATGCAAGAAAACTAAATAACAGATTAATTTCAAAAGAATAGGCCAAACAAACACTTTCGCGAAGATACATAAGCAATTAAACGTGTAGAATGCGAGGAAATAATCAGAAACAGCTGACTAGATAATATCCAGTACTGATTTGTAAATGTATACCTACAAACAAAATGGCAATGTTGCTCATTTAATATTCATTGTATATAACGCCAACGCCACGCCATGCAACTTAGTGAATAAACACAATAATAATTTTGTGATCCAGGCCAAAAAGTTTAAGAATCGTCAGAGTAGATCGATACAAAAACTAAATTATTAATCGTGCATTCAATTGTGAAACCGAGTACTCGTGTCATCAACGTCCAGTTGAAAGGGCGTCGGAGATGGAGCCGACGAGGGTGTGACTAGACATGTTCACTTGGGTAATCATTACTTTATTCATTCGACGTGTGCATAATCGGGTATAGATAGGAATTACATGAACGATTATTAGGATTGGTTGTTTCAGACCGTCAGTAATCGTAAGTTACGTTCGTTAAAATCTGATTGTATGGGAAGTTTGACAGTTATCTATGAGATGACAGCTGCCGACGCCATATTTAACGTTTATCGGTCTGTAAAGTGTTGATGATTTTAGCGTTTAATCGGCCCAGTAGTTTCCGAAATAAAAGTTAAATTCCCCCCTTGCTTGTTATAAAAAATCATCATCAACGCTCTTAAGCTTTGGTCTTGTCTGTGGAACTACTCTACTGCTACTCTACTCTCTTGACTTCCTCATACGGCTCGAAAGCAACTTTATCCTTCACTTGGCTTAAATATGTTAGTCTAGGCCTTCGTCTGCCCCTATTGCCTTAAATGTTCCCTTCAGAATCAGAATCAGAATATATTTATTTGTTTAACATAGGTACATAAAAGATCTTAAAATAATGCATATAGCGAAACACTATGTTTTGCCGGCTGGCGTACAAATATAATATTATTGTTGCATGCAATTTCATATTGTACCTCATTATTAGTTAAATTACATTGGTCATAAACAATTAATAGAATTTAATAACAAAAAATAAAAACAAATTGAATTAATGAATGTCAAAGTAAAACATGAGGCAATGAAATAATACAATAAAACAAAATAAAATAATGTTAACAATAATTCACAATAAATTTAAAAAGTCAACTATAATATAATAAAATTCCAATAAAAGTCCAATGTTCTTACGTAACTAGAGATCAATGTCATTTAAAAATTGTTGAATATTATAGTAACATTTATTAATTAATAATAATTTAAATTTATTCTTAAAATGTCCTAATTGCAAGTTTTTTATTGTGCTTGGAATTTTATTATATATTTGGGGTGCCATTCCTAATACACTTTTTCTTGCAAGAGCAGTTTTACATTGTTTGTTACGCAACTGACTTTCATATTGTGACCTTGTGGGGAGCTTTCGCGTGTCGGAAATTTTATTAAATAGGTTAGGGTTACATTTCACAAATATTGCAATTTCCAAAATATACAAGCTGGGTAATGTTAAAATGTTTAATGATTTAAAGTAAGGCACACAACTGTCTCTCATTTTTAAGCCACACATAGCTCGCACACATCTTTTTTGGGCTTTGAAAACTGGCTCCTTTTCTACCGAATTGCCCCAAAAAATTATTCCATATCTAAGGACTGACGCAACAAGTCCATGATAGGCGGCCATTAGAGAATCTTTATTTACCATTTTAGAAAGCTTATGAAGAGCAAAAACTGACTTATTTTTTTTTTTACACAAGTCATTTACATGGTGTTTCCAAGTGAGTTGGCTGTCGATAATTAATCCTAAAAATTTAGTCACTTCTACTTTTTCTATTCTAGTTCCCTTATAAAATGTTTAAGAAGAAGTTGTCGTGCCCTAATCAGATGGCCCACTATTCTGCCTCTCCTATTTTGGATAGTTTTTTTCTCTCCTAATATGCTCAAAACTTCTTCGTTCGTCTTTCTTTCCGTCCAGCTAATCCTCTCCATCCTCCGCCAGCACCACATTTCGAAGGCATATAGTCTTTCTTTGTCTCTCTGGGTCAGTGTCCTTCCATGTCTCACTCCCTTAAAAAACATATTAAGCAATATTTCGAATAATCATAACATAGTACTTGCAGGTAAACAAACTCGTGGTTAGACTGAATACAGTTGACATTTCTGTCGCAACACGCGATGGTCGGAGGGAAATGAATTCAAAATCGATTCCTGTTTACTGTACGAGGGAATTGAACCAGGATGCGATTACTTGGGTGCCATACGTTATAGCTCGATATGATAACATGTTTGAGTATAAGTATGATATATTATGAACTACTATCACAATACAGATATCGTCTTGAAATAAGATTATTTTCTTGACCCAGAGAAAAAATCTTTACTCTAAATAATTTCGCTTCATTCGAATTAATTAGAAGGATGTCAGTCTTCCTGATTAAGTTCTTGATTCAAGAATATTTACCACGAATAAAGTAGGTTTTTTTTCTGAGAACCTATAGATACTACTAATATTATAAAGATATAGTTTGTAGTTTTGTTAAGTTTGTTCATGTTCATAAACAAGCGTGAAATAACTACAATACAATACAATACAAATACTCTTTATTGCACACCTCACACAAACAAAGCAGTTAAAAAGAGAAACAATACAATAACATGTAGGTAGAGGTAGACAACAGGCGGTCTTATCGCTGAAGAGCGATCTCTTCCAGAGAACCTTTGGGTATCGGAGAAAGAGATAAAACTAGATTATATAGTAGGTGGTGCAGAGATTATAATAAGCCAAAAATCAAAATAATTATATTAATACACGTACATAAATAGCTCTATATATAAACATACATACACAAACATACATATATACAAATAACACAAATAAAAATATATAATACATAAACAGTCAGCCAATAATAATAATAGTAAGACAATCAGGGTTAGGGGAGAGACAAATAATGTGCTTTAAGAAAAGATTTGAAGTTACCGATAGATTTAGCTTGTCTTATATCAAGAGGGAGAGAGTTCCACGGTCGAATAGCCTTAAAAATGAACGAACTACTGTAAAATTTCGAAGATGATGAAGGCACAGTTAATAGCAAATTGTTAGAAGATGTAACAGAATGAAAATAACTAAAACGCTCTTTGAGATAGCGGGGAGTTGCAGGGTTAAAAAGTACACTAAACAGAAGCGAAATAATGTGAGAGTTACGACGATAACGGATAGAGAGCCACTTGAGTTTGGAACGGAAACTAGAAACGTGGTCATATTTGCGTAACCCAAATATGAACCGAATGCAGACATTTTGGAGACGCTCAAGCTTATTAAGCTGCTCCTCAGAAATGTCGAGATAGGATACATCAGCGTAATCAAGAATAGGAAGAAGTAAAGTTTGAGCACTACCTACTTAATCTATTGTCATTTTAATGTTTATCAGGGCCATCCACATCCAATTATAAATGTAAGCATCAACAAGATACTGGCTGTTTACGGAGTGATGCGCTACTGCTAACCGATTGATGCGCAGATACTTTTGATCCCGACTGTATTGAAACGTCTCCGATACCATCTCATCATTAGAGGCCCAACGTCACTCCTCACTCACGGGAGGCAACATTAGCTATTCAATTATGCAAACCTCGCCGATCAGATACCACATGAAAGGACTCTAAAAGCGCATTTAAATGAAACAAACACTCATCCAAATAGACAGATCAAGTAATTCAAGTACGATAACGTTATACAAATTCGTGATCCATCAATAAGAACGAGAAAGTTTGACATCGCGGGGTGTAAAAACCGTCGCAAGAGCAGGTACGCATCATTCACAACACTCGGACAACCAGTATAACTCTGATCTCTAATGACACAGTGATGAGGAGTCTCGGGGTCAGTTTATAGTGGTCATGCTCGCAGTCGTGTTTCGTGAGTAAAGCAGGCCACGAATAGAGCCTCGTTACGCGCTCGTACGGATGATGGATGGCCGTGTCTGATCGCCACGTGCGCCGCTGTCACACCCCATTCTCTCCAGAAGCACCCTTATTCCCATCGCAAATGGTCTACAATCCAGTGCAGTTTATTAATCTGGGTGTATTTTAGGTTTGTGTAGCGCAGCCGCGGTGTGATTGACAAGTCCGTACCGATAGAATCAGCCGTCATAAAATATAGCCAACACTAGTTAGGACACATTCATGGCTTATCGCGTCCGTCAAGAACGACACAATTTCATTTATATTAGTGCTATCAGATCTACAATAACATCATTATCCATAAAATAAAACTTCTTCTGCAAAATAAAACGCAGTAACTTACACATATACCTCTACACGTGAATGATTAGATTATTACATGATAAAAATGACAATGTATTAAAGTATGGTACACAATACATCGTATGATAAAAAAAGTTATTTTTGCAGCGGCCAAGGATGTTTTTTTTATAATGGTTTAGAGGACGTCTTAATACGCATAGATATATAAAATGAACTCTGCACTGCTGCTTACCTAAAAAAATTATTTACCTTATGCCCTTTGCATAATGTAGTCAGCATCATATAGTTAGTAGCAGCCAAAGTAGCCAAATATATCGGAACACGTCTTTATTACTATAGGAGTAAGGAAGTGTTACGATATATTTGGCTACTTTGGCTGCTACTAACTATGTGATGCTGACTGTACCACCTACGTATGTGGAAACTGTATGAAAACGGAAATTGCATTCAAGATACCCACTTGACACAATAGACAGGTACTTCATAAACGTTGCAAATACAAGTAACTTAATAAATCCGGCGCGTACACCACTAAATAATACTCGCGATACCGTGTAAGTGCATTTGGGTAATAAATAATGACGTTTAAGAACGTCAACAGGTTTCCGTGGATAGCATTTCTACAGGTGACCGCAGTTGGACCTTATCTCGACGAAGCAAGGTATACGAATGGTCATTTACGGTGGTATAATACATCACGTGTTCCAGGCGGCGACGGCGACCACGGCGGGCGGAGACCCGTTAGTTCGTGTCCAATAAATCCATGATGGTACGCGAAAGACAGCCACGAGGAACAGTCCGCGCCACACATCCATCTCCTGTCGGCCGCCGTAAGCCGCCTCGATCCGTCACACATACACCCGACACCGATAAATCACAATAAATTCCATTCCCTTTCGTAAATATCATTTAAATTCAAACCGAATATGAGCAATGGCCGCGTAAGGGAGACGAATGAATGGCGCTAGAATATAAATCTTACTTCCGACTTGAAAGCGGTTGTAACGATGAATAAAATGCTAAGTATATTGAATTTGTAATTATATCTACCGATAAAAATGATTTCATTCGATCATGAATTAGAATATATTAAAGATACGAGAGGTCAAATGGAATCATGCCGATAGTTTAATATTGTAATCATTCTTTCATCGAAAGCGCCGGAGAATTACTGTTGTCAAAGGTATAGCAAAAAAAATTTGCTAATAAAACCATTTGAAGACTTACTTTTATTCTATCAAAACTACGACATTATTATTCAATGTTATGAAAAAACCCTATAGCCACCTCCAGATTCCATTACGAGACTAGTTCCGTGATACCATAACATACCACTGCACTGTCACCGAATAAATAAGTCTGATTTCCAGCTCAATCGGACGGAAGCAACTGGAAAATAATTGCAACGAAAGAAAGACTTCCACACAAACATTGCAAGTGATCCTAGCTTGAAAAATTCGCGACATAATAGTTATAAAAATTGAAGATGACATCAGTTGTAAGATAAGCGGTGAAGGAGCGACAGATGTCCCTGGCCGGATGTTAGTCATACTCATACAGACACACAAACATAAGTACATTCATGCGTGCTAATAGAGGGAGACAATAATTTATAATTGAACACATCCCGTCGGTACTAACGGGCTCATTCGAATCTTAATCGAACGTTATCATAATATGAATTTTAATAAACCAAAATGGTTTCTACGTTGTTCAAATAGAAGTTATGTCTGCACAGGTAAGCTAACTAGGAAAGTGCAATTAACTGAACAACGAGTTCAAATATCGATAACTTCCTCTTAACATAACTAAAAGTCGATCAAAACAAGGAAATCTATATCTTTTTCGATTTCAGGTATGATCAACGGGCGTATATTCAGCGTCGATCTTAATTTGTACTGGTATCGGAAAACAAAAAGGCATGTATCTCGGAAACTGCACAATGGGCTTGATATTTCGTCCGTATGGGGATCAGTTATCATACCGCATTTAGAGAAATAACTCTATCAAACAGTGCCATTACGCTCCCCCGAGGCAAACCAGCGGTTATCCGCTCAAATACCATGGAATCAGCCACACATTAACCAAGCGGAGTGAGTTTAAGCATAGTTTAAGTATCGAAGATTAACTGCCTAGACCTGAATATAAAGTCACGTCTAGGCTATTAGCTAAGGGCTAAAGACAGATACACATGCAAGCCACACACGATTGGACGGCTTTCTTTTAAAGCCATTGTCTGAACTTTACCTTAATTGCAAGCTGCGCGATTCGCAACGTGGCTCGAGTCATCTCACCACCGCACGGCTATCACAGAGGGCCTACCGCCAACGGCATTCGAAGTTTTCGGATTTCGGATTTCGAAATTGAACTCGCAAGTCTGACAGAGAGGGCACACTTCGAATGCCTTTCGCGGTAGGCCCTCAGGCCGGTCCGCGAGCTGTGTCGCGGTGACATAAATTAGAAAGAGACGGATCTTGCGGGCTGTCTAGTGATAGCTGTGTTGGTTTCTAAATTAACTTGACTCTGAGATCCGTAACGGGGTCGTACAAAGTTGAAGAAACTCAAGAAATTGTCCGTGACAGACGGACAGACATCGAAAGATAAATAATTCTGGAATGCAACACTAAAAACAAAATTCGTATTACCTGTAGTCAATAGTTAACAGGTTTTTCTCAAACATGCAATGAAGTATTGACGTTGTGTTCTTCATAATGAGCTTCGAAGTGTCACGTTTCGGGCGCAGCGAGCGATTCCGCAATTTGTGGCACAGGATCACGGCGTTCAGCCATGAAAATTAAAGTTTGATTTCTTGGAGTTTTTTTAATTTATTTCATTGCATGTTTGAGAAAAGCACTATACATAACCTCGGCGTGAAAATGGGTTGCCGGCCTCATAACTATCCTCGCTACGCTCAGCCGCAACCCCTTACTTCCCGGCCTCTGTAGTAATGTACTATAGAGCATTTAAGTCATGATTTATGACACAGATGCATAAAAGAGGACTACTTTTATGCGGATTATGAGTTCAAACAAAAATTAGGCGTTATAGACAATGTCGATCGCTTCGTTCATGTGGACATATTCTCAGGAAACACGCAAAAAGTCATCTACAGCGGAGCGAACGTGTACCGTAATCGGAGGACTTATGCTGGTTTGCCAGAGGAGTTGGCCGTTTAGCGGTGAATACCAACCGCGCCTTGGAGGTTAGTTAGTTAATGCTAACTGTGGATCTAATGGAGAAGCCGAGCGGTTTTATGTGAAAAGTTAAATTCGACTAAAATGCTTATGTAGAAGGGCTCAATGACTTCTCTTTAAGACAAGTCGTGACAGGGTAACTAAACTATATGGGCAAATTTGTGTCATCCGAAATGGATTAAATCATGGTGAACGGATATGGCAACAGTTCTTAATAGATGTGCTCTGATTAATTCGCATACGTAATTGGTTTTGCGTTTCGCATTATACAGTCTGAGTCATTTAAAAAATCAAAACGCAAGGTAACGAGACGTATGCCTACATAAAGAAATCCGTCCAAGCCTCATCGATCACATCATCACACATCATTTGAAACTAAATAGGTAAAAAATGTGCTAAATGTGGCACTGGGACATAAACGGATAGCATAGCAATATTTCTAAAATAATAATCAAATTTAAATCGCTTTATCGATTAAGGAATCTACAACATGAAAAATAGAGAAAACAGGACGCAATAATCTCTCCTCCAGATCAAGTCGGTAGAACATTAAAGCACAAATCTTCATCCTTCCAGCGATTGTATTCCTAAAGGAGGCCGGCGTCCAAAATAAGAACACAAATAACAAAATCAAACCAACACCACAATGTTCTAGTGTCCACCTAAATCTCGTCACCCAAGCTACCTCCTGTTAACCTCATTGAAGCATCTCACAAGGTGCTCGATTATAACTGGCTATTATAACTCATAAACGACTGGACGAGCGCCCACGCTTCACGCAACGGCGCCACAGTGCGTCAAAAACATGTACACATATTTCAGCCTTATTGCAACGGGATAAGGTCTTAAAAAGTAAACATATATTTGATTTTTATTGCACTTGAGTAAGCTTTAATTGGTATTAAGGAGGACTACTGAGGTATATCTTGCCAACAGCAAATGATATACCTGTCTAGGATATCTAGTTCATTTATGCTTTACAATCGTCTACCTCTATTTCATAAACCAGTTATTTTTATAAAACGACCTCTCAAGTATTGAAATCTGCTAAACCGCTTAGGCTGCAGAGATTTCGAAATGTTTTAGAGACAGATATTTCTGCACACCTAGTCTCGAAATAAATTTACCTACCTTCGGCCATTGGGCAAAAATACAGTAAACTATCATTTATTAAACGTTTTTCTTTTCGGTACGTCATTTGGGTACTAGACTAAAAAGAAGGCCTCGCGTCACTAGGTTAATGTTTCGTTTATATTATAAATATTATAATGCACAATGAATATTCCGAGAAATAGAAATCGTCATGGTCCCGAGATATGGGATATGTTCTAAATTTATTATAACTTAGAACTGACCGCAAACTAGTTAGTCTTATGCATTTGTAGGTCCTCATGTGTATGTAAAATAGTTAAGTGTTATGGGACAGCCAATAAGTAGCAAATTCACCTAGCCCCAAACTATGATTATTGTTCTACGACGTAAACGACGTAAGACAACAAGGCTCATAACGATCTGAACAAATACATGACTGTCACGATACTCGTGATCTAAAGAATGGATTGAGAGAGCCTACCTTGTGTAGATCTTTAGAAAAGTATTGTATTGATTGGCGAGCTGATCCCTATTCATACATAAATTCGGTACGACATAATTAATAATTACCAAGAAACATTTCAATAAAACTCTGCAAAATGTATATCCGCCTAAACTAACGAATATATAAAAAAAACGTAGGTTAACATATTAAAATCTTATTCATTCACAGATTTAACTGAATGCGTCCATAACATGTACAAAGAGTAATAAAATGGTCGGATTTATAAAAACATTAGCCCATATTTCTGTGGTCGTGAATTATGGCCGCCCCGCCCACCGCGCAGGCTCGGGACTAAATAAAATTATATCGTAATAATATAATAACATACCGTGCTGGCGGTCTATTTCGCTCGGCGTACAGGAGATATTAAAATTATATTTGTCGCGCATGGAAATAATATTACATTTATAAATGCAAATTCGATTCCAAACAAATCGGATTGACGAGCCAGTGCATGTATAGATGTGTCACCCAATAATCGTTTATTCCCTTTCACGTTTTTCGCCATTTTATTATGTTACCGAACTTATACCGACAGTCCATTTTCCCATTAGTTTAGTTTACCTCATGCGGCCAATCCTCGGAAGCATTTTACACTGAACTCATGAACTGTTTTTAATTTTAAAAAAAGATTTTTTATAATTAAATAGTTTAATTTAAAATCATTAGGTAAGAGTAGGTACAGAGTGTGTTGGGAATGTACAGTCGCCATCAGATATATCGGAGCGGCCAAAGTGCTCACAAATATCTGAACACGTGTCTATTGTCGAGGTATTAGAGACGTGTTCAGATATTTGTGAGTACTTTGGCCGCTCCGATATATCTGATGGCGACTGTACCCAAAATAATTATGAATTATGATACATTTTCTTAATCGATAATTCATAGCAATGTGCAATTCTAAAGCTACTAAATAAAAGAACTTGATAACGCGAAAAATATTTTCGCAGAAATAAGTTACAAAAAATAAAACTAGCTACGACGCATGCGCCAAGTATTAAAATAATTCAAGCTCCGCCCCCATCGAAGCAACAAGTATTTGGATACAAAGCACTTGATGAATATTTTAGCCAATCGAACGCCAAAACCAACTCCGTAAAACAAAACCTCCGCTATATTACAGTCGAAAACATATACATGTAGGTAGGTACCTAAGTAAAACCCGAGCCAAAAATATGCTATTGTACAGTCGTTTCTCCAATATCTATACATACAACCTTTCAAAAATATCTACACATCCGTCTTGCGATCTCTATGTCCAGCAGTGGACGTCTTTCGGCTGATATGACGATGATGCCTCTTATGTCGTACGTAACAATTAAGAATGTGTATAGCAATTGTCTGTATAGATATAGGGATTAGAGAACTCTGCTGTACAAGGGCACAAATACCGTGTTCGGATGTTTTTGATCAGAGTTTTGTACAAAAGTAAATTTCAGTCGTACAGCATAACCGATAAACTAGATTGGAAAAGTTGAAAACCTCCCGAGACAATAAATCCTAGACAAAACATTAACATTCAATGAGTGCACATGAGTGTCCATAAATCCATACTCATATTATAAATGCGAAAGTTGCTGTTACTTTTTCACGTTTAAACCGCTAAACCTATTGAAATTAAATTTGGTATATAAATAGTTTGAGTTCCGGGGATGGACATAGGATAGTTTTTATCCCGGAAATCATCCCCTAAGGGGGTGAAACGGGGGGTGAAAAATTGTATGATCTACGACATAAACGAGAACGGACGGAGTCGCGGGCAGAAGCTAGTAAACTATATTTTAATGAGTACCTCCATCTACTACGGTGCCACATAACTACACACATGTTCAACTTGTATTATTTGCGTCGGGATTAAAAATGTTTTGCTGTTCCGTTGCATCCGCGTGCCGATCCAATTCCAGACGTCATTTTGGCAATAAGTTACCTTTTTTATGCTATATATGCTCTATATCCCAAAGCCATGGGGAACCGGAAACACAAATTCAAATCTACTCCAGGATACATTTGACCTGCGTTACACTGCGTGTCCCATAAAATCTTACAATATTATCAATTTAATAGACAAGCAGCGAAATTTAAGGCAACATCAATAAAGGTATCGTCATTTTTTAGAATATTTAGTGCATCAGAAAATACGTGATAATATCTAGTCGGTCCATAAGTTCTCAAAAGAAGTAGAACCTTCATTTCAGAAAGGAGATGAAATTTGATCAGCGCACTCTTGTTTTATCTAGCTTTTATAAAACTTATTGAAATTTTATCATCATCCTCCTAGCGTAATTCCCGGTAATGCCCCTAAAGGAGCCCGGGGTCCGCTTTGACACCTAATCCCAACATTTAGCATAGGCACTAGTTTTACGAAAGTGACTGCCATCCGACCTTCCAACCCAGAGGGAAAACTAGATCTTATTGGGATTAGACCGGTTTCCTCACGATGTTTTCCTTCACCGAAAAGCACGGTAAATATTCCGTACATAAGTTCCGAAAAACTCATTGGTACGAGCCGGGATTCGAACCCACGACCGCCGCTTGACAGCCGCATGCCTGAACCACTAGGCTACCGTAGCTTATTTTATACTGAATTTGAATTGTAACTGGCGTCACATTATGTAGATTCGAACGCTTTGTTCATTATTTACCACCTAGAACGAATAAAAATTTGAAAATGTTTATTAAAGCATTCATAACTTTCAATAAAATATGTCTTATCAATCAAAATTAGAATAATAACAGCGTTCGTAACTTATCGACGGCATAAAGCATATCAACCAAACTTAATCTTATCAGTATTTCATTCACAAAAATAATTTTGAATGGGGTTCATATTAATGAACACGTAATAACAATACTCTTATCACAGGTTTAAGGAAGTTACACATATAACACTATACTCATACAAATGAATACCTAACTAATAAGTCAAACAAAAAAAAACTCACCTGAACTGGAACCTAGAGAACTCCGAAACAAAACACGATAGTCAATTCGATTCACAGCACTCAGTTCAAAAACACCGATAGTGGTATGGTTGTACGACTGCGGCAGCGACCGCTTCCGAGGACGACACAGCGTGGAATGGTGGAGGCGCTGGGATGGCTGGCCGAAAGAACCGCGGCGCGGGGCAGGGGGCGTGGCCTAGCCCGCACCGGGACGGTGATATATGCGCATGTTAACACTCTAATTCGTACACGCCTCTGTCACGCGAAGCAAAAATGTGTCAAAAATAATTGTCGACCGTATCGCCTCAAGCATAAGACCTTGTTTATAACTAACTGTACTGGCGAATTCTTAGCTAATTGTTTGTCTGGTGAAAGTCGATATTCGGCTCATTAATAATGTGAGGTAAAAATTCGACTGACACTCCGATGAAGCGAGATAAAGTTTTCGTTAAACATGGCGGCCAAATGACAGACTAATTATGTTTGGGAACTTATTATCTGAGGCGCTTATCTTTAACTCAAGTGTGCATGGGAACTAAAATGAGCTTAGGTACCTACATATACTCATAAGAGTAAGTTCGCGTTACTTTGTACACATTTTTGTATTTCCTTCATATTATGTAGACAAACCAATAACTTTAGTAAGTAGATCTGATTTAATTGCCAAATTAATATTATCTATGTAACTATTATAACTTAAGCTATTTTTAACCCCCGACACAAAAAGAGGGGTGATATAAGTTTGAAGTGTCTGTGTATCTGTGTGTCTGTCTGTGGGATCGTAGCTCCTAAACGAATGGACCGATTTTAGTGCTGTTTTGTTTGTCTGAAAGCTGACGTGATCGAGATGGTGCTTAGCTACGTTTCAACAAAATGGGTTCTGCCGGTTTTGAGATATTGAACCTTAAAATGAAAATGTCGGAGTTTTTCAACGTTAGAAAGTTGTTGCTGTCATCCATCACTTATTCATTCGCATAGTTGTCACCTTAAGTTAACGGTTACAGCCTGTGACAATTTTGATGCACTTGGCGCACACACAAGTGTGCTGGTGACGCGAAACAATATAGTTTGGGAAAGATAAAAGAAGATCGCGATGCACCTGACATCTGCGAGGGAGCTATTCGACAAGCGAGGTCAAAGCTTCCAGTTTCCACCAGTACTAAGCCTACGCTATGCAAATAAACGATCCTAATTGGATCTCATACACATCTTTAACTACACAGCTTGGTACATCTCTATTGAGAAATCAGCCTCGTAATGGTGCCTGTTTCCGCCACTATCCATTGTAATTAAATCGATAATCACTGCGTTAAGAACACTATTCACTGCCTATCCCTCTTTTCTGGCTATTCTGAAAAAACAAAATTAGCTTTATAACGTACAAAATAAAGTTGAAAATTATAAATAAAGTAAAAGTTAGATAAGAAGTTTAGAGATTATGTAGCTGAGTAGCGGCTATCGGCGTTAGAGCACCATAAGTCTTGTAGACGTCTTATTAGACCATCCCCCAGAACGATTTATAGCTACTGTAGATACGGCATGCCTCCATTGCCTAGAAACAAGCATTAAAGATTTAATTAGATAGGTGGAGGAATAAATAAGCTTCGTAGACAAACCGGAATCATGTAATTGATCATTTCTACAACTTTATTTCCTTTCTTGTTAAGTTGCGGCTACAAGAGACTTAGACACATTAGACACATAGGACATAGAGTCCTTAATGACAGCATTGATTGTTACTGATTCAATTACAAATCTCACCAGGCTCACACAGGCTGTCTCAAAAGTCGACGTCACGCCGAAAAATAAGCCTATAGCCATAACAGGTATCGAAATAATAAAAAGTAAAACCTTTCCAGTGCATTCGACACTAACCTCAAAATACACCAAAAGTCAATACGACCCAATATCTAAAAAAACTATTCTCATTATGTGAATCAATCATTATGGGAATCGCGTGTTCTGCGATATAAATTCTAGGGTACCTTGGGAATGGAGCCTTCTGTGTATCAGTTTTTATGAGCTTCATTCCATTTGAAATTGGCTCATATTGAGAAAAGTGTAAATCAAGAACGGTTCATTTTGGTAATAAGTTAAATTAGGTTTCATTCCTTATGAGAATAGTGATTTTAGATATTGGGTCGTATTGACTTTTGGTGTATTTTGAGGTTAGTGTCGAATGCACCGGAAAGAAAAAAACAAATCATGTATTCGGCCTCTCACCCGTTTTCGGCTTGACGTCGACTTAGGACAGCCTGTGTATATGTAACCTCTATGAGAGTGAGTTTGGACGTGTTCGCAAATCATGCTTGATTATTTTCAGTCCTACTAAATACATAATAATCAATACTTCCATACTAATACCTATTATAAATGGGATAGTGTATGTGTGTGTTTGTTTGTCTTTCTCGGCAAAACGGAGCGACGAATTGACGTGATTTTTTAAGTGAAGATAGTTGAAGGGATGGAGAGTGACATAGGCTACTTTTTGTCTCTTTCTAACCCCCCACTTCCCTAAAATGGGGGGTGAAAGTTTGTATGGAGCTACGATATAAACGAGTTCCACGCGGACGGAGTCGCGGGCAGAAGCTAGTATATCTATAGATATAAGGGCGCTATTGCGCGGGAGTCCGCTTGATGCGGTTGGCGCAGCACCGGTCGTTGTGGCACTCTTTGGGGGACGCCTATGTCCAGCAGTGGACGTCTTTCGGTTGATATGATGATGATGATGATGATGATTGTGTTTGACCTGTTGATTGATATAATGTTATTTAATTTTGTATTAAGCAGTTAATAAAGGAAATATGAAAAATTTAATGCTCCGAGCCGGATTCGAACCGGCGACCACAGGCATTCATGGCCCGTCGCTACTAACCAACTGAGCTATCGGAACAATCCGGTTCGGGCACCAAATTCTTCAATCAGTTCCTTCCTACAACGCCTTAGGGAGGCGTGCAGCGACATCTACCAGAAGACTTTCTTAACGGCACCAACGTCTCAAATTATATTGAGAAATCGTCAGTAACGATGCGCCACCCCATACCAAATTAATTTTGTATTAAGCAGTTTGGTGGTTGTTGTTGTTGGTTAGTAGCGACGGGCCATAAATGCCTGTGGTCGCCGGTTCAAATCCGGCTCGTAGCATTAAATTTTTCAATTTTTCCTTTATTTAATAATGTATGATGTTATTTAATTATTATTTTAATATTCTCTCCGCTTCTCCTAATTATTGTAACTGACATTTTTTATTTAATTATTTGACATTGTTATTCTTATTTGCATTTTAATGTTAATGCTAATTTTTATGATTATTATTATGGAATTTAACGCTCCTCAAAAAATGTTTTACACGCCTGCACGCAGGCTGAATGCACTTGTAATTTTAAGAACTATGTAACTGCATTCCGATCAAAATAAATCTTTGAATCTTTGATGATGAAGGGTGCTAAATTTCTAAGACGCTCATTAGGTAAAGTCAATATTTTAGACAACACTTTATTTAGTTATTTATTTATTATTAAGGATCGCCAACAGCGGCAACAACAATTACAAGCAATTAGTACAAAAAAACATAGGTTTACATTTAATTGCGCCACCAATTACAGGCGAACACAGCATGCATTAAAGAAAGCATCGACGAAACGTATATCTGTTTACGTACTTGTTCTTACTTGTATACTACAACTGTTATTTATGTAGTAGGTACATCTACGTACTTAATGATAGTCGTCGTAACTATGCCTTCTTGTCCGTGATAGTTTTCCTTTTAAATTCATTATATGTACTACTACCACGATATTTTTCACATTCCCAGTAGTAGCCATTTAGCCGGCAGGGGGGGGGGGGGGGGGGGACATGACTCGAAGAAAAATTAGGGCTTTACAGCTATTATAGTTTTGAACGAGCTATCCGACGATACCCCACACTATGGGTTTAACGAGAAAAAAAGATTACATCCCCGCTTTAGGTGTAGGGGACGTACCCTAAAATATTTTTTTTTTCAGATATTATTGTACTGTTTTATCGGCGTGATTGATTTATATACCCAATGCTGAATTACAGTTTTCTAGTTGTAATGGTTACTGAGCTAAGCCGAAGAAGGCCAGACAGACAGACAGACGGACGGACATGGCGAAACTATAAGGGTTTCTTGTTGTCTACGGAACCCTAAAAAGAGACATTACAAGTAAGTGACACAATAGTAGTTAATAATAATATACTAAGAACTAATTTAAGAATAAGAGGGTTTAAAACTAATGCAAATTGCTATGGTTATTGAGGCATTTCAATCGATCATAGACAGCAATTTTGTCCTGAATCGGTGCAAACTGCCATGGTGTATGTCCAACTCCTGCTCTGAATTGTTGCTCACTTTATTGTATAGGCGCGACAGACGGGGCACCGACGAGTGACTTTCTGGCAATCATCATCGTTTGACGACTGTCCAAAAGTACAGCCAACAATAAAAGCCACGATCATCAAATCTAAGTACGTCATAAAGTATTTTATTGGACCAGTAATCGTTTCAGAATCGTTTTCATCACATCATGTCCTTTCCTCACTGAAACAAAAATTGACCATGGTCATAATATATAAAAAATCTGTTTACTAAACCACTCTCGTAACTAATTATATTCACAATAAATCCACCGCTACAGAAACTACGACAAAGCTCATTAAAATGTCATTATTCGTCCCTTTCACCGCAGCGACAACAAACGACATAAATTTACGACCATATAAACATCTAAGATGTAATTAAATTTAATGCTAATATGCTATTAGGGCTATCAAAAGTCCCGCAATTCCAGACCTTCCCTATTGCCCGCAATTACCAGCGGGCAGTGAAGGGCTTACTTTAATTAAGTCGTAACTCATAGTCACACTTATCGTCAGCGATATATCGCGCGATGGCCGGCGGGCGGGTCGCTCCATACTGTACGGTACAATGCATTCATATCTAACATGAAAAACCGCGCTAAAAATATATGACGAGTCCTGAAAGCTTTAAGGAATACTTTGTCACAAACTACGAAACAATATATATCAAGAAAATCGGAGTAACACGGACTTAATCGTTTATATTAAGTAATTATATACATTACATCGCGACGTTTCGCCCAATCTATACTCTGATTATTAATCAGACAGAAAAAATGTAAACAAAGTTATGTCACTGTCAAAGTGGCATATCAGGGGTTTTGAAAGTACGGGTCGGTCATGCAATATTATTTAAAGTTTACTTTAACAGCAAAATTGAAAATAAATATGATCTATATTTATAAGCAGTATACTAATTACTAGTAAAACATTGAATTGTATAGTGTATCGGTTCTTAACCTTTTTTCCGTCCACGGACCCCTAGGAAATCAAGCACAAATCCAAGGATTGATAATAAAAAACAGGCAAGACTTTTTGTGGCATTTATTTATTATTGTGAAATGGTCTATGGGTGAGACTGCTGCGAACCCCCGTACATAACTATAGGTACTCGCGGACCCCCAGGGGTCCACTGAGCACAGGTTTAGAAACACTGGTATAGTGGATAAAGCTGTTAGAAGCCGAGTGAGCTGAGTGACAGGACAGGCGTCAAATAAAATAAAAATCCAGCTACCGATATTATTTGCCATTCGCATTAAGCAAATAAAATAGTAAGCAACCCAAAGATGCACAATCCCGGTGTATCGCAGCAGTGATACCAGTGCTAAAAATACATTCTACACATAAAAACGGTATTATCTTTTAAAATAAATACAAGGGAGGATTTTGGTAAAAATAAACATTAAGGTTATCAAAATTAATTTGCTTTTTGTAATTAGAGTGTATATTATTGAAATAGGACGTATGTTTCGTTAACTGCGAAAATTATAAATCTCCTCATTGCTGCAAATAGTTCTTGTCAACGGCAACACCAGTGTTTACATTTTTTCTGTCTGATTAATAATCAGAGTATAGCGCTCGATGTAGTCATCTTCATCGCGGAAACCGAAGACAACATTAAAGAGAGTCACAGTTTCAAATAATCAAATTCGGACAAATCATCAGCATTCCGAAGTACGTAATGTTGAATAGGTTTTTATCCCACGACGGTGGCAAACAAGCCCATGGCCTACGTGATCAGTCACTGTAGCTTATCCAGAAGTCACAACGGATTAGGGATTGATTGTGTCGACCGCTAGACACAAATTGCGGGACCTTCACTCTCAACAGCGTACCTCGGCTATAATAATAAAGTAAGACTTTAATTGGCCGCCATCAAGAAATTCGCAATACTGCAGAACTAATAAAGCAATAATTCATGTGCGTACGCACAATCATGATTTATCACATATACCTATGATATAAAGCCGATCTTATGCGCTTTAACGTAATCTTACGTAAGTTTTATTGAGCCTACGGTGTCTTATTACCTAGTATTGGGTCATAAACCATCATGTGCCGTCATAGTTTTATTATAGGTATCGGAAAAGAGCGACAGACCACATTCATTCCACAACGGTAGGAAACAGTAGCCTATGGACGCAAATCCAGAGGATTCATGGCTCGTTTTTAGGGTTCCGTACCCAAAGGGTAAAAACGGGACCCGCCCGTCCGTCTGTCTGTCACCAGGCCGTACCTCAAGAACCGCGATAGCTAGGCAGTTGAAATTTTCATAGATAATGTATTTCTGTTGCCGCTATGCTATAACAACAATGACTAAAAACAAAATAAAACTTTTTTTTAAGGGGGGCTCCCATACAACAAACGTGTTTTTTTTTGCCGTTTTGACTGTCACCAGGCTGTATCTCAAGAACGGCGATAGCTAGATAGTTGAAATTTTCACAGATGATGTATTTCTGTTGCCGCTATAACAACAAATAGGTACTAGAAACAAAATAAAATAAATATTTAAGGGGGGCTCCCATACAACAAGCGTGTTTTTTTGCCGTTTTTATAGATAATGGTACGGAACCCTCCGTGCGCGAGTCCGACTCGCACTTGGCCGGTTTTTTTATTAGAGAACGACTTCGTCTGCGTAGACCCGGGATAAAAACTATTCTATATTTTAATCCAGTCTATAAAGTTTATAAACTATATGCGTACAAAATTTCATCCAAATCGGTTGAGCCGTTTAAGCGTGACTGAGTAACAAACATCTAAACTTTCGCATTATAATTTTAGTAGGATACCCTCTCTCAACACACCGCATCCGCGGGGGCGGCTTATTCAACACCGGAAACACACTTAATACTTGTAGAGCAAATAGTAGTGTTAGTATGGCTGTGGTAGTGTCTCCTGCAAGGTGGAGGCACTTCCTCAGGTGGGCTGCTCCAAATATCAACGATATAGCATTCCGCTGTGCTTCTTCTCCAACCTCTCAAACTCCAAGCTTTTTGTAGCTTATATAAGTACCTTTTGGTATCGGTTCAGCTTAGTGGTTTCATTAACATAAGTACCTAACCTATGCCAAATTCCAGCTCAATCGTACGAATTTGGCATAGGTTAGGTTAGGTATACACCGGCAAGGGTCTGAAAAATGATTTGCAATTTTTGATGACAACCTACATACTTACGAAAAGAGCAAGTTAATTACAAGGGGGCCTATATTTAAAAAAAAGACCGGGTTGCGCTCCGGGAGTGCCAGCAGAAGCGAAAACTTGCGAATTACTTTAAATATCAGTATTAAAAAAAAAAAAACTACATCGTCTAGAAAAATGATCTGTCGGGGAACAACGCGACTAGTAAACAATCCGTTTGTCAATACTTGCGTATATGAATGAATCGACTAAGAAAAATAAAAAGTGGGGCAAATGCGAATTGGAACAACCGGATTGGGCCGACAGACAAACGATTTTCGGCCTAAGCTGAAGCACAGAACTCCGTTCACTTCGCTCGCTCGTTCGGAAAGCTAGTAGAGTGGGGGAAAATGCGAATTGGAACAACCGGATTGGACCGACAGACAAACGATTTTCGGCCTAAGCTGAAGCACAGAACTCCGTTCACTTCGCTCGCTCGTTCGAAAAGCTAGTAGCCTAATGCCTAAACTAGGTATGTATGTAACAGGTAGTCTCTAAAAATAAAATAAAAAAATGTTTCTCTCCTGTCTCGAGAATTGTATTTTAACTTTCCTCATATTGGTACAGTACAACAGTAAGACATCGTGAAAGGTGAAGCTTGTAATCAGCAGATCCCATGATTTAAATACCAAACAATACGGCTCATAAATAATTTGTGTTGCAAATAGATGCCGGGACAATGCTGTTCAAATAATGCTGAACCGAATTGACATTTACGTACGAACAACGTGATTTAATGGCAACCCATGGCGTAATAAGAGGAAAGAGTACAGAAGTGTAAAAATATATATGGGTCCATACAACTTACTCATAAGAGTCATAAGTATGTCCCATCGCTCTTATGTCAGCAGATTAAGGATTCGGTACATACTTATGAGAGTATTAAATCGATACATATTTTTACACCTGACTGTACTGTCATCAGCAATAGGATGAGTATCCACCGCAGCTGTACGAGGTTGGCGAGGCGATGAGTGAAAACTTGAGTGATGACTTGCTCACCGCCTCGGAACCTCGTGTACCTGGATAGTCACCCTTAATATCTCACCATCATCATCATCATCATATCAGCCGAAAGACGTCCACTGCTGGACATAGGCTTTCCCCAAAGAGTGCCACAATGACCGGTCCTGCGCCACCCGCATCCAGCGGACCTTAATATCTAAGATAATAATAATAATAAAAAAACTGTTTATTTTTCAGAAAAGAATAGATACTAACTTTTTTCTTAGTTAAATTAATCTTTGCATTTTAAGATTTGGCTTAACTAAGGAGTGCGATATGTTAAGTGAAAATTATTTAGTTAGTGTTTATATTATATCTGCCATAGCATCGCCAGCCGAAATATCTGACACTTCCTAACGGCCCTAGATATAGAGTCCTGTGATATATTTATGCACGCTTTGTTGTCGCTGATATTATTTCTGGTGACTGTACGGCTTCCATCACATAGTTCGTAGGAAACGAAGTGATCACCAACTAAAAAAATCATAAACATTTATCTAGCTTTCGGTTATTAAGTGTTTTATTTTTATATGAAACTACTTTATTCGAGCATGTAAAAATGCATGACATGTATTGTAACGATGTATTTATATGATTCACATCGTCCCTAGTATGAAATAATAAAAGGTCGTAAGTATTTTGTTGTGCGTTTGTTGCGTGGTAGGGTTTCAGTAACAGACATAAATAAGTATACCTACACACTTTCGCATTTTTAGGGTTCCGGAGCCAGAATGGCAAAAACGGAACCCTTATAGTTTCGCTATGTCCGTCCGTCCGTCCGTCCGTCCGCAGCTTAGCTCAGAGGCTCTTGGTACTAGAAAGCTGTAACTTGGCATGAATATACATATTAGTCATGCCGACAAAGTGGTAAAATAAAATCTTGAAAAACATTTTTTTTAGGGTACCTCCCCTCCATGTAAAATGGGGATGATTTTTTTTATTGTCGTCTACCCCATAGTGTGGGGTGTCGTTGGATAGGTCTTTTAAAAATATTGGGGGTTTGTGAAAACAATTTTTCGATTAAACGATCCGTTTGTGAAATATTAAGCCTTAAAGTGCTAATTTTTGTTAGACTCCAGTGTCCCCACCCCCTGCTAGCTAAATGGTTGTTTTGGGATATGTGAAAAAATTCATGGTAGTAGTACATATAACGAAGTTAAAAGGAAAACTATCACAGCTAAGTAGGCTTTACACGTTTACGAGTAATAGTCGACCAACTTATAAAATGTACTTCAAGAAGTAATAGTTTCGTACAAATTCTATTGTAACTTATTATTATATATAATGGTACGGAACCCTTCGTGCGCGACTCCGACTCGCACTTGGCCGGTTTTTATTTTACTAGCTTCAGCTCGTGACATGGTTCGTGTGAACTCCTGTATCCGCTAACCTCCCCAATTTCATCAATTTGATAAATATAAATATAATATAAATATAAAATAAAATAAAAAAATATCCTATAACTCCAGGTTATAAAATATCTCTAAGTCAAATTGTATATAAATCCGTTCAGCCGTGCGTGATTGAGTTAAGCAAACATCCACACTTTCACATCTACAATAATAGCAGGATAGTAGAGGATTATGGATACAGGGATCGGAATGTATGGACTATTTACTTGACATCTTTACTTGAGGAACCATATGCGATGCGAAGCCGTACAAAATTCACGTCAACAACAATTTGCGTTATAGGCTTTCCCTTTGAACTTGCATCACCAAGTAATGTTCAAACCGAAACGATTTATCTAATCAAATAAATCTACTATACCCAAGGAAATCTCTCCGCTATTATGTATAATAACAATTATTTAGTTTTCACTGAAGCTTGAGATATTAATAACTGTTTATGGTGTCATGTAAATTATTGACGATACGAACCTCATAAAACCCACAAGCTTCCTTCAAAAGTATACCTTATTAGGGTGTCGTAAAGCTGCACTTCAGAAGTGGGATCATTCGAGATACGCGTTTGCGTTAGTTGTCATTCAGCGGGGTTAATGTTAAGATGCGCTTGAGCAAGTGCGTCTGACGAGTCGACAGTGGGCGTGGCTCGGGAAGGCGATGTTTGCGATGCGGGCTCGCGAGACAGTTTACTGTCAGATTTTCCTTGAGTCTATTTACGTTTATGATGCTGATAATTCGCGGAATAATTTCCGATAACTCTGAAGGTGTAACAGATACAGCGTTTAGTACTTAGTATCGGTAGATAAGATGCGTGATTTGTGTTCAGCGGTCGTGGGATTGGTACGCAGCTGCTCCAATGTAGTAAGTAGTTAGTGAAAACTTTCCTGATCAAAGACCTAAACCGTGGAAACTGTGCGTAAGAAAACGAATTCGTACTTAAGGCGCCGTAGGTTCAGCGAAGTTAAGCGAACAGAATCTTTGAAACAATAATCGTTCGATAGAAAAAAATCAAGAACATAGGTCTAAAATACACTTAAAATATTCGTAACAAATTATGCACCAAAGCTAAAATTGCTTCTAAAAATCTGTAATATTATGTTTGAGAGAACTCAGTGATTACTTATTTATGTATTTAAACGGCCAAAAAATGAAAATTAAAAAAACATGATCCGAGCACGCACTTCCATCTCGCTCGCGCTTATGCTCAGTGAGAGGGAGAGAAGATCATGTATCTATGGCGCCTTAATTGAAACCATGAGTTTCCCAGTTGTAACGATGAAACTCCTTCTGCGGCTGGTATCCGCTGTTCCCTTGATTCAGCAGCCAAAGTAGTTGCGCAGATCTATTTCTCAAAACGACCTGTCATGAGGGTCACAAGGAGGATGTGAGCTGTGAATTAAACATTGAAGACACAACAATAGAAACCACGAACCAGCCACTGAAAGCTACTCCAGCAACTTTCATCGCACACACGAGGCGCTAAGGCACTTTGTAATCCAACAATAAACTGATGGTCAGAAGCCTCTGTCATGACCCTCGACAAGGATGTGAATGAAACATTGAAGATACCAACAATAGAAACCAGGAACCAGTATTCACTGAAAGCTACCCCAGCAACTTTCATCGCACACACGATGCATAGACCACTCCCGAACGCACTTTGTAATCCAACAACAATAAACTGATAGTTAATTGCGGCGCTGTCGCGGGCGCAGTATATGGTAATGAGCCGTGGGGATGGCGGCTGCATGGACAATATCTCTCGACGGTGAAAGGTAACAGGGGTTTGGCGTAAGTGGACGAACCCTAGCGGGCGAATGGCTCGAATAACGATCATCATCACATCAGGCGTAAGACGTTCACTGCTGCACATAGACCAGCTCCGAAGAGAAATAAGTCTATAGCAAAGACGACGCAAATTTGGTTCAAAGGGAAGAAGAACTCTTCGGTTCAGAAGCACATACCCAACATCCAAACACTTTCCCAAGTAGGAACACGCTTGATCTACAGGATTCGCGTACCAAACTGAGGTCTACGACCATAAAGTAATGCTAGTTTTATCACATTTTCCTGGCCTCACGGACGTATTTTATAATCTTTGTTGTCAATTTAGTTTTCAGACAACACAGTAAGTACCTACAAGTGTTTGAGCGATCATTTCGGTTAAATATAGGCCATATTCAATAAAATTAATAGATATTTGATGATCTCATTGACACAAGATATACGGGCGAGCATCAAAAGTTTACGCCGCCATTTTCTCTCAAAGTCGGTCGTCATTTGTTTATCGTTATTTCATAACCCCCGCTGACTTCCGCGACTTGCGCCTGACCATCCCAGTGTTTGCTTAGCCCATGCCCCGTGTCGACGAGATAGGTGCTACATGCGCTTTCAGGTACAGCATACAATCTCGGCTGACACCAATAGGTTTTTATCATTACCAATCTTGTGAGAAAGTTAACAACGGGGAGGTGGACTAGGCAGGACCGATTTTACGATGGTTAATCGTAGTTAATTTGTCTTAGATGCTGGTAATGAAACCCCATATCGGATATAAGTAGGTAATGAGTTTCAACGAGGAAATGTTATAGGGGCCGCAATATGGACTCGTGGACATTAAAGCGTAGTAGATTGCTGAAACTACTTACACTCTGATGCTAAATCGATAATATACTCAGAATAATATTAAAACTAATTAATTTTGAAAGTTAAAGAGGTTTAAAATAGCCACTAGATCTTGTAATTTTGTTAGGACATATGCAGCAAAATGTGTTTTTTTTTCAATCCAATCTTATGTACGGATGCGAAGCATGCACACTGACACTCAAAAAGAGAATGTGTTACGAGTCGCCGAACGAAAAATTCTTCGTAAGATTCTCAGCCCAACGCAAAGACCGGACGGAAGCTGGAGAGACCTAAAGAACCTGGAGATAAAAGATCTGGTGGCTGAACCTAACATCTTAGGGGATATCAAAGCTCACAGACTCCGTTGGCTTGGTCACCTGGAGAGAATAGAGGAAGATCGGAAAGACAAGAGAACATACCGAGGCCTAAAAGGTACCGCTGGAGCGACATGGTTCAGGCGTATCCGCGCGAGCGCCAAATCTGCAATTGGCAAGAGTTAGAGCAGTACCGAGAAAAATGGCGCACTCTCGTGTCGGAGGCCAAGATTCATTTTGAGTCACTGAGCTAACGGAGTAAGTAAGTTTTTTTAAGTAGTAAGTACTTTATTCGTTTAAATTGTTGTAATTGATATAAACCACCATTTTTTGCTAGCCTCATTGACGCATCTCTTCCTATTGGTGGATTTTTTCCTCGCACACCGCTCCGCTACCATGCAGAGTTCTGTATGGTGGATACTCACCATTCTGTTAATGTGTTTAATTCAAGTTTAATGTGTGTATGGCGACTAGTTAGAACAGCAACACCCCTATTCTTCCTTTCCATCTTTAAATCGTCAAGCGGCTCTGAAAATTATTTTTCTAGTGTTCTGCCTAACCCTTTTGAGAATAGAGGCCCAAATTTATACACAGTCAAGTGTAAAAAATATGGGTGCATACAACTTACTCATAAATATATCCCATCGCTCGCATATATCATTCGATACCTACATAACTTTGCACTAGACTGCACGTCAGTTTAATACGTTTACATTTTACAAATAGTCCACAAGCCCCATCCTAATAAACCATGCGTGTATCGAGCAGGGATCGGATGTAAGGCCGTTTACACAACATGGGCAGGTCAGTTCCGTTCTCACGGAGTTCTAGGTTACTTTCCGCGACTAGCGCCGAGCTAATTATGCATCGATGAGAACTAGTCTTAATGAGACACGGCGATTTGGAGCATTATTAGTGGAACTGTGGAAACTGGGATCTTATTAGTCAAATGACAGTTTCAATGAGACGGTGATGAGGGTAATTTACCAAGGCATAGAGTTTGCAAGAAAAGAGGCGTCAGCAACAAAAAAACTAAGTTAAAATAAACCCTGCAATAGTCTGATGAAAAGAAAACTTGTCGATGTCTATCCGGATGGCCGAAAAGTCCGAAAACTATATGGCGTAGAGAGCAATAGTGTGCAAAGCGACGACCTCGTGTAGAACGAAGGTAGTGAGAAAAATATTTTTGAAAGCTCAATATTTACAAAGATGTGACATTTCTCGACAGAGACGAATATAAAACCTCATTGGACGAGGTAGCAAAGCGAACGAAGTTCTATGCTTCAGCTTGGGCCGAAAATCGGTTGTATGTACAGATGTCAGGATGTCCGGATGTACCGCTTTCCCGCTGTTCTTCTCTACAGGTCGCATTTTTCAACTGATTCTTTCACAGGTTCACTACCTATTTTTTTATTGTCGAGTCACATTTTCGATACTCAAAAAATAAAACATTTTTGTCAAAAGGCTGGCGCGAGTTCTATAGCTCACAGAGCGGCGTATGGTATTTTATATTATACGATGTCCATACGTTTAGGGCGCAGAGAATGCCAAACATGTGAAAATCATTGCCTATTAGGGAGAGTTCATATACCAAAATATCACTGTGGCAGACTTTTTTTTTTTTTTTAAAGTTCCAAATAATTTTATCGCAGAGTTTCATGTTTTATGTGCTAAAGCCATTAATGGCTTGGACTTGACTTCGATCGATCTTGGGACTTATTCCTATTAGTAACCATAATAATATAATGAGACAGTTTTATTAGGCAGACGTCCGTAGTCTGATCCAAAAGCCCAGCCGCCGTTAGATGAATCATCTTCACCCAATAACCCGGTTCATTTAGGTTGCATCAAGCAGCACTAGCACACCCTGGCGGTATCTGTCTCAGTGTGGGTCCCGTGACACAGCAAGGAACAGCTTCCGCTCGGTGTACCTTTTGCATTTCATTAAATATAATAAATAGTCGAAAGCCGTGTTGGGTAGGTGCTACTTGTTTGGTACTTCGGTAGTTTGGCTCCTCGCACGCCTCCGAATGTTCCCGGACACCATTGTCCCGTGAACGGGATCTACACATAAGAGCTATGTTATCTGTCAAAAAATTGTTCCCTTTTTTAATCGTTCTTGTCTTCATATTTGTGTGTGTATGGACAAAAACATACCCCTGCCTTGTAATTCAAAACTTAATTTCCCAATCATTTCATAGCCAGCCAGTTATGTGGGATATATGCGGCTATACGCAGCTTTGTAGCCGATAAAGCATAGCGGAAACGACGCCTGTAAATAAGGCGGACACATTTATTTACTTTCGCACCGGGATCCGAGGCCTTAAAACCCTGCATTACGTTGGGAGTGGGTTTCCCAGTACTTATATTTTTGGAGTTAAGGGAGGTTAGGCACGGCGGAATGTAATGGAGCACACATACAAAGTTACCACGTCATTTCGGTTAGCTTTCACTATTCCTCTTTTGTTACCTACCAATCATTTTATAAGATCTTTATTGTTATTTTTGGTAATTAAGGTTTTGCTATCCTTATGCTGTCTTAATTGTAAAAAATCTGTAACCATTGTCTTGGAAATTATAAAAAAATTGGTAATTAAAAATGATTCATGAAAGCTTATTTCATCATCCTCCTAGCGTTATTCCCGGCAATGCCCGGTAATGGTAATGATAGCTTATATGACGTAGTATTTTTTTTAACTATGTACCTATAAACTTTTTTAGAAATACTCCGAAACGTAGAGCACAGCGGAATATAATCTCGCTCGGTTTTGGAGAAGCCCTAGCGGGAAAAGAACTCGCAGGCATAATAAATCGCAACTTGCTCTGTAGGTCCAAGGTGTTGCGTTCCTGGTAAGGACGCCACATTTGTGTCTATCTGTGTACACGATCCTTAAATAAATAAAGAGCGGTTTACGCTCCAATATTCCCTCTGAGTTGAATGGTCAGATGGCAGTCGCTTTCGTACAACTAACGCCTGCTCCAAATCTTTGAATTAGGTGCGGTAGCAGAATTCGGGCGCCTATAGGGAACATTATCATTTCGCAAGTTTGTGCGCGGGCGACGAGCAGCGAAACATACCGTAGGTATATTAGAAAGAACCAGACTTCATTTCGAGGATTACATTCGGTTAAGAAGAGCCCCGAGTGAGAGCGTCATCTTAGCGGCACGGGCTACCCACTCATGAGCGAGTTACAGGGAGCCGTGTAAAGGTCAACGCATACACGGCCGCCGTGTGTAAAATAATTCGTACCGAAATCGGAACTAGCTGCGCACATCGCGGGGCTTAGGCACAGCGCACAGATTACTGTGTAAGGTCAACGTATTCTAGTGACGTTTTAACAGCAATAACTGAAAGACGTTAAGTTCCATCATCCTCTTCGACGAGTGGGCCTAAGATGGTTGCTTTTTTATCACTTGTCATTGTGGATAATCCGTCACTCTCGTACTCAGATACTTGTCAGACTGGGACGCATGTCTTATCGACAGCGATAAGTGACAAAGTTAGCAAGCATCTTAGCCCCGCAGTGTAGGTCTCCATTTCCACATTACTCTGAGTACTTAATGTGGGATGTCAATCAGATGATAATGTGGAGGATTGTAAGAGAAGAGGTAGACCAAGAAAAAGGCGGATGGACTGCTTGAGAGACGATATGAATAGGAAGGAAGTGTGTGACGAGTTGACAGGCGATAGAGAGGTATTGAAGAAAAAACATGCTGCGCCGACCCATATTTAAATGGGATAAGGAAAGGCGAAGGACAAGCGAATGATGCTGAATGCACACGACAAACTCCCTTTATCCTTCCCTCCCTTATGTGAAATGCTTTTTATGTAAAATGACGCTTTCGCAAAATTTACGGTCTGCGAAGTGCCCTGTTCGCAAAATTTCCTTATTTGCAAAACGTCTGCTATACTTAATGACGTAAAAGGGAACGTCTTGAGAACGGGAACGGGAGGTTTTGCGAATGGGGCAGCATGGATCTTTAGCGAAAGCGACGTAATTTCGTTTCGATTTTCTAACGAGTCACTTTCTAGACGGGATGTCGTAAGGGACAAAAGGTCATTCTAAGAGCTGGACCCGTTCTAGTAGGTACGTAGGAACGTACCTACCAGAACCTCTGTGACCTATAGCTTTTAAATGAAATCCTAGCAACAATCACAAAATAAATTTCGAGTCACTTATTTCATATATCACACGCACCACATGCACAAGCGCACGCGTACACACACACACACATACACATTGACATACACACCCACACACGCACACATACAAAACACACTGTATTTAAGTTTGTTAGTACTATTTTTTTACGTTTGTTTTGTTTTTTACCCGCTTATTCTTCTTCCTTCTCGGCAAACAGGACCGAGTGGGGGCACATTGAAAATCAGCGCTGGTGGTACATTTATGTGCCGCCAGCAGTTGCTGAATGTGCTCCTTTTGCCTTTATATAATGGTTATTGTCACTTATTGTTTAACATATTTATTTTGTAGTTATTATGTCATGTTTTTTTTGTACCAAATTTTTCATGTTAAAAAATATTTGTGTTAATTGATAATTTTTATTTTAAGGCAATAAATATTGATCTTTCTTCTTTCTATAGACAGACCATATAGGCAGACCTCACGAGCCTGTATTATTCACATTTTTTTTTCTTATTTCTAATAATCGGACCGATCTCAAAATACACAAATGTATAAATGCCGAGCTTAATGCCAAATGGCATTCTCTACCAGCTAACCATTGGGCTATACAGAGATTTATAAAAGGTGCAAAGAAAAAAGTATGATAATCACGAGAATCGGGTGACAAATGCGACCTGCAGAGGAGAACAGCCAGACACGAAATAATGTTTGGTCAAGCTGAAACAGAGAACTTCGTTCGCTTCACTCGCTCGTTCAATTAGCATCGTTATATTTAATGGCTATATACGTTAATTAATAGCCATATATTTTCCTGACTCGCACAATTTTCTGTAGACTGTGCAAAACGCAAGCGCGTTGCAACAAACAACGGGATCCCATCGAAAGCCGATAATGCGATTTATGTAAGAACGGTGTTGGTCGTGTCGAATTATCAATAACATAAATAGCGCAAACTGATCTAGGATTGTGGGGGCAACGCCGACGCGACGGCCATGCCACATCCAGACCAGGTGCTGACAATTATGCCGATAACTCTGACTTGCGTGAGAATGGGAATGAAATACGATTGCAATGATAATTTATCACACACGATTTTGGTACCAATTTTCAATGCTCTTGCTTGACAGACTTGATTATGCAGCCATGCAGACGCAAATAAAACTTCTCATACATGAAACGTGGGTTACATAGATTGGTGGTCGAGGAATAGGAGGTCAAGTTTGAAACAGTCGATAACCGTGGGGATTGGTTTTGAACGAAATGGTTTATGTGACACAAAATACAGCGCGACAAACGCACTGGGTTTAGCGCTGCGTTTATCGCATAAAACCATCGCGCAAAACTATCTTATACTCGATTCCGGGCTAGCTAACCGAATGCGTAAACACACCCAACGAGGGATACAAGGTGAACATACGTTTCTCCGCGACATTCTAAATGAAATAAGGTAAACAGTGACTGCAGATTTACGCGCAGCCTGTAATGGCGCAGCCGTGAATTTCTCCGTGCCCTTAAACGTTTTGTTACCATATTAATATGGACAGCTAGGTGTGGGAAAGACACCTGGAGAGATCTAATAGCACCCATGATAATGAGGTATTACGCAGAAAGTACCACAAATGCAAAAATTAATTCATGATCACCTGGTTGATGATTCATCATTGCATCCCTATCGGACGTTGTTGGAACGTTTGTGTTCATGCTGGATGACGGCTGACCCAGCTTCGCTTATGCTGTATAATCCAACAGTCCAATAGCGACACGACATTTCTTTATGTCGCGAGAAAATGTAGGATCAGGAATTGAGGCATGATATATTAGATGAACGACTTCGTTTTTGTTTCAGATATTCAAACTATGTTTCATCGCGATTTTCTATTCCAGCGATTAAGTATCTACGCCACTCTCTCATTTAAGCTCCCAACCACCGGGATCACTTTACCTGTCACGAAATTTGACGCAGGTTCACTTAAGGTTACAAAATCTGCCAAATTACTACATAGAGACAACGACTAATCGATTGACATTGAACAATATTAGATAAAGATTTTGTCACTGCAGATACAGATGGAGGAAGTATAATATCTTGTTTAGAGGATCCCGAAACGTTACTTGATAACACCCTAAAAACAATTTACAGGCGGATTACCAGCGAATGACCAGTAAGTACCTATATTTTATTGCTGTGCACTTGTTCATGTTACAAGAATCATCAAGGAGAAAATCATTTTAAACCATTCCTATTGACAAATCGACCAATACAAGTCTGATAACAAATGAATGTTTCCATCGATACTTCTCAACATTATTACTATTGCAGACGGGTTCCGCGGCCCCATCGCCGGCCGCGTTTGATTAAGAACAACCTAATGAAATTAATAACCGTGGCACACTCAAGTGCCTGCTTCGCGCTGACAAATCACCGGCTGTAATTTCACACGAGTAATAATATACCGTCGATGCCACGAACATCCTTTCTGAATGAACACGAGATTTATAAACATCAAAAACACGCGCATAAAACAAGTCGGAATTGAAGCCAGTCGTAGATGAATAGCTTCGCAAGCGGACCTGCAATTATACTAGGCTCTGTTAAATTTCCCTTAAGCGGTGATATAGTGGTATCAGGCACATGCCAGTGTTTATCATAGCGCACTTGCCCGTACGGAAACGAGATCGTCGAGTCGGCGCGCGCGCCGATAAATCTGCTGCACTTACCTCGCAACCGGTAAATAACTATGGGATTTCCGCGTGCGAGAACGCGATGCGCCCGGGCATAAATCTGTGCCCGTATTGTGATATTGTGTTGCCATTATGGGACCGGGGAGGCTGGACGTCTCATAAATACGGTGCATGTAAACTGCAGTCCACTCCCAGAACTTGAGGCGAGCCGTTACCGTATCTCTGTCTCGCGGTGACGCTGACATAATGTTTGCTGATCGAAAAGGACATGGCATGCTGATCTGCTCAGTCTCAAATTCCCACGGACAGCTGGCATAACAAAATGGGAGATACTTAGATAGATACGCATCTCTGAGCAATTTCCGTTACGAAATTCTTTTGAAAATATCGACGTTGTAAGCCATTTCTGTCATCGAGGCAACCTTTCGCACGTCCTAATAGGGCGGCCGGCGATCGCGCCGAGCCGCGATACTACACGTGTTCGGGCGAAATTACCATTATTATCGATCATCTCGCGCCGGCGCGTCGTAACGACCCTCAATAGGCACGAGGCGAATCTTATCGCGGCGAAACCAGTTTACCGTTACAGCCATCTAGCAATTTGATGCTTGTTTGTTTTTCGATTAGGCGAGGTGAACGACACCACACGTCACGTAATGCTTGCGTCACAGACCTATCTCAACGTCCAGCTGACGGACCGCCAACAAATCGCAGCACCTTACCGAGCTCATCTATACGGCCTAGCGCACAAAATTAAATTGTAATTGCTTTCTATGAGAAATACTAAATGGCCCATTCTTTCTTGATTGCGCTCGGCGCTGTCCATGCTTATGGCAATTATTGCATATTAACCGAATTGGTCTCGCGGGGCGTCCGCGATTTATATTTTCATTAAATTATTGTTGTACGTATTCTTTGTGATTAATGGGCTGCATACATTCCTCTTATCTCGTTCTACGCGAATTATTGAGACAGCTTTGTTACTCTGTCAGTCTGGTGGTAATTTTATTTAGTGCCCGTGAAATTGGATACTGAGAGTAAGTGCTCATTTGTAATTTGGTTAGAATGTGAGGAAATTATCGCGGGCTTTATTTATACAAGTTTCGTGTACAGCATAATGTCTTCCCAATAATTTGCAAGCGCACCACTTGTATGCGTAGTTTATGTTTTGTTTGTTATAGATACCTACTATACTAAATAAAATGTTTTTGGATGGAATAGGATTTTGGTTCTCGTATGGTAATTGAAAATGGAAATATACCCATTGACGACGCCAATGCTATCAATTTATCAACTCCGTCCTGTAGAGTGTAGACATGTTAGTACAAAAAGTCGAATTTATAGTGCGGTCAACCCACAATAAATTCCGACCGGGCAAACAGATTGTCCGCAATAATTGGCGCGTCAGTGACGGTAATACGGCCGTGTGTCACGCCTGACATTCACGACAATTTGACTCTGAAATCCAGTAAAAGTCTGATCTCCGAATACACACATTTCCAACGAATACCAGGATCAAGTTATACCAGGGCAAGTAGCGTGAATCGTGACAGGTGACTCGCTGTGGAGGCGTCGTAACAGACAAGTGAGCCGGGTGATATATGACGTTATTGCTGCTCCATGCCAAGCCATGCCTAGATGCAACCCTATCAAATAATCTCATTCTATCGCTTTGGGAGAAGCCTATGTTCAACAAGGAAGATATGTTATGAGTTTGACGTGTCTGTCTGTCTGTGTATCTGTGTGCCTGTCTGTGGCATCGTAGCTCCTAAACGAATTAATCGATTTTAGTGCGGTTTTTTTTGAAAGCTTACGTGATCGAGATGATTCTTAGCTTCGTTTCAACAGAATCGGTTCAGCCGGTTTTGAGATAATGAACTTTGAAATGCAAATGTCGGGGGTTTTTAACTATTTCATTTCATTTATTCCTTGATAAAACGTAGTTTTACATGTCAAATTTTTGTCAAGATTCTAATAGCATCTGCTTCACCGCCGCGCTAGGGAAGTCTTTCTGCCTTTGCGTTGCAAACAGGCCGTTATTTATTTATTTGAGTCAGGCAACAAGGCCTATATTTACAAATACCTTACATACTAACATACATATCAATATACAAAACTTAAATTATCACACAAAAACAAAAACACGTTAAGACGGCGAGGGCGACGCTCGGCGCAAGTTCTGGGTGTCAAATAGCCTAACGTATGCTTATGCTCAACTACGCTCCTTCGGCTTGCTGATTTAGGAACTTCAGCTTGGAAAGTTAACATTCATCGATAACCTATTATTTAGAGGTTATGCCAGATAGACAGAACCCAATCCATACTAATATGCGAAAGTGTGCCTGTCTCTGAAGCGGTTTAGATGAAATTTGATAAAGAGATAGTATGAGCCCCGGGGAAGGACATTGGATAGATTTTATCCCGGAAATCATCCCCAAAAGAGGGTGAAAAGGGGGGTGGATTTCAATGGAGCTACGATATAAACGAGCTCCACACGGACGGATAGTCGCGGGCAGAAGCTGGTATAAAATAAAATAACAAATGAACAAGAGTAAAGGTCAAGGCCAGACAGATCTAATCCTTTTGAAGTTTTACGTCACTTCATCGCCATGAGGATAAGCGAAATAGCCATAATGAGACAATGACGGCACTAAGTGATTGATTGTTGAGTTTCCTTAAGTGAAGGCACTGGAAGCTGTAGTGAGTCTACATGATATATTACACCAAGGTAAACAAACAGCCATGCAATTTGGACAACATTGTTGCAAGCGCATAATTTATACTCGTATTCTTCATTCCGTTTAAACATTACCTTTAATGGGTGTGCGAGAAAGAGCACAATAGATGTGTATGTGATGATGATTGCAATATTTATGAGTGAGTTGTGGATAAGGTAAGTTATCAAAAGTTTTGAGTGAATGGGATCATGATAATAATGCGTCGTCTGATATAGTCTGATGATAGTGATGATGTTTGATTTTTTTTTGCCTGACCGAATAGAATTCGCTCCCTACATCTGTCTTTCCTTAGAACTACGATCTAGGTGCCTTCAAAACAAGAGTGAATAGGCTATTACTGAACCGGTCAGCTTATCATCGTAGGCTCTGTCGTCGCTTAGCATTATGCGAGACTATAGGGTCAATCACTGAACAGTATTAGTTTACAAAAAAAAACGAACCCGTGTACATAAAGTAGTACATACACACCTAAGCGCCCCAGTCATTAATAAATATCGTGTGCGAGTCATTTTGAAAGGACGAGATAATGCTGGTGTAAATAAACACTAGACGCCACGCCGGGATACAAATGTAGCGGCTAGGGGAGAAATATTGCAAAAACTGGATAAAATATGGCGTACATTGTTAGGGGTAACAAGATATTAAAACGCGCTCTAATACGCTGGTCATTACAGTCTACGCAGTTATTTTATCCGAGAGGTTCTCGGAAACCAAAGCGGGAACTAGCCGCAGCAGCTGAAACCAAAGGAAAAATAACATTCCAATACTGACAATTTGTAACTTTTTGTCCCATGATTGATTTATTAGGAGCAAACCAGTTCAGACCCCATATCATGTGGTCATCATCAAGTGACAGGATAGAGCGTCCGTCACTGGCTGACACCGTTCGATAGAACGAGACGACGCTCCCATCTTGTCACTTATCGCGTGATAAGGCCGACCATGATATGGGGTCTGGAGTTCAGGCAAGTGTTTGGGCATTATTAGACTGCAATAGGATTGGGAATAGAATAGCTGTCGAATCATACATACCTACTTTGACGCAATTATATGGCAAAACTGTCGCCTTCATTTCCAAACTTATAGCGGTCGAGTAATATGATGTCCGTAACTCGCTGGACTAATGACCTTAAGAGGATTAAAATTAGGGTAAGCCCAGAGTCCAATATTAAGGCGCAACATGAAGGAGGCCTCCTACGTTTCGCAGATCGCAGTGTATGGACTATGGCTGATGATGAATTGATTTGTTAGGCCAACATTTCCTGAAATCTTTTCATATAGCAATACCTTTTTCTATATATATATGCCTACTTTACTTACCATATCTCGATTTTGACGAGTAATATTTTTCTACGGAGATTATTTTCGGATTTTCTACACTGTTTAGGTGATGTTCAGTATCAGGGAAAAATGTTGCAGAGAAAAACAAGGCACATATTTTGTTACAAAAAGAAACTTGACATAATAAATCGTTTAACATAGGTCAATTTAACATTCTGTACAAAAAATATTATAGGCATCAAACACCACAGATTGGATTGGCTATCTGAAGAGTACGTCGCAATTTCTCATGCAGCCTGGGCATTCACAACGTTAAGTAACTCGTCTCAAGTGAACCAGTTCAATTCTAACCTGCTTAAGTATAATCATTAGAAGTAGTTCGTTGAATTTTTGACTGTGATTTTCTCAACTCTAAACTCACTTCTTTGAGGACCTCTTTACATTTTGATTAGTTTTAGTGTAATCAATCATCTTTATTTTATGCTGAAACCGTAAATAGGAGGACCTGTACCTCGGAGATGTCAAGATCTCCAATGTACAGGTTTACATTATTGTAATGTAATGGACTCGGAGAATTTATTTATACATCTCTGTGCATATATGTGCCGAAGTATTTGTAATATTGTGTTAATGTTGCTCTTTATTTTCATGGACTTAACGATTGTCAGTTGTTAATTCTGACACGACAAGAGCCCTTGACTTGCATAATTTTAATTATAATTTTAGAAACCCGTGTCAAGTTACATTAGGCGTGAGTGTGCGTCGAGTGGTTGTGAACAGGCGCCAGGCTTGGAAGGGTTCTGGAAAACAATCAAGGGAGCCCCGAACCCAATCAGTGGAAACAAATGACTGCCATTTATCTGGGCCATCTATTGGCGAGAAACACTGGCGATTCTTTGCAAAAATGGAGGTCTTCATTTGCATTTCGACTTATTTATTAAAAGTATGAGAAACATGTTTAGTGGATGTGCCGCGTATATAAGTATACCGATGTAAGGTAAAACAGAAAGTTTGTTTTAGACCATTATCGAAATAATTTTCAGAAACATGAGAAAAATCTATTTTGCAATTCTTAATAGATACATACATTGCTATTTTACTATAGTATAGTTTTTTTCCGAGGATCACTTTGCTGCTTTCCAATTCAGGATAATGTTCTTAAAACAGACCCCGTATCATGGTCGGCCTTATCACACGATAAGTGACAGGATAGAGCGCCCGTCACTGGCTGACACCGTTCGATAGAACGAGACGACGCTCCTATCTTGTCACTTATCACGTGATAAGGCCGACCATGATACGGGGTCAGAGGTCTCAATGTTCGTTACGCTGTCCCTTACATGTTTTATATTATGAGAAATATACCTAAAGATGGAGTGTGAAACACATGTTCTTTTTTGGATACAGATCGCAGTAGCCCTTTTTCGCCGTCATTGCTATACATGGGCAATCGATGGGATTCTACAGGGCTACAAGCGCTTCGACTCTTTTGCCTTCGGTCTTAAAGCTAAGCTGTATTAGCTTCCCGCTTACGTTTGAAATACGAGTTCATTTATAACAGCATTAAACAGTGGCGCGCTCTAATCACGATTAATGCCCACTGTTGTCCGTCCGATAACTCGGATAAGTCACGGTGCTATGCGGGTGGACTGAACATTGTCCAGAGACATGACGCAGTCAAAGATACTCATACAACAGAGTAAGGTCGTTTGAAAGGATGACCACATCGTGAGGAAACCGGTCCAATCCCAATAAGGTCTAGTTTGGGTTGAAAGGTCATATGTGTCAAGGTCGATGTAAAACTAGTGTCTATGCCAAATCCTGGGGATTAGGTGTGAAAGCGGACCCCGGGCTCCTTTAGGGCACAACCGGGAAGATGATGATGTTATATAAGTGCGAAAGTAGTTACTTACTTTTGCACTTTGAAATGGCAACAAAAGCAGGCAGACAGGAAGCAGTTCATCTGTCGTCTTCGTAATTTCCATCAGTATCGAAGAATAGCGTAGATTCTGTTTCTATCCCGCAAATTATAACCTAAGAGCATTAAGGAGGGCTTGAATTTGTATGTGAGATTATTTCATAGAATTCGTTTCGCGGTATATAGACGCTCTGCGCCGACAAGCCTTATCAATTCGAAAGAAGACAATATGTAGATTCCATTCCAATAATTGTGGTTTTATAATATTAGTTGAGCCGCACGGCCGACGGCAAATTCAGTTTCACAATCACCATGCAGAGGAATGTCTTGGACCACGCCACCTACAGAGAGGACGTAACAGATACCACACTATGTAAAATTATAGTTTTACCAATAAATGATTGTATTGTGTTGTATATCTGCAGTCAAAATACTAAAAGTGCCAGGTGAAATTAAATTTTGTGTCAAGGACATAAAGACATTAACAGGGAAAAATCTTCTCACTTTATGCCGCGCACACAGCCGCCGCATGAGCCGCACCCCGCTGCAGCGTGCGGAGTGACTGTTCACAGCGTTGACGTTGTATGCCAGTACCGTCCGGCGAAAGTATGCGGCTCCGCACGCCGCAGCGGGATGCGGCGGCAATGTAATGACCACCTGTCTCTACTTGTTGAGTCGATGTCAAAGACACACTTTTCCACCTTATCCATCGCAATCGGGCGAAAACTGTATACTTGTTGCCTTTTCAAAGAGAGGGTCATCCTGGCTATTACAAACAGACGCGTAAGCCGGCGGACATTAATAATGAACATTACCTATTTAAACCGATTAGCCGGACGCCGGAAACTCGACTCAAGCAGGATTAGGACCAAGATCTATCAATAAATTATATTAACGGAGTTACTAAGTAATTCGGTAAGAGCGTGTTTTGATGCAGTGAAGGGTATATCTTAAATGTTTTTCGATTTATAGTCAGAAAATATTAAATTAATATACATTACAGATTCAGAAAACTGCACAGCACTTTCTGGTATCTACTGAAAATTACCGTTTGTTATACACGTTGAACTTGAACGATTTGGAAGGCATATTATGGTTTAATGACGCCAAAAGAAAACAATCAACCAGAATCAATTAAAATCAGTAATAAGAAAACTGGATTTTTTTAACAACGAATGACAATAGTCTTACATTAACACACATATCACTCAACAGGAAAAATCTTCAAATCCCGCTAAATATTGCCCTCTCCACACATCACTGTCATTTTAATCGGTCTCGTATTGCCCCATTCGCCCCATTTGTTACAGTTATTACGTCCATTCCCGCTAAGGAGATTAACTGGACCAACTTAGAAATCGTTAATAATTTGTCCCCCAAGCTTAACCAACTTCCTAAGATTACTTGTAAGGTGTTAACAAGTTTATACAAAATTTCTAATACGTTAAGTAGATCTTTTGGGTGAAACTTTGAATTCGATTTGAATTTATTAATAGTGTTTCCGAAGATAATTTCTGGAGGTTATTCAAATATTATTTAAATTATTGACTATAGAATACCTTAGGAATCTCTACAAATGTACTGTATTGGCACATTCAAATCAATCTTACTTAAAGGCAACAGAGATAGATGAAGGGTCCAAGTAATGAACAAGTCTAATCACTTTTTTTTTAAATAGATTTTGTATTATTGTGTGCTAGCTAACCAATGCTTTTTTGTTATACAGTTCTACATCAAAAAATATATGAAGGTAAATCAAGCTAAAGGAATGACAACATTGCATGTACGTAAAATAGCAGGAATTGGAAAATAAATTCTACACAAAGATCACTCTTCAATACTTTAGACTAACCAGATACGAACGACTTTAGATATGAACGTTAAACTGATGACATCATATGCAGATGCATTTCTCCCAGAAGCCCACCTTCACCTCCCCCCCTCAACCCACCCGCTCTATGCGTTATTTTATAAAACTCTGCATCTAGATAGCATCAACTGCACTCATGAACACTCTACTAAGACTACAACTATTTTGAATATTGACGCAAAACACAAGTCTACACAACATAAAATCTAACATAGCTTAATCATTTAAAATACACACTTTCGTTCATAAGTGTGTACTCAAAGCAGCCGACGGCCCCTCAGGCGGGGCGACCAGAACAAATGAGCATCATTCGTCTAGCGCTCCTATTTCAATAGCCTACCTACACCTAAGCCATCGCGATGTTTTGGGTGGCCATCCGATACATATGGATGTCCGACGGGGAACTTTGTTATAGTAAAACACTGACCATAGCGTAATTATTATTTAGTATTGACCACTTATAACATAAGTGAACTTTATTCAACTTTACCTGAGTGATGGTAAGTGGACCCAAAGAACTCACTTTTTCCATCAGTCAGGGGTGGCAAAAGTGAGTCCTTGCCAACTAACGCGTGGGGAACCTTTTGAAGGTTCGTTGTGTCGACAGCAAGAGACAAATGGAAGTCTCTCACTCTCAACTCTCAACACAGCACATCCTGAACAGCTCTAACCTCACCAACTGGAACACAGCAGATACTTACGTAGATCTGCAGAGCAAGTAGTGTTATTAGAGTTGCGATCTTACTACTTTCCCAGTTGGCTCTATTTCTAGTCTGTAGCAATGTCAACCATGCGAATTTTGGCAACCGTCTTTAGAAAAAACAGCTAGGTATTCCAAATCTTGAATATCCTGGAAGCTTAAAATCGAGGAAGTTTGAAGTATTTATTTGCCTTTCTTTGTTGCTATCAACATTTTGCTTCTCAGAAGTAATGTTATAATTATTTTGAAAGTATTTTTAGATGGGTTGTGGTTTAACTTGGGGACTCGTTGGGTCCACCATTGACTCGATTTCATACCGACACAGTTCTAACATATTCTATAGCCCAAAGCGAACATGTTGAAACATATATGGACAGACTGGATGCAACTTTGTTAGCGAATTGATCAAGAGAACAATGGGTGCTTATGTGTAACGACACCAGGTCGGGACAAATAGACTTGCTTCTGCAAGTTAAACCTCTTATCTCTAAGTTTTTAACGGTGCTTTTCCTAACGTCACTTTACAATTAAGGTGTGTGTCCCGTGCCCGTGCGGTAAAACGGTGATTTTTGCTAAAGCTCCTAAAAATAAAGTAACGAAACATTTTTTTTGAAGTGAAAACTTCTTTAGCGGCGCTGAGCACTTTTTGGGATGGGGAAAAATTGTTAAATACGCGACAGATTTTTGTGACGTCAGATGTGAAGGAGGTCACAAACTTTTATATTTTGCTGCTAGCCGCTTCGACTTCATTCAAAACTGAACGCTATTCGTAAGAGTATAAAGCCGTTAAACACTTTTTGCAATAGCATATTCTGCAAATAAAGTAATTTTGTCCAAGCGTCCTTCATCGTTTTGCTATTGAGAAAATTCGAATAGTTCGAATTTGGGCGTTATTCCTAAAGAGATAAAGCTTAGAAAAATATTTACCAACGGCAAAAACAAATTGATATTTTGGTCGCCACCGCCGTCTGCTGTTCTTGCAAATTCGAATACTTCGAATTTAGACGTTATTCCTAAAGAAAGAAAGAAAGAAAGAAAGAAAGAAGACATTTATTCACTACGCAAAAGACACACAGAGACAAAGGGAGTACAAATACTACACAATTTACACATAATGTGTGTGTCTTCGCGGCAGTGAATCGGTCGCTGTCTCAGCATTATGCCGAGGTGTCAGGCAGACACCTACAGCGCTGATAAAGATAAAGCTTTGAAAAATATTTGGCAATGGCAAAAACAAATTGGTATTGTGTTTGCCGCCGCCCGTCGGCGCGCCGTCTTTTTTTTTTTATATTAAACTTTGGTGTCATTAACAGTTTCATAATTCATTGTTTATTTCCATCAGTAATATTTTGAAAGTTCTTTAGAGAGAATCAAAATACAGGATAAAATTAAATCATAATTGTTCACTTTTTTGAAATATTGATTATTTTTGATAAGAACCTATTTTTTTTTTAAACCAATTTTGGACCTTCATACGAGAACGGCATATCGAGCTAACATTTACATACAAACTCACTACCTCGCAAACTTGAGCCTTTGTAATATTAGTATCAATAGATTACATATTTCACACTTTTTTTGATTTCATGTAATTGTGTTTCACGTGAACAGTTTTAGACAAAGTTAATAATACTGAAATGGCCGGTGGTTCATTAGAAGAAAAGTTATTTATGAAGAAACCCACATAAATTCCCAAGCACGCAGTTATGGTTAGCCAATAAACCTGTAAAGTTCAGAAATTCTAATTATAAATGCCATAAAATTACGCAGAACTACCGTGTGGCCATACAATTATATATATCAATCCGAAAAGGGCCTATCTTGCTTTAGAATTCAAGCGCGCTATGTACTTTAGTATTTGGAACGGTGTATGGATCTTAAAATAAACGAAATATAACCAATAATTATATTGCTCTACTGTCGTAATACTCGTAATATGCCAGAAGTGCTTATGCGTAAATTACAAGAGACTAGCTGACCACGCGGCTCCGACCGCGTATCGCAAACCCGCAAGATAAAGCATAGCCTATACAGAAAATCCATTCTATAGATAGACAGGTGATTTTTTTTAAAAAATTTGATGTTTCTGGAGATTACACCCTACCTACAACCTCGCAATACTTAGAATCTCAGAGAAGTGATATGTCACCTGTCGCCTGCTTCATATGTCTTCATTCATTAGAAAGATAGAGACAAGGTGGGGATATCCCCATGAAATGCTGGGGATGGGGTCATTGACTGCTGCTTGGGCTACATGGGGTCATTGAATATCAAATTGCGCCCCTGGACACGCCATATTAACAAGTTCGTTAACGACGAGCCAACGTGGTGGCCCCCTGTAAAACTGGAGAACCTTTTTTATTTTTTGAATAAGTGCCTTGATACAAAAAATCGATATAAATATGATCAGCGGTTGAGAAATGCGACTTCTTGTAGAGGATATTTATATTACCCTAGACCAGTTCAGTGATTTGAACAAATCCTTAACTGGTCGATTGGTCAGACATAAGAAACGAAAGCAGGATAAAAAGATTTTCGTGTTATCCCTAAAAAAACGTACTTTTTTAAGACTTCTGTCAAGCCAAGCCTCAATTTTACAATACCCCCGCGACATATGCACGGATTCAAATGTCCCGTATTTTACTAATAGTGCTAATAGAAGTACCGTGCCAATGGCTAATCCTCAATCAGACATCAGAAAGCATACCTCATCCGTAATCTTAATAACTAATCTCCGGTACAAATTTTCTCACAGGCCTATTACAAATAGTATTGGGTTTCAATTAGCTCGGACTTCTCTAGGCACTATAATTGGAGTGCTAGTGCGAACTATGAGATATGAATTGAAATTAATAATATGAACTGGAAGTTGTGTTAGCATAGAGAAAGTATATGTATAGGCTCACACACACACACGTGAGTGTCAAAGATGTAAGCATAGACCGTAACTGCGCACAAGTGGAAACGAGATACACACAGAAAAAAAAAGAAAATTGATGCGAGGCAATTAAGAATTCTTGAACCAAGAATTTAATTATGAAGATGGTAAACTATTGCGAATTAAACGAAATTATCTTAAGTCAAGATTTTTTTTCCGTTGGCTTGAGAGAATCATCTGAATTAAAGAGGATATCTGTTTAATTCAAGATATTGACATTAATGACTTCCTAGTTTATTTCTTGATTCAAGTTTTTTTTTCAGCATGCAATGTCGTAAAACCTCTGTCTATCGCGTATAGGCGTTTTTTGTTTGTTACCGGAAGTCAAAAATTAACTGGGACTGACGTCATGTATAAACACGAGTAAAGTATGTAGGACATTGAGATGTATGTAGATAACAATAATTTTAAATTTTAAAGAATGTCTTCAGATACTTTTCAATTTAGTCAGTTTAATTTACCTCCAGCAGAAGGGGTTTTCGGGGAATCGCTAGAACTCTATGGAAACCTTAGTCAAAGGCTATTAAAGTGGCCGTCAATAGAACTTGCTAACTATGTAAACAAACAATGTATTGAAATTGACATTTAATGTCAATTTCAGTATGACGGTTTGTTTACATAGTTAGCAAGTTCTATTGACGGCCACTTTAGTGTCATATATCCGTGCTTTGGAAGGCACGCTAAGCAGTTGATCCCGGCTGCTGTCTATGACAGTAGTCGTTAAACCGAGTTAGAGGCCTTCGGGCGGCTTAAGAACTTCTAACAGTCGAGTTGCCCACTCACTTGACAAATGGGGGACAACTGTTACTCGCGTCCGCAGGAGCTACCTACCACAACCCTGCACGTGTCCCCTGGGTGGTACTAAAGAGTGACAAAATTAAAGGCCAAAATAATGTATGCCATACGATTAAATAAATAAGTGTCATATAACCTCCGTGATACCATGGAGATTGTCTCGTCAAAAATATACATAATAGATCCTACTGGCGTGGTTCACCATTACCAACTACATTCAAGCGTGTGGTTTCTGTAAAGCTTGCTCAATAATTTCCTTGTACGATATGACGATTCTTTATTTGTTTCTGTCATTGTTTTCTCTCGATTTGTTTCATGTTAATTGCCTAATGAATAAGCGAATTAATATGAAAAAGCGGCCAAGTGCGTGTCGGATTACGCACAACGAGGGTTCCGTGCCTATTAAAAAGGTCGTATCGTTACTGAAATCTTATGGCACTTACGTCTTTTTCTTTAAGGAAGGCAGTTTTTTAGGAATATCTCAAAAACCTTTGAACCGATCTTGTTCAAAACAATTTTTTGCTGAAAGAATTTAATAAGCCCTATTAGCATGATTTTTTTTTATATTTTTAAAATACACGGTTCAAAAATTAGAGGCGGGGGGACACAATTTTAGTGACTTTCGAGGCAAATATCTCCGACTCTATTCACTTAATCAAAAAAAATGCTGAGAAACCTTATATTTATTTTAAAGGCCTATCGATTGATGTTCCACACGTAGGCTTGCAATGAAATTTTTTTTTTTGACTTTCAGTTTTATGTATGGAGTACACCCCTAAAAAAATTTTTTTTTAGTAATTGAATTACAAAACTATGTAGCGGTTAACAAAATACACCTATCCTCAAAATTGTATTCCAATTCACCTTATAGTTTTCGAGTAAAATGCCTGTGACATACGGACGGACAGACAGACAGACATGACGAATCTATAAGGGTTCCGTTTTTTGCCATTTGGCTACGGAACCCTAAAAAGGGCATAAAAGAAGACATTTGCATTTTCTAATGATTTATTTCATCTGTGCTTAGTTTAAATAAGTGCCAAATACTTTGATTTAATGTCTGACATATGCCTAAGAATGCTTTTCGGGCAACTTTATCCTTAGTTAATTTTCCTGAAACCCAATCTAGTTTAATTGAACCCCACCCCTCATCTACTGTCCTTTTCCAATAATGTAAGTTCATCAGCAGACCAATTCCAGTAACTTTAATTCTCCACACAAAAGATTAATAATGTTCATAATATCGCACGGTGAGATAGCCCGCTAGATACCGGGGGTGTGGCGGCAGGCGGGGCCGCGGGTAACGTATAGCTTCAAATCTACAAGGAATAAACAATGACCGTTTCCTATCGTGACGGCGATATTGAAATGGATATTACGAATGCACGCTTGGAGCAGCGAAAAAACATTATACTTAGTGGTTTTGCGGGGATTGTGGGAATGTATAGGTGAGAGTGGGTGAAGCAATAGAGTTTATATAATTAGCAATTGACCAATCACCACAAGACCCATGAGATTGTACTCAGAAATATCAATACAGAAAATACTAAAGGCTGAAGTGATATGACAATTACATCGTCAATGTATTGATAAATATAATACAGTCTGTCTGTATACGAAAACGTTTAAATTAATAAGAAAATGGTGACACTTTGCATAGATATTGCAAATTACCATTTTCTTCACTCTCACCTCTAGTGTAGAACATGTATCTATGAGGCTTAAATAACACTATTTTATTAGATCGTGTAAGTAAGTCATTTGCGACAAAAAAAAACAAATTTACAAAGAATTCCCTTGTAAATTTGAATAAATAATATACCTCCATATAAAAAGTAACTCATTCTGCTGTCGATAGGACTAAGAAAAAAATGGAACTAACCACTTATGGCCGTTTCCAATAATTTATTTATTTAAACTTTATTGCACAGATAAGAAGTACAAATGGTGGACTTAATGCCTTAAGGCATTCTCTACCAGTCAACCACACGGCTAAACAGAAAAGCTTATAGGTGCAGGCAGTTGACCAAGAAAAACACAAATTAAAAGGATAGGTAGCTAATGAAAATATAATAAATAAATGCATTAAATCAATCCACCCATAGTTTTCCTTACCGATAGTTACATTTTGACACATTTTCTACGGGTAATCTGAGCCTCATCTTTTGACGACCGGTTAGCCTAGTGGGTAGTGACGCTGCCTACGAAGCTGAAGGTCCTGGGTTCGAATCCCGGTAAGGGCAAATATTTGTGGGATGACCATGAATATTTGTTTCTGAGTCATGGAAGTTTTCTATGTATTTAAGTATTTATATCTATTATATATATCGTCGTCTAGTACCCATAACACAAGCCTTGATGAGCTTACTATGGGACTAGGTCGATTTGTGTAAGATTGTCCCCTAATATTTATTTAAATTTATTTATTATTATTTATTGGAACCGGCCATTAACCTGTAGAGTATTGAAAAGTCGCGCGATACCAAAGCGGATAGATAGATAGAGTTGAGAGCGTTTAAATTTCCCAAACGAATCTCTCAGCTAAACTATCCCACAGAGCTTTCCCGGAACTCGGTTTAGGTACAAGCAAACACCAAACACTCAGATCCCTGAAACCGCAGAATCAATTTACCTTTCCAATACAAAGCTATAAAGCTGGTAGAAAGAGTCAGAGGCGTCACGATCGCGCCAACCTCTCAATTTCGAAAACAAAGCCGCTTCAATCGATTATGCCGGCGGTGGCTACCGTTACCGAGATACCCGTACTAATGGTTGTGAGTATTGGAAGAAACTTTTCGAGTGTATGGGAACAGGTGAAGTGGACACATAAATATCCAAACAAAGCGAATATTTAATGAAATTTGTACGAAAAAAATCTCAAAAAGTAACTACCTACGAGTATATCAAAATCAATAAATCAAAATCAATTATTTATTCTACGAGGGCACTTTTACATACGGTAATTTACTAATTTACAATAAAATAATAATAATCTCACACAATAATCATGAAAAAATTTCAGATAAACGACCGACAAATGGTTAACAAACTAAATATCACTAAATTAAAACAAAAAAAATGCTAAATATCATCCAGTACATTCGATATAAGGGCTGTATCAGAATTAACAAGAAGAAATAATTAATACAATTCATTTATTGCAATAGTCATGTAAATTATAAGTAGGTACATGATACCCTGCTATATAGGGCACTGCAATTTTCTTACATTTTAAAATTAGGTAATTTCTAGGTATATTATAATCAGTGATCGGTTATTTGGATTCTCCCTCGCGGGATGTCAAGTAGAAAAGTTAATATAGATACGACAGTTTCCCGCGATACCGAACAAAGCGTACAAATATAAAACAATTCAAATTATCTCTAAGGAATTTTTTACTTTTACATGGAAACCAGTTGAGACAAAAAGTTCTATTAAGCAAAATATTATTAAAACCTCCACAAAGTATTAGCTTATATATCTGTCATGATGGAAAAAATACTTCAAAATCTTGATATTGACATTTCATTATTTTCTTTGGATTTCAGTTCTAATTATTTGCTTCTAAGGATTGCATAAATAAATAGGTATTAGCTGTATAATTTATGCTATAATATTAGGTCACAGGTTATCGTATAAGTGCAAATACATAGATCTTATAGCTCAAAGGCGATCCAATAAATAAGTATCCACGTTAAGTTCGCACACTATGATTTATGGTTCAATTTTCATTTCATCGACTTGTTTCTGAGATTATCTTTTACGACAACTGTGGCTTACTCTAATTGAAGTTTTTATTCGCGTATGATTGGAATATTCTCGGGGAGTACTAGACCGATCTCTGTTGATAACGAATTCATTTATTCAAACAATTAACCCGTAGTAACCATATATTAGCTGATAGACACGCGTACTTACTCGCTGAACTTTTATCCAAACGGTGCAAAATGTGCCGCTTTGGAGGCAGCAAATGAGCGTAAACACTTGTGCTCATTTGTTCGATTTAGACAAAAGAACGGAGAGTATATAAGTACTCGTCTATCAGCTACTTAAATGTTTTAAAGTGTAATAAAATAATCACATTGTATTTTTTTGCCTTTTCTAACAACATAAAGCCCGGATTCCCGGGGCATATCCATACTAACATAATGATTGAGGTCGTTCACCCCATGTCGAATCCAAAAAACCGATCACTGATTATAATATTAGATACAACCACAACAATTTAACTATTCTACACATTCAATTAGTGTTTTAACAAATATATTAGCGTCTGAAATAAGAGCATCGTAGATACGTAAGATACAGACTTTTCCCATGCATGCGCCACTTCCTGCCGAATAAAGAAAACCGTCCAAGTGCGTGTCGGGCCACGCGCAGTGTAGGGTTCCGTAGTTGCCTCATGATATAGGAGGCAAACGAGCAGACGGATCACCTGATGGTAAGCGATTACCGCCGCCCATGGACACTTGCAACACCAGAGGTCTCTCTGTCTTAGTTACATCCAGGTGCGGTTGCGTCGGACGAATTTGTACAAAAATTGGCAATTCCAAGTACACATTAAGTTGATCGACTATTACTCGCTAACTACTTATGCCTACATGCCCGTGATAGTTTTCCTTTTAAATTCATTATATGTCCTATTGCCACGATTTTTTTTCACATCCCCAGCAGTAGCCATCTAGCCGGCAGGGGGGGACACATGACTTTTTGAATTTTGAACCAAAATTAGTTAAATTATTACTGAGGAGAAAAATGGTTTTAAGAAACCCATAATATTTTCTAACAAGCTATCCAACGACACCCCACTCACACTGGGTTTAACGAGAAACATTTTTACATTCCCACTTTAGGTGTCGGGGAGGTACCCTAAAAAAAACTATTTCAAGATTTAATTCTACTGTTATGTGTGATTGATTTATATACCCATATACCCGAATTACAGTTTTCTAGCAGTTTTCTAAAAAGTACCATATTGTCAATTGATCGCTAATGTTGCTTTCAGTTTGAGTGTATATTATTAGTGACATTTCTAAAAAAATCTGTTTCAAAATGTATGTAGACTTCTAGCCATGGTTACTCCTGATGATAATTCATCATAATCATCATGGTCGAATTTGCCAGAAAACGCACTGTAAATTGACCTTTTACGGTGCTTTTAAATATTGAATTGGCGACGAAAAGAAGAAAAGAAGGCGAAGGGGAGGGAGGGTTTGGCGAAGGAAAGAAGCTTTGCGAGAATTGTGACATCCCAATTTAGATGCACGATTTTCTACTTTCTGAGTAAAAGTATTAACTGAAATACAAGAATGGAGGACGTATGGACCCGTCCGCATTTTGTAGAAATTGACAACAATACATACACAACACGTACCTATTTCCATATTATTCACCTGACCAAATTAATCTTCTTTCATACCCGCCACAATCAAAGATTTATCTTCAAACCTCAACAAAATCCCATAGTACTAGCCAACCGAGGCGCAAGAAATAGAAACTCTCTTATAAAGACATGTTCGATTTAAAATTCACTCCCGGTACAGCAAAAAATAGGTCTTGGATGCGCGGCGCATTATGCAGGCGTGCCTCACGATCTATGCCGCGTGCTGGCCGAGAACGACGTATGTCGTAATACGAGTCGGATACATGTAAATCCTTTGTGTGACTGGCAAGTAGCAGGACTGGCGAGTGGGGAATGTTGGGGACATTCGACGCTTTCCATCTGCATATGGCGCGCGCACGGTGCACGGTAGGGCGCACTGGGATATTTTAATTCTGTATGCATATATTGAACGTGCTAGTAAAGCAGCGCTCTGTGAATCGTTTGGCCGGTAATGTTAGACTGTATGTTGTTCCGTCTGCTTGACTTGACCCTCGAATTCGTGCCCTTTCTAACCTGCTTTCCATATTTCTCGCGAAATTTGACTTTGTCAATTAATTTTTATTGGGGTTCCGTACCCAAAGGGTAAAAACGGGACCCTATTACTAAGACTTCGCTGTCCGTCTGTCTGTCACCAGGCTGTATCTGAAGAACCGCGATAGCTAGACAGTTGAAATTTTCACAGATGATGTATTTCTGTTGCCGCTATAACAACAAATACTAAAAACAAAATAAAATAAATATTTAAGGGGGGCTCCCATACAACAAACGTGTTCTTTTTTGCCGTTTTGTCTGTCACCAGGCTATCTCAAGAACTGCGACAGCTAGACAGTTGAAATTTTCACAGATTATGTATTTCTGTTGCCGCTATAACAATAAATACTAAAAATAAAACTAAATAAATATTTAAGGGAGGCCCCCATACAACAAACGTTTTTTTTTTTCAGGCTGTATCTCAAGAACCGCGATAGTTAGACAGTTGACATTTTCACAAATTATTTATTTCTGTTGCCGCTATAACAACAAATACTAAAAACAAAATAAAATAAATATTTAAGGGGGCCTCCCATACAACAAACTTTATTTTTTTACTGTTTTTATTAATGGTACGGAACCCTTCGTGCGCGAGTCCGACTCACACTTGGCCGGTTTTTTTTAACAAAAACTGTCTTTAGGCGCAGGAAAAGTACACTTAAAGACTAGTGGCTCTTGTGAGCTGTAGAAAACGCGAGCCTACATTTTTTACAAAAACGAAACTCTGAATCGACAATAAAACTATACATATTATTATTGAAACTGCTCGTTAAATTTCACAAGAATCGGTTGAGACATGCGACTTGTAGAGGAGAACAGCCGGACACACCGACATACGAAATAATGTTAGCACAAACTGAAGTATTTAGAGAACAACGTGCGCTTAGCGCCCTCGTTCAGTTAACAACACATCAAGAAAACATCCTTACTAATCACCAGGTTGAGTTGCATTGCATCTACCAGATTTGACCGAATGTTAAAAATATCGCGGCTGCTGTCATCCCATACAAAATTGACAAACTTCCCTAACAATAAGCTTTTAACGAACGTAATTTACGACTACAGACAATCGGTTTAAAATAATAGCCCGCGTTGCGCTTGTCAGGATCCACAAAAAAATGCAACTCTTGTAATTTTAATGACATTTTATCGAAGAACATGAAAAATTAGGTACTCACCGATAAAACATCACTCGCTATGCACCGTCGCTGGAGACCTGAAACAATCAAAACTCTATTAAACAAGGTTAAATGTGTAGATACATTATCGGCCAACGTTCGATCAACAGCTAATAGTGTTTAAGAACCAATATTAGATGCAATATCTATGCAAATTGCAATGTCCAAAGTTACAACAAAGTGTTAGAGCTTTTAGTTGCACTGGAAATTCTATTAAAACCAGGAGCTAATAGCCGATGAATCAATGTTTTATGCCTTGTATCATATAAAAAGAAATCCCTACCATTAAAAATACATTAAAAAATGAAAAGTGGCAACCCTGCATTATTTGTGACCATCATAAAGGCAACGGCGCGGTGTAATAATATGTAAGTTTGCAATATTTTATGAAGAGATAAATCATACGATATAATTTAATATTAAAGTCTGGCCAGGGAAAGATGAGCCTTTTTATATGGCAACAGTAATGTCATTGTCAAATGAGTCTAACGTCTTAAATTAGTATGATGTCCTAATATTGATACTTGACTTGATATGGTAACTAAGTAACTGTTCCATTAGTCCAGTCCATGTTGAGAATTAAAGGGTGGCTTAGTAATATTTATCACATTGAAGAATATCACTTACAACTATCTGTAAAGATAGTTGTAAGTGTTGAAAAATAAAATAAATAAATAAAAAAAAAAAAAAAAAAAAGTTGAACTATTATGTCTCGTCAAAATTTAAATTTTGGTGAGTGGTTTTGATTATTCTTCTTAAACATAAAGTGGAACGAAGTTATTATTATTATTATTTTCAATTCACACAATGCACAAAATTAAAAGAGTTTTAATTCATATAACTTTACTTCCTCCTGCTTGTTCAGTTGCATTGTGTGAATTGAAGAAAAACAATAATTGTTCAAGTATCATTATTATATTATCGCGTTATACACAGTGCTCAAAACGCTGTTTTTTTTTTATTTGCCGTTTTCTTGGCTCATCTTTCCCTGGCCAGACTCTTTTTCTGTACTTGTAATGTATAAGAGTGTTGTTATAAAATGTTATGCCTCCGCGCCAAATTGACGAGACGGTTACCTTTCAAATCTAGCCGTAAATTATTGTCACCCCAAGCTATAAAGTAATGACCGGTTTACTTTACTGGGCATTTTATGAGTAAAACATAAAAAGCGGTAGACAATTTTACTGACATAGATTTTTATTATACTACGACGAGGTAAAATAAATGAGTAACGCGCTTGTGATTGTTCTGAAGTTGTAAGCGTCTATAGGCTTGTGCGTATCTGCTTGCCACCAAGCGGCCCGTACGCTTGTTTGGCACCGTCGAGGTATAATATAAGATCGACAAAAGCATAGCCACAGTAAAGTGGCCGTCAATAGAATTTGCTAACTACATATGTAAACAAACCGCCATATTGAAATTGTCTTTCCCTATGGCGGTTTTTTTACATAGTTAGCAAATTCCATTGACGGCGACTTTATATATTATCATACCGCGATTTGAATGAGATTTTTGCTATGTAAAATAGGTCAATGTTTATAGACAAATATTCCCATCCCAAACTCATCGCGGTTGTATTGGAATAGCTGTCAGTTCGGTGTCAGCCATAACAAAGCCGGCAAAAATATCTGACACGTCCCCAAGGCCCTAGGAATAGAGTCGTGTCAGATGTTTATGCGCGCGTTGTTCTGGCAGATATTAATGCTGGTGACGTACAGTCAACTGTTAAAATATGTGTGCATACAACTTATTCATAAATACGTCCCATCACTCTTATGTCGGCGGACTAAGGTTTCGGTAGATATTGATAAATAAAATAAAATAAATACCTATTAGAGGGTAATCTTACACAGATCGAACTAGCCCCATATAGTAAGCTAAATTGCACTAGCATCAAGCTTGTATTATTGGTTACTAACCGTCGATATATTTAATAGATATAAGTAATTAAATACATAGAAAACATCACAGACTCAGAATAGTAGTTTATGCAACTGATACATAATCAGAGGCCTTAAAATACGAGTGTGGTTTTATGAAACGAGCGTCGGCGAGTTTCATAATAGGATCACACGAGTGTTTTAAGGCTAAATTATGTACAGTTGCATACACTACTTTATCTACACACATATCATAAGTACTCCAAGATCGGTTCAGAAGCCGTAGGAAAATGACCTGCATTGCTACTATAGTGCTACCTGTAAAATATCTTTGTTGCAATCGTGGCTGCATTTACGATATCCGGCGGAGTGTGCATATCGTTCTCGGAGTCACTACTACTCATATTTTCAACTAAAATGTGAATTACAAACAACTTTTCACAATTCTACTTTCGTAACAGCAAAAACCAACAAAGAAATGACAAAAGTAATGGCGGCAATTTGATCCTACGTCAAGACGAATGTTTTTTTAAATCATAGACAAACGAAGATGTGCACGACTGTGTATATAACCTGTTTTTTCTATGATTATATTATTTTTTGCTGTACCTATTGTCTATGCTCAGTTGTAAAATGACAAATTGAAAAACAAGATATAATTTGGTTCAAATACTAATATCGGCTTTAATTTTATATTAGTAGACCAAATAATGGTCCTTCTCTAATTATAATAAACCTGTAAAGTTCAGAAATTCTAATTATAAATGCCATAAAATTACGCAGAACTACCGTGTGGCCATACAATTATATATATCAATCCGAAAAGGGCCTATCTTGCTTTAGAATTCAAGCGCGCTATGTACTTTAGTATTTGGAACGGTGTATGGATCTTAAAATAAACGAAATATAACCAATAATTATATTGCTCTACTGTCGTAATACTCGTAATATGCCAGAAGTGCTTATGCGTAAATTACAAGAGACTAGCTGACCACGCGGCTCCGACCGCGTATCGCAAACCCGCAAGATAAAGCATAGCCTATACAGAAAATCCATTCTATAGATAGACAGGTGATTTTTTTTTAAAAATTTGATGTTTCTGGAGATTACACCCTACCTACAACCTCGCAATACTTAGAATCTCAGAGAAGTGATATGTCACCTGTCGCCTGCTTCATATGTCTTCATTCATTAGAAAGATAGAGACAAGGTGGGGATATCCCCATGAAATGCTGGGGATGGGGTCATTGACTGCTGCTTGGGCTACATGGGGTCATTGAATATCAAATTGCGCCCCTGGACACGCCATATTAACAAGTTCGTTAACGACGAGCCAACGTGGTGGCCCCCTGTAAAACTGGAGAACCTTTTTTATTTTTTGAATAAGTGCCTTGATACAAAAAATCGATATAAATATGATCAGCGGTTGAGAAATGCGACTTCTTGTAGAGGATATTTATATTACCCTAGACCAGTTCAGTGATTTGAACAAATCCTTAACTGGTCGATTGGTCAGACATAAGAAACGAAAGCAGGATAAAAAGATTTTCGTGTTATCCCTAAAAAAACGTACTTTTTTAAGACTTCTGTCAAGCCAAGCCTCAATTTTACAATACCCCCGCGACATATGCACGGATTCAAATGTCCCGTATTTTACTAATAGTGCTAATAGAAGTACCGTGCCAATGGCTAATCCTCAATCAGACATCAGAAAGCATACCTCATCCGTAATCTTAATAACTAATCTCCGGTACAAATTTTCTCACAGGCCTATTACAAATAGTATTGGGTTTCAATTAGCTCGGACTTCTCTAGGCACTATAATTGGAGTGCTAGTGCGAACTATGAGATATGAATTGAAATTAATAATATGAACTGGAAGTTGTGTTAGCATAGAGAAAGTATATGTATAGGCTCACACACACACACGTGAGTGTCAAAGATGTAAGCATAGACCGTAACTGCGCACAAGTGGAAACGAGATACACACAGAAAAAAAAAGAAAATTGATGCGAGGCAATTAAGAATTCTTGAACCAAGAATTTAATTATGAAGATGGTAAACTATTGCGAATTAAACGAAATTATCTTAAGTCAAGATTTTTTTTCCGTTGGCTTGAGAGAATCATCTGAATTAAAGAGGATATCTGTTTAATTCAAGATATTGACATTAATGACTTCCTAGTTTATTTCTTGATTCAAGTTTTTTTTTCAGCATGCAATGTCGTAAAACCTCTGTCTATCGCGTATAGGCGTTTTTTGTTTGTTACCGGAAGTCAAAAATTAACTGGGACTGACGTCATGTATAAACACGAGTAAAGTATGTAGGACATTGAGATGTATGTAGATAACAATAATTTTAAATTTTAAAGAATGTCTTCAGATACTTTTCAATTTAGTCAGTTTAATTTACCTCCAGCAGAAGGGGTTTTCGGGGAATCGCTAGAACTCTATGGAAACCTTAGTCAAAGGCTATTAAAGTGGCCGTCAATAGAACTTGCTAACTATGTAAACAAACAATGTATTGAAATTGACATTTAATGTCAATTTCAGTATGACGGTTTGTTTACATAGTTAGCAAGTTCTATTGACGGCCACTTTAGTGTCATATATCCGTGCTTTGGAAGGCACGCTAAGCAGTTGATCCCGGCTGCTGTCTATGACAGTAGTCGTTAAACCGAGTTAGAGGCCTTCGGGCGGCTTAAGAACTTCTAACAGTCGAGTTGCCCACTCACTTGACAAATGGGGGACAACTGTTACTCGCGTCCGCAGGAGCTACCTACCACAACCCTGCACGTGTCCCCTGGGTGGTACTAAAGAGTGACAAAATTAAAGGCCAAAATAATGTATGCCATACGATTAAATAAATAAGTGTCATATAACCTCCGTGATACCATGGAGATTGTCTCGTCAAAAATATACATAATAGATCCTACTGGCGTGGTTCACCATTACCAACTACATTCAAGCGTGTGGTTTCTGTAAAGCTTGCTCAATAATTTCCTTGTACGATATGACGATTCTTTATTTGTTTCTGTCATTGTTTTCTCTCGATTTGTTTCATGTTAATTGCCTAATGAATAAGCGAATTAATATGAAAAAGCGGCCAAGTGCGTGTCGGATTACGCACAACGAGGGTTCCGTGCCTATTAAAAAGGTCGTATCGTTACTGAAATCTTATGGCACTTACGTCTTTTTCTTTAAGGAAGGCAGTTTTTTAGGAATATCTCAAAAACCTTTGAACCGATCTTGTTCAAAACAATTTTTTGCTGAAAGAATTTAATAAGCCCTATTAGCATGATTTTTTTTTATATTTTTAAAATACACGGTTCAAAAATTAGAGGCGGGGGGACACAATTTTAGTGACTTTCGAGGCAAATATCTCCGACTCTATTCACTTAATCAAAAAAAATGCTGAGAAACCTTATATTTATTTTAAAGGCCTATCGATTGATGTTCCACACGTAGGCTTGCAATGAAATTTTTTTTTTTGACTTTCAGTTTTATGTATGGAGTACACCCCTAAAAAAATTTTTTTTTAGTAATTGAATTACAAAACTATGTAGCGGTTAACAAAATACACCTATCCTCAAAATTGTATTCCAATTCACCTTATAGTTTTCGAGTAAAATGCCTGTGACATACGGACGGACAGACAGACAGACATGACGAATCTATAAGGGTTCCGTTTTTTGCCATTTGGCTACGGAACCCTAAAAAGGGCATAAAAGAAGACATTTGCATTTTCTAATGATTTATTTCATCTGTGCTTAGTTTAAATAAGTGCCAAATACTTTGATTTAATGTCTGACATATGCCTAAGAATGCTTTTCGGGCAACTTTATCCTTAGTTAATTTTCCTGAAACCCAATCTAGTTTAATTGAACCCCACCCCTCATCTACTGTCCTTTTCCAATAATGTAAGTTCATCAGCAGACCAATTCCAGTAACTTTAATTCTCCACACAAAAGATTAATAATGTTCATAATATCGCACGGTGAGATAGCCCGCTAGATACCGGGGGTGTGGCGGCAGGCGGGGCCGCGGGTAACGTATAGCTTCAAATCTACAAGGAATAAACAATGACCGTTTCCTATCGTGACGGCGATATTGAAATGGATATTACGAATGCACGCTTGGAGCAGCGAAAAAACATTATACTTAGTGGTTTTGCGGGGATTGTGGGAATGTATAGGTGAGAGTGGGTGAAGCAATAGAGTTTATATAATTAGCAATTGACCAATCACCACAAGACCCGTGAGATTGTACTCAGAAATATCAATACAGAAAATACTAAAGGCTGAAGTGATATGACAATTACATCGTCAATGTATTGATAAATATAATACAGTCTGTCTGTATACGAAAACGTTTAAATTAATAAGAAAATGGTGACACTTTGCATAGATATTGCAAATTACCATTTTCTTCACTCTCACCTCTAGTGTAGAACATGTATCTATGAGGCTTAAATAACACTATTTTATTAGATCGTGTAAGTAAGTCATTTGCGACAAAAAAAAACAAATTTACAAAGAATTCCCTTGTAAATTTGAATAAATAATATACCTCCATATAAAAAGTAACTCATTCTGCTGTCGATAGGACTAAGAAAAAAATGGAACTAACCACTTATGGCCGTTTCCAATAATTTATTTATTTAAACTTTATTGCACAGATAAGAAGTACAAATGGTGGACTTAATGCCTTAAGGCATTCTCTACCAGTCAACCACACGGCTAAACAGAAAAGCTTATAGGTGCAGGCAGTTGACCAAGAAAAACACAAATTAAAAGGATAGGTAGCTAATGAAAATATAATAAATAAATGCATTAAATCAATCCACCCATAGTTTTCCTTACCGATAGTTACATTTTGACACATTTTCTACGGGTAATCTGAGCCTCATCTTTTGACGACCGGTTAGCCTAGTGGGTAGTGACGCTGCCTACGAAGCTGAAGGTCCTGGGTTCGAATCCCGGTAAGGGCAAATATTTGTGGGATGACCATGAATATTTGTTTCTGAGTCATGGAAGTTTTCTATGTATTTAAGTATTTATATCTATTATATATATCGTCGTCTAGTACCCATAACACAAGCCTTGATGAGCTTACTATGGGACTAGGTCGATTTGTGTAAGATTGTCCCCTAATATTTATTTAAATTTATTTATTATTATTTATTGGAACCGGCCATTAACCTGTAGAGTATTGAAAAGTCGCGCGATACCAAAGCGGATAGATAGATAGAGTTGAGAGCGTTTAAATTTCCCAAACGAATCTCTCAGCTAAACTATCCCACAGAGCTTTCCCGGAACTCGGTTTAGGTACAAGCAAACACCAAACACTCAGATCCCTGAAACCGCAGAATCAATTTACCTTTCCAATACAAAGCTATAAAGCTGGTAGAAAGAGTCAGAGGCGTCACGATCGCGCCAACCTCTCAATTTCGAAAACAAAGCCGCTTCAATCGATTATGCCGGCGGTGGCTACCGTTACCGAGATACCCGTACTAATGGTTGTGAGTATTGGAAGAAACTTTTCGAGTGTATGGGAACAGGTGAAGTGGACACATAAATATCCAAACAAAGCGAATATTTAATGAAATTTGTACGAAAAAAATCTCAAAAAGTAACTACCTACGAGTATATCAAAATCAATAAATCAAAATCAATTATTTATTCTACGAGGGCACTTTTACATACGGTAATTTACTAATTTACAATAAAATAATAATAATCTCACACAATAATCATGAAAAAATTTCAGATAAACGACCGACAAATGGTTAACAAACTAAATATCACTAAATTAAAACAAAAAAAATGCTAAATATCATCCAGTACATTCGATATAAGGGCTGTATCAGAATTAACAAGAAGAAATAATTAATACAATTCATTTATTGCAATAGTCATGTAAATTATAAGTAGGTACATGATACCCTGCTATATAGGGCACTGCAATTTTCTTACATTTTAAAATTAGGTAATTTCTAGGTATATTATAATCAGTGATCGGTTATTTGGATTCTCCCTCGCGGGATGTCAAGTAGAAAAGTTAATATAGATACGACAGTTTCCCGCGATACCGAACAAAGCGTACAAATATAAAACAATTCAAATTATCTCTAAGGAATTTTTTACTTTTACATGGAAACCAGTTGAGACAAAAAGTTCTATTAAGCAAAATATTATTAAAACCTCCACAAAGTATTAGCTTATATATCTGTCATGATGGAAAAAATACTTCAAAATCTTGATATTGACATTTCATTATTTTCTTTGGATTTCAGTTCTAATTATTTGCTTCTAAGGATTGCATAAATAAATAGGTATTAGCTGTATAATTTATGCTATAATATTAGGTCACAGGTTATCGTATAAGTGCAAATACATAGATCTTATAGCTCAAAGGCGATCCAATAAATAAGTATCCACGTTAAGTTCGCACACTATGATTTATGGTTCAATTTTCATTTCATCGACTTGTTTCTGAGATTATCTTTTACGACAACTGTGGCTTACTCTAATTGAAGTTTTTATTCGCGTATGATTGGAATATTCTCGGGGAGTACTAGACCGATCTCTGTTGATAACGAATTCATTTATTCAAACAATTAACCCGTAGTAACCATATATTAGCTGATAGACACGCGTACTTACTCGCTGAACTTTTATCCAAACGGTGCAAAATGTGCCGCTTTGGAGGCAGCAAATGAGCGTAAACACTTGTGCTCATTTGTTCGATTTAGACAAAAGAACGGAGAGTATATAAGTACTCGTCTATCAGCTACTTAAATGTTTTAAAGTGTAATAAAATAATCACATTGTATTTTTTTGCCTTTTCTAACAACATAAAGCCCGGATTCCCGGGGCATATCCATACTAACATAATGATTGAGGTCGTTCACCCCATGTCGAATCCAAAAAACCGATCACTGATTATAATATTAGATACAACCACAACAATTTAACTATTCTACACATTCAATTAGTGTTTTAACAAATATATTAGCGTCTGAAATAAGAGCATCGTAGATACGTAAGATACAGACTTTTCCCATGCATGCGCCACTTCCTGCCGAATAAAGAAAACCGTCCAAGTGCGTATCGGGCCACGCGCAGTGTAGGGTTCCGTAGTTGCCTCATGATATAGGAGGCAAACGAGCAGACGGATCACCTGATGGTAAGCGATTACCGCCGCCCATGGACACTTGCAACACCAGAGGTCTCTCTGTCTTAGTTACATCCAGGTGCGGTTGCGTCGGACGAATTTGTACAAAAATTGGCAATTCCAAGTACACATTAAGTTGATCGACTATTACTCGCTAACTACTTATGCCTACATGCCCGTGATAGTTTTCCTTTTAAATTCATTATATGTCCTATTGCCACGATTTTTTTTCACATCCCCAGCAGTAGCCATCTAGCCGGCAGGGGGGGACACATGACTTTTTGAATTTTGAACCAAAATTAGTTAAATTATTACTGAGGAGAAAAATGGTTTTAAGAAACCCATAATATTTTCTAACAAGCTATCCAACGACACCCCACTCACACTGGGTTTAACGAGAAACATTTTTACATTCCCACTTTAGGTGTCGGGGAGGTACCCTAAAAAAAACTATTTCAAGATTTAATTCTACTGTTATGTGTGATTGATTTATATACCCATATACCCGAATTACAGTTTTCTAGCAGTTTTCTAAAAAGTACCATATTGTCAATTGATCGCTAATGTTGCTTTCAGTTTGAGTGTATATTATTAGTGACATTTCTAAAAAAATCTGTTTCAAAATGTATGTAGACTTCTAGCCATGGTTACTCCTGATGATAATTCATCATAATCATCATGGTCGAATTTGCCAGAAAACGCACTGTAAATTGACCTTTTACGGTGCTTTTAAATATTGAATTGGCGACGAAAAGAAGAAAAGAAGGCGAAGGGGAGGGAGGGTTTGGCGAAGGAAAGAAGCTTTGCGAGAATTGTGACATCCCAATTTAGATGCACGATTTTCTACTTTCTGAGTAAAAGTATTAACTGAAATACAAGAATGGAGGACGTATGGACCCGTCCGCATTTTGTAGAAATTGACAACAATACATACACAACACGTACCTATTTCCATATTATTCACCTGACCAAATTAATCTTCTTTCATACCCGCCACAATCAAAGATTTATCTTCAAACCTCAACAAAATCCCATAGTACTAGCCAACCGAGGCGCAAGAAATAGAAACTCTCTTATAAAGACATGTTCGATTTAAAATTCACTCCCGGTACAGCAAAAAATAGGTCTTGGATGCGCGGCGCATTATGCAGGCGTGCCTCACGATCTATGCCGCGTGCTGGCCGAGAACGACGTATGTCGTAATACGAGTCGGATACATGTAAATCCTTTGTGTGACTGGCAAGTAGCAGGACTGGCGAGTGGGGAATGTTGGGGACATTCGACGCTTTCCATCTGCATATGGCGCGCGCACGGTGCACGGTAGGGCGCACTGGGATATTTTAATTCTGTATGCATATATTGAACGTGCTAGTAAAGCAGCGCTCTGTGAATCGTTTGGCCGGTAATGTTAGACTGTATGTTGTTCCGTCTGCTTGACTTGACCCTCGAATTCGTGCCCTTTCTAACCTGCTTTCCATATTTCTCGCGAAATTTGACTTTGTCAATTAATTTTTATTGGGGTTCCGTACCCAAAGGGTAAAAACGGGACCCTATTACTAAGACTTCGCTGTCCGTCTGTCTGTCACCAGGCTGTATCTGAAGAACCGCGATAGCTAGACAGTTGAAATTTTCACAGATGATGTATTTCTGTTGCCGCTATAACAACAAATACTAAAAACAAAATAAAATAAATATTTAAGGGGGGCTCCCATACAACAAACGTGTTCTTTTTTGCCGTTTTGTCTGTCACCAGGCTATCTCAAGAACTGCGACAGCTAGACAGTTGAAATTTTCACAGATTATGTATTTCTGTTGCCGCTATAACAATAAATACTAAAAATAAAACTAAATAAATATTTAAGGGAGGCCCCCATACAACAAACGTTTTTTTTTTTCAGGCTGTATCTCAAGAACCGCGATAGTTAGACAGTTGACATTTTCACAAATTATTTATTTCTGTTGCCGCTATAACAACAAATACTAAAAACAAAATAAAATAAATATTTAAGGGGGCCTCCCATACAACAAACTTTATTTTTTTACTGTTTTTATTAATGGTACGGAACCCTTCGTGCGCGAGTCCGACTCACACTTGGCCGGTTTTTTTTAACAAAAACTGTCTTTAGGCGCAGGAAAAGTACACTTAAAGACTAGTGGCTCTTGTGAGCTGTAGAAAACGCGAGCCTACATTTTTTACAAAAACGAAACTCTGAATCGACAATAAAACTATACATATTATTATTGAAACTGCTCGTTAAATTTCACAAGAATCGGTTGAGACATGCGACTTGTAGAGGAGAACAGCCGGACACACCGACATACGAAATAATGTTAGCACAAACTGAAGTATTTAGAGAACAACGTGCGCTTAGCGCCCTCGTTCAGTTAACAACACATCAAGAAAACATCCTTACTAATCACCAGGTTGAGTTGCATTGCATCTACCAGATTTGACCGAATGTTAAAAATATCGCGGCTGCTGTCATCCCATACAAAATTGACAAACTTCCCTAACAATAAGCTTTTAACGAACGTAATTTACGACTACAGACAATCGGTTTAAAATAATAGCCCGCGTTGCGCTTGTCAGGATCCACAAAAAAATGCAACTCTTGTAATTTTAATGACATTTTATCGAAGAACATGAAAAATTAGGTACTCACCGATAAAACATCACTCGCTATGCACCGTCGCTGGAGACCTGAAACAATCAAAACTCTATTAAACAAGGTTAAATGTGTAGATACATTATCGGCCAACGTTCGATCAACAGCTAATAGTGTTTAAGAACCAATATTAGATGCAATATCTATGCAAATTGCAATGTCCAAAGTTACAACAAAGTGTTAGAGCTTTTAGTTGCACTGGAAATTCTATTAAAACCAGGAGCTAATAGCCGATGAATCAATGTTTTATGCCTTGTATCATATAAAAAGAAATCCCTACCATTAAAAATACATTAAAAAATGAAAAGTGGCAACCCTGCATTATTTGTGACCATCATAAAGGCAACGGCGCGGTGTAATAATATGTAAGTTTGCAATATTTTATGAAGAGATAAATCATACGATATAATTTAATATTAAAGTCTGGCCAGGGAAAGATGAGCCTTTTTATATGGCAACAGTAATGTCATTGTCAAATGAGTCTAACGTCTTAAATTAGTATGATGTCCTAATATTGATACTTGACTTGATATGGTAACTAAGTAACTGTTCCATTAGTCCAGTCCATGTTGAGAATTAAAGGGTGGCTTAGTAATATTTATCACATTGAAGAATATCACTTACAACTATCTGTAAAGATAGTTGTAAGTGTTGAAAAATAAAATAAATAAATAAAAAAAAAAAAAAAAAAAAGTTGAACTATTATGTCTCGTCAAAATTTAAATTTTGGTGAGTGGTTTTGATTATTCTTCTTAAACATAAAGTGGAACGAAGTTATTATTATTATTATTTTCAATTCACACAATGCACAAAATTAAAAGAGTTTTAATTCATATAACTTTACTTCCTCCTGCTTGTTCAGTTGCATTGTGTGAATTGAAGAAAAACAATAATTGTTCAAGTATCATTATTATATTATCGCGTTATACACAGTGCTCAAAACGCTGTTTTTTTTTTATTTGCCGTTTTCTTGGCTCATCTTTCCCTGGCCAGACTCTTTTTCTGTACTTGTAATGTATAAGAGTGTTGTTATAAAATGTTATGCCTCCGCGCCAAATTGACGAGACGGTTACCTTTCAAATCTAGCCGTAAATTATTGTCACCCCAAGCTATAAAGTAATGACCGGTTTACTTTACTGGGCATTTTATGAGTAAAACATAAAAAGCGGTAGACAATTTTACTGACATAGATTTTTATTATACTACGACGAGGTAAAATAAATGAGTAACGCGCTTGTGATTGTTCTGAAGTTGTAAGCGTCTATAGGCTTGTGCGTATCTGCTTGCCACCAAGCGGCCCGTACGCTTGTTTGGCACCGTCGAGGTATAATATAAGATCGACAAAAGCATAGCCACAGTAAAGTGGCCGTCAATAGAATTTGCTAACTACATATGTAAACAAACCGCCATATTGAAATTGTCTTTCCCTATGGCGGTTTTTTTACATAGTTAGCAAATTCCATTGACGGCGACTTTATATATTATCATACCGCGATTTGAATGAGATTTTTGCTATGTAAAATAGGTCAATGTTTATAGACAAATATTCCCATCCCAAACTCATCGCGGTTGTATTGGAATAGCTGTCAGTTCGGTGTCAGCCATAACAAAGCCGGCAAAAATATCTGACACGTCCCCAAGGCCCTAGGAATAGAGTCGTGTCAGATGTTTATGCGCGCGTTGTTCTGGCAGATATTAATGCTGGTGACGTACAGTCAACTGTTAAAATATGTGTGCATACAACTTATTCATAAATACGTCCCATCACTCTTATGTCGGCGGACTAAGGTTTCGGTAGATATTGATAAATAAAATAAAATAAATACCTATTAGAGGGTAATCTTACACAGATCGAACTAGCCCCATATAGTAAGCTAAATTGCACTAGCATCAAGCTTGTATTATTGGTTACTAACCGTCGATATATTTAATAGATATAAGTAATTAAATACATAGAAAACATCACAGACTCAGAATAGTAGTTTATGCAACTGATACATAATCAGAGGCCTTAAAATACGAGTGTGGTTTTATGAAACGAGCGTCGGCGAGTTTCATAATAGGATCACACGAGTGTTTTAAGGCTAAATTATGTACAGTTGCATACACTACTTTATCTACACACATATCATAAGTACTCCAAGATCGGTTCAGAAGCCGTAGGAAAATGACCTGCATTGCTACTATAGTGCTACCTGTAAAATATCTTTGTTGCAATCGTGGCTGCATTTACGATATCCGGCGGAGTGTGCATATCGTTCTCGGAGTCACTACTACTCATATTTTCAACTAAAATGTGAATTACAAACAACTTTTCACAATTCTACTTTCGTAACAGCAAAAACCAACAAAGAAATGACAAAAGTAATGGCGGCAATTTGATCCTACGTCAAGACGAATGTTTTTTTAAATCATAGACAAACGAAGATGTGCACGACTGTGTATATAACCTGTTTTTTCTATGATTATATTATTTTTTGCTGTACCTATTGTCTATGCTCAGTTGTAAAATGACAAATTGAAAAACAAGATATAATTTGGTTCAAATACTAATATCGGCTTTAATTTTATATTAGTAGACCAAATAATGGTCCTTCTCTAATTATAATAAACCTGTAAAGTTCAGAAATTCTAATTATAAATGCCATAAAATTACGCAGAACTACCGTGTGGCCATACAATTATATATATCAATCCGAAAAGGGCCTATCTTGCTTTAGAATTCAAGCGCGCTATGTACTTTAGTATTTGGAACGGTGTATGGATCTTAAAATAAACGAAATATAACCAATAATTATATTGCTCTACTGTCGTAATACTCGTAATATGCCAGAAGTGCTTATGCGTAAATTACAAGAGACTAGCTGACCACGCGGCTCCGACCGCGTATCGCAAACCCGCAAGATAAAGCATAGCCTATACAGAAAATCCATTCTATAGATAGACAGGTGATTTTTTTTTAAAAATTTGATGTTTCTGGAGATTACACCCTACCTACAACCTCGCAATACTTAGAATCTCAGAGAAGTGATATGTCACCTGTCGCCTGCTTCATATGTCTTCATTCATTAGAAAGATAGAGACAAGGTGGGGATATCCCCATGAAATGCTGGGGATGGGGTCATTGACTGCTGCTTGGGCTACATGGGGTCATTGAATATCAAATTGCGCCCCTGGACACGCCATATTAACAAGTTCGTTAACGACGAGCCAACGTGGTGGCCCCCTGTAAAACTGGAGAACCTTTTTTATTTTTTGAATAAGTGCCTTGATACAAAAAATCGATATAAATATGATCAGCGGTTGAGAAATGCGACTTCTTGTAGAGGATATTTATATTACCCTAGACCAGTTCAGTGATTTGAACAAATCCTTAACTGGTCGATTGGTCAGACATAAGAAACGAAAGCAGGATAAAAAGATTTTCGTGTTATCCCTAAAAAAACGTACTTTTTTAAGACTTCTGTCAAGCCAAGCCTCAATTTTACAATACCCCCGCGACATATGCACGGATTCAAATGTCCCGTATTTTACTAATAGTGCTAATAGAAGTACCGTGCCAATGGCTAATCCTCAATCAGACATCAGAAAGCATACCTCATCCGTAATCTTAATAACTAATCTCCGGTACAAATTTTCTCACAGGCCTATTACAAATAGTATTGGGTTTCAATTAGCTCGGACTTCTCTAGGCACTATAATTGGAGTGCTAGTGCGAACTATGAGATATGAATTGAAATTAATAATATGAACTGGAAGTTGTGTTAGCATAGAGAAAGTATATGTATAGGCTCACACACACACACGTGAGTGTCAAAGATGTAAGCATAGACCGTAACTGCGCACAAGTGGAAACGAGATACACACAGAAAAAAAAAGAAAATTGATGCGAGGCAATTAAGAATTCTTGAACCAAGAATTTAATTATGAAGATGGTAAACTATTGCGAATTAAACGAAATTATCTTAAGTCAAGATTTTTTTTCCGTTGGCTTGAGAGAATCATCTGAATTAAAGAGGATATCTGTTTAATTCAAGATATTGACATTAATGACTTCCTAGTTTATTTCTTGATTCAAGTTTTTTTTTCAGCATGCAATGTCGTAAAACCTCTGTCTATCGCGTATAGGCGTTTTTTGTTTGTTACCGGAAGTCAAAAATTAACTGGGACTGACGTCATGTATAAACACGAGTAAAGTATGTAGGACATTGAGATGTATGTAGATAACAATAATTTTAAATTTTAAAGAATGTCTTCAGATACTTTTCAATTTAGTCAGTTTAATTTACCTCCAGCAGAAGGGGTTTTCGGGGAATCGCTAGAACTCTATGGAAACCTTAGTCAAAGGCTATTAAAGTGGCCGTCAATAGAACTTGCTAACTATGTAAACAAACAATGTATTGAAATTGACATTTAATGTCAATTTCAGTATGACGGTTTGTTTACATAGTTAGCAAGTTCTATTGACGGCCACTTTAGTGTCATATATCCGTGCTTTGGAAGGCACGCTAAGCAGTTGATCCCGGCTGCTGTCTATGACAGTAGTCGTTAAACCGAGTTAGAGGCCTTCGGGCGGCTTAAGAACTTCTAACAGTCGAGTTGCCCACTCACTTGACAAATGGGGGACAACTGTTACTCGCGTCCGCAGGAGCTACCTACCACAACCCTGCACGTGTCCCCTGGGTGGTACTAAAGAGTGACAAAATTAAAGGCCAAAATAATGTATGCCATACGATTAAATAAATAAGTGTCATATAACCTCCGTGATACCATGGAGATTGTCTCGTCAAAAATATACATAATAGATCCTACTGGCGTGGTTCACCATTACCAACTACATTCAAGCGTGTGGTTTCTGTAAAGCTTGCTCAATAATTTCCTTGTACGATATGACGATTCTTTATTTGTTTCTGTCATTGTTTTCTCTCGATTTGTTTCATGTTAATTGCCTAATGAATAAGCGAATTAATATGAAAAAGCGGCCAAGTGCGTGTCGGATTACGCACAACGAGGGTTCCGTGCCTATTAAAAAGGTCGTATCGTTACTGAAATCTTATGGCACTTACGTCTTTTTCTTTAAGGAAGGCAGTTATTTAGGAATATCTCAAAAACCTTTGAACCGATCTTGTTCAAAACAATTTTTTGCTGAAAGAATTTAATAAGCCCTATTAGCATGATTTTTTTTTATATTTTTAAAATACACGGTTCAAAAATTAGAGGCGGGGGGACACAATTTTAGTGACTTTCGAGGCAAATATCTCCGACTCTATTCACTTAATCAAAAAAAATGCTGAGAAACCTTATATTTATTTTAAAGGCCTATCGATTGATGTTCCACACGTAGGCTTGCAATGAAATTTTTTTTTTTGACTTTCAGTTTTATGTATGGAGTACACCCCTAAAAAAATTTTTTTTTAGTAATTGAATTACAAAACTATGTAGCGGTTAACAAAATACACCTATCCTCAAAATTGTATTCCAATTCACCTTATAGTTTTCGAGTAAAATGCCTGTGACATACGGACGGACAGACAGACAGACATGACGAATCTATAAGGGTTCCGTTTTTTGCCATTTGGCTACGGAACCCTAAAAAGGGCATAAAAGAAGACATTTGCATTTTCTAATGATTTATTTCATCTGTGCTTAGTTTAAATAAGTGCCAAATACTTTGATTTAATGTCTGACATATGCCTAAGAATGCTTTTCGGGCAACTTTATCCTTAGTTAATTTTCCTGAAACCCAATCTAGTTTAATTGAACCCCACCCCTCATCTACTGTCCTTTTCCAATAATGTAAGTTCATCAGCAGACCAATTCCAGTAACTTTAATTCTCCACACAAAAGATTAATAATGTTCATAATATCGCACGGTGAGATAGCCCGCTAGATACCGGGGGTGTGGCGGCAGGCGGGGCCGCGGGTAACGTATAGCTTCAAATCTACAAGGAATAAACAATGACCGTTTCCTATCGTGACGGCGATATTGAAATGGATATTACGAATGCACGCTTGGAGCAGCGAAAAAACATTATACTTAGTGGTTTTGCGGGGATTGTGGGAATGTATAGGTGAGAGTGGGTGAAGCAATAGAGTTTATATAATTAGCAATTGACCAATCACCACAAGACCCGTGAGATTGTACTCAGAAATATCAATACAGAAAATACTAAAGGCTGAAGTGATATGACAATTACATCGTCAATGTATTGATAAATATAATACAGTCTGTCTGTATACGAAAACGTTTAAATTAATAAGAAAATGGTGACACTTTGCATAGATATTGCAAATTACCATTTTCTTCACTCTCACCTCTAGTGTAGAACATGTATCTATGAGGCTTAAATAACACTATTTTATTAGATCGTGTAAGTAAGTCATTTGCGACAAAAAAAAACAAATTTACAAAGAATTCCCTTGTAAATTTGAATAAATAATATACCTCCATATAAAAAGTAACTCATTCTGCTGTCGATAGGACTAAGAAAAAAATGGAACTAACCACTTATGGCCGTTTCCAATAATTTATTTATTTAAACTTTATTGCACAGATAAGAAGTACAAATGGTGGACTTAATGCCTTAAGGCATTCTCTACCAGTCAACCACACGGCTAAACAGAAAAGCTTATAGGTGCAGGCAGTTGACCAAGAAAAACACAAATTAAAAGGATAGGTAGCTAATGAAAATATAATAAATAAATGCATTAAATCAATCCACCCATAGTTTTCCTTACCGATAGTTACATTTTGACACATTTTCTACGGGTAATCTGAGCCTCATCTTTTGACGACCGGTTAGCCTAGTGGGTAGTGACGCTGCCTACGAAGCTGAAGGTCCTGGGTTCGAATCCCGGTAAGGGCAAATATTTGTGGGATGACCATGAATATTTGTTTCTGAGTCATGGAAGTTTTCTATGTATTTAAGTATTTATATCTATTATATATATCGTCGTCTAGTACCCATAACACAAGCCTTGATGAGCTTACTATGGGACTAGGTCGATTTGTGTAAGATTGTCCCCTAATATTTATTTAAATTTATTTATTATTATTTATTGGAACCGGCCATTAACCTGTAGAGTATTGAAAAGTCGCGCGATACCAAAGCGGATAGATAGATAGAGTTGAGAGCGTTTAAATTTCCCAAACGAATCTCTCAGCTAAACTATCCCACAGAGCTTTCCCGGAACTCGGTTTAGGTACAAGCAAACACCAAACACTCAGATCCCTGAAACCGCAGAATCAATTTACCTTTCCAATACAAAGCTATAAAGCTGGTAGAAAGAGTCAGAGGCGTCACGATCGCGCCAACCTCTCAATTTCGAAAACAAAGCCGCTTCAATCGATTATGCCGGCGGTGGCTACCGTTACCGAGATACCCGTACTAATGGTTGTGAGTATTGGAAGAAACTTTTCGAGTGTATGGGAACAGGTGAAGTGGACACATAAATATCCAAACAAAGCGAATATTTAATGAAATTTGTACGAAAAAAATCTCAAAAAGTAACTACCTACGAGTATATCAAAATCAATAAATCAAAATCAATTATTTATTCTACGAGGGCACTTTTACATACGGTAATTTACTAATTTACAATAAAATAATAATAATCTCACACAATAATCATGAAAAAATTTCAGATAAACGACCGACAAATGGTTAACAAACTAAATATCACTAAATTAAAACAAAAAAAATGCTAAATATCATCCAGTACATTCGATATAAGGGCTGTATCAGAATTAACAAGAAGAAATAATTAATACAATTCATTTATTGCAATAGTCATGTAAATTATAAGTAGGTACATGATACCCTGCTATATAGGGCACTGCAATTTTCTTACATTTTAAAATTAGGTAATTTCTAGGTATATTATAATCAGTGATCGGTTATTTGGATTCTCCCTCGCGGGATGTCAAGTAGAAAAGTTAATATAGATACGACAGTTTCCCGCGATACCGAACAAAGCGTACAAATATAAAACAATTCAAATTATCTCTAAGGAATTTTTTACTTTTACATGGAAACCAGTTGAGACAAAAAGTTCTATTAAGCAAAATATTATTAAAACCTCCACAAAGTATTAGCTTATATATCTGTCATGATGGAAAAAATACTTCAAAATCTTGATATTGACATTTCATTATTTTCTTTGGATTTCAGTTCTAATTATTTGCTTCTAAGGATTGCATAAATAAATAGGTATTAGCTGTATAATTTATGCTATAATATTAGGTCACAGGTTATCGTATAAGTGCAAATACATAGATCTTATAGCTCAAAGGCGATCCAATAAATAAGTATCCACGTTAAGTTCGCACACTATGATTTATGGTTCAATTTTCATTTCATCGACTTGTTTCTGAGATTATCTTTTACGACAACTGTGGCTTACTCTAATTGAAGTTTTTATTCGCGTATGATTGGAATATTCTCGGGGAGTACTAGACCGATCTCTGTTGATAACGAATTCATTTATTCAAACAATTAACCCGTAGTAACCATATATTAGCTGATAGACACGCGTACTTACTCGCTGAACTTTTATCCAAACGGTGCAAAATGTGCCGCTTTGGAGGCAGCAAATGAGCGTAAACACTTGTGCTCATTTGTTCGATTTAGACAAAAGAACGGAGAGTATATAAGTACTCGTCTATCAGCTACTTAAATGTTTTAAAGTGTAATAAAATAATCACATTGTATTTTTTTGCCTTTTCTAACAACATAAAGCCCGGATTCCCGGGGCATATCCATACTAACATAATGATTGAGGTCGTTCACCCCATGTCGAATCCAAAAAACCGATCACTGATTATAATATTAGATACAACCACAACAATTTAACTATTCTACACATTCAATTAGTGTTTTAACAAATATATTAGCGTCTGAAATAAGAGCATCGTAGATACGTAAGATACAGACTTTTCCCATGCATGCGCCACTTCCTGCCGAATAAAGAAAACCGTCCAAGTGCGTGTCGGGCCACGCGCAGTGTAGGGTTCCGTAGTTGCCTCATGATATAGGAGGCAAACGAGCAGACGGATCACCTGATGGTAAGCGATTACCGCCGCCCATGGACACTTGCAACACCAGAGGTCTCTCTGTCTTAGTTACATCCAGGTGCGGTTGCGTCGGACGAATTTGTACAAAAATTGGCAATTCCAAGTACACATTAAGTTGATCGACTATTACTCGCTAACTACTTATGCCTACATGCCCGTGATAGTTTTCCTTTTAAATTCATTATATGTCCTATTGCCACGATTTTTTTTCACATCCCCAGCAGTAGCCATCTAGCCGGCAGGGGGGGACACATGACTTTTTGAATTTTGAACCAAAATTAGTTAAATTATTACTGAGGAGAAAAATGGTTTTAAGAAACCCATAATATTTTCTAACAAGCTATCCAACGACACCCCACTCACACTGGGTTTAACGAGAAACATTTTTACATTCCCACTTTAGGTGTCGGGGAGGTACCCTAAAAAAAACTATTTCAAGATTTAATTCTACTGTTATGTGTGATTGATTTATATACCCATATACCCGAATTACAGTTTTCTAGCAGTTTTCTAAAAAGTACCATATTGTCAATTGATCGCTAATGTTGCTTTCAGTTTGAGTGTATATTATTAGTGACATTTCTAAAAAAATCTGTTTCAAAATGTATGTAGACTTCTAGCCATGGTTACTCCTGATGATAATTCATCATAATCATCATGGTCGAATTTGCCAGAAAACGCACTGTAAATTGACCTTTTACGGTGCTTTTAAATATTGAATTGGCGACGAAAAGAAGAAAAGAAGGCGAAGGGGAGGGAGGGTTTGGCGAAGGAAAGAAGCTTTGCGAGAATTGTGACATCCCAATTTAGATGCACGATTTTCTACTTTCTGAGTAAAAGTATTAACTGAAATACAAGAATGGAGGACGTATGGACCCGTCCGCATTTTGTAGAAATTGACAACAATACATACACAACACGTACCTATTTCCATATTATTCACCTGACCAAATTAATCTTCTTTCATACCCGCCACAATCAAAGATTTATCTTCAAACCTCAACAAAATCCCATAGTACTAGCCAACCGAGGCGCAAGAAATAGAAACTCTCTTATAAAGACATGTTCGATTTAAAATTCACTCCCGGTACAGCAAAAAATAGGTCTTGGATGCGCGGCGCATTATGCAGGCGTGCCTCACGATCTATGCCGCGTGCTGGCCGAGAACGACGTATGTCGTAATACGAGTCGGATACATGTAAATCCTTTGTGTGACTGGCAAGTAGCAGGACTGGCGAGTGGGGAATGTTGGGGACATTCGACGCTTTCCATCTGCATATGGCGCGCGCACGGTGCACGGTAGGGCGCACTGGGATATTTTAATTCTGTATGCATATATTGAACGTGCTAGTAAAGCAGCGCTCTGTGAATCGTTTGGCCGGTAATGTTAGACTGTATGTTGTTCCGTCTGCTTGACTTGACCCTCGAATTCGTGCCCTTTCTAACCTGCTTTCCATATTTCTCGCGAAATTTGACTTTGTCAATTAATTTTTATTGGGGTTCCGTACCCAAAGGGTAAAAACGGGACCCTATTACTAAGACTTCGCTGTCCGTCTGTCTGTCACCAGGCTGTATCTGAAGAACCGCGATAGCTAGACAGTTGAAATTTTCACAGATGATGTATTTCTGTTGCCGCTATAACAACAAATACTAAAAACAAAATAAAATAAATATTTAAGGGGGGCTCCCATACAACAAACGTGTTCTTTTTTGCCGTTTTGTCTGTCACCAGGCTATCTCAAGAACTGCGACAGCTAGACAGTTGAAATTTTCACAGATTATGTATTTCTGTTGCCGCTATAACAATAAATACTAAAAATAAAACTAAATAAATATTTAAGGGAGGCCCCCATACAACAAACGTTTTTTTTTTTCAGGCTGTATCTCAAGAACCGCGATAGTTAGACAGTTGACATTTTCACAAATTATTTATTTCTGTTGCCGCTATAACAACAAATACTAAAAACAAAATAAAATAAATATTTAAGGGGGCCTCCCATACAACAAACTTTATTTTTTTACTGTTTTTATTAATGGTACGGAACCCTTCGTGCGCGAGTCCGACTCACACTTGGCCGGTTTTTTTTAACAAAAACTGTCTTTAGGCGCAGGAAAAGTACACTTAAAGACTAGTGGCTCTTGTGAGCTGTAGAAAACGCGAGCCTACATTTTTTACAAAAACGAAACTCTGAATCGACAATAAAACTATACATATTATTATTGAAACTGCTCGTTAAATTTCACAAGAATCGGTTGAGACATGCGACTTGTAGAGGAGAACAGCCGGACACACCGACATACGAAATAATGTTAGCACAAACTGAAGTATTTAGAGAACAACGTGCGCTTAGCGCCCTCGTTCAGTTAACAACACATCAAGAAAACATCCTTACTAATCACCAGGTTGAGTTGCATTGCATCTACCAGATTTGACCGAATGTTAAAAATATCGCGGCTGCTGTCATCCCATACAAAATTGACAAACTTCCCTAACAATAAGCTTTTAACGAACGTAATTTACGACTACAGACAATCGGTTTAAAATAATAGCCCGCGTTGCGCTTGTCAGGATCCACAAAAAAATGCAACTCTTGTAATTTTAATGACATTTTATCGAAGAACATGAAAAATTAGGTACTCACCGATAAAACATCACTCGCTATGCACCGTCGCTGGAGACCTGAAACAATCAAAACTCTATTAAACAAGGTTAAATGTGTAGATACATTATCGGCCAACGTTCGATCAACAGCTAATAGTGTTTAAGAACCAATATTAGATGCAATATCTATGCAAATTGCAATGTCCAAAGTTACAACAAAGTGTTAGAGCTTTTAGTTGCACTGGAAATTCTATTAAAACCAGGAGCTAATAGCCGATGAATCAATGTTTTATGCCTTGTATCATATAAAAAGAAATCCCTACCATTAAAAATACATTAAAAAATGAAAAGTGGCAACCCTGCATTATTTGTGACCATCATAAAGGCAACGGCGCGGTGTAATAATATGTAAGTTTGCAATATTTTATGAAGAGATAAATCATACGATATAATTTAATATTAAAGTCTGGCCAGGGAAAGATGAGCCTTTTTATATGGCAACAGTAATGTCATTGTCAAATGAGTCTAACGTCTTAAATTAGTATGATGTCCTAATATTGATACTTGACTTGATATGGTAACTAAGTAACTGTTCCATTAGTCCAGTCCATGTTGAGAATTAAAGGGTGGCTTAGTAATATTTATCACATTGAAGAATATCACTTACAACTATCTGTAAAGATAGTTGTAAGTGTTGAAAAATAAAATAAATAAATAAAAAAAAAAAAAAAAAAAAGTTGAACTATTATGTCTCGTCAAAATTTAAATTTTGGTGAGTGGTTTTGATTATTCTTCTTAAACATAAAGTGGAACGAAGTTATTATTATTATTATTTTCAATTCACACAATGCACAAAATTAAAAGAGTTTTAATTCATATAACTTTACTTCCTCCTGCTTGTTCAGTTGCATTGTGTGAATTGAAGAAAAACAATAATTGTTCAAGTATCATTATTATATTATCGCGTTATACACAGTGCTCAAAACGCTGTTTTTTTTTTATTTGCCGTTTTCTTGGCTCATCTTTCCCTGGCCAGACTCTTTTTCTGTACTTGTAATGTATAAGAGTGTTGTTATAAAATGTTATGCCTCCGCGCCAAATTGACGAGACGGTTACCTTTCAAATCTAGCCGTAAATTATTGTCACCCCAAGCTATAAAGTAATGACCGGTTTACTTTACTGGGCATTTTATGAGTAAAACATAAAAAGCGGTAGACAATTTTACTGACATAGATTTTTATTATACTACGACGAGGTAAAATAAATGAGTAACGCGCTTGTGATTGTTCTGAAGTTGTAAGCGTCTATAGGCTTGTGCGTATCTGCTTGCCACCAAGCGGCCCGTACGCTTGTTTGGCACCGTCGAGGTATAATATAAGATCGACAAAAGCATAGCCACAGTAAAGTGGCCGTCAATAGAATTTGCTAACTACATATGTAAACAAACCGCCATATTGAAATTGTCTTTCCCTATGGCGGTTTTTTTACATAGTTAGCAAATTCCATTGACGGCGACTTTATATATTATCATACCGCGATTTGAATGAGATTTTTGCTATGTAAAATAGGTCAATGTTTATAGACAAATATTCCCATCCCAAACTCATCGCGGTTGTATTGGAATAGCTGTCAGTTCGGTGTCAGCCATAACAAAGCCGGCAAAAATATCTGACACGTCCCCAAGGCCCTAGGAATAGAGTCGTGTCAGATGTTTATGCGCGCGTTGTTCTGGCAGATATTAATGCTGGTGACGTACAGTCAACTGTTAAAATATGTGTGCATACAACTTATTCATAAATACGTCCCATCACTCTTATGTCGGCGGACTAAGGTTTCGGTAGATATTGATAAATAAAATAAAATAAATACCTATTAGAGGGTAATCTTACACAGATCGAACTAGCCCCATATAGTAAGCTAAATTGCACTAGCATCAAGCTTGTATTATTGGTTACTAACCGTCGATATATTTAATAGATATAAGTAATTAAATACATAGAAAACATCACAGACTCAGAATAGTAGTTTATGCAACTGATACATAATCAGAGGCCTTAAAATACGAGTGTGGTTTTATGAAACGAGCGTCGGCGAGTTTCATAATAGGATCACACGAGTGTTTTAAGGCTAAATTATGTACAGTTGCATACACTACTTTATCTACACACATATCATAAGTACTCCAAGATCGGTTCAGAAGCCGTAGGAAAATGACCTGCATTGCTACTATAGTGCTACCTGTAAAATATCTTTGTTGCAATCGTGGCTGCATTTACGATATCCGGCGGAGTGTGCATATCGTTCTCGGAGTCACTACTACTCATATTTTCAACTAAAATGTGAATTACAAACAACTTTTCACAATTCTACTTTCGTAACAGCAAAAACCAACAAAGAAATGACAAAAGTAATGGCGGCAATTTGATCCTACGTCAAGACGAATGTTTTTTTAAATCATAGACAAACGAAGATGTGCACGACTGTGTATATAACCTGTTTTTTCTATGATTATATTATTTTTTGCTGTACCTATTGTCTATGCTCAGTTGTAAAATGACAAATTGAAAAACAAGATATAATTTGGTTCAAATACTAATATCGGCTTTAATTTTATATTAGTAGACCAAATAATGGTCCTTCTCTAATTATAACAGTAAAACCAGTGTAAAACAGTGCAGTGTACATATTATTAAGCCTAAAAATGGTTGTCACACGTAGCCAAACAAAATTAGTTCAATCGGCTACCGATAATCAGGATAATTCAGGTAATGTTTCAAGAAACGTTCAAATAGCTCAAGGCCCCGGTGAGAGCGAAGCAGCGACGTCGCGGGAACATGAAAATGACCCCGCCGCTGCCGCGCCCGTGGCCGGCCCCTCACACGCACGCTCGTCAGCATCGCGCACGAGCACCTCCTCAGCGACGGTTACTGCGAGAAAACTCGCAGCAGAGGCACAGCACGCCCGTCACCTCGCACAATTGGAGTTGGAGTTCGCTGCCAAGAAAGTGGAGCTCGAGCGGAGGACGGCCGAGCTGGAATACCAGGCTGAGCTCGCAGCTATTGACGCGTCTATTAAACATGGTTCGGTTAGTAGTAGGAGGCAAAATAGTATCAAAGAATGGATACAATCTACAGCCAGCCATGCAGGCATGCCCGAAATGTGCAATGACACCTTTATGTTGCCTTCTAGTTATAACAAAATCGGCAACCTAACTGCCGGCTCGGGGACAGGTGAGTTAAATAATAATACTATTCATCAGCCTGAGCTTACTAACACTGCCAAATATTTACAGATTCTTTCACCGAGCTTGAACACCGACAGGAATGACACGATGAACAGACCATCGTTATCAGCAGTGGAACTGCCGACGACGTCCCGGCCCAATAATTGTCGAGACATCTACGAGGCGACCGGTCACGACGATTGTACTTCTCCGCTCAATTTCTGCCGTCATGACGGCGTGGATAATGTGTCTCGATTAATAAACACATTTCAAAGTTTGGTAAACAAAGTAGAACCTAACAAACGCAATACATATAGAATACCTCTCCCAACCTATGACGGCAAGTCCCCTATGGACTGGCTCGTTTTTAAAAGGTCATATATCGATTCGGAAAAATCATTCTCAGCGGCAGAAAATGTAGCTCGATTGAGTGCAGCCTTAACAGGGGCCGCGCGTGACGCGGTCTGCATGCTACTCGCAACAGCGCCAGAACCCGACATCATAATAGCAGAGTTGGACAGACGTTTTGGACGGCCAGAGCAGATAGTGTTGCGGGAAGTTTCGGCGATTCGCGCTCTGCCCAGAATCACCGGCGACCTAAAAGATCTAGCAACGTTTGCCGCTCGTGTACGTAACTGCGTTGAAGTAGTCAAGCTGTTGAACGAAACAGACTATTTACGTTCACCGGAATTATTTAGCGCACTTATAAACAAACTTCACCCGCTATTACGCACACGATGGCTAGACTATGCTGCAGCACAGGCTTCCGCCGCGGCGCCGTGTAGCAGTGCGAAAGTAGAGTTATTATCCCAATTTTTGTCGCGAGAAGTGGATCTACACATTAAGTTCGATTCGCCGGCCGATGCCCCGCACGTGCAGCGAGAACGCACGCACGCTACATCGGAATCAGAACCAGGGCTACGCATGTATTCTGATACAGGTAATAAATCTAATAACATGAAAAAATATCAAAGCATTGTGTGTGCACTTTGTAAACAAAGTCATGACTTGTCATTATGTGACACGTTCAAGGCAATGACAGTTGATGATAGGTGGAGTTTCATTAAAGAAAACAAAATTTGTTATAGATGTTTACAAAGAGGTTCGCATAGTTTTAGGTTGTGTAACAAAAATAAAAATAAGTGCGAAATTAATGATTGTCGTCGCAAACATCACACTTTGTTACACAATCCAAACTTCCTTCCCATAACATCTGATTGCAAAAAAGAACACGCAAATTGCGCACTAGCCACACCTTCATCAATGTCACATGCAACTAGCTCAAGCGACACAAACCCTGCAAGGGACGTTACCGCTCACACCACCGCTAACCCAAGTTCTCTTAGTGCAATCAACGTGCACCCTACCTCTCGGCCACTCTTGAAGATAGTCGCAGTTACAGTCTCCGGGCCAGCAGGAAGTGTTGACACGTTTGCTCTCTTGGACGATGGGTCGACGTCATCATTCATAGATTCAGACATCTGCTCTCGTATCGGCGTACGAGGACCTGAAGGGCAAATTCACCTTGATTGTGTAGGTGGTTTACATCGAGAAACGGCAGTGCAATACGTTGATTTTAAGATAAAAGGCAGGCACACTAGTCAAACATTTTTAGTACATAGAGCTCGGTCGATTAAAAACTTGGGACTAGCATGCAAGCAGTCAGTCAAGTCAGATGATTTGCGGCAGTATCCGTACCTAACAGACTTATGCACCGAATTGTGTTACGACAATGCTATTCCTACGTTAATAATAGGGATTGATAATTGGCATTTGTCGGTTGCGATCGCCACCAGGAAAGGCACCAAGTCGCAACCTGTAGCAATTCAAACGGCGCTAGGGTGGGTCCTTTTTGGATTCGCCAGTAGTAGAACTAAGCCAATTGACTCATTATATCACGCCTTTTCGATTGATACTGAAAACCCTAGGTCTGAGCTCGAAGAGCTTATTAAAGCTCAGTACAAATTAGATGCGATCGGTATCACAAAGCATGAGGGACGTAGTACCGATGATCAACGTGCGCTAGATATCTTAGATCGCACCGCTCGTCGACTTCCTTCCGGCCGTTTTGAAGTAGGGTTACTTTGGAAGGCAGACCAACTTACCGCGCCTGAAAGTTACCCTTTAGCATTGTCGAGGTTCAAAAGTTTGGAAAACAAGATGTCAAAGGAACCCGACTATGCTGAGCGGTACCGAAAAAATATTCAGGACACATTGGATAAAGGTTATGCTGAAGAATGTACCGGGGTGGAACCTAAAGGTATATGTTGGTATTTACCACATTTTGGGGTGATAGATCCTAATAAACCCGCAAAACTTCGTGTAGTTCATGACGCAGCGGCTCGGTCCCGGGGAGTGTCTTTGAATTCTATGCTACTTCCAGGGCCTGATCTGTTACAAAACCAGCTAAGTATTTTAATGCGTTTTAGGGAAGGACGGATCGCCCTATCAGCTGACATAAGGCAAATGTTCCCACAAATAAAAATAATACATCAAGACAGGGACGCCCAACGATTCTTGTGGCGCGACGATCCGTCCGGCCCTATTAAGACCTTTCGCATGAGCTCAATGATCTTTGGTGCCTGCTCAAGTCCCTCGACTGCAATTTATATTACCAACCTAAACGCCTCAGAGTTTCGAGAGGAGTTCCCCGAGACCGTGGCGGTTATTAAAAGCGATACCTACATGGACGATTTTTTCAGCAGTGTCGACAACATGGAGAAAGCAAATCGTCTAGCCACTGAAGTGGTAACCATTCATAAGCGTGGCGGGTTTGAAATGCGCGGCTGGACTACAAACGAGCCAGAAGCTGTAGCCTCGTTGCCAGACGATTTGCTATCAGACGCTGTCAACAATAAAACACAGGACGTGGATTTGTGTAAGGATGCCGTTTCTCGCACTTTGGGTCTCATTTGGCAACCTTTTCATGACGAGTTGACATTTAACTCTGGCCTATCGAGAGACTCATGTGCTCCTTTAACCAAGCGCCAAGCCCTTACACAAGTCATGCGCATCTATGATCCTTTAGGGATATTATCACCGATTGTAGTAAAAGGTCGGATACTCTTCCAAATTTTGTGGCGAAAGGGGTTAGAATGGGATGAACAGCTTTGCGAGGATGATTGTAAGGCGTGGCGCGAATGGTTCGAAACCCTAAAGTTAATTTCAGACATACGGATACCTCGCTGGTATAATATGTGTAACGAGGAAGTGGTAGAACGGGAATTGCACGTATTCTGCGATGCAAGCGAGTTGGCGTATACCGCCGTCGCATACTGGCGATATGTTTATGTGTCTGGCCAAGTTAGGTTAGCACTTATTGCCAGCAAAATACGCGTGGCACCGTTAAAACCGGCGTCTATTCCAAGGTTAGAACTTCAAGGCTGTTTGATAGGTACTCGCCTTGCCACATTTATTTGCGAGTCTCACCGCACTAAACCCAGCCGACGGTACTTTTGGACCGATTCGATGTCAATATTGGGTTGGTTGCGAAGTGACGCTCGCAAATATAAGCCCTTTGTGGCAAATCGAGTGGGCGAAATCTTGGAAAACAGCGCCGTGGCCGAATGGCGCTGGGTTCCCACGGATCGTAACGTTGCTGACGACGCTACGCGTATTAAGCCTAGTACATTTAGTGTAGAGTCACGCTGGATATCCGGCCCAGAGTTTTTGCTCACTGACTCAAGTGATTGGCCGTGTAATCCAGCAACTAGCGGCACCATTGGACCACTTGATCAAATAGAATTAAAACCATCAGCACGCATAATCAAGTCATCGCCTACACGCTTAAAATCATCTTCGACTTCTTCGCCACCACTTATTAATGTTGTCTGCCACTACAATGAAGTAAACGAGTTGCCCGTAGCTGTAGTTGCAAGCCCAACACATTGTAGTTCTTGGTCAAAATTAGTAAGGGCAACTGCTAGAGCTCATCAGTTCATTGCCGCATGTATCACGAGGGTACGGGGAAATTCTGGGAGCTTTATCCTCCCCCAATATAACCCTTCGGCGGTCACATCTCAGACTACCCTGCGGCCACTCAATGTTCAAGCATTGGCATTGGCAGAAACCCATGTACTACGTCATAGTCAAAAGAACACGTTCAACGACGAAATGCAATGCCTACTACGTGGTCGACCCATATCACCAAAAAGTCGTCTGGCAAAACTATCACCGGCCATAAACCAAGATGGTTTGCTGTATCTAAAGGGGCGCACGTCTGCTGTTGAAGACGTTTGGAGTCAAACCATCTGCCCTATTCTGCTCGACGGTAAGGACCCTGCCGTACGTCTGCTGATCACACACTATCATAAGAAGTTCGCCCACGCCTACTCCGAAACCGTTATAAATGAGCTTCGTCAGCAATATTGGGTACTGGGTATAAGAAATAGTGTAAGATCACTTGTACATAAATGTCAGCTGTGCAAGTTATTGCGTGGAAGACCACTGCAACCACCTATGGGAGATTTACCAAGAGCCCGACTCGCACACCATCATCGCGCCTTCACATTCACTGGCGTCGATTACTTTGGCCCCCTTCAAGTGAAAATTGGCCGTAGACGAGAGAAGAGGTGGGTCGCATTATTCACTTGCCTGACCTCGCGGGCATTACACCTTGAAGTGGTTCACAGCCTGTCTGCCGATGCTGCTATCATGTGCCTTCGCCGATTTATCGCCAAAAGAGGGACACCGAGTCAGATATACTCCGATAACGGAACTGCTTTCATCGGCGCCAACCGACAGTTGCGTGCACTTTATAATGAATCCGTCTCCGACTATGCCGCTAATGAAAAAATTGAATGGGTGTTCATTCCCCCCTCCGCACCGTTTATGGGAGGAGCCTGGGAGCGCTTAGTAAAAAGTGTCAAATCGGCCTTAAAGGTCACCCTCCGAGAAAGAGCTCCAACCGACGAAGTGCTTGCCACACTCTTGGCCGAAGCAGAAGCACTCGTAAACGCGCGTCCGCTCACACATGTGTCGCCCGATGCTGCTGACCCTGAGGCCCTAACACCAAGTCACCTACTACTGGGAGCCTCCTCTGGTCGCCCGATACCAGCCCAGCTCACGGATTCAGATCTCTGCAACAGGAGCGGATGGCGCAGAGCTCTTAGGCTTGCAGATAATTTCTGGCGACGCTGGATAATTGAATACTTGCCAACCCTTGCCCCTCGCCGTGTCAGAGGCCTCCCGACTCCAACCATTTCGATCGGAGACCCTGTCCTCATTGCTGATGGAAATCTACCAAGGGACACGTGGCCACGAGGCATAGTTTCACGTACATTCCCAGGCCGAGATGGAGTGCTAAGAGTGGTTGACATAAGGACTGCCGCAGGGACGTTACGTCGCCCCTTAAGAAAAGTTGTCCTTTTGTAAAAAGGGGGAGGATGTGCACGACTGTGTATATAACCTGTTTTTTCTATGATTATATTATTTTTTGCTGTACCTATTGTCTATGCTCAGTTGTAAAATGACAAATTGAAAAACAAGATATAATTTGGTTCAAATACTAATATCGGCTTTAATTTTATATTAGTAGACCAAAAATGATGTCCCTATTCTCATGTCACTCTTGATCAAATGTCGTGCGGTTTATATTAAAAAACATACTGAATTGACGTTTCGCATCGATAACTGTTTTAATATCTATGGATACTAGAATAGAGACCCACTTGAGTTTTGACAGCTGTTCCAAATTTAAACTCATAACCTTACAAAAATCTGTACTGTAATAACATTACAGTACAGATTTTACCTACTACCACAGACAAGAAAGTTCTCATAGTAAAATTGGTTGTAATAATGCTGGTCATTTCCTACGGTTTCTGAACGCATTTTAGAGCACTAATGATATGTGCGTAGATAAACAAATATTCATGCTCATCACACAAATATTTGCCCTCACCGGGATTCAGGATTTATGAGAGGATTAAGTGGATACATATCTTTGCACTTGACTCTACATCATTTATCGGAAGGATATAATCGTGTTTTCGCACAAAAACCCAACTAGTGTCATACATTTAGTAGATAGATATTCCAATATCTTCTCCAAACTCCTCGGAAATTAAAACCCACAACATCAAACCCCATTAACAATTATTCATCAACGCATGTCACCTCAGCGATTTACAGGCAAAAACCGCCTGGCATCGACTATAAATAAGGATTGTGTAATAGAGCAATAAACCATCGGGCATTATGCGCGGTATTATGTACGCCCGGGCTGGTCGCGAATGCAAGTTAATCAGTCGTTAGTTGGATATAGTGGGCGATGCGTTCTAAAGGAACTTTATGGAACCTAATTAAGGCGAAAATATAGCCTAAAATACACTTATATTACCCTAGTAGACAATACACAAACTATAATTTACTTTCAAAACAAAGTTTACACGGATTCCCTTGAGAGTGTCGAAATATACGTTTTTGCGGCATAGGCGGCCGTATCTTTTTTTACGTAAACCTAATCTAATCGAATCTATACCTCCACGCGTTCCCGAGATAAAGGCTCTTGGCAGACAGACACCCACAACGCTTCGGGAGCTCAAATACCGCCAGCCATCCGGTTGCCTCTCGGACACTGAAACTACGCGTCATTGCTTTAACTACTAGAGGTCATCCAGTCAACTGGATTAACCCCCTAGCTCGCATCATCACACAACTTTTTTCGAGTGTTACTACTAGTTTAACCCTATATATAAACCCTATGTACAAACTTATAATAATTTAGCACTCAACTGTTAACTTACAATCAAACATCAATCTTACTTACTTCTAATCGTCTAAATATATTAAATTTTAATAATGACGGTTCTACATTTAAAAATACAATAACCGCCGTAGCTCTTACGAGGTATTCTGTTACTATACAATAAATAGTGACAGCAAGGGTTTAAAAAACAACACCAGAAACCTGAAGAGATATTTCGCACTTTCAATTAAATTCTAAAATCCATCAGAAAGGTTGTGATTGTACAGAAACAACAGCAGGAAATGTAATTCTCATTGGAAAGGGACATGTATGTGATTCCCGATTAGAAAATAGGAATAAAGACTGACCAAACCCCGTTAGCCCACCGACCGCAGTATCCATGTCTATATTTATTGTATCGCTTGCTACTGTACGGTCTCACGACTCAATCTAATAAATAGCACTGGTATTACGGGAAAGATATTCAGTAATAAGATATCTGGTAGCGAAATACGATGGCGCTGAATGTTAATAGGAAATTATTGGCCAAAGCAGCGCGAATAAAGAAGAAGTAATGCGATGGGGCTCTGTTGGATCCGCTTTACAATATCAATGGCTTTAATTTATTCGCTCTGCCGTCGTTATGCCCTTTAAGACCAATATTTATTATAATATTCCATACTTATGTGGTGGGTTAGAATGGTTGGAATTTAAGTTCCCATTCTGTAGCTAAATAAAAGATAAACTTATTGTAAGTTTATCTTTTTCTTTATCGTTTGTGTGTTCGCTAGTCTATTATTTCTCCACATATAAAGTTAATTGTTGCGCCAATACTAGCTGGACACGGAGTATTTAAACCATTGACTTATCTGGTAAAATTAAAAATGTATAATTGGCTTTTGGTAAAATAATCAAAATGGTAAAGCAACAAAATAAATAAGGTTTAAAATACAAATAGCAGGAGTCCGAGGGATGCGGATGGCGCAGGACCGGTCACTTTCGTCGAGCAGTGGACGGCTTTCGGCTGATGATGACAATACAAATATTCTTTATTGCACACCTCACACAAACGAAACAATTACAAAGATAAATAATACATCATTCATTTAAACTTTATTGCATGAAACGAATAAGTACCTAATGTCAGTTTTCTGCCTCCTCCAGTTAGAGAACGGACGAGAGTATATTGTATATGTTTCGTAAGCTCTTATTAATTCCCTAATTCCGTCACGCATCAAGTGAAGTCCTCGAGCGAAGTTTACGTGCATGCGATACGCGGCCCAATTTGTAACGAATTCTCGCTAAATCACTACGGAACCACGACTAGAAAGTGTACCCGAGTAACGACAGCGCGTCACGCCAGTTCAACAGTAAGTACTGACTACTGCAGGGCCATCAGATTTCTGATATCAGTCAATATAATAACCAGATTGGATTAACAAAAGGCATTTTAAATTTTAACAGAGCGTTAGTCGTTATGGCGTATTAATTTAGAGTATGCCCGCAGCAGCGCTGCGGACATGTAACCGATGCACGGCAGGCGGCGCTGGAGTGCGGCTCGCCAGGTCAATGTCGCGGAATCATTATCCGTGTCTTGCAGGGGCTTTATGCTGAGTGGGGCCCCTGTTTAACGTCCGCGTATTTAAGCCTTTTCTTTTGCTTGTTCTTTGTTTTTTTATTGTGTAAGTTGTGACGTTAAATAAATGTATTTTCTTTCTTTCTTTCATTAATATAAATTAAAAATAGTGTTAACCCAGGACACTCCCCTGGGGGACTCCAAATATTACGTAAACTTCTTTGCCTATGATATGATCATTAACTCTCTGATATCGACAAGCAGGCAGTCACTAAGCAGACGCAATGGATTTCCTCATATCCAGACCCGCGCCAATTTGCGTAGAAGACGGGGGAATTAGACTGTGTCTATCCCTTTTTTTAGGTCTATATAATATCACCGCAAGACTTGTTGTTGTTTTCCTTGTCGGGTTTATCCGCTATTAAGGTAGTTAGTAGTTACCGTTGCAAACTTAATTATATTCTCACAGACTCACTTAAAGCTGGCAACCCTGGTCTCTACAATGGCGTATTAATTTAGAGGATGCCCGCAGCAGGTCACGGTCCGTGTACCGTTCGCACCTGCGCCGGCGGCGGCGGCGCCGCGGACAGGTAACCGATGCACGGTAGTCTGCGCGGGAGTGGGGCACGGGACTTAGCTTCGCCAATGCCCTGGATTCGGAGAAACATTAACGGGTCGTGACACTTCTAAATCCAAAAACGGTTCGCAATATAAGAATATGTCTTGTTAATCTAGCCCCGGTTTTTAGGGTTGCGTACCTACCTCAAAAGGAAAAAACGGAAACCTTATAGGGTCAGTTTGTTGTCCGTCTGTCTGCCTGTCAACCCTTTATCACGGGGACGCGTGGAGGTATCGAGTTGAAATTAAAATCACATACTGCAGTCCCTTAAGCAGTGAAAAAATCAAACTACTAAGTAAACGAAGAAATGTATGCCACAAAACAACGTACGTATTTTGACACTCTTAGGGGAATCAAAATTTATGGTACTTTCCGTTGACCTAGAGCAATTAAAGTTGGCAAGTAATATCGTCTTATTCTACAATTACAGAGTAAATGTGAAAACTATGCATTTCTAAAGTTAATTGAACATTATTATGTAGACTAAGCATGCTGCATGTTAAATTCTTAATGCCATCTGTATACCTTCTGGTAAGGCATAGTGGTACATATCTACCAAACTGTAACACCCATTGTAACCTATGTCATACAAATAAATACTTTCATTAATTAAATAATGAAAAATATAGTTTTTATACGAAACCCTCGGTGGGCGAGTCCGACACGCACTTGGCCGTTTTTTGAAGATCCAATGTCAATGTGGGACATTGCTTTGAAGCACTTTTCAATAATTGTTATTTTTCCTATATTTAATCAAAGTATTTTGATGTTTTCCTATACACAAAGAGACACTAAGTTATACATTTGAAAATAAATCAAAATTGAAAAATTTAATTCTCCGAGCCGGATTCGAACCGTTCAGTTGGTTAGTTAGTAGCGACACTAGCGACGGTTCGCATCCGGCTCGAAGCATTCAATTTTTCAATTTTTCCTTTATTTAAAAATGTATAATTTCGTTAGCAGATACAAAATTAAGACACTAAGTTTTAATAAGATGCATCAAAAACCCTATTTGAGAAGACATGTATAATAATGTCGACGTACTGTACCAAATGTTAGAAATTATTAATGTTTCGAATTGAACTATTAAATTTCGTGCAGTTGCCGAACCGCTTACTGCGTCTATTTGCCAAGACTCTGCTCTCAGAACGATACGTAACAGACTAACAGTCCATGCAACATCTTACTACAGAAGGCTATTTCTGAAAAGCCGGAATACTTTCACAAGTAACTCGACGACCACTAAACATTGCAAGATATCTTAATCTCACAATCTTAACTTCTAGATTATTCTACCTATCTAACTTTACAGCAGCTTACTAAACTATGTACTTACTTTATGTGCGATGTATAGTTATGTCACTTCCCTATTTCCATTATCAAAATAACATAAACCTTAATCTTTTACGAGAGAAATCATCTTATGAAAACTTGGGATATCAACTTTGAATTGAACGAGCTAGTTAAAACCTGTACAGTGAAGTGCAAAAATAAGTATATATCGATTTAATCCTCTCATATATGTACCGAAACTTTAATCTGCCGACATAAGAGCCATTGAGACATAGTTATGAGTAAGTTGTACCTACAGGCGCCATCAGATATATCGGAGCGGCCAAAGTGCTCACAAATATCTGAACACGTCTCTATTGTCGAGGCATTAGAGGCGTGTTCAGATATTTGTGAGCACTTTGGCCGCTCCTATTTATCTGAAGACGACTGTATTGCACACACATTTTTATAGCGGTGCTAAACAACTTATTTCTTTAAAAAATCCGTACTGAGTTTCATACTAAACGCTGGATTGCCAGATAGCCACCGACGACGACGTGGTATTAAGAATCTTGACCCCCTTCAGGGTGGAATTTTCAAAAATCCTTTCTTACTGGGTACATACTTACGTTTTATAAACTACCTATTGTGAAAAAATCAGCTTTCTAGGTTCAACGGTTTGGGCTGGGCGTTGATTTAAAAAGTCAGTCAGGACTTTTACGTTTATATATATATATATATATATATATATATATATATAGATATAGAAGATTCTTACAATTCTTATATATCTTGGAGTTGTCTATGACGTTTTCATTCATTCATTCATTCATAATCATATGACGGGTGGGTACACAGAAAGAACATGGTGTATGGTGGTGTGTTTCGCCATGTCTGTCTCTGTGTTCGTGTGTCCAGAAAGCTGATATTTGGCATGAGTATGTGTTTTGAATCACGCTGACAAAATGGTAAAACAAAAACATAAATATATATATTAAGGGTACCTTCCTTACACATGAGGGGCGGATTTATTTTACGCTTCAACCCTAGGTCTTACAAAAAGGATAGGAGTCTTCTAAAACTATTATTTGATAAAATTATTTGTAGTAATGGGCATGGAACCCTACACTAAGTATGGTCCGACATGCTCTTGGCCGGTTTTATTCATAATAGCTTCCGCCCACGATTTCGTCTGCGTGGACCCGGGATAAAAAGTATCCTATATTTTAATCCAGGCTATAAACTAACTTAGTGCAAAATTTCATCCAAATCGGCTGAGCTGTTTAATCGTGATCCAAACTTTCGCATTTATAATATTAGTGGGATTTAACTCTGATGCCACGTAATAGTTGACGACAAAGATAAAACATTTTGAGATAAAAATTTCATATGTGTAGGAAAAATATATAAAGTGGCAAATTATGCGAGGGGTAAGAATCCCGTCAGGAAAAAAACATATTGAAAAAATAATATACTTAGTGGGAAATTATGCGAATGGTGAGAAAACCTATCCGGAATATAAGCTATTGAAAAAAAAAATGTGGGAAATTATGCGATTAGTGAGAAAATCTACCCGGAAAATAAGCTATTGGATAATAAATTTAATAGAAAAATATGCGAGGGGTTAGAAACGCTTTCGGGAAAGGAAGTTATTGAGAAAAAATAAAGTGGCAAGTAATAATTGCGAATGCCTTAAATCGCAACTTGGATAAAACGATTTCCGGAAAATACAGTAGGTACTGTATTTTCCGGAAATCGTGGGAAACGAGCGTGTAGGTACACGCTCGTTTTTTTTTAGGCTTGACATTTTGGTGTGTGGTCTTACAGGGCGTCATGGACGGACTTTTTCAAACTGAAACACCTTTATCTTGCATGTTCATGACCTTAAAATGAAATAATAGAAATGAAATGTTTTTTTTTCCTATCCGGTGTGGTCTAAAGACCATTTCAATAAGCGTTTATGCCAACGGAGCTCATAACAATAATTTATCGATTATATCTCATAGCATAGCATTGTCTTAGCACATTATTACTGGATCATAAACGCGTCGCGTTAATGCAGCTTAAGACACTATTCGACTCTGTGTTTTGACAGCTCGTGATATAGGCCATCTTGTGACTTAGCCAAGGTATCACTAAAAACCGTAGTCTCATCAGGCGGCTAGCGCTGGAGGATGAAGCGCTCATAGCCTGGCGGCCCCTGCGAGTCGGAAACGATAACGCAGGTTAAGCAAAGATGGCAGCGGTCAGTCTTTGGATGGGTGACCGCCTGATATTTGAGTGGTTAATATAAATGAGCGTGTCCGTGCTTTGGAAGGCACGCTAAGCAGTTGATCCCGGTTGCTGTCTATGACAGTAGTCGTTAAGCCGAGTTAGAGGCCTTTGGGCGGCTTAAGAACTTCTAACAGTCGAGTTGCCCACTCACTTGACAAAGGGGAGACAACTGTTACTCGCGTCCGCAGGAGCTATACCTACCGCAACCCTGCACGTGTCCCCTGGGTGGTACTAAAGAGTGACAAACTTTAAAGGCCAAAATAATATATGCCATACGATTAAATTAAATTAAATCAGGCGGCTAGGCAAACGTTTCATAGAATGTGTTGTCATCGTAGTATCATAAAGATATGTCTCTAGAACTGTTGCATTTTGGGGTTTTTATAATAAATAAGCTATTTATTAGGAGAAGCCGTACGGGGGAAGTACTTCCACCTTAAAGAAGACCGCAAATCGCAACCTGCAGCGCTACCACGAACTTAGAAAGCTTCGGGTATTTCCATCTCTATCGCACTCCCTTACTCGAGTGACAGGGATGCATATATTTCGAACTTCGACTTTCGAAGTTCGTGGTAGAGCCGCTGCAGCTAGCTAAGCCTGTAGGTAAGAATTCAGTGTAGTGTTCCTAGTGGTGAGTAAGATTGATAGAGTGCCAGAGGGTGCGCTGTGTTGTGAGAGGGAGGGGCATTAGTCGACACAACGAATTCACAAATCAATGAAGGGTTGACAACGCCCCTGGAATATCAAACGTCCATAGAATATAAGTGTCAGCAGCAGCATCAGCAATGCCGTACGCTTGTTTGCCACCGAGCATACAAAAAACTTATCACAATAGCTACGTTCGCCATTTCAAAGAACATCTATGGGTTTCAGGAAAAAAGGTTATCCTCGAAATAAAGTATGTTCGCCTGTCTACGAAACAGAACGACAATTGAAATCAATTTTGTCAAACCTTTCACACAATTATGAGGAATTCAATGACACCTCATATGACAAAATCTATCAAACCGTTTGGACTATAGCCCGTCAAATGGAGTTTTCTTGTCCACATACAATACATACGCTAGAAAAACATAACCGTCCTTCTATGACTAACGGGTAAAAAGTATATCTAGGCATAAGTTCGCCATGTCACTAGTCGTTCATAACCTGTTGAACGGAGCCCCTGCTTTATGTCCCGGGCGAGACTCACGATGGCAATTTCATAGGACATTTGCGGGTGAAAGCGACGATTTGTTGGGCTTAGAGCGATAACTAAGTGGCGGCCCGTAAAAAGGGCGATGTGTAAAACAATTTGCACTCACCGGGGCCCCTGGTTCACTTGACAAATACAATTCATACGTTTCGATGACAATAAGCAACGATAGAGCCCATCAATCATATTTACTCTTTTTCTTGTAATTATGTATTTTCGAACGAGGGAGCGAAGCTAACGAAGTTCTATGCTTGATGATAACAAAATGATGTTCTCAAAAACTAACGGTAAATCTAGCCTAAATAAACAAAGAAAGCAAACATTGACACAAACATGATTAGCAAAAACGTTTGAATCGTTTGATAGACAGCATAATGTTAACAGTTGCCCGTTGTTTTGCGTGCGAGGCACGTCCAATTATTTACTACTTACTACGATCGATCACAATCAAGCGCTGGTTTAGCCCGCTAAGTAAATTGTTTTGTTGGCAAACAATTTATCCAGGACTGGTATTCAACGCTTGCGGACTACCAGCCTCAAGAACCATTGTAACTGTGGCTCTCATAAACCTTTGGCAATTTGGAATAGGTCGGGTCTGGGAGATTTTCAGAGATTGAACAGTGTTAAACTGCACTCGGACACGCGGCTCGCACTGCACTGCAACTGCTCGCGCTGCACTGGACTTGGTGAAGGCTGAGACATCGACTAGACTAGACACATTAACAGGGGCCTAGTTATAGATTCAATACTTGACGTCATAGATATGCCCACTGTCAGAATCAGAATGACATATTCCCTTTTATTACGCCGAGCAGCGACCTCTACCTTGCTCGAGTAGACGCAGTTGCGACTAAGGCTTCTTAGACGGCACGTCTCAAATCACATACTCGTAGAGATATGGTTGGATGACCGCCTGTTTGAGTGGTTACTATAAATGAGCGCTTCCGTGCTTTGGAAGGCACGCTATATAAGCAGTTGATCCCGGCTGCTGTCTATGACAGTAGTCGTTAAGCCGAGTTAGCGGCCTTCGGGCGGCTTAAAAACATCTAACAGTCGAGTTGCCCACTCACTTGTGTAACACCACGGTGTTGCCAGTCTCGTAGCCAGCCAAAGCCACGTCATCCCCCCACCGCCATCAGCCCCACCATGCTGCCAAGCCGAGCCTCGGGGTGGGGTGCTGACCAGCCAGCCAGCCAGCCTATATATATGGGTGTCGTCATTGCAGCACTCACTTTTCTGCTCAACCGAATTGTACGACGAAACTCTGTCCAAACTAGCCCAAATAAATAAATTGATTATTGTGCACCAAGTTTATTATAATTCGCCTGCCCACTATTAGGCTCTTATTACACTCAGAAGTGGGCATACTTACATATCACGTAAAATGATGACGCGATCGACTAAAAAGAAGCGACCACGACCACCTGATTGGGAAAATACAAGTAATGACCACGTGGCTGCTTCCTCCGATGGCGCCGATTTCGATGAACCCTCCAGGGACACCGACGATGACCAAAATAGAAGAGAAGGAACGTCTACGCCTCCTGCGAGGAAGATTCTCAAAAGTCTTTTGACGCAGGAGGTACAAAAAGCCTTTCAAGCCATGGAAGACGACATACCTGTTCTCACGCGAGCAAAACGTCACCGAGCTGCATCCCTGATCCCCGAATTTGACCCTGACAGCGAGGATAGCACCGTTCAAACTTGGCTGAAGAAAATTGATCAATTAGGAGATATTCACGGTTGGGATGACAAGACCAAATCATTTCATCTACAAGACAAGTTACGAGGCCAAGCTCGCAAGTGGTACAATCGACTAGAAGAATACGATCATTCATGGGAAGAATGGAAAAAAATGATCCTTCGTGCCTTTCCGAAGCACCGTGATTACTCCAATATATTAGAAGAAATGCTAAATAGGAAGAAAATGCCGAGCGAAAGCATGACCAAATACTATCAAGAAAAAATTGCTATGTGTCATCGATGTAAGTTATCCAACTCCGCTACAGTATCTTGCATCATCCGTGGCCTGCCAACAGCTTTGCAGTCTAACGCGAGAGCATTCCAGTGCGTTCAGCCCGAGGAGCTATATGAACGCTTTCTGTCGGCTTTGGATGACTACCGGGCGCCATTTCACGCCGGAGAATTCGCTCGAACCACTAACAAGGAAAGTACTCGTCAGCCTATGGAAAAGAAAGCGCCAGTGAACGTGGACGAACAGATCCGTGCCCCCGCTGTAAACAAACTGGGCACTTGGTACGAAATTGCCCTGTACCTGACCAGCGCATCTGTTTCAAGTGTGGTGCAAAAGGACACATCGCACCACGTTGCCCAAATAACCTAAAACCTGAAGACAAGACAACTAGTGTCGTCAAGGAGGTGAGATTGATTCAAAACTATAATGACGTCTACAAGAAGACTGCTCAAATCAACGGCACCTACGTGAAAGCTTATTTGGACACTGGTAGCCAAGTAAACATACTCAATTCTGAAATCGCCGATCTTCTCAATCTAGAAGTGAAGCCCTCACACATCGCACTCAAAGGGTTCTATGGCGACAGTGTTCAGAGCAAAGGTGAAGTAGAATTCAGACTTCAACTCGACGGCCTAAGTGTAACCTGTAAAGCTCAACTAACTGACGTGAAGATGAACGAGATCAACTTATTAGTTGGCCAACCCATTATAAACGGTGACGGCGTGTCCTTGATAGTCCACAGCGGTACTGCCACACTCAAAACCGTCAACGTGCCTGATTTTACTGCAAACATTCATGTGACAAGCGAAACCCAGCGCTTCAAGGTTGTTACCGCGGTTAAGGAATGCTTGCCGCCAGGAACCTCTATCATAAAGGTTCACATACTTGGAAACCAACCAGAAAATGACGTCCTGACTCCTGCGCGCCATTTCGACTTGTATGGAGTAACCTACTCGATACCAGCTACTCTACTTCGTGGCAACGCAGGCTACCTGAAGGTTGTCAACACGGGCAGCAAGGACGTCGAGTGGTGCGAGGGCACCGTACTACTTCGTGCTGAGAGCTGCGAGGAAGCCCAGGTTAGTCAAAATGATAATTCATTGCCATCTGCCATAGCCCAAAGCCTTTTATGTATTAACTCAGCCGAGCCGAACAGCACCGAACACATAGGGGGCGTAAAAATAGTGGATTTAAACATAGGTCCCTTAAATGAAACACAACATAAGGATCTAATTTCTTTATTGACAGAGTATAAAGATTGCTTTGCCAGTGACACCAAGGATTTAGGATGTTCTAATTTAGTCCAGATGCAAATTAAATTGAATAGTGATACTCCTATTTACTACCGTCCCTATAGACTTTCTCTCAGTGAGCAAGCGGTCCTTAAGTCTAAGATAGCAGATTTGTTAGGCGCAGGCATTATCAAGGAGTCAGAATCTAGTTACGCTTTCCCAGTCATTCTAGTCAAAAAGAAAAACGGTGATCACCGTTTATGTGTCGATTATCGCGCACTCAATGCGATTACCATACGTGATCGATACCCTATGCCCAACATAGATGATCAGCTGTCACGGTTGGCAGACAAGAAGTACTTTACTAGTTTAGATCTGGCTCAAGGTTACCATCAAGTTCCTATCAGTCCTGAGGATACGCATAAGACCGGGTTCATAACAAGTGAGGGCCATTTTGAGTATAATCGTGTCCCATATGGATTGGCCAATAGTCCGTCCGTTTTTATGCGGTTGATAAATAAGCTCGTACAAACCTTGGGTGACCACGAAATATTGGCCTTTCTTGATGACATATTGTTACCATCTGTTGACATTGAATCTGGCATTGAGTTATTAAAAAAAGTACTGTCTAAACTGAAAGCCGACAACCTGAAATTAAATATGAGCAAATGTTCATTCCTGCAAAAGAAAATCACATATTTGGGGCACCAGATTTCTCTCAATAGCATACAACCGGGTGAACTAAAGTTAGCTGCCGTGTCTCAGTTCCCAGTCCCGCGTAATGTTCACGAAATAAGACAATTTATTGGCCTGTGTAGCTACTTTCGCAAATTCATTTTTAATTTTGCAACCATAGCCCGCCCGCTCACAATGTTAACAAAAAAAAACACACCGTGGACTTGGGGTAAAGAACAAGCACAGAGTTTTGATGAACTTAAACGGAAACTATGTGAGAAACCAGTACTAGCAATCTTTGACCCCTCACTGCCTACTGAGATACACACGGACGCAAGCAAACTAGGTATAGCTAGTATTTTGATGCAAAAACAAGCAGATGGTACGTTACGCCCCGTAATGTATTTTAGCCGCGTCACTAGTAGGGAGGAAAGCGTTTATCATAGTTATGAATTAGAAACATTGGCGGTTGTTGAATCATTACGTAGGTTTCGCTGTTATGTATTCGGAAAGAAAGTGAAGGTAGTCACAGATTGCACTGCTGTCACCGCCACGAACGATTAACGAAACGCGATCTTATACCGCGAATTGCCCGTTGGTGGCTTTTGATTCAAGATTTTGACATTGACATTGACTACCGACCCGGTGAACGAATGAAACACGTAGACGCACTTAGCCGCAATCCCGTGGATTTAAATTCGTTTGTAAGGCAAGCTACATTGGAACATGTACTCGTATCCGAACGTTCGGCACCGGCCATAGACAGTGTCAATGTCAATCGTCTCGAAGTGTCAGATTGGTTCCTAACGGTTCAAAAGCAAGACGAAAAGCTCGACAAAGTGATTGAATTGATAAGTAGTGGTTGTACGGACTTAGACATAGTTAACAATTATACGCTAATTGATGACCGATTGTACCGCAAGACACTTAACGGTAACCGCCTCATAGTACCAAGTTTCGCGCGTTGGAGAATTCTTCAAATGCACCACGACGATATCGGTCATATCGGGTTGAAACGATGCGATGAACTCATTAAATCAGTGTATTGGTTCCCAAAAATGACGCGTTTCATTAGGAAGTACGTCTCATCCTGTCTTCACTGTGCATATGGTAAAGGCGACTACGGAAAAAAACCAGGTAAATTACACGCTATTCCTAAACCGTCAGAACCTATGAAAGTAATACATATCGACCATCTCGGACCCTTTTGTAAAACGAAAAAAGGTTATCAGTATATGTTGGTAGTCACAGACTCATTTTCAAAGTTTGTCATTGCAGAACCCACTCGTACAGTTAACTCGGTTGAAACAATTCGCGTCTTAAGAAAAATTTTCAGTTTGTTTGGTGTACCTGAACGCGTCGTATCAGATCACGGAAAGGCCTTTACCAGTCGGTACTTTAAGAGTTTTGCATCTGAAAAACAATTTCGGCACACTTTATGTACTATTGCTTGTCCACGCGCTAATGGTCAGGTAGAGAGAACGAATTGCACGATTCTGGACGCCTTGCGAGCGACAGAACCCAGTAATGCTAGTAACAACTGGGACAATAGTTTGCCTAATGTGGTGTGGGGCATTAATAACACATCTAATGCCTCCACCGGGTCAAAACCATTTGACTTGATGTTTGCCCGTACTAGTAGGTCTGTATGTGATGTTGTTATCCCAGGACAGGTTACTGAACCCATACAAGCTAGGCGTGCAAAGGCAGTATCTCGGAACAAAGCCGCTAGCGCTAGGATGAAACTGCAGTATGATAAAAAGCGTAAAAATTGTATTGTTTACAAAAAAGGAGACCTTGTACTCTGGAATCAGGCTCCAGTTAGTAGTGCTAGTAAATTCAATTCAAAGCTAGATGATATATACTCGGGACCTTACATAGTTGTCAGAGTTTTAGGTAAGGATAGGTACAAAATCCGGAGCATAAAAGGTATGTTATAAAAAATTCACTGGGCTTGTATCTGTAGACGCTATTCGGCCCTATAAGAGTGTAGCACCCTTAACTGATAGTGAGAGTAGTACAGATGACCAACTAGAAACGGAAGACCTTATTGATCTCCTAGAAAGTTAGAATATTTGCTGTGTTATACTGTTTCTATTTTTCACTGATACTTGTCAACTCCCCATTGCGGGAGCAATTGTTACAGGACGGCCGAATGTAACACCACGGTGTTGCCAGTCTCGTAGCCAGCCAAAGCCACGTCATCCCCCCACCGCCATCAGCCCCGCCATGCTGCCAAGCCGAGCCTCGGGGTGGGGTGCTGACCAGCCAGCCAGCCAGCCTATATATATGGGTGTCGTCATTGCAGCACTCACTTTTCTGCTCAACCGAATTGTACGACGAAACTCTGTCCAAACTAGCCCAAATAAATAAATTGATTATTGTGCACCAAGTTTATTATAATTCGCCTGCCCACAATTAGGCTCTTATTACACTTGACAAAGGGGGGACAACTGTTACTCGCGTCCGCAGGAGCTATTTACCTACGACAACCCTGCACGTGTCCCCTGGGTGGTACTAAAGAGTGACAAACTTTAAAAAGGCCAAATAATGAATGCCAATCTCGGGCCCAAGGTATATTAGGGATGAATAGACAGATGGATCCAAACTTGTGAATAGCACAGATGTAGCCAACTTGTAACAACACTTAGTAAGACCATTAAGTTATACGCGCACGATTAGAGCGTTGAATCAATCATTTATTGACGAGTTTTTGTCACGACTGTCATTGTAGACGTTGAAAACAACTCCCATGTTTGTTGTAAGTACCTACTAGATTTTTGTGTGCAGTGGCATTGGCATTACTATCCGAATAATCTAGACCAGTGTTTTTCAATCTTTTTCATGCCGCGGCCCTCTAAGAACAGAAAAAAAAAATTCGCGGCCCCCCACACTACGCTCTGTTCAAAATACTTCCAGCACTTTAACTTTGAAAATATGAGTAGCCGCGACCCCCTTTAGAAGGCTTCGCGACCCACACTTTGAAAAACATTGATCTAGACGATGGTGATGACAATCTTTGCTAGCTCACATGAGCATGCGCAATCAGAATGTGACCCTTACTACTAGAAAGCTGTAATTCAGCATGGGTATCAGTCACGCCGACAAAATGGTAGAATAAAAATTGTAAAAACATGTTTTTTCTCGTTAAACCCATGATCTGGGATATCGTTGAATAACTCGTTCAAAAATATTATGGGTTTTCTAAAACTATTTTGTGATTCGTTAGCGAGATATTGGGCTTTAAAGCCCTATTTTTTGTTCGAGTCATGTGTCGTCGTCCCCCCCTGCCGGCCAAATGGCTACTACTGGGGATGTGAAAAAAATCGTGGTAGTAGTAGATATAATGCATTTAAAAGGAAAACTATCACGGACAAGTAGGCATAAGTAGTTACCGAGTAATAGTGGACCAACTTAATGTCTACTTGGAAAGGCCAATTTTCGTACAAATACGGCCGACGCGAACGCACCGCACGTCGATGTAACTAAGACAGACAGGCGACTACGGAACCCTACACTGCGCGTGGCCCGTCACGCACTTGGCCTGTATTTTTTAAATGTGAACTTGAATATTAATAGCCAGTTTCCTTCCGATGACAAAATTTAAAGGCAAAAGGATATCGAATCGCTTTACATAATTAACATTAACATTCACATAGGAACTGTCAGTAGCTACTTTGTATGTAAATGAGCCCATTGAAAATGCAGGTGCATTATGTTTGTGTGGGACACCGTAAAACTGACGGGGGGCATAAATAACGAAACGGGCTTAAACTATCCTTAAAATTCTGTGTAGACACGGCAGTGGTATAAAGTTACTGGCTCATGAATACGTCTGCCATCTATCAGTCTAGTTTCCCTTCTGGGTTGGAAGGTCACGTGGTAGTTGGTTTTGCAATAGTAGTCCTAATGCCAGTTTCCTAAGCCGGATTCATACTTATCGGACGTAATGCCGTCTGATGACTCTGACGCCTGACACAATAGGAGCCGTCGCGTTAGAGCGCATCAACCCCGCTATTCTCTACCTGTTTTAACCTCACCAGCAAATATATCTTGAACCCGCGACTCGTAGTTACTGAGCGTAGGTAGAGTTCTAGTTTCGTTAGGCGTGACGGGTGAGATGAGGAGAACAGAAGATTGTGAATCTAACCGTACAGTACTGTCGCGTCACAAGACACGTCGGTTAAGTATGATTCCGGCTTTAGGATATATACCTACAGAGTGTACCAAAAATGGGGTGTGAACCGATCAAGAGCATAACGGGTATCGTGTTCTGATAAGAAAATGATAAGAGATTTTTTTTTACATTGTATTACCTGGGGCAACGTGCTCCATACAAATGTAAAATAAATCGCGTCAAAAAAAAAATATTTTAGTTTTTTCTTATCAGAACAAGATACCTGTTACGCCCTTGATCCGTTCACACCTTATTTTTGGTACACTCTGTATTGTATCAAGCGAACCCAGCGCTCCTCCAGGATACATTGGGGTTGGCGCTAAGACGAGGAGATTTAAACTAAAGCGGCCTTTAGACCTATCTAAATGCAGTGCAAACAGAAAGACTCTGCAGAAAGACAAGTGTAAAAACTGTTAGCATGTAAGTCACGCTAATTAGACAGTTAGACTCGACACTGCCACTCTGAATCAGTGTACTGCATTTAGATAGGTCTAAAGGCCGCTTCAAGGCGGACTGCATAGTGCACACTTTACTGAGCGAACAATGTAAAAAATGGCGGTATTTGTTATGGTTCGTGATTTTAGACACTGCGAGTTTCAACAGTAATACAACCTGGTTATATGTTCTGTTCCATGCACTGATTAATTAATCAGTTAATGTGAAACACATGGCTGTCACTTATAAGACTTCTGTGACACGGTATCATCACAAGGTTATATCACTATCCACGGACGTGTCACACACAGATCGACGCCCAATCATAAATTAAGCAACCTCTAATGGAATGCTGTAGAACAAGTTGGAAATTAGTCCAATGAGAAGAGCCTAGCTAGGCTCTTAAAGCTATGATGATGAAGCTACATATGAGTCGGATGAACCCTGACAGTACTGAATGATAACTCCACATTACATGATTTGATCGTTATGCTATTACTAGAAAGTAGTCAACTAAGCCAATAGGTCAGTCAGCAGTATTCCGACAAAACACATGCAATCCAGTCCTCGGATCAAGACGTTTTTAGCATCATTACACATATAGTTAGCCCCGGGTGTTCCACCATGCATTATGCTTCAGTCGATCAGGAACTAATATGAACTAGCTGTCTGTGAGCTGTAGAACTCGCGAGTCTGTCTTTAAAAAAAATGTACTCGACAAAAAAAATTGCTGCTCACAAATTTCCACGAGAATCTGAAATGCGAACTGTACAGGATAACAATTAACAGTGGGACAGCCGGACACTGGACGAAAAATTTTCGGCCGAAGCTGAAGCATAGAACTTCGTTCGCTACGCTCGCTCGTTCGACTAATAATGGGACGTAGTTGAATGGTAGTTGACTAAAATTGTATTATTACTACCACCTAAAACAACAAAAACTATGCCTAATGAAGAGAAACCAGCTCAAATATCTGAAAAAAATACGAATATTGCTAGTTAGGCAGAAAACGCACTATACGGGTTCGTGACGTCACGAAACACTAGCGTCGTAATAAGTATATGATATTCGCTCCATATAAAGGTATGTTTTGCGGAAAAGGGATAGAATATACCTAGTCCCAATTAAAACTTTGGACAAAGCGATTATTCTGTTGTGTTATTTTTTCTCCTTTAAACTATATTTGTAATCCTTTTTCGAGTACTTTCTAGACGATTTATTTATTTATTTGCTATCAACCTCTTTATTCCCGTAGCGGACCGAAAGGAACTAGAATCCTTTGCACGATCTAAAAATGTAGACCCTTTAGTTCACTGAGATTTGAGGAGCGGGACGTAACGCGAGTAAATCACTGAGAATGACAGAGTCACGGAATCGAAGCGCGATGCGAACGAGACAAGTTACGAGTAGCACTCAACTCTTCTCCGTGTATTTACAAATTTATCTGGGGTAGTAGCACTAAACTAAAGGCCCTAGTTAGTTCTACTAATAGGCATTTTCCGAGAATAAAGGGTAGCACTACTTTAGAGTAGCTCTAACTTCCTGGTGGTAGTTAGCCATGCCAGTTTACTAAGCGAACTAAAACACCGAACTAGTTCCTTCGACCGATTGAACGAGACCGGATCAAAGACCGAGCGCAACTCTACAATCCATCAAATTACAAGCCGCCTTAATATCCCCCGCCTCCTGGACCTTTCAATAAACCAGCGCCGACGCCGGCGTAATTATATGCGTGCGCGCAGCTCCGAGCGCAGTTGGAGTTTGCATTGTGGGATTATAGATCTGGTGTTTAGTTTGGCTGCTTATGCTGCGGGCGGTGGTTTGTGCGAAATATGAGAAGACTTCGACGGAAATATTATGTCAAAAAATTACTTCCGTTATAATTGTGTTTATATGTTTTTAAGTTGCACTGCCTACAATTTACCTGTACCTCAACCCAGATAACATTAGATTTTTAAAGGACAAATTCCTCTGCGTTTCTTCGTTGAACTAGGAACCTTGAAAATATTAAAGGGAATATTGTAAAAAGAGATACTTGATTATTTCGATCATTTAGTGCTTTTCCAACAAATAACAATACTCGTTTTTCTACATTTCACAATCCTAGAATCGCATGACAATTAACGCACGATTTTTCTAATCTTATATGAAACATGGTATAGTTTGCTCTAAGGTTGACTGATAATGCCTACAACGACAACGTTAAGTCGGCCTTTCGTTCTGGTTAAAAATGTGCAATAATAAAAGGACATATAAAGATGTATTAAAATAAAAAAGTGGTGTAAGATTGTCCCCCAATATTCATTAATTTATACTCGAAAGCGAAATTGATTCGCGTCATGGAGCTGCAAGCTGAACGGAATTCAGGCCCTATTCAATATATCGCATAAAATTATAAGCGACCGGGAATATCCCACCATTAGACCATAACTTCGGCAGTTCCGTCCAACGACTGTTCTTATATCATTGCCGCGATACTAAACTCGGGTCTAAGAACATATATTTCCAGCTAATGAGGGAGTTTTATTATTTGCCGAATGGGACGAGACCCTAAACCAATGAATGGTACGCAATAAACCGGACACGGGCGAGTTGAACTCGCGTGCTGGAGATGGTTCCGTATAGTGATCAATAATTGCATATTCTAGGCCCTAGAAGATTCATCCGAAGCATCATAATATAGGCAAAGAAGAAGGCTCCCGCCGCTTTGAGGTATTTTTGGTCCGATTTTCTGACGCCTAACCTAACAACCTAAAAACAACAGATTTGCACTGCTGAAATACTAATCTTTCTTCAAGATTCGGTTTTGATGTGCAATTGTAAAATTTTGATGTTCAAGTCAATATTTTGTGTTGTGCAGCGGGTATTTTTTTGATAAGCGATAAAAGAACCCTTATCTAACATGTGAACTTTATGCAATTTTGCACCTAAACATTTACGGCATAGGTCCATCATCATCATCATCATATCAGTTTGTTTTTGTCTCTGACACTGTGTGTTTGTTAGAATGGGACAACACACACTTTAGTTTAGAGGTTAGTAAAATTTGATGAATAAGGACGTTTGTGTTCTAGTTGAAGTTGATTGACACAGGTGAATGAAATATTTGTATCCATACTAATATTATAAATGCGAAAGTGTATGTGTTTGTTTGTTTGTATGTTTGTCCGTCTTTCACGGCAAAACGGAGCGACGAATTGACGTGATTTTTTAGTTAAAGGGATGGAGAGTAACATAGGATAGTTTTTATCCCCGTAATCATCCCCTAAGGGGGTGAAATGGGGGGATAAAAGTTTGTATGGAGCTGCGATATAAACGAGTTCCACGCGGACGGAGTCGCGGGCAGAAGCTAGTTTTTTTCATAATTTGTCACCAAAACGTGATTCAACACTAATTTATTTACGTTAAACCCTTAGTACAGTCCAGTAAATTCACCGGTAGTAAATGGATAGACATATGAATGACGCTATAAGGTTTTTTTTTTAATTTTGATTTACTGAACCCTAAAAACTTACTAGAAATGACTACACTACACTAATTCCGTACTTTCGAATCAACTCCGATTTCTGTATGGTACGGCGGTTAGCATAACTATAAACCCTTTACGGGCACTACGTCGTTTCGTAAATCATTCAATTATCAATTTCCAGCTCTACTATTCAATGACCTCTTTTTACCTCACCTCACCCGTCACCCCTAGTATATCTTGACACCGCGATTCGTCACTAAGCGTAATCAGTCCCGCTATTCTGTTAATTGTTTTAAGCTCACCTCAACGCTCACCCACAAATATATTTTGACGCCGCGATCATTTCAGAACGTTCTGTCCGTTTCCCAAAACACCTGTTCCAAAATATCAGTTTCTTTAAATTAACGTAGGCCAAAACACCTGTTTCTCATCGCATCAGTATGTCAAAACACCCGGTTCTCATAGCATTATTATGCCAAAAGACCCCTTTCTCATCGCATCAGTATGTCATAACATAACACCCTAATAGAAACCCATATGTTCTTCTATACATATTTAGCACAGAATACCCAAGACAGAGGGATCATTTTCTACATAAAATCAAAACCATTAGTATTGTAACCAAGAACTTTACTTATATGCAGTACAATATGTATGTAAAATATTTATCGGGGAACGGATTATTTAGGAAAAAGTGGTGACGGAAACGAATGTTTTGGTAACGGGTGTTTTGGGAAACGGATATCACAAGACAAACGTATCTTTTGGGAGAATCACGTTTTGGAAAACGGATTATTTAGGAAACGGTAGTGATGGAAACGGTCATTTCGGGATTAGGTATTTTTTAGAAACGGATATCATGCCAAACCTATCTTTTGGAAGAACCACATTTTGAGAAATACTTGTATCGGGAAACGGATTAATTGGGAAAATGTGGTGACGGGAACGGATGTTTTGGGAACGGGTGTTTTGGGAAACGGACAGAACGTTCCGAAAGGGCCGCAATTTGTAGTAAGTAAGCGAAGGTAGAGGCCTGGTTTCGTGACGGGTGACGGGTGGACTGAGACGCACGAGCGCGTAAAGAATAACAGCCCGAGGACTGGTTTACGCTGGTTTCGTTTGAGGTGAGGAGAGCTCCGCCTGCTCAGAACAGCCCTGGGCTTGAGGGTCGACCACCCGGAAAAGTGTCTCCGGACAGGTTTGCTTGCTTGCACGCTACGTGAAAACAGTGATTAGCTGTTTAGATATTAGTAATGCGACAGCGGGGGGAATTTTATGGATGCAGATATGAAATTTTATTAGGAATGACCTTTGACTCATGCATAACAATTACGTACTATACAGGTAATAATAATAGTAATATTAAATAGCTTTATTTCGGTAATCTTTTTTGTTAATACATACATATACAGAGTGTTTTTTTTAAATGGGACAGTATGGGGAAATCCGAATCTAAAGGAGATAGAGGAAAAGTGTCCAAGGAGACATTAGGTGTTTTTTTATGTAAACAAATTTGGCTCGTTAAAATTTTTGGTCAAGCGTGAGTTGTTCTTAAAAAATTATAAAGTTGGTCAATTTTTTTTTTGACGCGGGTCGGCTCTGTTTCATGTAAGGATTATTTCATTGTATGGAAAGAAAAAAATCTGAACAGCAGAAGTTGGTCAAATTTAATGAAAACTAATCTTCATACAGTTGGTTTATTACTTGAGTAAATGTTCGATGTGGCCGCCGTCTCGTCTTATGCAGGTACGAGCACGCTTCAAGACACTTCTAGTTGCATTTAACAGAGGCTTATGGTGAATTGTGTTTAAAGTGTTGTAAACAGCATCTTTTCATTCTTGTACGGAGTTGTATCGGGATTCATAAATTCGACCCTTAAGGTAACCCCTTAAAAATCTAATGGCGTTAAGTCGGGCGATCGTGGGGGCCACTTTATCGGACTTTTAAGACTATCGCGTGCCATGATGTTTACAAAGATTAAAAAAAATGTTCCTCTTGAATCATCTGGAGCTCTTATCGATTATCGAAATTTAAAAATGGAATAATTTTAAATATTTTTTTACACGCCTAGGCACTTGTAACAATATTAAAAGGCGAATACTGCAACTGTATGAAGATTAGTTTTCATTAAATTTGACCAACTTCTGCTGTTCAGATTTTTTTCTTTCCATACAATGAAATAATTTTTACATGAAACAGAGCCGACCCGCGTCAAAAAAAAAAATGACCAACTTTATAATTTTTTAAGAACAACTCACGCTTGACCAAAAATTTTAATGAGCCAAATTTGTTTCCATAAAAAAACACCTAATGTCTCCTTGGACACTTTTCCTCTATCTCCTTTAGATTCGGATTTCCCCATACTGTCCCAATTAAAAAAAACACTCTGTATATATATAGTTAGTATATCTTAACATAGGTATATTAGTATACAGTCTCTAAATACACAATCGTTATTTACTTATATCGAAATTTCGCAACCGCCAAGTTTAAGGAGCAATATTTTATTTGTATGTTTTTAGGGTTCATCTGAAAAAGATAAAAATCTAATAGGCACACTTTGTTGTCCGTCTGGTCTGTCTGTCGAGACTAGTTCTCGGGAACGCGTTGTTGTCAAGTTGAAAATAATATGAAATAGTCAGTCTGCGGTCGATGAGAGCTGTGAAAATAACAAAATTCTAAGTTAACGCAAGCAATAGTATTTTGATAGGAACCAAAATATGTGATAAAGTTACAAATTCACAGTTATCGGTATTATTCTGTTACTCGTAGGTAAGTACCGTAAGACCATGCTTTTTGAAAACTTGCATGATTCTATGTCAAGTGTCATACGAACCTTCTGATGGTAGCCTGTTATCGTAGTCGTAGCCTATGGTCGCCTGCAACTCCAACGGGAACTCGCAAGTAGCCAGCCTCTTAAAAAAACTCTCTTATTTATTTTTTGTATCTGTATTTGTTATTTCCTCTATTTATTGTGTCAACAAATAGCATAATTTCCGTGATGTGTTGTCAACAAACACCACACTATATGGTATTTCAAGTATTTCAACAGCGCGCGGGAGGCGTGCGGCTACAATATGCTATTCATTTGATGATGACAGCCGGACACGCTGCCCGAGCGTGTCGGGCGAGCCCACATCTGGCCAGATCCATTCAATATTTGTATGAGACATACTTGGAAAAAAAATTACAGTACTTGATTCGAGGTAAATATTCTTGAACCATGATTAGGAAGATGTTAAATTGTCTCCAATGAAGTGAAATAATTTTATATAGAAAACTCCCGTGAGTCTTATTATATTATTAACTAAGCGAAATTATCTAGGGCCAAGAATTTTTTCTTGGTTCGAGAGAATCATCTTAATTGTTTCATTCAAAAAACTGGTGGTCTGTTTTTTTTTCTTTAATTTTTCGTTACATTTTTGTAACGATTGGCCAGAGATTGTCAAATCCGGGAAGAGTGGAAGTTGAGAGGGGAGATATTTGCCCAGCAGTGGGACACTATAAACGCTTCGACAAAAAATTAAAATTGTATGTACTTTTTTTCATTATATGCACACTTTGTGCAGTTTTACGACATGGGTTAAACGCTTGAAACGGGTTAAGCGACGTTTATATTGTAGTGGAACAGTCGGAACGTTCTGAGTGCATTATAATCTCTAGTAATATAGACAAACGCGCTATCCTTCTCTTCCGGACCTTAGATCTAACACCCTTCCTATGGTGGGAAAAACATGTCCGTGTATGTAAAGCCTGTTCTAATCATCGCCGGTATATTGCCATCCTATTATTCCGAAAAGTAACGAAAGTAACGCTTGATGAGGATCTTCTTGCGGTTGGTCGAAAAGGGAGAAAACGGCCCGGCCTCGTAGGCAACAGAAGAGGGAGGACAGGGAGGAAGTTTTCAGATACTTATGTTACGTGTAAACTTCTTTCATACGGAGCTCTTTCTCCGGGGTCAGTAAAAATTACGAATCTATAATTACTACGAGTAAAAAGAGATAATCAATACTAGTCTACTAAACTTATAAATAAGTCTGTGAGTTTTTTGTTAATTTGTAGGGTTCATTTCCGAAACGCATATCCAATTTTAAAAAATCTTTCACGTGTGAAGAATAAGCCTTTTCACCTCACCGGCTCGAAAAGGCTTGCTTTATCGCTCAAAATCTGCGCCCAAAAGCCCATTATATCCGCTAGCGTGGAAAGAGTTTCTGAATTTGGAACGTGACGGTCAATCGCGACATCCAACTTTTTTCTATACAGAATGAGAGGTCATTATCCTGCGTTCAGAAACCGATGACTGATGGTGGTAATGTCATAATTAATTGTTATTATTTTGATAAAATTAAATTAATAATACTTATTATTTCTTAATTACATACGAAATATTAATATTTAGACTGACTTATAAGGATACAGTAAGATTAAATCATTTTAAATGTAAGTTTTGTTTTTCAAAATTTTCGTTTCTTCCGGAACGCACCGTTTGAAAAGTTAATAAGAAAAAACTCATATAGGTACAGTCAGCGTCATATAGTTAGTAGCAGCTAGAGTAGCCAAATATTTCGTAACACACCCTTATTCTTACAGTAATAAAGACGTGTACCGAAATATTTGGCTACCTTGGCTGCTACTAACTATGTGACGCTGACTGTACCTATATTTGATTTTGTTTTGTTCTAATGCCACAGTAAAACCAAAATAATGGTGGTTATTTTAGTGCAGAAGATATACTTATATGAATTTTAATGCCTGCTAAGTTAGCGGAATAAGTGAAATAAGCGTATTTGAGCCTTAGTTTACCCGTGAGTACCCAACAATACTTTGACTTTTTTAGTGTAGGTAAGCGTGGAGTTATTCATCTAACGGCCTTAATTTGATCCAACATAAAAACTCATCTCATCATCACTCAAAATCATATCTGCCGAAAGACGTCCACTGCTGGACATAGCCCTCCCCCAAAGAGTGCCAAAGTAACTGGGCCCGCGAGATGCAAAAATGTTTATGTTACTTTTAATAATTATAAAATGTAAATAAACCTTTATTGAAAATGAGTATTAGGTCCAAATTACTTCCATTACTTACATTTACAATTTTCCTCGCGGTGGTGAGGTGAAAAGTTGTGTGTTTCGCTCGGCAGCAAAGTTGTTTGGTGTCTCGTGCCTTGAAAGCCTCGCTATGCTCAGGATTGTACTTTTGAACCATTCGCTTCGCTCATGGTTCAATCTTACAATCCTTCGCTAGCTCGGCTTTCAATACAAGCACTTGCGCCAAACAACAACTTTGCAGCCTTCCATAACAAATAACTATTCTGGGTATATCTTATGCCTTTGCCTGAATACTTTGCAAAGCGCAAGCAGAGCCGGGCGTGCAGCTAGTACCTTATACACTTGTCCAAGTGTCTAACGCGAATGTCCCGGCCAGGTATGTCGTAAATTCGAGATCGTGTGAACCTCGCAGCAATGGTTCTGCGACAAACGGATAATTGGAGTAGAACCTGAATTTATGACACCCGTAGCCGTGTAAGGTTGGACGAAATTGGCAAAACACGTAATTGGATAATGTTGCTTTAAAAATGTTCGGCTAATTGGCTGTAATCGAGAGAGTAAATCTGTGGACCGCAGTAATATATGTGAGGTGATTGTAATTGCTAGATCGTCTTGTCACCCAAGGTTTTGCGATTGATAGTAGTTTCTGAAAAGTGGTTGATTACGCAGGGTCACTCACTCTTCATGACTGAAGACCAGTTAATATGAATGTAAGAATGTATTTTATGTTATATTATATTATGTATAGGTTTTTAGGTCGAGTCTATGTAAGTTTGTATGTAAGGGTAAGTATTTCACGACCTAGACGTTTTGCTAAGTCTTCCTAAAACTAAGACAATTTTGTAACCATTTGCATGGCATTGTGTAAACAAGTAGTTTTGCATACTTGGTCAGTGTACTACTGAGACGTTTTGCATGCCAACGACCAACAAAGCATAACGCCTTCAGCCCCCCTATTCTGTAACTTGTTTTAAGATCACCTCAACGCTCACCCACAAATATATCTTGACACCGCGATGCGTATCTAGTTTCGTGACGGGTGATCGGCGGGGTGAGCCGCATTAGCGCGTAGCGAATAACAGCCCAGAACTGAACCCAAACTCCGGTACTAAATCCTATACTACAATACTATGTGAGGTTGTAAGTTACGACACGAACTTACGAGAAATTTGTATGTAGGGGGGTAATCTTCAGAAGCCGTTGCCTGCTATTGTTGGTATTTTTTCCTCACACGCCACTCCGCTACCTCGCACCGCTCTGGTGGACCCTAAGCTGGTTTCTCCACGTGGTAACGTCATTTGAAGGAACCTAACAACGTACAGAAACAGCGGAATCCTCTGACATGCCATAAATCGGCAGTGAGGCCGTGTGCGATTAGAATCCGTGTCGTCGCGGACGGCGGGCGCGGCTCGCGAGAATCGTTCGTATAGGGGCTGCGTCACGTTTGTTTGGTATCCGGCTTCGCGCTTGGAATTATGTTATGGAAAGTTTATTAATTTAGCAATAACAAATTATATTAAAATCGAATTTGGAGTTTCGTGAGACATGCTGCAATAATGCTAATAATTACGCGGTTCAACTCACGTATTAAATGTCACTACTATGTCGGGTTCACGGGTCGTGATTCAAGCGACACCGCCGCGAAAACACTAATGCTGAAGAAGAACTCCCGAAGAGTTCGAAACATGTCGCCCTTAATGACATTTAATACGTGAGTTGAACCGTGTAATAATTAGCATTAATTATATAAAACTTGCTGCCCGCGCGGGTTCGCCCGCGTATTGCAAATAATGCAGGTAAACCGGCGAGATAAAATATACTAAATGTAGCCAATAACCATCCAAATACTTAGTCCATTCTACCCGCAGTTGAAAGAATTTTTGAAATTCGAGAAGCGGTTCCGGGGTTTATCCTAATTATACGAGCTTACAAAGCTACAATATCGCAGACTTTTCCTCTTTATAATATTAGTATAGATAAAGGCGATATCCCCTGGAACCCGCTAGCTCTGCTTGCAGGCGCTTTCGTCTACATACGGGTTTTCTCATGCGCTACGTAATTGTGTTAAAGCGTCCGTCTACGCGAACAAAGTCGCGGGCAAAAGCTCGCATACAATAATCGGGACGTAGGTACTCTTCTGACCTCTGCATTTAAAGATTCCAGAACCTCAGCTAAAGAGCATGTTCTAACACCACATTGCCTCGGCGTTCTTAAGCACGGGATTCCCCGCATTCCTACCTCTTTAAGCGTTTTACTTGGGTACGGAATATTCTAACGAAGACATCTTGCCGGTGCATTCCGACGCGCTGCAATTGATTTCCAACCGTGCCAGCCCTATAGAAAGTAAATGCTTTAGTGGAATAGGGTCGTGGGCGCATGATAATTAATATGCGATATAATGCACTTAAATGCTGTTCCCTTAGAGGTCTGATTTTACAAGAACGCAGGGAAAAGACAGTAGCGCTCAGGATACGAAATCTTAATTAGGCTGTATAGTTGTATACAAATTCGCCATATATTCAATATTTATATATAATTATTCAATTTATTTGCTTTGCCCAAAGGTGACTGGTAGGGAATGCTTAAAGGGAGAATCAGACAGTTCACTTGAATGAATGTTCACTCGAGTGAATGCTTCATTTTTCTTTCGTGTTTTGTTTCACTTTTCGTTCAGACGTGTCACTTTGAGTGAAAGATGCAAAATGAAAAAAGAAAATGAAAGAAAAGTGAACCGTCTGATTCTACCTTTACGGCATTAAGTTGGCCTTTTGTACGATAAGTTGTCCTTTTGTGCAATAAAGATTAAATATAAAAAGATGGAGAACTGTACTGCATAATAGAAAACATAACAAATGACATACTTAATGCCATAAGGCATTCTCTACCAGTCAACTATTGGGTTAAACGGAAACATTTGGTGCAGGGACAATATAAATTCCGAATAATTGTAATGGTATCATCACCCTCATAGCTTTTATCTCTGCTGTATCCCGGCCCGGGGTTCGCTTCGGCACCTAATCCCTAGATTTAGCGTAGGCACTAGTTTTACGAAAGCGATTGCCATCTGATTTTCCAACCCAGAGGGAAAACGAGACCTTGTTGGGATTAGACCTGTTTCCTCACGATGTTTTGCTACTGCTAAAGCTACTGTTAAATATCAAACAATATTTTGTACAATAACTTGCAATTGTATATTAAATAAATCTTATCTTATCTGTTAAGTTAAATTTAGTTCACATTATTCACAATAAAGATAAACTTTTAACTACCCTGCATACGGCACATTACCAAAGAATATCATTTAGACGACTAACTGCCCATTCCAGAACACACCACTAAGTCACATAACAATAGTCCATAATACCATTTGCCATATAAATCCGCCCGTCCGTTGCCAACACGGGCCGGCCCTTAAAACCTATTAGGCACCATTAAATAACCTCTCACTAACCTTTTCATCTACCGAAAACCATTTAAGTAAAGTTTTGCACAGACATAATATTGAGTAGACCATGCGCCTTGGCGTACCAACGTCTGTAGAGCTTATTCAGTTGTAATGTGTGTCCAATCCAAACGTGTCTTTTTAGCCCAGTGATAGACTGGTAGAGAATGCTATATGGCATGTACTTTGGCATTTGATCCTTCTTTGTGCAATCGAGTATAAATGATTAATAAATAAATGTGTCAAATTGTCCTGACGTTGAATGTGGAGCTGTTTCAGGACGTAATCCGAATAAAGTTTTCTATGTGTATTTTTTTGTTATCTAGACTAGAGATCTAGAGGTTTAAATCTCAATGTAATATCGATTTTCATCCTTTCAACGCCAAGGGGTTGTGTGCTGTAGAGCCCACGCCAAGATTGGCTATTGGGCCTGTGGGCATTATGATCTCCGCTATTAAATTTGCGATGATGGCGTTTAGGAGCAGGTCATTTCATGACGTATGGTCATGGTCATGGTGTACATGGTACATGACGAATAGACTAAATGTGAAAACAGTTTCTTCGTCCATGTATTTTGCCTGTCATTAAACTAGCGAGGAGTTGACGACTCGTACGTCATTTAGTCAAGCCTTTGCACGCACCTTCTCCGAGGTGACAACTCACCCGATCGCGGTTGACGATGAGATGACACGAACCGTTTCCCGGCTGGCGTTGTGCTACGACGATGACACCCAAACAACTCTAAACGAAAGAGCACGTGCTATGCGGTAGAGCGGGATGGATTGAGTTTCCTAGCTCTCACACCTCAGTTTTGTTAGACAGTGGAGCTTCTGTACGTACAATTATTTCATTCCGTAGCTTGGTTTTCATATAACAATACAATAAAATACAAATGTTCTTTAATGTTCACCAAAAAAACTACACTGAAAAAAACAAAATTAAAATTAAACATTAACAGTGGTAGACAACAGGCAGTGTTATCGCTAAAAAGCGATCTCTTCCAGACAACCAACTCCAACCAACCACCAACCAACTCGTGGATGCGTCATCTATTTAACTACGTCTGTGTGTTTCCCGGTTGTCTCATTATTTCCAGGCATTGTGCCGTTTAGGTCTACGGACGGAGCCTGAATGGATAGAAGATGGGGCGATACGTTAATTGACGAGAGACGAAGGCGAAGCCCCGAAACCTTAGAGCTGCATAATAATGGCGTATAATGCATAATGCCTTACCGAGAGAGCACGTTAAGGGTGAGTCCACCAGGGCTGTGCGAGGTAGCGGAGCGGTGTGCGAGGATAAAATCCACCAACAGGAAAAGGTGCGTTTTTTCCTCGCAAACCGCCTTAGGCACCGTGGCGCTTGGACTTCACAAGCGTTTTGTTACGTTAACCTTGGCATTAAGTAGCAATTACCGCCCGCTATGGCAGATCCCAGCCTAGCCAGGAGAAGAATTAAATTAAAATAAGACATTTAAAGAGAAAGAACGCCGCCAAATCCAGTTTTGCATAGTTTAAAGACAACCGGAACTAATCAGCAGCCAACACATCGATAATCGTGACAAAGGCATTCCACGCCTGTCCTCGCAATTAAGACCTCTCCAAACGTGGCCTTAAGCATTCGAACGTTAATGGCTGGCTCACAATACCTTAATTAAATCGTCGCTGGTATCGGCGCCTGGAGCGTGCATCTAGCCTATCTATTCACTACACTTTTCTACCCATCACTGAGGAAAATTCTAGCATAACTTTGTCCCTAAGACTGGAAGAACTATGCGTGGTCAGAAGCCACCTTACACTGGTTTGTGAACGGTTGTGAATAGAAGCTAACGGATCAGCTCACATGAGGTTGCGGACTTGATACATTGTTTGCCAGAACTCAATTTTGTAACGAAATTGCTTTAAATCTTTAACGGTATGCGCTTTGTATCGGGGTTTAATAGTAACAGTGGTTGATGTTCGTGGGGCCGAGGCAGCGTCAAAGAGGGAGAATTTATGTCTACAATGAAAGCGACTAAAAGCCTAATGCACCATATTTCATTGAGTGAGTCACAAAATTGACAAAGACGAATATTGTCATGCTATGGCATTGGTTGCGCCCAAGCGTATTGACACACTACGTTTAAATTTCGTTTCTTCAGATTAGAATTTAAACGGCCAAATTCGAATACTTTTCTTCATTGATGTAGGATATCTGACGGAAATATAAACTTGTTTCAGTTCATAATGACTGATAAAGAAACACGAAACACATCTTGCAGTCTCATACTGCTTTTTCAAGAGCTATGGTAGCCTAGTGGTTCAGGCATGCGGCTGTCAAGCGGCGGTCGTGGGTTCGAATCCCGGCTCGTACCAATGTTTTTCGGAACTTATGTAAGGAATATTTACCGTTAGCTTTTCGGTGAAGGAAAACATCGTGAGGAAACCGGTTTAACCCCAATAAGGTCTAGTTTTTCTTCTGGGTTGGAAGGTCAGATGGCAGTCGCTTTCGTAAAACTAGTGTCTATGCCAAATCTTGGGATAAGGTGTCAAAGCGGACCCCGGGCTCTTTTGGGGCACAACCGGGAATAACGCGGAATAAATAGGAGGATGAGTATTCACTGGTTTTTCAAGATCTCGGATGACGGATAATTTTTCATAATCTGTAACATTATACCATCGCTAGAGTCTGCGTTAACGATTTGTACCTGTAAGGAGAATAATAGTAGGTAAAGCACCCTTGACGGTCAGTCAATCAGTCATAGAACTAAAGATCTGTAGTTCGAGTCCAACGGTAAATTACATTTCGAAACCTTATCGTTAGCAACCAACGTTTTATAGCTTAGCTCATAGAAAACGCGCGAACTTTAGTTCTTTTAAGAACGAAGTATATAAGGTGTGGAAGCGAGCGCCGGCGACAAATGTCCACTACGATGTACCAATATCAATATCACATCAATACGCCAAGACTCAGACCTCCATTTATATTTAATTGTCAGACAAGTGTAATTTGATTACAATGTTAATTGCAGCCACTATTAGCACGGCAGATATTAGACAGCCAGTCGTAATGACGCGCCATTGTCCCGTCCAATCTGCATTGCTTAACACTGATGTGATATAATGTCCATTATGCAGTTAGGTACTGTTATACAGGGTGCAAAGTCAATTCGTATGGCTGTATGCCTGAGTATCAATCAGGTACAGTCACATGAATATATTGTTACGACGGCGCGGTTTCGTTACCGTGGTGATAACAAGTCGCCAAGATATTTAAAAATTCGCCGTCAACATACACCTCAACAGTAGCCTAGTGGCACAGACTGCCTTGAGAGTCGATGTTCCCGGGAACATTACAAAGTCAATTATTTATTCTGCAAATAGACTACAAGGGCACTTTATGGGTTATCTGGAAAAGCCTATGCTACTGAAAACAAATGAGTAATGAAATGAAGATCGGAGAACCTCCGGAAAGGGGTACATAAAGGGACGAAGTTCGCGGTACAGTTCAGTCTTCGGAGTAAAGTAATAAAGTGAGCAGAATCGGAGTGAGAACTAAAACAATAACTGAAAATAAGTGGTGAACAGTGAAGTGGTCTAATGCAAAGCGGACTCAATGAACTTGGCCCTGTGTAAATCGCAAAATAAATCTACTTGTGTACCCGTTAGAACATTGGCAGATGCTTTGCAATGGCTGATTTTATTCCTGGTGCTTGTACCATCTGTAGCCCGGGGTCGGCAGCAGGCGGCTCGCGAGCCTCACTGGCTGTTTTGTATGTAAAGGTCGTTGAATTTTGGAGTTGCCTGATAAAGCTAAAAATTATTAAGAAGTGCGGCCCGCGTCAATTTTGTTAGCTACTTTAAAGTCCTTGGTTGATAAAAGGTTGCCGACCGCTGCATTTAGCCTGGGCTTAGGTGGAGTCACATGGGACATGCCCATGTGACTGACTTCAATAAAGTTTATTGATTTGAGGATTCGATGTGTATCTAATAGGCATGATGCCTCATGTTCAAATTGATAACGAAGTGATGCTAAATGGATAGTGAACCATCAAATTATCGTAATAAAGTACAAATTATAAAATATAATTCAAATCATAAAAAGATATGAACCTTGAAAGTTTAGAAAAAATAAGCATTTTTTTTTATTGTCCAAGAGTAAATTAAAAGCTACGAATAGAATCCTTACGCTTTTTTAGAAACAAAATTGTATGACAACTATGTACTTAAACGCAGTATTTCGCGACCAAAACAACAATTTACCTGATTTTCCATACTACGATTAGTACAAATATACAAATGTGACGTCACACTTGTATAGACACACAGTATGAAGCGTTTCGCGCTGCCGCCAGCGAGGTCAATCTTTATCTCAAATTTTTAGGTATTTATGTTCTTTAATTGTAGTTGCTCCCATACAAACATTTGTTCCTCTCCAAAAACTGGTTCGAATGACGTCACAAAAAAATCCAAGTCATCATCCCAATTATAATACGAGTCGGTATTATAGTATACGCGGAATCCACCGCTAATGTTTCTCTTAGCATTTATACTTCTCCAAACTACACTCGCGGTCAAAGAAACCGGGTCAGTACGAAAATCTGTAATATCTCCTAAAATAATAAAGCTAGGGACATGAATTAAACTGCATATTGTAGATAATTTTATACTGAATTAAATAACATCAAATGGTGGAATCGTAATTCTTTTGTTTAATAAAATTACATAGGAAACAAAAAATCAACCAATTTTACGTACAAAAATAAGCAGTAGGTACTTCACATACAACACAAAAAATAAAATTAATACTTCGTATTGCCTCCTCGGGCTCTTCTTACAGCTTCTAGACGATTCGGCATGCTGTTTATTAAGTTCTTTATGCGTTCTTGCGGGATATTGTCCCATTCTTCCACTAACGCCTGTTTCAGGTCTCTAAGTGTAGCTGGGGCGGGGTTTCGAGCTCTTACACGCCTCCCAAGCTCGTCCCATACATGCTCAATCGGATTTAAGTCCGGACTCCTCGAGGGCCAGTTCATACAGTTGATACCAACCTCCAAAAAATAATCTCTGACAATTTGAGCTGTGTGTGGCCTGGCGTTGTCATGCATAAACGTAGAATTTCCACCCATATTAATTAAGTATGGGCCGACATGCTCATTAAGAATCTCTTCTACATATCTTGCACTCGTTAATGATCCATTTTCTATTAAAACTAACTCCGAGCGACTCTCTGAAGAGATTCCAGCCCAAACCATGACTGACCCACCGCCGAACGCCACTTTTTCCTCAAAACATGCTGGAATAAAACGTTCACCAGGCCGTCTGTAAACTCTTTGCCGCCCGTCATTTGCATAGAGCATAAATCTGGATTCATCGGAAAACAAAATTCTTGCCCAATCTTCGTCACCCCAGTATCTGTGATCGCGGGCATAAAGTCGTCTTGCTGTTCGATGTATTCTTTCAAGTTTTGGGCCATTGGCCGGCCTATGTGGGGTCAAATTTGCTTCTTTGAGCCGCCGCCTGACAGTCCGCTCGCTGATGCCGTCCCTTCGGGTCTCTAAAAGCTGATTTTTCACTTCAACTGCTGTGAGGTGCCGATTTCGGAGCATGGTTGTAACTAGCTCTTCTCTAGCTGTAGTACACCTTGTTTTGCCAGTTCCTGATCTTCTAAGGTTCTGCCCAGTTTGTAGGTAACGTTGGAGGACTCGCTGCACTGTAGAAAGTGACACACCTGTTCTTCTCGCTGTATACCTCTGACTTCTTCCTTCTTCTAACATAGTGATGATACGAGTACATTCATCTCGTGTTAGCGGCATGATAGACATCCAAGAATGACCACAAAATAAAACAATGACAGCCTTTTATCATAGTTCTTTGACAGATTGAAAACAATTGCTTAAAAACAAGCAAAAGTAAAACGAACGCAATTTCAAATAAGTACCTAATTGGTTTTTTTTTTCAATTAAACCTTTTTCCAGTTACTACGTAGAACATTGAAGGTTGGATTTAGAAGGATATTAAATTCTCTATAAAACAGAGTAAGTTTCATGCAGATACGACCAACGATTTACAAAATATTGAGGTTTTCGTCACTGACCCGGTTTCTTTGACCGCGAGTGTAGATAGTTTAGAGACAACACCATACTTTATGACTTATTGACGACAATAATCCTTCACGACAATAACCAAGTAGAACAATTAGTGCACATGCATTATGAAGCTAATCTACGCATTGCCTACAATTACTGACAATCGACTTGAACCCGCTTTGTCTCCGGGGTGACGGCATACATTACGTTTGTATTACGTGCAGACACTTCAATCACCTACAAATTTTAATTATAGAGAGATAGGGCCATATTACTAATAAATCACTCCCGAAGAGTTCGAAACATGTCGCCTGTCGTGACATTTAATAAGTGAGTTTAACTGTGGATTTATTAGTCGTATTTTAGACATGTCTCACGAAAGTTTAAATTAGATAGGGCATAATACTAATACTAGTATATTCAATAATGTTCCCCCTTTTAATATTCATCATCATCATCATATCAGCCGAAAGACGTCCACTGCTGGACATAGGCCTCCCCCAAAGAGTGCCAAAGTGACCGGTCCTGCGCCACCCGCATCCAGCGAACTCCAGCAACCTTTACCAGGTCTTTATCAGTCATCTTTTAATATTAAAAGGGCATATTTGGTACGGCACGACAACTTCTTTAAAAGCATCAGGGAAGGAAAGATAGAAGGCCAATACACACTAAATAAAAGAAAAAGCTGTGGTGTCGTATCATATAGGTATATAGCACGGGTATAAAGGCTGCCTTAAGAAATAGAGAGAAATGGATATTACTCCACCGACTAGAGGATTACTTTTAGATTAGTGATGATGGTGTGTCAGGGCACAGCAGAATGTCATGACCCTCATATTTGGAGCAGTCCACCTGGTGAAAGTGGTGAAGTACCTCCACCTTACAGAAGACCGCAGCCCTAACAACACTACTTGCTCTGTAGGTATGTGGTGTTGTGTTCCTGGTGGTGACTTGGTGAGCAACCTGGGGGACCAGGGCTGTTATTCGCTACGCGGTAATGCAGACCCCGTATCATGGTCGGCTTTATCACGCGATAAGTGACAAGGTAGGAGCGTCGTCTCGTTCTGTCGAACGATGTCAGCCAGTGACGGACGCTCTATCTTGTCACTTATCGTGTGATAAGGCCGACCATGATACGGGGTCAGGTCACCCTTCACGAAACTAGACCTCTACCTACGCTTATGGTTACTACGCATCGCGGTGTCAAGATATATTTGACGACCGGTTAGCCTAGTGGGTAGTGACGCTGCCTACGAAGCTGAAGGTCCTGGGTTCGAATCCCGGTAAGGGCAAATATTTGTGGGATCAGCATGAATATTTGTTTCTGAGTCATGGAAGTTTTCTATGTATTTAAGTATTTATATATATTCAATATATTATCGTCGTCTAGTACCCATAACACAAGCCTTAATGAGCTTACTGAGGGACTAGGTCGATTTGTGTAAGATTGTCCCCTAATATTTAATTTATTTATTTATGGCTGCACTTGTCTTTAGCTGCCGACCGATTCGTCACGTCAATAGAGGGTCGGCAACGCGCTGTGATTCTTCTGGAGTCGCAAGTGTCCTCATCATGCAGAGCGTACGCGTGGTCCGACACGCAGTTGGCTGGTTTTTTACTGCCCACATTTTGTTATCAGAGGTGCGAACATGAGCTTAGGAGCATTCTAATTGAGATCGTTAGATGACCACAAAAACGGATCGATTTAAAAACTGCCTAAGCCTAGCCAGTCGCCTCACTTGCAGGAATACCCTGCGGGTAATAAAATCGGTAGTGATAGTGACAGTATAGTTTTACGAGCAGTTTACTTTTTAGTGCTAATAGGAAGGTTCCTATACCTACGCTAGACCTAATAAGCGTAGCTCTAAAGACCATTGCCATAGATTTTATAATCGAATGTGACTGGACAGAATCTGTGGTGTCTCCTGTTTTCGCCAGCAGTAAAGAGTTGACTAGAAATAGCTTAGCGGTTTAATTGTACGACTCCTGGCTGTAAATATGTAATAGAATAGAGAATAGGGTATAGCTATAAACTACAGCTATGGTAGCCTAATAGGTGTTCAAGCACGCGACAAGTCGCTGCTATTTTATCAAGCTATATGTTCTAGCAGTCGAAGCAACGCGAAAATGAACCGCTGCCACCGCTCCCGCTCCCGCCGCTCCAAGTATAATATTAACTGCCCTTTCAAATAATGTATGTGTATGATGTACAGTCAGCGTCATATAGTTAGTAGCAGCCAGAGTAGCCAAATATTTCGTAACACACCCTTATTCTTACAGTAATAAAGACGTGTACCGTGTACCGAAATATTTGGGTACCTTGGCTACTACTAAATATATGACGCTGACTGTACGACTGTATAATTATTAATTATGCAAGAAGGATAATATAGTACATTACCTTCCAAGGGCTGTAAAAGAAAGAAAGCCCGAAATCGCAGGTATTTGTGACCCGAGGCACAGGCGAGGGTTGTAAATATGCGATAGAGGGCTTTCTTTTTTACTGCCCGTAGTGAGTACACAATTTTTCAATTCACCTGGCCACAATGCGAGTTTTACCGCACGTAATAATAGTCTTTATTGCCTTAAACCTAACATTACATTTTCAATATTACCGTAAACCGGGGTTACTTTGATTTGCGGGTCGACTTTGATAACAACTTCCATCCACTACTAAAATACTTGTATTAAAGAGTTTAAAAGCACCTTAGTAGTTTCTTTCGCATTATTGGCAACACTGGTAGTTGCTTCGTCACATAGTCAACTAGTACGTGCGTAGTGCAATTATTTCATGGAGAAAAAAAATGTTAACGGCAAGGACACTTTTTCTCTTGATTTCCATGGCTAAAAAACTTCGACCGTACATATGTCAAGAATAAATGCAAGTGATTTGTTCGGTATCTTATGTTAGTCACTGGTTAGTAGTGAGTTAGAAAAAAAAATCCTCAATCCTAAAACCCAAAACTGCACCCGTAGCCGGGGAATCCATGGGTAGGGGTGTCTTTGATCACCTATATGTGGTGAAATTGACTTAACGATTAAGCCTCAGGAATTCGTTTTCTGGCGCTTTTTGTTATTCATATGAATTATAACTTAGTGTATATGGTTTTTTTTTGTAGGAACAATACCATAATATGACAAGAGAAAGATTGAGTCACGTAATTATAAATATTACCTTGAAAAATCCTTGAAAAAACCTTGAAAAAAGGCTGATTATGTCTGTGATCAAAAGGTATTAAAAGGTAAAGGTACTTTTATACCTGTATAAGTAAAGTTCTTACGTTTTTTCTAATAAATAATTTAATAAATCTTTTGAAATTATCAATTTGTATCATTTGGTAAGTTATCAAAGTCACCCCACACTCTAAAAATATAAATAACTGAAAAAGTACTGGTTCGAATTTATATATTTTATTTTTTACGAGGTTTTTAGCGGGTTTACTTTACATTGACAGTGAAAAAAGTAGGGGTTTTAAAGTAACCCCATTCTCAATGTAACTTTGATCGCGTTGTTTTTATTTTTTTCTGTGAAAAATATAAGTCCATATTTTTTTTTATTTGGCAGGCCTAAAGAAGAGAAAAAACCGATTATTATATTTTAATTGTATGTTTTTACGTATAATAGGATCGTCAAAGAAGGCTGTCAAAGTCTAAAATTGATCAAAGTAACCCCGGTTTACGGTATTATAAGTAATAAGCTAATAAGAAACATGTGTTTAGGTTTGTGACAAGTTTACCGGGGGTGAGCCTCTGCCTCCCGAACTAGGTTTGAGCCTGTGACTCGGGAGTCAGGGATTCCTCCGAGGTCTAATCTCAAAGGTGGACACAATAATAGGGGCAATGTAAATTAAGTACTTAAGGCGCCGTAGGTTCAGCGAAGTTAAGCGAACAGAGTTTTTGAAACAATATAATGCGTCTGTTTATAATAATATGGTTTAAAAAAAATACGAATAGTAATCTTGAGGCTTTTCTGGAGGGAAATCAGTGCTTCGAAACATGATTAAGCAAATTTTGCTCGATAGAAAAAAATCACGAACATAGGTCTAAAACACACAAAAATACACTTAAAATATTCGTAACAAATTATGCACAAAAGCTATAAATATTAAAATTGCTTCTCAAAATTGGCAATGTCAATGTTTGAGGGAAATCAGTGTTTACATTCTTATTTATTTAAACGGCCAAAAAATTAAAATTAAAAAACATGATATCCTCAGACAAATATTGATTAATACCAACCTAAAAACCGCTGTGAGTGCTTACCATGCTTTTGCCCAATCATGGCTACAATACGGTATAATGTTGTGGGGCAGTAGTGTAAATTCTAAAGACCTATTTTTACTGCAGAAAAGATGCGTACGAGTTCTCAGTAACATACGAAATGAAGAGAGTTGCAGACCACACTTCTCTAGACTAAAAATTCTGACCCTCACATCTTTATATGTACTGGAAACCTGGCCCCGTAGCATGGATGGCGTTATCACGCGATAAGTGACAGGATAGAGCTTCCGTCCCTGGCTGACACCGTTCGATAGAACGAGACGACGCGCCTATCCTATCACTTATCGCGTGATAACGCCATCCATGCTACGGGGCCTGTAAATTTGTTCGTAAATACCAAAACCTATATCCCAAACCTGATAACCCCAACTCGCACGCACACAACCTACGCCGCCGCAATAAAATAGTTCAAGCAGTTCCCGCCAAGCTAACAATGTTCAATAAAGGCCCTTACGCTATGTCCATAAGGATCTACAACAAAATTCCGCAGCATATAACAAATGAAGTAATATTTAACAACTTTGTCAATAAATTAAAAACGTACCTCATTATTGAATGCCCGTACACTCTGCAGGAGTTCATGGGCCATTCAATTGTAATAATATAATAAGTAGACTAATTATGAATAAGACGAAAGTGTTATAAATACCGTTGTTATCTAATGTGTAGATATATATGTACAACATGTTGATTCTATAAATATATGTTGTTTAGGTTAGCTTAGTACTTAAATATGTTGCTACACCCTAGTAGGGTCCATGTCTGTACTGATTAGATTTTAAGAACTTTCTGTGAATACCATGGTTGCAACGAATAAATGAATATGAATATCCGCGCTTCCGAGCACGCACTTCCATCTCGCTCACGCTTATGCTCAGTGAGAGGGAGAGAAGACCATGAACCTACAGCGCCTTAAGTATAAGGAAAGTTAACACAACAGAAGTGACGAATGTTGAAAATATAAGCCAGCGAGCATCATAATAAATAAATCTAAATAGAGTCTGTAAGTCTATGTATGTATATGGCTGGTAATAATCAAATGATATTCCGTGTCTAGTGAAATGATAAAACGAGTTGACTGCGAGTTAGTTTCGTCAACTCACTGACGCGGTTCAGGGATTTTATCAAATCACTAAACAAATCTAGTGAAATGAAAAAACGAGTTGCCTTTTTTGGCCGATTTCGTCAATTCACTAAACAGATTCAGAGATTTGATCAAATGACTGACTTTTTCTAGGCAAATGATAAAATGGATTCGCCATTTTAACATCCTGCGTGGTTTGATCATATCCCTTAGAGATTTGTTCAAATCTCTGTTTTGGCCATTTCCCTGCGACATATATAAGTTCTGAAAAACTCATTGGTACAAGCCAATATTCGAACCCACGACCGCCGTTTAACAGCCGCGTGCTTGAACCATAATGCCACCGTAACTTCCGTGTAATTTTGTATGAAGGGGTAATCTCCAAAGCTACTCATCCATTTTTTTTAATTTTTGGACCAGTTAATAGAATGTGCTTTCAGGATACACATAGGCTATATTTTACCCTGCTGCTCCGCCTGGGTCTTCCGAAATACGCTGGAGGAGCCTATATATACATATTTACCTAGATAGCGAATACACAGTTACAAACACTTTCCTATAAGTAGGTATCTCTACCAGGAGATAGATTACACAGTCAGATATTGTAAATGCATGTTTATTTCCATCTTAGTTAATATCTACAGAAGCTTAAATTAACCATTTGGCTTCGGCAAGTTTCTAATAGGAATGGCGATTTATTAGCAAACGTAGTTATTCGTTACTGTAACCCGTTATTAGTGGACGCGGGCCGGTAATTTGTTGGACTTGCGTGCGTGTGATGCAAGTATTTAATTGCGGAATGTGTGCTTTCTAACTTTTGATATTAGTACGGTACGTAAAATGAATGCACCTTCGATAATTCCCAAGGTCGCGATTTTTTTGTTAATATTTAGAATATGATGAGTACTACTAGTAGTAAAAAAAGATAGGGAAATTTGACGTTGCTTTAGGTATTACACAGCGTTTTCTTAGTGACCCTTGTAAATCCAGGGATAAATTATACAAGTGGTATTTTTCTTCAATAGAGTATCGCATTTTAGTATTATAATCTCCACTTTAATTTGCTAAAACTTTCGTCAAGTGCTTACGTCAGTATAATCCGAAACGAATAAAATAAAAATATTTCCTCTAAAAGATTATACAAGTTGGTTTTGATTACTGAATACTATTAAAAACTATCAAATATAACCTAAGTTTGAATTAATAACATATTTATCAATAGGTTAAATTTGTATGAACAGTTTAATGTTAAAAGCCTTCTAATTATTTTAAAATAAATCTCAAAAAATTTCAAGTCGTCACATATAAACCAGCTTTATCATAGTAATCTATTGATAAAAAATCTAAGTAATTCATCAATAGCTCCACATTGTATTCATTTATCAATTATTTTTTAAATTTGAACGCACGACGAACTGCGCGCGAGTCTAGTGCGCCGACGGCGAGAGCGTCATAACCAATCACAGCACGCCGTCGTTGCTTATTTCCTACTCGGTAGCCTCCCCTCTGTTGATCAGCTCACTTGCAAAATGAAAGAATGTTGATTTTACGATTCTGTTCATTTATATTAAGTGTTGAATTTACAAATAAATCTTTGTAATGATGAATGAATTTATAAATAAATCTTTGTAATGATGACTTTTCCGTCTATTAATTATACACTCATAAGCTTCATCAACCTAAAGAGTAACTATCAACGTACTTATGCAATTACTTATGCAATAATCAACTTATTGTGTAGCTTTAACAAGCTAGGTTGATCCACTGAAACAACGTATGAGTGACCGGTAGGTCGATCACGTAACGCTTTATACGTACGCTAGGTAGATCTAAATGTATTTTTTATATCGAAAAACGACTGTTGAATTGTCCTAACGCGCGTTTGAAACGTTTTGTGATTACCCCTCAGACCTCTAGGCGACCCAGCCGCGGCCCGATTTCTTACAGTCGGTTAACGGGTTTCTTCGGTTTCGGTTAAAACCGGTTTTGCATTCCCTACTCTCAACCAACTGAGCTATAGGAACAATCCACCTCGGTCACCTTTTTTTTCAATCAGTTCATTCTTACAACGCCTTAGGGAGAAGACGGCATTACATAAGTTGAAATAATTATGAATTATGCCCAGCCAAATAAGTGGTTTTCTTTGTCCAGCGTATGTATGTAATCATAGTATAGCCATTTGGTTTCGTTGCTATATTTGGTAAGGTTAGCCTTAAATATGATTGAAGAGAATGTTTCGCCTTAATATGATACAATGTGTATGTTAACTTAACATACAAAACTAAAAGCAAGCGTTTACGTAACGTATGTAAGAAATAGGGAATGCAATATGCAATTACCGGGCAAAATTCAAAACCGGTAAATTACCGACTTGAGTAGGACAAAACCTATTAACCGGTAAATTACCGGTAATTTTAATTTGGTTTATAAGTAGCGTTATTTGATGTTTATTTATCGTAAAAATAAGCTAAAAGGTAGTATAAAGAGTAAAAGGCGTTTTCATGTTCCGTAAATGTCGTAATAATCATTTTCATTAATATTTAAAACTTGCTCCGTGGTAGGAGGGCTAAAACACAACTGAAGACGTTCCTTGGGGATTAGCAGGCAGGTAGGAATAGGAATTGGTCCCAGTTTTACAGATTACCATTACAACATCAGTAGTATCAGTACAATACAAAACAGTACCAGTAGTGAATATGGAGTGACGAAGGTTAACGTGAATATTAATATTATGGTGCATTGCCTGTTCTCCTTCACCCATCATTGGCGTCGGCGGGTCACACAGTGCCCTCGGTCATTGTTTTGATTCCTAAATCTACAGATACGCAACCCTACGGATTTACAATTCTAAAAAACAATAATTTACTAAATAATACAACACAAACTGACCAGTTGACTACAAGCCCACGTAGTAGTAAAAAAAAGGATTTTACCAAATAGCTGTTTCTAAGGAATGTTCAAAAGACGTAACCAACCATACCAGGAGCGAAAAGATTTAGATAGAGAAAACGGTACTAATAGTAACCGAACATTTTACTAAAGAGCGTTCGGACAAATGGTTTATTAACTTTATCTAGGAAAAGCGTGTACTGTTGCTCATGGGGTTCCAAATTGTGGCATCAGTTTAGCGATTTGGGGGGGCTAGGTCTGTATGTATACTTTCTGTATCCTAGCTCTCCTGCGGGTAACCTAACGTCTAATGCGATCACGCAGACAAACTCCCAGCATAGCCCTCTCCATAGCCCTTTGAGCCTTCTAATGAAGCCGATAGTGCGCGAACACATTTCAGTGTCATATGTCATCACTGGCACCACACATGGGCCAAAGACTCTCGTCTTGACACACTTCGGAATACTAGACGAAAAGATGTGCCGTAGCTTCCCGAACGAACGCTGCCCAGCTGAGTCGACAGGAGACAGTTTGTCCTACGTATATATAATCGTCTACAACTTCGAGCGTAAAGCGTCCGATTGTAATGAGAGTCGGTAATACATGGGCATCAGATGATCTTCGTCTTATCCATGTTAATTCTTAGACCAACCCGCTCAGAGGCTTTATAGTATTCAAGTCCTCCATGGTATTCGAAGGTGAGTGATATACTCGCCTTCTCCAGTCCAGTCTTTAAAGCATGCACCAGTGCAGCGATGAACAGTTTAGGAGAAATAACATCTCCTTGATCGACTCGCTGCAGCGGAATAGGTTTCGCGTTCCAATTCTGGAGTCAGATTTACACAGTGAAGTGGCATTCTCGTTTGATTGATTGATTAAAACTTTATTCATTCCCACTACATACATGGCATTGATAAAATACGAAATTGAAACAATAAAGGTAAAAGAAAATAATAATAATATACATATCTAAAGAAAGCATGCAAGAAGTACATTCTAAAGAAGCCATGTGTCGTGGCTGAGAAATGGCGCTGGCTTAGCGAGCCATGCCAGGGCCTTAAATTACAAAATTTAAATATAAAATACTTGGCAACGCTGGAGAAACTGTAGTACAGCCCAGGCTTCGATTGAATCGTAGTCCAGAAACGCTAAGCAAAAGGGCAGATTATACTCCGCAGCCTTCTATATAACTTGACGGGTGGTCATATTTTATCTTATCTAGGTGAGGGCCCTTTCGGATACACTTCGACCCAGTGGGATCTTTTGTGCATTTGACGTCTCATTCCCCAAATTGCTCCATCATTTCTACAAACTGCATGATACAGCTCAGCGAAAGTACCTTAAAATCCTTTGGTTGCGGATAGCCGTTATCAAAGTAATTAATTATTTTTCTGGCAAGGACATGACATTCACACAGTAAGTGTTCCATAGTATCATCCTCCTCACCACACATTCTACAGTCTAAACTATCCGATAGTCCCATCTTGGCCAAGAGATTCTTGACCCCGAAGTGACCTGTCAACACCCCAAATATAATTCTGAGTTGCTTTCTGCTGGATTTCCAGAGCTTTTGGTCAAGCCCGAGTCCACTCCTTCTATAAGCTGGCTTAGATTGCCTTAAGCCAGCCTCATTCCTCCACTCATGTTGGTGTTTGGTTTTGGCGTAGGCTTCAAAGGCCGTTATCATGGTTCCGCGCGTTCCATGGCAAGAGTACCACAAATTGTTCTGGACCTACAATAGTACATTACTACAGAGGCCGGGAAGTAAGGGGTTGCCGGCCGAGTACATATGCCGATCATAGCGAGGCCGGATAGTTATGAGGCTGGCAACCCCTTTTTACGCCGAGGTATGTATAGTGCTTTTCTCAAACATGCAATGAAATAAATAAATAAATTTCCAAGAAATCAAACTTTAATTTTCATGGCTGAATGCCGTGATGCTGTGCCTCAAATTGTGGAATGTGACACTTCGAAGCCCATTATGAATAACACAACGTCAATATATAATTTCATGTTCGAGAAAAGTAATTTGTAGACCCCCTTCTTGCTTTAAGCTCATCTGCTTTTTCGTTGCCGATGAAGCCCTCGTGCCCTGGTATCCAAGCTAGTTGGTTATCTATAGTGCTAAAGCCTCTTCGGAAACTGGCTTGTTCGGGAGGCTGGAAGTCATCTAACCTGCGCACGAGACGATTTGTAATTACTCTCGAAAACAGCTTTTACACACGGCTCAGAAGTGAGATGGGTCGGTGTTTCTTAAGCAGGGTGTTGTCACCATTTTTAAAGAAAAGCACCAGCACACCTCTGTTCGATGCCTTTGCCGTTCACTCTTTCACTAAGACAAAGAGAGGTATTTCCTTGTTTTGAAAATGAAATGATTAGTATACCTATTAGGCTATTACCTACAAACTATGTTAAATAAGGCGCTCTCTGTCGTACTTATCCAAGCAGGTCATTATTCATATTTTATAGAACGGAACCGTGTTTGTATTTTAAGAAGCTTCTGCAAACGATATTGTATTAATTTGGTACTAACCAGTTAATCAATTGACATTTTACATGTCAAAAGGAGGGTATTGATTGAGATATAATCATGACGATCAAGTATTAATAATTGTAAAAAAATAATATTTTACTAATAATTAATGTTTAGGTAAATTACCGGTTTTGATTTAAATTTACTGGTTTTATACCGGCCTTATACTCAGAAAATTGACCGGTTAACCGGTATGCATTCCCTAGTAAGAAATATGCATCGAAATTCTATAATTTCAATAACTCCGGATTTTTAGTATTAATTAATTTAAAAAAGTCCTCTTCCGCTTCGATGAACAACTATTTTTTTTGGTAATTCGATCTTTTAGTGTTAGGCTCTAATCGGAATTTGAAAGATTCTTGAGTACCTAACTTTCGGAGTTTATCTCTTACCTACACCCTAATTTTACTACCTACTACTACTTAGAAAGATAACTAATACTAATAACCCTGTATATATACTTTCTGTATCTACTTCATATTAGTAACATCAGATATGACATCGCGACTAGTAAATAAGTACCTACAAATAAAATTTAAGCTAATTTAAGTTTAATACTAAAACCCCTATATAACTTTCTTTATTGGTAAAATAAAATAAATAATTGCAACCGAAAAACAACTAGTAACTAAATATAAAGTAAAATCAAGTACTAAAAGTTTGTACCTACAAGTTTGAGCGTACGCACGGCACGGCCTTGGAGAAGTACTCGGCTGCCAGCACGCTGCACACGAATCACGCGCGAAAGATTTAAATTGCGGATAATAACTGATAAGCTAATGCAATTAAGAGCTATTGATGAATCCGTTAGAATTTGTGTTTATATATTCCTCGATAGAACTGAAATGAATTACGCCGACTTGAGAATTTATGAGATTTCTTTTATGGTAAGGAGAATGGTTTCAAGATATAATTCCTAATAAAAAAAAAGACTATTGATAAATCTGTTAGAAATTTGTGCTGCAATATATTTTTTTAGTTTTGAATACACTATAGTAGCCACTAGTCACTTAAATATTCTTTCAGAAGATTTATATTTTTTTTATTCGTTTCCTTTTTTGCTGACGTAATCTCTTGACGAAACTATTAGAAAACGATAAGTAAGGTTTGAATAATCAAATACGATGCATTATAGGAAAAAACAATAACTTGTATAATCTTTGCAAAGTTTTACAAGTGTTCCTTACAAAAAAGTTAATTATTCGTAAACCAATATCAAAAACTGTTAGAAATTATTTTTCGCTGTTAGTACTTAAGGTACTCTCGCTGATAACAAAAAAAAATCAAACTTGGGAGTTATGTTAGTTTGACGACACATTACAGTGTTCGCGTACCGGACTATATGTTTCGGTACAAAAATCCTATATATGTATACTAGCTTCCGCCCGCGACTTCGTCTGCGTGGACCCGGGATAAAATCTATCCTATATTTTAATCCAGGCTATAAACTATCTTCGTGCAAAATTTCATACAAATCGGTTAAGCCGTTTAAGCGTGATTGAGTAACAAACATCCAAACATCTAAACATCCAAACATCCAAACATCTAAACTTTCGCATTTATAATTTGATTGATATCATTGATAACATTGTACTTACCTAATTGTTAATTTTTATTTTTATTCAAGTTTTTATTTTTAGGTATTTGACGATCATAATATCAAGTCGTGTAAATTGACCAAGAGTAATTTATATTGTATTTTTATATTATTTATTCAGATCATATGTCATAAATTCTTGGTGTGAATAAAATGTGTTGTTTATGAAATAAAGAAATCTAATCTAATCTAATCTAATATTAGTAGGATTTAAGCCAGTTTTTACTTTGGAGGCATTGATTACGTTAGGGTTTTGCGATTTTTCGTCTACTCATGAGATTGTTGAGCGGGTTTGGCTCGAAGGGGGCTCTTTATCTTGGCGCTTAGGTGAGATTTGTCAAATTACAAATATACATTTACATTTTTTTTATATATTTTTTTCAGATTACCTTTACTCTAAAAGTAGGTAGTGCTATTATAATTACTTTGCTTTTGAATAAATCCCTAATACTACTTATGTAAGGTTAAGATAACCGCCATTGGAATTGGAATCTTGTACCCTGGACGGTAGAGTTGCTTTTTGAATGGACTAAGTACTTTAATTCAATTTGGTCACTCTGATAATATCAAGTTTATAATAACACAAAATGTATGTCCTACTTAAAATAATATTAATACTTACAAGCTGTATAAATGTGGGAAGGGACGAATTCATGTACTTTGTACAATTTATACTTTTCCATAGATAATATTACATTGCCTACATTTAAAATAATCTTGTGAGCTTGTTTACATAGTGACTTATTAAGTATTTAATAAGAAATAATGAATTATTAGAAAAAAAAACAAGATTACAGTCCACTTGATATTGAAATAATCGTACTATGTGACACAAGAATGCAAGGTGCAAGGTGATGTTAAATAATGTTTTCTGTTGGTGGAATATGTTGCAACCTTGATTTTGTGTATAGCAACATTAATTTATGTTTTTTATATGGCAATGATATTGTCAGCATTTTGTTTCACTTCTCAGAAATACATCGCTGCACGTACACGTATATTCCCTATTTTCTTTACTCCACGGGCGTTAGATCCTTTAACACGGGATGTCCATAAATTCCTTTAGTTTATAATTGGCATTACAATAATATGCAATTGGGATTAATAATATGTGACATGTAATATTTATATAATATTACGAATAAATGAGTATAAGTATAACACCACATTTAGTCATGTTCAGTAGCGTAATTATTTACTTAATTTAACCCAGTTCTCTCACAAACTTACAATTTATTGCGGAAAAAGGATTACGTGATTATAAGGTCCCAGTTGTCCGATTTCATAAAATTACTGGTCCAATACCTTTCGATATTCATTCATAACAATAGAGGTGAACAACAATGGGTGTCCACTATTATATTAGATAGTTATTAATGTGAAAACATTGGGACGCTTATGAAGTAACGTGTGCCAACAAAGAAGACATCTATCTAATACTCAGAAACAAATATGCATGCTTATCTAACAAATATTTGCCTTTACCAGGATTTGAACCCAGGGCCGTCAGCATTCGCAAGCAACGTCACAACACAACTAATAAACATTGGCTGAACAAAAATAGTTAAAATATGTTTTCATAACATTAGAATTTTTCCTTTGTAGGGTTCCGGACCAATAAGGTAAAAACGGAACCCTTATGGTGCGACTCTGTCCGTCTGTCTGTCTGTCACAAAGTTAAATATCTCAGGAATTACTAATGCTATCCATATGAAATTTGGAATTCAATCCACGTGTATGGAACATGAAAAGTTTTAATATACAAATATAAATATAAAAAAATATATATTTTTAATATCTATCTAAAATTACGGATAAGAGGGGGGGAACAATCAAAGTTTAGTTACTAGGTCAAGTGGGCTATCATATGAAAGGGATTGAGTTGGACATTTTAAAACAGTTTTTCTTTTTTTTCTACATTGGTAAAATTTCGATCTATGAAGGAAAATGTAAAAAAAAATACCATTTTTTTAAATTTAATTCTGTTGTGTTGGGTTAAAATAAGTATTTTAATTTAACAAATATTGGGACATTTTCTTTACTTTGAGTTAATTGATAGTTTGTACGGAAACCTCGGTGCGCGAGTCAGACTCGCACTTGACCGGTTTTTTTTATATGTTGTTGGATGTTCTATAATAATTAGCCAAAAAGTTAAAAGCCACTCTCAGCGGGGCGTGCACTCAGGCCTTACACTTAAAAGAGTTTTAATTGAGCTACTGATAAGTTTTGTATATTAATATGTATTGTATGTATGTATTGTATTAGTCTGTAAGGTATTTGTAAATAAATAATTATCCTAGGAGGTAACATACTTAGCCTGGAACAGTCCGAAGTTCGGTAGTGAGTAACGTTGTATGTACTTATATATACTCTGATTATTAATCAGACAGAAAAAATGTAAACAAAGTTATGTCACTGTCAAAGTGGCATATCAGGGGTTCTGAAAGTACGGGTCGGTCACGCAATATTATTTAAAGTTTACTTTAACAGCAAAATTGAAAATAAATATGATAAATATTTATAAGCAGTATACTAGCTACTAGTAAAACATTGAATTGTGATCGGTTCTTAACCTTTTTTCCGACCACGGACCCCTAGGAAGAGCACAAATCCAAGGATTGATAATAAAAAACAGGCAAGACTTTTTGTGGCATTTATTTATTATTGTGAAATGGTCTATGGGTGAGACTGCATAACTATAGGTACTCGCGGAGTACCACAGGTTTAGAAACACTGGTATAGTGGATAAAGCTGTTAGAAGCCGAGTGAGCTGAGTGACAGGACAGGCGTCAAATAAAATAAAAATCCAGCTACCGATATTATTTGCCATTCGCATTAAGAAAATAAAATAGTTAGCAACCCAAAGATGCACAATCCCGGTGTATCGCAGCAGTGATACCAGTGCTAAAAATATATTCTACACATAAAAATGGTATTATCTTTTAAAATTATTATGAGGGAGGATTTTGGTAAATATAATCATTAACGTTATCAAAATTAATTTGCTTTTTATAATTAGAGTGTATATTATTGAAATAGGATGTATGTTTCGTTTAACTGCGAAAATTATAAATCTCCTCATTGCTGCAAATGGTTCTTGTTAACGGCAACACCAGTGTTTACATTTTTTCTGTCTGATTAATAATCAGAGTTATAGCTTCAGATTGAGGTGGTGTCAAGTTGATAAGTGTGTGTGTCATACTTAACACATTTGTTGCCACTGACGCGATATAGCGTCCAGACTATATGGAATATTTTCGCCTCAGCGACAAATGGGTTAAAACATTCATACTTATAGCATATAGCCTGGAAGAGATCGCTCATTACGATAAGACCGCCTTATTGTCCACCATTGTATAACTTTAGGTCCTTGTATTATTCTTTATTTATTATTATGTTAATAGTATATGTATGATTTAGACTTCATACATATTAATTTTGACTTGTAAAAGTGCCCTTATCTGTTACTAATTTATAGAATACAAGTTGAAGTTTCCCAGTTAATTTGTATAAGATATAGTAATAGTCCTTTCATGTAACATCTGAGCACATATTGAGGTTTCTCATTTTAGGAGGTGTTTTTAAGGTTGTTAATTTAGTCGGTATGAATGTCCTGCAGCTTGAATATGTCATGCTCGCCTAAAGGTATTTGCTTACGGCGGCGTCGTTGATCGGGTCGCCACCTTCCCTAACATATGGGTGAGGGAGGCGATGGCTGAGATACGCGTCATACTCGTGAACGGGTGCTGTTTGCGGAGTCCGGTCAGTTCATGTTTGCAAGGATAAGCATAACTTCATTCCACTGTTCTGCGAATTGATATGAGAGATTTCAGTCTGTCTTCACTTGATTGTATTATTTTATTACTTAGTGTTTGACACATAGATACCTTATACATCTCTGTGGGTACCTATGAGATATAAATATAATTATATTAATTTTGACACTTGGGAGACCTTATACATCTCTAAGAAATAAGTTTGTATTTTTTTTCTCGTATTGTATTTGACATGTAAACTCTGATGTAGTTAATTCTATTATGAATAATGTACTCTTACCTACTATCTTAAGTTTATAGATAGACATTTTGACTTGTAAAAGTGCCCTTGTCGCCTATTTGCTGAATAAATATTTTGTATTTTTCTTTTAATTTCTTTATTTTTTTTTTGGTAAAGAATATAAGGAATATTTGTTTTGTATTGTATGTTTGAGAGGACCCCAGGTTCCCTTAGAGCACAACCGGGAATAAAGCTAGGAGGGTGCTGATGATCAGGCCTCGGATTTTTCATCGCATGGTGAGATGAAAGAAAACTGTGGAGTCGATATTAAAGCTAAATTTTTATTCATATTCATACTCATACTCATCAATTTTCTTAGTCCCGTAATACTTTTGTCCCTTGTGCAGGTTGACAGATCGAAAATGTTAATCGAAAATTAATCTTACTGAATGTAATTAAAATTATTTGTGTAGTATGATTTGGGAAGTGTAAGCCTTTTGCTTACAGTGTAACCCTTTACCAAGCAAAAGGCTTACACTTCCCAAATCATACTACACAAATAATTTTAATTACATTCAGTAAGATTAATTTTCGATTAACATTTTCGATCTGTCAACCTGCACAAGGGACAAAAGTATTACGGGACTAAGAAAATTGATGAGTATGAGTATGAATATGAATAAAAATTTAGCTTTAATATCGACTCCACAGTTTTCTTTCATCTCACCATGCGATGAAAAATCCGAGGCCTGCTGATGATGATTGTATGCTTGAGAGGCAAGGCCAAAGTAAATGGGTTAGGATTATTAGAACTTAGCTGGTGGTTACAGCAGTTATACTGTAATATTTTAGCCTGTTTGGTGTCAGGTTACAATTTCAGCACCCCAAGAAGTGTGTTGTGGGTGATGAGTTAGCAACCTATCACAGCAATATCACATTTTGTCGATCTTTTATACCCACATTTAGCCTAAAAGTGGCACTGGAACAAAAGATTCATGTGCTCTGCCTACCCTTTTGGAAACAAAGGCTTGAATCTATGTATGTATGTATGTAATATTTTGGCATCAAGGTCTGAAATGAAACTGCCAACCACTGGATATATTTTTAAAAATGTATTTCAAACGAATTTGAGTTCAAATTGAAAATAGATCCAGGTAGGAAGGTAAGGAGAGGAAGTTTTGACTACATATTGTAAACACGTACGTACGTATACACGTACTACGTATTGTTGTATTGTTTGTTGTATTGTATTGTATTGTATCAGTCGGTATGATCAAAGATTTATGAGAACAAAGTCTACTCAAGACAAAGTGTAGTTTACAATCGAGCCACATCTAGACAATAATAAATAATAATGATGTACACGTAAAAATTGCAAGAAGGTTTTTTCATACAAACGAAAATAACCTTAAAGTAAGTCAATATGTAGTTACATAGTACGGACATAAAACTTACCTAAAATGGTTTCGAAACTGCTGAAACACGTATAATTTGAACACAAAACTTTACTCTCAGTTAAATTCCGCTTAAAACAGAAAAATATAATTTGTAAACATCAAAATCATAACAAACAAGGACAGGACTTCACCTGTCATCTGTCATTATTTATTGACAAGTAGAGTAGTAGAATTAGTAGGTACTGGACACAGATTCAAGAAAATCTGGCAACTATACCTGTTTATAGGAGTTTTTTTTAATGCTTAATTAAACAATACCAATGTATTTTTTACGGAATTAATACCAAATGCACAAGAACTTTTTAAATACATTTTTAAGTAAAATGAAAAATCGAAATTATGTTTTTCGAAGTAGAAAATGAAAAGATCATTGCAAGTAAAGTCAATGTTCTACACTAAAATGAAATAAATTCTACCAACCCAATTTGAATTACATTCTAGCAATCTTTTCCATCACTAGTGGTGGACCAAAAAACGGCCCCTTTGTAACAACGTTATACGTTTTATTATCTTTTTCTTCTTCTTCTTCTTCTTTTCACTTGCTCTGTTCGTATACTGTGTTGTTGTGTGTTATTTGTGTTAGTTTATTTCTATAAGTGAGAACCTGTAATTGGCTATATTTTATTATTTTGTCTATAAATATGTTGCGCTGTTGGTTTTCCATGTATCAATAAATAAATAAGTCTATTTGTATATAATTTGCCTTGAACTTTTGTAAACCATTTTTGATCCACTGGCCGGTGTTGCATTTAATGGAGCCACGTTGTTTCGTCACCTGAATTATTGTTTTATTTTATTTTATAATTATATGTATTGTTTGTATCTTAGGCTTTAAGGTATATTTTGTAGCTATGGGCCTTAGATGCCTGAAATAAATGGTAAATTATTATTATTCAGCTGTTGATTGTGCTACCTATGTAACATCAGTGACAAGTGACGACGTACGGCCCGACGCATTAGGGCTAATTGGAACCCATTCAGCGAATTTTTGACTGAAAAGAAAATACATAAGCTTAGTAATTGTGAAATAAAAATCATCGATAGAATGATCATCATCATCTCTGTTCTAATATAATTTATCTTCTGTCTCAATTAAAGATAACCGTTTACCATGAACCCTGTAAACAGTTTATCCCTTAAAAAATATTCCATGTAAAAGAGAGGCGAGGTCTACCGTCACCGTAAAAAGTTGTGAAATAGTTCGTTCATTTATGGATTTTTGCATATCTAAAACTATGTAGTATTGTGTGATTGCCAAGTCGTAAAATTGTATGTAGCAAGCAAATAAAGATTAAAAGGAATACCTGAGACTTGGCTCTACGAAATATCACTCACCACTTTTTCGGTGGAAAAGTTTCAAGACTTGGCCTCTTTTTTACATGGAATGTTTTTTATGGGATCTCTCTTCTTTTTGTCGGTTATTGTGTTATCAATACATACAAATTATGAAAGCAGTCCGATTCTTGCTTTTTCTTAAATCATTTATGCAGTAGGTGTATCTACAAAACTGGACCGAAAGTGCAAAATATTTTAGTTTTTCCTTGATTTATACACTAAACACTAAGTTCACTCTAAATTTGAAGCTTCTATGTGTGCTAGAAGAGCTTTAGAGTTTTGATGATTGGTCAGTGAGTCAGTGAGTGAGTGAGTGACAAAATTAAGAAACTTTGACTAGTTATAATTCTTATACTACTGGTTCAAATTGAATCAAATTTGAAATATACCGTGTTTATACAATGCCTGCTTGGTTACTGAAAATTCAGGCTTCTAGTTTCATCCACGACGAAGTTATAGGGGGTCGATAATGGCCTGAACTGCTTCGAGAAAATTTACTTTAAAAACAAAGTTTTAACCGATTTCAATTTAGTACTCCGCCAAGGCACGATAATATTTTCTCATTTATTTTCCAATTTACCACATGAACTGATTTCCGAGAGCAAATGCGTTTATTATTAGAGAAAAAAACCGAATCGCTGTATGTGGGCCGATAATATTTGAGGAATTTCGTCGAATCCACATGGACTTCATTAGTTGCTATTTCAACGGAATCTTATCAGAATCTATGATATACTTTTGTACTTTTAAGTACATAATTGAGGAATTCCATAAGCCATCTGTGGTCTTCATCATCAATTCCACTCCACCAAATTTATGATTTCCGGGTGTAAATACAAGAGTTATAATAGAAAATACCAAAATCCCTACACGCGTGCCTAATATAATTGAGAAGTCCCTCAATTCCTCATGGATCCCATCATCCAATTGAGTTTTTGAAAAAAATGGGACCCACCTGGAAGCATCTACTTAGAAACAAAAAAAAAATGAAGAATTGGCTCATCGATGACGGAGTTCTGAGGTAACAAACATTAAAATATATATATATGTATGTATATATATATATATATACAACCGAATTGAGAACCTCCTCCTTTTTTTTAATTTGGTTAAAAAGGACCGCCGCCGCCACATTATCACGTTAAGGCGCCGTAGGTTCAGCGAAGTTAAGCGAACAGAGTTTTTGAAACAATATAATGCGTCTGTTTATAATAATATGGTTTCAAAAAAATACGAATAGTAATCTTGAGGCTTTTTTGCAGCGAGATCAGTGATTCGAAACATGATTAAGCAAATTTCGCTCGATAGAAAAAAACCACGAACATAGGTCTAAAATGCACAAAAATACACTTAAAATATTCGTAAGAAATTATGCACAAAAGCTATAAATATTAAAATTACTTTTAAAAATTGGCAATATCATGTTAGAGAGAAATCAGTGATTACATTTTTATTTATTTAAACGGCCAAAAAATTAAAATTAAAAAACATGATATCCGCGCTTCCGAGCACGCACTTCCATCTCGCTCACCCTTATGCTCAGTGAGAGGGAGAGAAGATCATGAACCTACGGCGCCTTAACATGTTTGAAATAAAAAAAAGACCGGGTTGCACTCCAGGAGTGCCGGCAGAAGTGAAAACTCAATAACATTGTAACAGTTTTTCGATCAGGTCACTTGACATCTTACGGTGTCACCCTAAAAATGAATTTGACGCAAATTTATAAACAATTATCAATTACTCAGGCGGACGGGCCCGTGACGGCCCGGGCGGCGGCAAACACAATACCAATTTGTTTTTGCCATTGCCAAATATTTTTCAAAGCATTCTTTTTTTTTTTTTTCTTTAGGAATAACGTCTAAATTTGAACTATTCGAATTTGCAAGAACAGCACAACAGCAGACAACGGTGGCGACCAAGATATCAATTTGTTTTTGCCGTTGGTAAATATTTATCTAAGCTTTATCTCTTTAGGAATAACGCCCAAATTTGAACTATTCGAATTTGCAAAAACAGCACAACAGCAGACGGCGGTGGCGACCAAGATATCAATTTGTTTTTGCCTTTGGTAAATATTTTTCTAAGCTTTATCTCTTTAGGAATAACGCCCAAATTCGAACTATTCGAATTTTCTCAATAGCAAAACCGTGAAGGATGCGTTGGTATTATTACAAATTTATTTGCAGAATATGCTATTGCAAAAAGTGTTTAACGACTTTATACTCTTACGAATAGCGTTCAGTTTTGAATGAAGTCGAATCGGCTAGCAGCAAAAAGTGACCTCCTTCACATCTGACGTCACAAAACTCTGTCGCGTATTTAACAATTTTTCCCCATCCCAAAAAGTGCTCAGCGCCGCTAAAGAAGTTTTCACTTCAATAAATAAAATGTGTCATCTTTCATTAAAATTGTATACGTAGTTGTAATATTTTGACCAATCTCCGTTATAATAATTAATAAACTTAAGTACATATACAATTTACTTGAAAGAGTATAAAATAATCTTAGGTAGGTAGCCGTTGAATTTTAATTAGAAACTCGCCCTTACTTACAAATTGAACATTGGCATCCTGCCGCTAGAAAGTATGTGAAGTGAACACGCGCTACGACTAAAAATAATTATAACGCACTGAGTAAAAGTAAATCACATCTTTACAAGACTTATTAAAACTTAAAACTATCATCGAAGAATAGCAGTTCACTGTATTTTTGTATTTCAGTTCTTTACTCATGTTGAAAAGAACAGAAAAAACTCATAAAACACGTGGTAAGAAAAAAGAGCATTGGAAGATCATTGATCTGACGGACTGATGCAGGAAGATTTGATTTTACATAATACCATACTTTATTATATTTATTTATCTACTAGCTTCTGCCCGCGACTCCGTCAGCGCGAAAATCGTTTTTATCGTAGCTCCATAGAAACTTTCACCCTCCAATTTACCCCCTTACGAACTGATTTCCGTAAAAACTATTCTATGGCCTTCCCCGGGACTTAAACTATCTCTATACCCACCCTTACAAACTTTGCACCCCTTTTTAACCCGCTTAGGGGTGGGGTTTTCCAAAACCCTAAAATCACTTTTCTTGTAATAAGGAGTCCATACACAAAGTTTCAAGTCTCTCACTTCAAATTTTACTCCATCCCCATATAAACTTTCAACCCCCTTGAGAGTGGATTTTTCAAAAATCCCTTCTTAGTGGGTGCTAACGTTATATAACCTATTGTGAAAAATATCAGCTTTCCAGGTTCAACGGTTTCGGCTGGGCGTTGATTTAAGTGAGTGAGTGAGTGAGTCATTTAGTCAGTCAGTCAGTCAGGAGTTTTACGTTTATTTAAGCCAGTCTATGCATCAACTAGGCTAGGCATCAACATCAATGGCGAGTACATCACTCACCTTCGGTTTGCTGACGATATGTAGTCTTGGCTGAGACCATGGAGGACTTAAGTACGATGCTCGATGACCTCAGTAAAGCTTCCGAGCGAGTTGGTCTAAGAATGAACATGGATAAGACGTAGATCATGTCAAATGCCCATGTAGTACAAACTCCCATTACAATCGGACACTTTACGCTCGAAGTTGTAGACGATTATGTATACCTAGGACAAACTACTTATCCAGTTAGGTAGGTCCAACTTCGAGAAAGAGGTCAATCGTCGAATCCGACTCGGCTGGGCACTTGGGCAGCGTTCGGGAAGCTACGGCACATCTTTTCGTCCAATATTCCGCAGTGTCTCAAGACGAGAGTCTTTGACCAGTGTGTGTTGCCAGTGATGACATATGGTACTGAAACGTGGTCGCTTACTATGGGCCTCATAAGAAGGCTCAAAGTCACCCAAAACGCTATGGAGAGGGCTATGTTGGGAGTTTCTCTGCGGGATCGCATCAGAAATGAGGCTATCCGCAGTAGAACCAAGGTAACAGATATAGCACTCCGAATCGCTAAACTTAAGTAGCAGTGGGCGGGGCACATAGCACGTAGAACCGATGGCCGTTGGGGCGGAAAGGTTCTCGAGTGGCGACCACGTACCGGAAGGTGCGGCGTGGGTAGGCCCCCCGCAAGGTGGACTGATGACCTGGTAAAGGTTGCTGGAGTCCGCTGGATGCGGGTGGCGCAGGACCGGTCACTTTGGCACTCTTTGGGGGAGGCCTATGTCCAGCAGTGGACGTCTTTCGGCTGATATGATGAAGCTAGTCTATACTAGCTTCTGCCCGCGACTCCGTCCGCGTGAAACTCGTTTATATCGTAGCGTATACAAATGTTCACCCTACATTTCACCCCCTTAAGGGGATGATTTCCGGGATGAGGAATCTTTTCATAAGGTTTTAATTTTGTAGCTCAAAAAAAGAGTTTCCCCGTACAAACTTTGCACCCCTATTTAACCCGCTTAGGGGTGTGTTTTTTCAAAACCCTAAAATTACTTTTCCCCTTACTCATCCTCGGAAAGCCGTCTTTTATCTTTTAAAACCAGTGGGCAAAAACGTATTTTATCCACTAGTGGGGAAAGTAATATGACCTTGGAGCGTGTTTAAGTTGCTTTTGACAGATAACAAAACGTAAAACGCTCATAATACAAAATTTTCACAGATGATGTATTTCTGTTGCCGCTAGAGATGGGCCGAATACGGACTTTGCCGAAAACGAATATTCGGCCGAACATTCGGATCTTACCGCACTGAATATTCAGCCGAATTATTCGGTAAAACTAAACAGGTTTATGCAGGTCCGCGCGGCTCGCTGAGCGCGAATTTGACCGACCTTGGCATTGTCGATGTCAACATTTGCAATTGTTATTGATGGTGAATTAGTCACAGACGTTCACTGAATAATAAAGCTTACTAAAATCAAGTTTTTTTGTTTTATTATATGCCTAATAACAATAAATATATAAAATAACTTTTAAGAGCTACAAATATATGTTTATTCGGTAAATATTCGGCAGTTTTACCGAATAATTCGATCGAATACCGAACATTGAAAAACATGCCGAATATGCCGAATATCGAATAATTACCGAATATTCGGCGCATCTCTAGTTGCCGCTATAACAACACATACTAAAAAACAGAATAAACTAAATATTTAAGAACTTTAAAAAAATTGCTTGTTGCCTTCATCAGGCGCTGGGTCTCATAATGTATGGGAAAACTAAAATTCTACTTGATATTACTAACGTTATTTTACTGTTAAAAAACTAAAAATAAAGTATCATTTAAATTAACTAATGTTGTTTTGCATGATGTACTTTCCTTGCTACAGTGAGGTGAAAAGTTTTGTGTTTCACACGGGCGCAAATATATTTTACTTCTCGTGTGTTAAACACTCGCTACGATCAGGATTCTAATTTAGAACCACTCGCTTCGCTCGTGGTTCAACTATAGCATCTTTTCGCTTGGTCGTGATTCAATTCCACACTCGCGGATAAAATACAACTTTGAACCCTTGTATCAAAAATAACTATTTCTTGTTTTGTAATAAGGAGTAATACACAGTTTCAAGTCGCTCACTTAAAATTATACTCCATCCTCATACAAACTTTCAACCCCCTTTTTACCACCTTGAGGGAGGAATTTTCAAAAATCCTTTCTTAGTGGGATCGACGTTGTATAAACTACCTATTGTGAAAAAAACAGCTTTCTAGGTTCAAAGGTTTGGGCTGAGCGTTGATTTAAGTTAGTCAGTCAGGATTTTTACGTTTATATACGTAGATTAGCTCTACCTGCAAAACCTGCACAGCACCAATTTCTCAACTCCATACACCTTAATCGTAGATTAAAGAAAATGCTCATCATTAATATACAACAAATTTCACTTATCAGGTCGTTGATCGTAACATTTCCGTTACAAATTGATTTTTGCATGTGTAGCACGAAAATAGCGTCCCGGGCGTCGCTGCGTACGCGCCGGCAGTCGGGACATCAGCACTGGACGCCCAACCCGTTCCCCCGTTCCGCCCTAGCACAAAAATACATCCGATATTGCGTGAACTCTTATCACATCACCACTCATTTTGGAATACAGTGAAGTGAAATTAATGGTTGAACTGTTATGAAATTTAGTTGGAATGTGATTTTGATGTGTAGTTGTTTGGACAAAGTCCAAGTGTATTTGTGAACCGTATAAGTGCAAGGTCTGCCCTTACCTGTCTGGTAATTTCCATGACCATTGTTATATTATCTTTAAAAACTTCCATATTTGTTAAAACATTTTCATAATCAGTTTCACACAGTCATTTATTAGAATAATTAATATAATGATTTAGGGAAATATTATTAAAACATATATTTTCACCATAACCCACCCCTTGGTTCGTTTTCTTTTGAATACAGACCTAGTCTTTTCATATTTATGCCGTGAATGGACAGAAATGGAAAATTCAATTATTCCAAATTAGTTTATAACGAATCGTACATTCGATTATAGGATTTTATCAAACATATGATTGAAATTGTATTATTTATACAGATTTTGTATCATCATCATCATCAGCATATCAGCCGAAAGACGTCCACTGCTGGACATAGGCCTCCCCCAAAGAGTGATTTGAAAGATTTTGTATAGCAAAGCAGAAAAATAGCACCTCACAGTCAGGTGACCAAATGATTGACTGGACCTAGTTCTTTATATCGAAAATATGAAACGCTCTTTTGCGATGTATAACTGAGTCCTACCTTAAATAAAACTTCTGAAAGATGTCTTTCAATGACCTCATAATTACAAATAATTGGAAATGTACTTCGTTTTGATATTTTAATACTACTTCTTCCTCGAATTTTTGAGTTCCTAAATCCTAAAGTTGCTATAAATATAGAGAATAATCATTTATAACTGACTACTTTAGTGCACTTATATTTTAACCCATTTGTAGGTATCATAAGTAATACTCATAAGGCATATCGTTATCCATAATGAAATTGAAGCAAAACAAGCAACAGTATCATAAATCTACGTAGATCGATAGATCGCTGAGTATGTTTCTGTGCATCCATGACATATGCTCACGTCACAGGTGACGTCAGGAGATCTGTCTGGATCAGAAGTCTGGACATAAATAGTTGGCGAGCATCCAAAATCACTCATTTGCTGATTTCACAGAACTAAAGGCAATTTTAAAGTATCGCGAGTATGGTTTCTGCGGTCTTTTACAGGATAATTGTTTGTTTAAATTTTTTGTATCGTTGTGACTGTGTATTAAATTTTTTATGAAAATAAAAACGTGGTATGTAGAGTTAACGTATATTTTATTATTACAGGTATCAAGGGGCTGTGCTAGTAGTTTGTTGAAGTCATGAACAACGGTACAAGAAGAGCCTTAACAGGCTCTATTCACAAAATCAGAGAATTTGAGTTAGAGAAAGTAAGCCTACTTTTTGCTTTTCTTATTTCTTATATTTAGTATGGTACTTGTTTATTTATTATCGCAATGTTTAAATAAGTAATACCATACATTTGCAACTAATGAGAGATGTACGCCGTTAAATTTATATCGTAGGCGAAGTTCGTCCCTCCTGGCATTTAATCATAAATTTCAGACTCAAGAATGCGGTTTCATAACAAAAATAACGATTGAAATTTTTAGGCCACGGCTAATAACGTCTTGTGCACTCATTAGTAGAACCAAAGCATTTATATTTTTAATTTTTCACAGGTGTGTCTGGTTGAAGAATTCGATATTTTGCAAATAGTGGGCGAAGGATGGTTTGGCAAAATACTTCTTGTCGAGCATCGTGCTTCGGACACAGAAATTGTTTTGAAAGCCTTACCGAAGCCGTATGTGTCTATACGTGACTTTTACAGAGAGTTCCATTATGGCCTGCACCTCAGTGCACATAAAAACATAGTAACCACATTTGATGTTGCTTTTGAGACTGCTGGATTTTACGTATTCTGTCAGGAGTATGCGCCCTTAGGTAAGAAATAGTGTACAAAAGTAAACTAAACCTTTTTGCAAGGTTTTAAATAATGTCATTTAATAAAATCATAATGAGGAGCTATTGAGCTCAATTGCTCTCCGCTAATACGTTTGAATTTGGAAAATTGCCAAGCCAAAGTTTGAATGAATATGAATTATGACTCATTTCTAATGCCGGTTGTTATTGATAATAACTACTGGCCCTAAAGTACTTATATTGGAATATAATATATAAAAATCACATGCACCCAATATGTAGCTATACTTTTTTACTTAAGAAATAGAAATAACTGGTAAAAGTATTTTGAAGGAAGGTAAAATAATAATCATGCATAAACAAGACTATTAATGCTTTTCTTATTTCATATTTCAGGAGACTTGACATCTAACATGCTGGACACAGGAATTGGAGAAACTCATACAAAACGAGTAGCACGACAGTTATCATTAGCCTTAGAACACTTGCATCAAAGAGACTTGGTGCATAGAGACGTAAAACTTGACAACGTTCTTATATTTAAGTCAGATTTTTCACGAATAAAACTTTGTGATTTTGGAGAGACAAGAAAAGTGTATTCTACTGTCCGGAGAAGGAATGAGTGGCTCCCATATTCTCCCCCAGAAGTATTAAAATTACCCATGGACGCCAGTTACAAGTAATTATTATTCATAGCCATATTATATTATTCATATCATTTTGTCAAAATAAAACGTTAATCACTAATCAGCCCATGACAATCAAAATCACATCGGTTACGCAAGTAAAATTGAAAAATATGTATTTTTTAGGTGCTGCCACATAATTTGAATTAGCTACTTATAAGATTTACCTATTTCAGCAACATATGGGAAACCAATTCTTGGTCTATGTTTATCTTAAAGTTGCTAAGAATGTAAGCACCCATTACTCACTCAGATTGTATTTCTGTTTATAGAGCGTTAATAACGCATGACGTTTGGCAATTTGGAATTGTTATTTTTATATGCCTCACTGGTTGCTTGCCATGGCAAAAGGCTGCTTTCGATGACCCACGCTACACAAGGTAAGTTTAAATTGTTTAAGACGTTCTTGCAACTTACAAGCTTGTTCCTAGGGGGTGTATCACGTATTGCGTTCGTGGACGAGTTTTTTTTTTTTTTGTAACATATAATAACATTTGACGAAGGTCTGTGAATTTTTATTTCACTTAATTTATGTTTCAGCTTTCACAATTGGTATAATAGTGCAAATCCCTTGAAAAAACAGCCTAAGTTATGGAAAATGGTATCCTCAAAAGCTCAAAAAATGTTTAAGAAACTTGTTGAGCCCAGGGAAGACAGAAGAGCAACTAATTTCCAGGAACTGTCACGATATTTTGACGATCGATGGATGGCTAAAGGTTACACAGATAGAGTCGGTATGACCAGTTTTCGTAAATCATGATATTTTTTTAAATTCTCGTATATATATTTTGAAACTAAGCTTTTTTTTATAATTTTCTCAATTAATTTTCAGCGGGAAGTGACATAGATGAACTTTGTCCTTCAATGTATAGTTTTCATAGTGATGTTAATGAGAAGAATATCCTTTTAAAACATTTTCGAGACAATGGAATTGAGACTACGGTTGACCGTCAAGCCAAAAAGCAAAGGATACGTGATTGGATACAGAATAGTGTAATTGAAGAGGGTGATGAAGATGTACGTATACTAAATAATAATTATTAATTTATAAATCGTCAAGAAGCAATTAACTAAATCTCAGGAACAAAACATCACGTTGTCTGGAACAGATCACATTTAAGTTATTGTTGTTCTGTATTACTTGTATAAATTGAGGTGTGCACTGTGCAATAAACAGTGTTTGCATTGTAATGTATTAGTGCTACGTTGTTTATCATTTTAAGTACTCTCTCGTTGTAGGATGAAGAGAATCCCGAGTTGATGTTTGATGAAGATACTGACGAAGAACTTCAAGACTCATCTAGAGGCCACCCAATTGATGAAAGTCACAGAGTAACGTTGCGTTTTGATACCGAAAAACATATAAATCCTAGAACGGGTGAAGTAATCGAAGGAGTTAATAAACCTCCTCCTGAGAAAAACCCGCTTTCTTACGACGTGCAAAACATTGAACCTGTAGCCCCAGCGAATGTTGTCCGAAGGTACGGAGTAAAAGAAGAAGGTTCATCTCATAGCTCCACAAAAGACAGCGCATATGGGTCAATGGAAGGAAAAGTAAATACAAATTCTTCCACTTATAGAGTAGAGAACAAACATATCACAAGCGTAGAAAAATCATACAATAATAACTCGCCTAGCAGATCATTAAGTGGTTCATCTATACCAAATCAATCACCAATGACCACTCATGCTCAAAGAATACAGAAAACTGAAGAAGTATATTGTAAAGAAATCGAGAGCACGAAAGGTAGCACATCGACACTGCATTCCGTAGGAAATTCATCTAGATCTAACAGTCTGCAGATATCACGCAACGGTTCCCTCGACAGTTCATTAGTTCATGTTAACAATGTGCCTCCTCAAAATGATAATGTTATTACAGCTTCTAGGCCGAACAACCCTGTTGTAACACAAAATGGCTTCAGTCCTGGTCCAAGACAACGGCAAACGAAACCCCCAACTTATGTGTCCATGAAAGAAACACCATACGATACTGTGCGTAATGAACCAAGTTCTACAACGGATACTAATACTAACTTAAATAAAACATTAGTACCGGATAGTCCTTACACGTCAATGATGAATATAGTTCAGGGCCAAATCCAAATTAGTCCACACGGTAGTGAAAATAACCGAAATGTAGTCAATGTTTCGGTAACTAATGTCCATCGCAGTAAAAAGAAATAATTGCTCAGAGTGGACCAAATCGCAGATGTACCTACTTAAAACGAATTTGATCCAAATATGGAATTGAGTTCTAGTCATCTAATCTGTAAATGCTAGAATAGGTAGTGCGAATGTTATATCTAATTAATTCCTATAAATGGTTATTATTACAATGAAACAATGGATAGGCCCTATCTTCAATATGCAATCGAGTGTACCTCCGATAGCAAGAGTATATTACTATGTTATCTTTGTTCAATATTTTGTACAGGTTATTTATAGAATTTGTGATGGTGGTCATGGTGGTTTCAAAATGGCTTGCACGCCGTATAGCTATGAAGTGTTTATTTTTTTCCAAAGTTTACCAAGGTTGCTTTAATAGATAACAGTTGGATAGGAAATTATTTATATATATTTATACATGTTTCAATACTATAATAGGTAAGTTGAAACAAAGTATATGCCTATATTAACTATTAAAAGAGCCTGAATGTTTCGTTTTTTATTTTGGTATCGACATCAGAATTGCCATGTTTCTTTTCGGAGTTAATTGACATAAACTGAACTAGATTTGAACAAATTAATAATAATAATAATGAATAATAAATATTAGGGGACAATATTACACAAATCGACCTAGTCCCAAACTAAGCATAGCTTGTACTATGGGTACTAGACGACTATTTATAAACATACTTATATAGATAAATAAATACTTAAATACATATGTATACACACCAGTAAAATGTCCTGATGATTTTTCATCACACCATGCGTGAAGTCGTGACGGCTCTGTCACCCCTCAGCCTAATTATGTTGTAGAACACAATATTATTGTATTTATATTATTATTATTTACTATTGCTTTTACTCAAGGTTATTCGTGTACGTGAATCGTAACTATTACTGTTTTATTTCTGGTTATGTTAATCTTTTCACGTGAGCATTAGATATATGCGCCTCTATTCTTTTGCCTGGTATGTAAAGTTGAGTGTAAAATATGAATGTTTTAAAATTGCTCAAAAATATCTATTGACGGCCTCTTAATTACTTAATTAAAACTTAATTAATTACTTTAACAATATAAGCCGATAGTTTAGGAAATCGTTTGTAAAGGAAAGCGCTTTCAAGCAGAGCACCCGCCTGAAGAATGGCACGAGTCAATATCTTAACATCGATTGTATTTAATATTAAACATTATAAAATACAGGAACAGGCATAAAAACACTGATGACTTATTGTGGATATTTTTAAGGATATGTCTTTATTTGGTGAGTTATGGCATAATATATTTTGGATAGACACATTATTTAAAATAGTACTTTTCTTAAAAAAATATATTCCGTCCCATCCAAGAGAAGAGGCCTGTAGGTACATAGCAGTAGTAGGCCGGAACATATAGGCTGATGATAGTGATGATGGTGATTATATAATTATACAGCTTGCTGAATGTCTTGAAAAGTAGAAACTATTGTAAGTATTTATAATAGGTATGCCATGTGGCTGTGAATATGTTTCGTCATTTTATCAATATACAAAAACTCATAAAAAAACGGTAAGTTCTTACATCACCTAATAGTGCGAACAAATATTTTTGGTGAGTATAATTCAAAAAGGATATTATTATCGTGCGTGTAAAATTAATAACTTTGTGCAAAGATAATTACTGTCTATACACTGTAGGTATGTTTCACAGTTTAGATTTATTTTATTTACGTAGTTTAAAACAAAGACATTTACGTAAAATATCTATCCATTTTTTGTAAACTTTTAAAATAAAGATATAATTTACATTTTTTTCGTTTTACTGATCTATTTCTCTCGTATAATATGACCACCAATATTTTAATCTAATATTTTGGAAAGGAAACGCCTACGAATAAATGTAATAATTTGTCAGTGATAAATTGAGGATAGAATATACTCAGATTGTTACATTCGTAGAGCTTATTGAACGAGCGAACGAAGTTCTCCGTTTCACCGTGGGCAAATATGCTTTCGAATGTCCGGCTGTCTGGAGGCCCAGCTGTTCACCTCTACAGGTTGTATTTCTTAACCGATTCTTGTGAAAGTTTGTGAGTGGGTTCGATAACTATAGTTGGTGCATTCCTATTTGCATTATGACAGAGCTGTCATCCCAGTACAATAAACGTCAAATTTGGCATAATTTGTACTGGGATGACAGCTGTCAAATAATGTAAATAGGAATGCTAATACTTATGTTGTTTTTAGTCAATTCATGTTTTTGAAAATGATTTTTTTATCTCTTGATTTTCCAATTCTACAGTTCATACAGTTTATTTTATTATTATCTCTTTATTTATATTTCATCTTAAGCTAGGTTTTATTATTATCCTCTTTATTTTAATTTCGTCTTAGACTAGGTTTTTACAATAATTAATATAATTATATCTAAAAAGTAAAATATAAAACTATACATACAAAACATAAAATCATTATAAAAACCTAACCTAGGGTGCAGCCGGCAGCGAGGCGCGGCCTAAGCTACCGGCGGTCAGGGCGACAGAGACAGGAACCTCCTGACTATACGCGCAGTATCCAGGAGTACCGCCTTCTGTATCTGACCCTTGATCCAGCCGCCTTGCGAGAGTCTCTTGAGGTGATGGTCGAGACTCTTCGCTATTAAACCGTTCGCCGAAACGACTATCGGGACGATGATCGTCGAATCAACATCCCACATGGCGGTTACCTCGTGAGCCAGGTCTAGGTACTTGCTGGCTTTGTCCTTCTCGGCCTTCAAGAGGTTCTCGTCATGGGGGATGGTGATGTCGACGAGCACTGCCTGGCGTTTCGATCGATCTGTCAGCACGATATCAGGCCTATTGGCTAGAATAGTCCTGTCCGTGATCACAGATCGATCCCAATAGAGCGTGGCACGACCATTTTCGAGAACTGGTGCAGGTGTGTACTTATAGTAAGGCACTTCGGAGGCCACAAGACCGTATAGTAGAGCAAGTTGCTGGTGAATAATTCTGGCTACAAGGTTATGTCTGTGCAAGTACTCGCCGTTAGCAAGATGACTACAACCGGAGATAATATGCCTGAGTGACTCCCCGGGACGGCGGCATGCCCGACAAATGTCGACCGTACCGTCCTTCAGGATATACCTCCGGTAATTGTTCGTCATGATAACTTCGTCCGCAATTGCACAGACAAAACCTTCGGTTTCCCCGAAGAGATCCCCAAAACGTAGCCAGTTCACCGACGCGAGTAGATCTACATCGGGCCCTGTGAGGGCCTTGTAGAACCGCCCGTGTAGCTCCTTGCTCCTCCATACCGCCCTGCGGTCCTCGGCGCTCATTACTTTAAGCCTGCGCCAGTTCTCGTTTGCCAAGGAGAGCGGGGTGAAGTTTCCGTCTACTGCTACTACGTCGCGATGCATCCCACACTCGTTGTTTAGGAAATAATCCCTTAGGCTACACACCTCGCGGTTGTGGAGATCTTTGGCATTTAAAAAGCCGCGACCTCCACATTTCCGCGAGATGTACAATCTCATCCGCGAGATGTACAGTCTCATTTATTATTATTATTAGAGAAGCACTAGTCATGTCCCCTGATGACCATGTAAATACTGTGTTTAGTTGTGTGATAAATAAATAATAAATAAACAAATCGACCTAGTCCCACAGTAAGCTCAGTAAGGCTTGTGTTATGGGTACTAGACGACGATATATATAATAGATATAAATACTTAAATACATAGAAAAACTTCCATGACTCAGAAACAAATATTCATGCTTATCACACAAATATTTGCCCTTACCGGGATTCGAACCCAGGACCTTCAGCTTCGTAGGCAGCGTCACTACCCACTAGGCTAACCGGTCGTCATGTGATCCATTTACAAAATAAACTGTTATCTTCCTTTATTTAAATCGCTGAAATAACGTTAATTGCTTATTAACGTTAAAAATTACGGTTGAACTGAACATCAACATTATATGGTGCATCACTACCATGTCACTACACATCCGCGGCTAGTCTGTGGCGGCTTCCTCCCGTTCTGTAATCTGTGTGGTAATCTGTGCTCCCATCTGTCAAACAAAATTGACGTTTGCGAATATTATTATACCATCATACCGCGCGCACAGCGCAAATTATCTTGTTAATTTCAAATGGAAAATAACGACTCAACAGACTTATTATTAAGTTGTACTTCATTTATATTATACATATAGAACTAAGTCTTTGAAAATACTTGCCGTTGTGAACTTATGCGGCATAAGTATAATGCATCATAACCTCAAAGTTTAATATTTTTTCCGTTATACATTTTAGAATCAATAGTTTTAATATGCAGAAGTTACAGGACAGTGTTTTTTCGATCGTAAAAACGACAAACCTGTCACCTTCTGTGTTCAGTTACTTGCAACCATCGGAAAATTCAGGTAAGTTTGCCACAAATCTATAAAATCGTTAGGTAGTGAAAACGAAGGAACAGTACCGCTTTTGTGAATTGTGATACTACGGCAGCCGCAGCTTACTTCGTTATTTGAAGTTGATTTAATCACTATTTTTCGTATCGGTTAACAATTATGATGAATGAGTACTTATGTGGCATTTTTGAACCTTTCAAACTATACAGAGCTTGTATTATGGATACTAGACGACGATATACTTAGTTATACAGATAAATAAATTCTTAGATACAATCTAACCAGGTTTTAGAGAATCAAACTTTGACCACAACAAAAGCCAAAAATAAGAATCAAAATCACAACCGCAAAAACTGGTCACAGAAATTATGATGTCGCATGTACCTATCCATACAAATTGGAAAAATAATTGCAAAATAAGTAAATTGCTGGTTTGGATTTAAACAGTTAAAACATAAATATCCTATTGGTAACTATAATTATATACTATTTTGATTAGTTTTTCTAATTTACAATTCATTGTGATAATTGAATAGTTTACTTATCCTTTAAGGTTGCCATTCTAAAGATCGTTATCAACATGCTGTATTGGTGGCAAAGGGTATGGTTAGCAGAAAAAACAAATACATTTGAATATTCACTCTTGTTCTTAGCCATAAAATAAATACTTACCATCTTAGGATTACACCTCTAGATATAACTCTTTACGGTACAACACCTTTTCCGCCCTAATATAAAGGCAAAGAGGTGTATATGCCGGAGGGTGTCAATAAAAATTGTCTGCAATATTTTAGAGACTTAAATTATATTCCTGTGACTTCTGTTAACGTAGAAAGGTCATTAAGCAATTTAAAATGGTTTTTTTCCAATTGTCGGGAACGACTGACAGCCAAATCTGTTGAACAAATTTTAGTCATTTATTCACTTTAATTTGGATAAGTTGTTATAAATATGTATATAAATCTCATAATATTTGAAATACGTAATGTTTAAAATACTTGCGTAATTTGTTTTTTTTTGTCAACCATACTTTGCCACCAATACAACAGCACGTTGATAACGATTTTTAGGGCGCTCGAGCATAAGTAATCTATTTTAATTCAGAGGAACAGTAACTAGTTTATCCGACCCAGATATGGAGTATAAAAAGTTTCATGCTATTCCGGTATGCTGTTTTAAAATGAGAATCAACCTGTTTATATGGAGAGTGGACTTTACTTTGTGCTGGGGACTCTTAACATGCCACACATACCTGAATATTCAACACAACAAGACAAACAGACACTGAATAATGAAATACCCCATGTGGTGTCGGGTTAGAATAGCACAAACCCCTTTCTTCCTGTGGGTGTTGTAAAAGTCGTACTAAGAAATCAGGGTTGAATTGTGTTCTGTTGTGGGCACATCTCATCAATCTTTTATACCCACATTAATGTTTAAAATGGCACTGGAACATAAGACTCATGTGCTCTGCCTACCCCTTTTAGGGTCAAAGGCGTGTATGTATGTATGTATGAATGATGAAATATTAATTGATGGAATTAGGCGTTACTTTGTGGAAATCCATGTGTTTCTAGAAAATGAAGGTAAGTTTTTCTTCCAGATAATGTCCCTCTGGGAGGTATTTTAAGTGACACCAAGCATGGCTGGCTGGCCCTGGGCCCCAAGTTCTGTGTGGTGGACCTCAGGACCGGGCTGAAGGTGGCCGCCAGGACCTTCGGAGTGCCTTTCAGGTAACATAAAACATATTCCATAAGCAGACTCGAAATAATGATTTAGTTAGTTAGTTAGTTATACTGGGAGTTTCCGCAAGTTGACATCCAATGTGCCTATTTTGCGGGAATCGGTGGGGAAGCGCTACTCTAACCACCCCAGCTCCTCCAGAAAGTTTGTGAGTAACGATGTACATTTGCCATCAGATATATCAGAGCGGCCATAGTGCTCACAAACACCTAAACACGTCTCTAATGCCTCGACAATAGAGACGTGTTCAGATTTTTGTGAGCACTTTGGCTGCTCCGATATATCTGATGGCGACTGTACATAGAATATGGTATTTAATAGTATAACTAGAATTCATATTTGCTGCAAAAGTGTTGTTTGACCATATGCTTTGGGTTCATTACAACGTAATTTAAGTTTTCCTAATACTCCAATACATCTATGTCTCTAAAACACCCAGGTAGGGTGTCAAAAATTTTCCCCAAAATTGGCTGTCTCAATAATAAAATGCTTTTAGTCTTATTATTACAAAACGTCACAATATTTATATCTCAAAACAAGAAGTGTTTTGAGAAAACAAATTAGGGATTCCGGGATTTAGGTATTTTGAGATCTAGAAATATTGGAGTATTAGGCAAAATTAAATTACGTTGTAACCCTAAAAAAATCATGACGTCATTTTCCGTCCTAACTTGAATAAAAAAGTCTGATGTCCCAATAATTCTGAAGTGCCTACTGTACTGGGCTCGATGGGAAACTGTGTGCCTAACCTATTGTGTTCACTGCAAATGTCTCAGGAGGTGGTAAACATAATTTCAATTGTTTTTCAATCCATCAATAATGTTTAATAATAACAATCATTCAATACTTTTCATTCATCAGTTCATCACAGGTACACAGAGTGAATATCTAGGTTAATTTTCTAAATTTAGTAATAAAAATGTGTTATGAATTATGATATACATATACAGTAGAATCTCCCTAATCCGAAACTTCAATAGTTCAGTCCCATAATCCAGCACCCTACTCAAGACCAGACTGAGTCCTCATGGAAATCGTGCCAAAATCTAACCTCAGCAAGGCCAAGCCCCCCCAAACGGTGTCATGCCACAGCAGCACACTATCAGGGCTTCCTCCCTAATTCCGCTCTGCGTTTGCTCTCTGGCATCAGTTTAAACTTGATTTTTCTATATAATCCAGTACTCATTCCATTATTGAGGCCCCAATTTTTAGTAGAGCCGTATTAGTGAGACTGCTGTATTTAGCTACTCTGGCTGCTTCATCTACCAACATTAACTATTTATTAAAATTCTAGCAACACCAACTCCACAATCACCAGTGTGATAGAACTGCCAACACCGCTCACCGAAAACTCCAAGCAGCTGGTTGTCTGCCTAGAGTGCGAGGATCTCACCGGTCTCATCTGCGTACTGCATGTGAACGGCTCGCAGATCCTCCGCTGCATTCAGACGGATGTGGTCATCACGGAGATAGCTGTGTGTGATGCGGTGCCCGATGGACCGCTGACTAGTTTCGATGGGATTCTCATGGCTGGTTCCAAGAGAGGGGAGATCTTTGCCTTAGATCTTAACAGGGCAAGTCTTATCCAAGGTAGATAGCCAATTTTATTTTATGTGTAAACCAATGGGCTTATATTTCCACCGCCAAAATGGCTCGAAACGTCGCAATGTATTTGTTACAATAGAACAACAAATCGTTTTATTTAAGCTTTCAAATAGGTTCCATATGCTTACATTTTTCTACCTGGAAATTGTAACTAATAATCAGGGCTCGAACAATTCATGCAGATGACGTAAAAATGACGTAATTTTGCACACAGAATGATGTTTGTATTTAAACTTCCACGTGACATATGAACATATCGCACGAAGTAACAAAATAACCTTGAGTAAATCCATGAATAATAAGCCTTTATTTCTCACTGTAAAGAAATAAAGATACATTAATTCACAAAAAAACGGGAGAATTAAACAATAAAATAAACAAAAAACAGATAAAACATCAATAAAGTGTGTCTCTGCGGGAGTGAACCGGACCGGCTGGTAAGAGCTTTTTGGCGATGTCAGCCCAGCGCCGCGGGCGTTCGCATCTCGTGCGTGCTAGTGTAGGATCTAATACAATCATCATCTTGCTAGGCCTTTTTCCCATTTACTTGGGGTCGGCCTTCCCTGTTCTTTTCCTCCATTCTGCACGATTGAGTGCAAGGTCGGCGTCTATATTAAGATCTTTCAGGTCGTATCTAATACACTATACATAATAATGTTTTAATATTTCCAGCACTGAAAGACATATCACAAGGCTTCGAGCATCTAGTCCGCACAGAGTCCAACCCGGCCAACGTAGTGTTCCTGTCACTCAACGCTTTACACCAAATAGAACAACACAGAGACCAGGCCGTAGAAAACGAAGACCACCTAGCCCTTATACTTAACGAGAACTCATTGGTGGACGGCCAGTATCTCTTCAGGAACCCAGATGGTTCCGTACGGATGAAAGCGAAAAGGGACCACATTAGAGTGTCGTGTCTGCAGTACATTCCACAATTAGGCAGTTTGGCGGTTGGATACAACTTTGGGGCGTTTCAAATTTGGAACATGATGAGTTTGGAGTTGGAGTTTGCGTCGCAGGTCAATAGAGAGTGCTTGCCTGTAACGCGATTTGGATTCCAGGTAGATATCAAAGTTCCACTACTACTAGAGGAGCACTCGCGATTGCTGAATCTTACTTGCGTTTTTGTTGAGTTTCATATAGTATTTTCGCATTCATTAGAAATTAAAAAAAAAGACAATGAAGTATTGTTCATGCTCATTGTTGTCAGAAGTGGTTATTGTGTATTCAAAAAACGAAATAAAACAATAATAAGATGAAAATGACCCAAACAATGTGGCACTCTTTGGGGGAGGCCTATGTCCAGCAGTGGACGTCTTTCGGCTGATATGATGATGATGATGACCCGAAAATTCCTCCTCCATACGTAATCAGAGTCGTGGTCTATTTGTTGATATGAATATATCTTGCTATACAAACACAGATTTGAATATGAACTGTTTAATTTCCAGGAACCTTGTGACGACCCCAGAGCTTTCTGTTACTTATGGGCGGTTTTTTCTGTGATGGAGAGATTCGAAGAGGAGGAGTTCCCATTGGCTGTGATGTATTCTCTAACTTACCAGGGAAAGAGGATGCTTTCAGACACAAAATGTCTATATCAGGTATGTAAAATAAAGTAAAATGCTACCATCATTTTCAGCCCACAGCTGGGCCTAGACTCTTCGAGTGTACCGTCATTCATCTAAGTACTTTCTAAGATTCAAAGATTTATTTGTCCAACATAGGTAGTTATTAGGTATTACATTTTTTCCAGTATCACTATGTGGCGCCTTGCGGCATACAAATATAGTTATATTTTTGTAACATGCTTCTGCATGCAGAATGCTTTACAAATAATTTACATTAGGTAGTCAACATTATTAAAAATATATAACAAAATTAAGTTCGCAGTCCATTAAAATAAAAAAAATATTATGTAGTCAACATTACTTAGTACTGCTGAGCGAATACCCACCCACAACCTAGCCTAGCCTTGCTCACGCAGCTCTTCCTATTAGTGGACTCTTTTCTCGCGCACTACATCGATTTATAGCACGGCTCTGGGCATACTCACCATAACGCTGGTCTAAGTAACTACTATATATCAGGTTTTTGAGAGCTTAGAGACGGTTTCTTAGGAATTAACCTAATGTTAATTTGAACAGGAATTCCTAATGGCGACAATAAGGTTCCAAGTGGAGTTGGGTGTGATGGAGAATGCCGGCCAGTTCGTCGGCGGCAGGTGTGTCTCCTGTCACACATACTCGGTCAACTCCACGCTGGGAGAGGAGGGGGAAGACAGTGAGTATTGTGACATTTGTGACGTGTTTAAAAAAGTTACAAATCATCATCCTCCTAGCTTTTTTCCTAATTGTATCCGAAGCCCGGGGTCCGCTGAGGCATTTTATCCCAATATGTAGCGTAGGCGCTAGTTTTACTAAAGCCACTGCCGTCTGACCTTTCAACCCAGAGGGAAAACCAGACCTTGTTGGGATTAGACCCGTTACAATTTTTTTCAACGTAATTTCGCTAGCTTTTATTTTTATTTAATTGAACTAGCCCCTGTAAGGTTAGCATAGTAATCATTTGCCATAAAGGCAACGTTCTCTCATAATGCCTAAAACAATTTTAACCTTATACAAATTCATAATTTATTGTTTTAAAAAATACGATAAACGAAACTGGAAAATAAGTGGTTACTATTTTTAATCTTAAATACTACCAACTAAACATCGTTGTTTCGTCTGCCATGACAATGCAATGTATCTACTTAAGAATAGTGCTAATAGTGGAGTAGTGTTCCGTCATTTTATATTAAATATTTAGGAATTAATATTATTACAGGTATGCTGAACATCTGTCAACTCGTGTGGGAATGTTGGGGAGAGAACGTGAACGCTCCCACAGAGTACGGGATGCTTTTATTCGACCTGGACCAGTGGTACAAGGATCAGATGCCTTGTGAGTATATTGGATATTGTTACTGGCGCAGTCGGTAGGAAGCGATAGGATTTTACAATGTACTTACTATAGCAAGTGTTTAATTCGGTTAAAATTGTCCAGTAATATTCATTATTACTTATCATTTTACTTATTCCCTTATTCATAAACGTTCAACAAACCTATGCCCCGCTAAAATTCTGTTAAAACTACTCGTTTTTACTCATAATTTTGACATTTGTGTTTGTAAGAAAGGGACAAACCCATTTTATTTATCAGAGGCATGTTAAGTTTTATGAAATCTACCTATCTCTCTCTATCTTTACTGATCTACATGAAATATACATACTTATAAAACGAAAATAAACGATATATTAATAGAAAGTAGAGACTATCAGGATGTACATCTGTTAATATTATTCATAATGACCTCTGGCATGAACACAGGCCTTCAAACGACGAGGCCAGTCATCAATTCCGCAACTGTCTTGAGAGAGTCGAGATTTGTGTGGCGTTTAGCACAGGCTTTCTCCTTTATAACCTGCCATATGCCATCATTCAGACGGTTAAGTTTCGGGCTAGAAGATGTCCATTCTGCGTGTGTAATGAAGTCAATTTTATTAGCTCGAAGCCACGCTTGGTGTACCTGCGCTGCGAACCTTAAATGGCACCAAAATCAACCATTTAAGGTTCGCAGACGACATCGTTCTCATAGCTGAAACGCCCGAGGATCTACAAATTATGATTCAAGAACTAGCCGATAAGAGCAAGATAGACGGTGGGGTTAACCATGAACAAATCCAAGACCAAAGTCATGACAAACCGACTAGAGACCACAATAATTGTTGAAGGGGAAAATGTGGAATATGTTCAAACCTACGTATATCTGGGACAACTAATATCATTTAGCGATCAAATGGATCAGGAACTAGACCGAAGAATAACCAACGCTTGGAAAAGGTTTTGGTCACTGAAAAACATCTTAAAAAACAAACAATACTCCATAGCAATAAAAAGGAAAATTTTCAACACCTGCATTCTGCCTATTCTAACATATGGATGCCCAACACGGACAGTCACAAAAAAACAACTTCAAAAACTTAGATGTTGCCAAAGAGCAATGGAAAGAAGCATATTGGGATACACCAGGAAGGACAAAAAACGAGCCGAAGATCTTAGAAAAATAACAAAATGGGAAGATGTAGAGAAAAAATACAATACTGCAAAATGGAGGTGGATATGATGCGAAGTAAGGAGAAATGGACAAACAGAATGACAGAATGGATACCGCGGCACAATGCAAAAAGAAAAAGAGGGAGACCGCGAATGAAAGGAAACAGAGGAGGCCTTTGTGTCAAAAGGACACGCTGTATTGTATCAGCAAATAAAGGCTTTTTAAATTGAAATTGAAAATGTTCTGTCCCTTTTTCGCAAAACGCAACTTCATATGAAACGATGACGCTGGAAGATTGTGACGTCACTAAAGACGGCAATGTGCCGCGCAGCATCGTGGTCGGCGCCGCCGTCGATGCGGCCCCCGGCAGGATCCTGTAATGTGACGTCACACACTGTTTGCGTGTTCTCTCTCTAACAAGCAATATTAAAACGGTTGTAGCTTCGTAATTCTTTGAGATATCTGAATGGGATTTTCGTCACTAGCCATATTTTTTTGCCTTCTTTCTTTTGGAGTAATAATAATTTTCGAGTCTACACCCGTATTGTGTTTGTTCCAGCAACGTACGGCCTGCAGAGCAACGCGTTCATGAGCGCTAGCTGGTGTGGCGTGTTGACGGCTGCCACTTCACGCACGTTGGATGTCCGTCTGCAGCCCGGCTCAGTCGCGCCCTACTCGCACGCGACAAGACTCGAGGAACACTTCTATCCCAACTCTGTGCATTACGGTAAGTGGTGCGAGTCTAGAACCTGCCTCATCTGACACACATCTGTCCCAATTCTGTTCACAACTAAACACTACACAACTCTGTATTTTTTCGATAACTCTGTTTCTTGTCATTCTCTTCCTATTCATATTTCCCGCAGCAAACGGCCTCTGCAAACTGGCCTGTGTAAATTTTTGCGCGGCGCTATGAATATGTTTTATTTTATTTCAGATTGCATCTGCCTGAACACATCAGATTCTTGCGTGCTGAGCACGATCGGCATCCAGCGGCAGATCATCTCATCCATAGACGAGACGGGCCCGACGGCGCTCCTGAACCCGCCGCGGCTGTACCACGCGTGCGTGGCGGCCGGACTCACGCCGCTCTACGTGGACAGCTTCCAGAGGAACCCTAGTCAGGTGAGTGACCAATACGCGTACACTCGACAATTATTATTACTCCAATGAAAGAAGGCAAAAAAAAAGACCGGGTTGCACTCCGGGAGTGCCGGCAGAAGTGAAAACTCAATAACATTGTAACAGTTTTTCTATCAGGTCACGTGACATCTTACGGTGTCACCATAAAAATGAATTTGATGCAAATTTATAAACAATTATCAACTATTTAGGCGGACGGGCCGCGGGCGCGTTGGGTGCGACGGGCCCAACGCGCCGCCGCGGCGCAACTGTGCCGGGGTCCGGCGCGCTGGCGGGCGGCGGCAAACACAATACCTATTTGTTTTTGCCATTGCCAGATATTTTTCAAAGCTTTATCTCTTTAGGAATAACGTCTAAATTCGAACTATTCGAATTTGCAAGAACAGCAGATGGCGGTGCACGGTGGCGACCAAAATATCAATTTGTTTTTGCCGTTGATAAATATTTTTCTAAGCTTTATCTCTTTAGGAATAACGCCCATATTCGAACTATTCGAATTTTCTCAATAGCAAAACGGTGATGGACGCGTTGGTATTATTACAAATTTATTTGCGGAATATGCTATTGCAAAAAGTGTTTAACGGCTTTATACTATTATTTTGTTTGATATGTGTGCGTCGAGTCGAGCTTGGACAAAACAGAGTTAGTCTTCGAATCAATTACTCTGCAAAACAAACTGCAGTCTACAGATCCTTGTGTATGTTTTTAGTGACATAGTGTGATGTTTTCAGGAAGATCAGCGCAGGTTCCTCCTGTCGGTGGCGCTGGAGGCGCGCCTGGCGCGGTTCCTGAAGCGCTGCGCCCACGACTGGGCCACCGGCACACACAACGGGGTTGGGTGCACGCTGCCCTTCTTGGTATGTTCACAAAACCTTGCCTGTCTACTCCTGTGGTGCGGTTCCTGAAGCGCTGCGCCCACGACTGGGCCACCGGCACACACAACGGGGTTGGGTGAACGCTGCCCTTCTTGGTATGTTCACAAAACCTTGCCTGTCTACTCCTGTGGCGCGGTTCCTGAAGCGCTGCGCCCACGACTGGGCCACCGGCACACACAACGGGGTTGGGTGCACGCTGCCCTTCTTGGTATGTTTACAAAACCTTGCCTGTCTACTCCTGTGGCGCGGTTCCTGAAGCGCTGCGCCCACGACTGGGCCACCGGCACACACAACGGGGTTGGGTGCACGCTGCCCTTCTTAATATGTTCACAAAACCTTGCCTACGTCTACTCCTACCCTAAGTACCTTGATGTGCCGCCATCGCGATCTATCTCGGGATGAGTGGAACACTACTCTTGCGTCTTCAAATTCAAAATTAATTTAAAACATAGGGAAAAGAAGCCAAAAAAAATATGCCTAATGACGAAAGTCCCATTTAAATATCTTAAAAATATAACGATGCTACAACCGTTTTAATGTCGCTTGTTAGAGAGAGAAAACACTAGGAGATCGTGACGTCACGATCCTCGATTGTCTTATTAAATGAAAATCGTGTCATATGAAGGTGCGTTTTGCGGAAAAGGGACAGAACATACACCCTCTTAAAACTTTAGACTCTTATAACTTTATGATTATTTAACCCCTTGCGTTGCTATTTTTCGAGAAAATACAACATTATTGATTATTTTATTTAGTGTCTACACCCCTATTGAGTTGGGTCGGGCAATAAATAGGTGCTTGTCTCGGCAGACGAGGCTTGAAGCCTTGCGCTGGTTTTCAGACAACTCCCTTCGACAGGGTTGGTCGTAACAATTTTTAATCACTACAGCTATCCTCGAGTCTCGCACACCTCCGAGGTGTCTATACGCCCTAGGAGCAAAAGGGCATGTGCTATGCAGCAAGCGTGTGCGTGCAGGATACCAGATTTGAATTTTCTAGCGATCAAATATCGGTTTTGTTAGACAGGGCGTTCTGTGGGAAACCATTATTTGGCGTAAGCTGTAATTGTACTTTGTTAAATAAATCAATTATTGACGAACACTTAGCCTAGTGGGTACTGACGCTGCCTACGAAGCGGAAAGTCCCGAGTTCGAATCCCGGTATAGGCAAATATTTGTGATGAGCATGAATATTTGTTTCTGAGTCTTGGATGTTTTCTATGTATTTAGGTATTTATATCTATTAAATATATCGTCATGTAGTAACCATAACACGAGCCTTCCTGAGCTTACGATGGAACTAGGTCGATTTGTGTAAGATTGTCCACTGATATTTATTTATTTATTCTGTGGTGCTGCACCTCGGCCTGAGATAGGCTGACTGCCTTTAAATGGGATACTGAGGGACTAGGGTTTGCAATCCGGATATCCACCAAATTTCAGATCCGGATCTGACAGGCTCCTGGATCCGGATTTTTCGGATATTACGGATCCTTAAAATACAACCATGAAAACCGAAAATACGGCTACAAAATGAAGTTTGTACCGTGTCCAGGCTAAAAACGGAATGGACCTACTCGTAATGTAGATAATTCTCAATCTCTGTTTTTATTCGCTGCTTCTTCATCCCAGATCAGATTATTTTTGTTTTTAATTAATTAGTCACAAACTAGTAAAACTGGAGTTTGATGGCGAAAGTTGGCATTAGATTAAATGCACTAATCTACCGTAGGCACTTAGTAATTTATATACTTAAATCCAATATTACTTATACTATATGTACCTACCTACTTAATGAAGACTTAGTTTAGATGTAGTTATGATGTATGTAAAGAAATATTTAAGAAGTATATTTGACACAGGAAGTATTTTTACTTCCTGTGTCAAATACCTACGACAATACCTACGTTTTATAATTGTAATAATTTTTTTTTGTGGAGTGCTTGCTGTTACTGTAATATAGCAGGTAAGTTTGTAAAGCCGTGTCTATATCTACTCGATCCCTTATCGCATTCTTTATGGCGCGCTTACACAACTTCACTGCGTTTTCGGCGGCTCCATTCGATGCTGGATGGTACGTTGGTGAATGAGACTGGCGAATACCGTTATTGGCTAAGAAATGGCTGAATACCTTACTGGAAAACGGTGGCCCGTGGTCAGAGACTACCTCGAGCGGTAGCCCGAAGCGCGCAAAAGTGGCCCTTAAAAACTTAATACTCGTAACAACCGAAGCATTCGTGCGTGACATTTCTTCTATTTCCAACCATTTGGAGGTTGAATCGATCAAGACGAAAAAAGTTTTATCCTCAATGGGGCCCAAAAAATCGATATGTAACCTACTCCACGCTCGCGTTACGTAGGGCCATGGCTGCGGCGGAGCCCGAGGCGGCGCCTGCGCTTCTGCCGCGCAAGTTTCGCATGACTCGCATGTCGCTTCTACACCTTTGTCCAAATTAGGCCACCAAACATAACTACGAGCTAAGCATTTAGTTTTAATTATACCCATATGGCACGCGTGCAATTGTGTCAGAACGGTATTTTGTAAGCTGGAAGGTATTAGAATTCGGTACCCCCACATTAAACAATCGCGATCTACATACAATTCGTTTCGCCTCGAAAAATAAGGTTGAAGCTCCTGGCTAGGGCAAGTCATGGGCCACCCCGATTGAATTGAGACAAAGACTTCTCGGCCTACCGACATTATATACATGTATAGCAAATTACTACCCTACATTACAAGTATTATGATCTTGATTTATAATATGATCATGTAAAATTAGAATAGTGCGCTATATTTCTGGCCTTTTCACCGTTTTTGCCATATCTAACCATACCTAGTCTTATTAGCCTAATGGAATGTCCCTTGCTAAACAAACGCCTCTTCAAAATCCGTTCATCAATTTCCGTGTTGGCTCTTCTTCCATCGATTACTGAGTAAGGCGTCCGCAGCCGAGTCATCATGTCAATTTCTGTTACAACCCTATCGAATTAACTGTATACATGGAGCTCATTGAAATGTATGTACAGTCACGGATTTTAATTGTTAGGCCACATGCCGCTGTTCGCATTCTAGCCGTATAATACAAATCGGGTTTAGTCGTTTATGCTCGTATATTTAAACAACGAAAGCTTCGTATAATAAAAGAGCAAAGTCATATCTCTGTCTTTATCATTGTGCTTGTCAGGCTAGAGATGTCATTTAGGTTTGAATCTTTCGACAATAATGTTACATTTTCATGCATTATTAATGGTTGGCTAATATCAGAGCCGGAACTACCAACCTCACATCTGAATCACTTCCTACACCCAGAGTTAACCAATAGCAGACCTAGCAACCGCAACCTAGTAACCAATGTTATAACGTAGCGATAGTAATGGAGAAATAATGATAGGTCATTTCAGGGGCTGGAAACTTAGAAAAGAGGCGACACGCCGATTTATTGTATGGAAAGTAGTGACATCTCTGGCGAAGCGGTTCGCTGTATTTAATGTTGTTGACAGAAAATGGAAATAGATGTCAGTACAATAGACCCACGACAATAAATTTTAAGATTTTGAAATGAAATAAAATATATTTTTATGTTTTGAGATAGAATTTATTAAGTATCCATTTTATTTAACTGAACTTGAACAAATATCTCATTAATATGGAATTGTGTTTGTTGTTCGGCCTTTGTGGTTTTAGATGAAGTATACATCAGTCAGTAGTGTCAGTCAGTAAATAAATGTCAATGTATTGTCTATAAAAACATTGAATGAAAACACATTTAAATCATATTTAAATAAAATCAAGAATAGTTTTAGACACAGTATCTGTTTATAAAAATAATATCTAGGTATTATGTGTGCAGTAAATAATTTGAGGTTGAGTAATATGCAGTGTAGATCGGCTGTACGTGGATTTGTTAAATCTGGTCCAGGAGATTTAATCTAAAGTTTTGAAGCTAAATCTCGTCCTTGTCTCGTGTTTTTTTGTTAAAAAGGTTGTGCTTTATAAAGTTCTTGTTACATAATTTGTTATTTGTTAAGTTGAATAAATACTTATATGAATGTTGCATGTTTCACTTTTCAGATCCATTTCATAGTTGGGTGATTATTTTGAAACCTACAATGTGACTGGCAAAGTATGAAGGGAAGCGTACTTAGGTAACTAAAATGTGATTTATATCATGTTTTAGAAACGTTTTCTTCCTAACTTTGATAGTCGCATTGTAGGCTTCAAAGTCAAAACAGAGAATACAACTTTTGTATACGTGTGTGCGTGATGCGTGAATATGTATGTGTGCGTTAGTGTGTATGTGAAGCGTGCACGCTGCACGCATGCGTGCGTCAGAGTAGTTCAATCCACTCGCTGCTAGGCGGCTGTGGGACCAGTAATTTCTTGGTGTTGCCACTCTTTACATAAATATACTTATTATACTCTTTGGGTCATTTCGACGAAGGAGAAACGAAAAACTAGCGACTTTATCCGAATGCGTGGCGTCTAGGATACAAATGTGACGTTCGTGACATTATCATAATTGTTGCACATAAACGTAATCAATCATCAATAACCGCATTAAGTTCCCGAAAGTCGACATCGCATCCGTCACGCACGCATTGATAGTTTGATGACAATTGCATACTGTAAACACCAAAATTGCGATATCGCACTCACTACTCTATGCATGGCAATATTTTATTCGGGGACAGAAATGATGTAGTAAAAGTTAACCGCCGCCATCATAAGAATTAAATAAGAATTTGACTTAAGTCAGTTTTGTAATTTGTTATGTTTCAGCTATCATAGCTAACTACATAATTATATTATTCTTAAAAAAATAGACACTATTTGACAAAGAAATATATTTATTAAGAAATTTACTTATGTAAATATCGGCGTCCACATTTTACACATGCCTTGTTCGTTCTGGAATACACATCAATACACTTCATATCATTTTAAGTATAGCATAAACTCATCAACTTTGTAGTCGGGGAGCATTTCTCCTCGCTAGGCTTCGCTGAATACAGTGGGTGATGGTCTTCATGGGTCCCATAAAGGCGACATTCAGTTGCGGAATTCCGCCTGCAGCTGCTCCCGATATGTCGTCTTTCCCACAACGCAACAGTGTTAATAAATCTAACACGCTTATGGTTCTACGTATTTGGCATTACTTTAATTCTTTAACAACGTTATAGAATGAGCTCTCGCTCAAAGTTGGACGAATACACGAGCTTGTCACGATCAAATTATCGCATTAAATACTTTAATAGTGGTTATGATTCATCAAAATCCATAATTCAGAATTGTCATCTTTGATGTCAACATTTAACTGTCACTGTCTTTAAATTCAAAAGAGGTCTGAATCAAAAATATTGCTTGCATGCAAAACTTATTGACATCTCATTAGCCAACATTTAATTTTAACCTTTAAGGGAAACACATTGTTTCTGACTCTTCAAGATGGCGGGGTTCACGGTGAAATTTATATTCAAATATTTACAACAGTTATCACTTAAGACAGTTATGACAAAGTCAAAATCATGTATTTATTGTTTTATTCTACATGTTGGTATTATCCTTATAAGGGTTGCTATAGTCACGTTTAAACAAGGTTGCCATGGTTACTTAATAAGCGCCAAATTACAAAGCTTCTTGTCTAGATATACGTCATGTATTTATTCGTAATTAATCGTGTAATCTCGTGCACGCTCGTGAATGCTATAATACTGCAAATTTAAAGAACTTCAAAGTGGCCTAACAATTAAAATCCGTGACTGTACGAGCACCAGGTACAGAGTTAACGCGACCTGGTTGTAGTTATTCAAGACACAGCTTTCAGTGACTAAACTATTTTTGCCAGTTAGTTTGTAGTCGTAAGTTAAAAGTTGAGCAAAATAAAGTTTTCTACCCCTTATGACCTCGGGAATGCGAATCTATTTAAAATCTTTGAGGTATATAAATACGGTGGTATAGCCGTTACTAGTTTTTCCTTAGTTTGACCTTTCAATTCCTACTTTATACCAAAAAAACCTTGTGGATCCGTTTTATCCGAAAAATCCGGATATCCGGATCCGTCCAATTTCAATATCCGAAATATCCGGATCCGAAATATTGGCGGATCTTGCAAACCCTATGAGGGACCTTGGTTCTCTGTTGATTGGGATAACTAAACTCGGATATTAAGTGCCGCTAGGATCGCATTAGACGATCAACCTTTCTTGCCTTGAGGGGTCTATTCTAGGGCAGAGCCATTCCCAGGACCATTAAATGAGGAGACCATTTAGATTTTCGATAATTTCGTAATTATTCCAGGTGGACTGGTGTTGGCGGCGCACCATACAGTTGAAAGAAAACGCTAAGGAGCTCACCGCTCCGTTGTTCTCCTCTTCATCTTTACCAGACAGGTAACACCACCGTTTTAGTTACAATTTGAAATAGTTAATATATTATGTAAGTACTATAATATGTTTTTGTTAATATTTAAATACACTTTTTTTAGCCGCACTACAAGATAGTATAGCCCCAGTAACACGTCCAGTAAAGCTGGACTTTGACGACCGCTCCAATCAAGCTGGACTTTGACGACCGCTCCAATCAAGCAACTTAGGCGGGTTACAGATCGATCAGCGTTAAATATGGCGCCGGCAACTGTCACTCCATAGAAACTCGTCAAACAGATTTTAACGAACACTGCTTACGATTACAGACAGTTTGGTGCAACCCACCCTTACTCCCCGTTCCCACTATGTCGTCTGTCGGGACGATTTTTTATCGTGTGTTGTAGTGGCAGAACATTTTATATGAAGCTGTTCACACTTGTCGGACACCAATTTGTTTGAGACGACGTCACACGATAAAAAATCGTCCCGACAGACGACATAGTGGGAACGGGGGGTTACTGGTTAGCCGCGTCAAAATCGGTCCATGAATAGAGTTTAAAAACAGTTAGCGCGGCCGGTTCAATATGCAAACGGAGAGCGGAAACGTTCGTGAACGACCAAATTCCAGTCTATTCATTTGTCGCCCAGACAAATGTCGAAACAACACACACGACTTCGAACAAGTGATAGTGCTACGTGGCGCGCCAGTGGATACAGTCAAAATATTACGTAAATATTTTGTTTCCTTGTTAGTTTTATACTAATGAATATAAAACTTGTTACAGGAATGTGGTGCGGTGTTTGGAGCACTGCGTGCAACAACTCACACAGCTGACTGGTCTTCTGGACGCCATCCTCACCAAGTGCTGCAACCTCATCGTTCCGGACGGTTACTATCTTTTCTCAAACATGGCTCATTTCTAGGCATCTCCATCGACTTATCTGGGTTACCTAGCCATAAACAGCACAGACTCAGATAATCCACTTAAATCGCCTTTTGCAATAGGCGAGGAATATCGTAGACTAGTCCCACCCCTTGGCCGAGTCTACACGGTTGAACTATCTTTGTAACATGATCATAATTTGTCATTATTTGTACGTCATTATGTTTGGTTTCAGCTCTAAGCGAGATAGAAGAGAAGTACAAAGGCGTCGGCACCGTCTCCCTCTACTTCCAAGTGGTGCAGTGGTTCCTGCGAGTGGGACTGCTGCCCGAGAGGCACCAGGAGCTGCCGTACCCACAGCGGCAGCTCAACGAGACATACGCTAAGAGGTGACTATACACAGGCTGAGCTCAACTGGGGAAGTGCCCTTACAGAAGGCTGAACTCATAATAACACCACTACTAGCTCTGTAGGTATGCGTTTGTTTCCTGTCGGTGAGTAAGGTCACCAGAGCTTCCGAGGATGCGTTGTATTGAGAGTCAAAATAACGACTGGTCATTTGCCCTGTAGCTTCGTGAATCGGACCAAAGGTGTTGCAGCTTCATCATTTTTGTTTAAATCAGTGAGACTTAATGTATTTAGCGTTTTCTCTGTTGAGACCCTATTAAGTTATTTATTAAAGTTTCAATTCCGCCGTTCCGGTCCAATACGCTATTTAACAAAAGTCAAATCGGCTTCTTTTTATGAAACGTCAAAATAGTCTATTCCGCAGTAGCTGCGTAAACAAAAAATAAACAAATGAGCAACAAACCAGAGTACTGATGCACGTGTGCGTCAGCGGGAGACAACGAACCAGTTGAGTCCGAAATGCGGGAGAGGAGGGGAGGCTGACCATTCCCTGGTCCAGCTCACAGCTCCAGCTTGTGGGGCTACACAGCTGCGCCTTCCTACGTGGCGCAGGTCCGGGCATTGTTTATTTATTTCTTTCATTCTTTCTTTCTTACACATTACATTTATAGGCTTACAGTAAAGTACCAAGGCGCCTACAATGTTAGGACTTAATTTAAAACTGTGCTTAATAAGTTAAATGAATACATAACAAAACTTACATACTAATCTAGGCACGTTGTGTAGTGAGCAGGGTTGCCCGAACAGACGGATGCCTTCCAACGCTACAGGGTTGTTAATTTGTTTCCTCAGCAGGAGACTGTAGTGTAAGGCGACATGGGACTTACGCCTAAAATTAAGTGTCTCGAGCCCGACCATCCCTGCTACAAAAAGCGATGGATATAGGAAAGGATAGTATCCATACTGCTTTTTGTATAAGTATCGGGCAAATTTCCGCTGTACTCTTTCGAGTAAGAGTCTGTAATTGTCTTCGACCGGATCCCATATCAGAGAGTTGTATTCTAATTTGCTCCGCACGTAGGCATTATACTCGTATAGTACGATTGATGCGGCCGTGCTAGTAAACTGCGGCGCTGTACGCATTACAAATCCCAAAGTTTTATTTGCACTCTTTACTACACTCTGAATGTGACTATGGAAATCTAATCTAGAGTCCAGCAGGAGTAAGTCGCGAATAGTTTCAACGCGACTAATAACCTTACCGTTGAGTTGGTAAGTATAGTTAAGCGTATTTTTGCTCCTACTAAAAGTAATTATTTTGCACTTTTCCGCATTGAAAGCCAATCGATTCGTTTGACTCCAATCCATGACAGCATCTATAATATATCACAATATATATATGCTCTGCAATATATCACAATCGGCAGATGAGTCAACGGCATAAAACAACTTCAGATCATCAGCAAACAATAAGCACTTGACATGGCTAACAACCGAAGGTAAGTCATTTATCATCACCAAAAATAGGGTGGGACCTAGCGTGCTGCCCTGACTCACTCCAGATCTGGTGAAGTACTCTTCAGATTGATAGCCACATATCTGCACATATTGTCTGCGAAATAACTCCCGAATAACTTGAGCAGCTGTGGTGAGAAACCAAACGTGGACAGTTTGCATAGAAGAATATCGTTGTCGACCAGGTCAAACGCCTTCTGGAAATCGAAGTAGGCGGCATCCACTTGACGAGATTGGTCCATACCGAGAAGAGCGTAGTCAACAAAGTTGGTGTTGTTGGTTGTGGTGGACCTGCCCACTCGAAATCCGTGCTGTGCATCTGCTAGTCTATTCGACATAAGCGGAGCAATGCACCTGTTAATAACGCTCTCAAAAATCTTACCAAAAACCAACAAAACGGCTATAGGTCGGAAGGTGCTTATATCCGTGGCAGTTTTTTCTTTCGGTACATGTGTAACTCTTAATACTTTCCATAGATCAGGATACACTCCATTCCGAAGAGACAAGTTAAATATGAAAAGTAGAGGCTGCTTTAGCACCGAAATACAGTCTTTTATCAGGAATGCAGGAATACCGTCTGGACCCGGTGCATCTGCAGTTTTTAATTTCCTAACAACGCCACTCAACTCACGAGGAATATAGATATATTAAGCAAATGTATACAGGTAGAGTCTTTTCCCCCGACTACTTTTCGAGCGGCCATATCAACGTCTAACAGCGGGGAGTCAGCGTGGAATATCGAGCTAAAGTGCGTAGCAAACACCTGCGCTGCATCTTGCTCTGCCAACTTTATACCGCCGGACGTATAGCAGTTAGGTCGTCGGTGGCTGCGCCTATCTTTGAGATATTTCCAGAAAGTAGCAGGGTCTCGAATAATCAACTGCTCATTGTGCCACCGTGGGAGGTTCATGTCGGGAAAGCATCGACTAATAAACCCCTAATCAGCCTCAGTATCTATACGAGAAGCTGACATTCACTGCCCGGCCGACCAGAGATGCGATCCGTCTTGTTTGCCCAAGACACGGTAAATCGGCAGCATTTCGTGGCAGTTTTCGCTACTCAGCCACGAAATGCTGGAACAACATCCCTCCGCCTATTCGTAATTCTAAACCTTAAAGTACTTTTAAGCTCCACTTCAAAAAATATCTATTTACCCTACAACTCTCCTAGCCCGTGTCGTTAACTATTTCATATATTTATGTTAGTCGTATATAGCTGTATAGCGTCACGTTAGTCTCATAAATCGTCATAATTTATCCCATATAATTATTATACAATATTCTGTTATATAGTCCGTTTCCTTAATACGCGTAGTACTTAATATGCATGCAACTTGCCACGTACAAACCTACTCCTAACTCTTCTTACAAGTAATTAAATATTATATTCTTAAATAAAATTTATGTATATACTAGGTATGTAAACGTTGATTCATCATTTTATCCCTAAATGTAGGTTGTAGTACCACGTTTGTCACTTTTTGCTGTTCGGAACTACCTTACAGCCCTGGGCTCCACGGAAGACCAGCGCTGTGGCATTGTTCAATGTCAGAGCATATGCTGAGTGGTGTCCACTTGCGGCCACTATCAGCACCACCAGCCTTCTTAAGTACATGTTATTTTTAGTTTAAGCTGGTATTTATTAAGTTTCTTTTTATATATTGTGTTTCCTAATTAAGAACGAAATTGTGATGTGGTGTTATTTTGGCTGGCAATAAATTCATTTCTATTCTATTCTATTCTATTCTATTCTAATGGTCCTCGACGCATTTTGGACGGCTCTGGGATCTCCTAGCGCCGCCCTAGCTTCATGCCTCTGACGGTCCTACTTTTTATTATTCAGCGTTTGCAGCCCCCTACTGTAACCGGGTACAGTCAAAATCAAAAAATCAAAATCAATTATTTATTCTGCAAATAAGGCCACAAGGGCACTTTTACATGTCAAACGGTAGTTTGCAATAAAATAATAATAATCGTACACAATAATAATTTAAAATTATATATAAAAGGTTACCAAACTAAATGTCACTAAGTTAATGTAAACAAAACAAAATTGCAAAATATGACCCCTCGACGTCGTGTATAGTTAATAGCAGCCAAAGTAGCCAAATATATCATAACATATCCTTACTATCACAGTAATAAAGACGTGTACTGTAATATTTGGCGGTGCTACTAACTATGATGCTGACTGTACTACCCCAAGAACCCCTTTTGGCAAGGGATACCGAAGCCGTATTCTATTGCCCGGGCCACAGGGCGCTTGGGAGAGGCCGATGTCCAGCATAGCATAGCAGCAAGAACATCCCGAATACTTCAAATTACGGAGTGAAGTCATAGAGAGACGAACAAGACCACATCTTATGTCCCTTCTGTACAAACCTCGCAGTCACAAGGACATATACAAAAGAAATGTATTTAATACAACTATAACTATTTTTAATAATTTACCAAATGATTTAAAAACATTATCGGGGAACATATTTAGACATAAATTGACGAAATGGCTGATGGATAAATGTTTTTACAGTGTAAGGGAATATCTAAATTATAAAAATCTACTGACATCTTACTGACTGATTGTATCTTATTATTATCATTATTTTTAATTCAGTGACATCTATCAATATTGTATTCTAGCGTAATTTATTAAGTATTTGTACACATGCTTGCATGTTGAATACAAGGACATTTTATACTGTAAAACCTTTTATAACTGTATTCTGACAAATAAAAACTTCTGATTCTGATTCAGCAGGGGACGTCTTTGAGCTGATATGATGATTGAATGCTTTTTCTTGTACCAATGTATTGTGTTGACGACCGGTTAGCCTAGTGGGTAGTGACGCTGCCTACGAAGCTGAAGGTCCTGGGTTCAAATCCCGGTAAGGGCAAATATTTGTGTGATGAGCATGAATATTTGTTTCTGAGTCATGGAAGTTTTTCTATGTATTTAAGTATTTCTATTTATTATATATATCGTCGTCTAGTACCCATAACACAAGCCTTACTGAGCTTACTATGGGACTAGGTCGATTTGTGTATGATTGTCCTCTAATATTTATTATTATGAATGTTGTTTTGTCTCAGGCGATTAAAGCTGCAACGGCTGCAAGGCGGGCCCGAGGACGCGAGCAAGTCGTGCTCGCTGCTCTACATCGACCAGCTCATCGACCACGAGTTTGGCGGGGACAGGATTCAGCAGTAAGTGACTTCACCTGGTTGGTAGTTTTGGTTCTTTGGGCCACATGTAATGAACAGGGCACGCCCAACTTAAGAATTTAATAGTACATAAGTCAGGCAGCAACACTAGGAATAGGCATGATGCCTCATGTTCAAATTGATAACATAGTGATGCTAAATGGATAGTAAACCATCAAATTATCGTGATAAAGTATAAATTATAAAATATAATTAAAATAAAAAACCTTGAAAGTTTAGAAAAAATATGTTTTTTTTATTTATTTCAAAGAGTAAATTAAAAGCTACCAATAGAATCCTTACGCTTTTCTAGAAACAAAATTGTACCACAAGTATGTACTTAAACGCAGTATTTCGCGACCGAAACAACAATTTACCTGATTTTCCATACTACGATTAGTACAAATATACAAATGTGACGTCACACTTGTATAGACACTCAGTATGAAGCGTTTCGCGCTGCCGCCAGCGAGGTCAATCTTTATCTCAAATTTTTAGGTATTTATGTTCTTTAATTGTAGTTGCTCCCATACAAACATTTGTTCCTCTCCAAAAACTGGTTCGAATGACGTCACAAAAAAATCTTAGTCATCATCCCTATTCTTAGATCGTAGATATTTATTTTTCAAAGGATTTCTTCATTACCAGCCGTAGGAAGTAACTTCTTAGCCACCATTTTTGAGCTACTAACCAGTATCTGATATAGCTGAAACTTAGCACACTTATTAATGTTATGGTACCACTGACCTGATCTGATGTACACCGGAGGTGGTCATATCGACTCTTAAGTTGTACACGATAAACCCGTGTTCCGCCTCATTGGAACCTTTTCAACGAGTAAAAGACAACTGTTTAAAAAAAGTACAGCCAGCAATAGAAGCTGTACTATATTTTTTTTTCAGAATCTTATTTTGTTTAAAAAAAGTACAGCCAGCAATAGAAGCTGTACTATATTTTTTTTTCAGAATCTTATTTTGTTTAAAAAAAGTACAGCCAGCAATAGAAGCTGTACTATTTTATTTTTCAGAATCTTATTTTGTTTAATAATAATAATAAAACATTTATTTCAGGCAACTAAGGCCCATAGTTACAAATACCTTACAGACTAACATAATATAATATTAAAACACTAATTATTATTTAGGCGACGAGACAGTGTGGCTCCGTTGCGTCGTCGAGTACGGTGTAGAGTTCGGCAGGTTGCCCCGACACCCGACACACGACACCCTTCGGCCACTCGTCAGCACACGCCATGGTCTCCTGCAGCGGCCGCTGACGTGTACACACAAGTGGCGGCGCCCACGCAGCCGGAACACCCTCAGCGAGTAGCATACTCGTACTCCAACACGTCATCAGCCGTGCCTGTGGCCGTGGTTAATATAGACAATATAACCTAAGAAGCGCCTGTCACCGCACCCTATGGACGCTTGTAACTCCAGTGGTGTTACATGCGCGTTGCCAAATGTGTTATTTCTATGTCGGTGGTGGAAGTCGCCACAACCAGTTTGTCGTTAAACTGACGTTGTCCATATTGTTGTAGAATGTGGGTAAATGGCGGGAGCGAGTCAGCTGGAGTGTACCCGCCGCCGTCGCTGTACTCTCTGCTGCGACTGTACCTGCTGCCCGACGTGGCCGAGGAGCACAAGCACTCGCTGGTGCTCTATCTGTTGGTGGACTACTCTATGGTCTACGAAGTCAGGTGAGTCAGCTGGAGTGTACCCGCCGCCGTCGCTGTACTCTCTGCTGCGACTGTACCTGCTGCCCGACGTGGCCGAGGAGCACAAGCACTCGCTGGTGCTCTATCTGTTGGTGGACTACTCTATGGTCTACGAAGTCAGGTGAGTCAGCTGGAGTGTACCCGCCGCCGTCGCTGTACTCTCTGCTGCGACTGTACCTGCTGCCCGACGTGGCCGAGGAGCACAAGCACTCGCTGGTGCTCTATCTGTTGGTGGACTACTCTATGGTCTACGAAGTCAGGTGAGTCAGCTGGAGTGTACCCGCCGCCGTCGCTGTACTCTCTGCTGCGACTGTACCTGCTGCCCGACGTGGCCGAGGAGCACAAGCACTCGCTGGTGCTCTATCTGTTGGTGGACTACTCTATGGTCTACGAAGTCAGGTGAGTCAGCTGGAGTGTACCCGCCGCCGTCGCTGTACTCTCTGCTGCGACTGTACCTGCTGCCCGACGTGGCCGAGGAGCACAAGCACTCGCTGGTGCTCTATCTGTTGGTGGACTACTCTATGGTCTACGAAGTCAGGTGAGTCAGCTGGAGTGTACCCGCCGCCGTCGCTGTACTCTCTGCTGCGACTGTACCTGCTGCCCGACGTGGCCGAGGAGCACAAGCACTCGCTGGTGCTCTATCTGTTGGTGGACTACTCTATGGTCTACGAAGTCAGGTGAGTCAGCTGGAGTGTACCCGCCGCCGTCGCTGTACTCTCTGCTGCGACTGTACCTGCTGCCCGACGTGGCCGAGGAGCACAAGCACTCGCTGGTGCTCTATCTGTTGGTGGACTACTCTATGGTCTACGAAGTCAGGTGAGTCAGCTGGAGTGTACCCGCCGCCGTCGCTGTACTCTCTGCTGCGACTGTACCTGCTGCCCGACGTGGCCGAGGAGCACAAGCACTCGCTGGTGCTCTATCTGTTGGTGGACTACTCTATGGTCTACGAAGTCAGGTGAGTCAGCTGGAGTGTACCCGCCGCCGTCGCTGTACTCTCTGCTGCGACTGTACCTGCTGCCCGACGTGGCCGAGGAGCACAAGCACTCGCTGGTGCTCTATCTGTTGGTGGACTACTCTATGGTCTACGAAGTCAGGTGAGTCAGCTGGAGTGTACCCGCCGCCGTCGCTGTACTCTCTGCTGCGACTGTACCTGCTGCCCGACGTGGCCGAGGAGCACAAGCACTCGCTGGTGCTCTATCTGTTGGTGGACTACTCTATGGTCTACGAAGTCAGGTGAGTCAGCTGGAGTGTACCCGCCGCCGTCGCTGTACTCTCTGCTGCGACTGTACCTGCTGCCCGACGTGGCCGAGGAGCACAAGCACTCGCTGGTGCTCTATCTGTTGGTGGACTACTCTATGGTCTACGAAGTCAGGTGAGTCAGCTGGAGTGTACCCGCCGCCGTCGCTGTACTCTCTGCTGCGACTGTACCTGCTGCCCGACGTGGCCGAGGAGCACAAGCACTCGCTGGTGCTCTATCTGTTGGTGGACTACTCTATGGTCTACGAAGTCAGGTGAGTCAGCTGGAGTGTACCCGCCGCCGTCGCTGTACTCTCTGCTGCGACTGTACCTGCTGCCCGACGTGGCCGAGGAGCACAAGCACTCGCTGGTGCTCTATCTGTTGGTGGACTACTCTATGGTCTACGAAGTCAGGTGAGTCAGCTGGAGTGTACCCGCCGCCGTCGCTGTACTCTCTGCTGCGACTGTACCTGCTGCCCGACGTGGCCGAGGAGCACAAGCACTCGCTGGTGCTCTATCTGTTGGTGGACTACTCTATGGTCTACGAAGTCAGGTGAGTCAGCTGGAGTGTACCCGCCGCCGTCGCTGTACTCTCTGCTGCGACTGTACCTGCTGCCCGACGTGGCCGAGGAGCACAAGCACTCGCTGGTGCTCTATCTGTTGGTGGACTACTCTATGGTCTACGAAGTCAGGTGAGTCAGCTGGAGTGTACCCGCCGCCGTCGCTGTACTCTCTGCTGCGACTGTACCTGCTGCCCGACGTGGCCTAGGAGCACAAGCACTCGCTGGTGCTCTATCTGTTGGTGGACTACTCTATGGTCTACGAAGTCAGGTGAGTCAGCTGGAGTGTACCCGCCGCCGTCGCTGTACTCTCTGCTGCGACTGTACCTGCTGCCCGACGTGGCCGAGGAGCACAAGCACTCGCTGGTGCTCTATCTGTTGGTGGACTACTCTATGGTCTACGAAGTCAGGTGAGTCAGCTGGAGTGTACCCGCCGCCGTCGCTGTACTCTCTGCTGCGACTGTACCTGCTGCCCGACGTGGCCGAGGAGCACAAGCACTCGCTGGTGCTCTATCTGTTGGTGGACTACTCTATGGTCTACGAAGTCAGGTGAGTCAGCTGGAGTGTACCCGCCGCCGTCGCTGTACTCTCTGCTGCGACTGTACCTGCTGCCCGACGTGGCCGAGGAGCACAAGCACTCGCTGGTGCTCTATCTGTTGGTGGACTACTCTATGGTCTACGAAGTCAGGTGAGTCAGCTGGAGTGTACCCGCCGCCGTCGCTGTACTCTCTGCTGCGACTGTACCTGCTGCCCGACGTGGCCGAGGAGCACAAGCACTCGCTGGTGCTCTATCTGTTGGTGGACTACTCTATGGTCTACGAAGTCAGGTGAGTCAGCTGGAGTGTACCCGCCGCCGTCGCTGTACTCTCTGCTGCGACTGTACCTGCTGCCCGACGTGGCCGAGGAGCACAAGCACTCGCTGGTGCTCTATCTGTTGGTGGACTACTCTATGGTCTACGAAGTCAGGTGAGTCAGCTGGAGTGTACCCGCCGCCGTCGCTGTACTCTCTGCTGCGACTGTACCTGCTGCCCGACGTGGCCGAGGAGCACAAGCACTCGCTGGTGCTCTATCTGTTGGTGGACTACTCTATGGTCTACGAAGTCAGGTGAGTCAGCTGGAGTGTACCCGCCGCCGTCGCTGTACTCTCTGCTGCGACTGTACCTGCTGCCCGACGTGGCCGAGGAGCACAAGCACTCGCTGGTGCTCTATCTGTTGGTGGACTACTCTATGGTCTACGAAGTCAGGTGAGTCAGCTGGAGTGTACCCGCCGCCGTCGCTGTACTCTCTGCTGCGACTGTACCTGCTGCCCGACGTGGCCGAGGAGCACAAGCACTCGCTGGTGCTCTATCTGTTGGTGGACTACTCTATGGTCTACGAAGTCAGGTGAGTCAGCTGGAGTGTACCCGCCGCCGTCGCTGTACTCTCTGCTGCGACTGTACCTGCTGCCCGACGTGGCCTAGGAGCACAAGCACTCGCTGGTGCTCTATCTGTTGGTGGACTACTCTATGGTCTACGAAGTCAGGTGAGTCAGCTGGAGTGTACCCGCCGCCGTCGCTGTACTCTCTGCTGCGACTGTACCTGCTGCCCGACGTGGCCGAGGAGCACAAGCACTCGCTGGTGCTCTATCTGTTGGTGGACTACTCTATGGTCTACGAAGTCAGGTGAGTCAGCTGGAGTGTACCCGCCGCCGTCGCTGTACTCTCTGCTGCGACTGTACCTGCTGCCCGACGTGGCCGAGGAGCACAAGCACTCGCTGGTGCTCTATCTGTTGGTGGACTACTCTATGGTCTACGAAGTCAGGTGAGTCAGCTGGAGTGTACCCGCCGCCGTCGCTGTACTCTCTGCTGCGACTGTACCTGCTGCCCGACGTGGCCGAGGAGCACAAGCACTCGCTGGTGCTCTATCTGTTGGTGGACTACTCTATGGTCTACGAAGTCAGGTGAGTCAGCTGGAGTGTACCCGCCGCCGTCGCTGTACTCTCTGCTGCGACTGTACCTGCTGCCCGACGTGGCCGAGGAGCACAAGCACTCGCTGGTGCTCTATCTGTTGGTGGACTACTCTATGGTCTACGAAGTCAGGTGAGTCAGCTGGAGTGTACCCGCCGCCGTCGCTGTACTCTCTGCTGCGACTGTACCTGCTGCCCGACGTGGCCGAGGAGCACAAGCACTCGCTGGTGCTCTATCTGTTGGTGGACTACTCTATGGTCTACGAAGTCAGGTGAGTCAGCTGGAGTGTACCCGCCGCCGTCGCTGTACTCTCTGCTGCGACTGTACCTGCTGCCCGACGTGGCCGAGGAGCACAAGCACTCGCTGGTGCTCTATCTGTTGGTGGACTACTCTATGGTCTACGAAGTCAGGTGAGTCAGCTGGAGTGTACCCGCCGCCGTCGCTGTACTCTCTGCTGCGACTGTACCTGCTGCCCGACGTGGCCGAGGAGCACAAGCACTCGCTGGTGCTCTATCTGTTGGTGGACTACTCTATGGTCTACGAAGTCAGGTGAGTCAGCTGGAGTGTACCCGCCGCCGTCGCTGTACTCTCTGCTGCGACTGTACCTGCTGCCCGACGTGGCCGAGGAGCACAAGCACTCGCTGGTGCTCTATCTGTTGGTGGACTACTCTATGGTCTACGAAGTCAGGTGAGTCAGCTGGAGTGTACCCGCCGCCGTCGCTGTACTCTCTGCTGCGACTGTACCTGCTGCCCGACGTGGCCGAGGAGCACAAGCACTCGCTGGTGCTCTATCTGTTGGTGGACTACTCTATGGTCTACGAAGTCAGGTGAGTCAGCTGGAGTGTACCCGCCGCCGTCGCTGTACTCTCTGCTGCGACTGTACCTGCTGCCCGACGTGGCCGAGGAGCACAAGCACTCGCTGGTGCTCTATCTGTTGGTGGACTACTCTATGGTCTACGAAGTCAGGTGAGTCAGCTGGAGTGTACCCGCCGCCGTCGCTGTACTCTCTGCTGCGACTGTACCTGCTGCCCGACGTGGCCGAGGAGCACAAGCACTCGCTGGTGCTCTATCTGTTGGTGGACTACTCTATGGTCTACGAAGTCAGGTGAGTCAGCTGGAGTGTACCCGCCGCCGTCGCTGTACTCTCTGCTGCGACTGTACCTGCTGCCCGACGTGGCCGAGGAGCACAAGCACTCGCTGGTGCTCTATCTGTTGGTGGACTACTCTATGGTCTACGAAGTCAGGTGAGTCAGCTGGAGTGTACCCGCCGCCGTCGCTGTACTCTCTGCTGCGACTGTACCTGCTGCCCGACGTGGCCGAGGAGCACAAGCACTCGCTGGTGCTCTATCTGTTGGTGGACTACTCTATGGTCTACGAAGTCAGGTGAGTCAGCTGGAGTGTACCCGCCGCCGTCGCTGTACTCTCTGCTGCGACTGTACCTGCTGCCCGACGTGGCCGAGGAGCACAAGCACTCGCTGGTGCTCTATCTGTTGGTGGACTACTCTATGGTCTACGAAGTCAGGTGAGTCAGCTGGAGTGTACCCGCCGCCGTCGCTGTACTCTCTGCTGCGACTGTACCTGCTGCCCGACGTGGCCGAGGAGCACAAGCACTCGCTGGTGCTCTATCTGTTGGTGGACTACTCTATGGTCTACGAAGTCAGGTGAGTCAGCTGGAGTGTACCCGCCGCCGTCGCTGTACTCTCTGCTGCGACTGTACCTGCTGCCCGACGTGGCCGAGGAGCACAAGCACTCGCTGGTGCTCTATCTGTTGGTGGACTACTCTATGGTCTACGAAGTCAGGTGAGTCAGCTGGAGTGTACCCGCCGCCGTCGCTGTACTCTCTGCTGCGACTGTACCTGCTGCCCGACGTGGCCGAGGAGCACAAGCACTCGCTGGTGCTCTATCTGTTGGTGGACTATTCTATGGTCTACGAAGTCAGGTGAGTCAGCTGGAGTGTACCCGCCGCCGTCGCTGTACTCTCTGCTGCGACTGTACCTGCTGCCCGACGTGGCCGAGGAGCACAAGCACTCGCTGGTGCTCTATCTGTTGGTGGACTACTCTATGGTCTACGAAGTTCTGTTGGTGGACTACTCTATGGTCTACGAAGTCAGGTCAGTTCACTGTGGTTACGTCCTGGCTCGCTTTTGAAAACTGCGATTTTATGGATCCACCATATGTCCGTTTTTATATTCCATAACCTGGACCTAAGCATGTTAGAAAAAACTCTGTCATATTGACTCCTGGCTAACAGGACAGAATAACGACAAATATAGTTGACCGATTGATTTCGACATATGGCGAATGTGTGATGGGTAAGGTGGCCAACGTTAGGCCACAGATCCATAAGCAGACCATCAGTTTGTTATTCTAGAAGTTTGTTTCGTGGGGATTTCACCAGTATATACATAGAAAGGACCTCCGGGATGGACAGACTCTATGTAGCTTGATGTCTGTTTTTGAATTTATTAGTTTGTACAAGAAAGTTTAAATAAATTGCTAATCTTGCAATGATCTCACCCAGATTGTTTCGCAAAACGGGTATTTGGCACACGGATGTTTAGATCATTAAAATTTATAGCAAATTACGGCGGACGTTCATTGTTCCATCTATATTTGCATGGATTTGATCGTATGATGCAAGTATTTCACATATTCATATTGTTATGATAAAGATTTTCTATAGTTTTAGAAATATTATGTAATGCTAATGTTATCAAGGGGATGAAACGTTTATAAGTTTCTTACTTTATTCGTATTGTAAAAAAACAACTTTTCTAGTACCACAACTTCGTGGTCTAGCATATCCTATTTATAAGGGCACACAATCTTACACAAATCGACCTAGTCCCATAGTAAGCTCAGTAAGGCTTGTGTTATGGGTACTAGACGACGATATATATAATAGATATAAATACTTAAATACATAGAAAAACATCCATGACTCAGAAACAAATATTCATGCTCATCACACAAATATTTGCCCTTACCGGGATTCCAACCCAGGACCTTCAGCTTCGTAGGCAGCGTCACTATACCCACTAGGCTAACCGGTCGTCAAAAATATTTATATGAAAACATAGCTTAATTTTAGTGAAGTCACCTTAGGCAAAAAGTAAAATTATTGTCATTATTAATTTCGGTCCATCAAATCTACTGTAGCTAAAATATTGTTAAAATTCGTTTGACTTCATCTGTCATGTAAATTTTGAGTTTGTGAGAAAGGGATACAACACATTTTAGTTAGCAAATGTCTGCTGTATTATGAATGAATAGGTTAGCTTATTTTCTCCAAATACTATTTTGGCAACTAGTGCAATTCAGTGACCTAATTTTACCAGTTATTTTTACTCGTATCATAAAGCGTAACATTTTACTATGCCATAACCTCTGTTATTGCTACATCTGTACGCAGAACCAAAGTGATCCAACTCCATATAATTATTCATATGATTTGAGTGCTTATCTCTGTATACATATGCCGTAAATTCGCGACCTATACATTCTCAGGGAATTATGCCACTTTTGACCTCAAATTACAAATGCTTCTCACGTAACACTAATATCTGAATAGATGTATTAAAAAAATATGTTATACAGGCCATTCGAAATTGATTCCGTATGTCAACGCAGCGAATACTCAAATAACGTTGTTTTTCTCGCTTTATTTTTTTTTACTATACCATGGAACGAGGACTGGATATAGGTCACTCTGGGTCTTAGTGACAGAAATATACGTGGAAACAAATATCGATTTCGAACTTCCACAAGGCGGGGATAAAGTCGGAAATTGCTAAACATTACAAAAGTCAGTCTGTATTAGTGTTTCCAATGCTCTATGTATTTATGTGTGTAGGTACGAGGCGGTGGTGCGTCGCCTAATGCAGTTCCCGACGATGTTCGGGCTGAGCAACACCGCCATCAAAGCCACGCAGGCGTTCTGGCATCTCGACCACAGGGACTTCGACGTGAGTGCTTTTATACATCACTTTGTGCGTTCATTTCAGTTCTTCAGAAGTGGCATCTGGACCATAGGGATTTTAATGTAAGTTGTGTTCAATTAAACATCTCCACATCGCGGACCTTCACCTTGCGTGATTTAGAATTTTTTATTACGATGACCTTCATTTTTTATACCACAATGATTAAACATGAGCGTGGACTGCCGGCAAATTCTACGGCACTTACAAGTAACAATCTAGGAAGATTGTCATTTTTGCGTAATTTTACTGGTATGAGATTTTGTCTGCAATGTTAACTTGTGCACTGTAAAATTGCAGGATAGAGCTATAATTCTCTTCTGCTTATTTAAGAGCTAAGCTCTTGTCGGTGTAGCTCAAAGTAGGCCCTCCATCTACTCCGATCCCAAGCAACCTCTTTCACATCTCGATACGACCTAACATCAACTCTTTTTTTGAGTTGCTCTATGTAGTTTATTCTCGCTTCCTGGTACAATGGTAAGTAGCGCGGTGATAGTCGTAATGTATGGACGCTTGCAACCCTATACCTACATAGGTGTCGCATGCGCATTGCCGACATTCGTATTAGACCGGATTGCCGTTGATAAACTTACGAGTCCTGCTTGGAGCACTTTCAAGTACATTTTTGTCAATCATAAATATCATAATTATTTGTTCCAGTTCGCCCTCGACCAACTGCAGTGCCTAACCGGCAACACCCTCTCGGAGTGGCAACACCACGTGGTGCTCTCCTCCCTCCTCGCACAGAACATGTCGCAGGCCGCCCTGCAGTACCTGCACGTGCGCAAACCCGCACCCATACAACACCTCAACAACAACAACAGGGTCAATGACCATGACAAGCTGGAAGATTGGCAGTCGTGCTGCGACCTGTATCTAGCGAGGAAGCTGGTGTATGAAGCACTTGATGTGGTCAGGATGTGTGTGCAAAACGCGAGCTGTTTGGAAGAAAAGTTGCATGTTTTGAACATATTTTTCAAAGGTAAGATTTACTGTATTTTGGACAGTATATTTTACTAAATATACTGTCCACTTGGACCAGTGTTTGTTACAATGTAAGAAATTAAAATAGGGTCAATTGCCATTAAGCTGCAAAATTGGCAGTCGTGTTGGTGTATGAAGCGTTAGATGTCAGAATGTGTGCAAAATGCGGCAAGCTTGGAGGATAAATTACATGTGTTGAACTTCTTCTGGTATTGTTATGGATAAGGTATATCATGTATGGTAAGATTCGCATTAATAAAGACAGTATATTTAGTAGTTAAAATGTAAATAATAACAACAGGGCCAATGACTATGATAAGCTGGAAGAGTGGCAGCTATACAAACCTAAGGTGTGTGCACACTGCTTCACATTTATACTATTAATATGACTAGGCTTTGCGCGTGATTGTGGCCGCGTAAGTAATCGTGTGCCTTTAGAGGAATACATATTATACATAGACCAGTTCCTGGTCCCGCACGATAAAAACTATTGACACGAGAAGAGGAAGAAGAGGACATTGATGCCATCACCGTCAGGAGTAGATTATTTTTCTAAACTTCTAATTTGATGTGGGGGAGTGCCACAAGTCGACCAAAATTCAGGACATTGTCGACCCGTCTGTAAGTTTGTCGTGGTCTTTACTTCCAGGTTGTCGTAACACGGGCCAGCTGTCGAAGATCCTGCAAGTGACGCTGCTGCCGTTCGAAGAAGACGCATTCGTCCGATACTTGGAGAAGTGCAACGACCCGTACACCTCGGATATACTCATCATGTACTACTTGCAGCAGAACAGGTACATTGATGTTTTATCAAAAGTATGTTGTAGTAAAGGCTAGAAAGTAGATGGACGAGTGGGTTCGAGGTCCGAGCCGCTAGGTGAGGACCTCGAAGGAGACGAGTCCATTTATTGCACTTTTTGCCGAGACATTACATAGTGCTTTTCACGCCTACTGCGAGGAAATTGCAAATAATTATAATTATAAGTCAAAATTAAGTTCCAAATGAAAGATCATAATATGAGACACTAGCGCGGTCGCGCGCGTGTGGGGGGTGGGGGGCAGCGCGCGCGACGGGCCGGCCCGCGCGCTGCCCCCGGGCCGGCGGCGGGGGCGGGGGGAGCTGTGATTGGTGAATCGCTGTTCAAACTGTCCAACAATAACAACCACTACTACAATGAAACATTGTAGTAGTAATGGTTCAGGTGCTACAGCTTCTGCCTACTTTCCAGCTTGGTTTTAGACCATCTATTGCCACATTTCCGAACAGTGGCGTGAAAACAACATAACTAGCCTTAGAGCGGCAGCGGTGAGATCGTGGCCTCTCGAGCTGTTAGGATGGTAACCTATCGAAGTTTCGAAAAACGCTTGCCCGATTTTCACTTGTCCGAAAACGGTTAACCGAATTCTTATAATCCATATACTTTGTTTACCATACTTTTGAAATGTCGCTGGTTTGTTTTCCCACATTATCGTTTTCCCGAAAGTCAATAACCAGAAGAACGATTGCCAACTTTATTATTTGATAACCGATTTGTTAACCACCTTTTCATAATTCCGATGCTACGTAAAATCACTAAAATTTAAATCTCATTTTCCATAATATCATTTTACCACCACGATTAGCCCTACAGAAGTGCACTTTAAAATTGCGATGCCAAAATAAACTTTTGCTAATAAGTGGGTTAGGTTAGATTTAAAACTGTGACCTTACAAAACAAACAATTTATAGAAAAGAGGCTTAGATTAGGTCCAAAAGCAAAACATTTAAGCAACTAGAGTGCTGCACGAGTCCTTTAAAATGCCAAAAAGGGGGGCTCAGAGGCGAAGCCCCCGCAGTAAAAAAACAACAAATGATCGTAACAATGGTTCTATTTGTAGGTTAGGTTAGGGTTAGCTTGTGTCCCTTAGAGCGGAAATAGGCACCCCGCGAAACAGGGTGACGTCGACACGCTGGCGGTTAGGTTAGGTTACACGCTACAATTTCGATCTTTTATATAGCGGGATAACAATATTTCAGACTTAATACTTTTCGGCACCAAAAACTACCTAGTTGACAAATGATCCTTCGGAATTTTAATAAGTGTCTATTCGAATCATAAGCGAAATAAAATTGCAACGAACTGAGAATTGGGAAGATAATAATATGGGAAATGTAATTTCGGGCAAACAAAAATTCGGCCAACTAATAAAAAGGGAAACGTTTTCGGGATTTTAATATTCGGAATTACGATTTTCGAGCTTATGATAGGTAACCGTTGGGACTTACGCGAGACACGGGTTCGCTCACACACACCAGTACAGAAATTAAAACTTATAAAGTGGGCTTTCAAGTGTAGTTACCGATTTCTGAATACATATACGAGAGGTGGTATTTCTGCTGTCTTAAGTGGAGGCATTTTTCTAATTAATATACTCCAAATTTCAGTATGAAATTCCGCTGTGTCTATACTACTCTCTTAAAACTATTAAAGGCCCTAATCAAATCCCTAATAGGTATAACGCACGGTGAATTTTTGCAGCGATACTAACATGATGCACCTAATAAGCAAGTTGATGCAAATCTCGCGATAGACTCGCGTTCGCGAACCACGCGTTTGTTTCGCTCTAAAAAGCCGCTTTATGTTGCTCTTACAACAATACGTTCACACAGATACCTAGAAGCACAACAACACAACAAAAATCTCCGTCACAACAAGCGTCCGAAAGATATCTCGGCATCAGCCGAGTCCATCCTAGACGTGATGGACCGAGAGAGCGCTCGGGACACGCTGGTGGAAGTCGTGTGCGCGTCTCTGCCCACTATAGCTACTAAGGTCGCCCGAGCCGCGCTTAGCGATGACTATGAACCGCACAGTGAGTATTATAATAAGCAACTTGGCTGTGTCTAGAGATACTTGGGCAACAACACAACAGCACGCGTTCGGAAGACATCTCGTCATCAGCCGAGTCCATCCTAGACGTGATGGACCGAGAGAGCGCTCGGGACACGCTGGTGGAAGTCGTGTGCGCGTCTCTGCCCACTATAGCTACTAAGGTCGCCCGAGCCGCGCTTAGCGATGACTATGAACCGCACAGTGAGTATTATAATAAGCAACTTGGCTGTGTCTAGAGATACTTGGGCAACAACACAACAGCACGCGTTCGGAAGACATCTCGTCATCAGCCGAGTCCATCCTGGACGTGATGGACCGAGAGAGCGCTCGGGACACGCTGGTGGAAGTCGTGTGCGCGTCTCTGCCCACTATAGCTACTAAGGTCGCCCGAGCCGCGCTTAGCGATGACTATGAACCGCACAGTGAGTATTATAATAAGCAACTTGGCTGTGTCTAGAGATACTTGGGCAACAACACAACAGCACGCGTTCGGAAGACATCTCGTCATCAGCCGAGTCCATCCTAGACGTGATGGACCGAGAGAGCGCTCGGGACACGCTGGTGGAAGTCGTGTGCGCGTCTCTGCCCACTATAGCTACTAAGGTCGCCCGAGCCGCGCTTAGCGATGACTATGAACCGCACAGTGAGTATTATAATAAGTAACTTGGCTGTGTCTAGAGATACTTGGGCAACAACACAACAGCACGCGTTCGGAAGACATCTCGTCATCAGCCGAGTCCATCCTAGACGTGATGGACCGAGAGAGCGCTCGGGACACGCTGGTGGAAGTCGTGTGCGCGTCTCTGCCCACTATAGCTACTAAGGTCGCCCGAGCCGCGCTTAGCGATGACTATGAACCGCACAGTGAGTATTATAATAAGCAACTTGGCTGTGTCTAGAGATACTTGGGCAACAACACAACAGCACGCGTTCGGAAGACATCTCGTCATCAGCCGAGTCCATCCTAGACGTGATGGACCGAGAGAGCGCTCGGGACACGCTGGTGGAAGTCGTGTGCGCGTCTCTGCCCACTATAGCTACTAAGGTCGCCCGAGCCGCGCTTAGCGATGACTATGAACCGCACAGTGAGTATTATAATAAGCAACTTGGCTGTGTCTACAGATACTTGGGCAACAACACAACAGCACGCGTTCGGAAGACATCTCGTCATCAGCCGAGTCCATCCTAGACGTGATGGACCGAGAGAGCGTCCGGGAAACGCTGGTGGACCTCAAAAGTTGATACATGTCTACAAATTATTGATTAACATACTGAAGTGGTAAATATAGTCGCCTTTTAGAAGCCATCAAATGCCTCACTGATGGTTATCTGAATATAGTGTCCAGCCGCCCGCAAGCCAATTAAAAGGCATTCTTGCTTTGAAGATGATTTATACCATGCTAAATTCGAACATAGTTGCATTTGTTTTGTTCGTTCGATTCTGAAACAAAACAAACTACTCTATTTCCTAATATTGGGTGTTTCATTATATATTGTTCTTATTGATAGTGTCAAAACGCCAACAGTTGAAAGATTGTCATTGATTTCATTGTCATAATTGTATTTCAGTTTTTGCGGCAAAACCGATGTCGGTGTACGTTCAAGCGAAGTCTCCTAAAAACACGTTCACCTACAAGTCATCGTTTATTCAGGTACGCACCTTTCGTATTCGCAGTCTTTATAACATTGTGTTAATTTCACCGAGTAAATAGCCAGGTAAATTGGTAGTTATATTTGGGAGCTCGTGAGGCCGTTTCAAGTTAAAACTCGGGTTACTTTTACTTAACTTGAATGATTAACACATAAATGAGTGTACAGTTTGAAGTTAAAAACGCAACTAACTAGTTAAAAACTAGCACTCATTCAGCGGTGGTCTCGGGCCGCCTGCGCGTGCGCGCTCGGCATAACATCCCGATGCAATGTCAGCGTTTATATATTCACTGCCACGGCCCGGGACCCAGCATACATAACATCCCGATGCAATGTCAGCCTTTATATATTCACTGCCACGGCCCGGGACCCAGCATACATAACATCCCGATGCAATGTCAGCCTTTATATATTCACTGCCACGGCCCGGGACCCAGCATACATAACATCCCGATGCAATGTCAGCGTTTATATATTCACTGCCACGGCCCGGGACCCAGCATACATAACATCCCGATGCAATGTCAGCGTTTATATATTCACTGCCACGGCCCGGGACCCAGCATACATAACATCCCGATGCAATGTCAGCCTTTATATATTCACTGCCACGGCCCGGGACCCAGCATACATAACATCCCGATGCAATGTCAGCGTTTATATATTCACTGCCACGGCCCGGGACCAGCATACATAACATCCCGATGCAATGTCAGCCTTTATATATTCACTGCCACGGCCCGGGACCCAGCATACATAACATCCCGATGCAATGTCAGCGTTTTTATTTTCACTGCCACGGCCCGGGACCAGCATACATAACATCCCGATGCAATGTCAGCCTTTATATATTCACTGCCACGGCCCGGGACCCAGCATACATAACATCCCGATGCAATGTCAGCGTTTATATATTCACTGCCACGGCCCGGGACCAGCATACATAACATCCCGATGCAATGTCAGCCTTTATATATTCACTGCCACGGCCCGGGACCCAGCATACATAACATCCCGATGCAATGTCAGCGTTTTTATTTTCACTGCCACGGCCCGGGACCAGCATACATAACATCCCGATGCAATGTCAGCCTTTATATATTCACTGCCACGGCCCGGGACCCAGCATACATAACATCCCGATGCAATGTCAGCGTTTATATATTCACTGCCACGGCCCGGGACCCAGCATACATAACATCCCGATGCAATGTCAGCGATTATATATTCACTGCCACGGCCCGGGACCCAGCATACATAACATCCCGATGCAATGTCAGCGTTTATATATTCACTGCCACGGCCCGGGACCCAGCATACATAACATCCCGATGCAATGTCAGCGTTTATATATTCACTGCCACGGCCCGGGACCCAGCATACATAACATCCCGATGCAATGTCAGCGTTTATATATTCACTGCCACGGCCCGGGACCCAGCATTCATAACTTGCTCGCGTCTGTGTTTTTTGAAGTGAAAACTTCTTTAGCGGCGCTGAGCACTTTTTGGGATGGGGAAAAATTGTTAAATACGCGACAGAGTTTTGTGACGTCAGATGTGAAGGAGGTCACTTTTTGCTACTAGCCGATTCGACTTCATTCAAAACTGAACGCTATTCGTAAGAGTATAAAGCCGTTAAACACTTTTTGCAATAGCATATTCTTCAAATAAATTTGTAATTTTCACCAACGCGTCCTTCACCGTTTTGCTATTGAGAAAATTCGAATAGTTCGAATTTGGACGTTATTCCTAAATAGATAAAGCTTTGAAAAGTATTTACCAACGGCAAAAACAAATAGATATTTTGGTCGCCGCTGTCGGCGTCGTCTTGGCTTGGCTGGTGTTGGCGCCGGCGGGGCGGGCTCGCCGGGCCTCGGCACGCGCCCGGGCCCGTGCGCCGAGCTACTCAAGCAACTCGTGTTGAGGCACGATGCCGACGTGTTTGCCGATACCTGGCAAACCCTGCTCACTCAAATAAGTGCCCTTACTAACATGTATTGTTGATAGTAGGTAGCAACGTGCCTAGATTACTATGTAAGGTTTATTATCTCATTTAACTTATTAAGCGCAGTTTTTAAATTAAGTCCGCGCCTTGGTACTTTACTGTAAGCCTATAATTGTAATGTGTAAGAAATAAATAAATACATTTCTTCGTCTCCTTCATCAATTTTGCTGAGTTAAGTTGAACTATAGCGCACACTAATAAGATTGTTATTCGACATATTGGCACGCAGGGGGAGAGAGGAGGAAGGGATTTTTTTTTGAAAAATTAAAATTATTCAAGTTTTTCTTCTGCCGGCACTCCCGAAGTGCAACCCGGTCTTTTTACACACGAAAAATAACAAAAAATGTAACATTACAGGAAATATCCTAACTCATTACATTTTTTTTTAAGAGACTGACTGAAATAGACACGTTCGTACGTTTCCGTGAAAATACGATGGAAATAGTTATTTGATATGCAAGGCTGCAAAGTTGTTGATTGGCGCAAGTGCTTGTAGTGAAGCCGAGCTAGCGAAGGATTGTAAGATTGAACCAAGAGCGAAGCGAATGGTTCAAAAGTACAATCCTGAGCATAACGAGGCTTTCAAGGCACGAGACGCCAAACAACTTTGCTGCCGAGCGAAACACACAACTTTTCACCTCACCACCGCGAGGAAAATTGTAAATGTAATGGAAGTAATTTGGACCTTATATTCATTTTCAATAAAGGTTTGTTTACATCTCACAAAGATATAGCATTTTATAATTATTAAATGTAACATAAACATTTTTGCATCTTTAAATAACTCGACCCTTACCTACACTAAAAAAGTCAAGGTATTGTTGGGTACCCACGGGTAAACTAATAATAACTCAAATACGCTTATTTCACTTTTTCCGCTAAATTAGCAGGCATTAAAATTCATATATGTATATCTTCTGCACTAAAATCTATAAATAACCACCATTATTTTGGTTTTACTGTGGCTTTAAAACAAAACAAAATTAAATGTAGGTACATGAGTTTTTTCTTAAATTAACTTTTCTAACGGTGCGTTCCAAATTTGGAAAAAGCGAAAATTGTTGAAATATAAAACTACATATTTTATAATTATTTATTCGTATTGTATCCCTATAACTCAGTCTAAAAATTTGATATTTCGTATGTAATTAAGAAAGAATAAGTATTATTAATTTAATTGTATCAAAATAACAATTAATTATTGGCATAACACCATCAGTTTCTGAACGCAGGATAATGACCTCTCATTCTGTATAGAAAAAATTTGGATCTGGCGATAGACCGTCACGTTCCAAATTCAAAAACTCTTTCCACGCTAGCGGATATAATGGGCTTTTGGGCGCAGATTTTGAGCGATAAAGCAAGCCTTTTCGAGCCGGTGAGGTGAAATAGTACATTGTTTACCGAGGGGCGTAAGTGGAATATTGCGAACAAGAGTCTATCAGAAGCCCGACGCCGAAGGCGGAGGGCTTTTGATGACTCGAGTTTGCAATATTTTTACGCCCGTGTTATACACAATGTTTTTCATCACATTTGCGAGGAAACAAATACATTTTAGATGAAATGAATACAAATCGTAATAAAAACTGCAACATGTCAGTCGTCCATTTTGTTGAATTTGACGTGAGGCGCGTATGGCAAAGACCCTTCGGTATACAGCCACGATTTGAAAACACTTAAAAACATTTTACATAGACACTAAATAACAACATATTAAATCTGTAAATAATTCAGTTAAACATCTTTAAGTAGTGTTTTAAGTTAAAATTTATTTATAAATACGTTTTCAGACATCGTATTTGATATAAAACCTCTTTGCTTTGTAACTGCCGCAAGAGTGACAGATACAATTTAAGAAAAAAACCATTACGCCCGTGGGCGTAACACAGGCTATTACAGCTCTGTATGTCTGCGCATTATGAAGCCCTTTTCGAGCAAGTGTGATGAAAATAATTTTACAATGCATGTGCTCGAAAAGAGCGTTTTCCAAGCACTAAAATCGTGCGGAAAGTGCCACTTTTTCGCACTAGTGCTTTTTACTTTTCAATTTTTTTTTAATTTTCAAGTCCGTCGTCAGCCCGACAAAGAGTTTTTGTTACTCGAGAAAAGTTTTACAAATATTTCAATTACACGTTTTCTTTCATATAAGAGGTACATAAATACTAATAACGTTTAAAATGATTTATTAATGTTTATGAATTTTGAATTTGGTCAATAAATTAATTAATTTTTAATATTAATTTAATGTGTTTGGCTGAACGCATATCATTCTTATGCCTTTTACAATACGACAGTATGGCGGCTTGCACATGCGCAATGCGCATATGTATCTAAAAGCCCGCCATTGTTGTTTATTGTGAGTTTTGTGTAGTTATTTTATGTAAATATGTTAAAAAGGTCGAGTGAAAGTGAGTAATCAATAATAATAATGATTTATTGCGCTTCAATAGTGTCAGTATGTTTCTTAGAACTACGACGGTACAGTGTATTTTTGTTGTTTAATATAATATTGAGTTACTCAAAATTAATTGTGTTCCAAAACCACAATACAATGGTTTTAACTTTTAAGTGAATAAGCTTGACAGCAAAAGATGTGAAGAAGTTGTTAAATGCAATTCCAGATAATAAGTAGGTACGTGACAAACTACCTGGGTTCTTCAAGTTTAATCTATTTTAAACCAACATTTCAACATTTAATATATTTCCTCACACAAGGCATAGTAAAATGTTGTATGATACACGCGCGTAAAGATGATTTCCGACTCGTGTCGAATTATACATTCGCTCGCTTCACTCGCTCATGTATAAAAATGACACTCGTCGGAAATCACCTACTTTCCACACTTGTAGCATAAATAACTATTACAGTACATATGGTGCTACTTTCCCGCACTAGTGCGGAAAAGAGCACTTTTCGCGCATATGTCGAAACTTCAAAGAGCCATATGTACAGTAAAACGTTGTACGATACACGTGCGAATAGGTAATTCGTAACTCGTGTCGATTTAAAACACTCCCTTCGGTTGTGTTTTAATTTATCACCACTCGTTGCGAATTTCCTATTTTCGGCACTTGCATCGTAAATAACTATTAAAATGCGTTCAGAAAACCGTAGGAAATTACCAGCATTATTACAACCAATTTTACTATGAGAACTTTCTTATCTGTGGTAGTAGGTAAAATCTGTACTGTAATGTTATTACAGTACAGATTTTTGTAAGGTTATGAGTTTGGAACAGCTGACAAAACTCAAGTGGGTCTCTATTCTAGTATCCATAGATATTAAAACAGTTATCGATGCGAAACGTCAATTCAGTATGTTTTTTAATATCAATCGCACGACATTTGATCAAGAGTGACATGAGAATAGGGACTTCATTCGTTTGTCTATGATTTAAAAAAAACATTCGCCTAGACGTAGGATCGAATTGCCGCCATTACTGTTGTCATTTTCTTTGTTGGTTTTTGCTATTACGAAAGTAGAATTGTGAAAAGTTGTTTGTAATTCACATTTTAGTTGAAAATATGAGTAGTAGTGACTCCGAGAACGATATGAACACTCCGCCGGTATCGTAAATGCAGCCACGATTGCAACAAAGATATTTTACAGGTAGCACTATAGTAGCAATGCGGGTCATTTTCCTACGGCTTCTGAACCCATCTTAGAGTACTTATGATATGTGTGTAGATAAAGTAGTGTATGCAACTGTACATAATTTAGCCTTAAAACACTCTTGTGATCCTATTATGAAACTCGCTGCCGCTCGTTTCATAAAACCACACTCGTGTTTTGAGGCCTCTGATTATGTATCAGTTGCATAAACTACTAATGCACTACATCTGTATACAACTTATGTAACTTTATCCAAGAGGTCCCGGGTTCGAATCCCGGTAAGGGCATTTATTTGAGTGATGAGTACGAATATTTGTTCCTTAGTCATGGACGTTTTCTATGTGTTTAAATATTTATAAGCTGGAGCGCCTACAAAATGTATGTATCAGATATATATTTGGTCTACGCAAGTATGATCATATCCCCGAATCCCGTTCTAAGCTTCGGTGGTTACCGATTCGCCGGCGCAGGGACGTGCATATCCTGTCATTACTTTTCAACACACTGTTCAGCCCTACTTCCCCTCCTTATCTTTCTGAGCGGTTTAGTTATATGGCAGACGGCAGTGGCCACCGCTTGCGGTCGAGTGCTAACCTTACTCTTGCTGTACCGTCTAAAAAGACGCGAACATACTCCAGATCTTTTACCGCGCGCGCTGTTAAGTTGCGGAATGAGTTGCCTTTGTCGCTGAGGCAGTCGCGTTCTGTTGCGTCACTTAAGATCAATTTGAAGAAGTTGTTGCTTTCTAATGACTTGTGAATTGGTTGAATACAGTATTTATTTATTTATTGTATATTTGCGATATATATTACATATGATAGGGTGTATTCTATTTTGTATTGTGTATTTATACACTCACCGGCAGAAAATTTGGCCCAAATTAGAAAAATGCATTTCATTATGTAAAACATTATTTAATCTACTCAATTTATAGTTTGAAATCACGAAAAGTATTTGGGCCAAATATTTCTGCCGGTGAGTATAATATGTATTGGCATGTTTTTATTTTTCTAGAGTTGCTACCTATTAGGTTTTGTTTTTATTTTCTCTGTGTGTTTTTGTACACGGTATAAGTTTGCCTATCTCGTTCTACATACCTTCCTCTCAATGGCTCAAAGGTTAGCTGGAAGAGATCCCTTTAACCTGTTATTGTGTACAAAAAAGTGCTTACATACATACATACATTTATTTATCTATATAAGTATGTTATTCGTCGTCTAGTACCCATAGTCCAAGCTTTGCTTAGTTTGGGACTAGGTCGATTTGTGTAAGATTGTCCCCTAATATTTATTTATTTCCATTTATTTATATCTCCGATGAATACGTAATGCATATGGTTCCAGGACACGATAGAGAACGCGAGTGAGACCTGGCTGAACCGGCCGAGGATGCGGCGCGGCATCAAGCGAGTCGTCAACATCGAGGACACGCCCTTCATCTGCACCCCCAAACTGGCCAGGACCAAGAGGTGACAACCCTAAGCTAATGTAAACCAACTAGCTAATGTAACGTTCAAATTATCGTGTTGATAGGACGATACATCGGGGATTTGGCTCTCCTGCTTGCATTAATGCATTTCTCATTGTAGTGCGAGCGAGCCCCATCAACCGTAAGTAATTAACATAATATGCTCAGGTCTATGTTACGGAAATTGTGTAATAGGGTGTTAGAATAATGAAGACGTTTAAACGTTTATTTTTTTCAGATGAGGAAGAATTGTACATACATATTATACTTGGTTCTTTGTAAATGAATTCTTCAAAGGGGTTCTGACGATTTCGGTAACCATTTGGAACGCAGAGGGTTTATTGGGGCGAAAACTCGAACTTTGTTTTTATGGAAAAGCATGCAAATTGTTTAGCAAACTCCGGTTCCTCCTTATCATCAAAAGACGTCTACTGCTGGACACTTCCTCCCCAAAGAGTGCCATAGCGACCGGTCCTGCGCCACTCGCATCCAGCCGACTTTCGCGACGTTTATCAGGGGCCGTAGACAAGGTTACAATCGACAAGCGCTAACGCTAACGAATAAAATGTATGGGAATGACAGATGCCGACGAAACACTTTTCGTTAACATCTGTCATTCCCATACATTTTATTCGTTAGCGTTAGCGCTTGTCGATTGTAACCTTGTCTAGGCCCCCAGGTCTCAGTTACTCATGTTGCGCCTTCCGAGTACCATGAATATTAAATAATGTATCTCGTTGTATGTATCGTGTTTATATTTCATACCAAGTTGCAAAAATGTTGATAAATAGCTACCTTTCAATACGCGATCTATTACTTATCGCAGAGATTCAGAGAACACCTATATGAGCTATGCAGTATAGTATAGTCTTTGAATGAAAAGGCAAGTGTCAATACACGGTGTAGTAATGTCACAGAATAATGCATTACAAAGCGAAAGCGAGTTTAGCGAGTTTATGCATGCGGGCGGGCGCGACGTGCGTGTTGCTCGGAGTTGGATCGGTGTCTGCCGCTGCCGCTCGACCGGGAGCGGGAGCGGGAGCCGCCCCGCCCCCCGCGCGTACGGAGGGGGAACGACTACGGTAGTGATGCGCCACACATCTTTACTTCATCATTGGAATACTTCATCAACTAAACCAACTCAATATAAATTTCACTCATTCTGTCACGTCCAACTTATGTACACAGTTATACAATAAAAATATTGTATTTTATTCTATTCAGCATATTCTCCTCGTTTCAATCGGAGTGTCGGCCCCCGAAGCGTCCCCGGCTCGATCCTCCCGGGGCGGGGGCGGGGACTCCTCGCGGCCGCGCCGAGCAGCTCCCCGCCAGCCAGCAGCTGGCCGCGCTGCTGGACATGCCGGAGGTGCACACCCCGGGGAAGAACACCTACGACAGGAGCGGGGCTGGGACGCCGCACAGTATACTCAAGGTAAAGGCCAATCTAACATAATACTACATTACTACAGAGGCAGGAACGTAAGGGGCTGCCGGCCGAGTGTAGCTAGGTCGGATAGTTATGAGGCTGGCAACCCCTTTTCACGCCGTGGTATGTATAATGCTTTTCTCAAACATGCTATGAAATAAATTAATAAAGCTCCAAAAAATCAAACTTCAATTTTCATGGCTGAACACCGTGATCCTGTGCCACAAATTGTGGAATGGAAATTAATAAACCGGCCAAGAGCGTGTCGGACGACGCACAATGAAGGGTTCCGTGCCTATTAAAAAGGTCGTATCGTTACTGAAATCTTATAGCACTTACGTCCGTTTCTTTAAGGAAGGCAGTTTTTTAGAAATATCTCAAAAACTTTTGAACCGATCTTGTTCAAAACAATTTTCGCTGAAAGAATTTAATAAGCCCTATGTCCTTGAAATTATTCATATTTTTAAAATACACGGTTCAAAAATTAGAGGGGGGGGGGGCACAATTTTAGTGACTTTCGGGGCGATTATCTCCGAGTCTATTCACCTAATCAAAAAAATTGCTGAGAAACCGTATAATGATTTTGAAAGGCCTATCGTTTGATGTGCCACACGTGGGCTTGCAAAGAAAAAAAAAATGTTAACTTTCAGTTTAATGTATGGAGTGCACCCCTAAAAAATGTTTTAAGTGTATACTTCTTTAGCGGCGCTGAGCACTTTTTGGGATGGGGAAAAATTGTTAAATACGCGACAGAGTTTTGTGACGTTAGATGTGAAAGAGGTCACTTTTTGCTGCTAGCCGATTCGACTTCATTCAAAACTGAACGCTATTCGTAAGAGTATAAAGCCGTTACACACTTTTGGCAATAGCATATTCTGCAAATAAATTTCTAATAATACGAACGCGTCCTTCACCGTTTTGCTATTGAGAAAATTCGAATAGTTCGAATTTGGGCGTTATTCCTAAAGAGATAAAGCTTAGAAAAATATTTACCAACGGCAAAAACAAATTGATATTTTGGTCGCCACCGTGCACCGCCATCTGCTGTTCTTGCAAATTCGAATACTTCGAATTTAGACGTTATTCCTAAAGAGATAAAGCTTTGAAAATATTTGGCAATGGCAAAAACAAATTGGTATTGTGTTTGCCGCCGCCCGCGCGCCCGTCGGCGCGCCGGACCCCGGCACCGTGGCGCCGCGGCGGCGCGTTGGGCCCGTCGCACCCAACGTGCCCGCGGCCCGTCCGCCTAAATAATTGATCATTGTTTATAAATTTGCGCCAAATTCATTTTTAGGGTGACACCGTAAGATGTCACGTGACCTGATCGAAAAACTGTTACAATGTTATTGAGTTTTCACTTCTGCCGGCACTCCCGGAGTGCAAACCGGTCTTTTTTTTTAAGAATTTAATTACAAAACTATGTAGCGGTTAAAAAATACACCTATCCTCAAAATTTTATTCAAATACACCTTATAGTTCGAGTAAAATGCCTGTCACATACGGACGGACAGACAGACAGACAGAGAAACAGACAGACAGACAGACATGACGAATCCATAAGGGTACCGTTTTTTGCCATTTGGCTACGGAACCCTAAAAAGACCATCTTGCAGGCCTAAGCCTCCAATTTTGTATGAAATGCCATTACGTACGAGGGGCGGCTGAAAAGTAATCTCCTTGGTTAAAAAAATATGCGAAAATGATACTGGCTGAAATGCATTCTTGTTCTTTGGTTATTCTTTTTTTGAATTATTTGACGTTCATTTGTTTTTTCCGTTCCATTTTTCTACAATTCTCGAATGTTTGCGACATATCGGTTGAAAAAATGAATATCGCTAAAATTGAACATCGTGCAGTGATTAAATTTCTAACAAAAGAAGGAAATACTCCCTCACAGATCCGAGAACGTATGATGTGTGTGTTCGGTAGTTCGTGCCCTTCCGAATTTACTATAAAGTTTTGGTCTAAACAATTTAAACTCGGTCGTGAGAGCTTGGAAGATGACGCTCGTAGTGGAAGGCCGGTTTCTGCCGTTACAAACGAAAATGTAGCCAAAGTTAAAAAAATAATTTTAGAAGACCGACGAGTGAAGCAGTGGGAGATTGCTAGAGATGTGGGCATCAGTAAAGAAAGAGTCAATGAGATAATTCATGTGCATCTGAATATGTCCAAGGTGAGTGCACGTTGGGTCCCCAGAATGTTAACGGCGTTTGACAAGGACCGACGTGTCAAATGTTGTGAGGAGTTTTTGGAAATGAGTCGAGGTAATGAGGAAGAAATTGTTTCTAAAATGGTGACGTGTGATGAGACCTGGATTCGACAGTGGGACCCCGAAAGCAAACAAGAGTCTTTGCAGTGGAAATTCAAGGATGAGAAGCCTCCTCGGAAGTTTAAGGTCAGGCCGTCGGCAGGCAAACTTATGGCTACCGTATTTTGGGATACAGAAGGAATTTTACTAATAGATTATTTACCAAAAAAAAGGACAATGAATGCTGAATATTATTCCAGCTTACTGCATCAGTTACGAGACGCGATAAAAGAAAAGAGGAGGGGTAAACTTAGCAAAGGGATCCTGATTTTACACGATAATGCACCTGTGCATACCGCCCGCACAACAATGCTTACCATGAAGGAATTAGGGTTCGATGCCGTTAACCATCCACCTTACAGTCCAGACCTAGCCCCATGCGACTATTTTTTATTTAGACACCTCAAAAAAGATCTCCGAGGAAGACGATTTCTGACCGATGACGAAATGAAGGCTGCAGTTAGTGACTTTTTTGACGAGAAACCGAAAGATTTATTTTTTCATGGGTTAATGTCAATATTTGACAAATGTAATAAGTGTATTTCACTAGCAGGAGACTATATTGAAAAATAAAAAAAATACATACATGACAGTCTTTTGTTTCATACTTAGGTAGATTTCTTTTCAGCCGTCCCTCGTATATCTCGTCTCGGTCCCCCCGAAACGTGACACTTCGAAGCCCATTATGAAGAACACAACGTCAATATTTCATTGCATGTTTGAGAAAAAATATTGAAATATTATGGGACAATCTATATACATAGATTGAGTTACAATGTTAACAGTATTAATACTTGGAGGCATGCATGTCAATCCTGCAACGACGTTGTCCCCAGATAAGAACCTCTGCGCTGGACCGCGAGGCGCCGTCCCCGGTGGAGTCGCGCTACCTCGGGGACAGCGACGACGAACTGCTGGACACGGCCAGCAACCACACACACTACAGCGACTCTACCAACAAGTAAGCTAAAGCTAACACGTCCCCGGTGGAGTCGCGCTACCTCGGGGACAGCGACGACGAACTGCTGGACACGGCCAGCAACCACACACACTACAGCGACTCTACCAACAAGTAAGCTAACACGTCCCCGGTGGAGTCGCGCTACCTCGGGGACAGCGACGACGAACTGCTGGACACGGCCAGCAACCACACACACTACAGCGACTCTACCAACAAGTAAGCTAAAGCTAACACGTCCCCGGTGGAGTCGCGCTACCTCGGGGACAGCGACGACGAACTGCTGGACACGGCCAGCAACCACACACACTACAGCGACTCTACCAACAAGTAAGCTAACACGTCCCCGGTGGAGTCGCGCTACCTCGGGGACAGCGACGACGAACTGCTGGACACGACCAGCAACCACACACACTACAGCGACTCTACCAACAAGTAAGCTAACACTCATCTCATTACCACTCCACTCCAACACACAAACTAAACCTGCTGGTATCCATACTAATATTATAAATGCGCTACATACGCACTGCATGGTGCCTTCGCTAGTATTATAGAACGTTCGTTTCACTTCGCTACCCGTTAACCTGTAGGCGCTATAAGCAGGCACTGTGCGTGCGTATGTAGCCTAAATCTTCTTGATCCACCTTCTCTTCATGCCTAAACCATCTCAGCACGCATTACGTGGGCGACAATCACGACCTAAGCTTTATAGTGTATCCTACCGACTACGCCAGTAATGTATCCTAAGGAAAACAGAAAATTTATGTTTAAAAAACAGTAGTACCAAGTTCTACCACCGCCAGGGAAGTGCCGCTATAGTTCGTTCTGTTAATCATATAATCTGTCAAAATATATGTTAGAAGAACACTTGATTTACGGAAACTTTTCTGTTGAATGCGAGTATTCTCAAACATCCGATAGGTGGCGCTGTTCCACGCAGCTACTCGCTAACGGAGGTTCAAGGTGGTTTACTCAAGTTAGCTTCTCTCTTTAGATATGAACACAAATAAAACCCCTTTTGTCTATTTTTTGGGGCCGTCATCTTGTTGATGTTGATAATGGCTCAAATACTTACACATTAGTTTATTTAGTTATTAGACTTATAAGTTAATATTACTTTGAAGTATATCATTTTGTTCTGTCGTGTTTCGTTTTAGTTTAAGAGTTATTCATGTAATTGAAATCACATGAAATCCATTCAGTAGTATTAGGCGTCCCTATGACCCAATCCTAATCGACCGCTGTGGAAGGAAATTTAATAATTTTCGAGTGTATGTATGTCTATTGAACCGAATTTATGTATGTATTGTACATAATATAATAAATAAATAAATATTTGTGGACAATCTTACACACATCGACCTAGTCCCAAACTAAGCAAAGCTTGTACAATGGGTACTATACGACGATATACATACTTATATAGATAAATAAATACTTAAATACATAGAAAACATCCATGACTCAGGAACAAGCCCTTACCGGGATTCGAACCCGGGACCTCCGGCTTCGCAGGCAGGGTCACTACCAACTAGGCTACAGACGTCGTCATAATAAATTATTAGTATTTATTTTATTAGTGCTCGTGGAGGGTAAACCTATAATGTTGACGTTGGTGGTCTTTTGTGGAAAAACATGCAAACCAATTATTAAAAATTACTTAAAGTATGTATGTCAATTATTAGACTTAAGTTTTCTTTCTTTTTATATTTATATTTTTTTCAAGTTGCTCAACTTGTTGTGGCGGCGGAGAGTGTTGCGATTGTTAAGTTGGCAACGCTGTTGCCTTACTTCCGCGACAAGCGGATTTGACAGATATGTATGTTTTATCTGTGCTGTGTGCTCGGTGGTAGAAAAATGTTAAAGCAAACCTCGAAATAAACAGTGCAAATTAAAGTCGTGTATTAATTAATTACCGGCTAACCAATCCCAAAATATAGGGATATAACAGTTATATCAACTTCTACACAATGGGGATGTTGGCACCTAACGAAATAATCAATAATGTTGAATTTTCTCGAAAAAGAATTAAAAATATAGTCAAATGGAGAAAAAAGTAACACAAGGGAATAGTTAAAAATAAATAAATAAATGCGGTTACACCTTTGTAATTTTTTGAGATACTTGAAAGGGATTTTCATCATTAGGCATAGCATTCCCCCTTTTTATTTTTATTTGAAATTCGTGAATGGTCAATTTACATTCGGGTCTGCAAAGCAATCAGTCTACCAACACGTACACACAGGAGCTCGGGTGGTGAAAGCTACCCCACCGATCCACGCGAAATAGGCGATTTGCGGAAAATGCCCAGTGTTCACAACAACAGAGGGCGCTGTTATCGCTAACAGTCAAATTCAAACTGCTCTCCGTATTTATATTTGTTTTTAATTATTTATGCATAGTTTTAAGTGACATTTGACAACAATTATAACTCATTAACATCTAATTTGGCAAAATAAATATTATTCATACGATGAAATGGCACCGGTCAAGACTAAAGTTACGGCAAACACGGCGGCGGTTTACAGGTTGGTGGAAATCATTTCTAATCTCAAAACTGAAATTGCAGACATGAAAGACAGAATGGATTGCTGCAGTTGTACAATTTTGGAGCAGCAGAAACTACTCACCAGTCAGAACGCGAACATCCAGGAAATCTTGAGACTGATGACAGGTACAAACAACCACCCAGAACTACCACACAAGTCACTAGCCTTCCAGACGTCACGCTTAATGAGTCTGGCCCACAAGGCATCGTCTTTTTAGACGAAGAGCAGCACGTCCAAACCACCATTACACCGCCGTCGCTAGCTGTACCCATGTCACCCGTGGTTCCTGCGGCTTCTGAGCCTGAGCCCAAGGCACGTCGTAATCGTCAGCGTCGTGAAGCCAACAACACAACCAATAGCCCACTCATAACTGCTGAATATGTTACTCCTCCATGCAATACATCGCGGTCACAAGCAGGGCGGTTGCCTATGCCGGTTCAACCTGTGCCGCTGCTGCAGGCGGAGCCGCGGCCGCCGGTGGCAGGGCTGACGGCCGCGCCACCAGCGGCAGCCCCCATCACTAATCCAACTCGATCTTCGAGGGAGCGAGCTGCCCCGGGCCTTCGCGCTGCAGGTCCCCGTATCACGAGACTGCATGTATTCAACCTCTAGCGAGGACACTACTCCAGACGACGTGATCCAGCACGTGCAGACTCGTATGGGTATCCCCAAGCCCGTGTGCGAGCAACTGGTCGTCACCCGTGGCAAATATGCGTCGTTCCGCCTGGATGTGCCGACTGACAACCAGAAGATCGTTCGGGACACAAGTAATTGGCCAGCTGGTGTATCAGTTCGATTGTTTAATGTTGTGCAGGCAAAAAACTTGCCCGGAAATCGAATCACAACGAAAACAAAGTAGATTTTATGTTTATTGTTATCCACCAAAACGTAAGATCCATATGTGGAAAAACTTCACTTTTAGATTTATTAACAAGTAAGGAACAGCCACATGTATTGGGCTTTAGCAAAATTTGGAGCCGAAATAACGAAATTGCACGAGTGAGGTTACGCGGGTATGCGCTAGCAAATTATTACTGCAGAAGTACTATCGCTCACGGCGGTACCGCGCTGTACGTGCGGGACGGTATAGAATATCGTCTGCGAAACGACCTGCATACCCTCATCGTACAATATCATTTTGAATTTTCGGCTTTTGAAATTATTCGTAGTAAGTTGATTATTATTGCATTGTATAGGACTGGTAATGGTGATTTTGACATTTATTTAGAAAATTTGGAATTGTTATTAAAAAAGCTAACTGACGAAAACAAAAGGTTTCTCATTGTTGACGACCATAATGTGGATTACCTAACTGATAACAGCATGAAACGCCATATAAACGATGTGTTAGGGTCATACGGGTGTCGTAACACAGTATCGTTTCCTACTCGTGTGACCGCGGAATGTGCATCGTCCATCGACTGCGGGCTGTTTAACTGGGCGAGCGATTTGCTTACTGTGATAGCACTCGACACTGCAATAAGCGATCATAACGCGCAACGTTATGAATTAACTACGCAAAATGAAACACAAAAAGTAGTCGAGCGCCGGCTTTTCAATGAAGATTCAATTAGCCTATTTTCCTCAGACATTTACAATTATGACTTTAATTTTATTTATGAAAATAGCTTTGACATTAACGATAAATTTAATAAATTATTTAATATACTACTATACTATATTGACATACACTTCCCCATGAAAACAATTAAATGCAAAAACAATACGAGGGTGCCCTGATTGAGTGATGAGTTGGCGGAACTGATGCGTAAGCACAGTGATCTCCATGACCTGCGGCGCCAGTACCCTAACAACCCCATACTGACCGAATGTATCGAGCACTATGCTAGTCTAATAAAGTCAACGACAGTTAATACCCGTCGCACATATACTGAAAATAGACTGGCGGCGAGCGGCAATAAACCGAAAGAAATATGGAAGGTGGTAAATGAGGAGGTGGGAGCGAAGGCGAGATCTCAAGGTATTTGCCCTCGTCATTCCGCAACAAATCTAGAATTACACAAGAAGGATATACCAAATACTTTGAACTCTCACTTTCTTGGAGTGGCATCTAAATACACGATACAGAGCGACATGCTGAAATCCACACAGTTTCTCCATAGGCACATGGCAGTGTCAGATGTGCCTGTTTTTAACCTGCCACTCGTCACTCGCGATATGCTTGATACGGCTTTTCTCCCCATGCTGAAGAAGCGTAGCACTGCTGATGTTTTTGACATATCACCTAATATTCTTCTTTGGATATGGCCGGTTGTCTGCGACGTACTTGTTGTCCTTATAAACCTTATGTTTGAAACTGGTACATATCCTGATACTTTAAAGAATACACGGGTGTGTCCAGTTTTTAAAGGGAGGGGCGACAGGTGCGATGTTAACAACTATAGGCCATTTACAATAGTACCCCACTGTCTCCAAACTCGTGGAATCCATCTTATCGTCTCACCTAATGTGTCACCTAGAGTCGAATAACCTGTTTACGAAAAATCAATTTGCGTACCGCCAAAAAATGTCGACTACCACCGCGGCGTACAGGATATTCGATTGTATCATGACTGGGTTGGACGATAGGAACAAGATGGCAGGAATATTATGTGATTTGTCAAAGGCCTTTGACGTTATTAGTCACAAATTGCTACTAAATAAGTTAAATCTACATGGCATTCAGAACAGTTCCCTCGATCTATTCACCTCGTTTTTGTCAGACCGCAAGCAAGTCGTGAAATTACTCACTGACGGCAAATCACTGCAATCCGATGCAGGGGACATAAATATAGGTATTCCTCAGGGTTCTGCGTTGGGAAATACCCTATTTCTAATATTTATAAATGACCTTCCGTCGAACATTGTGGCTGGTTTGTCTGTATTGTTTGCGGACGACACAACAGTACTGCGGCGCTACCACGAACTTCGAAAGTCGAAGTTCGTAATACATGCATCCCTGTCACTCGAGTAAGGGAGTGCGATAGAGATGGAAATACCCGAACTTCGACTTTCGAAGTTCGTGGTAGCGCCGCTGGTTAGTGCAAGTTCTTACGATCAGCTCAGCCATAAGATTGATCAGGCTTGTAGTCAATTAGGGAACTGGTTCTCGGCAAATGGACTATTATTAAACTGTGCAAAATCGAACATAATCCTTTTCTCAGGCCGAAAGATTCCGCTTCCGCCGTGCATGGCCAGTTGTCCGATGCCAATATGTGACGAGAGTAAGTTCCTTGGGTTCATAGTTGACGCTAATTTGAATTGGAAGCGCCATGTCGACAGTTTATGCGATAGATTGGGTAGTGCAGTATTTGCGGTGAGAAAACTGAAACCATTGATCTCAGGGGAGGCATTGAAACAGGTGTACTTTGCTTATTTTCACTCACTTCTTTCTTACGGCACACTCGTCTGGGGGAGCTCTACAGATGCTAAAAGGGTATTAATCGTGCAAAAACGAGCAATCCGTACACTTGTTGGAGTAAAGCATAGGCACCCTTGTAGAGAACTCTTCAAATCTCAACGCATTATGACGCACTACTCACAATACTTATTTGACTGTTTGTTATATGTAAGAAACAATATTTCCCAGTTTGTACGTGTTGATTTGCCAGGGAAACAACTCCGTTCTACTGGGCGCTTGAGAACGGTTCCTCGTCGCATGGCGCTTTCAACAAAAAACCCCCGCGTCATCGGACCCACTTATTATGAACACTTACCGGTCAATCTAAGGAATGAACCATATGACGAAACATTCCGGCGCAAACTGAGAAATCTTTTGTTGAAAAACCCTCTGTACTCCGTTAACGAGTACATGGAAATGACTTTTTAATTGTGTATTTTGTTTTTCTAAAATCGACATTTATTTTTGTTAACTTTATATTTATCAATGTTATGAACTATTATTATTACTTATTCCTGTTTTTAAACGTGACAATCATTATTAAATGTGTAGTTTTGACATATAAATAGTTTAGAAAATATTATGTTATTGTGTGTAATGAATAACGATCTTTTTCGGGAGATAGAATAATATAATATTTTGTATTTGACAGTCAACTGACTCATTAAGTCTTTATTATTAAAATTTACGAACATGGTAGAAATTCTTGTAATCTTGACATTTATGCAAATTTATATTGTAATTTTTATCGTGTAATAAATAAATCTAATCTAATCTATTACTAACTAACGAGTTTGGGGAACCGGTCTAACCACTCATATTTTTTTGCCTTCCTTCTTTTAGGATAATAATGAAATTTGAGTCCACAACCCTATTAAAAGTATTATAACATTTATAACCCACTTCCTAATTTGATTTTTCAACTCTATTCCCAGGCACCTACGGTTCACAATCCCAACTGCCTCGGAATCGGGGTCAACGCCCTCGCCACCTGCCACCGCGGCCACCAACGTACGAGACAGAGCGCAACAACCTGCCGTGAGACAGAAAGAGATGGACGAGTCTATGGAGAGCTACGTTACTACTACGAGTACGTCCCATGGCATGGTAAGATTGTACTGAATTTTGAACCTTGTATTACTGGAGTAAGGTTTATTTTACACTGTAGTTCCGGAGTGTGTGTATATGGTCGGTTAGCGCTCACGGAACAAACTTAGTTTGGTTTGGGTTTAGGTCGAATTCTGGAACATAGCCCCCAAACTGTTGATTTATTTTCAACCTTGTCAGAGTGCATTAAGGTTTATTTTGCACTTTACTGTTTATACTGAAAATGTGATTTTTATTTATTTGCAGAAAGATGAGAATCCTTTAGAATCACCTCCCAAGAAACTTGCTACGGAAGAAAAGGTGTTATCGAGGAAATCTTACAAGGACAGTGTTCGAGCTAGGTATGTGTTTCAATCGGCTCGCGATAAAAATGATTTCTTTCATACATTTTTTCTATTTCCGCCCCCGTCCAAGTTGGCTCACTTCGGGTTGCACAGGGCGGTTCCACAACGCTTCGGGAGCTCAAATACCGCGAGCCATCCGGTTGCCTCTCGGACACTCAAACTACGCGCCATTGCTTCACTATTCACTAACATAGTATAAAACAAAGTCGCTTCCCGCTGTCTGTCCCTATGTATGCTTAGATCTTTAAAACTACGCAGACAGAGTGTATAATATAGTACCCGTGCGAAGCCGGGGCGGGTCGCTAGTTAACCATATATTGTTCGACGACGCAAGTCGTCTGTTATCATTTTGTATATGATTCCATGGCTCGATGTTCCGTTATTAATTTAGGACTTGACGAAAACACACATTTACAAATGATTAAATCCGGCCTGTGCCTTTTACCTCCTCTAACCAACTAAGCTATCAAGGTCCTTTCCGAGGCAATCAATTGGTAAATTTCTAGCACCATCGTGTTTTCAGGCACTCCCTCTCAATATCCGCCAACAGCAGCCTATCTGAAGACCCCAACACCTCTATAGAGAGCATCGCCGATATACCCGTCACTCTCATCAACCCGCGCTACCGCGGGCGCGAGACAGAGACGAAACACACCGCAAGTTCAGAGAGCGTGCTCCGACATCGCGAGACAGAGATGAAGGATACGAGGAATGTGGAGAGGGAGAGGGATAGTGTATCCCCTCCGCGGACGCCGGTGGGGAGAAGGAGTATTCGGAGGATTGGGGTGGAGAGCACGCCGCTGGGAAATAGGTAATATATAATACAGCTACGATTCTGTAGTAGCAAATAAGTGTAGCCTTCTAAGCGGTTACCGTACACTTGCTACTTCAAGAAAAATATATTTATTCACAAACACACAGGACACACATATTAAATAACAAAATAAACAAGAAAAGCACATAAAACATGAAAGAAGTGTGTCTCTGCGGCAGTGAACCGGACACTGACTCAGCATTATGCTGAGGTGTCAGACACCTACAGCGCTGATTTTCAGCCAGCACCGTCGGTGACTCACGGGAACGTCATACAATTTAATATATGTTTATATATTAAATTACAATACAATATTCAGTTATATTATTATTCTTATATTACAATTACTATACTAATACACCTTTTGGATAGAAGAGAGAGAAATAAATATAAATACCAGTACGTCTAGCACAACTTGCTGTTCTGTCGCTTCCCGCGCGACTGAGCGTCTTTTATCTCACTCGCACCGTGCAAATTAGAAAGAGGAGGGTGGATCTTTCTCAACTCGCATCGCGGCGCGGCGTCAGTTGTGCTAGGCTAGCAGGTGATATGTAATGTAGGCCTACCTAGATGCAGCATCAATACAGTAAAAATAACTTATTAGCAGTGATCGGTTATTTGGATTCTCCCTCGCGGGATGTCAAGTAGAAAAGTGAATATAGATACGACAGTTTCCCGCGATACCGAACAAAGCGTACAAATATAAAACAATTCAAATTATCTCTAAGGCTTTTTTTACTCTTACATGGCAACTAGTTAAGACAAAAACTTCTATTAAGCAAAATATTATTAAAACCTCCACAAAGTATTAGCTTATATATCTGTCATGATGGAAAAAATACTTCAAAATCTTGATATTGACATTTCATTATTTTCTTTGGATTTCAGTTCTAATTATTTGCTTCGAAGGATTGCATAAATAAATAGGTATTAGCTGTATAATTTATGCTATAATATTAGGTCAAAGGTTATCGTATAAGTGCAAATACATAGATCTTATAGCTCAAAGGCGATCCAATAAATAAGTATCCACGTTAAGTTCGCACACTATGATTTATGGTTCAATTTTCATTTCATCGACTTGTTTCTGAGATTATCTTTTACGACAACTGTGGCTTACTCTAATTTAACTTTTTATTCGCGTATGATTGGAATATTCTCAGGGAGTACTAGACCGATCTCTGTTGATAACGAATTCATTTTGGAGGCAGCAAATGAGCGTAAACACTTGTGCTCATTTGTTCGATTTAGACAAAAGAACGGAGAGTATATAAGTACTCGTCTATCAGCTACTTAGATGTTTTAAAGTGTAATAAAATAATCACATTGTATTTTTTTGCCTTTTCTAACAACATAAAGCCCGGATTCCCGGGGCATATCCATACTAACATAATGATTGAGGTCGTTCACCCCATGTCGAATCCAAAAAACCGATCACTGCTTATTAGACATTAAATTTAATTCTAAACTAAAACAACAACTAAATAAAAAATAAGCAATTGGTTTATTAGGGGTGTAGACACCAAATAATGTTGAATTTTCCCGAAAAAGGATTGTACATATAATCAAATGGAGAGAAAAGTAAAGCACCCAAAAAGAAAGATAGAAAGAAAAACATTTATTTATGACATAAGCAAATCTGATGAAATAGATGAAAATTAAAACTAAATCTAAAACATATTCTGCTATAGCTTGACCACAACCGCTGTGCCGCTCCTTAGGTATGCGAGCGGCGAGACGGGGGGGCAGAGCATTTGTCATTCCGCCGTCCCCGCCTCGCCCCGTCACCCCCGCCGCGTCACCCCGCCTCCCCGCGCATACCTAAGGATCGGCACAGCGGTTGTGGTCAAGCTATAGTGTCACGAAAAGGTAAATAAGCACAAAGTTATGTGTCTAAAGTTTAAGAGGGGGTATATTCTGTCCCTTTTCCGCATAACGCACCTTTTCCGCATAACGCACCTTATATGATCTGCGAGCGTTTTCTCTCTCTAACAAGCAATATTAAAACGGTTGTAACTTCGTAATTCTTTGAGATATTTGAATGGGATTTTCGTCATTAGGCATATTTTTTGCCATTTTTCTTTTGGAGTAATAATAATTTTTGAGTCTGCACCCTATTGATGGCAGCATTATCTCGCCATTATCGTCGTCTAGTACCCATAACACCAGCCTTATTGAGCTTACTATGGGAGTAGGTCGATTTATATTTACGCGACTCCGTCCGCGTGGAACTCGTTTATATCGCAGCTCCATACAAACTTTTACCCCCCCCCCCCCCCCATTTCACTTTCTTAGGGGATGATTACGGGGATAAAAACTATCCTATGTTACTCTCCATCCCTTCAACTACCTCCACTTAAAAAAACACATCAATTCGTCGCTCCGTTTTGCCGTGAAAGACGGACAAACAAACAAACACACACATACACTTTCGCATTTATAATATTAGTATGGATTTGACGAGTTGGCGTGGGACCTTTGTGGTATATTAAAGATAGGTGTTCTCTGGGGATCCAAAAATAATACCACTAGTATCTTCCAAACACTATATTGTATAGTATACATATAGATAGGTATACAGGTAGCTGTAGTAGCTGAGGATGATTCAATCATCGAGGCTCCGGTCTTCCCATTGAACCAAGAAAAATCGAAGTAACTAGTTTGCTACAAGGTACAGAGCCATCTAGCGGCAAATGTTGCAACTATATGTAATCCTTAAATCGTAATATAACTTAGAAATAATAATGGCATGCGTTTTATGATATTTTTTAGATTCTATTTATGTAATAAAATAATTTATTGAAGTAATTTTAAGAAGCTAAAACAAGGACTACTAGCGCCATCTGTTGGCGACTTTAGGTAAACTTCCGTTAACTTTGTAATAAGGAGAGCCGTTAAACAATAGGTCTGGCTATCCAGGACTTTCGGCACGTCTTGATAACCCTGTCGCTGCTGGTTGGGGACTGCTCATTCAGTAGATTAGATTACATTCAGTTATTGCTTATTGAAAATTGACATTATATTTTACAATTTTTCTTTGTATATAAATGAAAGGAATTCACAGAAAGCTCGTCAGGTACATACAATAAATTTGTCAAGATAATTTCTAACAATAATATTAATTAACAAGTATTTTTTTTTTTAGGAATTAATGTCAAAAAGAAATATAATAAAATGTCCGTATCCGCAAATAAATTAATTGAAAATATATGACAAACATACAAGAAATATAAAACGGACATATGATAAAATCAGAGAATAACAAAATAATAATAATATTAATTTTATATAGCATCAAAAGAAATGTAATTGTCTAATATTGTTTTTTTTTCGGTGAATTCCTTTACTGAATAAAGCGATTTTGACAGTAAGTCTTTTAGACGATGTCCAAAACCATCATCCGATGATTCATTTCTGAGACTGGCGGGTAGTCTTTCGTAAAAAGCAAGGCCTGTCACGCGCGGTGACTTGTCGCGGAGCGCAAGGAGAGTACAGTCGCAGCTGACCACCTTATCTGGAGACCCTGTCTACATCCACCACCAGTGACCCCGTTGGTAGCTTGCGCCAGCCCCAACTGCTTATGGGTCATGGACTATCAATGTCATTTGAGAATTCGCCTTATTGACTTCCAACTGCTTTCGCCGGTGAACGACATGAATGATACACATTACACACTAGTAGTTTATGCAACTGATACATAATCAGAGGCCTTAAAATACGAGTGTGGTTTTATGAAACGAGCCTCAGCGAGTTTCATAATAGGATCACACGAGTGTTTTAAGGCTAAATTATGTACAGTTGCATACACTACTTTATCTACACACATATCATAAGTACTCTAAGATGGGTTCAGAAGCCGTAGGAAAATGACCCGCATTGCTACTATAGTGCTACCTGTAAAATATATTTGTTGCAATCGTGGCTACATTTACGATATCCGGCGGAGTGTTCATTCGTTCTCGGAGTCACTACTACTCATATTTCCAACTGAAATGTGAATTATAAACAACTTTTCACAATTCTACTTTCGTAATAGCAAAAACCAACAATGAAATGACAACAGTAATGGCGGCAATTCGATGCTACGTCAAGACGAATGATTTTTTTAATCATAGTCAAACGAATGATGTCCCTATTCTCATGTCACTCTTGATCAAATGTCGTGCGGTTTATATTAAAAAACATACTGAATTGACGTTTCGCATCGATGACGTGTTTTAATATCTATGGATACTAGAATAGAGACCCACTTGAGTTTTGACAGCTGTTCGAAATTTAAACTCATAACCTTACAAAAATCTGTACTGTAATAACATTACAGTACAGATTTTACCTACTACCACAGACAAGAAAGTTCTCATAGTAAAATTGGTTGTAATAATGCTGGTAATTTCCTACGGTTTCTGAACGCATTTTAGAGCACTAATGATATGTGCGTAGATAAACATTATTATAGCTGTTCTATTTTCTGTAGGAGCCGCTCTGGAACGCCGGAGCGCTTGGACTCTCCCACCGTAACGCCGCTACGGTCTAGTCGCATTACTAGGTAAGGGAACAAGTTTAGACCTGTCATTGGGATGTAATAATTACTAAGCTACCCCGCTCTGGGCCAGCGTGGGGACTACCCAACTAACATTTTGGTGTCAGCTAAGGGTTTTATTATAACCTTAACCTTTATAGTGAGTTATAATTATCTCAGTTGGAACTAATAGTGTTATAGATGAGTTCAGAAAAAAAAAACTCCAAAAGTGTTCATCATATCAGCCGAAAGACGTCCACTGCTGGACATAGGCTTCCCCCAACGAGCGCCAAAGTGACCGGTCCCGCGCCACCCGCATCCAGCGGACTCCCGCAACCTTTACTATAGAAACTCCCAACATGGCCCTCTCCATTGCCCTTTGGGTGACTTTGAGCCTTCTTATGAGGCCCATAGTAAGCGACCACGTTTCAGTGCCATATGTCATCACTGGCAACACACACTGGTCAAAGACTCTCGTCTTGAGACACTGCGGAATATTGAACGAAAAGATGTGCCGTAGCTTCCCGAACGCTGCCCAGCCGAGTCGGATTCGACGATTGACCTCTTTCTCGAAGTTGGACCTACCTAACTGGATAGACTGTCCTAGGTATACATAATCGTCTACAACTTCGAGCGTAAAGTGTCCGATTGTAATGGGAGTTGGTTCGACATGGGCATTTGACATGATCTTCGTCTTATCCATGTTCATTCTTAGACCAACTCGCTCGGAAGCTTTACTGAGGTCATCGAACATCGTACTTAAGTCCTCCATGGTCTCAGCCATGACCACTATATCGTCAGCAAACCTAAGGCGAGATGTACTCGCCGTTGATGTTGATGCATAGCCTTCTCCAGTCCAGTCTTGAAAACGTCCTCCAGTGCAGCGGTGAACAGTTTTGGAGAAATAACATCTCCTTGCCTGACTCCCCGCTGCAGCGGAATATGTTTCGAGTTCTGGTCCTGGAGTCGGACTGACATAGTGGCGTTCTCGTACAAACACTTCAGCACTTCGATATAGCGATAGTCAACTTGGCACCGCTGGAGAGACTGTAGTACAGCCCAGGTTTCAATCGAATCGAAGGCTTTCTCGTAATGACCCTCGAAAACAGCTTATAGACATGGCTCAGAAGTGAGATGGCTCTGTAGTTCTTCAGCAGTGTTGTCACCCTTTTTGAAGAACAGCACCACCACCCCTCTGTTCCATGCCTTTGGAGTTCTCCCTTTCAGTAAGACGGAATCGAACAACTTCTGAAGGGCCGTAAGGACCTGTTTTCCACCCGCCTTCAGAAGTTCCGCTGTTATTCCGTCTTCACCGGGTGCCTTGTTGTTCTTGAGCTGTTTAAGAGCTATAAGAATCTCGTACAGAGGCTCTAGTATAAGTTTTACCGAAACAAAACGTTACGACCGCGTTCGAGTTTAGCTGTCAAATCCCATACGAATTGAGGGTGAAACGCGAACGCGGTCGTAACGTTTTTTTCGGTAAAACTTATACTAAAGCCTCTGGCTGATGTCCGGGATGTCGTCGGTGTAGTGTCGGGTTAGTCTAGCTCTAGGGTCTTCGGCCTGACTAACTTCCGATCTGCGCGTTGCCGTGTATGGCTGTCCGTAAAAGCGCTCTATCTCACCCAGAATATCAGGTTTAGAAGAAATGATTCTACCATCTTCAGTTTTTAACTTCGCGAGCTGGCTCTGCCCTATAGACGGATCTCTCGAGAATACTTTAGAGCCCTTATTGCGCTGGATGGCCTCTTCAATACGATTTCTATTGAATTAGCGCAGATCGCGGGTAAGGGGCTTGGAGATCTGTCTATTGAGCTGCCGGTATAAGGTCGCATCGGCTGAAGACTGTAGAATCATTTCACTCCTTTCCTTCATGAGCTTCTGAGTGAAACTAGAGAGCCTTTTAGTTCTCTTGGTCCCTTGGGCCTTGAAGAGCTTAGACCCAGTGGAACGGACAGCTTCCACATCGCCGCCTAGGCAATCAAAACTGTTTTGGAGTTCCAGCTGGAAGCTCTCGGGGTTTTGAATTTGGATTGATGCTGGACGGAGTGTAGACTTCATCAAACGAGAGCGCTCTTGCTTGAGGCATATATTCAATGTGCCTCTTACCAGGCGGTGATCACGCCCGGTTTTAAACGTACTGATCACAGAGACATCATTGAATACATGCTTCCTCGTCGACATGATGAAGTCAATCTCGTTTTTAGTCACACCATCCGGACTCATCCAGGTCCACTTTGTGTGCTCGCGTTTCTTGAAGAAGGAATTCATCATGTAGAGTCCTTCCTTCTCCAAGAAACCAGCCAGTAGTTGGCCCCGGTGGTTCCGACTTCCAACTCTGAATTGCCCCACTATCAGCTCTCCTCACCATCTCTCTTGCCCAGATTAGCGTTGAAGTTCCCCATTACAACAAAAGTGTTACTAGAGCTTTATTGAACGCTGCTAAAAAAAGTTAAAGTTTTAGAGTTATAAGAGTGTTACTCAAAGCAATTATACTTAAGATGTGAAAGCTTTAACCTGTTTGTAACACTTAAACCTTTACAAGAGTGCTCGCTGACGCTCATTAACTCTTATTGCTTTTTAGTTGTTGCCGTGGAGTGTCTTATAAAGCTTAAGGTGTTATATCTACTATAAGGTGCAGGCAGAGACTTTATAACAGAGTTGGTCAAGAGTGTTGTAACACAAGATACTAGAAGTGTTGAACAACTCATTTACCTCACTTAAAGTCACAAACACTTCCAATTTAATTCACTTTCAATTAGTACGACTCCTGTCACATATATTAATACCTACTGCAGCGTGAACGCGCTGACGTCGCTTAACGACTCCTATTGAATGTTTGTTAATTTTTATTTCGACGAATTTCGTTGAGAATGCAGTTGGTTTAATTGCCGCGCCATCTAGCGGATTAATGCTGAAGTTCGGTAGTGGCACTAGGCGTGTGATTCTGCCCGTCAACGGCGTTCTTGTCATTTCGATTGTGTGGATATCGCTTTATACACAACTTTACCGACGGCTTTGCCTGCTTTGGTTCTGTCCGGTTATAAGTTTTTAAGAATGAAATTTGGGAAACTTATTTGAAATGGGTTGTTCCAGGAGAATTCTTCTCGTTTGTGCGATCAGAGAAGAAGAAACAGGAGGGCGATTGATAAAAAACGTTTGGAGAAGAGAAGATCCTTTCTTGATTTATTAGATTCGTTCAAGTCCTGTGCTAGTTCGTGGTGTCTTGTGCAGTGTCTGCGCTTCTAGGCTGGTGCCATTGTACAGCCGTGTTCCAATACGAGGTGCCGAGTCTCGACAGTGACATAGGCTGCCTTCTTTCGCGTTGAGGAACCCATGGTGAACTAGAGGTTCACTGCCGTATGCATACCAAGGCAAGTTGTACGAAGCAATCTGGATAAGAATGGTTTAGTTGTGTTTCATGGTGACGCGTAGTTTTGTTAGTGGCAACGTTGTTCTTACCGCTTTGTTTTTATATGAAGCTCTTGGTTACGGGCTTCACATTGAACGCTACTAACACTGACGATTCCCGTCGCCGATCTTGCGGGCGTGGTGACATATTTCAAGAGAGGCGTTTGGAGCGCGTCATCGTCTACTTTAGGACGCGAGCTCGGTAAATGTTCCTGTTATGCTGCTTTTGATGCTTGAACGGCGCTGAGGATCACGAGTTATCGGTATTAGCTAAGTAGCGCGTTTAGATCTTAAGGCAGGTTTCGGAAGTTCCCATTGTTATACCAGGCATTATTAATCTTAGGCTGCATGTGTCCTACCTTAATGTTACGTAATTTAGTCCGTGGATATTTTTTAAGTTCCTTGCGCGACGGTTTAATAGCTCAACCTTTGATTGGGATCAATTCACACCTTCAGTCCTCAAAATTTAGAAAGGCATTTGAAACGCCAACGTCGTTCGAATCTTTTGATTTCTTTATTTCGGAATCCCTTGGCTTCACCCACTAAGTATCGACTTTCGTCCATTTCATTCATCATCGCTGTTCAAAACTCCTACATTCCTATCAAAGCTAACGTTTGATGCCCTAGCGTGCCCAGCGTAGTTCCAGGCCGCTTTTATGTTACCTATTAAAATACAACTAAGCTAGTTGGAAACCTCAGCCCATAGATCAGTTTAAGGCGGAACTACTCCTGTCTGAAATGTTTATGTTTAACCTTCTTGAAGTTTATCGTGCACTGCGATCTGTTTAACTCGGACATTTCTAACCGACAAGCGTTATAGCGATCGCTATATTTATTACGGTATATTATGTGTCTTTAGAAAAATAACAAATAAATTACTATAGTGTATTTTGTCTGCATTTTAATTTATTTATGTGACACTACTAACTATCTTTGCCATTTTGTCGGTAGACTATATTTGTCTCATAATTTTATAGTAAAGAAAAGAGATGCTCACTTGAAACTGGGTGAGTGCAAGAGTGTTATAACACTCTCAGCTAACACCTTAAGCGCTGAACACTATGGGTAACACTGCTCTACAGGCTTTCTAACACCTTTACCTGTAAGACGTTGGCCTCTTTCGTGGTTATAAGGGTGTTAGAGCATGCTGTAACACCTTTTTAACAGGCATTCGTAACACCTTCAAACTCAGCTGGAACCGATATAAGAATGATATACCTAAGGGTTATTTTAACGCTAGTGTGCTAGTTGGGTACTGCCCATCCCCTTTCATTTATCAGAGGGGCCCTGTGCCCAGCAGTGGGACGTCTATGCCTGAGCACAGGCCTCTATAAGCCTTTATGATGATGATTATTATTTGGTGTCACAGCCTCTGAAGGAGCGTTATGTTTTTGGAGCGTATGTATGTGCACAAGACAATTCTAATTCATGGGCTTCAGGCTAGATAGCTTTTGACTAGTGCGCTGTCGTTGGATTCCTCATAATCGTTTGAGTGACATTGCCTATAATAATTGAAAAAAGTAGTTGTGTTTTTTGAAATATCTTTTTAAATCACATTGAGTTGTATATTGTTATCAGGAGTCGGTCCCGCACGCCGGAGATCAGTCCGCGCGCGTCCCCGCTGGCTCCCATCCCGGAGCAGCCGTGCCAGGAGACCGAGAGCGAGTCCCACCCAGGCCAGACCACGCTCAGTGTGACTAGCCGGCTAAGGTACAGTCAGTCCGCGCGCGTCCCCGCTGGCTCCCATCCCGGAGCAGCCGTGCCAGGAGACCGAGAGCGAGTCCCACCCAGGCCAGACCATGCTCAGTGTGACTAGCCGGCTAAGGTACAGTCATTCTGCGCGCGTCCCCGCTGGCTCCCATGCCGGAGCAGCCGTGCCAGGAGACCGAGAGCGAGTCCCACCCAGGCCAGACCACGCTCAGTGTGACTAGCCGGCTAAGGTACAGTCAGTCCGCGCGCGTCCCCGCTGGCTCCCATCCCGGAGCAGCCGTGCCAGGAGACCGAGAGCGAGTCCCACCCAGGCCAGACCACGCTCAGTGTAACTAGCCGGCTAAGGTACAGTCAGTCCGCGCGCGTCCCCGCTGGCTCCCATCCCGGAGCAGCCGTGCCAGGAGACCGAGAGCGAGTCCCACCCAGGCCAGACCACGCTCAGTGTGACTAGCCAGCTAAGGTACAGTCAGTCCGCGCGCGTCCCCGCTGGCTCCCATCCCGGAGCAGCCGTGCCAGGAGACCGAGAGCGAGTCCCACCCAGGCCAGACCACGCTCAGTGTGACTAGCCAGCTAAGGTACAGTCAGTCCGCGCGCGTCCCCGCTGGCTCCCATCCCGGAGCAGCCGTGCCAGGAGACCGAGAGCGAGTCCCACCCAGGCCAGACCACGCTCAGTGTGACTAGCCGGCTAAGGTACAGTCAGTCCGCGCACGTCCCCGCTGGCTCCCATCCCGGAGCAGCCGTGCCAGGAGACCGAGAGCGAGTCCCACCCAGGCCAGACCACGCTCAGTGTGACTAGCCGGCTAAGGTACAGTCAGTCCGCGCGCGTCCCCGCTGGCTCCCATCCCGGAGCAGCCGTGCCAGGAGACCGAGAGCGAGTCCCACCCAGGCCAGACCACGCTCAGTGTGACTAGCCGGCTAAGGTACAGTCAGTCTGCGCGCGTCCCCGCTGGCTCCCATGCCGGAGCAGCCGTGCCAGGAGACCGAGAGCGAGTCCCACCCAGGCCAGACCACGCTCAGTGTGACTAGCCGGCTAAGGTACAGTCAGTCCGCGCGCGTCCCCGCTGGCTCCCATCCCGGAGCAGCCGCGCCAGGAGACCGAGAGCGAGTCCCACCCAGGCCAGACCACGCTCAGTGTGACTAGCCGGCTAAGGTACAGTCAGTCCGCGCGCGTCCCCGCTGGCTCCCATCCCGGAGCAGCCGTGCCAGGAGACCGAGAGCGAGTCCCACCCAGGCCAGACCACGCTCAGTGTGACTAGCCGGCTAAGGTACAGTCAGTCCGCGCGCGTCCCCGCTGGCTCCCATCCCGGAGCAGCCGTGCCAGGAGACCGAGAGCGAGTCCCACCCAGGCCAGACCACGCTCAGTGTGACTAGCCGGCTAAGGTACAGTCAGTCCGCGCGCGTCCCCGCTGGCTCCCATCCCGGAGCAGCCGTGCCAGGAGACCGAGAGCGGGTCCCACCCAGGCCAGACCACGCTCAGTGTGACTAGCCGGCTAAGGTACAGTCGGTCCGCGCGCGTCCCCGCTGGCTCCCATCCCGGAGCAGCCGCGCCAGGAGACCGAGAGCGAGTCCCACCCAGGCCAGACCACGCTCAGTGTGACTAGCCGGCTAAGGTACAGTCAGTCCGCGCGCGTCCCCGCTGGCTCCCATCCCGGAGCAGCCGCGCCAGGAGACCGAGAGCGAGTCGCACCCAGGCCAGACCACGCTCAGTGTGACTAGCCGGCTAAGGTACAGTCAATCCGCGCGCGTCCCCGCTGGCTCCCATCCCGGAGCAGCCGCGCCAGGAGACCGAGAGCGAGTCCCACCCAGGCCAGACCACGCTCAGTGTGCCTAGCCGGCTAAGGTACAGTCAGTCCGCGCGCGTCCCCGCTGGCTCCCATCCCAGAGCAGCCGCACCAGGAGACCGAGAGCGAGTCCCACCCAGGCCACACCACGCTCAGTGTGACTAGCCGGCTAAGGTACAGTCGGTCCGCGCGCGTCCCCGCTGGCTCCCATCCCGGAGCAGCCGCGCCAGGAGACCGAGAGCGAGTCCCACCCAGGCCAGACCACGCTCAGTGTGCCTAGCCGGCTAAGGTACAGTCAGTCCGCGCGCGTCCCCGCTGGCTCCCATCCCGGAGCAGCCGCGCCAGGAGACCGAGAGCGAGTCCCACCCAGGCCAGACCACGCTCAGTGTGCCTAGCCGGCTAAGGTACAGTCAGTCCGCGCGCGTCCCCGCTGGCTCCCATCCCGGAGCAGCCGCGCCAGGAGACCGAGAGCGAATCCCACCCAGACCAGACCACGCTCAGTGTGCCTAGCCGGCTAAGGTACAGTCAGTCCGCGCGCGTCCCCGCTGGCTCCCATCCCGGAGCAGCCGCGCCAGGAGACCGAGAGCGAGTCCCACCCAGGCCAGACCACGCTCAGTGTGCCTAGCCGGCTAAGGTACAGTCAGTCCGCGCGCGTCCCCGCTGGCTCCCATCCCGGAGCAGCCGCGCCAGGAGACCGAGAGCGAATCCCACCCAGACCAGACCACGCTCAGTGTGCCTAGCCGGCTAAGGTACAGTCAGTCCGCGCGCGTCCCTACCTAGCCTAAATTACTTTGAGGCTGGAAGTACTTTTCCTCTTTATTTACCCTGTGACATTTGTTCACAGTTGATGGGAACGCCCTTCCTGTACGGGCATTATTGCGAGAATCAAGCGTCGTTTGAATTGAAGTAGTTGACATACTAGACTGCGTATTTCGCCACAGTTTATAATAAGCACTCTGTTCGGGTGGCATGTACGACCGGCTGCTAAGCTCGAGTCCCGAGTTCGAGTCATGGCTGTGTGAAGAGATTTATTTTTGTGTTTTTTTGTTTTGCTTACTTTACCTGTGGTTTAGTTTTATTTTAGCTTCTCTTGTACATTTTATTTTACCGATTATTTACTGTTGTTTTTTTAAATTTGCATGAATTGTATTTTTTCTATATGTTCCTATATGTTTCTAATTGTGTTTCCATGTGTTTTCTACATCTTACATGATCGTAGCTCATAAATTTATGCCGTTTGTTTACTCATTATATTGGTTTTTTTACTGTTGCCGATTTTTTCTATCCACCTACAATATCACGAATCGAACCCATGACACATTTTTGTCAGAAACTTGTCAGTCCTTGCTTAGAGACAGATTATTATGGGATAGGTTTCCGAATGTACATCACCCACTCATTCAACAAGACTTGTTACCTTATATAGAAGCCGCTCCCGCACCCCGGAGAGAATAGAGAAGGTGGTGGAGTCTCCCCGCCTGGAGCCGATCTGTGAGTCCCCGACTAACCTGGAGCCTGAGCCTAGTCTCCGGCGGCTCAGGAGTCGCTCGCGCTCGCCGCAGGTGGAGACACCCAAGAGTCCGAGGGCCCTGAGGTATCATTTACATTCTTATAAGGTTTTTTTTTTTTAAGATTGTCTAGTGATTGACCCTAGTCTCACCTGATGGTAAGCGACGAAAGAGCCTAAGATGAAGCTCACTGCATCAGTAACAGCCTATTCACTCTTGGTTTGAAGACACCTAGGTCGTAGTTCTCAGGAAATACAGATGAAGGGAGCGAATTCTATTCCTTAGCAGTTCCCATTAAGAAAGACGAGGCAAATCGCTTCGTGCAAATAAGTGGTAAGTTGACAACATAAGGATGCATTCGCCTGCCTCCCCACGCCTGGGGACCGATTTTTGACTTTCGAGCGCTCGACTCTTTCACTCGAAAACGGGCAAAAACGATGAAATGCTATTTTTGAAATACGAGCAATAGAAAATTTCAAAACGAGTGGTGTTGACCACTCGTATTCAATTCTATCGGTAGAAAATGTTGACACTTCTTTTTATCTATTTATTTTGGACTGACTATTAATTTAAAAGATAGATACTGTGACTCTTTAATGGCCGCCCTGCCGGTTCCAATAATCAATCCACCGATAGCTTTCCTTACCGGCAGTTACATTTTGACAGATTACCCGTAGAAAATGTGTCAAATGGAACTGCTGGTAAGGAATACTATCGGTGGATTGATTATTGGAACCGGCCATAAGTAAAGGAAACAACGGATCGGCCATAATGAGTTTATTCTCTCTGTTACTCTCGCTGAAACTTATCTCCTATCCCTTTCATTTTTCTATCCCTTTCTTTCTCAGGTCACGCTCTCATACTGTCTCTTTCTCACACAATTACGTTTCGTTTTACAATTATTAATGTTTGCACCTTACAACTCACTACTTACTTTTCTTTTTTTTTCTCTTATGAAACGCATAATATATTTAAAATTAATCAATTTACTATAATCATAGATACGCAACTTCCAATAAAGTACTATTCTCTATATTTTTATTATCTCGTTGGAAATATTTTATTTGCTGAATAAGTTACAAAATATAACTAGGAACTAACTATATTACTTACTACTTCTCTATATTAGGTATGTTGAAAATTCAAATTTGAAAAACCGTTAATCTACTTTTTGCATACAACGAAACGCAAAAGTATTGATAGCCAATCTCTAGCTTTCGAGTGATGATTACAAAAATAACTAATATTGGGTTCATGCTAAAATAATAGTGACAAATTTTCGTGAGCGAATATTTTCTACCGTTCGCATTTGAATTCGAGCGCTCGAAAGTCAAAAATCGATCCCCTGGTCGTTTGGTTATGGAACGGGGAAGGTGGAATTAAGTTTTTGCAGTTCCTGCGCACACTCTCCAAAATGTATCCGATATAAACACCAATAGGCATGCTACTCGCCGGCGGTGTTCGAGACGAGAGTTTTGACTTAAAGGTGGAGTTGTTACCGAAGAGTCTGTGAGCTCGGCGCTCAACTGAATCCAAGGCTCACTGATACTTGGCAGAACCGGCCCAGCAATCATGCTAGGCACAGATGTGTGAAGCTGTGTTTTCCATCATCACTAGTTTAAACTGATAATTGTAACGATATTCCATTTAATTATTAAGCTCCCTTAAGCGCCAAGGGAAAAAATGTAAAGTCGTCGTGTTTAGATATTGAGTACTTTGTTCAGTCAGATATTTACAACTACAGACATATCAACATATGTCAGTATATTCGGTAAAGATAAGCAAATTGTGTATTTAAATATTAACCACTATTTATTATTTTGTTATAGGTGCCGCTCAAAGACTCCAGAAAAACTAATGTCTCCCAAAGCAGACCGCACTAGCAAACCCAAGAAACCCCTCTCTCGAATAGTACTAGAAGCTAACACTTTCGCCAAAAAACACGGCGACAAAGACCTCAATCCTAATGAAATGGAATCAGAAAATGAAACCGTTAAGGAAAATACAGAATTAATAGAATGCACACCTATGAAAACTCTAAAACAAGTAGCTAGTATGGATGTGTCGTTCTCCCCCATACTCAATAAATCCGTCCTAGCCACTGAAACTCCAGAGAAAGATGTCCCATCCGCAGACAGCAGCAAAACCAACATCGGATTACCAACGTTCACCAAAATTAGCGAAACTCAATTCGGCAAATCGATACTGCAAAGCTGCGAGAGCAGTACCATCGTGACTTCGCCAGATAAGGAAAGAGACGACTCTATGGTCAAGCTTCCTGCGTTCACTATGAACGAGAGTATGTTCGGTAAATCTGTGTTGCAGAGCTACCATAGTAGCGTCGCTGAATCCAGTACCGAAGTATCTATAACTAAAGAAGTTTCTGAAGTTGTTACTGAAGGAAGAACAATAACTACAACTGAAGTGTCGACTCTCGCTTGCAAATCTGTATTAAAAGACCAATCTAGTCTCATCACGAATGATAGTGACAGTGATGAAGATAATATTAGTAAAGATTGGAAGGAACGCGGGGACGGCACGGCGCAGGATATACAGAAAGAAAAGGAGAGGATAGTGGAGATTCAGAGGGAGATCAATGAGATAGAGGGAGACATGAGCGGGACGTCGGATGAGGAGATCGTTGAGGCTGAAGGGGACAGTGAGGATCAGGAAGACACTACGGAAGATGATGATGTAAGTTAATATTATGAAAATTTGGAGTGATAGCTTTTCTTGTACTAATAATATAACTTATGTTAGTTTTACGTGGGAGAGAATAAAACACCAGTGATGTAATTGCATGAGACCTCATCTATTGAAATCTCTGTTTTCTAGTTATTTATTTATTTAAACTTTATTGCACAAAATAAAAACGTATCATACAAAAGGCGGACTGAATGCCATATGGCATTCATATTTTTCTACTTCTAATCACTAAATAAAAATTATACGCTACAAGCTAAGCTTAGTTTATATTTCGATATTTGTAGATTTTGATTGTCCCCAATATTAATTTTCTCACAAGATCACGTTTCGGGCGCGGCGAAACGATAAATCCGTAACGGAATTTCATACGAAATTGGAGGCCGGCAAAGCGACCTTCTTTTGATATCAATTCGTGACCCAACATCGGGCCATTCAGCTTGTAATAAATACTTATTTTTATTTTATTACATGTTTGGGAAAAGCACTGCATACGTCAGCGTGAAAAGGGGTTGCCAGCCACGTATCCCCATCCGGCCTCGCTACGCTCTTCCGTCTATATCTAGTTGACCAGCTATCCCTATGTTCCCAGCCTCTGCATTAAGAGGAAACACTAAGGGCGAGATAATTGAGAAATAGGTATTTGTAAAATGTATTGCTGTCGCGCCAACCTCAAGCCCCCCCCCCAACCCCCCCCCCCCCCCCCCCTCCCGCAGAGCGCGACTCTATCGCTGCAGCTTGGACCGAAAATACCTATTAAACGTACATAAAATCAACGTTTCGTAGTCCCCTGATTTCTTCTCCAGAACTTGACCTATTAAACTATTTTTTATTATTAAAAATCAAAGAAAGGCTTTGGCCGTGTTCCTATGTTTTTCTTTTTTTAAATAATCTAGTCAAAATTGTTTTCTGGATGTTAGAACACAGCGGAAAATCTGGCATTTTTCTTAGGTTTTTGAAGGTGTATATCTCTTTTAAGAATACATTTATGAAAAAAAGAAAAACATAGGAACATGTCAATAGTAGCCATAGATTTATGGAAAAAAAATTGCTCTATTGCTACTATCTAGGGAGAAAACAGGGGACTACGTTTCTATGGAACAACGGCCCTTACGAGAGACCATGGCCGTGTTGTTGTAGGCAAACAACAAAAAACTGCAAGGTTCAGGGATAATTGTAGTGTAATGTACGTGAACACCTATTAGTACATTACGTACCTAGGGCGGTGAATTCGTAAATGGCCCAGATCGCAGGTGTTTGTGACCCGAACCGAAGGTGAGGGCCATAAATATGCGATCTGGGGCTTTAATGCGAGTTTTACCGTACGCGCAGCGTACAGTAAAACTCGCATTTTATGCAATGGAATATTTAATAAACTGTTAATATTTTGCATGCCATATGTAACGGCTGATTAAGGAGGTGCTGAATTTGTAATAAGACCATAACAACCATTTTTCTTGCAAAATAAACTATTTGTAGGATTCAATGTCATCACCCGACGACGACGTAATATCCATCGGGGACACTTCAAACTCCACTGACATAGAGCAGACATCGTCCGACAGCAACCGACTAGAGATCCAGATACCCATCGACGAAGAGGGGCACAGACTGACGGAGGCCCCTGAGCGGGTCACACTGGTTGGGAGGACTGGAGTGGTCGGCAGCCTGAGACTGAGTGAACCGGACCCGCTGAATCAGGGCCAGGCGTCGCTGCTTACTGATGATAATTCAGGGTTGTCGGACCACATGGACCTCAATTATGATGATGATGATGAGGAGAAGGAACCAGGTAATTTTTTTGATGTGCAGTATGGGGTGCACTTTGCGTGTGGCCTTATATTGTTTGTCCTAAAATCTTTTGGCTGAAATCTTGACATAATTTTGAATAGCGTACATACACATTTAGCATACTTAATCTTTTTTTTGCATAATTGTTGATTGTTCTAATTTTTTTTCTCCTAATACTAAATACTCGAAATCTAATTGGCTCAAACTTATTACGCCTATTAATATATGACATGTCTGGCCTGATACTGGTATTACTAAAATTGCAATGCCCAAAATATTAAAGTACTAAAATAGGTACGCAGTAAAAAATGTATGAACTGCAATAAAGAAAGAAAGAAAGAAGACATTTATTCACTACGCAAAAGACACACAGAGACAAAGGGAGTACAAATACAATACAATTTACACATAATGTGTGTCTTCGTGGCAGCGAATCGGTCGCTATCTCAGCATTATGCCGAGGTGTCAGACAGACACCTACAGCGCTGATTTTCAATAGGGAAGATGCAGCTATAATATTTACCACTATTTAGTGACCAGTGTTGAATAAACATGAAATAATGGCTACTGAAACGTTTTTACTTTAGGTTATACTAATTTCAAACAATATTACGATTTGAAATAATGTGAAACGGAACGTGTTTTAATCCAACAATTAGCGTCTGATGATGTCACTCCTGTCAAAAGTCAAAACTTAGGCAACATCTAGGGACGAACCACGGACGAACAAAATATGGCGAGTGACACATGAATGACGTTACAGGAACTGTAGATCCGTTTAGGCGTGAATGTTTAAATTGTCACGTTTGCAACAACAATTTATGACTATAAATCATAGTATTTTTTTTTTTTATACTTTCGTGGTCTATTCTGCATGCGATTCTTTCAAATGAAAGCAATAATGAAAATATTGCATCTTCCCTATTGAATAAAAGTCATCATGAAAAGTAGGAGCTTGAAAAGATATCATATTTTATTGATCATCATATCAGCCGATAGACCGCTGCTGGCCACAGCCCGCGCCCTTTACCATCACCTGTCCACTGGGCGGGGCCGTATTGTTGCACGATACACGTGCGGGAAGGTGATTCCTAACTCGTGTGGAATCTTCACCCTTTGGGAATTACCTACTTACTGCACTTATCATAAATAACTATTGCTGGATATGTAGATTTATGAATGTTTCATGTTAATAAAGATGTTACGAACCTCATAAGTCCCTGCTTATAAAACGACTAATTCAAATTAATGTTCGACCTCTAGAGGAAATAACGAAGGTTTCGTATTCAAATACGCAAATATCATTGACTAAGTCTTGGATAGTATATGTGAATGTTTTTTGTGTCTGGTTTGTAATGCCTTTTGGTTCAGGTAGGTAATATTTCGTGTCTGTTTCTTTCGAATAAATAAATTCCAATTTCGTCTGTTGGAATAGTATAGGTATAAACATACTCCTTGCTTAATACTGTCAGGTTATTCGCTAGGTGACGTAATGTGTCAAGGTTTTAAAATAACGTTCGTTGTCATCTGTCTGTCCAACTAAATTGTGTTTTGTGAGTTCTCAATATTATCTTCTACAATATGTTCGCGTTTATTCTGCTGGTTTACGTGTTATTTCTTAGACCATCTGACCTTCCAACCCAGAAGAAACCTAGACCTTATTGGGATTAGACCGGTTTCCTCGCGATGTTTTCCTTCACTGAATGACTTATACGAAGCTAATCTAATCAAATTCTTGGTAACTATAAACTATTCAATATTCTCTTTACAGAAACAGAAGCGGGCATAAAGATAGACGTGGTGGTTGAAGAAGTTCCACCTGAAGAAACCAAGGAGGAACCAGTTGTAACCGTAGCAATGAGTGTTGACGTAGTCGACACCAGTGCCGTTATGAAGACACCTGCCAGAATAGAACCAGAGCCAATATCTAAAACAAAAGATTCCGAAGACAGAGAGAAAAAGGAAGCAATAAGTGTAGATAATAAGCCACAAAAAGAAGTCAAACAGTCTAAAAAAGAAACCGAATCAAAAAAATCAAAAAAACAAGTAAAATCCGTAGAACCACCCAAAGAAACTGATGATAAATTAGAAAAAGAAAAACCAGCATCTCGTCTACGCAAACGCGCCACATCGACTTCATCCAACAAATCCACATCGTCCAAAAAAGACATGGATGTCGACACAGATAAAGATAAAACTGCAGAAACTGAACCGGAAAAGGAAACACCAAAAAAATCCATGACCAGAAAGCGTGCCAAATCCACAACATCCAACCAATCCGAGGAAGAAACCCCATCTAAGACCAAAGCTCCAGAAACAAGAAAGATACTCACTCGGCGCGCGTCTAAAGAGATCGAAAATGTTGAAGAACCAGTGACTCCGCAACGTAGAACCACTCGTAGTCGAAGCAAAAACGATGATAATCTTAGTGTGGTTTCTGAGGGGTCGGTCAGGTCGACTCGCAGTAGAGCGAGCGAGAAGAGCGAGAGAAAGGGACGGAAGTCGATCGTGGCGTTGAAGCCCGAGTTGAGCGCCATTCCGGAGATGTCGGTGGACGAGTCCAAGGCGTATGTAAACGAGTACTCCAAGTCCAGGAGGTATGTCAGACCATCATTAGGGAGTAGGGCATACATGTCGCTCATGTTTAGACGACCGGTTAGCCTAGTGGGTAGGGACGCGGCCTGCGAAGCTGAAGGTCCTGGGTTCGATTCCCGGTAAGGGCAAATATTAAATGGTCCCATCGAGCTCATCTGAAGATGGAGACAGAAGGTGGCGATGGGAATCCAGTACTTAACCGACGTAACCCCTGTTGAGTTTGGGCTCGTTAGAGTCGTCTCAATGAGTAGTTGATGACGGTATACAGAAAAGTACAGATTGCAATAAAATATGTACCTAAAATTGACAAACTTAGTAAGCTCTAGATTCAGATAAAAAAGAATTGTCCCCAATATTTTATGTGCCGCCGCAGAGAAAAACTAATCTTAACAAGTGTGTTTTTGTTTAGACTGACCCGTCACCAGAAGTCAGTGCTGTCGTCGCTGGAGCTGCGCCCGCGCGCGCGGCGCGGCTCCGAGGGCTCCGAGGGCTCCGAGTCTGCCTTCGACGTGCAGCCCATCGACAGGATCAGCCTGCTCAACAAGACCGACTTTGAAGGTGAGAGGTGTTACGTTGTGGCTAGGTTCTTTGGCTTTTTAGTCTGTGTTAACTCCTAAGTTCCATATCAGCTTTTATTCGAAATTGTATCTCCTTTGGGGTGGATTTCCGATTTTGTTTTTGTATTTTAATCCATTTCGTTGCTTTTATAGTTTTCTAGTTGTTAAATTGGCAAAACACGAAAAATGTATGTTCATAGAATTATATTAACAATTTTGATGTTTCGACTTCAAAACTAGTTGGTATTTTAGTTTCACCAATATGAGCTGAAGTCGTTTGAATATATAATTGTATAAATTGACTATCACTCTTAAATTTGAAATTATTCCGTTTTTGAGGTAAAAAAAAAATGTTGTCATTTGAAATTCATGTTTAAATCTACCTCGTAAAATTATAAGTGGACAGAATTAATCAATTTTTTAGCCATTACGCATTTGAAATAAAATTCCCATATTCGAACACTTTACTACTACGGAAAGGCTTTCTTAAGTTATTTTACCTATATTGACAATTACGCGACGCGTTCCGCGTCCTCTTTAAGGGCGGGTTGTACAAACTTACGATTACAGACCGAGCGAGGTTAAAGATGGCGCCAGCGAATTTGTAGAATTTTCCATACACCACAGATCATTTGGTACAACCTACCTTAAGTAGGAAAACGATACGATGTGAGCGCGGCCGGCAGTGGCGTATGCTTAACCCACACGCAAGACACGTCGCTTCCACGCGGCTTCGTCTAAGCCACGCTTTCGCTTTCTGTTTACACATAACCACCATTGGTCCTGACCTGGCCCAGCCATGTCATTGCGTGAATTGCGGCTCGGCAAGCGTTTTATTTGTTCATTGCGCGGTCGAGATGCTAACCCACTGTGGTTAGTTGGGATCACGCGCAATGAATTATAAAACCGCCGCCACGCAATGCCTTGGAGTGGTGTCCCGGCTGTTAGCTGTACTGGTTGAGTTGGCTAACCATGTTGCCCCCTCGTGTAACGCCCCCCGCCCCCGCCCCGCAGGCGCGCCCGACCCGGCCGAGCGGTCGCGCGGCGAGCCCGACTCCGCAGCGTCGCAGTCGCAGTCGCAGTCGCAGACCTCCAGTCGCCGCGCACGTGAGTACCGCTTGTGCTTGCTGCAACACTGTCACATGTTACATGTGCCATGTGCGGAGATAACTTGTGTACTTTATTTGGTAGCTGCTATATGCGACACGCATCTGGGCATTTTGTGACGTCCTCATAATCATCCGTTTATGATACATACTCTACTCGTATTTAATCGAAAAAAACATATCCATTTCGGCGGAAACAACGTGTGAAAACCGTCTCTAATTTAAGATCTAGTTTTCCCATTGGGTTTGGAAGGTCAGATGGCAGTCACTTTCATAAAACTAGTCTTACGTCAAATCTTGGAATTAGGAACCAAAGCGGACCCCGGCCTCGGTGACCGGGCGATTTATTGAGCACTGCCGGGAAAAACGCTAGCAGGATGATTATGACATATACACCCGTCACCCATATTAGCATACATTAATCCTACTTAATCCCGAACAAAGCAAAGCTACTACGGGTACTAGACGACGATATACTTAGATAAAGAGAATACATCCAGCTCACACAAAGTAAATGCCCATCTGCAAACGTCAACTGTCGTTCAGGTTGTGCTGCCTGGCGGCCAACTAGTCGAAGCAATGACGCGTAGTTTCAGTGTCCGAGAGGCAACCGGATGGCTCGCGGTATTTGAGCTCCCGAAGCGTTGTGGAACCGCCCTGTGCAACCCGAAGTGAGCCAACGAGAATTTTTGAACTACTTACCGGTATCCGATAGAGCCGAAATTTGGCATACTTTAGTAAGTTCGACGACAACGAAATATGATGGCGCCACACCACCGAGCTCATGTGACGACGAGAGAGAGGGTGGCTATTGGCCAGAGCAACTACTAAACTACAATAGATACACCCGGCGGCATGTTTGGACTAATCAAGTACTTAAGGCGATGCCTTGATTTGAGTCGAACACGCCCCCTAGACAGAGACACGCTGATGCCTTCCGCGCACGAAGAAAAGAGATGTAACACTCTTCGGGAATGGCTTTTTTTGACAAATTTCGATAAATACCTAACTTAGAGACGTTTTATTTAAATTTCATAAAGTGAGATTTTAGATGAGATAAAATACTATAATATTAACTTGATTGTGTCGTAAAATAATGTATCGTTTGAGTAGGCTGAGTAAAAAAAGGAAAATACAGACCCAACTTTGGATTTTTTTTCTATCGAGGAAATTTTAAGCAATCATGTATCGATAAAATTAGATTAACAATCATATAGTCAAGAATCATATATCTGAAAATCAGACCTTATTGTTTCTTAATCTAGTCAGGACGGCGTTTCAAAGCATGCGATAATTTCCAATGCACAGCCTTAATGGCTGCAAAAAAAACGCGCGAGCTCTCGATTTTTCTCGCACTATCCGTCTCTCTCTTATTAGAACACTTCGAACAAGAGGTATAGTGCGAGAAATTACGTCGCGACCGTCCCATGATAGACTTGCTGATAGAAACTAATTTAAAGATATCATTAACTAAGTAACTTATTATTTTCAGCTCGCATGACTCGGGCGGCGTCCGAGACGAAAACCGTTCCTAAAGCGGCCAAAATTGGGAGAAGAGTGTCGGTAGATGTCGGTAAGTTGTTTTTATTCGAAACTCTCTTTTGTGACTTGATTGCATTTTTTAGCCGACTTCAAAAAAAAGGAGGAGGTTCTCAATTCGGTTGTATTTTTTTTTCAATGTTTGTTACCTCAGAACTCCGTCATCGATGAGCCAATTCTTAATTTTTTTTTTTGTTTCTAAGTAGATGCTTCTAGGTGGGTCCCATTTTTTTCAAAAACTCAATTGGATGATGGGATCCATGAGGAATTGAGGGAACTTCTCAATTATATTAGGCACGCGTGTAGTGATTTTGGTATTTTCTATTATAACTCGTGTATTTACACCCGGAAATCATAAATTTGGTGGAGTGGAATTACAAAATACAAATACAAATACAAAATACAAAATAGTTTATTTCACAAAAACAAATATTACATTAAATCGGGGCTGTCCGTCAGTGACCAAACTAGGCTGAGCCTGTATCTTGGCCTACTGCGAGTGCGGTTAACAGATCGTGCTTCAATTACAATATGGTCAGGATTTTAACTGAAGCAAATAATAATTGTAGCAAAATGAGTATCAGTTAAGTACATCTAGCATAATATCTACAATTAACATTATGTAATCGAGAGAAAAGGAGAACACTATTTAGATATATGGGAGACAACTAATTACCTACAGTACAGGTGTGTTTGTGTGTGTGTGTGTGTGTGTGTGTGTGTGTGTGTGTGTGCGTTGTGCGTGAGCCCGCATTTATAAATCGGTTTCAGGGTTAAAATTACTTTATCTTTGCGCTTTCAATGATTTTTTCCGTCTCACAGTAAGATAACGTGAATAACCACTGTTTCACTATTCAATTGATGATGAAGACCACAGATGACTTATGGAATTCCTCAATTATGTACTTAAAAGTACAAAAGTACGTCACAGATTCTGATAAGATTCCGTTGAAATAGCAACTAATGAAGTGCCAAAGGGGGCCTGTGGAATCGACGGAAGAAATATTATCGGCCCACATACAGCGATTCGGTTTTTTTCACGCATATATATCAACGCATTTGCTCTCGGAAATCAGTTCATGTGGTAAATTCAAATCAAATATTTATTCGAGACACAACACAACAAAACTATTATAAGACAAAAGAAGAAGTAAATCTGTGCAGTGACACGAAATGGGCCTAACTCAGCATGATGCTGGCTTTGCAGCCACCGCTGGTCTTCCGTTGGGTCCATCCAGTGAGGACACGGAACGTAACACACGTAACATAAAACAAGGTAAAAATAACAAAGTAAAATAAAGCAAAAAAGTTTACAAATTGAAATAAAAAACAACAAAAAGAAAATAATAATTAAAAACTAGAAGAAAAGAAAACAAGCAAACTACGAAAACACATAACAAGTTACAATAATAAATTACACCGTCAGTGGAAGCCTTTATTTTGTGCGATCCGTGAACGCATCCACTCTATTGCCGCCTGCACGCCTTCATGTCACAATAAGTCAACTTGGAAAAGAAATGTGGAAATGTTCTCGTGGCCTGGCGGAGTACTAAATTGAAGTCGGTAAAAACTTTGTTTTTAAAGTAAATTATTATATTGGCCCAGGTCATAATTGTGTGGCCGCCGAATAATTAAATTAATTGATACAAAAAAAAATGCAACTTTTATAGTATTTCTAATCAGAATCACAAGCTCTTTCTATCCCCATAGAAAAAAAAGTGTTCCAAAATTTCCATACAATTATGAATTTTCCTTTCGTGTTAATACAAAGTATACGGGAAATGCTAACACAATGGTTCCTTGTAACTTTTGAAACTTTGGGACAGCTTGTGATTCTCAATGGAAATAACATAAAACTCCGAGAAAATTTTATAATAAAAAATGGAGGCATTTTTTTGAGAATAACTGTTATATTGAGCGAACTTTAAGCAATCAAGTAACTATTCAGCAGTTTTGTTAATTAATGTTCCGGATCTGTTGGTTACACGATTATAATCGATAGAAAATCAAATAACAAACATCGCGTTCTATACGGCATAACTGAGGCTTGAACGCACGATTTTTTTAAATTTTTGCCAAGTTGAGGGTTAAGCTGGCCAATAATTTGGTCCTTACCGTTATCTTTTTGTATTACATAAACAATGTGTTATTGTAGTGGCGGAATCTCCCTTGGAGTCCCCTGGGAGTCCGCGGCGCAGCGGCCGCCGCGCGTCCTTCACGCGCGCCTGCGAGGCGCTCACCACGCCCAAGGGCAGGCGGACATCCACTGATCTGAGGGTAATTATAATCATAATCATTGCTTTGTGTGTGTAATAAGTACATTACTACAGAGGCCGGGAAGTAAGGGGTTGCCGGCCGAGTACATATAGACGGCTGAGCGTAGCGAGGCCGGATAGTTATGAGGCTGGCAACCCCTTTTCACGCCGAGGTATGTGTATTGTGTAGTGCTTTTCTCAAACATGCAATGAAATAAATAAATAAAATATCCGAAAAATCAAACTTTAATTTTCATGGCATTTGCATACCGATATGGGGTGGAGCCACAAAAACCAAGTTTATTCAATTAGAAAGGGCTCAGCGGGCTCTTATTAAAGTTATGTATTTCAAGCCACGTAGGTTCCCGACTTCTGACTTATATGTACTGAGTGACCTGTTGTCTGTGCGCAAACTGTATGTACTGAATGCGGTCTTGAGAAGACATAAAACTACCAAATACGTACCAATAGACAAGCTGAAAAGGAGGAAAAGGACTTATGTCATCTCAATACCGACAGTGAAAACTGCTTTTGCGCGGAGACAAAATGCCATCCTATCTGGCAGGCTCTACAACCTAATAAATAAAGAAACTGATATCTACCCTACCACAGTACATACGTGCAGAACTAAAGTGATTGCCTGGCTGAAAACGCAAACCTACAGCGACCTGGAAAACCTTATACTTAACACTTACAAACACCTATAAATGCGTAATCAAATAAACCAATGTAAACACACTCATTCACACACACACACACACACACACACACACACACACACACACAAACACATACACACACACACACACACACACACATTCTCTTGCACTTCAACTACAGACTCCCTCAATTGTGTTTGATTCTTACTTTCATATAAGTTGTATATTCCTAGAACTTATCTAGAACTTAATTAAGTAATAATTACTATTAACTAATAACTTACCTTTGTAACCTACCACTACCGTACTACTCGATACCTGCGTATGAAAGAGCGGTGCCCCCTTAGCACAGGTATTACTTTTACTTAAAAAGGGGACACCAGCACATGTCAAAATTAGTACTTAAGAAAACAAATAAATCATTTTCATTTTTTCATTTTCATGGCTGAACGCCGTGATGCTGTGCCACAAATTGTGGAATAATGAAAATTAAAAAAGACCACATTTTTATCAATTATAATATTTTGTACCTATTTATATATCCGCAAAATTCAATAATAGTATACTACTTTTTTTTTTTATCTCATAACATTTTGTTTGTATTTAGTCAATGTTTTTCTACTTTATAAATGGACCCGTATACTATAGTACATTACTTACCAAGGGCTGTAAAAGAAAGAAAGGCCGAAATCGCAGGTATTTGTGACCCGAGCCGCAGGCGAGGGTTGTAAATATGCGGTAGAGGGCTTTCTTTCTTACTGCCCGTGGTGAGTACACCATTTTACGTCTTCACCTGGCCACAATGCGAGTTTTAACGTACGCGCAGCGTGCGGTAAAACTCACGTTATGGCCAGGTGTGACGTAAATTATATTTTAGCTACACTACAGTATTTAATGACTGCTGGTTATCTTGTAGTTTAGGTGACCTGTTGAGGAGGACGATAGTAGGCTTGTAAGGCTTGTATTGCATAAGTCATTTATTAATTATATTATAAATATTACATGTCATCAATCATCATATACGTTCGGGAATAGTTGATTTATGAACACCGCTCTAATAATACGATTTTGAAATACAGTCTTCATATTTGTAGGTGTACAGTCAGCATCACATAGTTAGTAGCAGCCAAAGTAGCCAAATATATCGTAACACGTTTTTATTACTATAGGAGTAAGGAAGTCAGCATCACATAGCTACTAACTATGTGATGCTGACTGTACAATACATTAAAACTACCTTCCAAAAGGCAAAAATATCAGTGTGATTTATTAGCCTTTCATTTATTAGAGGCCTTGGATGCCTCGTGTAACAATTACAGAGGGAATTTCATTTTAAGAAAAATACAAACTACGGCGTTTACACAGATTATACAGGTAATTTATTTGATTAATAAGAAAAACGTGATTTAACGGCGTTTCAATACCTCGTGTGTCAATTACAGAAGTCTTGTTATGAAAAAAAAATCATGAAGTAATTTAACGGCTTTAAATTAAAAGTATAATGGTTGTAACACTTTTATTTGCTCACAAACATCAATAAACACAATAATATACAGTCAGCAGGTACAAAAGTAAACATGAGAAAGTGAGGGCCACGGAAATACACGAATCGAGTTAACTCGGTACGACGCGCTGTGCGAACTCTGTCGAACGAACTAACCAAAACATGACGCTTGACGCGCGGGGCGGCGCGGGCGTTGGCGCGGGGCGCGGGCCGCGCGGCTGCCATCTTGCGGCGAGTACCAGGGACGAGCGCGTCCGAATGTAATTTGCGCGCGAAACCAGAAGGGCTGGATGCGCGGGCGTTATAAAAGTTCATAAACTGAAAAAAACTTTGAAAAAAAACCGAATGTCGACTAATAGGGGTCCCAAAATTTCAATTGCAGAGGCTTTTGGTGCCAAGGGACCGGGACCGGACATTTGGTTACAACTATAGAGGTTATTCAATTATCCCGGTACCAATTAACCAGGTTCCACTGTACAAGTATTAGAGGTCCTGAGCATGTGTATTATTCGCAGGAGACGGACAGCCAGCCGGGCTCCCCTGCCGGCTCCTCGGGCTCCGCGCCGGCCACGCCGAGGCGAGGGCGCCGCGCCTCCACGCACTCCAACACCAGCGCCAAGGAGACCGCCCAACGGTGAGACACCACACACTACCACATCACCTGACTCATCAGTCGTTCCCTCAATGCTGAGGATCGTGACATCATGTCCAGTTCTTGTTGACCAGACTTCTCCAAAGGCTCCTGTGGTTGCAAGAGTGCAGTGATTTGTGTGCTCCATCTAGCGGGTGGTCTGCCTCGAGGCCTCTGGCCCTCAACTTTTCCCGTCATAATTATCCTCTCCAGCCTATCCGAAGAACGTCGTGAAAGGTGTCCAAAGTATGTGAAGATACGGTCTTGACATATTTGTGGATGGTCGACGATGTATGTGCAGCTCTTCGAGAATGGATTCGTTTGTTCGCATAGCAAGGTATCCGTAGAAGTCGACGAGCACCTATGAGTATTCAACAATGAAACATCTGCACTCTATACCGGACGACGGACGCGCATCAATTAAGAATTTCACCATTAGGATAAATATCCACCTGAAAAGTGCAAACATGTGTTTTCATATATTTGGCACATTGACTTACAAGTGTCCAATATATGAAATCGCAGCAGATATACACCATTATCGGGGGTAGGGTATCGACTTTCATTGTTTGATTACGTGATGAATGTTCGACTCCGAACTTGTGTGATTAGCTTTTTAATATTGCATATTTTTGAGATGAGTCTAAAAGGCCATATCATACGATTTATTCCCCCTTACTCAATCTAGATTACCACGAATATTCATGACTGCTAGCCTCAATTCACACTATTTGTTAATGAATCCCGTGTAACGATATATCGTTTTATTTCAGATCCAAAAAGTTATCAACAGTAGAAGAAACTAACGCCAAGAAATAGAAATAAAATAAGTTGAAATAATGCTACACACTACTATGCTAATAATGTTACACGGGTCAACTCACGTATTAAATGTCGCTGCGAGCGACATGTTTCGAGCTCTTTGGGAGTTCTACTTCAGGAGTCGTGTTTTCGCGGCGGTGTCGCTTGAATCACTGCCCGCGCCCGCTCCGATCGCTTCTCTACTACGGGCGGACTACGGGCGACACGCGAGTTGAACCGTGTAATTATTAGCATAATAATGCAGATAATAACTTAACTTAGATTATAACTTTCGTGAGACATGTGACATGTCTCACGAAAGTTTAAATTACAATAAAATAAGTTGTTGTTATTTAAGTAATATTTAGTTATAGTATAAGTAGGGTTATATTTTTTGCTTTGTTTATTCGCATTTATTATACTACGCGTGATAGTCGAACCAGAAATAAAATTATAGGTGATTAAGCGTATCTATTAAAGAACGTAAGGCATGGTGAATTGCATAAAATGTTATTTCTGGTCAGTCTATATTGGGTCATTGTCAGTCAGTAAAACAAAAATCGTCTTTTCAGTGGGCAATAGTTAAGGGCTTATGTTTATATATAATATGTTTTTATCGCATAGAATTATAGAAGAGGCGACGCCGTTTATGCGGATTCAGAGTTCAACAAAAAAATAGGCTTAAGCCCTTAACTTTGGCAATGTCCACCGAAAAGACGCGCACCTAAATCTGATATTGACCCTATTAAGTAATTCTTGTTTTTATTTATTTAACATTTTCCACTGAAATAAAAGTCGAAAATATCAATGTAGTTTTTATTTTATTAGCCTCCAAGATTCAGTCGCCTTATTACAAGTATTGATTAGTTATGCGTGTTTAATCTTTATTGAACAATCTTTGTAAAACGTTTCTAAACGGTATTTTAAGTTAAATTTAGAAAAACAGCGTGTGAGATCACGTCAAAAATCTTATCATATATTTATAGTGGCCGTCAATTGAATTTGCTAACTATGTAAACAAACCGCCATATTGAAAGTTAATTTTAATATGGCAGTTTGATTACATAGTTAGCAAATTCAATTGACGGCCACTTTACAGTACACCTTATCTATATTCAAAATAAACTACAAACAAATAAATAACATGAAATTAAAATAAATGCACGTCTCACGTTATTTTCACGGATATGAAAAATGTACAATAATTTACATTACATGACATGATATGATAAGTCTCACTCAAAAGGGAACATTCTTAAATAATGGTATCATATGTTACCTTCGTTTCTCTTCATCATAACTCTTCAAGGACCGTATCTGATGAATTATGTTGAGGTCTACCGCCGGCAACTGTTTCGGCAGCGCGTCCCTCAAGTCTACATCTGGCAGTATCTCTGGTGGGCTCTCTCTGGGCACGCTCATGCATATCTCTTTATCCTCTGCTCTGAGGGTAGCTTTATTCGAGCAGTCGACTACCTCACGTTTTTGTCTAGGAACTGACTTGTCAATACCGTCTATATTCACTTGTTTAGCACCATTTTGGACATCTAGAGGTTTCTCTTGTTTGATTTCGGCTGATTTCACATGGTTTCCGTTCATAGCTAGTGGCAAAGGCACGTTGTTTAGAATATTGTTTCTTGTCTCCGGTTTTTGCTGCAAGTCTTCGCCTTGTTTGTATGACTGCGGTTCGTCGGGCGAGTGGGAATGCGTGTTTTGGTCTACATTTGCAGGGGCGTTGTTACTATTGACTTGTTGTACTTGTATATTAGGCACAATGTTATTGGGTGGTAATTTTACTGGTGGCTTTTTAACAACTTGATTACTATTTTCAACTGAATTGACTATTGGTTTAATATTATTCGCCGCTGCGGCTTCATGTACTGCAGTTTGGATGTTACTGTTTGTTTGATCTACCTTGATTTCGCTATTTTGTAAAAGAACATCTTGTTTGGCAGGATTCAAATTGACATTATTAAGAGGAATTTGAGAAACTGGTTCGTTTTGTTCCACTTCGTTTACAATATTGTGTACTGGTACTATGGGGAGTACTTTCGCTTCAGGAACTTGAGCAACAATATTTTTGTTATTAATTAAAGGTAGCGCTTCTATCGGTTTGTCTTTAATTTCTTTGATAGCTTCGACGGCCACGTCGGCTATTTTCTTGACAGCTTCATTGGCAGTGTCTCCGGGTTCTATCTTACCCTCGGAAAGAGCGGGCTGTTCCGAAACAGCGCTTAAACTCTGTATCGCCACATTAGCTATCTTCTGGATACTTTCCACTGCGATCTTCTTAGCTTCGTTTTTATCTTGCTGTATCTCTTGTTTAGTCTTAATGATATTATCTAGAATTTCTTTCTGCTCCTTGATTAACTCTTTCTGTTCTTCTCCGTGTTGTTTGATGGTCTCCGCTAACTGTGCTTGTTTCAGAAGGTCTATTTTCTGTTGATTGTTCATCTGTTTTATTTCTTCTTTTATGTCTGTGTCTGTCTTTTGTTTCTTAGTTTCACCGTTCGACCGTTTCTCCTCTGATATTTTGTTTAAATTCCTTGGGTGTGTTCCTGAAAATTTGTCTATCTCTTGCTTGGATTCTTTAGGTGTTTCTTTCTTGTCAATTATGTCTAGAACCTTCTCCGGAGCAGGTTGTTCTTGCTTCTCATCCGGTTGAGATTCTGGAGGTACTGGGTTCGGCGGTTGCACTTCTGAGTCGGCGATTGCTTCTTTACTGTGTTTCACATCTTCGTTTAATACTTTTTCGACTTTCTGCGGTGCTTTGATGATATCTGCAAATAAAAACATCTATAAAATTACATTGCTCCGTACGGCACGGTTTTAGGGGAATTTCCTCCCAAAAATGCTTAGGTTCTGGAATGAGCTCTCTGTAAAGATTTCCCAGAGGGACTACAATATGAGGTTCTTCAAAATGGAATGTACAGATTTTTCTAAAGGTCGGCAACGTGTATGTGACTCCTTATACTTGCATGCTGCACAGGCTGTGAGACAAGGAAACTGGATTCCACCAAATAGTTTAGCGGTAGCGTAGACCCAGACTGAGATTGGGGGATGGCCGCGACGCTTTTCGTGAGGACTAGACGGGCAGATAGAGACGCGTGGATGCGGAAGAAAGAGAGGTAGGCCTTTGCGCAGCATTGGGCAGTATGGGCTACGAATGACGAGGGTAGGCCGTGGTAATACCATCAGGCGGACCATTGACACTCTCGTATGATATTACGCACCGCCGTCCGCGTCCCTCTTGTGGAAGAAGTCCTCGACGATCTGGTCGATCCTCTCCTGCGTGATGTGCTCGTCGTACTTGTCGGGCGCGCGCTCGGCCGCCTGCAGGTTGGCGTACGTGCCCAGCACCATGATGATCAGGCCCAACACCAGCATCACCTGGAACAAGGGTCATGTGAAGATGGCTCGCGTTCGATGAAACAATTCTAGGGTCACTTGTGTTTGGGAAACCCACTAGATTCATTACGCGGGAACACTAAGGGTGGGTTGCACCAAGCTGTCTGTAATCGTAAGTGGTGATCGTTAAAATCTGAATGTATCGAAAATTTGGCAAGTTTCTATGGAAAGACAGCTGCTGGCGCCATATTTAACCTGATCGGTCTGTCATTGTAAGTTGGTGCAACCCGAACCCGCCCTAAGAGCGTCCGCACATTACAGCTACTAGTGGCTACTAGTAGCGAGCGCGAGCCACGCCCGCAGCTTGTGGCTCGGCCGCGGCCACTGAACGCCCGGTGTGCCCCTATGCTATACTAAATGTATGAAAGGACTCGTCCGCAAGTTTGTGGCACCCAACAGTGTTGCCGCGAGATAAATCTAGTGGGTTTGCGTTTCCCAGACTCTTACGACAAAAAAAAAAGGTAATTTCATATTCTCTTGACTCCCCCGTTATTGCTGTTGATGTCAAAACTGAATAAAACTGGGAACACGCGAGTAAACATTCTAGCGGGGTGACGCCACTAGAGGGTAAAATCAATTCCATCGCAATCTAGGAAGCCTTAACACTTTCGCAACCGGACTGAAAATGGAACAATTCACCAGAAACCGACAGAATTCGCTAGGCGTGTAAGTTCATACTACTGCCCGCCCAGCGGGCTCAGCCGGCATCTGATCAAACATTACGAGTGCCCGCTAGGCGGTTTCTTGGTTGCGAACGTAATCATGGGAGATTTTGGAAAATGACTAGGATTACCTTAGCCAGCACTCTCTCGTTGGTGTTCTTGAAGGTGACGCTGACGAAGCAGGCGGCCGGGAACACGACACAGACTAGCACCCCGATGGTAGACCCAACCAGTCCGAGCACAAGCTCGATGTTTGGCACGAGCAGGGACACGCACAGCGCACCGAACACGATGCCAACAGTGATGCAGCGGAAGGTGGTTTCTGGGATCGAGTGGTTGATGATGTGGTCGTGCTGGGATGAGTGCACCTGAGGGGAAAGGAGTTTCGGTCAACTGGGACAGTTTTTCTTGTTGCTCGTTGGCATGGTTACAGCTTTAACTCTTTGCCACGTGGGCAGTTGAAAAATGGCAAACAAATGTCCGTCATATTTATTGACAAGATACAAGTCTGACGGGCAGTAAGTGGTCGATTTAACGTATCTGCCTGCAAAAGGGTTAAATGCATCAAACAACTGTGTTTATGACAATTGTAAAAGCATTTTATCATGCGGAACTCCTTTTTCTAATAAACTCTGTCACTGTTGTCTCGTTTTCTCAAATTGTCGGCACTATTAAACCAATATGACTGAATGACTAAGAAAGTTATTGCGGTGCAAATGGGATCTTGTTAAATTGTGATCTTACTTAAGCATTTGATTGAGTTGATCAATGGATCGTTTATTTTGAAGCTAAAGCATTATGTTCTATGTTCAAATATAAAATATCTTATGTCCTTATTACTGGGACAATAGTAATACAGTTGTTGTATAATAGTGGAGGTATAATTACTTTAGGGGTACCTCAGGGTTCTGTCTTGAGCCCATTTCTTTTCTAGCTTCTTTTTTGAGCTGCGAGGACAGCATGCGTTAAAAACGTGACGAGTACGTGACGTTTATGGTACGAGCAGCATCTGACCTTTTTGTAGAGGAAGGAGTAGAGGCTGGCGCGGCACGGGAAGATGATGAGCGGGAAGCTGCAGGCCAGCGACATGACGAACCCGAGCTTGATGACGTCACTCGCCATCGTCGGACTCAGGCTCATGAGGATGTTGCCTGACAACAACCCGTTATTATAACATCGCTGCAAAGATACCTTTACTCAGAAACATCAAATTGATAAAAATTCTGTTTGGTTAACAATATCAACGAGGATTACATGCGTAAAGTAAACTACACTCGCGGTCAAAGAAACCGGGTCAGTACGAAAATTTGTAATATCTCCTAAAATAATAAAGCTAGGGACATGAATTAAACTGCATATTGTAGATAATTTTATACTGAATTAAATAACATCAAATGGTGGAATCGTAATTCTTTTGTTTAATAAAATTACATAGGAAACAAAAAATCAACCAATTTTACGTACAAAAATAAGCAGTAGGTACTTCACATACAACACAAAAAATAAAAATTAATACTTCGTATTGCCTCCTCGGGCTCTTCTTACAGCTTCTAGACGATTCGGCATGCTGTTTATTAAGTTCTTTATGCGTTCTTGCGGGATATTGTCCCATTCTTCCACTAACGCCTGTTTCAGGTCTCTAAGTGTAGCTGGGGCGGGGTTTCGAGCTCTTACACGCCTCCCAAGCTCGTCCCATACATGCTCAATCGGATTTAAGTCAGGACTCCTCGAGGGCCAGTTCATACAGTTGATACCAACCTCCAAAAAATAATCTCTGACAATTTGAGCTGTGTGTGGCCTGGCGTTGTCATGCATAAACATAGAATTTCCACCCATATTAATTAAGTATGGGCCGACATGCTCATTAAGAATCTCTTCTACATATCTTGCACTCGTTAATGATCCATTTTCTATTAAAACTAACTCCGAGCGACTCTCTGAAGAGATTCCAGCCCAAACCATGACTGACCCACCGCCGAACGCCACTTTTTCCTCAAAACATGCTGGAATAAAACGTTCACCAGGCCGTCTGTAAACTCTTTGCCGCCCGTCATTTGCATAGAGCATAAATCTGGATTCATCGGAAAACAAAATTCTTGCCCAATCTTCGTCACCCCAGTATCTGTGATCGCGGGCATAAAGTCGTCTTGCTGTTCGATGTATTCTTTCAAGTTTTGGGCCATTGGCCGGCCTATGTGGGGTCAAATTTGCTTCTTTGAGCCGCCGCCTGACAGTCCGCTCGCTGATGCCGTCCCTTCGGGTCTCTAAAAGCTGATTTTTCACTTCAACTGCTGTGAGGTGCCGATTTCGGAGCATGGTTGTAACAATAAATCGATCTTCTCTAGCTGTAGTACATCTTGTTTTGCCGGTTCCTGGTCTTCTAAGGTTCTGCCCAGTTTGTAGGTAACGTTGGAGGACTCGCTGCACTGTAGAAAGTGACACACCTGTTCTTCTCGCTGTATACCTCTGACTTCTTCCTTCTTCTAACATAGTGATGATAAAATTCATCTCGTGTTAGCGGCATGATAGACATTCAAGAATGACCACAAAATAAAACAATGACAGCCTTTTATCATAATTCTTTGACAGATTGAAAATAATTGCTTAAAAACAAGCAAAAGTAAAACGAACGCAATTTCAAATAAGTACCCAATTGGTCTTTTTTTTTCAATTAAACCTTTTTCCAGTTACTACGTAGAACATTGAAGGTTGGATTTAGAAGGATATTAAATTCTCTATAAAACAGAGTTAGTTTCATGCAGATACGACCAACGATTTACAAAATATTGAGGTTTTCGTCACTGACCCGGTTTCTTTGACCGCGAGTGTATTAGGGAACAAGTGAAGTTAAAAGATTTTTCAAAAAACCCAACTGCTTTTTCAAATTTTATAGCCTATGTCACTCCCACGATTAAGAGGAATCCAACGACACCTCATATGTCGAAATCCGTCAAACGGTTTAGGCTGCAGGGCGTGCCAAAGAATAAGGTCACATACATACATACGCTCGAAAAACATAACCCTCCTTCGGCAGTAAGGTAAAAAAGTATAAAATGGAGAAAAGGGCAATGGGGAAAATGCTATTGAGTGTAATCCATAACTGAAAATAAGGCTAAATGACAATAGAAGAATTACGATCACTGTACGTGGCGGCATTTACGCATGAGCGTAATTTCGCGAACGCTATGTAATTCCATACATTTCGATTTTGAGCATGCGTAAACACGGCTTTAGAGTACCTTTTGCTGCGGGATCCTCAATAATAAGCAACGATATTTATTTATCTTGAGCCGCTGAAGCCGAGCGGTCAGGCACATGACTTACAAAGTGTAGGACCCGGGTTCGAACCCCGCCTCGTCCCACTGGGTTTTTTTTTAAAGATTATAGTCGATATATCATTAGATATGTAACAGTGGCTTTTCGGTGAAGGAAAATATCGTGAGAAAACCGGTCTAATCCCAATAAGGGCCAGTTTTCCCTCTGGGTTGGAAGGTCAGACAGCAGTAACTTACGTAAAATTTATGCCTATGCCTAATCTTGAGATTAAGGCCAAGGCTACACGGGCGGTTCTCCCGCCGCGGGAAACCGCTCGACAAAGCTGCCGCAGACCATCAAACTACACGGGACGCGGTTCATCGCTGCCTTTTGACGCGACACTAGCCACGCAAGCGCACGAACGACGAGCGAGCGCCAAGGCCCCGCGCAGAATGACGGCGGGATAGCGGGAAACCGTCCGTGTAGTTTAAGCGTCGGTTATCAGCGGCGGTTTGACGCTGCATGCGGCGGTCGTATTTCTCCCGCCTGTGAGCCGCGACGGGAAACCGCGCAGTGTAGTATGCAGCATACAACTTCATATTAAATTGTGTCCAGTGCGGTTCAGAAGCGGTTTTCCGCGGCGGGAGAACCGCCCGTGTAGCCTTGGCCTTAGTGTCATAGCGGACCCGGGGCTCCTGTAGGGCACAACCGGGAATAACGTTAGGAGGATGATTTATTCATATTATGACAAAGTATGATTACGACTTCAATATAATAATTGTATTATAGTCAAGTGCAAAAATATGTATCAAATTAACCCTCTCATAAACATGTACCAAAACTTTAATTCGTCGTCATAAGCGCCATGCATTAAAGTTTCCACCCATTTTTTGCACTTGACTGCATAAAAACATAAAACAGTCGTATTTAGCACCTCATTTGTCATAGCAGTGAAACCAAGTTTAATAAATCAAATAGGTATTTACACAAGTGATACGCCAGATCGGAAAATAAATGATAGTAAATTATCAGTGCATTGTGTAATTAATTTACTTGGTCCACATTTCGCGTAACAATGACAATGTTTGTACATTGTGATACAAGTGAGGTATGTCACCTCACCTGCGGCTCGCGTGATAATTCCGCCTCTGATGTAATTATCAAAGCTCACGCGTTTCATACGACGTTTTTCAACACATTTTGCGAGGAAAAAATCCTTTTCATAAGATAAAAATTTGATAGGCCTGCCAAGTTATTTTCTTTACTTATTGATGCCAACAGGTTTTTACTCACATGTTGTATACACCGTCAAGAATGTCCAGTGGCGTCCATTCTTTTTATCACTTTACTAGTCAACACGAGTCAACATTTTTGTTAATAACCAAACACACATTAACAATGTTTACAAATATCTGTGAAATACCTAACCTATAATGGCGCGCAACAGTTTTTTTTCGTGAAGTTGGCGCAGTGCGCGCGCATTACATCAAATCTCTTAACAGCCAATACAAAACAAAATAAATGTTTTCGTTTTAAAATGTTATCTTTATTAATTCATGTAAAATGTTATCAAAAGTGAAACGTTTTACTAAATTCTATATAAAAAAAAAAAAAAACAAAAATTCTTTATTTGTTTAAAGTACATATTTTTAGCAAGGGATGGGGCCGCCCATTAAGCATTATTGCCTGTGTTGGGAGACACCGCTCTTCCAGTAACATGAGACACACGTTAACGTAAACGTTTCTATATCATATCCAAAAAGAAATAGTCAATTAATTAACAAAAAGGATTTAATTTGTTTAATCAAGTAAGAATCCATTTGCCAAAAAATAAAAAAAAGCTGTACATACTCGTACTGTACAACCTGGGTTAATTTAAGAATGCACCGTGTGCATGCATACATCTTACTGCAAGGTGCCAACGTGACTTAATCGGGATATAACTATAACACACAAGTATCGTAATGTTATAAAACACGCGTGTTTAATATCCAGGATTATGAGCCTAAGCGACACAATAACAGGTATGTCACGAGCAATTGTGTTGAAAACATAATTTAAGCACATAACGCGAAATTACTGTGCAGGCGGGAATTATTGTACAGTAATATGTTGTATTATAAACGATTACATCATGGATAGATATATTTGGCAGTGATAAAGTCCTGCACTAGAAATATATCACAAAATAAATAAATGTATGATACTCGGATACTGAAATTACACATTCATGACTGCTTTGAAAAAATTATACCTCGCCGAGTTTTTTACGCCGGGTCTTCCCAAGGCAGAGGTTTTATTTCCGAACCAGTGGTAGTTTATCGAAATTCATAGGTGCATATAGGTAATATGCCTAAGTTGAAGAATAAAATAACCTTTGATTCAATTAGTTTTCTGTTGCAGGATCGGACAGGGGACCGATTTTTGACTTTCGAGCGCTCGACTCTTCCACTCGAAAACTGTCAAAAATTATGAAATGCTATTTTTAAACAGCGATAGAAAATTTAAAAACGAGTGGTATTGACCACTCGTATTATATTCTATTGGTAGAAAGCAAGTACCTGCCATTTTGCCACTACAAACGTATTTACTTTTATTTGATTTTCGAGCGCTCGAAAGTCAATAATCGGTCCCCAGTAGCCTACATGTGTCACTTTCAGGGAAAAGGGACTCTATTGTCCTAGGCCTCTTGCCATTATTAAATCGATCCTTTCATCAAATCATCATCGTCATTAGCCGCGTCTACACCGGACGCATGCTCGGCCGCACGCCTGGCCCGAGGCATGCACTGAACGCGCACGTTTGGGCGAGGCGTGGCTCGCCGAGGCACGTCTACACTGACCGCGCACGCTTGGGAGGCGTGGGTCGCCGAGGCACGTCTACACTGAACGCGCACGCTTGGGCGAGGTGTGGCTCGCCGAGGCACGTCTACACTGACCGCGCACGCTTGGGAGAGGCGTGGCTCGCCGAGGCACGTCTACACTGACCGCGCACGCTTGTGTTAGACGTGGGTCGCCGAGGCACGTCTACACTGAACGCACACGCTTGGGCGAGGCGTGGCTCGCCAAGGCACGTCTACACTGACCGCGCACGCTTGGGAGAGGCGTGGGTCGCCGAGGCACGTCTACACTGAACGCGCACGCTTGTGAGAGGCGTGGGTCGCCGAGGCACGTCTACACTGAACGCGCACGCTTGGGAGAGGCGTGGGTCGCCGAGGCACGTCTACACTGAACGCGCACGCTTGGGCGAGGCGTGGCTCGCCGAGGCACGTCTACACTGACCGCGCACGCTTGGGAGAGGCGTGGGTCGCCGAGGCACGTCTACACTGAACGCGCACGCTTGGGCGAGGCGTGGCTCGCCGAGGCACGTCTACACTGACCGCGCACGCTTGTGAGAGGCGTGGGTCGCCGAGGCACGTCTACACTGAACGCGCACGCTTGGGAGAGGCGTGGGTCGCCGAGGCACGTCTACACTGAACGCGCACGCTTGGGCGAGGCGTGGGTCGCCGAGGCACGTCTACACTGAACGCGCACGCTTGGGCGAGGCGTGGGTCGTCCAGGCACGTCTACACTGAACGCGCACGCTTGGGCGAGGCGTGGGTCGCCGAGGCACGTCTACACTGAACGCGCACGCTCGGCCGAGGCGTGCGTCCGGTGTAGACACGACTGTTGACTCACCGGATATGTCGTGCTTCCCGAACGCGATGTACCCGAACAGGCCCAGTGTGAAGTACACGCCGGTGCAGATGTTGATCGCGTTCTTCGTCACTACGTTCATCTTCTCCAGGGAAAGCGTCGGCATCGACTCGAAGATCTCGAACAATTGCCTGGAATATTATCGTTAAAGTACTATTTTGGTATGGACACTGATCCAAGTTGTTCCAATTTTACCATAACAGCTGTAATTATATGTGCCATGGATTGCAATATATAAAATTTCATACGTGGGTATGTGATATCGACGGCTTCACACACTGCGCGTTGCGCGCACTCACATCATTAGGCACCTTTGGCGCCCAACGTATCGCTGTCTGTCGCAAGCGACTATCATTGTGCCGGCAACATTCTTGGCTCGCTACGCACGTAAATATGGTGCTGCGCTGGCGCTCAACGCGGTGATAAGCTAACAGAAATTATATTTAAATGGGAACTCGTTGGGTGGACTCACGTCTGACAGAACAGCGCCATGGAGAAGATGGGCACGCACTGCAGCACGCCCTCGGCGCGCCACAGCTCGGCGCCGGGGCCGAGGACGGCGCCCGAGCCCCGCTCGGCGCCGAGCAGCTGGGTCGCTGCCTCTGATATCACCTGAATAACATCTAAATGTTCAATGCAGGTCTTCTTCCAATGTTATATTGCTGTATTTTTTAAAAATTATTATTATCTATCAGCTATCAGCTATATATTATCACTTTGCACGCCGACGTTATATTCCAATGCCGCACTCCGACAGCCTATCACGAGCTCCACTCGTGATGCTCTTGCACTCAAGTACGCCGCGTGTTTTTTAAAGCGTCATCTGTGGTTCGCCGGCGTTTTTTGGTGAAATTGTAAGATTTCTAAAAAAATAATTAGCGTATGTATAGGAACAAATCTTTTTGTTTTTGGAAGTTGATTTCATATATTTTAAGGATAAAAATAAAAAAATGTGTTTATATATTTTTTATTATTTTAAAACTATAGTAGTGTGAACACGTTTTTTTGGAAAATAAAAAAAACTCTAACATGTCCTTATTCTTGCTTTTATACAGTATAATCTTTTTGTGTGTGATATTTTTTGAAGCAAGGGTAATTACTTAGTAGAGGTACTGAACAGTCGGACAATAAAAATAGTTTATTTGCGCCCACGTTTACCAGTTTGCTTCTTTATGGTGTCAGCACAAACTTTGCAGACTCTTGTAACGACCGCATTTTTTCCGTCGCTGGTATTTTCTCTGCAATGTGCCTTCCCACTAATCTAGTGCTTTTGCCTACAAAATGTGGCCAGCGGATCGCGAACTGTGTTCGTTATTTTGATACAAACAGTATGGAATCTGATCACGAGTACATTTTGTCATCCGCGACTCTAAGAAAAAAAGTGTAACGAGTGGTATTCGTGATCGGCGAATTACGCGTGGCAGTTATTTAAATGGCCGGCGAAGTGGCGGCAAAACTGCGTACCGAATGGTCCTCGTGAACGGCGTGCAAAGTGTTATAATTACGAAAGCTTGGATGTTTGGATGTTTAGATGTTTGTTACTCGATCACGCTTAAACGGCTACACCGATTTCGATGAAATTTTGCACGAAGATAGTTTATAGCCACATAGCCAGGATTAAAATAAAGGATATTTTTATCCCGAGTCCACGCATACGAAGTCGCGGGCGCAAGCTAGTTAGAAATAAACTACATAGAGTATCTCAAAAAAAGAGTTGATGTTAGGACGTATCGAGATGTGAAAGAGGTTGCCTGGGATCGGAGTAGATGGAGGGCTACTTTGAGCTACACCGACAAGAGCTTAGCTCTTAAATAAGCAGAAGAAGAATGGCTTTTACTTTATGTTGTAATTTTTTTCATACTACGACAGTGGCAAACTAGCATACATATCTGATGGTAAGCGTTACGGCATGGACGTTTGCAACTCCAGCACGGCTATCATGACCGGCGCGCGAGCTTTCTCGATTTTTCTCGCACTATCCGTCTCTCTCTTATTAGAACACTTAGAACTAGAGGTATAGTGCGAGAAAAATCGAGAGTATGTCGCGGCCGTCTCATGATCAAGGATAGGACAAACGCCCGTCATTTTGAAAACTTAACCCTGTTCTGTACAGTAGAGACTTCCTAATGATATATATATATATATATTTTTCCTTATATTAATTGAAGTACATTAAATTATAATATTTTGAGTAAACTTCTAAAAAAAAAAAAATATCATTAGGAAGTCTCTACTGTACAGAACAGGGTTAAGTTTTCAAAATGACGGGCGTTTGTCCTATCCTTGCTCATGATAGACGTGCAGAAGAATCACACGCGCGTTGCCAACCCTTTGTGTGAATTAATCGTGCTTATCGCTAGAGGTGAAAACTCTGACTCTCAACACAGTGCTTCCTGGGGAGCTCGGGCGACCACTTGCCGCCAGGAACCATGAGCCGCAAGATTTACAATCACCTCCGGCGTGAAATTGTCGCCGCTCATAGCGCATCAATTTTCATATTCATATTCATATTCATATTCATTTAATCCATTGTTATCATGTTCATCAGCACATAATGGTCTTACATTTTAGTCATAGTAGGTACATGATACCCTGCTAGGGCATACAATATAGGACATACCACACACACATTTACTTAATAACGAAATAAAAATTACAATTAAGTACAATAATTATCATGCAGCACTAGGTTAACTAGGTTGTTTGGTCATGTCAACATAGTTACTTAATGTCAATTAATTATTAATAAATTCATTATAATTCATGTTTTTAAAACTAAACTTAAGAAATGGCTTCTTAAGCAGACGTTCTACGACCATAGGGAACTATTTATCAGTTATAAGTAAGTAGCTGTTAAGACAAACCAATTTAATAATCATGTTTTTTTTTTTTTTATATTTCCACAGCGATTATTGTGTTCGTTTTTTTTTTTAATACAAAGACGGTGGCAAACAAGCGTACGGCCCGCCTGATGGTAAGCGGACACCGCAGCCTATAGATGCATGCAACTCCAAAGAGTAACATGGGCGTTGCCGACCCTGGATATATTTTGAGGATTCGCTGTGTTGCGAGCTGAAGGAACAAATTCCCTCGCTCTCAACACAACGCATCCTCGGGAGCTCTGGCGACCTTGCTCACCTCCAGGAACACAACACTACTACAGAGCGAGTAGTAGTGTTATTATGGCTGTGGTCTGGTACTTCCCCAGTTAGTTATTATTTGACATGTAATTTTATATTGTCAATTAACTATGAATATGAATTATGAATATGAACACAACACCACTTACCTATATTTTTACATTCTTAACCGATTACAGTAATCTTTGTGAATGTCTCTCCATGAATATTTTACTCACCTTTATAACTAAGCAGAAGTAAAACCCAATAGTAGCGGCACTGACATTGCTCAAACTGTCGACATTTCTGAGCAAGCCTAGTGGCAACACACACACCAGCGACACTAGCACCATTATTGATGTCCTGCAAATGTTAGGTATAAATGATTGCCAATAAAATGTATGGAACTGAGACTAAGTAATTCTTTATTACGAACATAGGTCCGCAATTTGGCTAGTAGCCTTTATGTCCTAACTGACTCACTCACTCACTCATCAACGCACAGCCGAAACTACTGGCAGGATATAGATACAAAACAAATGAAACTTTGTTCCAATTCAGAATGGTATAAATTACATTGAATTCACATTTTAATAGGTCTTTGGGGGCTAAACCATATAGTTAATAACTTTTCTCTGGTAAATAAAAATTCACACCTCATGTGCTAACTACTTTTGATAAGCAAACCCAGCATATTAAAGAAATGGAAGGAAAGCTAAAGATCCTCACCTGAGCATGTCACTCTGATTGATATTGAACATCTTGGCAATGATCTGGGGCCCCAAGTCTCCAACCACCACAAAGTAGGCTATGCATGTGCCCATGAGGAAACCTATGATGCCCAGCTCGACAGCCACTTTTCCTGCTGAGCCGAACACATGGAATGCTGGAAATAACACATTGAATCATTTTCAGAACCTTTTTCTTCTTGTCTAGTCTTCATACTGAAAATTGATGACTTACCAAGAAACTCAAAGTTTCTCCTCCGAGCGAGGAGTGCGGATTTGAGCAAAAAGTGGCAGCAGAGCCTGGACACCAGCCCCATTGACAACAAGATGAGTGTAGCAAGCAGAACTCCACACTAAAAAAACAGTTTTAACTGGGAATGCATACCTTTGAATCATAATCAGACTAGTTGATAAAACTAACCAGCACGTAAGTAGATTGACAATTATTTTTATACCTATATTATCGTAACTAGAGCCACTAAGGAAGGAAATAATACGATTCTTACTTTTTGGAAGCAAAACGGCATAGCCAGTATCCCGACACCTATAATGCTGTTAGCCAACGTGATCGATTGACCTGTCGTCCCCATGGTAGTAAAACAATTTTCTTTAGTTTAAAAGTTATAATAATACGCCTGCAATAAAATAATTTACCACCACATCACAATATTGTTTTGACTGTTGGTTGACAGAGGTTTGAGAGGTTTGGTTTCGACACTTGACGTATTGTATGGTGCCGGTTAATGCACAGCCATGATAATGCACGGTCAAAATAATGTACAGCCCATAATCCGCGCCCATACTGTACATGGATTATCAGGCTGTACATTATTGGGCCGTGCGTTATTGGACCCGATTCTACGTGCACATGGCTTAACTAGCCTAAAATTAAATTGTCTAATATTTGCACATTAAAAACGACATATTTAGAATAGCATTTAGGCAGCTAAGTAAGTTGTATAGACCGCCTAAAATAAGAAACGTCCGATTCATTTGATTATGACAGCTGCTCATAGAATAGCAAAGTGTTTTAGCGACACCTAAATAAAATTAGGAAGTTTAGAGGCCACTGTATAATCGGGTCCAGTGGCTCCCTATCGCACCCTATCGCAAAGGGTCATAGTATAGCAAAAGGGGCCCAATTTTAGGACTTAGAAAATTGTAGTTAAGAATTATTTTTTTCACATCATTGCTACTTTTTGATTAGAATTTTAAAGAATACAATAAAATAAGCATCTAATGATTTTTTTTTTTTCTTGCCCGATTAAGAACTAGAGCGGTCCAAAGTTTTTTTGTTGATTGATGTTTTTAAGGTAGCTGGGACCGGTTAGTATCATTGATCATTGAAAACCATGGGAGAATGGGCTGTAATCCTGCGTAATGAAATGAAAGTATGATTTACTTTTGTATACGTAGTTTTAATATTAAAACGGACAAATATTCACGTTACAATTCAGTTTATATGACAGCGACGAACTATAAGAACAGAATGACATCGAATCCGAAAGAATGTAGAAAAACAGAATTCAAATTTGACATAATATTTTTCGGTCGTAGGTTATTCAAGTATTAGGCAATTCTCAGCAGAGACAACCTTCATTTACATCAATTAGATAGGTTCGTTAGTTGCCTTTTGTCCCTCAGAGCAGAAGTAGACACCCCGCCCAGCGGGTAGGCGTCGACTCGCCGCACGGCTATCAAACAACACACACAAGCGAACTCTGTTTTAGGTCGGTTAGGTTAGGGTTCACTTGTGTCCCTCAGAGCACAAATAGGGGCTCCGCGAAGCGGGGCTCCGTCGAAATGAGGGCGGGTCATAAGTAATTTAAGTAATAGGCAATTCTGACCAGATCCAACCTGCATTTAGATTCGGACAATAAATATTAAGGACAATCGATATATATGCGTAACAAAATAATATGCACAAACATTTTTAGAACATTAAATATTAGTAACATCAAAATTATGCACATCAATCATTCTACAAAAAAAAACTTCGACACAATAAACATTCGGACAATAAATATTTAGGACAATCGATATTAGGAACAACAATTTCGGCAAATAAAAAATATGCACAACAATGTTTATGTCATACGTTATTCGGCATAAAGTTGGTATGCGACAAAATAGTACGAACAACAATTTTATGCCTCCCGACATAGACCCGTAAAATTCACGTAGGATTCGGTTTGCGCCAACGAAAGCGGTTCCATTGTCAGAGAACATGGTCGTGGGGATCCCACGTCTGGCGAAGAAGCGCCTGAGTCCCATTATTGCAGAATCAGCGGATAGGCTGTGTACACATTCTGGGTGAAGAGCCCTGGACGTGAGGCATGTAAAAAGGGCCACGTAACGTTTTTCATGGCGGCGCCCTATTGTTACGTTCACAGGACCAAAATAATCAACACCAGAGAAGGTGAATGGTCGCTGGTGATGAGCTAGTCTTTGGGGTGGATCTCCAGTAGTGGGGTCCATCGGTTGAGATTTGCAGATTCTGCAAAAGAGGCACTGGCTTGCGACGGCTCTGACTGTTTCACGAAGTCTCAACAGCCAAAATCTTTGCCTAATCTCGTTGATCATTGACTCGTGATTCGCGTGGCCTGCCAAACGATGATAATGTCTCACCAATAATCGTGATACTGGGTAGCGACCATCAAGAAGAATCGGAAATCGTGAGTTCGTCGTTCGTCGAGTAATTCTTCCAGCTTAGTGTAAAAGGTTATCCTCTCCCAGAGAGGGCGATAGTTTGATGAGGCGGCTGTTTGAATGAATCGGGTTCTTGTTGAGGATGCAGTAAATTTCCTGGGAGAAGCTGTCCTGTTGGATTTGCTGTAATATGTGCCTTTCAGCGACTTTCATTAGGTCAGCATTCAAGGGTGTAAGAGTGGTAGATGTTGACGAAGAGTGAAAGCGTGATTGAACAGCCCCACTGCTTGCTTTGGAATTTCGAATGGAAGCCAAATTATTTCCGAATATAGCAAGGTCGTACCCCTGTCTTCATTTGCCACTGCCAGTAGCACCGTAGGCGAGTAGGACGCACTTGCGTAGATTGTAGTGAGCGCGTTTTTGCATATCACGCACGTCGGTCGCTATCTTGATCGCTTCCGCTTCTGACTTGAAACTTTGTAGGTAATCGTGGACGTAGTGATTACGTACAATGGCGGCGGCGGCTTCGGGGTGCGTTTTGCTATGCTTTTCGGCCGCTGCAGGTCGCGCCGAATATACGAGGGAGCTCATACGCCATTCTTCATGAACATGGCTTCGATGTCGCGGGACACGGCGATCTTGTGTTGACGGAACCTGACGAGCAACAGTCGAATCACCGTGGGTTGGTTTCTGTCGCCGCGTCGTATTTCCTCTGGTTTTAGTAAGTGCCAGTTATCTTGTGCCAGCCCAGCAATATTCCCGGCTCGGCTGTGTCGTATGTCAGTAGGTATTGTATGTCTTGCAGGTTTGCGCACATACTGCTGCTTTGCGTGGCTTCGTAGCTTATCTTTTGGGATGATAAGCGTAGGTCGGGAATAGTGCGGGCGTATATACGCACTTTTTCGCCCTGTCCGCCTATATGGAGTGGCACTCGGCGTGACTTCGTTATACTGATGTGTTCACTCGTTATACGTAGCGGCGTTGTAGGCCCGTCTAGGCCGACTTTGTGAGCGATTTCTTCTGACAGGAGTGTAGCCATCGTCCATCAAGGCTGAGGTCTTGATCTCCCCTTTGGGCCCCTTTATTGTCACGGGTAGTATCTTGAGAAAGGCGCGAGACCGACGCAATGTCCACGATGACGTGACTGCTTCGTTTTCGACGGGTGCGGGTTCTCTATTGTGTAACAGCTTGTGATGGTAATACTCGCAGCCGTCTCGCTCGCACTTCACTCTCTTGCAATAATGCGTCTTGCTCTTATATTTCAAGCACCTCAAGCACAGCCTTTTTTCTTTTGCTAGCTTCCATCCGTCGTCGACCTCTTCCGATGTGAACTTCGGGCACTTGTCTATGATTTGTTAGACGGGTGCCCCAAACGCATTTTTCCCCATTGGGTGTTTATCGCCATACGCATTCTGCCACGATCGTGTTTTGTCACGTGTACTTTTTTAATTTTGTTGTTTTGTCATAACTCAAATTTTATTATCTCATTTTTTCCCCGTACACATTCTGCCACGATCTTGTTAAGTCACATGTACTTTTTTATTGTTGTTTTTTGTCACATCTCAAATTTTACAATCTCAGTTTTGCCCGCCGCAACTACGAGCGTAATTTAATAATCTCTTTTTTTTCAGCGCATAAACAATCACCCCCACCCAAATTGTCAGCCTATTTTCAATTACCTACTCGAAACAAATTAAACTTCAAACTTCAAATATTTTATTAAATTACTTGACCGTCACTGGAAGCTTTATAATTGAGAGAGCATATCCGTTTCCGTACTTTCCGTCGGATTATCATCAGTTTCAGTGCTTTATTTGACTTTAGTTTCCGGCGACAATGGCGACACCTGACGGACCACGCCATCTTTACGAAGGTAATAGTTGTCCGGTGGTTTTTATTTTACCTCATTGGCCAGATATGGCAGTGTCAAGCGTTTTATTTTCATTGTAAAATATGACATTATATGCCTGTCGGAAAACACAGCGTCGCATTATGAAGAAGTTTGTATATTTCTGATTGCATGTATAAGTCGGGCGGCTATATGCCGACTCGCCTGCGGCTCGCTTTTCGCCTCGTGCTGCCGCAATGACGGGTGGCGCGTTGTTGGTTTATCACCGCACGAAAAGTGTGGTGCCGATCGCGCGCCCGGCGGCATGTGTATATTTTTGTAGTTTTAGGTTTTCTTTCAATCAATCAAGCGTTTATTGCACCATGGTAAAACAAATACAGTTCTTACATGTATATAGCACAAAAGTATCTCATGGACCCTGGAAGGGTGTTGCAAAACCTTAAAACTAAGCTTTATGAAAATAGTACTCTAAAATGTAGATTTGTTAGTTTACAAACTAATGATAGGAAACACATGATTTTAAACAATAGAATAACAACAACAGGTAAGATATTGCTAAAGCTTGTCATCAAAAAACTCGTTCATTGTATAATAACACTTTAGTGCAAGAAATGATTTCAGTTTCTTGGCATATAAACAGTTTTTTTGTTCCTGCTTAATATAGTCCGGGAGATGATTGTAACACTTTACTGCTGCATAGTGCGGGCTGTTGCGAAATATTTGCAAGTTTGAGGTAGGCAATTTGAGTTTATGTTTAAACCTTTTATTTGTGTTCTCCTCGAATAGGTGTGTATTTTTTCTCACAAATAAGGCTAATTCTATAATATATAGGCATGGCAGGGTAAGTATGCCATGTTTCAGAAAATGAGGCTTGCAGCTATCCCAATTTCTTATACCTAACATTAAATATTCTTATGCATTTCTTTTGCATGACGAATAGGTCATGTGCATCCGTACTATTACCCCACATTATAATTCCGTACCGTAGCCACGAGTGTGTGAAGGCATAGTAGGCAGAGAGTGCTGTAGCAAAGTTGGTTGCTTTACGGAGGGTGAATAATGCATAGTGGAACTTGGCTATCTTGGTTTTAATATTTGATACGTGGGTTTTCCAATTTATATATTTATCAAGCGTGATACCCAAAAGGTTAAAGTTATCCACCTCTTCAATTTCTTTGTTGTTAAGAGTTGTTTTAGGTTTAGTGTCTTTCTTTGGTATGGTAGAAATTGTATTAAATTAGTTTTAGTTGAGTTTATGGTGAGGTTGTGGTCTCCCATCCAATGGTTAATCTGGTTTAAGGTTTGGGATAATTTGGTGTTAAAATTTTCGTTAATATTAAAATCAAAAAGAAGAGACACATCATCTGCAAACATGGTACATTTGGTATCGATTTCTTTCGGGAGGTCGTTTATATATACTAAAAAGAGTAAACATGCCAGAACGCTACCCTGCGGAATTGACCCCCTTACTTCTATTATATCAGAACGAACTGATTCCCGAACATAAGACGAAGGATTGAGGTATTCAATTTGGACAATCTGTGTTCGCTTCTCAAGATAAGATCCGAACCAATCGTGAGCTATGCCTCGGATACCTGAGCCGTACAGTTTGTTTAACAAAATCTTATGCGAGACTCTATCGTACGCTTTGGCGAGGTCTAGAAGTAGTCCGACTGCATGGCGTTTATTATTTATAGTTTCTAAAATTCCCTGTGTGTACTTGCTAACAGCGAGAGCAGTGGATCTATTTTTTCTGAAACCGTATTGGCTGTCGTCTAGAACATGGTTTTTTTCTAAGAATTTATAAACCCGGTTACACATACATTTTTCAAATACTTTAGAAAATGAAGGTAAAAGAGCTATGGGGCGATAGTTATTTTTGTCAAGAGTGCTACCCTTTTTATGTATAGGCTTTATTATTGAAACTTTCAGCTGTTGAGGGAAAATCCCTTCAGTAAGCGATTGGTTAATTAGTATAAACAAGGGTAGTGTTAATTCGGCGGCACACAATCTTACCAGCGTTGAAGGTATTTCGTCTATTCCTGTACTATGTGTGTTTTTTAGTCCACGTATAATATTGTAAACCTCGCGTTCAGAGACTGGGTTCAGGTATAATGAATTGGTGAGTTTATCGCGAACGGGGCGGCCGCGCGGGGCGCTATCTTTGTCAAATGTGTTGTGGTTATCATTTAATGGCTGGGAATCATAAACCGAAGCAAAAAAGTCGTTAAACGTGTTAGCTATAAGTTCTGGATTTTCCGTTACAATGTTTTGGGGCATGATTGTTAGTTTTACATTTTTCTTTTTTTTTTCTTTTTTTTTAATATTATTTATAATCTTCCACATTGTAGCGGTTTTGTTCTGTGAATAATTCATTTCAATAATATAATTGTTTTTTTTTGACTTTACAACAGCTTTTTTCAAAATGTTCGTGTATAGATTGTAGTGCCTTTTAAGTACTGAACTTTTTGTTTTTCTGGCATGTATTTTTAACAGCCTTTTGTGCGAACAAGATATCCTAAGACCCCTGGTTAGCCAAGTTTGCTTAGGTTTATTTTTAATAATGGCACGCTTCATTGGGATTGTATCGTTAAGAATATTGGCCAGAAATGTAGCGAAAGCATTATAGTTGTCGTTTGTGTTATCATGTCTCAGTAGTACGTTCCAATTGATATTGGTAAGTTTTTCTTTGAAAGTCAGTTGGTTTTTCTGGTTATGGACTCTTTTATAAATGGTACATGGTTTATTTACCCTATTTAACCTAATGTGATTTTCAAATTCGCAAATTATACTTTTATGATCGGATAGTCCGTACTCTTTTATTGTGGTAATATAAGATTTATTATTAGTAAAGACTAGATCGATGCAGGTAGAGGAATTAAGTGTTATTCGAGTTGGTTCTTTTCTGTTTTCTTTTATGTTTGCATGTTTGTATTAGTTTCTTTTTGTTAATGTTTTTTTATATTTTGAGTGTTTTATACCACAATGTTGTCTTCGGGGCCCAACTTAAGAAGAAATGTTAGAAAAAAAGGAAGGGCTGTGCTGGCATGGCCAAAATGCACCATTTTTTTTTTGAGAGCAGAGGAGGGTGTCTATAGTGTATTTTTGAAATCCAAAATCTGCGGAAATCCATGGTTTTTGAGAATTTTTTTTTTTTTTTTTTTTATATGAAATTAACATTTTCATCAATATTATGGCCTGTTGAACCGGTGCATTGCATTACAAAGCGGTAGAGGGGGGGGGGGGGGGGGGCTGGAGGGGGGGGATATAGTGTCTCCCTAACATCATTCCCATGAAATTGGTGTGGAGGGTTGAAACCTAAAAACTTTTCTGTATAGAAGCAGAGCTCCCGCCACCATCCGCCATCATCAAAACAAAATGGCGTCCAATGTAACAGTGTCATTTCCCGCCACATCAAATTGCGTTCCGTTTAACACGTTTCACTAATTCGCACCATTTGTAATAATTATTAGTCAACAACTTTAGCAAAAAAGTGTTTCAAATTTAAATAAAACACGAAATGAATAACATGAGTACAATATTTTAATAATTAGGTCGAAAAAGCTGTATTTGAGTAAAAACTTAACAAAAAAAAAAAGCACTATGACAACACGTGCAAAGAAACAGAAAAATATGCGTCATGGCGGTCATAAAATCGGGACTTTGTATGAAATTTTTAATATTTTTTTTCTCGCAAACCAAGCGTTTTCGCAACTTGAAATTTGGCGAGGAGTCGTCTTATGGCGAGTACAATCTATAAAAAAAATATGAACCCTGTACTCCATGCCTGATATTGTACAGTTGAGCCGCTACTAAAAGCATCATTATCTTCGTCATCAGTAGTCCCACGAATGCCACATTTTGCTCGAATAAAATGTATTTACAGAACAGAACAGAACAATTTACAAGTTTACTTAGCTCGGAAGCCAGGTAGTTATTTTCATACATCGGGGTTTTCGGAGCGGGAATGATTTGAGAAAGAGTAGAGATAAACAGATATGTTAGTCTAAGAAAATATCTTATTATGCCTAATGAATAACTACCTCTCTGTGAGTTGTATACAATCTGTGACAAAGTTTTATTTTAATTTCCGTAAAAGTCTTATAACTTATAAGGTAACAATTAAAATAACTTTAATTAATTACCTGCTGTAAATTGAATAGTTGACACGATTTTCAGAATAAACTATTAATATTTTTTCTATATTTGGGACAGTTAATCTACGGCGTCTTGCTGTAAATATCCATTTCAAGGAGCTAAATGATCTTTCCACGTCGACAGTTGTAATAGGTGCATATTTAAATTTTTTGTAGGAATCAATTGATGCACGAGAAGTTTGAGATTGAAGTTCTATTTCTTTGCCTTGTACCAACTCATTTATAATTTTTAGTGTGCTATAGCTAGAATTCTTCTTTAACACCAACTTCAGTTTATCATAAATCTGTTTTCCTTTTACGCTCATGTTTAATTTGGAAACATCTCTATAGGTTTCATGAACTATTTTTAAACTATCGCTGATGGACAGCTTCGCATCCTGTAGTTTTTTAATAGCATTTGGGATAGTCATCAAATGATTTGCTATGAAATTTAAGTCGCTTTTTATATTTGCATTTCCAAACGCTCTTTTTGCCTTTCTAATACTCTGGGCTTCGGTGGGACTGAATGTATTTAGAACACGTTTCACTTCATCGTAATGTTTGCTGTAATACGTTGCAGCTTCTATCCAGGTTCCCCACCAAATAATTGTTGGTCGAGGTGGTAAAGGCACTCCGGGGAGCATTTCTTTAAACTTTTGTATTCTTTTAGGAGATTTCAAAAATGTCTTCTTAACATTTGCGATTAAATCATTCACATGTGGATAAAGTTTTCTTACTAGTTCAGCCACTCTATTTAAACCATGAGCCAAACATGTGACGTGCAAAAGATTGGGAAAAATACATTTTAAATTTCTTCCAGCCTTTAGCATGTAGCCCACACCGTCAGTTAAAAGTAAAAGTACTTTATTGTGATTATTATGGTTAGCACCCCATAATTCATCAAGAGCACTTGTGACCGTATTGGATATTGATACATTGTTCGTGCTGTCTAACCGTTTACTGGATATCAAGTGTTGAGTGCCAATGTGATCATCACGTAATGCTCCCACTATTACGTTAGCTATTTGACGACCATAATCATCCGTGGTTTCGTCAACACTCACATATATATATTCATTTTTTAGCTCGCTCCGTATTTTATTCATTTTTTCATCGTAAGCTTTATTTAAATATTCCCGTCGCAGTTGACATTCCGAAGGAACTTTTGCAGTTTTTCCAAATTTACCGGTAACACAATTTTCGATAAAATCTTTAAATATCGGATTGTTTACCTGCGTCCATGGTATATTACAGCCCACAACAAATTTCAAGAGCTCACTATTGAAATCATATTTCATACCTGTATGTTTATTAGATGCGACATGTCGCGTTACACTAGATTTCGTTTGAGCGAAGCTCACATTGCACTTGGTGCAAAATAATAAAGAATCTCGAACCTCTATCTCTGGATTATTTTCTATCCACGAACGCATAAACTCGTAACGAGTTTTTTTTCTCGGAGGCATATTTGTGTTGACTGATTATTTACAGTTTTTTAAAATACAATTGCATATAAGTTTATCTACTAGACAAGCAAGGGTAACGGTTGACAATAGGTGTCTAATACAATGTCAATCTTGACGCTCGATATCTATGAAGCATTTTCTTATAAATGAATAGACTTAACTGAAGAGGTTGATAATGAATGACCAATATAAAATATGTACCTATATGTATGATTAATCTTTATTTATTTTTCAATCAATTATTCATTCGGTAGAAACCTACTAGGGTACGATCTGTTTTTAAGTAAATACCTACTCTTTGGCTAATGTCAAACGTTCCCGCTCCGAAAACCCCGATGTATGGTTATTTTACAATGTGACCAATACAAGTTGACAACTTAACAAAATCTTGGAGAAACGTTAGTTCGATTTAAGCAATTTCAAAAAATAAAATAATAAAAAATGTCTGGTACAAAATTTACAATTGTAACTTGAGTTTTACAATTTGTAGAAAAGTAGTTTCGTGAAACGCTTGTAAAGTGGCCGTCAATAGAACTTGCTAACTATGTAAACAAACAATGTATTGGAATTGACATTTCAAATGTCAATTTCAATACATTGTTTGTTTACATAGTTAGCAAGTTCTATTGACGGCCACTTTAGTGACTTTTTCAACCAATGTTGCTAGGTTAGACTTGTAAAATTGTAACTTGTAGCATCGTGAAACGGGCCACTTCATTGCTAAAAGTTCCTTTTCCTGTATCCATTCTTTCACTCCCATATATTAATGACTCATCCTTGTAGGTATATATTTAAGGCCTTATATTCATTTTTGTATTCAAATAATATCAAACTTTTATATATATTATTGTACCCTTTCCTGATCTTTACCTTGTTTTCCAAATTTCCGATATATCCGTTTTTTCCCGAAATCCCGTTTCCTCGTTTTTTGGCTGAATGCGCCGAGAGCGCGATGCCATTATGTAAAATAAAAAAAATATATGTCAGTGGATAACGTTAATAACGTTAGTATCTCTTATTATAGTCTGTGAACATAACTAAATTATAGTTGCTTTACTTTACTCTTTTTTTGATTAGTTTGATTATAGCAATTATTTGGCGCGCTGTCATTTCGAGTATAGTATAATTATATTTTGTGAAGTGTTGATTAGAGCTTAAACGCACAATTATTAGACATTTAAACTATTAAATCCATTTACTACATTCTAATTAAATCGTGTCTCTTACACTGTCTGTTCAGTTCACCTTATTTACAAAATGTACGACACTGCCACTTGTTTTGAAACTGTTACCCCGGACTCATGGCTTGCAAACGAGCAGACTTGGAAAGAAAACCTCTTAAAACTACCAAATTGGTACAAGGTAATACTATTTCCAATGTATTTTATCAACATAAAACCTCATGAACAACTATAGTGAAATGTAATAACCTCTGCTTAACCTTGTCAGATACCGCTCATAAACTCAAATGCCTCTCATAACCTGCCCGATGGGACTTTGGTGCGGTTCCGGGGGATGATCCAGGACATGCACAACCCGGAATTCTACTTTGAACAATTTGAAGTATATAACTCTCAAACAAATGAGGTTAGGAACAAGTCCGGAAAGTATCGGGATACAGCCAACATTTTGGTAAGTAAACCTTACAGTTTCTTTTAGTCTGTATATATTGTCAAATTAAATACCCAGTGATTTCATTATTAATGACATTGAGAAAGTAGTCAAGTAAACTGAAAAATATTGAAGAATATTAGATAATTCCATTCTTTTAATTAATTTTATAAATATTTTTCTAGGTAACATTTTTTAACACTACGTCTAATTTTACTGTGTTTAGTTCGTTTTTCCCAATTACATGATTATTATAAACATTCATGGTACAGGAAAATGAGAAAATCAACTACTCCACAAACCTCCAAAGTGCACAACGTCAGACAATGGTTGTAGTGTCCATGCCCGGCTTGAACGAGTGGGCGCAGCGGCTAGAAGACACTCGCAACCATCTAACCCACCTAGACCAACAGCCGAACACGTCCAAACGGGTCACATCCTCCACAAAGCTCAAACGAAGTTATGATGAAACAGAAGATGATGAGATGGAGGTGGAACAGGATGTCACAAATAAGGAACTAAAGACAAAGGAGACGGAGGCTAGTGCAGCTAATCTGGTGTCTCGAGAGCACATATTGAACTTCCCGCTGCCCGATGTTGCAAGCAAATCATGTATAGTTAAGGTAAGACATGGTGTACTTAAATTATTATATGTTTACTGGCATTGTATTTGTCCTTCACTGTTGTTATATGTATATATGTGGGTAGTTATGGAATCCAGCACTCGTTGGATATGAGCGCCGCGCCGCCGCCGACCAAAATCCGCAGCACCATCGGCGCGCCGATTTCTGTTTCGCGCGCGTTCCAGCTATTGTAGCTTATTTATTTTACACACTCAGTAGTGACCCTCATGTGTTTAAGGGTAAGGTCGGCAAACGGCCTCTATTTTAAATTAATCATCCTTTAAGCTATGAAAATATTTGCTTCTGCTGCAGAGAAACTCCCAGCATAGCCCTCTCCATTGCCCTTTGGGTGACTTTGAGCCTTCTTCTGAGGCCGATAGTAAGCGTAAGCAAGCAAGTAGATAGATAGATAGATAAGAACTTTATAAACAAGTGTTTTGCTTATACACCTCTGTAGCTTGAAACCTTCGATATATGCCATGACAAAACAAGTATAAAGTGATTTAGAACAGAGATAAGAACTTATAAACAAAAAAACTATACCTACTAATAATAACTTTAAATAGTTGTATTAATACAACTATTTAAATTTATTGTCACGACATAGCCCCGAACAGGCGCCGACTCAGCATGTGCTGTGACATTGCTGCCGCAGCGCTGGTATTTATTTATTTTACTTATTTATTTAAACTTTATTGCACAAAAGAAAACTTATCGTACAAAAGGCGGACTTAATGCCATATGGCATTCTCTACCAGTCAAACCTTAAGGCAAAGCGGAAAAGATTGTGGGGCAGTGCAAATAACAACTAAAAAAAATAACATTACGGTATTCCTATATACAACATATTTACACAAATACATATAGGTACATAAATAAAATAAATACTTACATACACAAATAAATATATATACATAAATATACACTACATACATACTTACAAGCGAAATTTTCAAACCTGTAACCTGTCTACTCGGATCTGCCAGCAAATAAATTACGCACAGATTTCTTAAAGACGAATTTGCTCGGGGCTTTCCTGATCGCGGGGGGAAGGCCGTTCCAAAGACGAACCACCTGCACAGTGAAAGAATTGGACATAAAGCCAGTACGGTGAAGAGGGATAGATAGAGAAAGATTGCCAGAAGAGCGAAATTGACGGTCACGAGAAGCACCATGAAAGTGAAAGAAAGATTTTGAGATATTCAGGGGAATGTGGATCATTAAGAATAGAAAATAAAGTGCAAAGCATGCGAGTATTTCGCCGTTGACGGATAGGAAGCCAGCCAAGCCGAGCCCGAAAAGAGGAGACGTGGTCGTATTTCCGTAGACAGAAAATGAAACGGATACAGTTATTGAGAAGTCGATCCAGCTTATCGAGAAGTTCTTCATTTAAATCCGGATAGCACACATCACCGTAGTCGATTATGGGTAAAATCAGCGTGTTCACAAGCAAAACCTTAGTGTGTATGGGCAAAAAGTGCTTGAACTTGTTAAGAGAGTGGAGAGATCCCGTAATCTAGAAATAGCTTAAAATGGTAGATGCCTATAAAATAGCGCGACTATTCGCGCGGACATCAAATTTTTTGAACCGTATTTTTAAAAACGACAAAGGCGAAAAAAAAAAGGATCGACAGTTACTCTATCTGTCAAACGCAGGCACAGAATGTTGCCATACTAAAAATACTTAATGAAAACTTAACACGGCTAATTTCCGCAACCTGTGTTCTCCAGCTCAGAGTACAGTCCAAGTGAACACCTAAGTCTTTTACACTCTGACTGTAGTGTATAACAGTTCCATTGAACTGCACTGGTCTAATGGAGTCAATATCAAGCTTGGAAAGTTGCCGAGAGCTACCGATGACAATGGCTTGACACTTTGACGGGTTAACAAATAGGCGGAACCGCTCAGACCACTGTTTTATGTGTAAAAGGTCCCGATTTAGCTTGTCAACGGTAGCCGTGATATCAGTCACTTTACACTGGTCGTAAAGTTGTAAGTCGTCAGCATACAGATGGTAAGCACAGCGAAACTCAGGGGTAATGAAGTTAATAAATGTAGAAAATAGAAGAGGAGAGAGAATACCTCCTTGAGGTACACCAGTGGCAAGGTCGCACCAGTCGGACAAGGCCCGGTCAACTCTGACCGCTTGCTGGCGGCCCCGAAGGTAAGCAGAGAACCAACTAAGAGCTGAAGGTGGCACGTTAAGATGCTGAAGCAGAGCAAGGAGGATTTCGTGGTCAACGGTATTGAATGCATTTGAAAAATCTATTAAGATGAGTACTGTGACCATTTGACCCTCCATGCCACTTCTAACATCTTCGGTCACCTTAAGAAGCGCAGTACAAGTACTATGGCTAGGACGAAAACCGGATTGAAGGGGGCTCAACAGCTTATTGGAATGTACGTAGTATGAAAGTTGCTTGTGAACCACCGCTTCTGCGATTTTCGACAGAAAAGGGAGTATAGAAATAGGCCTAAAGTTGGTAAGAGAAGTAGGGGTGCTAGTTTTAGGTAAGGGAATAACGAAGGCTCTCCGCCAAAGGGCAGGGAACTCGCCGTTAAACAAAGAAGAGTTGATGATATGAGTAATCACAGGAAGAGCATAATCAAGGATCGTAACTATCATGTAGCGGCTCACATCATCACATCCAACAGCCTTTGATTTGATGGCATTAACAATGTTCTTCACATCTTTATGGGAAATCGGGGAAAAAGAGAAAGAATCAGTAAGAGAAGAGGGTAAAGACGAAATAATTGAGAGAGTGATGGCGTTAGTCTGATCATCAACGGAGAGGGCAGAAGAAAAATGTATATTGAGGTCGTTAAGAGAAAAGGAAGTACGATCAAATCCATTGGTAGGCTTACCAAGCCCCAACGACTTAAGGAATTTCCAGACATCGGCCATAGAAGAGGATGAAATATTGGTGTGAATAAATCGCCGTTTCGCTGCACGTACCATCTGATTGCAACGATTACGAGCTATCTTAAAGAGACGCCAGTTGTCCTCTGTACGGTCGCGTCTATATAGTCTAAAGGCTCTGTCTCTCCTTCTCATGGCCATGCGCACGCCTTCGGTAATCCAGGGAGCAGGTGGACGCCTGACGCGAACAGTGTGTAAGGGTGCATTTATCAAATAGTCCCAAAATAACGGCATTGAAGAGAGACACTTTAGAATCAGTAGAGGAGGCATTAAATACGGGAGACCAATCAATAGCCTCCGCATCTTTAAACAGAGAGTCAGAGTTTAACTTAGCAAAACTACGCATGTGCACTAGAACAGGTTTACATTTAGGCGGTTTAATTTTGTAGGAGGCAAATATGAGGTCGTGATGAGAAAAACCGGGAGCCGGAAACTGACCGTGTTTTACAACAAGATTAGGGGAAGATGTCATTATGACATCCAGCCACGTGTCAGAAGTGCTGGTATGATGGGTTGGAGCTAGTGGAAGGGAAGAAAAGCTGACTGACTGGAGTATGGAGTTCAATTTACGACTCTGGGGCGTGTCCTTACAAAGGTCAGTGTTAAGATCACCCATAATCAGGTGATGTGTGTAATCCGTGCTTAGAGACTCGAGGACTTGTTCCAAGCGAGAGAAATAATCAACTGTTGGGGGACAGTAAACTACTCCTAGAACGGCCTTAACCCCTCTCACATTCACCTCAAGAAATATCCATTCCGCTGAACCAGTGTAAAGGTATTCTGCCGGGACCAGGCAGTGTGTGCTCGGGCTTTTCGGCGTGAGCGTCACATTTTCGCGCTACATTGTTATGGGCGTGATTCCAAAACCTTTACAAATATAATAATACTTAAGGTACATTATTGCAAGAGAAAAACTTGAATAAAAATAAACTAAAAACAAAACACAATACATTAATACTAGGCCACTACTGGCACCACAAGATAACAAAACAGGCACAAGAAAACTAACCCAAGACCTCCTGAGAATCTCAGACGTCCCTGGAAATCTTAGGTACTGTTTTTGAAGAGGTAATAAATGGTTTTTGAATTTGTATTTAAAAGAAAGTTTCGAGCATACTTCACGAATTGGTGGAGGAATGTTGTTCCAGCACCTTGAGGCCAAGTACCTTTTTACTACAACATCGATGCCAATCGGCGTGTCTTTCAACGTGATATGCGCGATAGAGTAAAATAAAAACAACGCCGATATGTTCAAAATATCGTAAATATCGGTCATTAGTGTAGATTTTTTGAAAATTATTTTAACTAAAGGTTTTTACAAGGTCACGCCGCCGGCTCCAGTCAATTTTTACTGACGGGAATGTTTATTGTGCTTAAAACATAGAGGCAGATCCACACGGACGAGCGGCTCGTCCGAGCCAGTTCAAACGCTCGCCCGTACGGTTCGGGCGAGCCGTCCGAATGCTCGGCCGCATGCGATTGGTCGAATTTGGTCGGTGTGGACACGCCTTGGGCAAATGAGCGTGGCAAGTCCGAGCCAAATTGGCTCGGCCGAATCTACGGGCCATTAGTTGAGCTCGCGATCGCCATGAAGCCGCACGTACGCACAGCTCGATATTTATTGGGCAGAAATGCTTTCGTATGTCCGGCCCGGATCAAAAAGCTGACAACTCGGTTAGGCGCGCTGTGGCTCGCGTGGGAAGTGGCTCGCCGAGCCACGGCTACACAGAGCGCGCACGTTAGGGCGAGCAGTGCTCGGCCGAGCCGCTCGTCCGGTGTGGATCCGCCTATTGAACGTTTTAAAGTCGTGTTTAGTGTGGTTAAAGTAAAATGTCGGTGAAATTTAGTGAGTTTAATTGGAAAAATGACGTGGATAGGTTCGAGTATTGTTTCCTGGCGAACGGTATTCAGACTGATGAGTTAAAAAAAGCGAATCTTTGCATGTTGTGGTCATGATATGATTCAATCGTATCATTAATTTTACCGCTAAATATTAAGGCCGTAAAATCGTGAAAACCTGTTTGGACGATCATTTTATCCCGAAACAAAATGCAGTCATATAAATTACGTTCATCATCGAAGAAGACTTCGCACAGGCCCCCTCGCATGAGAAGGAATGGGCGGTAGTCCCCATGCTGGCGCAGTGGTGGCTGGGGATCCAATGATATTCTGTACGAAACTTACAAAAAGCTCATTGGTCCAACTCTAGATTCGAACTTCACCTTCACAACTCTTCATTTGAAAGCGTAGTTTCAGTACTGCAGCCTCACTGTAGTAATACAAACATATTTTCCCATTCCAGGTGTACACAGAAGATGACCAAATTAAGCTAAACGAAATGATAGAAGTAGTGGGCTTTCTCTCCATAGACCCAGCTTTATCCGGGGAGTTCCAGCCAGAGAAGGATCCTCTCATAGACCCACACAGCGAGAATGAAGTCGAAGCAATCACACACAATCCACCACCAAGTCTCGTGCCGAGGCTGCACGCGGTGTATGTGAAGAGGCTAGAGCACTGTAACCCACTGGTAGAAGGAGAGTTCGATCAGAGTAAGTTGACTTGTGCATAACCCGTCAACCTAGGGAGTGTAATCTCGAACCGAGAGCGGTAATTCGAGGTCCCGCGGTATAATAGGGGTGTAGACACTAAATAAAATAATCAATAATGTCTTATTTTCTCGAAAAAAAAATGTAGTCAAATGGAGAAAAAATGAACGCAAAAGGTTAAATAATCACGAAGTTATAAGTGTCCAAAGTTTTAAGAAGGGGTATGTTCTGTTCCTTTTTCGCAAAACGCAACTTCATATGAAACGATGACGCTTGAAGATTGTGACGTCACTAAAGACAGCAGCATTCTGTAATGTGACGTCACACACTGTTTGCGTTTTCTCTCTCTAACAAGCAATATTAAAACGGTTGGAGCTTCGTAATTCTTTGAGATAACCGAATGGGATTTTCGTGACTAGGCATATTTTTTTGCCTTCTTTCTTTTGAAGTAATAATAATTTTCGATTCTACACCCCTACTGTCGAGATTAGGGAATCGAGAGATATCGAAAAACCTCGACAATATCGAGACACTTTTTTTTGAAACATAAGTACAGTGTAGTATTAATATGGTCAGAATTGGCTACCTACTTAGGGTAAGTATTGCTATTATTTTCTTCTTCTTATTTAAGAGCTAAGATCTTGTCGGTGTAGCTTAAAGTAGGCCCTCCATCCACTCCGATCCCAGGCAATCTCTTTGACATCTTGATACGACCTAACATCAACTCTCTTTTTGAGTTGCTCTATAACTACATAGAGCAACTCATAAAGAGAAAAGTTCCTCATTAACTGCCATTGCTATTATATTTTGAGCATACAAAAATGTATTGTTGCCTTGTACAACACACACGTAAAAAATTTGCGCCCACGCACTAATATTACATGTTTTTCTTATACTTTTCTATTGAAGCTTTGAGTACTTGCCAAGGGCTCTCCAAGACGAATTATTAACATGCTTTGCATACTGAAATCTAGTTCGGAACATCGATTATTTCTGTCGAGATCTCGACCGAGATTTCAACACGAGATTGCATTCCCTACGTCAATCATTCTCATTACTGGTGATGTATTTTTCTGCATCCCATAAACTGGTGAAAGAATATTTGGTGCTTGCTGGATTACAGTAAATGTTCATTTAAAGTTGCGGCAATAAAACATTTTATCTTTTATTTAAACAGTTAATTGTAAGTGTTCAATATGTTTCCAGGTGCAGTATTAAAAGAGGCGAACACGGCGCGCGAGCACCTGCTGAAGGCCATGACGGAACTGTTGCTCGGAGACAAGCTGGCCGCCGAATACCTGATGTGCCACCTCATTGCTTGCGTGTAAGTTCTCTACTCCATAGCGGGCAAACCAACACAGAGACTAAGCACAGTGGCGGACCAGGCCAGGTAGAGTCGGCTCGAGGCGGCAAACCATGATGAAGTCCTTCAGTCTAAGAAAATATTAGTTTTATGAGCATTTAGGGACCTCGTTTGAAGGCCACGCGGTCCGCCTCCCTGTTAGTCCACCCTTGCTAATGCTAAGTGGGCTCTGAGACCCAATGCCATAAGATTGCAAATTTAAAAAATATATATTACATATCAGTGGGGGTGTCCCCTTATTTCAGCGACAAACGTTTCACGGAATGCATGGTTTCGCCGAATTTTCGTTTCGTCGAAACCGTTAACTTTTTACGTACAGCTCCATTATAGATACATTCGATGGAACACTTGTCGGTAAAACAAGGTACAACCAGTGGGGACACCATTGTGATAGTGATTTATAGACCACGTGGTCAAGGTATCAACTGATCACGTCTTGCTTGATGGAAAACTATTATCATATAGTAACGTTTACCTACCTATAATAGGTAAGTAGGTAGTCCAGAGGTGTGCGTGTTTTTTTTTACCAATAGCATTACTACCTTCGTTCACTAGTCTCTTCCCATTAGTCTAATTTCCCCTCGTACGTCGCCCCGCTACCTAACACAGCTCAAGTGGAAACTGACCCTAATACTTTTTTTCCCAGCTACCTCCGCCAAGAGACCTTAACGCTGGGCTCGTTTTGCCTGAACCTGTCGAACCTGCCGACCCGCAAGTACCCGCGGTTCGCGCACCAGCTCTACGACATCATCAAACAGTTCGTCACTAAGAGCTACTATCTGCCGCTCACTATTGAGAACATGAATACTATGGCTCTGCTTCCCAAGTAAGTATTACCATTACATAGATACATATACATACCATAGCTCGCAATAGGCTTGAATCCGAAGATTTTTTACCAATTCAATTCAAGAAAAACTTTCGAAAAAAAGAAAAAATTCGACCAACTGGGAACATATAGAGTTAGTTACAGTTTCTTAGCTAAACATAAAGCCTACAGTTAGCAAATATTACTAAACTTAACCTAGGACAGCACTTAGTAGGCCTTGACTGTCTGTACGTGGATCACATGGTCACATGACAATGCGACATGTGAAAATTTTACGATGCCATTCAACCAGTTTTTGGAGAGCAACAAATGTTTGTATGGGAGCAACTGCAATTAAAGAACATAAATACACAAAAAATTGAGGTAAAGATTGGCCTCGCTGGTGGCAGCCGAAACGCTTCATATCAGCGAACGAAAAAACCAAAGAATGCGAGCTCCTTACAAATTTCTACCCAAACACGTGCCTAAAACCCGGTATGCGCATGTTCGAACTAAACGGCTGTCTGGCATCGTTTTGACACCCCGCCCCCAACCCCGCATAATGGCAATGGCACCCATTCTGTGGGTCCATTTGGCGGCGCTACTTAAACTTCTATGGTTTTTTCGTTCACTGCTTCATACTAATTGACATAAATTTATGGCGGCGTAAGCGTCATAGGGGGTATATTCTGTCTATTTTCCGCAAAACGCACCTTCATATAAAAACGAGCGTTTTCTCTCTCTAACAAGGAATATTAAAACGAATGTAGCTTCGTAATTCTTTGAGATAGCTGAATGGGATTTTCGTCATTTAGGCATGTTTTTGCCTTCTTTCTTTTGGAGTAATAATACATTTTGAGTCTACACCCGTATCCACCCACAGACAGCAAAGACAAGTAACTTTAGAAAGTAGCTTTAGGTAGTATGACGATAACGGGGCGCGCGCGGCGTGCTTTGCCTCCCGCATATAAATCCCTGGGGTTGCTACTTAGAAGCTATCAAATAAAAAAGCCGCTTTTACTCAACCATGCCTAGAGTATACACCTTTATTCTTCATTTAAGTATTCCGTTTTTGCCATTTTGGCTAAGGAAGTCTAAAAATACGGTCTAGATTTTTGTTCTACTGAAAATGTATTTCCAGAAAAGACTACGAGTGCAACCGGCTGACCAGCGGCGTGCTGCAGTTGAGCCGACACACGCACCTCGTCCTCGATGAGACCCAGGTATTTGTCTACTGTCATAATGTTATCTATCATTTATAGATATTAGAGAGATTATACAACGAAACTGAAACGTGGTCGCTTACTATGGGCCTCATAAGAAGGCTCAAAGTCACCCATAGGGCAATGAAGAGGGCCATGTTGGGAGTTTCTCTGTGCGATTGCATCAGAAATGAGGCTATCCGCAGCAGAACCAAGGTAACCGATATAGCCCTCCGAATCGATAAACTTAAGTGGCATTGGGCGGGGCACATAGCACGTAGAACCGATGGCGTTGGGGCTGTGCGGTTCTCTCATGCCGACCACGTACCGGAAGGCGCAGCGTGGGTAGGCCCCCGACAAGGTGGACTGATGACCTGATAAAGGTTGCTGGAGTCCGCTGGATGCGGGTGGCGCAGGACCGGTCACTTGCGCATTCTTTGGGGGAGGCCTATGTCCAGCAGTGGACGTCTTTCGGCTGATATGATGATGAGAGAGATTATAGTGTGTCAAATAAAATATAATGGGACGTACAATAATGTATCTTGATTCGCTGATATACTTGTCATCATCTATTGACTCTTCCAGCCAATGACATTGATGAATGAGCCAATGACATCCCAGGTGACATTGATGAATCTTCAAGCTTTTGGCGGGAAGGTGCCTCTGCTAGGCTCTTGTTGGTGGAGTCATTTTCAACTTAAGGCACCTCGCAATTTATACAGGATGAAATTTAATTCGTGATACAAAATAGCAAAATGTGCATCTATCCATGATTCTGAGATACTTTTACATGCAAAGTGTATGAAAAAGTTGGACTTTTTTGACATAAAACAAAGTTGGTCTATGGGACCAATGAAGTCTGCCGAAAATGTATGAACAGCAGTTCTTTTTGGCATAATACAAAGTTGATCCCATCGTAAAAGTTGTTCAGAATCATTAATAGATTCACATTTTGGTTCACGAATTAAATTTCACTCTGTATAATAAAAAAGCTCTGCCGAAGTAGACACATTAGATTTAATTAATTATTAACGACATAGTAGAAAGATATAAATATTAGAATGTGTAACGTAGATGGAGCAGGGCCGCTTGGACGCGACGGGCGTGCACAACGTGGCGGCGCTCGGGAGCCTCGTCCACACGCAGACAGTGCAGTACGACTTCAAGTACTACAAGAAGGACTTCGAGGCCGACGTGTCCGTGCTGGTGCTGTCCGAGGGGAAATCTTTATTGCCGGTACGTAATACCAGAGACTGGTTTCTGTCACCAGCCACCACCACCACAACCCAGCACCAGCTGCACCACACTCCAACTGCACTGTACTAGCTGCACCACACTCCAGCTGCTCACACTCCAGCAGCCCACTCCAGCTGCCCACACTCCAGCAGCCCACACTCCTGCTGCCCACATTCCAGCTGCCCACACTCCAGCAGCCCACACTCTAGCTGCCCACATTCCAGCTGCACCACACTCCAGCTGCACTGTAACAGCTGCTTCTAAAGCCACCTTTTTCCTCGACTCCTTCATCGCTGTTGTGTCTGTGAATCCTGGCAGAGCAGCAACCTGCGTCAGCTAGGAGACGGTCACGCGATCGCTTGCCATCCACCTTTCTAGCTTATTAGAATGAAAGAAAGAAAGATATATTTATTTGGTGTGATGTCATGATACATGTGTTTCTTACAAATGGAATTCACCAAAATGGATGCCACTCAGCATATGCCACCAGCAATACATGCTAAAGGCGCTGATTTTCAGTTTAGATTTTCATTATTGTTATTATTCTGGTAGTAGCTTCCGGGCTGTGAGAGCCCTTATATCACTGCGACCATCGCTGAGCTATTGTGATCGCCACTTACTACAATTCTTGGTCAAGTCCTGCTACTTGAAGAATTGCTACTGGAAATGGATACTGTTGACCGCAAGAAATTTGATGTCCGTCTCTCATTGTTTGCCTAACCTTTCTAGCTTGGTTTTCTACTAAAAATATTTGGGTCAATCAACTATTTCTTGTTGTCATTCGGTCCTGTTAGTCCGACAGTATGACAGTTTCTTAGAAACACTGTTAATAAGTACATGTTTCAAAGATGGTTCATAAAAAACCCCCCCCACATCTGCCCAGCTAGCACATGTTTTATCGTCACGTTTTACGGCGAAAATATACTGAAATGTCACGTAAAACGTGACAATAAAACCTATTTTACGGCCACTGTTTAAATGCAGTCTTAAAAAGTAACCCAACGCCAATAAACCATGGCGACAGAAAAACTCAAAAGCTATTCCATTTAATGATATTTTTGTCACAGAGTGACTACCACGTGCCGCTGCGGCCAGAGGAGTCCTCACTGGAGATCTTCGACGCCATTGTTGAAGCGGCCACCTACTACCTGAAGCAAGACATCATGAACCTCATCAGGAAATACTTAACTAATCTCAAGCTTGTTAAATACACTGTGGCAGATGATGTGAAGGTAACATTACTTTAATCATCGTACGGAAATATTGCATAATTTTGCTAAGAAATTCAATGGTGTATGTGAAGTCCCCAACCCGCACTGGGCCAGCGTGGGGACTACTGCCCGTTCCTCTCATTGAGTGGAGGCCTGTGCCCAGCAGTGGGACGTATATATAGGCTGATTTATTATTTCACGGGGCTATTTCTATCCCTTTTCCTCTTCTGTACTGGCAAAGATGTGTTTTAAGAATCCCAAGAGAACACAAGAGACAAGTCGAATCCACATACAAACGTAGTTCGGCTCTCATTTATAAATAGCGTATTGGAATAACATGAAATTTTGTATACACAGTGCGATCCGCCACGTCTAGCTCGGAAACTAGTTTCTGTTGATACTAACTTAAAAAAAATCGACCAAGTGCGAGTCCGACTCGTGCACGAAGGGTTCCGTGCCATCTATAAAACGGCAAAAAAATCACGTTTGTTGTGTCTTAAATATTTATTTTATTCTGTTTTTGAAGTGAAAACTTCTTTAGCGGCGCTGAGCACTTTTTGGGATGGGGAAAAATTGTTAAATACGTGACAGAGTTTTGTGACGTCAGATGTGAAGGAGGTCACTTTTTGCTCCTAGCCGATTCGACTTCATTCAAAACTGAACGCTATTCGTAAGAGTATACAGCCGTTAAACACTTTTTGCAATAGCATATTCTGCAAATAAATTTGTAATTTTAACCAACGCGTCCTTCACCGTTTTGCTATTGAGAAAATTCGAATAGTTCGAATTTGGGCGTTATTCCTAAAGAGATAAAGCTTAGAAAAATATTTACCAACGGCAAAAACAAATTGATATTTTGGTCGACACCGCCGTCTGCTGTTCTTGCAAATTCGAATAGTTCGAATTTAGACGTTATTCCTAAAGAAATAAAGCTTTGAAAAATATTTGGCAATGGCAAAAGCAAATTGGTATTGTGGTTGCCGCCGCCCGGAGCCGGCGGCCCGTCGCACCCAACGCGCCCGCGTGTACCGTAAGATGTCACGTGACCTGATCGAAAAACTGTTACAATGTTATTTAGTTTTCACTTCTGCCGGCACTCCCGGAGTGCAACCCGGTCTTTTTATTATTTATTATTTGTTGTTATAGCGGCAACAGCAATTCATCATCTGTGAAAATTTCAATTGTCTAACTCACGGTTCATGTGATATACAGCCTGATGACAGACGGACAGACAGACGGACGGACGGATAGCGGAGTCTTAGTAATAGGGTCCCGTTTTTACCCTTTGGGTACGGAATCCTAAAAATAGAGAAAAGATGGTTACTATTAAAAAAATCTTCAGTTTCATGTTATTTCAGCACGCCGTTTTAAAATGTGAACCAAGATATGCTTGTATAGAGAGTCAAGCGTCCCGCGGACTCTAAAATAGATGGTACTATCTTTGTTACAGTTTGTAGAAGAGGACTTCATAGAGATGAGAAGGAATTCAACAAACGATGACCCCGTGACGGCCGATGACCTGCACAGGTTGCTCGTCCTGGCGCGGCTAGTGAGCCTGTCCAGAGGCTACGACACCCTCAACAAGGAGTGCTGGGAAATCACCAAGGCGATGGAGGCTGAAGTACAACACCGGCTTAAGAATAGAGTGCCTTCGAATATTTAAAAAAAAGATTGTTTTTGTTTTGGGACCCGCGGCGGTCAATAGTAAACTTGTCATTAGCTGTCAAATTTACTATTGACCGCCACCGCAGGCCGCGCACGAGTGTGAGAAGCTTTACGAAGATACAAGTTACGAATCTGAACCGGCAACACTGGTCGAAAATACCACTCATTGCTCAAGCAAGTGTTGCCAGGTTAGATTTGAATAATTGTAACTTGTAAATGGTCTAACTCGTGAACTTATAATACTCTGGACAGGCTATGGTAATAATAATACCACGTGCGAGCGAGCTGGTAGCATACAAATCTCGATAAGTGTGACAGAAAGGGAAACATCATTCATTGTCCTTGTCGTAGTTCCACTTTTTTTTATTTGCCACAACTGATTTAGTATGAAGTTGTGGCACATAAACCTGCATTACCCGTCCAAATTAAGTAGGTTGTTTATGGCAAGTCATCAGCCATTTTAAGAGCAGTTCTTAATTTAGTTGCATAGGAGCCTTTCCGTCCCTCACTGGCATCACGTACAGCCTGTCCAGAGTATTAGTATATAGGTTCATGGTCTAACTGATGTTGAAATAGAGAAACTGTTTTTCTCTGCATTTTTTGAAGCATGAACCGCATTGTTTTATTACAAGTTTTTTTAATTTTTTATTGTGTTTTTATTCATGACAAATACGCCATTCACCAAAGAAATTGCTATATTTCTAGCATTATCCTTTTACTGCTAGACTGTTCATACCGCTATGTAGTCCGTAGCGTAGTAAGGATAATAATCTGTTCGTGTGCGGTACGAGACCCTAATAACGCGTTACTACAGTCAGTGTACCTTTGCATCAGCCACTTATCTGATGCCTTCCGGCCTAGAGACTGGCAAACGAAAGTTGAACCCACTAAACTCAATTACGCGGCAACACTGTTGATCAAATTGTATGCGTATGACGTTTAGTGTTGCCGCGTAAATCAGTTTAGTAGGTTCAACTTTCGTTTGCCAGACTAACAACACTGATTTCCTAGACAAAGGCAATAGTATGCTATCAGCTTGTCTATTACGGACACAGTTGGTAATCATCTGCCGTCCTAAGCAAAAAGGTCGCATCTGACTATGAGGCTCGTAGTCAGATGCGTCCTTTTGGCTTAGGACGGCAGTCATGTATTTGTTGGTGGTGACTGATTACAAGTTGATATTTTGGACTTATAGAAAAACGCAGACGCCATGCAGACGCGCTAATTTAAGGCCTCGTTCACATTGTCCGATACTGACATTGTTGCCAATTTTTTAGGTGTGGCAACTTTACTGCAACCTTGTCATGTCAGTGTCACAGTGACGTGTAATATTTTACGATTATTGATTAGACTAATGAAGTGTATATTAACTTAAAACGAGAGTATTATAATCAAATTTTACCATGTCCGCTAAAAGCAAATCCTCTGACAGTGCCAACAAAGGGAAAACAACAGAATCCATTTGGAAAAAAGCGTTGGAGTCAAACGCGGAATGGCCAGATAAGGTTAGGATTTTAGTCACGGGATTTACGAAAATTGTAACAAAAAACTAGTCAATTCTGACCTAAAATGTCAATTAAATGTTATAGGAGGAGTTCCTGGACGTTATTTACTGGATGCGACAAGCCATGGGCATTATTTTGGGCTTATGTTGGGGCTTGCTTCCTTTGAAAGGATTCTTGGGATTATTGCTGTAAGTAGTAATATTGAAGAATCTATTATCATTTATTTAACCTTCAGAGCACTAGTGCCGGCAAATCCCGTTAGTAGAACTTCGTTAACGCCGTCAAATTTCGTCTAGAACGATTGTTAAAATTGTGTGATGTGCAGCATTTATAATCATAATAAGTATCTTTATTTCCATTTATTTTTACTAAATCTTATTTTACTGATCCTGACATCCTTATTTTTAATATTTTCACTGCTTATAATATGAGTAACACTTGAATGAAAAACTTAAATAAAAAACCGGCCAAGTGCGTGTCGGGCCGCGCGCAGTATAGGGTTCCGTAGTTGCCTGTCTGTCTTAGTAACATCGACGTGCGGTGCGGTTTTTTGTACGAAAATCGGCCTTTCCAAGTACACATTAAGTTGGTGGACTGTTACTCGGTAAATACTTATGCCTACTTGTCTGTGATAGTTTTCCTTTTAAATTCATTATATATGTACTACTACCACAAATTTTTTCACATCCCCAGTAGTAGCCATTTAGCAGGCAGGCGGGGGGGAACATGACTCGAACAAAAATTATGGCTTTAAAGCCCAATATCTCGCAAACTAATCACTGATTTGAATGGTTTTAGGAAACCCATAATATTTTTGAACAAGCTATCCAAAGATACCCGACCATGGGTTTAACGAGAAATAAAAATACATCCCGCTTTAGGTGTAGGGGAGGTACCCTAAAAAAATATATTTTTTAAGATTTTATTGTACTGTTTTGTCGGCGTGATCGATTTATATACCCATGCCGAATTACAGTTTTCTAGTAGTAATGGTTACTGAACTAAGCCGAAGATGGACAGACAGACAGACGGACATGGCGAAACTATAAGGGTTCCTTGTTGACTATGGTAGGGTCATTTCGCTGGTTACGCAACCACCTTTGGTTAGCGACCACCTGAAGGAGAATGTTTTTTCTATTGAAGATAACATCAATTCTACACACCCTATTGAGACAATTACTTGTACATGCATTTTTTTGTTGTTTTAGAATAGAAATCTACTAGAAAACCGAGAAAATATCCTTTCAGTTCACCAACTCAGCTTAAGTGGTGGCCCCCCAGCACATGAAATTAGGTTGACCCTACTCTAAAAACAACCCAATATATAATTTTTAACACTAACCGCGCTTGCGCTTGTGTGCTTCATATAGGTACATATTTTACACGTCAGAAATAAAGGTAAATAAATATCGCGCGTGTAAAATAATAATATAATTAATATAAATAATGTTTGTTTAACACTTCACATGGACCTCTATAATGTACTGCCAAGTAATCTGTGTCTACATATCTGTCTCTCTCTTTTTATGCATGGATTAAAAAGAGATAGATATATAGTGGACATGGATTATTTGGTCGTACATTATAGGGTTCCCTTCGTACAACACATTAAATAAGATGACGATTTATTTTTATTTTCTGGCCTGGATATGAGTCCTTTAAGCCAAGTCTTTAATTGACTTTTGACTAGTTACATGTCTCAAAAGATAATGATAAATTTCCTTGAAATTATTTGTCTTGAGCAACAAAAAGCTTAAGCTATCTTATCAGCCCAAGGTAGTTTTGAAAAGTATATTAAAACACGAATTACATTAAACAATATAATACAGAGAACATAATTATATAATGGAAAAATATACCATCATCGTCTGAAACCCCCAGCAAGACAGAAGTGTTCGCAATCGAAGGGATTATTCTCTTTGATCGTCTTCCACGTAAAATCAACACGGAACTGGTTCGTTAAAGTATAATGAATTACATTATTTTTTAATGAAAATATTTACTTTAATTCCAGGTTTGTGGCAGTGAACGCTGCAGTCATCTACTTTTATGTAAACAATTTCCAAAACATAGATGAAGAGGAATATGGGGGGATGTGGGAGATCACTAAGGAGGGATTCATGACTTCATTTGCTGGCTTTTTGGTAAGATAGTGTCAAGTTAGTTAATTTTGTTATATGAATGAACTTATTAACATGCTCAGAACAAAATACTCTAGCCATGTCCATAGATTAACTAAAAAAAAAATAAGGATGAAAGCACTCTGGATCCTGCCCCTAGCAAACCAAAGATAACTAAACTACCTATTGATCCAATAATAACTACAACTACTACTTTCGGGCCACCAACGATCCGGGGCGGTCCTTTTTCTTAGTTTAGGTTATATAACGTGTTATTGACGAAGCCTGTTGCGGATTCTATCAATGTACAGAGGGGGATGTTTGTTTGTACGCAATTGACGAAGCCTGCGTTGCGGATATTTTTATGTACCTAATCATTCTAGTTTATTAAATAAAATTTCTTTTTGATTTTGTCACTACAACTTTATTAAAAGAGTTGAAAAACCCCTGACATTTTCATTTCAAAGTCCAATATCTCAAAAACGGCTGAACAGATTTTCATGAAACATGGCTAAGAACACTCGGGATAAAATAATCTATGACACAAAAAAAACCGCATTCAAATCGGTCCATCCGTTTGGGAGCTACGATACCACAGACAGATACACAGTTACACAGACACGTTAAACTTTTAACACTCCTCTCTTTGCGTTGGGGGTTAATAAGGGCCATGAGCCAACACAAGAGCATGCCACTTATCATGATCTTGTACAGTCGAGTTCTCCAATATATGTACACTTTTTTACCAACTCGAATGCGGCCGCTAACAATTAGTATGCAAACGCGTTCGATTAGGTAAAAAAGTGTACATATATTTATGAACTTGACTGTACTAATTCCTGCCATTTTTTGGTTTTAATTAAACTGATAGATTTGCCTGCACGCATTCCTTCCAGCGATCATTAAATAAACAATCCCAACTCGACAACCTTAGCCAAGAACACAGAAAAGACTTTTGGTAAAAAAACACTTTCACTTTGCAGGTGACCTGGATAATCATGTACACGGGGCTCCACGGCAGCAGTTTATGAGACCCACACGAGTGAAGTGCTTCAGAACAACGGACATTGTAGTCTAAGTACAAGTGCATAGCTTGGGGAGACAATATGTGGAACTATGCCAACTACTTAATATTGCCAAGTTGCCAACTAATCTGGCAATTGTTGATACAGAATCTTAAAGTAGGAGAATCTTCTTCATCTAGACTCTTCACTGTTTTCCCTGCATGATGGTTGATTCAAGCGCTTGTCTCCAAACCAAAATAACATGTTTTTAAACACCTATGCACAATTTCCTGATTTTTATTTCACTGCCAAGAATCCCTGTGCGCTACGCTTGTAGCCGATCCCGTGGTTTTTCTGCTAAGTAGCGAAAGCGCCTATGGCGTGGCGTAGGCGCCCGCTAGGCGGGTTCCTGGCAGTGAAAGTGTTAATAATCAGGGGGCTATTGGGTAACATCTGTAACAGTCTGGCTGTAAGTTGCAGATGTAGTTTTGATTACAATAAACAACAAGTTAAAGCCACTTGACTAGAAAGCAACTGGCTTGTGCTAAAAGTTTTTTTATGGAATGCAAAAATGAGTATGGTTTCTTGAAAAACGGGTAAAGCAAGCATTTGGTAGTTTTAAAATGAGGTATTTTGGGACCTTGTTGTGTGTATCCAAGAGTACTGTCATAACTATTGTGGATGGAGGTTAGATTGTATAGCATTGAACAATTTTTAACCCTGAAGATATTATTTTGTGCTGTAAATTGCTAAGCTAGTTCTATATTATAGCTTTGGAACAATTGGAACTGTATGTGAAGGTAGTTTAATGGGATTGAAATTGGTTTTGGTTGAGCTGAATATAGTTAGAGAATACTATGCTGATTAGGACCCAAAAAGCCTCATTGCTCTTTGGGCTACTGATATACACAGCTAGAACTTCATACATTTAGTTTCTATAATGATTGAGGCAATTATGTATTTTTATTTTTGAATATTCTAATATTTATTTTTACGTTATTTCGTTGAAATTGGATGCATTTTGTTAGCCACCCCAGGGTGTAATGCATAGTATTATCTACCCATCTCATTCTGCTTCATGGAATAAGAAAGAAAGAAATATAAGGATGGGTAGCTAATATAATATTTTGTACACAAATAAATTCCATGAAATGTTTACCTATAAAATTTATTATTCAAAGTATATTCAATAAATAAATAAATATATAGCTAGGGTGACGGCACCAATCATGGACATGTTAAGCGCACTAAATTAGAATTTCGTTTAAAAATGGGATGTTTTTTGACGATACAAAAATGGTGATTTTTTTTTCGGCACTCAAATACATGAGGAACATTTAAACAAAACCAAAAATCCTGTATGTTTAATATTTAATTAATAAAAAATATATAAATTGAAATTTACGAAATCACCATTGATCGACATCAAAAATTCAGTAATGGACACCCAGTCATGGACATGGACCCAATTATGAACATCCATTAATGGACACTTTTGTATTGAACACATAAATGAAACAAATGACGTCACAAATCAACTTTTATTAACGCTATTTGAACTTTCAACATGATCAGTCTGATTTCCAAGTTATACTATCAGATTTTCAATCAACCATCTGGTTTTCAGTCATTTATTAAACATTAATGGAGGCTTTGCCAGCAGCTGCAGCTTAGAATTGCTTACATAATAATCAACTGAGATCTATCAGGTAAGAAATTAGAATCTTAGCAATACAACAATCATAAAGCACAATAATATAAAATATATAATATAAAAAAACGATCAAAAAAGTTTACTTTTTCTCCTAGTATAACTATAACTTTAACTAAAAAAAGATTTATTCTTCAATGAAGAAAGATTATATAAGTATCAAAATACAGGAATTACGTTGTTTATAAAAGTCAGTTATTTAGCTTAATATCTTGTTGGGTATTCCATTGTACAGTCGAGGAAATTGAATGTTTAGCACTTTTGGACCTTAACGTCATTCAAATAGAGTTGACATGTGCCAAACTTTCATTTTCCTCCACTATACCTACGGACGTTTGACAATATAATCAAAAGTAAGATTTATTATCACATTTTCACAATTATATCTATAATCAATATTATCAATATATCTATCCAGTGGGAAAGTGCTTTTTACTCATTGCGATCAACCAATTTACCAGAATGTCCTCTTCCTGTGCCGTGAGGATAGTTTGAGGCCCCATAGCACAAACTGCAGGACTTTTGCCTGTCACCTTGTTGTGCAAGGTTATTCGAGGAACCCCAAACCGGAGGGAAGCTGTGCTTATCTTTTCTCCCATCCTTACAGCATCCAATGCTCTCCCCATTTGTTCGGGGGTGTAATTTTTCTTTGGTGCCATCTAAGAAAAAACAAAGAACCCAATTGTGGACAACTAAAAATAACCAGTTATAGACATCGTCCATTATTGGAAAATAAAGAGCAATCACAAAGTCAACTCAACCCAAATGTTTAGTGCAACAAATTAAATAATTTAATACAATAAACTAAAAAAGTAATAAAAAACTTAAGCATGGACACTTGTCCATTACTGAATTTCATAAAATATCGAATCCAGTAATGAACAAACCCCACAAAAAACTTATTGCTGTGATTGGACATATTCAACTTAGCTCAATTTACTTGCAATATAGTATTATTCAGTAAAAATAACATCAAAGCTTATTACAACACAACACAAGATAACACCATGCACAAATATGTACTCACCTCCTTAACGATTTCAACAATAAAAACGGATTTTTATGACCACCGCGCGCAACGAGATTTCACTTCGCAGCCATCTTAGAACAAAATGGCTGATTTTGGTGACGTGTGTCAAAATGATAGCTCAAACGTCTATTGGTTATGCTTTAGTGTTGCCAGTTGAAAAATGTTGGGAAAGTTGCTTAATAAATTCGATTAACGAAAAAAATGTCCATAATTGGGACCGTGTCCATTACTGGTGCCATCACCCTACTCTGTCCATATATATTGGAAAATTTTAATATATAATCAATGTACATATTTTATCATTATTGAACTTTATTTTATTTATTCACTGTACCTACCGTTTAATAGAATCATTGTTAAGTTTTAAAATGGCATATGAGTAATAAAATAATTGTGAATGTAATGGAATGTTTATATCAGGCTGCTTTATGCTAAAAACGGCTGATTTTATTTGCATTTGACGAATAGTTGCAATCAATTGTTAAACGGGTTAGTTTTATTGTCCCTAAAAAGTCATAAATATTGCCTAATGGTCATAATGCCTGTATATATATATTTTGTAGGATTGTCTAAGATGCTACAAAACAATATTTTACACACGTAACTTTAGCCGTTATTGGCGTTGAAAGGGTTAGTACCGAAAGCGTAGCCATTTTTAGCGACAAAATAATTAACTTTAAATCGATGCAATAATGGACGTTTTACCTTGTTTCTAATATTATAAAATTTGTGCGAGGTCCTGTGTTTCCAGTATGTTTTTAAGAACAAAGATGGTTGATTTAATAAAGTTTTTATAACTTAACAAAATGTTTGACTATGTAGTGAGTAGCCTCGATTTAAAAATAAACCTCTAAAGGTCTCTGCCCATTACACCGTATCATACCATGACCGTGCTATGAACGTGTCAGGCAAAAAAATATTCTTTGTATTAAAAAGTATGAGACCCATTAGCCCGTTCCGTCACCGACCAGCACCGTCGCGTGGCATGCACGTACCGTCAAAGATTGTCGGCGAAGATATTTTGCCGGTGCCGAAACGCTCCGCGCACGGCACGCAACGTTGCCGGAACGGTGCGTGCAGGCGGCGAAACGGTGAGCATACGGGTTATAACCGCGTGTGGTGACCGTTCTAAGCCCGTTAGAAACGCGTAGCCATATCTCTTGCTCGCTCTTGCCAGTCTGATACCACGTCAGTTTTAGAAGACGCACGTTAATTGGAAAATTGAAATGGATGACGAAAGATTAATTGAGACTGTCCGGAAATACGAATTTATATACAATTTAAAGCATCCTAAATATATGGATAGTGCCAAAAAAGACCTTGCGTGGATTCAAATTGGGGAGGAAGTAAAACAGGAAAAGGCACTTTATTTTACTGCTACTCTTTCTCTTGATGTAAGACATTCTCTAAATGTGCTGTTTCTTCTAGTGATAATATGTTCAATCTTTTTTATCAATTCAGTAAATTGAAATTGCCTCATACGCTCTATTGGGATCGATCCGTCATCACGGACAGGACTATTCTAGCCAATAGGCCTGATATCGTGCTAGGTAACCGCCATGTGGGATGTTGATTCGACGATCATCGTCCCGATAGTCGTTTCGGCGAACGATTTAATAGCGAAGAGTCTCGACCATCACCTCAAGAGACTCTCGCTAGATGGCTGGATCAAGGGTCGGATACAGAAGGCGGTACTCCTGGATACTCCGCGGATAGTCAGGAGGTTCCTGTCTCTGTCGCCCTGACCACCGGCAGCTTAGGCCCCGCCTCGCTGCCGGCTGCAACCTAGGTTAGGTTTTTATAATGATTTTATGTTTTGTATTTATAGTTTTATTTTTTATATAATTATTGTAAAAACCTAGCCTAAGCCGAAATATAAATAAAGAGAATAATAATAAAATATAAATAAAAAAAATCTCCGTCATCCACTAGGTGCCTACGTAATGTCCAATATTCTCCCTCCACTTTTCTTTTTTTCAAAGCGGCGTGAACCCAGTAACGTCGAGATCCTCTGTTGTTTTCTCTTTCTTCCAAGTTTAAAATAATGGCTATCATTGCCAATTCTCTCATGGACAATTTTCTAATACTCGTAGGCATCGTAAAGGTACAGGAATAATTTTCTTGTCAAAAGTATTCGCTTGCTCTTCCTGATAGTCTGGCTCACGCGAAAACACAGATACAAATACATAGAACGGCAACGCCCGGTATGAACGCTGATGCTACGGGGATTTGTAGGCGGATGCTACGGCGACGATACGCGGATACTACGGACACTAAACCCGTTATGCACGGATATGAAACGATGTGGACACGGTGTAGTGGGCAGAGTAGTCCGTGTCGCGTTACATTCCGTGCCTGATACGTTCATAGCACGGTCATGGTATGATACGGTGTAATGGGTAGAGACCTTAATCCCTCCAAGTAACAAGGACATCTGTTCTGTACCTCTGCGTGATAGTGGCGTCCCTGAGTGCCATAGTGACGCATGACTGGTACGCTAGCGCTGGCGTAGGCGATCATGACGCCATTGTCGATCCAGGTAGAAATGAAACTCGTCTTAGAAATACACTTTTAATCCCTCCAAGTAACAAGTACATCATCGGTCCTGTACCTCTGCGTGATAGTGGCGTCCCTGAGTGCCATAGTGACGCATGACTGGTACGCCAGCGCTGGCGTAGGCGATCATGACGCCATTGTCGATCCAGGTAGAAATGAAACTCGTCTTAGAAATACACTTTTAATCCCTCCAAGTAATAAGTACATCATCGGTCCTGTACCTCTGCGTGATAGTGGCGTCCTTGAACGCCATAGTGACGCCTGCCTGGTGCGCCAGGGCGCCGGCGTACGCGATCATGACGCCGTTGTCGATGCAGAAGCGCTCGTCCGTCGCGAACACTGTGGCGCCGCGCTCGAAGCACATGGTACCCATCATCTGTTGGAGACGCTCGTTGCAGCCGACACCACCCACTATTAGAACCTGCGACACAGATTTCATAGTCATTTACACATCAAATAAAGATTGAGAACACCGAGCGGGCGGTCCTGGCGTGTCATTACAGGGGCAAACAACCTTTACAATACGCCATTCGGTCATAATTTTTAATTACACATTACTGTTCTTTCTGCTCTTATCTACCTCAGCCAGGCAGATACTTCTTCAGCACACACACACTACACACATCATACACAGACTATGTTGCAGCAAGAAGCACTGTCTTCAGGGTCGTACTCTAACAACTCTTATCAAGATATTTTCCACCAAGTACGATATTATACTACTTCATCAAAGTACCGAGCGTCCAAGGGAAAGTCGAAGACTGGTGTGCAAGCCAGAGACGGATGGATCAGATTAAAACTGCAGATGGAGGTATAAGGTTGGTTATCATAAATAAATAGCGCGATGTGACGACCTCGACCACTCTGTCTCATGAATGATATAACTTTTACCGATTGAACGTCAGCGACGCTACCATGAAAATCAAATCTCGAAGTTCGTACACCTCTGTCGCTCGAGTAGGTACCATAAACCATAAGTGCGATATATATGAACATCGAGATTCGATTTTCGTGGTTTATATCTATGAGCCCTTCCTGCAAACTCCATATAAGAATTAGTTATTTACGATACAAGTGCCGAAAACAGGAAATTCGCAACGAGTGGTGATAAATTAAAACAAGACCGAAGGGAGTGTTTTAAATCGACACGAGTTGCGAATTACCTACTCGCACGTGTATCGTACAACGTTTTACTGTACATATTATGGCTCTTTAAAGTTTCGACATATGCACGGAAAGTGCTCTTTGCGCACTAGTGCGGAAAAGTAGCACCATATGTACTGTAATAGTTGTTTACAGTGCCGAAAATAGGAAATTCGCAACGAGTGGTGATAAATTAAAACAAGACCGAAGGGAGTGTTTTAAATCGACACGAGTTGCGAATTACCTATTCGCACGTGTATCGTACAACGTTTTACTGTACATATGGCTCTTTAAAGTTTCGACATATGCACGGCAAGTGCTCTTTCCGCACTAGTGCGGGAAAGTAGCACCATATGTACTGTAAAGAATGTTGTAATACCTCATCAGAGCCGCAATGCGCCATCGCCCGCTCCGTGATCTCGACCAGCATGGCGAACACGGTCTCCTGCAGCGAGAAGCACAGGTCCTCAGGGGTGTACTCTTTCAGCAGCTCGTCGATTTTGTCCTCCATGTAGGACAGGATCCCGGAGAAGCTCACGTCCATACCTGGTACATGTCATTAGTCTCAAACAATGACTAAAAATTGTATACTACAATGGTGGCAAACGCAAACGTACATCACCTAAGTTCGCGGTGTTACACTTGAGAAATGTTTGCCTTGTCCCTTGCATTGAGCTAAACTTTGCCCGTTCCTAGAAATAACGTGAGGCGGTCAAATGATTATCGCCCTAAGGGCGGTACATGGCGAATGCATGAGATTTTACGTACGAAGGAAGGTACGACACCACTTGCCTGGATAATCTCTGGAGCTGTATGGACACCTGCAACTCCAAAGAAGCCACATACAACTGTTGTCAACTCTTTATAGATTTAAGGATTCGCACACACACAGCGAATCTCGCGTTGAGGTTGGATGTCATGAAATGATTATAGTAGATATCTATAAGATGTTATGGCAAAAATACCTTTAACAGAGTAGGGCAAATGAGCATATTTCTTTCCCTTCTTAGCAGCTTGCTCGATGTTGTAGCCGGGACTCGGCGCGTTGGATAACTTCAGGACTCTTGCGAACCTGGAATGTAAACTAATTTTAATTACCAGTCCATGAATAAAATTAGGAGGTAGAGTACGCACTACGCACTGACCATTAGTAGACCATCAGTGAAGTTGCTAGATTTCAGGCTTGTCGGCAATGTGATGTACTTACTACTACTTATGTTCTTGATATGCAATAAAAAGCTTGTTGAGAGCTTGAACCCAAAATTAAATATTAAACCATATTGTAGGTTATACATTTTTGTAGACTGGGGTTCCGTAACTCGACGTCATATGTGCGCCTATTTTGCGTGTTGATGGGCTTCAGCTGCATATATGAGTAAAGTATAAATAAGGGTTGAACTTACCTATCTAAACAGTTGCCAACAGCGATGTCTATGGTTTCCCCGAATATCCTGTACCTCTGCCGGGAGTAGGCGATGATCTGTGTGTTGCCGCCGCTCACATACAATACTGTCGGGTTGTTGGCTTTGGTGATCAGCCGGCCCATCTCTATGTCTGCATGGATTATGTAAGGGACAATTTAAATCATCTTGGATAAGCTAATTTGTATGTAACTTTTAGCCACCCAAAGACCTTTCAAAGGCATCATTCATTTGCTTGTCCCATTTAATCAGGGTCGGCGCAGCATGTTTTTTTCTTCCATACCTGTTTATCGGCCTTCAACTCATCACACACTTACTTAATAATTTATTTAATTCTAAATTGAAATACAGTCACGAATGAAGGTCGTTTTTTGAATGGACCACCTTAATAAAATTCCGGCAACTGAAAGCCACCACACATCGAACGCAGAGCGTTCGCGGTAGCCAGCTCGTTTGACCCGGTATATTAACACCGCAGGCGGGAGGCATCTCGTGCGCCTGTCCAGCCCAGCCTAATACCCTCGTTGCTACGGCGCCGTTCCTGCATTCAGGGCTAAGTCGGCGCTCAGAGGCGTCTCTAGCCCATGTCGCACCCGGGTGCAATTATTACCGTAGCGCCCCCCTCTAGCACCCCCCTAGCGCGCGCTAGCGCCCGAGTCGAGGCGAGTGGCGCTCGGCGCCCCCTAGGACCGTGCGCCCGGGTGCAACGCACCCCCTGCACTATAGGTAAAGCCACCACTGTCGGCGCTGCCCGAGTTGTACGGTGGCGCGGTGGGCGGGCCCGCGCTCGAATGCGCTGCCATGCAGTTTGGCGACGGTTAGTGTATGCTGTGTAACTATTTGAGTTAAAAAAAATATTTGTTTTGTTCAATTTTTAAACAAAACTATTTCTAATTATAGTTTTCATTGACATTTTTTTACCCATTGAGAGCCCATTACCAGATTCTTAGAGGATTAATATGACTTTGGTGACCTACCTAACACACTGGCCATTGAAAAGAAACTTAGAGACTGATTCCATTTCTTATAATCTTAAAAACAAAAAGGATACGCCCAATACAATGATTAACACCCAGAATGGGTTTCTTCCACAACAGAGCACAGGTCCTGGCCACTATAGCGCAGACCATCAAAGGCGCCCCCATCCCCGGACCCTTGGTGTAGCACACCACATCTATGTCGCTAGGACTCAGACCGGACTGGTCGAAGGCTTCCTGGAGGACTTCATGGATGTTTTGTTGATGGTGCTCAGCTGTCTCTCGGGGTAGGAAACCTAACAAAAATATGATTATTGAAGGGGCTCCTAGCTCCCAATGATCTTCGATGTAACTGTCCGTTTTTCGTGTTATTTATGGCTTAACATATTAACAACAACGAGGTTTATCGAAATAGTATCCCATAATTAGTTCAATACTCGCAGTTTTCGAGATTCAAGATATTGGCACCAAATTTTGTTAATTTTTGGCCAAAATGTTATAACATAACTTTTCTGAAAATGAGATAAATATATCTATAGTTTTGACCTATCGGAACCTTGACAGGTCTAGCTAGACTTTAGTACTAATGCGAAATAAATTGATTATGCCAGTAGGTCTAGACTTCAGTACTTCATAATGACATCATATGATGACACTGTGCACCGAGGTTAATTTCCAAATATAAAAAACAAAATACAATTCTTACTTTCAAGTACTTTCAACTCTGACTTACATATTTTCTTCTATCTATAGGGACCTGATACTCAGAAGGTTAACCAGTTATTGCACAACACAGATTTTAGGGATTCTTTCTTTACCTCAGTATAATGTTTCTCTACATTTGTAAAGCACAGCATCTCAAATTTCGGTCTCACCGATAACTGATTCAGTTGGGAGGTTATTAGTAACAGGTGTGGAAAGAACGATTATCTTGATTACACAACAAAATGTACTATACACTGATAGGTCGTTGTCTTAGTTGAAATATACCATTTTTCATTTATAAAGGTATTTCTTTTGCGTATAAATGTAAACAAATCTTTCTAACCTTCACCGGGCGGTGTGATGTACGTTCTGCGGCAATTGGCAAGTATTTCCCCATCTTTTACTATGCCAATGCCAAGCTTGTTGGCACTGCCTTCAAAACCTATTGCTACCACCATCGGGATAGGTAAATATTAACGAATTTTTGCTATAAATTGAAAATAATCTTCGTGTTTACCATCAGAGTTCAGATGGATATGAATGAAACTGTCAAACAAAACTGACAGAAAAGTTTTAGTGTGGCCAGTAATCTACCTATATTGATATTTATTTAAGGGCCAGCACAGACAAGGAGAGCGTTGCGTAAATAATCCTTACTAATATTATAAATGCGAGTGTGTGTGTTTGTATGTTTGTCCTTCTTTCACGTCGCAACGGAGCGTCGTATTGATCAGATTTTTTGTATGGAGATACTTTAGAAGCTGGAGAGTGACATAGGCTACTTTTTCTAGCGGGACAACATCTCATACTCACGGGAAAATTCAATATGTTACATTTTCCTATAACCACGCGGGCGAAGCCGCGGGCATCAGCTAGTTAGGTATAATTAGCATTTTTATGCAGTTAACCTGTGTCAGATCTATCGGCCTAAATAGAATCTGATTCTTTGGCGTATATTCTCGCAATGGAGTGACGTCTACGGTTTGGGAAACCGCACTTAAGATCTTTTTGGTCGCCCTAATCCTAAAACAAATTTTATGGTCACTTTTTACGGCCCAAATTACCGAAACATCACGTAAAACTCGACCATAAAAGCTATCATGCTAGCTTCCCTGATAACCCGATAACCTGCCGTACGCCTGGAGCCAAAAGGGATGATTTAGAAAGCCCAACACTGAACATAAAAAGCTCTTTAAAGTTGTATATAATAGTTAGTAGACCAAAAGAAAACAACATTTATAATAGATGTTTATTAAACTTTAGCAGCTTAGTGTATACATTTCGGATTATATACAAACTTATTGGCACAAGTAAATTAAGGACATATTTACAAAAAACAATACCTGACTGTTTGAGACTTATAGAGGATCTTTTAACCAACTATTCAACCACCCTGTAGGTCCAGGGCCCAGCTTATTCGTGTTTTGTAAACATATCTTCAAATCTATAACAAATCAAGCTTGCGTAATATCTTCATTAACTTCATCAACGAAGTCCGCCATCATATCCTCAACAGTCACCCCATTGGCGACCATTTTCACAGTAACACTACCCTCAATAACATTTTCATTTTCAGGCGACTTAATAACATTCATTTTAACCTCCCCAGAATTCATCTCATCAGGCGTGGCCACAACCTGCCCACAAGTTATATGAACATCTTCTGTCTCATCTGTATTCGGAAGATTCTCCCCTTCCAAGTTCTCTAACACAGGTATCGATCCTGTATTAGTATAACCATAGCCAACTTCTATAGATTTTCCGGATAGACTTTCCCCGTCTACTGTGTCATAGACTTGTGTGGTAGCTTCGTGAATGTTATTGGTTATTTGAATATGGTTAGGCAGGTGAATTTCAATAGAATCTTCAGTGCTCTCGTGTATTTGCGTTTGTACTTCAAGTACACTGTCTTCGGGTGGCATCGGTACCTCCTCTATCTCCGAGTCGGATTCGCATATTTCAACGGAGACGTCGGAGGCGCTGCTGAGGCTTATTTTGTCGTCCTCGATACGGGGCTTCTTGGTGGCAGGCTCTTCCTTTTCATGTGCTTCTATATCGCAGGTCTGTGGTGACTCTGGTATTCTGTGAATTAAGAAAACACATTTAAAACGTTGCATAGTCAACTGTTGACTAAAATATGCTTTGTCCCTTTTTCTCATACAGAAATGACAATGTGACAGACGAAGACTAACTGATTTCAAGGGCAATCTTTTGTTGTTAAAATTGGCTTGAAGAAACATTTATGAATAAAACGTATCATATCAGGTATAAAAAACGAAAGTTATTCATATACACTCGGTGCACACCAAAGAGACACGCGTACTACCTAACATCACAGCGCACGAGCACCACTGCCTGCATAGCGGGCACGCGTCGTGCGCGTGCGCAGCACTTGACGTCGTCGACCACCACACCTACTTGGGACTGATTATTGACAAGCACTTTAACTGGGGACCGCATGTCGACTACGTATGCTCTAAGCTTAGGTCTATTACGGCTCAAATGTCTATTCTAAAATATAAGCTACCTTATAATCAGGCCTCGGATTATTTTTCGCATGGTAAGATGAAAGAAAACTATGGAGTCGATATTAAAATTAAATTGTTATTTATATTCATACTCAACGCATTCATTTAATTAGGAACTAAATTAAATTATAACTAAAATAGATCATTTGAATAGAAATAAATCATATAAAAAAAAAAACATTAATACTTTCGTAATGTGCTTCTAGTTTCCAATATCCATAGAGCTTGTAGATACAGGAATGAGTGCCTCAAAATCTTGACAAGGTATGCAGGCATGTGTATTGTCCATTTCAAAATTACAATTGTAATTTCCAGTAAATAATGGCAACTATTTCCATATTTTCTGGGGTAAAACTGGTTCTTTATTGGTTGAAAACCCACTTGTGACTTGAAAAAGATCGTTCTACGTCGACGGAAGTTACTGTAGCATATTCTAGAACTCGCTCAAATTGTTCAGTACTTGCCATGTGCCTTAAGTATATGAAGTCCGGATTTATATTGAGTACACTTTCCAATTTATTTTTAACTGTTTCAGGGCCGTTTACCGCAACAAAGTAGTCTGAACATAACAAAAAAGTAAATAATTTGATATAGTTACAGGGTAAATGTAACCCTTTACCAAGCGAAAGGCACTTCCCAAATCATACTACATAAATTCATTTTAATTACATTAAGTAAGATTAATTTTCGATTAACATTTTCGATCTGTCAACCTGCATAAGGGACAAAAGTATTACGGGACTAAGAAAATTAGTGAGTATGAGTATGAATATGAGATCAAGTTTCGTTTTAATATCGACACTACTTGCAACTTACATAGCCAAACAAACACATTGTCAGTATTAACCGATTACCAATTATGTACCTAGCTAAACTTAGCTCAATGTTAAGTAGTTAGTAATTAGTTATATTAGCATGATACCTTTATATATTAAGTACCTACACGCGGACCGAACCGCGCGATCTCGCCAACTATTAAATAAACCCACGGGGGTTTCCAATAGTGGCACATATGTTTATGTAAACATTATAATGTAAACCCTATCTAAATAAATAAATTAAAAAAAAAAACACAAAATCACATACATACACGGTTTCCGATTCCTGGTATAAAGTTTGTACAGAAATAACTAAGTGAAACATTGAAAATGTATTTGCCACGAACGGGATTTGAACCCGCAACATTCTCACTCCTGACGTTGCTTACCAACTGAGCTCTCGTGAGTCTCATTCGCAGCGACGAGTTTTTAATTATTCCAAGTAATAAGTGTCGAAAATACTAACACATCAACTACTTGTCAAGAGCTAGACGATTCTAATCAGCCTGAAGTTATAAAGGTCCACTCACTTGTCAGCTCCCAACAACGACTCCAGCGCCTCCCTGTTCCTTCTCGACATTCTTCTCTTTTCTTCTGCGTCCTTCTTAGTTTCCGCCTGCGCTTCGGCCGCGAAGTTGAGCGACGGCGGCGCGCAGTGGAGATGCAGCCTTATGTCTAGGAGCGCTTGACTGCAGAACTTGGATATCTGGAGAAACACGTTTCTTTTAATACAACAATGGCGGCAATCAAGCATACACTCTGCTTAATGGCAAGCAGTCCTCGTAACCTACGGAAGTTAGACACAAACGCAGGTCGCTTTCTCTCAATCCTCTGGAGATCAATCACAATAAGTCAATTCATATTTCGATATCCATTTATTTATTGAGTCGGGAGTCGGGACAATCGACCTCATTTCATAGTAAACTCAATAGGAACCTGTACTAACTACGTAATGTGATTTTTATTATTAATATGTACACGTTTTCGACATCACGATCATCGGAAACCATGACCGGTGCAACCCGTGTCCAAAAGTCAGAAAATAAAGGTAAACAGATATCGCGTTAGACCCGAGTAAAATAATCATTTACGTGTACAAGACGCGACAGTTAGTGTTATGCCGGCTGTACACATTGGGCCAACGTTGGCGCGTGGGCAGGAGGCAGCTATGTAAACGAAAGAGATCGAGTTATAGCCCTCTAACGCATAGCTGCCTTCCGCTCACGCGCCAACGTTGGCCCAGTGTGTACAGCAGGCTTTATATTGACCTCTCTATGTTGGCTGTTGATGTTAGCACTGTAGAGATGCAGGCAGTACTGCGTGGGCGGCGCGACGCCTGGCGGGGCGCTCCTTCTAGAAGCTTCTAGCGCGCGCAGCAGGGCGAGGCCGCGCTCGCTGCTGTACTCTTCCAGGTGGAAGCATTCGCGGACTAGGAGCTCGTGGAAGGTCTGAAATAAGTACATTCTTTCAAAACATTTCAAATACAATGCAACTGTGTTTATGATAGCTGTCCAGCACGGCTATCACGCGACGGCGCGCCAGCTCTTTCGATTTTTCTCGCACTATCCGTCTCTCTCTTATTAGAACAAGAGGTACAGTGCGAGAAAAACCGAGAGTATGTGGCGGCCTTCCCATATTAGACAAGCAGCTACTATATATCTATAGGCTGAATTATTTTTGTAAGCTGTAACGCTGCTAACGAAATGAACAAATTTCAAATCAACGGGAAAGATGAAAAATATAATGCTCTGAGCTGGATTCGAACCGGTAACGGCGAGGAATTAAAATAACATGAAATTTTAACCGTCATGATACTTCATTCCCTCACGTGTGCGGGAATACTCGCCCCATTTCATTCCCGTAACGGCCCCCGCGGTGTAGAGGACTTCCCATGTTTATGTTGACCCTTATAAAAGCACACTTTCTGAGCAAGTGAATGGTAAAAATCTTGAAAACTGAGTTTCCTTCATAATTGCGTAACTTATGGGACGCCTAATCACTCTCACATACGACTTTTTTTTCTTCAATTTAGTAGTAGTAACAGTTTAGTCGCCGAGTTTTATACCGGCGTATAAAACTCGGCGACTAAACTGGAAACTGCTTAAACTAGTAAAGTGACGCTATTTAAACACATGAACGTTTATCAAAGACGTGTAGAAGGAACAGGAACTTACCTTATGGGTGGCGGGTTCCAAGAATATGCCACACACCGTTAGGAATATTTCAGTGCACTCCAAAGCCGCTATGGCCGTCTGGTCATTCGACTCTGGATTGCTGAAATAGTAATCAGAGTTGACTTCTTCGGAAACCACTTTAAAACCCTTACACCACCACAGAAAAGAATGCGAGGTGACCCTCACGCAAGTTTTAACTGTTTTTAGACTTCGTATAACGTCGGTAGCAGGTGGAACAGTGACGGACTTGAGTTCAAGTCAGTGGCGGCGAATGGGTTAACCCGGCCACGACCGCCGCTATGAGCGGTGGCTGAGCGGGAGGCGGGCTACGTACACTTGAAATTATTTAAGTTGGGGTCATGTCAAGTAATCCGTCCAAACAGCGACTTTATCGTCCAGGCTAGAATATTCAAAATCCAATGATATTTTTACGATTAGACCGAAAGTCGAGGGCTGGCCGTGACGAGCGCAAAGTGGCAACTCTATATACCCTTTTAGTTCATCATATCAGCCGACAGGGTTGAAGTGTGTTGTGGGCGATGGGCTAGCAACCTGTCACTGCAATATCACGTTTTGTCGATCTTTTATTTAAAATTATGCTATAAAAGTGGTACTGGAAAACAAGTTAAACCGTGCTCTGCCTACCCCTTTTAGGGATAAAGGCGTGAATGTATGTACGTATGTATATCAGCCGAAAGACGTACACCGCTGGACATAAGCCTCCCCCAAAGAGTGCCACAGAGACCGGTCCTGCGCCACCAGCATCCAGCGGATTCCCGCGACCTTTACCAGGTCATCAGTCCACCACGTTGGGCCTCCCGGTACGTGGTCACCACTCCAGAACCTTATCGCCCTAACGTTGTAATTATTACCTATAAGAAAAACAATTCATAATCATAATTCAATTTTTCTTGCTACAATTGTCTCTGTCTGCTGGATCTATCTGCAAATGAACCGTCTCGTGAGAACCTTGCCACAGTGTACCAATCCTTATACTACTTACGTGGTTCGTTTGTTAGCTTCGCCCGGCGCGTAGGACGCTATGGAGCTCTGTTGCAACATGACCCGCGCGTGCTTTTTCTTTTGCTTCTTCGAGAGGTTGCGGGGCGGGTTGTTCATCTGTAGCGCAATAGTACATTACTACAGGGGCTGGCAACCCCTTTTCACGCCGAGGTATGTATATAGTGCTTTTCTCAAACATGCAATGAAATAAATTTAAAAAACACCAAGAAATCAAACTTTAATTTCCCTATTTTCATGGCTGAATGCCGTGATCCTGTGCCACAAATTGTGGAATGGAAATTAAAAAAGACCATCTTGCAGGCAATTTTGTATGAAATGCCATTACGGTTCTCTCGTCTCTCTCCGCCCGAAACGTGACACTTCAAAGCCCATTATGAAGAACACAACGTCAATATTTCATTGCATGTTTGAGAAAAGATCATTTATTGAACCACGAGACCCCGCGGCTGCGAAGCGAAAGGTATAGGCTGTGTTGTGCAAAGAGAGACAATTCACGAAGACCCAAAGTATTCCATGGGCCTAAGGCCCCGTTGGGCTGGCTCACATGGACGACTTTTACCTGCCAAGTACCGCAGTGGGCGACCGCTTAGCCTAGTGGTAAGTGACGCTGCCTATGATGCTGAAGATCCTGGGTTCGGATCCCGGCAAGGGCAAATATTTTATGTGATGAGCAAGAGTATTTGTTTCAGAGTCTTGGATGTTTTCTATGTATCTATAAAAATGTATCATCGTGTAGTACCCCTAACACAAGCCTTATTGAGCTTAGGTACTTAATCTGTGTAAGATTGTCCACTAATATTTATTTATTTAACCGCTCACTTGATTTCGGATTTTAAAAAAGGTAGCCTAAATTGCTTTCAATTTGTCTTTATCAAAGAAGTCCATACTTCGCTTGGCAACCACATTTGTGTAGGGGTGCGTGAAATTGGCAACTGTGGTTGCCAAAAGCAAGTGAGTGGTTAAGAACGATTGCAACTTTTTAAGCTTTCCCTTCTAATTTAAATTTCATGACAAAAGTGCAAGGCAGATTAATTGGATCCCCTAGTAAAAAATAAATAAAATAACAACATTACTAAAAGTCAGACTCTACGGGTGGGGTGCACCAACTTACGATGACAGACCGATCAACGCCGGCAGCTGTCATCCCATAGAAACTTGTCAAACTTTCTATGCCTTCAGATTGGTATGTAACTAGGGAAAGGTACCAAGGGACGGGTATTGAAACTCACGTACTTCGAGACTAACATTTATTGTCACCGTGCAGTAGGCATCGGAAACCCAAGTATCCCCATATATACAGCACAGATTTTAACGAACACTGCTTACGACTACAGACGGTTTGCTGCACCCCACCCTTAGTACGACTTTTACAGCGAGCGAGTAGTCTTCTTTATTAAGTCGGTCGTTCATTGAAGATTATCTGCTATCTTATTATAGCAGCTATCCTTCTCCAAGTAGAATCCACCCTCCTCCTAGTAGGTCCTACACTGAAACATCTATCAGCAGGTCGATCACGTAACGCATTTCCATTTTGATATGGGAAATAACAATTGGATCTACCTAACGCGCGTTCAAAACGTTACGTGGTTACCCCTCTGGTTGCAATGTGGTACAATCTACGAGTAGAGTGCTGGAACAAGGCAGTGGGTCCGACTCACAGGAGCCTTTGGAAACTCTCATAGAATGAAAAAATGTACGGGATAGTTAACGCACCTTATGCTAGATTTACACGCTTGCGGTGGCTTGGCAAGCGTCCGCAAGCTCCAAGCCTTAACGCTTGGATGGCATTTACACGCTTGCGAGTGCGTTAGTGTGGTCCGAATAGGCAAGCATGGCAGACGTGGAAGTTGTGTCGGCTAATTTGGATCCCATATGCAGGATTCGCTTTGGTATACCTCGAGAAAGGCCAATGTTTGGTCGTTTGACCATACAGCACTCATGGTCGATACGCGGTTACATAAAGACCATATAAATATTGTCCTTAATTTTCTAATGAATAATTGTAATAGTTATTTTATCCATAATTTGCTGACTAATTTTATTTCAACCTAAGTAACATAGGTAGTATGTATCAAATGTATATTTGAAATTGTGTACCTATTGACCTGTAAAAACATTTTTACCAATAAATAAATCTGAATCTGAATAAAAGGTGACCGACCGTCGCGAGCTCGCGAGTGACACTAAATACGCGCCAACGTGTAAATGCGTCGCAAGCGCTTGCCCCAAGTTTCCTTTGATCTGTGTTCAAAAACCGACACTAGTCCGGATCGGGCCAAGCTCTCGCAAGCTCACGCAAGCCAAGCCAAACACCCCCGCTAACACGCTTGCGCTTGTGGAGGCTTGCGGTGGCTTGGCAAGCGTGTGAACGCACCATTAGCCAACCTAACAAAACACAGAACTTTTGTCGCGAAGCCACTTCTGGTCACTCTCATGGCCGCGAAATAGTACCTATAGCACTCTAGCTTAGGTATCTGTATTAGCATATATGCAACTATGAACCTACACATACAGCTTCCGGAATCCTTTATATATCTGACATATGAGCTGCCGCCTTATGCGTAGCAGCTCCATCTGAGATGTGGGGACCTTCGTCCCCGAGAATGTCCTCCACCTCCCCTTACAGACATCCCTTACCACACGACTGATACTGTACCAATTCACACACTATATTGTTCCAGTTATAATTACCCGGGTGCACCCTTGATTGATGACGACATGGTCTGAGGCTGAAACTACCGAACCTGAGACCCTTGTTGTTACACTTGTTACTAATCCTTTCACACTAAAGAACTCCACGACTAAGAACTGTGTTATCGCATGTACGTGACATGTAGGAAAACCTTATTCATATACATAATATACCGTCACGCCTCCCAAATAGAATAAGACCTGTGGACGCACATAAATACATCACATCATGAACAATCATCGTCCGAGCTGTGTAAACACGTGAACCCACGTGTAAATGAACCAAATCGTTACAATGTCATAGGATGCATTGAAAGTGATTATGGAAAGAGCTCACCCTGGTTTTCCTCCAAATCTAACACTACAAATCTGCACTTAACTGTTCGTACGCAATATAGCCTTTAAGAACTGTGACTACTCGCCTACCCGTCAACATTGTTATAAAAAGATTGTGGGTGTTGCTACATGAAATAAATCGGCTGTTTGAGACATGATTATTAACATCAATGTAAATACTATCGTGAATCATGACTATTCACGACAACTTTTGTACCTTATTACAAGGCAATAAAGTGCACTCATTTTTCTTTACGTTGGTAGTAGACATAGAATCCTAAAACAATATATGAAGTTCCGCCTCTTAAAACGTAGTGGTTATATTATGTTTGACTCACAGTGAGCTGCACTAGTGTAGTGTGCGGCGTGACGTCACGGGTGACGTGCGCACCGAGCTCGCGCCAGCCCCGCGGCGGCGCGCGGTGCGAGCGCAGCGCGCCCAGCCACCGCGCCAGGCTGCGGTACGCGGCTATGCGTACACTGCTGGGAAAACACCTTCACATTTACTTAACACCCGTTTAACTGACCACCTGTCAACCTTATAACTATGCGAATAAGGTTGACGGATGGTCAGTTAACACGTTCGCAACCAAGAACCTGCCTAGCGGGCACTCGTAATATTTGCTCAGATGCCGGCTGAGCCCGCTAGGCGGGCAGTAGTATGAACTTAAACGCCTAGCGAATTCTGTCGGTTTCTGGTGAATTGTTCCATTTTTAGTCCGGACAGATTTACCGAAAAATTACGAATAGTAACGGCATATAGGCAATGTGACAAGATGCACCTGAATCGATGAACCATTAAGAACGATGTAGTGGGCACAGTCGACTACAAATCAATTGAATTCAAACAATATAATGATGAAAAGAATACTCACTTTTAAACCCTCTTACATTGTAATAGGAAAATACGTTGTAAAAACAAAGACAAATTTATTAAAATAGTAATTTCTGCAAAGAAAGAAAACCTTATTATACAAAAGGCACACTTAAACTTAATGTTTATAGTATTATCTACCGACGGCCCATTTCTGAAGCTACAAGTTAGGAATTTACATCGGGTCATCGGTGTCGTTTAGGGTGGGTTACCATCTCACGATGACAGACCGACCAACGTTAAATATGGCACCGGCAGGCAGCTTATCAAACTTTCCATACTATTAGATTTTAATGAACGCCGCTTACGATTACAGACGGTTTGGTGCAAACACACCTTTAGTATTATTGTCAATAATATGCACGAAAAGCGATTGAAAATAAAAATGTTCTATGTAGGCAAATACCTGGATTGGTCCGAGGGGTTTTCCGAGCTCCATCGCAGCGTCTGCAGCACACACTTGAAGACGAGAGGCGAAAATGGTATCAAGTTTGGTCCCAAACTGTAACAAGGGTGCTCGTTAAAATCATCATTTTAAATGGGCTTATCTAACACTTCTGAAGTGTCGAAATAAGTGTTTCAAAAGCAAAACTTCTTTGAAATCTGGGTAATGTTAGACAGGTAGATACATCTTAGAAACCACCCTTTGATCCTCCTGAAGCTGTTAGTAAGTTTGAGGTATTTATACCTATCAATAAACTCCGTCAAACCCTATGAACGTATTAATAAAGTTTTATGGAGTTAAGGTGACCCGCAGACCAAATTTGAGGATAACCGATTGGATTTTTTTTTCTTTTTTTAAAGTGAAAACTTCTTTAGCGGCGCTGAGCACTTTTTGGGATGGGGAAAAATTGTTAAATACGCGACAGAGTTTTGTGACGTCAGATGTGAAGGAAGTCACTTTTTGCTGCTAGCCGACTCGACTTCATTCAAAACTGAACGCTATTCGTAAGAGTATAAAGCCGTTAAACACTTTTTGCAATAGCATATTCTGCAAATAAATTTGTAATAATACCAACGCGTCCTTCACCGTTTTGCTATTGAGAAAAATCGAATAGTTCGAATTTGGGCGTTATTCCTAAAGAGATAAAGCTTAAAAAAATATTTACCAACGGCAAAAACAAATTGATATTGTGGTCGCCACCGCCGTCTGCTGTTCTTGCAAATTCGAATAGTTCGAATTTAGACGTTATTCCTAAAGAGATAAAGCTTTGAAAAATATTTGGCAATGGCAAAAACAAATTGGTATTGTGTTTGCCGCGGCGCGCCGACGGGCCCGTCCGCCTAAGTAATTGATAATTGTTTATAAATTTGCGTCAAATTCATTTTTAGGGTGACACCGTAAGATGTCACGTGACCTGATCGAAAAACTGTTACAATGTTATTGAGTTTTCACTTCTGCCGGCACTCCCGGAGTGCAACCCGGTCTTTTTTTTATTAAAGTAGGCCTAGTAACAAGCACTTTCAAATGAAGTCGTGTATACGTAACAGCGCCATCTTTTGTCAAGTGGACGCCCCGTGGCGGCGATGACAACCAGTATATTTTTGGGGGCAAAATATAGCAAAAACTACTGAACCGATTTTGATGAAACTTTCTAATATTGTATTTTAGAATCTTCAGAATAGGACATAGCGTGACGTTTTTTTAGATATAATTTCTTCAGAGGGTGATATAAGGTTCGAAACTATGTATGGGAATTCATTTATTTTTTAAGATAGAGACATGAAACTTTGTAAAAAGGTTCTTTAATAAAATACAAGAAAACAAATTTCATCGTTTTTGCCAATTCATACCCTAAGGGGGTCAAAACTGGGTCGAAAATGTGTATGGGAATTAGTTTATTTTTCAAGATAGAGACTTGAAACTTTGAAAAAAAGGTTCTTTAATGATGTTCAAACTCCTCGCCTAGTGCGAGTGGAGTGAACTGCCACGCGTTTCGCGGGTCATATAAGCCAGTGGATTGGCTACAAAACGTGTTCAACTCACCTGATTCCGGGAGGCGCGATGTTCGCTTCAACTCCGGTTAGTATCTGTCAAGGTTCAGTCAACTGTCAGGTCAAGTCAAGTTCAATCATGAGGGTCTCCGGGGCTGAAGAAGCCGCCGTGGTATTCCGGGGCCGTCTCGCCAACAATCCGCGGCGTCAAATCACCAACTGTTCCGATGTCACCAAAATATCCACACAAAACACTCGGACACCCGTGTGTCTTCAAAGCGAGCGATATTACACAAAACAAGGAAAATGCGTTTCCAAATTACCCAAAAAACCACTCGTCCCTTTCGGGTCTGCAAAAACGAGGTTATCTTTTTTCCTCCGCCTTGACAAAGTGTCACTGTCAAAACCACAGACTCAAGAGGCGTACACACGTGAGGAGTTTAAGGGGCGGGCAGACGGTCGGCCCGAACAAATGAAATACAAGAAAACGAATTTCAGCGTTTTTGCCAGTTCACACCCTATGGGGGTCAAAAATGGGTCGAAAATTTGTTTGAAGAATGAATATTTTTTGAGCTAGGGACTTAAAATTTCGTAAAATGATTCCATATTAAAACACAAGATAACACATTTTTGCGTTTTTGTAAATTCATCTTCTAAAGGGATTAAAACTTGGTTGAAAGTTTGTATTAAGAAACCCTAAGTACCACAACTTTATCTACCCGTCACTCTAGATGGCATATGCTGTACACGTTTTTTGGAAAAAATCACAGTAGAATTGTTGATGTTGCTTCAGTTTTTCGATCACAAAAACTACTAAATGCATTTTTATATAACTTCCCTTAAAGATTTGTAAAACTTTACCTGATGATAGTCTACTATTTATAAAGATAAAAAAATGTCATGAAAATTATACAATTACCTACGATACAATACTCTTTATTGCACTTCACATATACAAAACACAGTTAGGTACAATTAAATATAGTACTTACCTAAGTTGAAGCCTGTGTAATACTTTAAAAAGTTAGCTACTGGTCACTAGATGGCGAAAGCTGTTTCACGTTTCCCGCGTTATTTTTGTAGCGAACGTAACCGTTTGAACATAAGACGCATTTAAATAAATAATAAATAGGCGGATTCATATTGAAAATTGTACATTTATAGAATACGCAAATTCAATTTTCAATTTGTTGGTAAACTTCAGCACAATTCTATCACCGTAACGAAAACTGTGAATAAACCTTATTCATTAGACTATTTAATAGTAGGCATACATTACTTTTAACCGCCGACGCAAAGAGAGGGGTGTTATATGTAAGTTTAACGTGTCTGTGTATCTGTGTATCCGTATCGTAGCTCAAAAAACGGATGGACCTATTTGAATGCGGTTTTTATTATTCGAAAGCTGATGTGATCCCGAGTGTTGTTAGCTATGTTTCATGAAAATCTATTCAGCCATTTTTGAGATATTGGACTTTGAAATTAAAATGTCGGGGGTTTTTCAACTTTTCTAAGTTGTAGTTATTGGCCTTTAAAGTTTGTCACTCTTTAGTACCCACCCAGGGGACACGTGCAGGGTTGTGGTAGGTAGCTCCCGCGGACGCGAGTAACAGTTGTGCCCCCTTTGTCAAGTGAGTGGGCAACTCGACTGTTAGGAGTTCTTAAGCCGCCCGAAGGCCTCTAACTCGGCTTAACGACTACGTCATAGACAGCAGCCGGGATCAACTGCTTAGCGTGCCTTCCATAGCACGGAAGCGCTCATTTATATTGACCACTCAAACATCAGGCGGTCACCCATCCAAAGACTGACCGCTGCCATCTTTGCTTAACCTGCGTTATCGTTTCCAACTCGCAGCCGCCGCTAGGAAATTGAAATGAGCGCTTCGAAATTAAATAAATTAATTTAACTTAAAATGCCCGTTAGAGTCTGTCAAGCGAGTCGGGTCCATAGAAATTACACCTTTCTTCTACATACACGATTCTATAAAATGACCCTCAGCACGTCTAGCACACGACTGCCGCGACATACTCTCGATTTTTATCGCACTATACCTCTTGTTCTAAGTGGTCTAATAAGTGAGAGACGGATAGTGCCAGAAAAGTCGAGAGAGCTCGCGCGCCGTCGCGTGCTAGCCATGCTGGTTGGTAACTCCTGAGCTACTGTGTACACTCACCAAGACAGACAGTGCACACTAGCTCAGTGCTCAGTGAAGCGCCGGCCGCGAGCGCACGGATAATGGCGTCCAGGATCACCTGTGGCCGCACTGGCTTCGCTATTGGTACTCACCAAGCCACGAGCGCGTCCAGACTGCGCAGCGCCTGCTGTTTGACATTGCACACTAGCTCAGTGCTCAGTGAAGCGCCGGCCGCGAGCGCACGGATAATGGCGTCCAGGATCAGCTGTGACCGCACTGGCTTCGTTACTGGTACTCACCAAGCCACGAGCGCGTCCAGACTGCGCAGCGCCTGCTGTTTGACATTGCACACTAGCTCAGTGCTCAGTGAAGCGCCGGCCGCGAGCGCACGGATAATGGCGTCCAGGATCAGCTGTGACCGCACTGGCTTCGTTACTGGTACTCACCAAGCCACGAGCGCGTCCAGACTGCGCAGCGCCTGCTGTTTGACATTGCACACTAGCTCAGTGCTCAGTGAAGCGCTGGCCGCGAGCGCACGGATAATGGCGTCCAGGATCAGCTGTGACCGCACTGGCTTCGTTACTGGTACTCACCAAGCCACGAGCGCGTCCAGACTGCGCAGCGCCTGCTGTTTGACATTGCACACTAGCTCAGTGCTCAGTGAAGCGCCGGCCGCGAGCGCACGGATAATGGCGTCCAGGATCAGCTGTGACCGCACTGGCTTCGTTACTGGTACTCACCAAGCCACGAGCGCGTCCAGACTGCGCAGCGCCTGCTGTTTGACAGTGCACACTAGATCAGTGCTCAGTAAAGCGCCGGCCGTGAGCGCACGGATAATGGCGTCCAGGATCAGCTGTGACCGCACTGGCTTCGTTACTGGTACTCACCAAGCCACGAGCGCGTCCAGACTGCGCAGCGCCTGCAGTTTGACAGTGCACACTAGCTCAGTGCTCAGTGAAGCGCCGGCCGCGAGCGCACGGATAATGGCGTCCAGGATCAGCTGTGACCGCACTGGCTTCGTTACTGGTACTCACCAAGCCACGAGCGCGTCCAGACTGCGCAGCGCCTGCAGTTTGACAGTGCACACTAGCTCAGTGCTCAGTGAAGCGCCGGCCGCGAGCGCACGGATAATGGCGTCCAGGATCAGCTGTGACCGCACTGGCTTCGTTACTGGTACTCACCAAGCCACGAGCGCGTCCAGACTGCGCAGCGCCTGCAGTTTGACAGTGCACACTAGCTCAGTGCTCAGTGAAGCGCCGGCCGCGAGCGCACGGATAATGGCGTCCAGGATCAGCTGTGACCGCACTGGCTTCGTTACTGGTACTCACCAAGCCACGAGCGCGTCCAGACTGCGCAGCGCCTGCAGTTTGACAGTGCACACTAGCTCAGTGCTCAGTGAAGCGCCGGCCGCGAGCGCACGGATAATGGCGTCCAGGATCAGCTGTGGCCGCACTGGCTTCGCCACTGGGTAGATTTCACTGGAAACATAATGTGTGTCAGTAGTATCTTACCTTCAGGGTTCAAAATCTAGCGTTTGTACACAATGTTGCTGAATGTAAAGCAAATAAAAAATATTGTCATAAAATTGTTTGTTGAGACAAGCTCTTTTTACCCGATTGCCGATGGAGAGGAGGGTTATTGCTAACTGTGAACTGAATGTGTGCTATGGTAATAATAATACTACGTCCGAGCCAAATGGTTGCATACAAATCTCAGTAAGTGTGACAGTAAGGTAAATATTATTCATCGTCATAGTTCCACTTTTTTTTCTTTGCCGTCAGTAGCAGCAAATAAACCATTACCCGCCCAAATGAAGTCGGTTTATGGTAAGCTCAGCAATTTTAAAACTAGTTCTTAATTTAGCGGCATGGGAGCCTTTCCTACCCTCATTGTGGCAACATGTATACCTTGTCCTGAATATTATATGCACATGTCTCAATCCCACTGCAAATTAGAAAGAGGAGGGTAGATTTCATAGGCGCTAGTTGTGCTACCCCTGCAGGGTATATGAAACAAAAACAGAAAGCTAGTAATAAAATAAGGTACATACACAAGCATGGCTTGAATGAAGATGAACACATTCTTTAGCCGGGTGGACAGTATGTTCTCTCTGTTGAGGATGCGGTCCTGCCCCGATACTGCAGATATCTCATTCAGCGCAGACAGTAATGTGGAGTCTGATGATTGGTTCTGTAAGTAAGATTTATAGTAAATTCCAATTTAAAGGGAAATATTTACAAGCTGAAAGAAAGATGAACTATTTTTTTTTGTTTTGGCAATCGTCTATTGACATTTGTGCCAGCTTCACGTCAATTACTTTTTGAAATTAAATGATTATGAATTTTACTCAAAACTTGACAAAACACTCAGATCAGAGATAAAAAACCAAAACCTAGATGGTACAATTAATCTTTCAATCAGTTTCCTCTTATTATGCCTTAAGGAGGGCAGGTTTAAAATTTCATTGATCATGTTTCGAAAAAAAGAATAAGAAAATTTTAAGACAATGTGCACTTTTAGTATTACGGATTCGAACCCAGAACCCTGTCAGCTTTGTAGATAGGATCAACCCACAAGGCTATACCAATCATGAACCTATAACTACAGGTTCAGGTTGATTAGTGTACAATCATCATTGGCGTCTACGTCTTTATAAGACGATTCAAGCAGCGCTTTGTGAATACACCGTAGAGCATTTTTTTAAATGGCTATGTAGCCCTATGCCGTAGCGGTATTACCTTCGAGAAACTCAAATCAGCCCCTGTTGTGTTTCGTGAGATCATCCGTGAGAGCCCCTTTTGCTACTCCAATGTAAAACATATTAAGCCGGCATTTAAACCCATGATTTTAGTACACTGGATCAGATTATTGTATAATAACAATCATAGCCTTACCGCTTGTTCTCCATTCGCCCTGTAAATGTTAGCAGCATTGGGGAATATCTCCGAGACGAGCGAGTGCACAGCATTAGAGAGGGCAGTCATGAGGTCCCGCCAGCACACTTTGGGGGTAGCTGCTTTTTCGTGACCTGGTCGCACCTAAGATTAAAGTATTATTTGGCTGATTATTTCCTTAATGGCTTTGTATAATAATATATACTCTTAGCAGCACCAACCGCGCTTGCGCCTCTATTAAAATGAAAGGGAAATAAAATATGCAATAGGTAATCACATGACGTTGTCAGTAGTGCCAACTGCTGGAGCAGGTCAACTGAGTCACTAAATGTCGGACTAGTGGATATGCCAGATTGCCTTAGCACCGGATTACCGAACGCCTACAATAGCGCCTTTTTTTTAATTCACCTGTCATTAATCATGTAATGAGTTTATGTGTGTAGACTTCATCCTTTTCAAGTGTATGGATTAATTTTGGTATTTATGTCTAAATTCAATGACAATGTTATGTTAAAGTATAGGTCTGTACAATTCTGCCTCAAGGTATCATTTTAACAATGAAATATGTTTAAAAGTAGAACTCTTATGACTACTCCAAAGATTCAAGAAATTTAATTTATAATTGTAATAAACACTAGGGCTCAAAATAGGATTTGAAGTGTATTACCTGTTGCAACGCATGAGCGCACTTCGCGGCTTCAATTGCAGCGCTATCATTGCCTGTGACCAAGAAAATGGTTATGTATTTTTCTATAGTTGCCCGTTGGGAACCACAGAGTTTTGGAAACCTGCAAATAACAATAATAACAATGTTGTTACTTTATAATAATAACTTTGTTCTGCTATTTCTTTATCAAATTCTTAGAAGATTACAATAAAATAGTAAATCACTATACCGGTTTATAACATTTTCTAGTGTTCTCAGCCACCGGATACAGTCACCGTCTTTATGTTTTGCTAGATTCGAAAAAAACGGTGAGAGTGCCTCTTTTGCAGCATCCACATCGTGAGGATCGAGGTCCCGAACTTTGTTTAGAATTTGACCTGCAAAACCATAGCATGATTACCCTTAACAAATCAATTGAATAATCGAAAACGCTTAGAAACTGGTGCTTCACGAAGATTTTCTTTGAAATTGCATCACATACTCATTTTTATGTATTATTCTTCACTTTGCAAACATTAATAGCTATCGTGGTCGTGCTTTATCTTCGTCAAAAACAAGATCAACATTCAATTCAACACATTTAATTCACGCATTTGTTTTTCACTTTAATTTGAGGTTATCTGTCAAATTATCTGTCACTTCAATTTGTTCAGCCTGTTTGAGATATGTTTATATGCTCTATGATTTGATACCTGTAACACAAAGTAGGTCTGTTTTTACGAGTTCTCAAATAAGTCGCATCAATTAAATTTGTTCGAGCCACTAATTAAAACGTTACATTGTATTGAAGATTTCCGTTTGTTGGAGAAGCGTTGCGTATGCGTTGCGGGGGGAGCGTTGATGCATGCAAAACAAAAAACCAAACGCTGTGAAGAAATACAAATACAAACAGTTTTGCGCGTGCTTTGCTACTTGTGGTTGTGAATAATTGGTTTTCCTGCCCACTGCCCGTTATTACACTCGTAGTTTTCCTCATCACGTTCGTTCAACACTAATTAGCGTGAGATTGTTGTGATGGCTACTTTGGATGACAAAATATTGGGTGAAAAGCTGCACAATTATTGCAGTAGCAGCGAAGATGATGGTTCTGATGATGAAGACAGCAAGAGCGGGGACGAGGAAGGCAATCCACCTAAAGCAGAGACGCCAGAGCCACCGCCCATCAACAGTTGGTCGGGGTCCGCGAGTAACACAGGACCCAAAGGAGTTTTGGAAGACTGGCGGCGTTTCAAACAGCTAGAAGCGGAGAATAGAAAAGCACTTGAAAAGGAACGTATTGCGTTGGCAAAGAAACTTACTTTAACAGTGAAGCCTGAACGCGAAGAGACAGCGGACATGGAACTCAAAGTTCTTGAAGATGAGCTAGACGAGTTATTGGATGAAGACTTCCTGATGAAGTACCAGAAACAACGGATGCAAGAGCTCATGGCTCAGATGAAGAAAACACCCAAATTCGGTAAAGTAGTCACTCTAAACACTCAAGAAGAGTTTCTGAACTCCATTGACAAGGAGGACCCGAAGGTTGCGGTCATCATCCACATCTACAACAACAGTTCCATCGCCTGTGGGACCATGGATGGCTGCCTTAACATTTTAGCTGCTGATTACCCAGAGATAAAGTTTTGTCGAATCGCTGTGGGCATCACAGGGCTAAGTCGGCACTTCCGCATTGATGGTGTGCCAGCAATCTTGGTGTACAAAGGTGGCCAAATAATTGGTAACTTTGTGCAACTTGTCACTGAGTTGGGTAATGATTTCTATGCTACAGATGTGGAGCGTTTTCTTATAGAATACGGAATGCTCCCAGAAAAGTAGATGAATTATTTTGCTTTTATTTTAAGTGTGTTCTTTGTTTCGTTTTGAGGCTTAAGGGCCATTTACATGCTGCAACAACTTGTATGCGAGTTTGATTGAATTTGTCGTATCTGAAGTGAAACCTCTTTGCTATGTATTTATGAAGATAGATACTTTTCATTTCAGTCCCAGTGGACCACAGTGTTAATTAATTCATTTTTTGCCACTTCACTCTTGATGTGTGTCAAGACAAGTATGCCTTATGAATTGATGGAGAAATTATTAGCTAAGACCTTCTTTATAGTCTATAGACATGCTATGGAAAAATTACTGTAAGAGTATTCCTGTGTGGTTGCAAAATCTTATAAAAGTCTAGAATGTTTGGCTAATAACTAACTTGGCATATTTCATATTTTTATAGAAAAACTGTCTTCTATTTGATATTTTTAATTGCATGTCTTTTTAACAATTTTAGTTGAAATTTGTGAAATAGTATTCAACTGAACCTAGCCTTCCGGTGGAATGCCAATAAGGTACATGTAGTTAATTGTGTATTATTTAAGTACCGATTGTCCTTTTAAGTATAAGCATTTTCAGGCATGATCTTTTTGATCATTGAATTTTACACCCTATTTCTAATGTAGTTAAGGTGAAATTAATTAGTTTATATTACTAACTTATTATGACATCAAACCTCCATGATTGTACTTAGTGAGTTGTATTATGTGTTTGTTTACACAATTCTGGTATAGTTTTCCTGTTTTGTAATGTAACCATAATCATGTTCTGTGAACTTTATTTGACCATAGGCTGTGCCATAGGGCCTTATAATGGTATGATTATGGTACAGTTGAGTTCACAAATATATTGTGTGTTCGCAAAGGTTCACAAATATCTGGGCCAGGGTTCGAAATTATCAAGATTACGCCTCTTGATAAGTATCCGATAATTATCTGATGATTATCGGATAATTATCATCAATATAAGAACCAATGACACTCGAATTCGCTCAACTTTGCATAATCCGAACTGAATTCTTCATGTAAGGGGAATCCCCACGGCGCGGCACATCACGTTGACACTTCGTCCGATAGACGCAAGTGCGGAAATACAAGTTTGAATACTTCGAATACAGTTCACTTCACGAGCGCAATTTTTTGTTATTATCAATCGATAATTATCCATCTGTTATTATCACGATAATTATCATGATAATTATCCTTTCGAACCCTGATCTGGGCAACTTTATATTGATATGTACAGTCAGCACCATATAGTTAGTAGCAGCCAAAGTAGCCAAATATATCGGAACACGTCTTTATTACTATAGGAGTAAGGAAGTGTTACGATATATTTGACTACTTTGGCTGCTACTAACTATGAGGTGCTGACTGTATGTTAGTCTTTAAGGTATTTGTAATACGGGCCTTGTTGCCTGATTTAAATAAATAAATAAAATAAATTATGTGTCAATTGCATTGTATTTCTACTCCCTTTGTCTCTTTTGTGTAGTGAATAAATGTCTTCTTTCTTTCTTTCATATAAATAACTCGTTTTTACCCCACTGCTGAAGGAGAGGAGGGTTATGTTTTTCGAGCGTATGTATGTATGTGACCTTATTCTTTGGCACGCCCTGCAGCCTAAACCGTTTGAAGGATACACACACACACATATGAGGTGTCGTTGGATTTCTCTTAATCAAGGAGTGACATAGGCGATAAAATTTGAAAAAAAAAAACAGTTCAATAAAATCCAAATATATGTATTTCGTAAATTTATTTCAGAGACAGTTTTAAAAACATCTTACAGATCTTAAATTAGGTTTGTTCTTATACTTACGGCGAATCTTATCGGAGTTACAATACTAAAAATTAACACTAACTACATCACAAAGTTAATGTTATTATGAAACATGTATGTCAAAATTCAACTTAAGTAGTATCTTCCAGTTAATCAGTCCGTATAATCTGATTCTAATCTGAAAAGCCCCTAATCTCCTGAACAGAATGCCGTTACATGACGTGATCAATCAGGAATCATTATTAAATCATGACCATCTAGACCATGTCATAACACTATTAACATATATCACAGCTCCGGTGAATACTCATATATTCACCGGAGCTGTGCAAGGAAAAAAACACCAATAGCATTGCTAGCCACGCTCACGCACCTTCCTATTGATGGATTTACCCTCGCACGCAGCTCCGCTACCTCACACACCGCTGGTGGACAGTCCCCATCACTTTATATTCAAAGAAATTATACATAGATCTCTATCAGAAAGTATTAATCTGTAACCTCGATGGTTGGTTTTGGTAGAAAATAATGCTCAAAAGTACTATCCAACTGGGTTCCCAGATGCGGATTTTTTTATGTATGATGGCCTTATTGGTCTATATATTGAGTATGTAGTTCAGCGGCGCACATTTTTGAGAGTGGTCATAGGGGGCGAGAGCAATTACGATTACAACAGATCTTCTGGTACATCTCAAATTACAAAACATCTTATAGTAGTTTATAACTTTTCTTAATCATACAAGCCAGGCAGGATCATAGGAATACTAGCACAGTTCAACGACCTCATCGGTCTCCATGCGCCTGCGCTTCGGTGGCTTCACAGTCGGTTCCCCATCATCATCTTCGTCTATAATCTCCATGTCACTGTCACTGTCATCTTTCCTGGACGTAGACGGGCCAGGTTTAGGCTCAGAGCCGTTGGATCCGTTCGCTTTCTCCTCCGCCTTCGGCGCTGGCATGGGCTCATCAGCTTGAGTCACGACTCTCCACGATTTCTCTTCGTCCTCTTGCTGTAGTCGCACTCTCACCTCGTAGTTTTGAAGGAAATCGTCGACTAGCAGAGCGGAGCCGTCGGTAAGGCCTAGCTGTTCCAGTGTTTTGTCGTTGTTGTGCTCCGTTTCTCCGGGCTCTGATGATAGCACGACGAGACCCTTGCCCTCGACGGTGGCGTCGGGCGCTTGCATGTTGAGGCCCTCCTTGAACGCTGTGTTGAGGTCCTTCAGAGTGAGTTGTTTCAAGTTACAAGCGAGGGCGACTTCTGGTTTTGGAGCGCAGACGTAGCATTTTGGATTGGGGGGCGTTAGTGCTGAAACAAACGAAACGTCATTAGTAAAGTCACGTATCATGTACACTCATAAATTAACAATTTAGTTCAATTTCTATTCGTGAGGAAACCGGTCTAGTCACAATTAGGTACAGTTTTGCCTCTGGGTTGGAATTGGAACTGCCATCTGACTAGTAGTCCAATCAATAAACTGACAACTTGTATGGAAAAAAAAAAACAATGTTGGAAATAATTTATAATAGCTTATAGCTTAGCTTTGTGTAACGGACATACTTATTATCAATTAAATAGTTACCCAGCGACAGAATCCGACAAAATTTCAGACATCAAAAAAATGATAAAAAGTAGCTTCTTAAAAGTCAGAAAAAATATTAATAAATATTGTTGTCTTTATTTTGGTTCATTTTCATTTACATTTGCTTTATAATATTCAAGTTAAATCATACAAAAAAAAAAACAAGCATGCTTCATTTAAATCTACATAATTACTTCTGGTTGGAAAGTTTGCCGGATTTTTGAATACAGCATCTTAGGAATAACATTTTAAAATGAAATCAACAAAAAAAAACGCTATTATAAATTAATGCTTTTCAAAACCGTATTTTGCCTGGAGAATAGGTTTCGTAAGAGTCTACGCCAAATCTTGGTATTAGGTGCCGAATCGGACCTCAAGTCTTTAGGATATCACCGGGAAAAGCTTACGAGGACGATGATGATTGATGACTTTCTCCATTTGTATTATTCTTATGTGATCAGACATAATTTCTTAGACAAATTACTATCAAACTTTGTCCGCGACAACAAATCTAAGTAGAAAATACAACACGAGTTTATATTTGAGTAACATTTCTGTTAACGACTTTCTAATCAACCTGTAAAGCCAGAACACAGTATATCAGTATTGTGCAGTAAATTGCAACAATTAATGTTTTCTAAAAGCATAACCCATGTTACGCATCCTTCATAATAGCAGTTATCGCACACGGGAATTAATCATTCATGGTAGGTGTACCATGACTGATTAGATCAATTAGACAATTACGGTAGCGAGAGCATAGATGTAGCCGACGCTTGCAATAGTGAATCTGTAGGTACTTGTGGAATAATGTTAAGTTATTCAATCTTAGTCTTAATGAAGTATTATAGTAAGTGACCTCTGGGTGACCGTGCAGTGCTTGGATGAAAATAGACAAAACGATTTTTCCAAGATATGAGACCTAGCTTTCTAGAGATTTTTCGCTCCCGTAATTGTTAGATTCGTCGAAATCCTTATGATAGTCGTGATACAGATACTGCTTGTTTAATAGTGGTAGGAAGGTGCATTGGCCTGGTCTTGACTTCCATTTGATGCTAATATGTTTTATTGAGGACCGCTTTAGCCTAGTTGGTAGTCACCCTGCCGACGAAGCAAGAGGCCCTAGGTTCGAATCCCGAATAAGGGCATTTATTTGTGTGATGAGCACGGAGATTTGTTCCCGAGTCATGGATGTTTCTATGTATTTAATTTATCTATATATAAGTATTTATAACGTCGTCTAGTATCCATAGTACAGTCGACTACAAAAAGATCGATACGGCCAACGTTACAAAAATATGTATACACGACCTTAATGTTAAGGCAATAAACTCGTGTATACATATTTTTGTAACTTTGGCCGTATCCATCTCTTTGGCTCAGCATCAGCTTTGCTTAGTTTGGGACTAGGTCGAAATGTGTAAGATTGTCCGCAAAATATTTATTTGAATATTTAATATTTTATTGGAAAGTGCCCGAGAAACGCGATATCTGCGATATTCACTTTTGGGCATCTAGGTCTAACTAGAGACACATAATAAATAATAGTATATAGTTACGTACAGAAGGTCCACTATTTAACAAAACTGATGTTTGACGGCTAGAAAACTCAAATCATGCTAAGCCGCATCACCGCTTGTACAGTAGCAACGCGAGCAGCGACTATGTGTAAACGATTGTTTCACTGTCCGGCGGCGGTGTCAGCCGCGTTCACGTGAATTTGCACCTCGGGTGTGAGAGCCGAGATTATCCGAAGTGGCAAGAGGGACAAGCACGGTCTGCCTACAGCAGGCTCGTGTCAGCTGTGGTACTCACCGGTCTCGGGCACGAACAGCTGTCCGCGGTGGTTGACCTTGGGCCGCAGGTAGACGCTGCCGCAGCGGGCCGCGTGTCCGGCGAGGATGGCCTGCGCGCGCAGCACGGCCAGGCCGGCCACGATCGCGTTGGCCGTGGCTATGGCCGGGATTATGTTGCCTGCCATCGCTGTAACGGAAATGTGGATGTCACTGTTTGCGTTCGTAAGGTTGTACGAGGGTCAAACTGAAAGTTCTTAGAAAATCAAAAACTGAGCAATCAAGCAACTTATTACTTTTATTATATCTTTTCAAAATAGCCTCCCTTCACATCAATACATCGCTGCATTCGATAGAACCACTGAGAAAAGCACTTTGCCCACTCGTCCTTAGGGGTCTCTTCGACGGCCTTTTGAAACGCAGCCACTGCTTCGTCGGCGTCCATAAAACGTTTTCCTCGAAGTTTTTCTTTAATTTTTGGGAATAAATAAAAATCACAAGGTGCAAGGTCGGGGCTATAAGGTGGGTGACCCAGTAATTCCACGTTTGCCGTCGCCAAATAGTCGATCGTTTGCTTGGCGGTGTGCGATGAGGCGTTGTCGTGGTGAAGCAGGATCCTACTGCGAGGCCGTTTTTCTCGAACTTTTTCCAAGACAAGTGGTAAACAATTGTTTTTTCCAAGACAAGTGGTAAACAATTGTTTTTTCCAAGACAAGTGGTAAACAATTGTTATCGTACCACTTCGCAGTAACTGTTTTTTGATCCTCTAAAATAATTGTTGCGTAATGACCAGTCCTTCCGAAGAACGAGGCCACCATCTTTTTTCCCACACTTCGACCTCTCTTCACTTTAGTAGGCAACTCCTCGGAAGGAAACACCCACTCAGCAGACTGTCTTTTAGTTTCAGGATCATAACAGTAAATCCAGCTTTCGTCACCCGTAACTACGTCGAACACAGCATTTGAGTCACCTCCGTTGAATCTTTGACCCATTTCACGGCACCAATCAACACGACGGACTTTTTGGGCTTCTGTCAAATTATGAGGTATCCACCGGGCACAAAGCTTCCTCACCGCTAAATGTTCATGGAGGATTTTGTGGCTTGACTCATACCAATGGCTAAGCTTGTACGAATCTGCTGATAGGTTACTCTTTTGTCAGTCTCTATCATACGCCGCACAACACTGATGTTATCTTTAGTAGTCGCCGTAGAAAGCCGGCCCTCACGCAGATCATCAGTGAGATTAGTGCGGCCACGTTTAAATTCATTAAACCAGTTGTAAATAGTAGCACGAGATGGGGCTTCATCGTGAAAGGCCAATCGAAGTCTATCATAACTTTCTTGTTGACTTAAATTACATCGAAAGTCGTAAAAAATCATTGCTCGAAAATTTTCTCGCGTTAAATTCATGCTCACGTAGTACACACAATTTTCAATTTGCCGCCAAATCGTAAAACAAATGACAATCGAGTGGAATTCGTACACAAAAATATTAAGAAAGAGTTCCATTTTAAAATTTTGAACTTATTTTTTTATTATATTTATTACAAGTGGCCAGTTCTAAAGACTTTCAGTGTCGCCCTCGTATTATAAAACGAAGAGGATCTAGCTGGCCGTAGAGCTCGACAAGAAATTACTATTAGTTGCTACACCAATTTTTGGAAATAGGTAGCATACTCCAGGCACCTCCATGGTGCAAGCGAGATCCCGGTTGGATTGTAGTGGTTGCAAGCATTGACAGGGGCTACCAAAACTAATACAACACACAAAATCATCCACTCGGCTGTAGAAAATGGTGATCCTTCCAAAGTCTGGAAATTTCTTAAGTCTTTAGGAGTTGGGAAATCTAAACAAAATTAAATTCCTAGTGACAAGCTTAACCAGCATTTTTCTTCTTCTACCACATTCAGCGGGTCAGTTAAGGCTGATACTCTTAACTATCTTTCAAGTGTCCCAACCCCTGACTTTCCTCCTTTCTCTCTTGCTCAATTAGGTGTTAGTGATGTTAAGAAGAACGTATTAGCTATTTCCTCCAATGCCGTTGGTGTCGACAGCGTTAGCCGTAAAATGATCTTCTCTCTCCTTGATCTCCTTGCTCCTGTTACCCATATTCTTAATTGTTCCATCTCCTCTGGTGTATTTCCCTCGTTGTGGAAAGATGCAGATGTAATTCCTCTTTCAAAAACATCCAAACCTTCCTCTTTCTCTGACTATCGTCCTATTTCCATTCTTCCTTTCTTATCAAAAGTCCTGGAACGCCTTTTTCATCAGCAGCTGACATCTTTCTTGAACGGGAACAATCTGTTTCCGATCAGGTCATAGCATAGTACGGCTACCACTCTCGTGAAAATTACCGATGATGTCCGAGCAGGCATGGACAACAGGAATGTCACTGTTTTATCGCTGCTTGACTTTAGTAATGCTTTTAACACTGATGATTAATATTATGCTTAGTTTATTACGTTCTCTCAACATATCTCCTGTGGTGATTGATTGGTTTCTTAGTTATTTACATGGTCGTCGGCAGCGCATAAAGGTAGATTCTTCCCATTCGTCGTGGTGCAACACGCATGCCGGCTGTGTTAGTATGTCTTCTTAATGAATTCCTGCACTACCTGTTTAAAATTCTAGTTTAAGCGTTCCCTGCTGTACAAAGGTTGTCTGGAAGAGATCGCTTTAAAGCGATAAGACCGCCTGTTGTTACCATTATTTATTAAGCAAATTTTTTGTAAGTTGTTTCTCTTGTCGTGGTGCAATAAAGAGTATTTATTATTATTATGATTAAGGGGCTGACAAGACCTAATTTTGTTGAAATTGATGTCTAAGCAGTTTTTTCAGAAAAACTACTTGTTCTACATCAAAAAAAAAAAATGTTAATATTCACCATATTTCAAAGAGCGTGGACGGGCTCGATACATAATTGGACGAAATCGGCTTGATAGAAAATAATTGCAAGATTGGTCTTAAAATCATCTTAAACGGTTGTGTCTTTATTTTTTTGACGTATGGGTCTGCAATTAAAAATATGAAGTCAACATATTCAAACCTAAACCGCTAACGAGTCACATTTCTCAAATAATCCACACTTTTTTTTATTTCAATATTTATGCACTATTATCTTCAAAAACCGGGCCGCCCAGTGACACTCGCTCTCGTTTACTCCGATACAAATAGACAGTGTGCGCGCTATCTCAAATCCTCAAGGCCATTTTGGTGTTGACAGCGCCTTAAAAGCTCAACAATAGAATATTATGGGAGACTCACACTTGATCTCGAAGCGGCTCTTGAGCGGTATGTTGAAGATGTGCGCGCGCACGTTGGCGCAGGCCGTCACGAAGTCCATGGCGCTCTTCTCGTCCTTGTCCCACACCAGGTGGTCACCGTCGGGTCTGCCGGCCAAGTCGGCTTGTAAAGCCTTGCAGCTTGCCGCGAATACCTAGGGAAAACATATTTATTTAGGGTATGTGTGTGTAAGGCCTGAGTGGATGCCCCGCTCAGAGCGTGGCGTCGAACGTCAATATAAATTGCATTCGTTTTATATGGACGCTGCACGCCCCGCTCTGAGCGGGGCGTCCACTCAGGCCTTACACTATGACTTAATACTTGCATTTTTGCTGTAATTTGGCACTGGATTAGATAACTGAAGGCAAATGGAATGATTTGAGTATTTCAATAGCAGTAATTATTTTTATCAAATTGTAGATGTTCAGAAAGGGATGGTTACTTGGGTCAGTCAAACCTACCATTAATCTTGTCGTAACCATATCGCCGGTTGTATGTAATTCATGAAATCTTAATTGGTATTTGGGGATGAAGCAATTTAGTTTCCCAAGTGACTTCAATTTATGCCCCAGTCAAAAGTTCAATGCCACTTCAGGTTTTTAAGCAAAGCCTATTAAACATGTTACATTTACTTATGGATATTTATACAATATTTCCTCAGCATATTTCCATATAAGGAATGTTCTAGATCCTATTTCCATGAAACTAACCTGTGCGCATTCATGTACCGACCACACCCTCTGGTCCGGCAGCCCAGAATGCTGCGCCTTCGGGTCATCCTTCCCCGGCAGCCTATCCCAAGTCAGAGGCATCGGCGGCCTCCTCTTCTTCCACAGGTTCTCCATGGACAGCAGGTAGCGGATGTCGTCCCCGAAGAGCTTGGAGAAGAGCTTCTCCGGGTCGTAGCTGGTGTCGGCGGCCCAGGCGCGGGTGCTCTTGCGCTCCACGTTGCCGGCGCTCGTGGACTCCGAGGCGAGGGCGGAAGTGCCGGCGTCACCTGACCAAACAAACAAATACATTTATTTAATTGTATGGCATACTTTTGGCCTTTAAAGTTTGTCACTCTTTAGTACCACCCAGGGGACACGTGCAGGGTTGTGGTAGGTAGCTCCTGCGGACGCGAGTGACAGTTGTCTCCCCTTTGTTAAGTGAGTGGGCAACTCGACTGTTAGAAGTTCTTAAGCCGCCCGAAGGCCTTTAACTCGGCTTAACGACTACTGTCATAGACAGCAGCCGGGATCAACTGCTTAGCGTGCCTTCCAAAGCACGGAAGCACTCAAACATAAGGCGGTCACCCATCCAAAGACTGACCGCTGCCATCTTTGCTTAACCTGCGTTATCGTTTCCGACTCGCAGGCGCCGCTAGGCTATGAGCGCAACAAATAGATCTTACACAAGTTGAGAGAGAGAGTCCAGAGTAAGCTGCGCTACGCGTAAGATCTACCCTCCTCTTTCTAATTTGCACAGGGCGAGTGAGACAAGAGACGGGGAGTTTTCGCTAGGAGGTGCTAGGCTTGTATAATGGATTGCATGTGGTGGAGAGAATATGGGTATTATGGATAGATAAGAGATAACATAGGGCACAGACTTTTTGACCATAAAATTGCATGATGGTCTAATAAGTATTTTTTAGAAGATATCTCACGGTTCGGCCTCTACTTCGGTGCACCATAGGTGGAAGGGAGAGATCGGAGCGCGGCTTCTCGCTCCCACGAATGAGGCTTCGCCGTCGCTGTTTGTCGAGGCAATACTTTATGACCAGGAAAGCCGCGGATGCGATTTTTTCCACACATTCGCGGATGCGGATTTTGGGGTCAAACGCTAAAAAAACGTTAATAAACAACGTCCATTTTATAATATCAGTATCACGCGATCATCAAATACGTTGAGACTAAATTACAATCGTAGTGAACAAAATAAAAAACGCGTTTGCTTTTGGTCACAGAAACCAAAAGAAGTTTTTTTTTACTAATGGCGAATATTATCTAAAACGCGTACGGTAAGCGCCGCGTGGGCTCCTTTCTTGTAGTGAATTGCACCACATCCATATCGGCAAAAACTCCGCATCTATTTTGGCGGATGCACATTTTTTTTTTTTACCCCTGGAGTTGCAAGTGTCCATAGGCCACGGTAACAACTTACCATCAGGTGGGCCGTAAGCTTGTTTGCCACCGACGCGATATAAAAAAAAAAAAACTTCTGCGGTTGCGGATGCGAATGTCTGCAACATCCCTGCTTATGACTACCTGTTATTTTATACCTCTGTCTTCTTGTTGGTTCTTTTATAAGAGATTGGCAGTGAATAGTATTTGTATCATATTGTATTCAAACCTGCGGCTTCCGGGTCCGCCGTGTCCGGACTAACGTCCTGATCAGGGTCTTCCTCCCCGAACAGCTGGTTGAAGAGGTGCTTGGCCCACACGATGCAATGGATGGGCTCCGACGGGGTGTTCCGGATGGTGCACCCAGGGAAGGTCTTCTGTGGGGCTTTGGGCTGGCACTCGTAGCACTGGGTTAGGCCTTTCTTGATGAGCTCCACCTGAAGTAGAATTTCTAATCAGTGAATAGGCAACAAAATCCAAAACCGTTAGTAGCCTAGGTTTTGCAAACTTCAAATTACTGATCCTCAGGTCCCTGATGATACAAATCTGTAACTCTTTCTCTCTCTAACTAGCATAATACGGGTGTGGACTCGAAAATCATTATTACTCCAAAAGAAAGAAGGCAAAAAAATATGCCTAGTGGCGAAAATCCCATTCAGATATCTTAAAGAATTACAACTACAACCATTTCAATATTGCTTATTAGAGAGAAAACGCTCACAGTTACTGACGTCACAAACTGCGAGCGTCATAGTAAATGACAATCGTTTCATACGAAGTTGCGTTTAGCGGAAAAGGGACAGAATGTACCCCTTCTTTGAAATTCGGACACTTATTTACTATTTCGAGTAAATGCGACATTGTGATTATTTTATTTAGTGTCTACACGCCTATTCAAAATGTTGTATCTATTAGAATTGGATTTTCATAATTCAGCATAGTTTTATGAAGTACTAATAAAAGTTGACCATCTGGCCTGGTCTGGACCGTGACGCCTGGAAAAGCTAATCATCACTGGCCGCATGGCAGGGATGAGGAGCAGAGGACGGATGCCTATGCGTTGGGCGGGCACGGTGACATCTGTGGCTAGAGCCACACTTCAGGCCAGCATGCATCAAGCCCAGGACCGAGCAGCTTGGAAAGGGATGGTGAAGAGCGCCCACAGCCGTCACGTCCCTCAGCCATGACGTTACGACAAGGAAGAGAATAAAATTTGATGATTTGACCCTGCGGCGCTACTACGAACTTCGAAAGTCGAAGTTCGTAATACATGCATCCCTGTCACTCGAGTAAGGGAATGCGATAGAGATGGAAATACCCGAACTTCGACTTTCGAAGTTTGTGGTAGCGACGCTGCTCTTGGGATGACATACCTAGCAGAATATCCATACTAATATTATAAATGCGAAAGTGTGTCTGTCTGTTAGCTCTTCACACTTAAACGGCTGTACCTAGATGAAATTTGGTATAGGGATCGTTTGATTCCCGGGGAACGAGATAGGATAGTTTTTATCCCAGAAATCATCCCCCAAGTGAGTGAAATGGCAGGTGAAAGTATGTATCGAGTATAAATTAGTTCCACGCACACAGTCACGGGCAGAAACTAGTCTTACATCTAAGCTCTAACTAGCCCCCATACAAATATTCTTTATTGTTCATCAAAAGAAGTAAACAACACAAGGACCTTACAGCGATCTCTTCCAGACAACCTTTGGGTCTTATCTTATCTAGATGAGGGCCCTTTCCTTTGGATAGTTGTTACCAAAGTAATTCATTCTTTGTCTGGCAAGGGCAAGACATTCACAGAATAATACCTATCTATGGGTAGTGGAATATTAAAGCTCAATAAGGTTTGTGTTACAATAAATTTAAATATAAGGAAAAGCAGTGTCTACCTGTCCAGCATAGCCGGCAGTGCCTGTCTCAACCAGAGGCACATTGGCGGCGAGACACATGCGGTTGACATGGTTGCGTGCCACACGGTTGTCCAGCGCATTCATTACAATGTTGAATTGCTTGAAGTAGCTCACGCCATAGTCGTTGCTGGAAAGGAAACAAATTTCTGTTAAAATACTAATACAGCAACAAACTTTTACAGCCAACAGTGCTTTTTTTCACAATTGTAGGCAGGGTTCCTAATTATCTAGACAGTTCTTCCCACAGGTGTTGTAAGAATCAATTCCCCACTAACCTTCTGTATAAATCATCTGAAGTTTTAACAGTTCGCCAATTGTTTATATTGCACACAGTTCTAAAACAGCACGCTGTAACCCCTTACAACGCTGATCATGCCAGTAAAAGGCGTAAAGATTTTGTTTGTCCTAAATATACGCAAAAACGACACGCTTTCTCTTCTAGATTTTTTCTTTTCCTAGGTCCACTTCTTTACAATAGACTTAATGCGCGGCTAGGTTTGTATCCTCTAAACTACATGAAATGTAAGTCAACGCTACGAGAAGCCCTACAGAATATGTCCTATGATGATACAGAGAAGTTATTTATCGTTATAAAATAATTTTATTTTATTATATCTTCATAGTTAGCGCCTAGGTTATAACTTCCTAACTATTTTGCACTAGCCAATAAGAATGATATTGTATTATATTTTGAATAACTTGATTTTCAATTGTTAGTTCTTTTTTGCCTGAAACACAGGGTATCCTAGCTCAGGCACGTGTTATTTGCCTTTAATAGTAAGCTCCTAGTCTATAGTAAACCTGATGTACTGTATGTTTTATCAATAAATTATGTTTATGTTTATGTTTAAGAATAGACTATCGGAACAGGGTTCAGGTTGTGGATGATGGACTAGGAAGTGCCAAAGTGTGGGTGGCGCGGGGGGATACCAATTTCACATTTTGTTATTTAAAACCCATAATTGCTAGAAATGGCACTAAAACTTCAGTTTCACGTGCTCTGCGTACACCTATAGGTTAATACATGTGTGAGATTACATTTATGAGGCAAAATCTACAACTTTTACACAAGACACAAAATCTGGTCATACATACAGTGTGGAAAGAGCTGAACCTGATATGCAGTCATGTTTCAATTTAGTGAAATCTGTATTTACAGGACTATGCTCATTTTGTATTTTCGTAATATAACTGTCATTATTTTCACTTGATTTTAGGGTTATGTTATGAACATGTATACATAACAAACGTACCTGATGACGCTATCATGGTGCGCGACGATGCTCACGGTGGGGTTGAAGCTAAGCGCGCTGTCCTTCGCCACCTGCGCCTTCGATTTACCAACGTGCTCCTTGTGGAACAAGAACTGCCTATTCAAGTTGCTTACGTCGATAGTGTCCAAATCGATCTAAAATCACAAGTTTAACAAAAAATAGTGTTTTGATATTTCCAAACGCAAAGAAATACGTAAATTTACAAAATACATACAATTTCAATAGAAGGGAAGCCGGTCAAAACGAGATTCTTCAAAATTTCACAACCTATACCGCCGGCGCCTACAACCAAAATCTTTGAATTTGCGATTTCGCCCGTCAGTTTCTCATCAAAAACACCTGCCACTCTCGCAACCATCTTTCTTACGCTAAGTTATTCTGTATATTTATAGAAAAAAAGACTAAATGCAGAACAAACAAATTCAATAAAATCACGGAATGGCAGTGGCAGGCAAATTCATTGAATGAACTGTCAAAATTGGCGTCATTTCGTTACGCGTTTAGAAATTGAGAAAAATAACGAATCGTTAATCGGTATTAACTAGTTAAATAACTTTCGCAGCCATCAAAAAATCAAGACAGTGTAGATATTCGATTGAGTTTACTTTCCAAACTTTTTAAAATACGTATGTCATACGTATTCAAAAAACAAGGACTCATGCTATGGAAACTTAGAACTGTTGTAATGAGGTGTGTGTACACTGGTGATGGCACACACTGGCCGTACGGAGTTCTATATTTGACTTCCAGACGGGCAGAATGTAAGAGTTAATGACATATCTGCTAACGTCAGATATGCCATTCCGGTTGATAGCTTTCTACAAGATGGTTTTGTACTAAATAATATTTAATGTTTTTTACTCGTGTGTTCTCCGAATAAATAGTTACTGCCACAGCCCGTCTGTTTTTATTACAATAACAGGTCATGGGCCCAGTATAGCTACAGAATAAAGGTTGTGTTTAGTGGTTTTCAAATAAACGGCATTATCGTATCAAAACAAGAAGCTTTGTAAGGATAGCAACAAGAAAGTTGTTGATTTTATAAGCCTAGCAACCAACGGTGACGGATTGATGTCGAACGATCGATTGATTCGTTTGTAACGAAATATAAATGAAGACGAATAAGGAATCTATATTTATAGTAATGAAAATAATGATAGAATCAATGGGATGTGGCAATTAGACGAAAATGAGGAAACAGAATTTAGAAAAGAAATAATTGAGAACAATACAAAAAGATCGAGAAGGCGGAAAATTTAGAAAAACGAATGAAGATGAAACAAATGAAGCCGAAGGAAGTGAAGATGAAACAAATGAAGCCGAAAGAAGTGAAGTCGAAAGAAATGAAAATGAAACAGATGAAAATAATGGAAGAAGTGTGGATGATAAAGCAAATAAACTTTTTATAATGATTCATTTAAGGGGGTGTAATGGGGAATAATACTAGATGTAAATGAATACATTTTTAGGTTTTGTGAATGTTTATTTTGTGGTTTATATTTTAATAGTTAATATTGTGAGTGATAAATTTAAATTAGTGTGAGGTTTGGTAATACCTTAAGTTTTATATCAGGTTTAGTGTTTGTATTTGCTTATTGTGTGGTTTTATATTGTAGTAGTTGTGGAGTTGAGTAGGTGAATAATGTTGATGTAGCTATTATATGATAAAGTAGTTGAATATGTTGTAGCTGTTGTGAAGTCGAGTGGGAGAATTTATTATGATGTGGAAGTTAGTATATTGATGAGTCGAGTAGAGGAATAGTGTATAATGTTATATAGAAGTTGAATATAATGAAGTATTATGAAGTCGAGTGGGAGTATTTATGATAAATGTGGAGGTTAGTATATTGATGAGTCGAGTAGAGGAATAGTGTATAATGTTATAAAGGAGTTGAATATGTTGAAGTATTATGAAGTTGAGTGGGGAGTATTTATGATAAATGTAGAGGTTGGTATATTATAAAGGGGTTTTTTATATGCTATATGTATGAGAAGGAGTATGCTAAAGTATGTTAGCTTTATATGTATTCAGAGTTAGATAAATGGATAACGTGATATTTTATTTGTATACCTTTGATGGTTTATGGTTTATTTAATTGGAAATTTAAAATTGGGTTTTTCTAAAATAGACATCAGTGTTCAAGGTCTGTCATGAGCAGTCGATTGAGGGGGTGTGTTGTAATGAGGTGTGTGTACACTGGTGATGGCACACACTGGCCGTACGGAGTTCTATATTTGACTTCCAATCGTCTGCGCATGACGGGCAGAATGTAAGAGTTAATGACATATCTGCTAACGTCAGATATGCCATTCCGGTTGATAGCTTTCTACAAGATGGTTTTGTACTAAATAATATTTAATGTTTTTTACTCGTGTGTTCTCCGAATAAATAGTTACTGCCACAGCCCGTCTGTTTTTATTACAATAACAAGAACCTATTGCAAATCCAGATTTTGATTGAAAACGGTGCTGCCAGCTACTCGGCAAACTTCTAGGTAGCTGTTGCTGTAGCGAACTAAAATATCAGTGTTGTGACATTCAAATATTTTATTTGATGTAGGGAGATTGACACGTGCTACGTAAATGAATATATGAGGAGTGAAATAATGAGAAAACCTGTAGTATTCAGGTTTTAATAAACATAAAATTGTACATTATTTGAAATAATACACGGAGAAATATTGAATGATAATGACATGGCAGGCAGGAGTAAAATTAGAGGTTGGCAAGGAAGGAGGTTGCAAATAGATTATATCAGCGTCAAGGAGAACAGTATATTGTATAATGGTAACACAACATTGTGTCTGCTTGACATAAGTATAATGTCGTTTTGCGTGAAATATGTTGACATAATTTGCGTCAATAAATCCAATTAAAATTTTAATATTCAACGAAGTTTGTTTGTGATTTGTGCATTTATCTATTACTGGAGGACCTGGAAGGGCTATAGACACCGCTAGTCGACCGAGCGCGGCGGTCTGTTGAGAAATATCTAGGAAAATGTAGTACCGAGTGACCTTGGTTTTGGATGAGCGTGTCGTTTTAATGTTTCTTGCTTTATATTAATAATATGCTCCTTTCCATGCATGAACTTACTAATGTATTGTTAATAACTTAAATAAATCTGTGTATTCCTCATTTTTACGTTTCATTTCACAACAGTTATTACAAACATTTAAAATACTGATTAATAAAATACGACCGAATTGAGAAGTTCCTTCTTTTTTTTTATCGTTTGAAAAGTTTTATACGCCAAAGCACAGATGGCGCTTGTACGCAAGCATAAAATGCCTTCTCAATTTGGCTGAGTTGCCTGTCTATCTCAGTATGTATATTGTACAAAGACTACAATATACATACTGAGATAGACAGGCAACTCAGCCAAATTGAGAAGGCATTTTATGCTTGCGTACAAGCGCCATCTGTGCTTTGGCGGATAAAACTTTTCAAACGATAAAAAAAAGAAGGAACTTCTCAATTCGGTCGTATTTTAAATGTTTATAATAACTGTTGTGAAATGAAACGTAAAAATGAGGAATACACAGATTTATTTAAGTTATTAACAATACATTAGTAACTTCATGCATGGAAAGGAGCATATTATTAATATAAAGCAAGAAACATTAAAACGACACGCTCATCCAAAACCAAGGTCACTCGGTACTACATTTTCCTAGATATTTCTCAACAGACCGCCGCGCTCGGTCGACTAGCGGTGTCTATAGCCCTTCCAGGTCCTCTAGTAATAGATAAATGCACAAATCACAAACAAACTTCGTTGAATATTACAATTTTAATTGGATTTACTGACGCAAATTATGTCAACATATTTCACGCAAAACGAAATGTCGTTTTGCGTGAAATATGTTGACATAATTACAATTATTATTATGTTGGCATTATTACTTATGTCAAGCCTTAGAGTATATACCTACAGAGGCGACGTAAGTGTCGCCACAATGAGGGACGGCAACAAAGTAGATGATTCCCGTGGGGTGGCCATGTAACTAAAAATTACCCCATCGCTTCCATATGTTTATTTTAAATAATGCGCTTTTATTGTAAGTAGTTTTTACTGAAGCTTTACACACATTCACTGCCTAGCAGGCGCTCTGTTCGCAACCACTAGTAATATTCAGCTTAATAACATGAAATATGATTCTAGTAACAGAACATGACATGTAGGTAATTAATAGTCCTTGTGCAAGCGGCTTACCTGGTAGTTTCTTATCAGCACAGTTATGACAGGACGCCCGCGAGCTGTGTTGCGGCGAGGTAGACTATCCGTCTCTTTCTAATCGTTCTAACTAGAAAGAGACGGACAGTCTACCTCGCCGCGACACAGCTGGCGGGGCGTCCTGTGATAGCCGTGCTGATCTACTTAATTATTATAAAGCCTGAATCACACTGGCGCGGCCTGCGGTGGCGGTTCATAGTAAACTTGACAGTTAGTGTCAAATATACTATTGACCGCCACCGCAGGCCGCGCCTGTCTGTGAGAGGCTTAAAGTCTCTCACAGACTGGCGCGGCCTGGCCGCGGCAATCAATGGTAAACTTGTCATTAGCTGTAAAATTTACTATTGACCGCGATGCAGGCTTAAGGCGGGAAAAATAATGACACTAAATACCGAAATGAGACACAACCATATTAAAAAACATTTACTATTCAAATATTCAAATTATTACAGATTAATGATAAAGAGCTCTGCTCGGGTAAAAATATGCTGAGAACGATTTTTCCCAGATATGAGACCTAGCTAGATCGATTTTTTTTATGAGGCACAGCGTGGGAGGCCCCCTACAAGGTTGACTGATGACCTGGCAAAGGTCGCGGGAGTCCGCTGGATGCGGATGGCGCAGGACCGGCCATTTCGGCTGATATGATGATGAGATAGATTTTTCGCCCCCATAAACCCCTATACTGCAAATGCCATCAAAATCGTAAGAACTGTTTTCGAGAATGCGATCACAAATATATATATGTAGCCTTAACCCAAATACTACGCGCACGCGCATCCTCATTTAGTGGAAACCTAGAAAAAAAAAATATTATTTTACATAAAATTTTTCAAGCAAAGGGCTTATAGAAAATTATGATTCATTCTAAACCGTCGATCGTCTTTACTTATTACTAGCTGTCCACGCGTCTCCTCTCCACCCGCGTAGTAGAAAGAACACAAGCGGAGGCGCAGATGCAGGATTAAATAAAGCCAGATGAAAGAATTTTTGAAATCGGATGAACAGTCCGAGATTACTCGCTACATAAAAGCTTATCTTTACTATGAGTACAGAGTAAATATACGTATATAAGAATATATCCCATCCATTATATACGAATGTTATGTAATAACAAGTACGAGAATTTTGTTAGAGTATAAATTACCCGAGAAATCGGGTATTTTTAAGTTGTATTGGCTGGTATCCCTAAAATGATTGCAAAGAAGCTAAATCGAGAAGACATTCTAACACCTCTCGCAGCTTACCATAAACAATCTACGTAATTTGGGCGGATAATTTGTCAACAAATATTTTCTTGTACAATGTAAACAATGATGTTATTTCTATTGTAATCGTCAAATTTTACAAGATTTTGAGCGTAATTTAATTTTACCATGCTACCTATTTTTACGTATTGCGTATACAGAAAAGTGAAAGATGTTCTACTTACGTGTGAAAGGTTATATTTTCATCACATTGTTCCGACCGGCTTTTACAGCCAAGCACGCAACAATTAACCATTTTCTTGGCACAGACGGAACACGAGATACCTTATCGTGCGTAAATTACTTTTAGGACACTATTTTATTCACAATAATATTAAATATTTCGGATTCGTATGCAGCCACGCGCGAGCATTGACAGCATTGTATGCCACAACTGTTGTGCCAAATAGAAAAAAAGTGGAACTATGACAAGGATAACGAATGATATATCTCTGTCTGTCACACTTATCGAGATTTGTATGCTACCAGCTGGCTCACACGTGGTATTATTATTACCATAGCCTGTCCATACTAAATTATAGGTTCATGTGTCAAGCAGATACAATGTTGTGTTACCATTATACAATATACTGTTCTCCTTGACGCTGATATGATCTATTTGCAACCTCCTTCCTTGCCAACCTCTAATTTTACACCTGCCTGCCATGTCATTGTCATTCAATATTTCTCCGTGTATTATTTCAAATAATGTACAATTGTATGTTTATTAAAACCTGAATACTACAGGTTTTCTCATTATTTAACTCCTCATATTCATTTACGTAGCACGTATCAATCTCCCTACATCAAATGAAATATTTGAATGTAACAACACTGATATTTTAGTTCGCTACAGCAACAGCTACCTAGAAGTTTGCCGAGTAGGTGGCAGCACCGTTTTCAATCAAAATCTGGATTTGCAATAGGTTCTAAGTTTCCATAGCATGATATTGTAGTCTTTGCAAGGACTATCAAAACATGTCAAACGCCTCACATGTGTAACAAATACAAATAAAACGGTTGATTTATAATGTAAGTACATAATATTTAAGTATGATTCGAGGTTTTTCGTGTTTTTACCTTCGTTGTTATAACAGTCCATATAGCTAGGTACTGATACCATCCTGAAGTAAAACTATTCTTCCTTCATACCTACAGTCAGACGTGCATACCTACAGTCAGCAGTTTAAGTTAACTAATTAAGCGGGCAAGGTAGGGTAGGTACCTGCTCAAAATATCTACACAAAGCTCTTATTCCCGTAATAAAGACGTGTGATCATTTTGAGCTATTCATACGCGTAGCTCTACTTCTGCTGCTGACTGTATGATAGCTTTTAGGTCGAAGATTTCCTTATTACGGCAGTCACCATCGCCAATGGAATGAGTGTATGTTAACAATTTCTCTGGCACCGAGACGATTGGTGGCTAGACTTTAATTAAAGAGTTTCCCAAATAACATATCAAGTTTATCCTCTAGGTACTGTCCTTCCTTGCTATAAAATAATTTCAGTTGGTCAAAAAATTAGCAAGTTTGAACCTGCAACATGGGGCCAAAAAAAGGAAAGGCAGACCCCAAGGCTGCGGTGGCAGCCGCCAAGGCCAAGGCTATGATGACGGGCCCGCCCCCCAAGCCGAAGAAAATACCCCCTCCGCCCGCCATCTTTACCCCCGAAGAAATCGCCAAGTACAAGGAGATGTTTAGAGCACATGATGAGGATAACACGGAAAAGGTAACTAACGATACATTATAGGCCCAAAAAGCACGCAAGATTTGAATAACAAACCACCTTTTTCCAGTATTTTTATATTGTTTTATTGACTTATAAAGTACACGGTACAGGCTTTTGTATGAAATAATACATGTGGCAAATGGCCTCCACTGATGAACCTAACGTACGCTATTGGCCACCTTTTCACCTACAACCCTAACGTTGCGCTTTCACCCTCTCCCCCTTTCACCCCCGGCAGAGACATAGAGTGAGTATCCACTATCCACCAAAACTTTACGAGGTAGGAGCAGTGTGCGATGGAAAAGATCCACCAATATCATTCCTAGCTATAATATAAATACTTATTCTATCACCTGTACAGATACCACTCAAACTCATCCCTCTCATGCTGCGAAAACTCGGCTTCAACCCCAAAGGCGAGGAAGTGAAGGAGCTGTTCCGTCTGTTCCTCGAAGACGACCTCGTGGACACCGTGGAGCTACACGAGTGGTACTTCATGATTGAAGCCAAGTTGAAGTGGGGCGATGACTTTGAGCTCGCTGTCACTAAGGCCATGCAAGTTCTGGGTTAGTCCTAGCATGGGTCGTAGTACTTAACTAGTTACCTATCATAGGCAGAATAATTTTGTGTGAACTACAGGTCTACCGCTTAAATCTGACGGCGAGTGCGACGGGACAAGAGGTAGATGAAAGAACGTACTAGGAGTGGTGCCGCGTTGTCTCAGTTTAGCGATCAACCTATGGTTCTGTACGCCATACACGTTGAGTAGGTTGACAATCTAACTCTCTCTGCATATCAAATACTTTTTAAGCTTCATTCAAGTTACACCGTTCATGACGAACTGTTACGAAACATGGCAAAACGTTTAGCGTGGGCGCGGCAACCCCAACAAGCTCACACCAAGATCCCTCTCGGTAGCAACCCAACTTTTAGGAGCTTTGGCGAACCCTTCACTATAGGAAGAAACATAAAGTAAAGGTCTCGCACGCAAGATGTCTAGCCTAGCTTTTACGAGCACTAAGCAACGGCAGCCTAGTGGATCAAGCGCGCGACTGTCATACGGCGGTCGTGGGTTCGAAGCCCGGATCGTACCAATGAGTTTTTTCGTTCGGAATTGGCTTTTGAATGAAAACGTCGTGACAAAACCTGTACATACATTTGCAAATAAATTCAAAGATGTGAAGTCTCAAACCCGCTCTGGGCCAGCGTGGGCCAGAGCGGGTTTGAGACACACTCCTTACTCTATTGTCACAGCTATATTATGCAACAAATAATTTCTGATTCTGGTTCCATGAGAGGAGACTTGTGCCCAGCAGTGTAACGTTCATCTGATTTGATTATAGACAGGAATAACCTGACATTTTTGTATATTGTATGAATTGTTATTGACATTTTATTTTATATGAATTTAATTAGACTTGTAGTTACTTATTAGCTACGTGGTACTTACTGACATATATTTATTGTATATACCTTTATTAAATAAATTTCAATTTTTCATTATTATTGCATACCTCGACGATCGCTGTACGATAAATAATATAATTTAAGTAAATGGTACTGTATCATGTGAAAATTGTCAATGAAATGAAAAATAAACTAAACTAAATAAAGTAATAATGGTGATATTGATTTATCTAAATTTTAAAACAAGGCCAAGATGAAGCGGAGACAGGTATCTGCGACATTGAACTCCTCAAGACAGAACTCTTCAATTGGGGCGAGGTCCTGAACGAGGAAGAGTTTGTGGACTGGGTCAAGCTGGCAATGAAGGACAAGACGTACAACGTTATGACTGGGGAGTTCAATTATGTGAAGTTTATTGAGAATATGAACGCTAAGGTAAGTTTAACGTTATAGTGTACATACCTAAGTGATTTCATCAGTTATAGGTAGTATAGATTAACCCCCGCAATATTAAGTATTACAACTTTACAAGTTACCATTTTACAAGTCTAAACTAGCAGCATCGAGGCTTTTGACTAATAGGAGACGCTTCACGTGCGAAATTGGCAGGACTGCCAAGCAAGGTCACGGGAAATCTAATATGAAGTGACATTGATTTGGCTGGCCGACGCGCTTCCGACACATGCAGTCCTGCCGTTGTCAGCCCGTGTAGCGTCTATCGTTATTAACGACTGGCCATTTGACGAGAGTGTTGCCTGATTAGACTTGGTTTAGTTTCATTAAAGTCTATTAAAAAAGCAAGGACGACAGGAAATTAGCGTAGGTATATAATCATTTGTTATGGTTCAACTAACAAACGTATCTGCAACCCAGGATGAGAAGATGACGAAGGAACCGATCAACTTCTTCAAGTTAGACCAGAAGACTCTCGCCGCCATGGCAGTGAAGAAGGCTCAAGAAGAGAAGGAGGAACAGGAGAAGAAGGAAGCAGAGAAGAAAGCTAAAGAAGAAGCCAAGAGGCAGAAGATGATCGCCGATGGGTTGTTGCCCCCTGATTAGTTTGGTTACAAATTGTTCACAACTTTTAACATTAAAAATGATCCTGATTGTAGTTCTTCAATTCTTTCTCTTGAAGTGATTTGAGAGATACACGATACAGCGGTATCGCTCTTATTTGGAGCAGCCCTACTGGGGAAATACCTCCCCCTTGTTAGCGAGCGATACGGTAATGTCATGCCCTTGCCAGACAAATAATGAATTACTTTGGTAACGGCTATCCGCAACAAAAGGAATTCAAGATGCTCCCGCTGAACTGCATCATCCATTTTGTGGAAATGATGGAGCGAGCTTGGCAGTAGGCATAGAGCATAGGGCAAATGCACTAAAGATCCCACTGGGTCGAAGTGAATCCGAAAGGGCCCTCATCTAGATAAGATAAGGGATCGATACGCGAGCGCGCCGGGCTATGCTATTGGTGGATTTTATCCTCGCTTACTGCCTCGCGACCTCGCACTGCTATGGTGGATGGATACTCATCCTTATAGTGGACCGCAGCCATAATAACTCTACTACTTTTAGGCAGTTGAATGCCAAGAGCGATCCTGCGACGGCGGACAAGGCGGTCTCGTTGGTGTGATTTTAGACGGTAATAAGACGGTAAGTCATACCCGTCCTGCCGGGACAGGACGGGACGCGTAAAAGCGTTAACCCAACGATAAAACAATAAATCTACTACTCTATGATATGATTTTGCGTTCGTGACGGTGAGCGAAGTCATTTGGGCTCTCGAGAATGCAGAATAGTATTGAGCATGAGCAATCTACATTTGACTTCTGCTGTCAACCCAGTGTATTTATAAACCCTTAAAGCAATAAAGGGGAACGTGCAAGTAGCCACTGGAGTTGCAAGACTTGCAAGCTTCCGTAGTATCTGATTTCCGCTTATCTTCAGATCAGATAGCCGTACGGTTGTTTCATCACCATATCAGCCGAAAGACGTCCACTTTAGGACATAAGCCTTCCCAAAGAGTGCCAAAGTGATCGGTTCTGCGCCACCCACACCCAGTGGACTCCCGAAAGTATAGGTAGTATATAGCAACTAAATAAACATTGTTATTGAGGCCATTACATAGATAAGTCACAACAATTTAACTTGCTATAGTTGGAACGAGACAAAATACATGACTAAAAATATACAAGTTGTGACAAATTGCTTGGTGTGCAATGGCCTTGTATTGCTGTAGCTAATAGAGGTAGATTGTCGATATTCGCATCGTATTATCTTATTGGGGGTGAACCAAGCATTGAAGTATAATGTACTACGTACATAGAACAGACGGCACGAACAAAATGTGGGTAGTAAGCACGGCAGTGCGGGGCGCGGGGAGGGCGGCTAACTAGTCATACGATGTCACCGTCGCAGACGCGAAACTTTTGTTTATATTCTGCCTATTTAATTAGGTACCTACGGGAACGTGGATGATACATTTAATATTAAGTTATATTAATATTGTCTGTTTATTATGACGCAATATGGAGCCCACTAAACATTTTGCTCAAATTAAGATTTAAAATGATTATATAGTTACTAACCGATGGAAAGTTACTCCTTTGCACTTCGACGTATTGCTTGAATTATTAGTGCAATATCGCAGCACACACGAGGGCATAATTAACGAGTTTTTACTCTGTTTCGTTTTAAAACATTACGACTTCGGCGCTTTAGAACTCGCAAGCGACTGAGTGACGTGCGGCCGGCCGACCGCAGTTGAACGGAACACAGTCGTGATGGGCGATGTCTCCTCTATACGTTAGTAATAATAGCTCAATGGATCCAAGCGAACTTAATAATGTATTGTCCCGAGCAAAGGATTCAATTTATAGATAAGAGCTTTCCACTAGAGCGATAGTCATCATGAATAAAGGCTAGCCTTGATTATGAACTTCATATCTATATGTGATATGGTTTCATTTTATAAAAAAAACCTGATAAATTTATGATTAACAGATTGATTTATGATTAGGATATGCAACAGATAAACCTAATGGAGGCCCGAACTGACAGACAAACCTACTTTCTCATATAATACTAGTGCGGATGACGCATTAAACTAAATGCTTGTCGTGAAAACCCGCGTACCTACGGCACTTGCTTCCGCCGACATGAAAGGCGGTTTAATACCAAATGGATTCATTAAAATTGCTTTTAACTTTATTGTACTGCAAAGTGCGACACCACTCCGCTTTTTATTTTATAAATGTAATATATACGAGGGTAGTCTGAAAATAACTTCGGTTTATTGCGACGGAAGAGTTAAATTGCCACCTCTGCCAGTTAGAGCAGTTACTGTTACGTTTATTGACATTTTCGCTATCTTTCTGGTTAATAATCCTTTGACGAAATGAAGCGTTATACGAGGGCTCGAATTATAGCGTTGATGGCGTGCCAATTCCAGCTTAATGAGACACTTGATGGCGTATGTTTTGCGTGTTATGTGGGGTCTAATTACGGTTGGCGTAATAGTGTCGTTTGGAAATGGCCGGGCACTATTTTCCGGTCGGTTTGTTCGGTCTGTTTGGCCGCGGTTTCATCGGCTGCTAAGCGATTCACGACCTCCCTCGAGGCACTTTCAGGCTCATAGATTGATCAACTTAACTGAGGAAATACCTTTTTTCTAAACTTCGGATTGCTGAGCAAATCGTGCACCGCTGTGGTAAATTGCGCCTTAGACAACTATTACAACTTCGATACTATTTCGAACATGAACCTATAATACTCTGGACACGCTGTACGTGATGCCACAGTGGGGGACGGAAAGGCTCCTATGCAGCTAAAATAAGAACTGGTCTTAAAATGGCTGATGACTTGCCATAAACAACCTACTAAATTTGGACGGGTAATGGTTTATGTGCCACAACTTCATACTAAATCAGTTGTGGCAAATGAAAAAAAGTGGAACTATGACAAGGACAATGAATGATATTTCCCTTTCTGTCACACTTATCGATATTTGTATGCTACCTGCTCGCTCGCACGTGGTATTATTATTACCATAGCCTGTCCTGAGTATTATAGGTTCATGATTCTGAAGGTAACAGCCCATCGTGACGCACTGCACTAGAGATACGAATCTGTAAGATAGAGCAAGCCAAGGTATTTCATCTGCCTACCGCTATGTTTTAGAGCTTCATACCTAATGCTCGTGTGAGTGCGCCTTATCAGTCCAGAGGCGCCTCTAGCTCATGTCGCGCCCGGGTGCAATCATTGCCGTAGCGCCCTCTAGCACCGCTAGCGCCCGAGTTGAGGCGAGTGGCGCCCTGTGAGTGGCGCTCGGCGCCCCCTAGGACCGTGCGCCCGGGTGCAACGCACCCCCTGCACTATAGGTAAAGCCGCCCCTGCTTATCACAGCGGTGTGCGTTGCGATCACTAGGCTCCATTACTGATAAGCTGTATGGCCAAGAGCTTTGTCTATGGATCCTAAACAGGGCCTTCGACGGACCAGAAGTCACTCAAACACAAAGATATGGCGTTGAATAGGGGTGTTTAGGTGTTTTAGACTGTTTTAGTCTTGGGCGGTTGAACCCCTCACTGCACTCAGGACTCAGTCTTAATTCCCTCGCTTCGCTCAGGAATTAACTTATAACTCCCTCACTACGCTCAGGAGTTAAATTATGAGTCCTTCGTTACGTTCGGGATTCAATTCGCTCCCGTGACATAAAACAGTGCTTTATCCCCTTAGTGTATAATCTACTATTTCAAACCACATGCTCGACAATGCCGAATTATAGGTCATGTAAACCCTACCGAAAGCAAGACATTAAATCCCTTGGTATTAGCCGGGTTATAATGTTGTACTGAATTTCATTATAACCCGCTGGTTAATAATATGATTTCACTTTTCATAATTCTTATTACTATATGCATAAAGTTTAATTTTGCTAAACACAATTTGTCCTAGGCCATGGCCTACTTGATTTGACAAAATAAATGACGTTTGCCTCCGTGTGAACCCCGGTCCGGAGGAGCGCGGTGTTCGAAATTCGAATTTCGAATCTAGGACCACGGCTTGTGCTTTCGAATTTGGAACGTCGCGCGCCTTCATTTGTTCACGCGTGACGAACAAATCGAGTTCTTTTAGGTGCCTATAGAAGATTTAATTTCAAAAATAATATTGAAAATGTCGAGTGATGAAAGTGTTTTGACTCCTGAGTTTATCAAATTAGATGCCATAGGCATTGTCAACAATCTGCTGCCAGAGAAGTCAAAGGAAAAATACCTAAAAGCCTACAACGATTTTGACAAATGGAAAGCTGTAAAAGGCGTAAAGTCTGTGTCTGAATCAGTGCATCTGGTCTATTTTGAATATATATCTACTGAGCCTGTTTTTTTGTCTCGCATAAGGTGTGAAAAGTAGAGTATACACCTCGGGGATAAGACTGTTTTAGTCTTGGGCGGTTGAACCCCTCACTGCACTCAGGACTCAGTCTTAATTCCCTCGCTTCGCTCAGGAATTAACTTATAACTCCCTCGCTACGCTCAGGAGTTAAATTATGAGTCCTTCGTTACGTTCGGGATTCAATTCGCTCCCGTGACATAAAACAGTGCTTTATCCCCTTAGTGTATAATCTACTATTACGTATGTACTAGCCTGCGTTTCGTGCCCGCGCACGCGTCACCACCACAGTACTCAAATCCATAAACTAGGCCTCATATTGGTTCACCTGAAGCGGATGTTGGTCTTTGTGAATATCAGCCGTGTGCCTGATAGGATCCGGCCTCGGACCGTTTGGAAGGTAATGTTGTCGCTATTTTCGGAAGGATACAATCTACGCCTACGTTTGGCTTGATGGTTTATGGAGCTGACGCTTCCTCGCTTTGATGCGTGAGGATTCCAAGCCTGGATTTTAAATGTTTTGACTTTTGTGTACACAACAACCTACACATTCATAAACTCACGCCCGTATTCTCAAAAGGGGTAGGCAGAACACATGAAACTGTGGATTAAAAGATGGAGTAAAATGTAACCTTTTCAACCCTATTCCTATATACCTAGTAGACTCTTAGGAAGCACACAAGGGAAGAAATGGGGATCCATCAGATGAATTCCAACTACTTGCAATTCAATGTGTTTCGCTTGTCCTTGTCTCCTTACTGATACGTTCATTCGTGGAGTGAGCAAGCGGACGGACGAAACATATTGAACGGCAACCGAGTGTAGCACCGTCATAGACCCATTCAGGGCCAAGAATCGCTACGCGCTACGCTCGTAGCCGATCCCGTGGTTTTCTCGTATGTAGCGGAAAGCGACTACGGCGGTCTGACGCATAGGTATGTGTCGTCATGGGCCCTGAGTGTGTTAAGCTAAGACCGGAAATTATAATTTACGAGGACTTTGTATCGGTTACAAAACTTTCCCTGTCTTAGCACGAGGATAGACTTAGGCTGATTGAATTACGAGTACTCAGCTAATGTTTTCCAGATAATTAGTTTTCTAATAAAATCATACGTGGAACGTGTGGTTGGGTTTAGGTACTAATTTTGCTCTCGGAGAAAGCGTTGAAGTTGAAATGAGATGAATAAGTTAATGAATAATTTTGGTTGCTTTACGGTAGTCATCTAGCGGATAGGGGTGTAGACTCAAAATGTATAATTACTTCAAAAGAAAGAAGGCAAATGAATATGTCATATGATGGATAAAAAAATACGAAGCTACAACCGTTTTAAAGTTGCTTGTTAGAGAGAGAAAACGCTAGCAGATTCACTGACGTCACTATTCTGAGTGTCATAGTAGTAAATGACAATCGTTTCATATGAAGGTGCGTTTTGCGGAAAAGAGTCAGAATATCTAAAACTTTGGACACCTATAACTTTGTGATTATTTAATCCCCTGCTTTACTTTATTCTCCATTTGACAATATTTTTAATAATTTTTCGGGAAAATTCAATATTATTGGTTATTTTATTTGGTGTCTACACCCATATGTCTAATCTCTGTCTATAAAACTATGTATCCTTTTTAACCCCGACGCACCCCGACCGGTTTTTTCTTTGCTACGTTTCAACAAAATCGGTTCAGCCGGCTTTGAGATATTGAACATTGAAATTAAAATGACGGGGGTTTTTCAACTTTTCTCAGTTGTTACTTTCACCAATATAATGCCATAAGGTTAAAAAAATTGTATCCCATACGAAGTTGCCCGTGTGCATAGTTAGGTAAAATCGGATGATGCGCCCTTTGCCCCTGTATACTATTTCTAAAGGTCATGTAGTTTAAAATAGGATGAAAAACACTCACGTACCCCCATACATATTCATATGGCGTTAGCATAATCTTCGTAATACAGTCTTGCGAGCAATGGGACGACTAAATATGACGCCAGGCAAAACGGGCCGAAGGACCATCACTCAAGTTAAATGAGTTCTTATTTGTAGAGAAAAAAGGTTGGAATTTACAAAGGTAGTTAAGGTTATGCTTTTCTAGATTTGGGTAGTCTTGAACGGAGATTTACACGTGAAGGGGCGACAATAAGAAGGACAATTAGTGCGTGAAATTGTTACATTTTCAACGGTTCCTTTAACTTTCATAAATAATGTAATGAGATTCTTCTGACCCTTGAGAAAGAAATCTTATAGTATTTGATACGAATGTATTTGGAATTGAACCCTATTTTATATATCTGCAGTTAGTATTTCGAACGTGATACTAAAGTAATAATTTAATCCCTCTAGCAAGGTCTCTTGTTATTAAACCAATCATGAGCCCATAGATTTCATAAATTCACGTCTTTATTTCTGAAACCTGAAACTGTTCCAGTGCCACATCACACATCAGTCAGTAATCAGTATTAACCTTTCGTACCTATGCCTTGTTCCGGATCCGTCCAGAACGGTTCGAACTTACAAATTAAACTTTAATTTTTCTGACATCGGCATACGAGAACATCTTAAACATAAGTATTGTTATAAAATGTAAATTTTGACTGACTTTTAGCAGAGGCAGAATCGGCTAACCGTTAATAATGTTCAAAAATTTGGTTAAAAGGGGTTCACCAGTTCACTGGTTCATAAGTCGCGCGTGTACGCCGAGGTCGCCGAGAGTCGATCTGCGGTCGACTACCTATGCAAAGTTCGGCCCCCATAATAAGTGCGCCCGCAGCTATTCTATTTCAGCGAGCAAAAACTTATACGCTGTGTCAGGAAAGTCTGTTGAACCAATGTGATACGTGGCATCAGCATGTTACAAACAAAGAAGAACAGTTACCTTTAGGTCTATTCTTGTCCGTTGTTTCTGATCTGAATTACCTGCCGTATACGTGCGCTTATCAGAACAAACACTGACATACCTACTGTTATTAAGATCCACACAAATAAATAATTTACGCAAACACCGATGCAGACCGAGAATTGAACGCTGTGTATCTGGATCTGGAACTCCGGCGTTAAATACCCCTCCATCTCCGCTGCGCTTCGCTAGGAATGCTGCCGAATTTTAACCTGGTATTTTATCTGTGAGGCTTTTCGCCTTTAGCGCCATTTATGCAACGATGCTATGTAGCCTCTGATTTGCACTTGTTGTGTAACATATTAAAAAACCGGCCAAGTGCGTGTCGGGCCACGCGCAATGTAGGGTTACGTAGTTGCCTGTCTGTCTTGTTACATCGACGTGCGGTGCGGTTGCGTCCCGCGAATTTGTACGAAAATTGGCCTTTCTAAGTACACATTAAGTTGGTCGACTATTACTCGGTAACTACTTATGTCTACTTGTCCGTGATAGTTTTCCTTTTAAATTCATTATATGTACTACTACCACGATTTTTTTCACATCCCCAGTAGTAGCCAATTAGCCGGCAGAGGGGGGGACACATGACTCGAACAAAAATTAGGGCTTTAAAGCCCAATATCTCGCAAACTAATCACTGATTTGGAAAATGGTTAAGAAAAACCCATAATATTTTTGAACGAGCTATCCAACGATGTCACACACCATGGGTTTAACGAGAAAAAAAAATACATCTCCGTTTTAGGTGTAGGCGGGACCCTAAAAATTTTTTTTTTCAAAATTTTATCGTACTGTTTTGTCGGCGTGATTGATTTAAATACTCATGCCGTATTACAGTTTTCTATTAGTAATGGTTACTGAGCTAAGCCGAGGACGGACAGACATGGCGAAAATATAAGGGTTCCTTGTTGACTTTGGAACCCTAAAAAGGGTGACTAATGAAATCCATACTTTTATTTGCACTAATGTGCTACTGTACTAAATGTGATAGGTATGCCATAATTTCATATACTTACTATAATTTTTAAATTACTGAAACTCATAATTATTATCCATAATAATCATTTTCCATAATTTTGTATTAAATTATCTCAATTTCCATAATTATTTGTATACCGTAAAACTAAATACGATTGCTATATCAACTTTTGTCATAGAATAAAAAAAAATATTGTTCGGTTCTTGCGTTTTGCTGGCCGCTACCGTAGCAATCGTAGCATGCTCTCTTCGCTCGCTCGGCTCGCGCGATGTTGGGTCGCAGTTATACCTAACACTCCTCCTCGCTTCGCCCGTCGTCGTACATAACTGAGCCCTGCCATAGGGTAGTATAGGTATATAGGCTACGCTGCTTGCAGTTAAAATCTATTTAATTCTGTTTGTAGGTACTCAGTACTCACCTGATTTATGGATTCTAATGATTATGTCTGTTAAATGATACGACAGATGACATTATTGCATTTAATATTATGAGAATTGTTGATTATGTCACATGCCTGTCAAGGCATGGTATGTTTATGGCTTTTAATGTTATGTCAACTCTAATTATGGCAATAACCGTTATGGCAACTGAAAGTTATTGTAAGTAAAAGTCCTATAAAAAGTTGCATTTGGTGCAACTGTTCATTGTGAAATTAACTGTGTTTCATTTGTTAAAAGTTTACACTTTCGATTGCAACAGGTGTGAGCTAGGTGAAATAGAGGTAGCCATTATGTTCCTTTGTACGGTGTTTCATTTAAAGTTTTACAACGAACAATAGTTTTCTTTCAATTTTAGTGAGTCAGCTACTGGTTAGGACAAATGGTCAGCGGAAATCGAAATCTAACTTTCAATTCAAGGTTTGTTGAAAAGAAATCAAGTTAAAACAACCTGGCTACATTTAGGTACTAATATGAGGAGACTATTTGCCAGAAATAATTTCTAGGTACTGTTCACCTAATCCGCTTCAATTTTACAAGCTTTTATTTCACTTGCAATTCAATTCAATTCATTTTTATTCAAAGCCCAACATGGATGCAATGTATGTAACTAAGTATTTTTGTTTGGATGGAATTTTTCAATTCAATTTGGAAGCAGATATCTTCAACCGATTAAGCTTAAATTTGATACCATCGAGCTGATCTGATGATTGAGACAGAAGATGGTCATGGGAGTTCAGGACTTAACAGACGTAACCCCGTTGAGTTTGGACTCGTTAGAACCGTCTCAACGAGTGGTCGTTGATGACGGTATACAGAAAAGTACAGTTGGCAATAAAAGCTTGTACCAGATGTGTCATTTTTGACAGAAACTCATCATGCTTTGTGATACGCGCGGAATCGCGTGGGTAGCTAGTATTAATGAACACGGATCAATTCTAATACAATTTTTAAGTTATTCTCAAAGTTTCGTGGTTCTTCCATAAAAATACATTACGTAAGTATGTGTATACCTCCCAGTAGCCGAACTTTACGATTGATTCTCGTAAGTTGAGGGTCAGAAGTTTGCTATGGGTTTACGGTGACAGACCCTTATTAGAAATTCTGATCACCCTCGGGCTGAAACGCCCAGTGAGCGTGGAAAATGGCCGTTAAAATGAGATGTTGGTTTAGTTTTCTTGGACAATTTATGGTTTAAACTTTTACTAATTTCACGCATATTTTTTTCTAAACGTTTTTTTTTTTTTTTTTTTTTTTTATGATATAGGAGGCAAACGAGCAGACGGATCACCTGATGGTAAGCGATTACCGCCGCCCATGGACACTTGCAACACCAGAGGTGTTGTGAGTGCGTTGCCGGCCTTTAAGATGGGAGTACGCTCTTTTCTTGAAGGTTTGAAGGTCGTATCGGTCCGGAAATACCGCAGGCGACAATCCATTCCACAGTTTAGCTGTGCGAGGCAGGAAGTTTCTGGAGAAGCGCACAGTTGAGGACTGCCAACCATCTAAGTGGTGAGGATGGTAATGTTGTCGCGTTGGACGATGGCGAAAAGAAGCGGCAGGGATTAAACCGAACAATTCCTCGGAGCACTCCCCGTTATACATGCGATAGAAAATGCAGAGAGAGGCCACATCTCTACGCAGCGCCAAGGGGTCAAGCCGATCCGAAATATGCTCGCTGTCGACAATTCGAGTTGCTCGTCGTTGGATGCGATCCAGAGGGAGAAGCTGGTATTGGGGTGCCCCTGCCCATAGATGAGAACAGTATTCCATGTGTGGGCGGACCTGCGACTTATAAAGCTGCAGGCGGTGGGCCGGTGTGAAATACTGTCTCGATCTATTGAGCACACCGAGCTTTTTTGAGGCTAATTTGGCCTTACCCTCTAAATGGCCGCGGAACTGGACTTCACTCGAAATGTCGACGCCAAGGATTCCGATACTGGCTGCGGCAGTCAGGGGAGTGCTCTCAAAACAAGGTGACACGTCGAACTTTAACTTTTTTGCGGTAAACGCGCAAACCTGTGTCTTGGTAGGGTTAAAACGGACTAAGTTAAGTCGACCCCATTCAGAGATTGCACTTAGGGAAGTCTCAATTTCAGACACAAGTTTGTTCCGGTTCTCGATGACGATTTCCCGAGAGATATTGGTACGGCCGGTGTAAGAGGCATCACCTGTACTATCATCAGCATAACAATGAATTCCGCTGATTTGCAGCATTTCATTGATATGCATAAGGAATAGCGTGGGCGATAGCACACAACCTTGGGGGACACCAGCATTCACAGACATGGAGTCGGAGCATTCCCCGTCAACTACGACCTTAATGCTTCTGTCTGCTAGAAAGCTACTGACCCATACACATAATCTCTCGGGAAGCCCATAGGATGGTAGCTTCGAAAGAAGTGCTTTGTGCCAAACCCGATCAAAGGCCTTCGCTATATCCAAACTAACAGCCAATGCTTCACCCTTAGTCTCGATCGCCTGTGCCCAACGATGTGACAGGTAGACTAGAAGAACACCAGCCGAGCGGCCTCTACGGAAACCGTATTGTCGATCGCTAAGCAACTGGTGGTCCTCTAGGTACCGAAGGAGCTGGCAGTTGATAATGGACTCCATTATCTTCGAGAGAAGGGAGGTAACAGCTATTGGCCTGTAGTTGGACGGGTTTGAGCGGTCGCCTTTTTTAGGGATCGGATGCACCAAAGCTGACTTCCACGAGGTCGGGACTACGCCAGAAGAATAAGAGAGCCGAAAGAGACGCGTTAAGACCGGAGCCAACTCGGGAGCACACCTCTTCAGCACAATTGCAGGGATTCCATCAGGCCCACTCGACTTATGAGTGTCGAGGGAAAGAAGAGCTTTACGCACCGAGCTTTGGTTGAACCGGATATCCGGCATACAGCTCTCGCACCGCGGAATGGTCGGCGGCGCGTTTCCCCCGTCATCCAAAGTCGAGTTGGACGCAAAGAGTTTACCTAGAAGATCGGCTTTGTCTTTTGCGTCGTGGGCCAATGAATCGTTATCCATGTGCAGAGGCGGAACGTAGTAAACGTAGTGAACTCCTTACTGCTCGCGACCAAAGATGTTTGTAACACATTTATTATTTATTTATTATTTATTATTATTATAAGGCTAGTCCGATTTGTGTAAAATTGTGCCCTAATATAATATTAATTAATTTATATTTATATTAAGTCCCGCAAAAAAAATTAAGATGGGTATTGGGTTTGGCACACTGTAGGAGCTTTGCAAATACCCCTTGTCTTATTCTTATCTGCCTCGTTTCATCAAATGACACTCGTGTTTTAAGGCCTCTCGTTATGATCAGTTGCATATACATCTCTACGAACATTAGAATAATTATTAATTGTATTTGGACGCTCAGAGACCTTAGTTAGTTAGAGATAGTATCCCATACGAATTTCAATTCTCGCCTCGCCTCGTCTCGGCTCACCCCTCCGGTGGAAAATCAGCTTGACCGTTCTACTCTTTCTCGCGGCCGGCACGCGGAGTGTGGGCGTTGCATGATTACAAACTCACACAAACGCGTCGATACAGTAAAGTGGCAACCATGCTACGCCCGCTGATGTGACAAAACCCCTACTTGCACTTTTTTACAGTATCGACGGGTTTTTCTGAGTTTGTACGGATTTCTCTCACTGCTTGTAGCCGTATATCTACTGTGGTAATAGGATTTTTTCGCCACGGAACCCTGATAACGAAGATATTCCAGTTGTGTATCTAGGGCAGACGCGGGTCACTGTTTGAGAGAACCGCCGCGGGGTACAATTTTCCATAGATTATGTTATCTTTTGTTGAATTTGGTTCTCTTTCATCTTATTTTAAATCCTCGCTATTGATAAAGAAAAGGTATCGTCTGATTTTTATTTATCCAATTAGGTACCTGCTCATTTGAAAGCCAATACATAAATAGTACCTATTACAATAGAGCTGCGGTAGCCTAGTGGTCCAGGCATGCGGCTATCAAGCGGCGGTCGTGGGTTCGAATCCCGGCTCGTACCTACATACCAATGACTTTTTCGGAACGTATGTACGGAATATTTACCGTTAGCTTTTCGGTGGAGGAAAACATCGTGAGGAAACCGGTCTAATGCCAATAAGGTCTAGTTTTCCCTCTGGGTTGGAAGATCGGATGGCAGTCGCTTTAGTAAAAATATTGCTTATGCCAAATCTTGGGATTAGGTGTCAAAGTAGGCACAACCGGAACCGGGAATAACGCTAGGAGGATGATGATGTTTGTACATATTTACGTGCGTAGTACCATTTCGTAGCATTTAAGATACTGAACCGATTTTGATGAAGTTGGTATCAATCGAATCGAAAGTATGCCCCGGGCCCGTTTAGGGCACAACCGGGAATAACGCAAGGAGTTGAAATAAATAGTACTTATTGATAACTATATAAATAACAAATTCAAACACCCTCTCGTCACATCAAATATGATTGATTTATTGATTGATTGATTAAAACTTTATTCATTCCCACAACATACATGGCATTGATAATACAAAATCTAAACAATGAAGGTAAAAGAAAATAATAATAATATACAATATCTAAAGAAAGCATGCAAAAAGTACATGACTGCTCTAAGAACCAACTTAATTGAATATATTTGGGATTAAAAAAAACTACACTCCAATCGGTTAATACGTTTAGGAGCTACGATACCACAGAGTGATACACAGATACACACTTTAAACTTACTTCTGTGAGTGTTATACACTACTCGTTTTTGAAGCGGGTTAAAAAAGTTAAGTCTCGAGAATGTGCTGTGTTGAGAGTGACGAAGTTAAGTCTCGAGAATGTGCTGTGTTGAGAGTGACGAAGTTAAGTCTCGAGAATGTGCTGTGTTGAGAGTGACGAAGTTAAGTCTCGAGAATGTGCTGTGTTGAGAGTGACGAAGTTAAGTCTCGAGAATGTGCTGTGTTGAGAGTGACGAAGTTTTCTTATTATTTATTTATGTGTGGTGTCGGGTCAGAATAGCATCACCCCCTTTCTTCCTGTGGGTGTCGTAAGAGTCGTACTAAGGGAACAGGGTTGAGGTGTGTTGTGAGCGATGGGCTAACAACCTATCACTGCGATATCACATTTTGTCGATCATTTATAACCACATTTATGCTAAAAGTGGCACTGGTACATAAGTTTCATGTGCTCTGCCTACCCCTAAAATAAAGGCGTGAATCTAACTACATAATTAGTACCTATTAATACAAGAACCCTGCAAAACTGTTTAATGCAGTTTGTCTCCAAGAAGACTTTTAAAACACAATAGTAGATTACTGCAGAGGCCGTGAAGTAAGGGATTGCTGGACGAGATTGGGGTAGACGGCCGAGTCGTAGACGAGGCCGAATACAACGAGTCCAGCAATCCCTGTTCCGGCCGAGGATTGTATAGTACTTTTCTCAAACGATGTGAGGAAATATTAAAATTAAAATAAATACTAGGTAATCAATTAAATAATAGGTCATTTGCGCCTTTTTTATTTTTTAAACATGCCATTTGAACAAGCCGTTCGAGCACCATGTTTAACCGCACATAAAGTATAGTACCATAGATTATTTTTATTTTTTTTATGAAGCAAGTATGCTAACAGTGTCTAGTGGTGGTTGGCAGTATGTAAATTTTCCTTTGTCAGTTTAATATTAGTAAGCAAATTTAAAAAGTTAGAGTAGCGGACAATAATGGTTTTACTTAGGGTTTTCATACATTACTTCTTGGCCTAAGGCCAAGAAGTAATGTAGGGAGCCATAAACAAGAAACTTCACGTCTTCATTTCGTGATATTAACGCGCACATTTCCGAGCATGTTTGAGAAAATATTTTTATAAGCTTTATTTAACTTGACCTGTTCAATATGTCCGTCAAAATTTGCAATCCATTTTTGAGTCACTTGCCGTTATTACAATTTTGGGTATTAGTATAGTTTGTATGACAATTCAATATTATGGTACCATCGAGCTGATCTGATGATGGAGACAGAAGGTGTATTAGACGCAGAAGTATTTAACCGACGCAGCCCCGTTGAGTTTGGGCTCTAGTCCAGGCAATGAACTGACAACTTGTATGGAAAAAATGACAATTTTGGAAATAATTTATAATAGCTTATTTTTTAGGTGTAACGGACATATTAACAATTAAATAGTTACCCAGCGACACAATCCGACAAAATTTCAGACGTCGAAAAATTGATAAGTTAACTGGCTTCTGAAAAGTCAGTAAAAATATTAATAAATGTTTTTGTCTTTATTTTCGTTCATTTACATTTGCTCTATAATATTCAAGATAAATCGTACAAAAAAAGATAATGCATGCTTCATTTAAATCTACATAATTACTTCCGGGTGGAAAGTTTGTCGGATTCTTGACTAAATCATCTTAGAATAACATTTTCAAATGAAATCAACAAAAAAAACGCTATTATAAATTAATGTTTTTCAAAACCGTATTTTGCCTGGAGTACTCGTTTGAATCGTCTCAATGAGTAGTTGATGACGGTATACAGAAAAGCACAGTCGGCAATAAAAGCTTGTACCAAAAATGTAATTTTTGAGAGAAACTTATTAACATTACAAATACTTTACTTTAGGTTAGTTCGACACTTAATATGTCGATATAAGTCTAAGGCAGGATTTCTTAAAGTGTGGTCTTATGAACAAAAGTGTAAGAACCAATTGGTCTAAGGTGTATCTAATAAATATTAATTTATTTTCTTTTAAGAGTACATTTGATTCGAGTCGGATGTCCTTGGGTAGGCTGTTGAGAATATATGTACCTATGGCATGAGTTTTTTTTAAGAAATTAAAAAAAAAACTCATGCCATACATATATTCTCTTGACTCTTCTAAACTTTCTTATTACAACAGAATATTACAAAGAAAACCTTCAATGTAGGAGAAAAATTGGGTATCAATAATTGGAATTATGGTGTCAAACATTGAAATGCTTATCTTAGTACGTACTTGTATGTAATTCCAATCCAAGACAGAAAACAAGATAGTGACAGTTTTAATTTATAGCTCTACAAGCTTCTGCCCGCGACTCCGTCCGCGTGGAAATCGTTTATATCGCAACTCCATACAAACTTCAACCCCTCATTTCATCCCTTTAGGGGTTGATTTCCAGAATGAAAACTATCCTATGTCCTTCCCCGGGATTCAAACTATCTCCATACCAAATTTCATCGCAATCGGTTCAGCGGTTTAAGCGTGAAGAGGTAACAGACAGACAGACAGACAGACAGACAGACAGACAGACAGACACACTTTCGCATTTATAATATTAGTATGGATAGTATGGATTAGTATGGATTGTAAAAAGTGCCTCTATTATTTGAGTGAAATTATATCTATACCCATAATCTAGATGAATCGTGTAGCTGAATGTCCGCCACCAGAATGTCTTCATTTCCGTTCAATCTTGCCCCGAGGAAATCATCTAGCATCTAACTTCTGGTGAGATGAAGAATGGGTATCGTTTGTCCGCTTATATCTAGTGGACAATCTGAGAGTTAAAAATAAAAATCAAAGATTTCTTTGTTATTGCAACTTATGTTATTGTCATCTGTGTATACCGGTGGCAATAATATAAGATGGTATGCATAGGTATCGGCAACAGAGTTGAGGTCACGCACACAGTAAAATTACAACATGTCATGTCATGTCAACACCGGGATTTTGAAATTAGTGTTCTTTCTTCGTACCGATAAGTAAGTTCAACAGCAAACTGTGAGATTGAATATGGTTTCTTCAAGGAATTTAGTTTCAATTTTTTTTTGTAAAATATATTAGATTTCAATAAAACGTGATAATTTGACAACAGTGAAAATAATTGTTTTTTCATTAGCAACAGATAAACGTACGTAGAACCCCGTGACTTCGCCTGGATTTTGCAGTTTTTTGAAAATTTCTCACAGATTTACACGTGATTTTGATTGTTAAGATCAAAAAACTAATTAATCTATATGGGACTTTAGTTTACCGTAACTTAAGGCCTAAATTTCGCTAAGGAATGCCTACAATTGGACTCGAAAGGTGGTAGGCGAAGTGTAGACAAAATGCCCTGTCTTCGCCTACATACTGCCGGAGCGTCAGTTATAGACAAAATTTGAAGTTGCCGCCAACTATCTTATTAATTTTTAACGTGCTTTCGATTATGAACCTTAACTATCCCAGATAAGTCATATTAAAAAAAAACCGATGGTAGGCGTAGACAGGTTACGATCTGAAGTTAGTTTCATACATTCACTGTTTTTTCGATAGGGCTGTCAAAAATCATACTAACTTACTCGACAACAAAAAAAAAGGGTAATATTATAGGACTAATAAAAAATACTTGTTTTAAAATTTTAAAAGTTATATTATGAAAAATGAAGTACTTATCTAGGTATAAATAGCGTAAATTTGATCTTGTGTTCAACAAGTACACTACGTAAAATGTGAATATGAAAATTTGTTTCACCCAGACTTACTTATCTTATGCTACTGTTATTTATTAATATTTACAGAGAAATAACTAAGAAAACTAAAACTAAAGGTAAAATATTTGCCCCAGGTCGCTGCCAGGCGGTAGTGTGCCCAGAAGGCTGGCAGCATTGCCACGTTGAATGGCAATGCTGATTCTCTGGGCGAGGTAAAAGCCAGCCTTCTGGTCACGTGAAGCCTCGACCAAGCGCTTGCACAATCCATTGAAGATTCGGTGTGCGCCTGGTCCCCACGGTCCGAGGGTCTCTACGCCGAACGGCTCAAATATGAAGCCACTGTCGATGGCTCCATACTTGCGCCGTTTGAGACCCTCGGCTGAATCAGCAGCGGAGCCAGCCCCACACGAAGTCCCCGGTAGATGTGACGACGCCAGGGTGTCGACGCACGTGGCGTCCCACACTAGGGGTCGACCCATCTTCCAGGGAATGAGCGTCATTCCATCGGGCCTTCTTCCGTCGTTCCGTGTCAAACCAGTAGGTTCGAGGACTGCAGGGACACCGGCGCTGACGAAGGCCCGACGGATGATGTCATTAAGGCTGGCATGACGCGGGATGCGTCCCGCGCTCTTGCTGCACGAGAGACCGTGGTGGGCCAGACGATCGACAGCGTCTCCGCAGTGGCAGCGATGAGGGGCGACACACGTCGCTCCCAGACGTAGACATGCGGAGAGCCTGAAAGTATTATTGTCCATTAATGTGCCTAGGTTTTTAGAGGGAACAGCATGCAGCCACATACCAGATTCCCACTCCGCAGCCGCAAGGAGACGGGCACGCTCGGCAGGGCTGGTAGACGTTTGGTACAGGTTTTTCCGTACCAGCCTGCAGAGCGGCTCATCCCATTGACGCTGGGAGTGTAGGGTCTGTGGATATGTAGCGTTTGGGCAAGCTGTGATCCAAGCATTCTTGGCCTCGGCAGTGGTATTGGCAGTAGTAGAACCTGGGGAAGTGTTTAAAATTTTGGCAACTAGATTTAGGTAAAATTTTGGCAACTAGGATGTAGGTAAATTTGGGTACAAATAGGCAGAAACGTATGATTGTATAAGCTGAATGTGCGTTAATTTCGAGTAGGCGTTCCGAGACCGAGTTAAAATTTTGAATTTTGTTTTCAAGGAAGGATGGGAAAGATTCTTCTAAAACGGGCGACCCTAGAAGGTGGAGTGATTTTTTGTCAATTTCTTTTATACTTGGAGCAAGTTGATGGATTTTAGACAAAACAGAAACCTTTTCAGGGCAAGAATCCGAGACGTAAATTTCACATTTGGCGTAATTTAGCTCCAAACCGATTGCAGAAAATTCAGACATTAAAATTTTAAAATCTTCCAAAACAACATTTGCTTCACCTCCTAGTATGCCGTCGTCTAAATACCACACGTTGAATTTGGAATTTAGTTTTTGTATAGCGGGGTGGATGGCTAAACTGAAAAGAGCCGGTCCAAGCGGATCGCCCTGTTGACAGCCAGAAGCAGAGTTTAGAATGTCAGATTTATAAAGTAGTTTGGAGCTAGTACTGTAACATTGCCACGTAAAATTATAAATATTCGGGATCTCTTTTCTGACTTGGGTCAACAGCGCGTCCCTATTAATGGAGTTAAAAGCATTCTTAACATCCACCTTCAGCAAGATATCGTTTGGATGGGCATTCATATAAGATCTTAGAGAATGAACTGCTGCTTCGCAACCTCCCTTCGAGCCAAAGCCAAGCTGCAAGGGCTGGAAGTACTGACTCAGTACTGGGGATGTTGCGTTGCAGCAGGTTTTGGCCACTAGACGGCGGTAGGTGGTACCGACCGCTATGGGTCTGATCCCGCCATCTTTTTTAATTAGTGCACATAGGTTGGCTCCATAGATAATCTCGGTGATGGAGCTGTCAACCTTACCCGACAACATCAGGTTACCGAGTGCAGTTAAATCTTTCAGGAGAGACTCGCCGGCTTCACCTGCAGAATTGCATAATAGGTCTTTTAGATGCTGCGGACTTAAGCCGTCGAGGCCGCCGGCGGAGCCATTCCGAAACGACAGTACTGCCCTAAGCACCTCATCCGGGGACACTTGCAGGGCGGGAGTGGTGTGGTCTGGGGGATCAGGAAGAGTAAGGTTAACTGCTGAAGGTGGATGCTTACCCTGGAGGGCTGCAAGCGAGTCTGCGTTATGGGGAGCTATTGTGTCGTTGGAGAACAGTAGTCTGGCCGCTCCTCCTATGTCACCTTCCCCTACTTTATTTTCTATCGTACGATAGATGGAGTGTTTCTTGAACAAGATTGCGCTATCAGGGTCCAGGCCATTGTGAGGGTTGTTGCAATTTTGTTTGATACGAGAGGTGAGGGATGCTCTGTTGCTTGAGGATTTGGATACGTGAAGAATGCGGTAGGGGAAAGTTAGAAGGTGCTGCCAGGCTTGGGGTGAATTTACTCGTAAGACAGTTTTGAAGTCTTCGGACAATTTTTGGGCGACTGATATCCGTGCTCCTCGGGGGATGCGTTTAATGATTGGCACCGAAAATTTAAAGGATGAAAGTTTAGCGGCAAAATGTGTGTCAAAACACGGTACCGAAATATCAGGAGGTGCTGAACTGCTAAGCGGTATGTCTGTTTTATGGGCTCTGGCATGGTGGATTTTTAAACCTCTTTGACCATTAAATAAACGGGGGCAATGCGGGCACTGTACCTTGTTCTCCAAAGATGCTGACAGGGTATCATTGTCCGGGAGCGACAACGGCATGAACGGCAACGTAGTGAATTTAAACAAAGGTAAGATAACACAAAAACAACTTAAAACGAAAGCGTAGAAAATACAATTATAAAATAGCAAAAATATCATTCCACCACATGATTGTTATGACACTTAAGACACGACAGGGGCTGACGGCTGCCGGCGCGGCTGCGCGGCTAGGGCTCGAACATTGTCTTGCACGGTGCTCCGCAGAGTTTTAAATGGAAGAAAAGCGCTCTATGATACTAGGCGGCGTCCTTGGTTACTGTCGAATGTTCTTATGCAGCGAATTATGGTGGTTGACGAAGATGAAAAAAAATGCCAGATGCGTGTTTAAACTGTGATTACGGTTTTAATAGTTGGTAATTTTACTTATCTTATCTTATTTTTTACTTATCTTGTTTTATATTATGCTAACATCACAATCGGGTACGTGGACATTCATATTTCTTCTTAGAAATTACATAACACACCACAAGGTCATTCATAATCCTATAATACGAGTTGATTAGAAATAATTATAAGTCAAATGTGTTTGCGTACTTATATAAAAACAAATATGAGGTATTTATTGTAAGGTAGTGTATTATATTACACACTTGGATTGACAACCCTAGGGGCAGGCGAAGTGTAGCTACAAGCTGGCAGGAACATGACCTCAATTACATTTTAATCGATTGCGACGTATACAAATAAGTTAGGTAAAAAACAATACTACCATAAGAAAGAGCATTAGTTGTAGATTATAGTACAAGAAAAAACTTATCGTTATCTCTTCTTAACCACTATTTATAACAAAGTTCTGCCAAGGTAATCCAAAACACGTGCTGTCACTGTAACGAAATACCGGCACTGACCGTAAACGGCGTTAAGTTAGCCACAATTGATGCGAGAATATTGCCATGCATAAAAAACACTTTCCATTTAGTAGTTTTGTGTGAAACCTGCCCTAAAAAATAGGCGGGAATTTCAACTTTTATTAAAATAGGCGATGTTAGGTATCCCAGGCGAAGTCACGGGGTTCTACGGACTAACGAAAATACTAATTTTTGTATGGGGATGGAGTAAAATTTTAAGTGAGAGACTTGAAACTTTGTGTATGGACTCCTTATTACAATACAAGACTAATAATTTTCGGGTTTTGGAAAACCGCACCCATAAGCGGGTTAAATAGGGGTGCAAAGTTTGTATGGGGAACTCTATTTTTGAGCTACAATTTAGATAACATTTGCTACAGAGATAGATTGAGCGCCGGGAAGGACATAGGATAGTTTTTATCCCAGAAATCATCACCTGAAGGGATATATAAACGTTTATATATTACCTACGATATATAAACGAGTTCCACGCGGGCGGAGTCGCGGGCAGAAGCTAGTTTAAAATATAGCGGTAATATATGCCACATTCCGTTTAAACCAATTTTATTTTAATGAATTACCGCCTCGTTCATAAAACTTAAAACGCCTCTGCTAAATAAAATTTGCTTTGTCCCTTTCTTACGAACACAAATGTCAAAGTGATAGATAAGGACAAATTAATTTTAACGCCATTTTAGTTAAAATAGGCTTGTAGAGCGTTTATGAATATGGCCGTAAGTATCTATGTATACGTAAAGGTAGATAAATATGTAATTTATTTACCCTTATCACGAAACAAATTATTTTTAATTAAATATTTTGTTTTCGTGTTATTTTTAACGAGGAAGTTACCCCGATCATTTTATAATCGATATGATACAGAGAAAGAATATAATGGAAAAATAAACCATCTTCGTCTGTAGCTCCCGACAGGATTCGAACCTGCGACCTTTCTATTAACGCTAGACTGCTCTACCAACTGAGCTACGAGGACAGTAACGTAAGCTGTGTGTTTAAAAAGTAGATAGCTAATAATGCGTTAGGATTTCGAATATTCTTTGCACCGCTGTGGATAAAATAAAGTCAGTATTGTTTTAATTTTTTTTCCGAGTTAGTACTTAAGGTGAAAATTACATTTACTCATTAGTTAATTCACTACCTTTCTTGCAATGATTACACACACAACTACGTAGAGTACTCTAAGTAGCTGTGTGTGTAATCATTGACCTCAACCCTCCTGCCGATACCATATCCCTACGCTTTGTCAACATATGCACCCTGCGGGACTACGATGGTTGCAATTTCATCACTTATCGTTGTGGATAAGAAATCCGTCGCTCTCGCACTCGCATACTTGTCAGAACGTGACAGATGTCTAATCGCCAGCGATAAAATGTCAACAATGTTACGCCCGTAGCTCAGCTCGTGATGTTTAGCTTTACAGCCAGCGCTCTGGTCTTACGCTTTAATTGCAGTTTCAGTTCCATCTAAAATTTCACCGTTATGTAAAAAAGACCGGACTAACATTGGCTATTTCAGAATGGACTTTCGAGTGACAAAAGATATCTAAAAAATACTGGACAAGAGCGAGTGCGACTCGCCCACTGAGAGTTCCTTACAAATCATATACAAATAGTTCAGGAATCTTGTCTCGCAGTTTTTCTGAACTTACTTTAAATAAAGACTAGTTTTGAAGTGAAAACTTCTTTGGCGGCGCTGTGCACTTTTTGTGATGGGGATAAATTGTTAAACTCACCACAGGTCAGGCAACCGTGAGATTCAAGAGATACTCGCAACAGGTCACATGACCGTGAGATGTCACGTGACAGTAAGATTCGACAGATTGAAAATTCGTAAGACGGACACGTGACCTGATCGAAAAACTGTTGCAATCTCATTGAGTTTTCACTTCTGCCGGCACTCCCGGAGTGCAACCCGGTTTTTTTTTAAAGATTTAATTACAATTTTCCCAGTGCTTGTAGTATAAGACGATATTACTTGCCAAATTTCATAGTTCTAGGACTTCTAGGTCAACGGAAAGTACCCTATACATTTTTGATTCCCTTGAGTGTCGAAATATACGTTTTTATACTCGTCGACCTTAATGTTTCAATTAAGACTTCGTACACCAAACTTAAATCACATACTTTTTACTATGGAGCTCCCAACTCGTCATTTCATAACTGTTGAGTCAACTAAAATGAAATGGACCAATCACGTGGCGCCTTTACTGAACTATAATGTATTTGACCAATAGGACGCTGTCATGAGAAAGTCAAAAGGTAATAGACATCAACGCACAAAAAAGAAAAAGCCGTTGGTTCTTCGTTGGTTGCATTTCGTTTTCAATAGATACCAATTTTGTTTAATTCGTTCAGTTGACTCGTAGAAAAAGTATTGTATACAATAGTTATCTAATTAGCTTTTTAAGTCTCGTACCTTAATTAGGCCTACACGTGGTATTCGACTGAAAAAGCATACATTATATAACGATTGCATAAAATACTATTTTTTGCGGCATAAACGGCTACGGCTGTATCTTATTTTTACGTTTTACTTACAAGTTTGTTTTTTTCACAGCTTCAAGGAACTGTAGGCCTAAGTATTATGGTTTTAATTTCAACTCGATACCTCCACGCGTTCCTGAGAAAGGGTCTTGACAGACAGACAGACGGACAACAAAGGGATCCTATAAGGGTTCCGTTTTTTCCTTTTGAGGTTCGGGACCCTAAAAAATAATTCCATATGTATCAGCAATACCAGCATATGCAACCGACAGGACAAATGAACGTATTCAGGGCACAGCTTTCAGTCGTGAACAAAGAATTCAACTGCCGAAGCAATACGTGTCACATGCAGGACACCAACAGGGGGTACATTCTGTTGATTGTACTAATTTGGAACGGGTTTTGTATTTGTAGAGCAATTGAGCAGGCTTATTCTGATCCGACACGTGAAGGGCTCAGCCACGACAGGGGTAACGGTGCGCTATGCGGGTGAGTGAGAGATCAGAACGCAGCATGGTGCACCGCTGCCCCCTCGACTTTGTCATAAGGCCGCGTTTATGGACAAGCAATGCGTTTGGCGACGCGGAACATGCGTTGGAACACCTGAAAACACAAACATATAGGAGTGTTAATAAGGCGTCAGCGCTTTTATAGTCGCCTGGCAGCCCGCGTTTAGCGCCGCACGCGTCTTCTGTCCAAAAACGAGACCCTACTTATAAATAAATAAATGGACAATCTTACACAAATCCACCTAGTCCCAAACTAAGCAATGCTTGTAATATAGGTACTAGACGACGATAAACATACTTATATAGATAAATAAATACTTAAATACATAGAAAACATACATAACTCAAGAACAAATATTCGTGCTCATCACACAAATTAATACCCTTACCGGGATTCGAACACAGGGCCTCTCTAGGGTCACTACCAACTATAGGCTAAAGCGGTCGTCAAAATATTTTATGAAATACCGACGCCTCGTAATAATAACCATTTATTTCAGGCAACTAAGGCCCATAGTACCTTACCTTAGTTAGTTACCTTAAAGACTAACATACATACTATGGGACATGCGTCTGCATCGGCGGTCGGAGGCAACTGAGGCGCAAGCAGACGCTGCGCTCGTATTTACGTGGCTGTTGGAGCGAGAACGAAGACACGGCGTCCTGCTCTCAAACGTAGTTCAGGACATGCGTCTGCATCGGCGGCCGGTGGCAACTGAGGCGCGCGCAGACGCTGCGCTCAAACAATATCAATACAAATGTATAATGAAAACGCTAATTATTATTTAGGCGACGAAACAGTGTGGCCCCATTGCGTCGACAAGTTCAGTGTAGAATTCGGTAACGAAACACGATACCCTTCGGCCAGAAATCAACGCACGCGATGGTCTCCAGCAGCGCCCGCGGCACTCGCACCTCAAACGAGCGTAATGCGGCAGTCCTATGGCTCGCGCCGCTGATCGCCCCGCCGATCGTCCCGCTTCTTGATAAACGTGGCCTGACTCAGCTCTCGTGAATAGCTCGGGAAACGTTATGACATCAAATGGAATGCGAACCGTGTGTAACTAATCGACCCCCTAAGTAAAAGAACCGGCGGGCAGCCGGCGTCCACTTTGCGAGACCGTTTCGTTGTTTTAGCTCTTTTGGCGGCTTACGGCCTGTAGGCTGTAGCTCGCAGCTGTTTTTTCAAAGCTGGCGAGTTTAAAGCGTATACTTGGAAATACAGCATGGGACGTAGGAATTATAAGGTTCTTTTTAATAGATATACTTGCACTGTTAGTATGTTTATCGATGCGTGTAACGAAACGTTACCCTCAAACTTTCTGGCTAATCACTATTTCCTCCTGCCCTGGTCTTTGCTTTTTACAAGCTTTAATATTAACTTGACGTTGTTCATATGTAAGTAAGTATACATATACGTATTTACTTACATACGTATATGTATACTTAGTTGTCCGTCAAAATTTGCAGTCCATTTTTCAGTCACTTGCCGTTATCCGATTGAGCTGAAATTTTGGGTATGTATAGTTTGGATGACAATTCAATAATATGGTACCATTGAGCTGATCTGATGATGGAGACAGAAGGTGGCCATGGGAATTCAGTATTTAACCGACGTAAACCCGTTGAGTTTGGGCTCGTTAGAATCGTCTCAATGGGTAGTTGATGATGGTATACAGATAAGTACAGTCAGCAATAAAAGCTTGTACCTAAAAATATTTTTGACACAAACATTCCTTCTACTCCCACCACCTGCGGCCCTCATGCTGGCAGTGTGTATGTTATTTAGTAGTTAAGAGTTGCTATGGCCCCGTGACTCCACCATCAGATTACCTGGATCGTGTCATAATATTACGTTGTCACCGAATTTAATAGGAGATTTAAATGTTCGGTCACATTATGTGCAGTATAGCTGGCCCTGGTCATTGTAAGTATACATATACATATGTAATCGTATAGGATGGTCATATGTAAATGGCGCTTTTGGTCCAGGTATTCAAGACGACCTACTTCAAAAGAAATTAAAATTATTTATAAACAAATAGTTTTAGTCTCTAAATGTATTATTTGTATGTATTTTTTTTGTTTATCGACTTAACCAAAGGTTGTCTGGAAGAGATCGCTCTAAAGCGATAAGAACGCCTGTTGTTACCTTTATTTATCGTCTATACTTTTGTAACATGCTTTTCTTATGTTGTGGTGCAATAAAGAATATATTATTATTATTATTATTAATCACGAAACAAATTATTTAATTAAATATTTTTGTTTTCGTGTTATTTTTAACGAGGAAGTTACCCCGATCATTTTATAAACGATATGATACAGAGAAAGATTATAATGGAAAAATGGTTTACCATCTTCGTCTGTAGCCCCCGACAGGACGAAGATGGTTTATTTTTCCATTATATTCTTTCTCTGTATCATATCGTTTATTTTTTTTGTTTGTTACGTAACGGTCCCGCCTCAGCATAATGCTGGCTCACGGGCCAGCGCTTGTCTTCCGGCGAAAAGCTACACGTAAGTTCGGCTTGCCGAGCCATATACGTGCTGATCAGAGACAATTCTAAGGGTCACCGTCGTCGGACACGACTAGAGACTATAAATATAATAGGAAGTATAAAGATGCATCCGTTGACGTTCCACAATGCCTAAAGACTCGTCTCTATAATCAGTGTGTCCTGCCCACAATGACGTATGGTGCTGAGACATGGACGCTCACAAAGGAGGCTGTGCATAAAGTAAGGGTGGCACAGAGAGCCATGGAGCGCGCCATGCTCGGCATTAACCTACAAGACCGAGTGAGGAATACTGAGATCCGACGTCGCACTAAGGTGCGTGACGCCGGAGAAGTCATAACCAAACTCAAATGGAATTGGGCAGGACATATTGCCAGGCAGCGTGACGGACCAAAACGTTAACGGATTGGTGGCCACTTACAGGAAGAAGAAGCGTCCGTCGTCCACCAGCACGATGGGTTGACGACGTAAACAAGACCGCGGGTCATTTCTGGATGAGGCTAGCACGGGACCGGGATAAGTGGCGTACTCGAAGAGAAGCTTATGCTCAGCAGTGGGCGAGTTAAGGCTGAAAATGATGATGATGATGGTTGAATATAGTATTTATTTATTTATTGTATATTTGCGATATTCTTCAATTCTTTATTCATAAACAATGTACATTGTATTTGAAATAGGTACTTATAAATAACGAAATAGAATAGAATAGAATAGAAAAACTTTATTCAACATTACATGACAATTCAAGTTACATGGGAACCTTAAAAGTAGACTTAACATATAAATTTAAAATTAATCCTACAGTTATCATTATGTGATGTTAAAAAGGGGCTTGCCTCAGCATAGTGTTACAGTAGAAAGGCCACTGTACTGCCACGCTGGTTTTCAGGCAGACCCTGGTGACTATGTTAATCCATTTTACATTGCTCGCTGTTTGTCGGGAACGAAATGTCTCAGTTTGTATGTGCGCGTGTGTGTGAGTGTGTGCGTGTTTGTATGTGTGTGTGTGTGTGTGTGTGTGTGTTTGACTTGACGGAATACGGAGTGTGTGATATTGTGTCGTAGGAATGAAATTTGAGTAGGTAATAATATTGTACGTTTGGATATGCACTTTAACGTATTTGGCCAAAGAAATAATTATATTAAATATTATTATTAATAAAATACTTTAATTTTACTAGGTACTATAATATAAATACACATATGAATTTAAATCTTAGGGTCATTACATATATGAAGGCACAGCTCGACTACCAGGAGGAAGTGCCTGCTGTATTTGCATAAGGTATCGTTTCAGATGTAATTTGAAATTGCCGATGGTATTACATTTCTTGAGTGGTGGAGGTATGTTATTCCAGCACTTAGTGGCAGTGTATTTAAAACTTCCTCGGAAAGCGGCGGTATGGTGACGTGGAGGTAGCAACTCATGACAGACTGATCTGATGCCGTGTGAGGAGGACCTGTTTGAGCGCCAGGTGAACTTTTTATGTAAATACTCTGGCTCGGATGTTTTTACCACACCAAACAACAAGGAAGACAGATGAAGTTCTCTTCGGTATGTCATTTTGAGAATACCCGCCGAGTTCAGATAAGGGGTCACATGCGATCGCGGGGGGATACCAAAACAGTAACGCGCACATGCGTTTTGCACCCTTTGCACTATTCGGTCCGTACAAGCCAATAACCGTGGGCCATATACCACATCCCCATAATCAAACCTTGAAAGCACCAGGGAATCGCATAACTTAACACGCAAATCTACACTAAGGTAGTCACGAATAAACACGCAAATCTACACTAAGGTAGTCACGAATACGGTAAACTACCTTGAGCCTGTAAAATGAAGCTTTGGCGACATTAGCTATATGACCCTCGAAACGCAATGACTCCTCCATTGTAATGCCTAAATTGCGCGCCTCAGGTACTCGCTCCACTTCATCACCCGATATGATAACAGCTGGTTTATGTATCTGTTTAAGCTGGTTTTTAGAGCCGAAAATCATAAATTTAGATTTACTGGGATTTAGTACCAATGAGTTAGAGTCGGACCAAGCTGCAATACTTTCTAAGTCGTCGTTTAGTTTATCAGCAGCCCCATCGGTATCAGCTGGATTAAATGATGTATAGATTTGAATATCGTCAGCATATAGGTGGAACTTACAATGTTTTATAACGTCTCTGACATCCGCTGTATATAATATGAATAGAAGTGGACCCAGTATTGAGCCTTGTGGCACTCCTCTGGATACAGCCAATGGTTTTGACTTTTTATATAGACCACAGTTGTTCTTAAGTTTAACAACTTGACTACGGCTATAAAGATAGCTAGAAAACCACGAAATTGTCCCCAACTCAAAGCCATAGTATTTCATTTTGGATAGCAATAACTTTGTATTAATAGCATCAAAAGCACGTGAGAAATCGAGAAGTGCCATTATAGTACCACGACCCATATCTTGCGCTGTTAAAATGTTGTCCACCACATCCAGGAGTGCTGTTGTCGTGCTATGAGACTTGCGAAAACCGGATTGAAAAGTTGGAAGAACTTTATTACTTTCAAGAAATGTCGACAACTGTATGTACACTACTCGTTCCAATATTTTAGACATACAAGGAAGGATGCTTATTGGCCGTAAATCTTTCACATCAGTAATATTATTTTTTTTAGGAAGAGGTGTTACCAATGCCACCTTCCATGCATCAGGAAAGATCGAAGATGAGATGGATTTATTAATTATGGCAGTAATTGCGGCTAATGAATGGGGAAGGGTGAGAAGAAGCATATCCAGTGAGATACCATCATCGCCTAAAGCGGCAGATTTAAGAGATTTAATAATTTGAAGTACAACGCTATCGTTTACTGTAGTTAAATTAAATAATGAGGTATGAAAGTGATTATGTTCAAAGTGGTTGAGATACGATGGAGTAGCAACTGGGTTTCCTGCAACATTTAGAAAATGTGAGTTGATAAGGTCGGGGTCGCCTAAATGTGCAGGTATTTCCGAATCGTGTGAGTTCTGGGTTATTCTGACAGTGCGTTTAAGGTTGTTCCAGAGAGCTCGTGAGTTGTTAACGTTACGATTAATATGTTGGTTGAAATATGCACGTGTTTCGTTAAATAAGGTAGATTATTTTCCGTATAAGTATTCCAACATTACAATAAATTAAAAATAATTACAAATTAAATTACAGGTTCAGTTAATACATTTTGACATGTCAGTGAGAATAATAACAATAAATTAATTTACAATCATATACTAAATATCTCTTGAACACTATAACAGCATCTGGCTAACAAGAAGCTTTTCAATTTACGTTTAAAAATACACCAATCCGTAATGACCTTTAGCTCGGTAGGCAATTTATTAAATAACGTGACAGCCTGATACCTAGCACAACGCTTCACAACCCTGAGTCCTGGATAGAAACTGTGTGCAACATTTTTCGTACGTGTAGCTAGCCGCAATTCTTCAACCTCACATGTGACACGTTTTGACTGTGACTTAACAAATTCGGTAAGAAGAATAAAAACGTACAAACAGGGTACTGTGAGAATGCCCAGTCTTAAAAAATGATCGCGACACGACGACCATGGAGGAATGCGTGTCATCGTGCGAATCGCTCTTTTTTGGGCAACACAGGCTCTATTGATATTATATTTAAAACTATTGCCCCAGCAGTTAATACTATATCGCAATTTCGACTCAACTAATGCGAAATACACTACTTTAAGTTGATCCAAGCTCATTTCGTCTCTAAGGCTTCTCAAAGCATAGCAAGCAGAGTTCACTGAGTTTTCTATTGCTTCCAGCTCTCGTTTCCAATTGAGATACGAATCAATGTAGATTCCGAGAAATTTGACATGATCTACTGGGCTTGCAATGTAATTAATATTGAAACCAACTTCAACTCTATCATTTTTCTTAGAATTCGGTTTAAAAAGCATAATTTGAGTCTTATTACTATACTAAGGTTATTGCTGGAGAACCATTTATGAAAGGTCAATAAAGCTTCATCCGTGACTCTAATAAGTTCATCCATATTGCCGCCAGAGATGACTGCGTTCGTGTCGTCAGCATAGACGACAATAGAGCAGTCAGGGACACTACCACATACGTAATTAACCAAGTCGTTAATGAAAATTAAAAAAAGTATTGGGTCCAAAATGGACCCTTGCGGTACACCTCTCCCAACCCGGACTCGCTTAGATCTGACAGGCACACCATATATATATATTGCATATGATAGTGTGTATTATATTTTATATTTATATATGTATTGGCATGTTTTTATTTGTCTAGGATTAATACCTATTAGGTTATGTTTTCATATTCTCTGTGTTGTACACGGTATAAGTTTGCCTATCTCGTTCTACCTACCTTCCTCTCAATTGCTCAAAGGCTAGCTGGAAGAGATCCCTTATAGGGATAAGTTCGCCTTTGTACTTTGATCTATTGTGTGACATGTATATTCTTTAACCTGTTATTGTGTACAATAAAGTGCTTACATACATACATACATAACGATGCAGCTCAATCGGATACTGGCAATCGACTACAACATATGGTTGTAAAATTTTAATAAATCCTAATTGTTTTGATAATAATCTTATCATACAAATATACCTAGTTAAACAAGCGTATAAAAACGTTTACGATCCTTTTTTATATAAATATTCATAGATTCCTTGTGCCTTTTGCTTGTTACTCAACAATCCAAAACCGGGTAAAACTCCGCTGACGCGCAACCGCACCTAATAGCTTTGCTTTCAGCAGCAAGTGACCTTAATTAAAACTGTAACGCGCACCAGACAGACCAATTTAGCCCCTGTTGCGTTGACTTAAGCTTTGTCACGTACAATATTCAATGGAAAAGTAAAGTTCCTGTGTTCCTGCGCGCTTCCGGCTTTGTTTTCTAGTTTGTTTTGTTGTTTGAATACGTTTTCACTATTAAACCTTTTAGTCTTAAGCTGATGATATTTGCTTAGTGGACTGTGTATACACACAGATGGTATGCGTTCATGCAAATATCATGTTTACAAATGATATTGAGCTTTATTCTAAGTAGACTACTTGCTCTGTAGGTTTGTGGTGTTGTGTTCTGGTTCTGGCGGTGAGTTAGTACCTACGCCAGAGCTAATCCATAGGCTACAGTGTCTGCTAATTATCCGGCAGGATGTATGCCTGTTTCCCACCGTCATGGTAAAAAAAAATTACTTCTAACGTACCTATATAGTATGTATGTTAGACCTAGAACCGATGGCCGCTGGGGCGGAAAGGTTCTTGAGTGGCGACCACGTACCGGAAGACGCAGCGTGGGTAGACCTCTCACAAGGTGGACTGATAACCTGGTAAAGGACGCGGGATTCCGCTGGATGCGGGTGGCTCAGGATTGATAACTTTGGCACTCTTTGGGGGAGACCTATGTCTAGCAGTTGGCGCCTTTCGGCTGATATGATGACTAACGTATCTATCCAAACAGCAACAACGCGGCCGCCAATTTAAGTACTTACATAATCTATTAGAATTTCCGAACTGTAATTATGTGCTACGCCGTAACCGCTCGTAGCAGCTTCGTAGCACCCCTTGACCGTATAATATTCAACACACGCCTTGAAGAGTCCTATAAGTCAACTTCACTTGGAGTATTTATCTCTAGAAAGATGAGATGAGATCTGTTTATTCAAAATCCTTGAAGCGATGAAATTCAAGGACCGCATCATACCAGTCGTTATTTTAATATTCTATTAAGCATGCAGTTAATTTAACTGTCACTGTATTTATACAACGTCCGCAAGTAAGAGTATCCATTTACTATTTAAACAACCTCTCATCTAGTTCAGACAGGCTCTGCATAACCAATCTTATTACATAATATTAAAGTAAAAATTTGAATAAAAGTTTAAACGGTAAAAGATACTTCGATGGTGAATTATGCAGTGAACATGCGTTTTGTATAATCAGTCTTATTTCAAAGTACTAGAGTTTGAATTTGATTAACAGTCTATCCGGTAAAAGATGTTTCGAGAGCTAGTTTCGCTCCAAAGCGTTAGCAAGCTGTTATGAAACTTATTTAACAAGAACTCGCGATTTAAACATTTTATAAAAGTGCAAGCTCTTTGGTAGATTTTCCCTTCGCTTTGAATAAAAATATACTAAAATCTCGAGAGAGATCTAGATCAAAGGCTAAACGAGTTTCTATTTGAAAACACGCTGCTTCCTACGTTAATATGGGAAGATGATGTTTGAATAGGGAAGTAAAATCAACTATACTGTACTATACAGTATGTATGTTCTTCACGACTGTATTTTTTATAATACGACGGTTACCGACAGTCATATAACCTTCCTGGAGGTGAGTGCCTACAGACTCTAGAGAGATATAGGCGTCCATATGCTATGGCATTTTTTTTAAATAATAGACTGTCCTGTTTTGTTGACTGTCCAGTGACATTTGTCACCTGATGGTCAGCGACGACAGCGCCCAAGGTCAAACTCACTGGATCAGTAATAGCCTATTCACCCTTGTTTTGATAAGAATATAATTTACTTTAAAAACAAAGTTTTAACCGACTTCAATTTAGTACTCCGCCAAGCCACGAGAACATTTCCACATTTCTTTTCCAATTTACCTCATGAACTGATTCCGAGAGCAAATGCGTTGATTATTAGAGAAAAAAACCGAATCGCTGTATGTGGGCCGATAATATTTGAGGACTTCCGTCGAAATGAAATGAAAATGAAATTAAATGAAATGAAATGAAATATATTATTAATAACAATTGTTACAAGTCGTGGTACAATATTGAGCTTTCAATAGTTTTAAGTACAATTAATTACAGTTTTTTGTATTAGGTATATGCCAATAACTACATATCGTATTCGAAGATTTTTATATGTCACACTATATTTTATAGCTTTACAAAATTATTGGTAGACTAAAGAACTCGTCATATGAATAAAATGACTCCTGCGTCAACCACTTTTTCAGCCTAACCTTGAATGCTGCGGTGGAAGTTGCATCCCGTACAGAGTCCGGCAGGCGATTGTAAATAGAGGGGCCTGCATAGTACACGGATCTCTCAGACTTGGCAAGTCTGTGTGAGTCAGCGATCAGCCTGTTGGGGTGTCTATTACTGCGCAGGTTGTAGTTGGTGTTAATGCTCTCTCTGCGCTTGAACATATCCAAGTTCTCGTGTGTGAACACTGAGACCTGACCTCGATTCCACAACGATCACCTTTGGCACTTCATTAGTTGCTATTTCAACGGAATCTTATCAGAATCTGTTATATACTTTTGTACTTACTTTTAAGTACATAATTGAGGAATTCCATAAGTCATCTGTGGTCTTCATCATCAATTCCACTCCACCAAATTTATGATTTCCGGGTAATACACGAGTAATAATAGAAAATAGCAAAATCACTACACGCGTGCCTAATATAATTGAGGAGTTCCCTCAATTCCTCATGGATCCCATCATCCAACTGAATTTTTGAAAAAAATGGGACCCATCTGGAAGCATATACTTACCAACAAAAAAAAATTACGAATCGGCTCATCGATGACGGAGTTCTGAGGTAACAAACATAGAATAATAATAAGCCCGCGGAGACAGCTTGTGGCGAGCTGAAGGTGAGTGGCGACACCGCGGACCCCTAACCTCCAGAGGGCCCGAGTGATCTGGCCCTCACCTCTGTGCTTGCCTTAACCGGCCGGCCAGAGTGGAGTCGCAAGAGCGGAACCTATGCTCCAGGTTGGAAGTGTAAAATGTCATAACGCCGGCGGCCCTTGAACGGATTACCGGGATCTGGCGCACCGCAGACTCACCTCTCGACAACCTCACAGCCGCTTAGACGTGTTGCTCCATTGTCGCACTGTGCGTGCGACTGTTTGTGGGGCCCACTTAACGAGTTGGCGAGTCACCGCCTGCCTTTTCATAATTTTGAGACTTATTGTCACGGCAGGTGTCCGCTAGTCTCCTCCCATAACCCATTGTCCAGACCATCCACCATTCAACCCAATAACCTTAGTTTCCATCGCAGCACAGTGTTGCACTGCAATAGTCTTTGCACCTGGCGGGGACCATCACCGGGTGTATCATGTTGTGCGCTCGGAGATGGTATCCGCCATGTGCATCCCTCACTTTATATTATATTTGTTTTAAAGGGCCTCTGCGCTGTTGGCTTCGGCCCCACGCATGCCTTCCAAAAGTCCGGGACCCCATGGTCCCTACCATGGGGTCCCGGACCCCTAACATCTACCCTCGAGCAACAGCTCTTGCGACTCCACTCTGGACGGCCAGTAAAGGCAAGCCAGAGGCAGGAGGCCTGTCCAACCATCCACCCGGTCGGCTCAACCTGACCACAGGACACCCCCAGGAGTATTATTATTATGTGTAATTCTAACATAGTTTTGTAAGTCCCAATTGTTACTAACACTATTATGGATCTCGGTCTGAATTAAACAATTTTTATTTTATTTTATTATTTTTATTTTATTATTATTACTAGCTAGGGAGCTAGGGAGATATGAAAAAAACAGAATAATTGATAACGAGTTAGCTATATGTTTAAAGTCCAGTGCCACCTCTCTACCCCCCAGCTCTCTGACCGGTGTTGCCCTTCGGCCATTTTTTAATGTCGCTATTAATAGGGGCCATCTAGCAATTGTCGAGTCACCGTCTGCCAGAGATAAAAAGTGAGACAGTTTTATTAGGCAGGCGTCCGATGTTTCATCCAATAGCCCAGCCACTAGTCCATCATTTTAACCCAATAACCAGTTTCATTTAGATTCCATCAACCATCAATAGGCCCTATACACCCCAGTGGGTGCTGTCTCTGTGTGCGTCCCATGACATGGGCAGGGACAGCATCCGCTCGGTGTACTCCTTGCATTTCATTAAATTGTCAAAAGGGCCTCTAAGTGTGGGCTCGGTTGGTACTTTGTACCTAGCTCCACGCACGCCTCCCAAAGGTCCGGGACATCATTGTCCCGTGAGCGGGAAAGACATAATAATAACAGATGAACCAGGTTCCATGAAGGAGCGCTTCGTTTGTGAAGGAGCACTTCTTTTGTCGCCTGACAAAAGTACTTAATAGTCTTATGAGATTGTACATCTCGCGGAAGTGTGGAGGTCGCGGCTTTTTAAATGCCAAAGACCTCCACAACCGCGAGGTGTGCAGTCTCAGGGATTATTTCCTCAACAACGAGTGTGGGATGCATCGCGACGTAGTAGCAGCAGACGGAAACTTCACCCCGCTCTCCTTGGCAAACGAAAACTGGCGCAGACTTAAAGTAATGAGCGCCGAGGACCGCAGGTCGATGTGGAGGAGCAAGGCGCTACACGGGCGGTTCTACAAGGCCCTCACAGGGCCCGATGTAGAATTGCTCGCGTCGGTGAACTGGCTACGTTTCGGGGATCTTTTCGGGGAAACCGAACGTTTTGTCTATGCAATTGCGGACGAAGTTATTATGACGAACAATTACCGGAGGCATATCCTGAATGACGGTACGGTCGACATTTGTCGGGCATGCCGCCGTCCCGGGGAGTCACTCAGGCATATTAAATATCTCCGGTTGTGGTCATCTTGCTAACGGCGAGTACTTGCACAGACATAACGTTGTAGCCAGAATTATTCACCAGCAACTTGCTCTTCTATACGGTCTTGTGGTCTCCGAAGTGCCTTACTATAAGTACACACCTGCGCCAGTTCTCGAAAATGGTCGTGCCACGCTCTATTGGGATCGATCTGCCATCACAGACAGGACTATTCTAGCCAGTAGGCCTGATATCGTGCTGACAGATCGATCGAAACGCCAGGCAGTGCTCGTCGACATCACCATCCCCCATGACGAGAACCTCTTGAAGGCCGAGAAGGACAAAGCCAGCAAGTACCTAGACCTGGCTCACGAGGTAACCGTCATGTGGGATGTTCAGTCGACGATCATCGTCCCGATAGTCGTTTCGGCGAACGGTTTAATAGCGAAGAGTCTCGACCATCACCTCAAGAGACTCTCGCTAGATGGCTGGATCAAGGGCCAGATACAGAAGGCGGTACTCTTGGATACTGCGTGGATAGTCAGGAGATTCCTGTCTCTGTCGCCCTGACCACCGGCAGCTTAGGCCCCGCCTCGCTGCCGGCGGTGCCCTAGGTTAGGTTTTCATAATGATTTTATGTTTTGTATGAATTGTTTTATATTTTAGTTTTTATATAATTATTGTAAAAACCTAGCCTAAGACGAAATATAAATAAAGAGAATAATAATAATAAAAAAAAAATACAACCTAATTGAGAACCTCCTCCTTTTTTTGAAATCGGGTAAAAATACATTGAACTTATTATTATTATTATAAGTTGCGCTCAATTGTAAACCGGTTGTACGCAGCACACATGATTGATGCACCGCGGCGCCGATACGAGTCCGCTGAAGACCGCTTAAGTTTATTATAGCGACGTGTGTCTAGGCGAGTGTGTCAAATTGGACGAGTGTATGAATTTAGTTTAAACTATATGTCAACTGATTCGAGAACGCCAATTTATTTACGACCGGTTAGCCTAGAGGGTAGTGACGCTGCCTACGAAGCTGAATGTCCAGGGTTCGAATCCCGGTACGGGCAAATATTTGTGTGATGAACATGAATATTTCTCTCTGAGTCTTCGATGTTGTCTACGTATTAAAGTATTTATATCTATTAAATATAACGTCGACTAGTACCCATAACACAAGCCTTATTTAGCTTACTATTGGACTAGTTTCTATTTGTGTATTGTCGCCTAATATTTATTTAAATATCTATTGTGCAGACGCCTATTAACATCACAATAACACTATGTGATAGCGTTGCACAAATGCTTATACAAACTACAAAATATTGTGCGACACAGTGTTGCCATGAGCGTAAAATTAAATAGAAGACACGCCGTTCTGGCGACGTTCCAAGCGGAGATGCAATTGCGTATACAGGGTGGAAAATACGTGGTGTACTTAGTGTTGCGAAAATCAAATGTTGTGTGTGTTTTTATGCTGCAGGCTTGGTATTGCCAAGATATGTACTCGTATTGCCCTGCGTATTGAAAAGAGCGCAAGCATACCCGCGTATAGCCTATAAGCCTCTAACCATTTTCAAAGTCATTCTGCACGCAGTTGAAGGAATCTTTAAAATAGTAAGCGGTTCCAGAGTTCACCAATTACGTAAAAACTTACAGTCTCGCAAACTTTTCCTCTTTATAATATTAGTATAGATTGGTGGGAAACTAGCGCACGGTCCTGCCTGATGGTAAATGGTCACCGTCGCCTATGGACGCCTGACACTCTAGGGAAGGGAATTAATTTTTGCTTAGAACTTGCATACCCTCGGAAAAACCACGTTAATTCCATAGTCAGAGAGGTCGCGGGAGGATTCCCTATGATCTCTGGATGTGTTGTAAGTTGTAAGCCAGAGTTTCATTTGACCTGATTTGTATTTAGCCTGAAACCTACAATTAGATTTCAACTGAGACCGAGGCTCGTATTGATTTAAGAGGGAAGTACTTATAGCTAGCAGCCCGCGACTAATGAGGTACTTTTTATATGAAATTTCCATTTCGGAAGAACATGTTTTCCACTAACTAAATCTTAACAAATCACGTTGATTTTGATGTCGATCGCTTCAGCATAATAATATCTAGGTAATCTAGGTATCTAGGTAATAATAGGTTACGCTTAAAAAAAAAAATTGTGCCTATAAATTTTAATTTTGAAAATAGGAAAACCTATCCACCTAGTCTATCATTGTATCAATAACGTACTAAAAATCATTGAGATTGGAAAATATTTAGAAGTGGAAAATCATTTTACGTCGCACCTGGCCATAATGTGAGAAAATTCGCATTATGGCCAAATGGAGACGTAAAATTGTGTACTCACCACGGGCAATAAAAAAGAAAGCCCTCTATCGCATCTTTACAACCCTCGCCTGCGGCTCGGGTCACAAATACCTGCGATTTCGGGCTATCTTTCTTTTACAGTCCTTGGTAAATAATGTACTATTCTCTTTTTGTATGGACGAGTACGTAGTATTCCAAAGGTACTCGTATACTTCCCTCTGAAAAAAATACTGAGGCTTGTGGTGAATGGAAATTTGTTTCTTAAAGGTACAAGTACTTAGTACTTTCTTTCTTTGTTAGTTTATTTTAATATTGTGTTTATGTTTGGTTGTATTGCATATTTAATGTAAATATGACGCTCTTATCGCTCGGGTCTTAAGCGATGTATTTTTCCTTTTAGCGATAATTTTGTCTGTTTTGGAAAAATGCAGCATCAAAGTTGAATCATAAAATTTTGCGCATTCTCTTTGATATTTGACTAACATTATGAAATTCCTTGCAGATGTAGATAGGATAGCCCGGGCCACCCTGTATAAAAGGACTGTTCGGCTATATGTTATGCGGGATAAAGTAGTCGGCTCTCGTACACGGCACGCCGCGCCGCACGGCCGCGGACCGAGAGATACGAGAAATCTTTATTGGCCGAATATTCCAGAGCATATGTTCCGCAAGCTCTTAATTCAAGAAAATAGGCTAAAATATTATGAATGCATATTTATATATTTCATTAACAACATGCATTGTAAATTGTGTTGAAAAAGTTTATATATGTAGCCTTATTAAAAAACAAAACACAGTTACAAATTAGACTTTCGTCACCGAAATTCAGTTTAATACGTAGTGCAAAGGTACAGACGCCAACACAGTTAACTGACCAACTGATTTATATAGAACCTTATTACAATGCACATAAAGTGCACGGATAGTCAGTTCGCTGTGTTGTCGATAGTAAAAATGGAAAAAAGGCAGATTATATTAATTTTATTTTTTAACAAAATCTAAGTGGGACACTTATCCCTCAATCAAAAAAATCTACGGCCCCTATTTATCAATAGTTCTTAGTAAGAACAACGATTATACGAAAAGAACATTAGGATTAAATTAAAATATATTTTTTTAAGCCACCCATGAGGCGTTTCTCTTGGTCTTATGTTATTTATGTTTTTTGCTGGTGTAATTTTGTGGTTTTGAATATGTTTTGATTTTTTTCTTTTTTTCTTGTGATTTTGATAAGTATGTGTGCGTTTCGTCACTGTGCCGTGGTATCACCTAATGGTCACAACGGAAGACCAGCGCTGGCTCTGCCAGCATTACGCTGAGTTGTGACCATTTCGTGACAAATTGCAGAAGTTTAATGTCACTGTCTGTAAATTGTCTTGTATTTTGTCATGAATAAATCTATCTTTCTTTCTTTCTTTCAAATAGCACATTCGATAATAATGCCAGGAAAACCGCTTGAAACTCTCTTGTTTGAGATTAAATCAAATATACAACTAAAGATATACAACTAAAACCCAGCGGTGTTTATAGGTATACACATGTATGCGATACCGAGAGTGGTAATTTTATTAGCAATTCAATCACCATCATCATATCAGGCGAATGGCTTCCACTGCTGGACATACCTGTAAGCCTCCCCCAATGAGCGCCGAAATGACCAAACCTGCGCTAGCCGCATCAAGCCGACGCCCACGACCATTACCAGAGTGGTGATCACGTAACGTTTCGAACGCACGTTAGGACAACTCAACTGTCATTTTCTCATACAAAAAGTGACATTTAGATCTACCTGACGTACGTGTTACCGACCTGCAGGTCATCAGGCCACCTTGAGGAGCGTCTACCCACGCTGCGCTTCCTGGTACATAGCAAATTAAATACATATTCGATGTTAGCTTTACCGGAATAGATGTCCGGTACGTTCACCGATAAAGCGAACACACACGAGACGATGCAATTGAGAAACTAAGTAAAAGTATTGCCGTAGGTATAATAGTATTATATTATTCAATTCCCAACTGGATTGCAATGGAAATTGTATACGTATTATTTAATTTTACAAGCGTTGACGCTCTTACACATTTCATTGCGCATGAGTGGAGGCGGGATGCAACGAATATGTAAAATAAAATACGGATGAAATTGTGGTCGAAAAATGCAGACTACGTTTACACTGTCATAAAATTTTAGTATGGAAATAAATGTTAACTGGCTCCAGAATATACACGGTAAATTACTTCTCTTACATGAAATTTAGTATAAAGATACCATGCAGTTGTGATACCGTTAATATATTATGCTAGAGTGTTTTACTGAAATTCAGCACTGATCTCGAGGTTATGTATTTAATCGTTGTCCCATTTGGCCACGTCACCTCCATACAGTATGATTATGAAATAAGTATGAATTCAAAGGCAATTTCGAGCAGATTTGGCTCTACGAAGTCAATTATTAAAATAATTTCGTTCATTTATTTTAACACATTCACTGCCAAGAATTGCTACGCGCTACGCTCGTAGCCGATCCCGTGGTTTTCCCGCTAAGCAGCGGAAATCACCTACGATTTGGCCCCCGCTAGGTGGGATTCAGTGAATTGGTTAAAGAGCGTGTTCATACAGTTGTCAATCAAAAAATTGTCTAAATGGGAACCATTTATTTCGGTTAAATATGTTTTATTTTTATAAAGAACCGTTCCGGAAAAGGTATCTTTTAACACTCTTTCTTGGCTTCCATTGTAGTTTGATTGGAATACCTGCCTACAAAGTGACGCTGTTGAACCACTTGATATCACGTTTACAATTAGAATGAATACGGTTATCAACCCATTCAACGCCAATAAATGCAACTTGTGCTGCTACGCCATAGGGCAAAGCAGCATTTTCCGCTTCGTAGCAGATTTCACTTGTAGGTACCTACATCTCGTAGAATGTGAGTTATTGGCCTTAAATGGATAAACTAGTCCTTATCCACTAAGAGCGGGTTGTACCAACGTACGGCTACAGACCGATCAACGTTAAATATGGCGCCGGCAGCTGTCAACCCATAGAGACTTGTCAAACTTGACATACATTCCGATTTTGACGAACACCGCTTACGATTACAGACGGTTTGGTGCAACCCACCCTAAGTCTGATGCACACATGGCCGTTAACCCATTCAGGGCCCATGACGACACATATGCGTCAGACCGCCGTAGTCGCTTTCCTTTCTACATACGAGAAAAACCACGGGATCGGCTACGAGCGTAGCGCGTAGCGATTCTGGGCAATGAGTGTGTTAAGGGTGCCTTTCGTATCGCATAATGTTGATCGTCCTAAAAATTTTTGGCCGAGAATGTTTGGCATAATGTTGAGTGGCATACTACTTATTTAGCCTATTCATTTTTGCGCATACACATTTAAAAGTTCTAAAGTATGTTTATCCTAATATTGATTACTCTAACATCGAATTACCTAAAAAGTAATAGGCCTAATTTTCATTGTCATAGTAATTATTTTGCCTATTATTAAATTAGCTAAAACTACACCACCTATACTTTTTTTTTCCTAAATATTATACTATTTTTAAACTCTGAGCAGACCCGACCTACATCTAAATAAATAAGATAGAAGAAGATATAATAAGATAGGTAAGTCAGTTTCCTTTTGTCCCTAAGAGCAGAAGTAGGGGCCCCGCGAAGCGCGGCTCCGTCGACATGAGGGCGGGTCATAGGTTATTCAAGTATTAGGCAATTCTCAGCAGAGACAATCTTAGAGGTAGATACATCATTTAGATAGGTTCGTTAGTTGCCTTTTGTCCCTCAGAGCAGAAATTGACACAGCGGGGTGGCGTCGACTCGCCGCACGGCTATCAAACAAGACACACAAGCGAACTCTTTTTTAGGTCGGTTAGGTTAGGGTTCACTTGTGTCCCTCAGAGCAGAAATAGGGGCCCCGCGAAGCGGGGCTCCGTCGACATGCGGGCGGGTCATAAGTAATTTAATTCTGACCAGATCCAACCTGCATATAGATTCGGACAGTAAATATTTAGGACAATATGCATATAATATGCGTAACAAAATGTATGCACAACATTTTTAGAACATTAAATATTAGTAACATCAAAGTTATGCACATCAATCATTCTAAAAAAAAACTTCGACACAATAAACATTCGGACAATAAATATTTAGGACAATCGATATTAGGAACAACAAATTCGGCAAATAAAAAATATTCACAACAATGTTTATGCCATACGTTATTCGGCATAAAGTTGGTATGCGACAAAATAGTAGGACCAACAATTTTATGCCACCCGATATATGTAGACCCGGCGGTTAACGATATAATCTCAAAACAATACCCAAAAAAGTTATTTGGTAAGCTTTATACAACAGTACACAAAACGAAGAACATTTGTGTGGCTCTTACTACAATGAGATAAGGTGTATTAATGGTTACTCGTGTATCTTGCTTTGTTCACGTAAAAGCGGACGCGAGAGCGAATTAAGTGAGTCTGTGTTCACATCGAACACCAGACCACCGTGCAATCAGTATGAATTTTTAACACTTGAGCGGGTTAAATATTCATACTGATTGCACTTACCTGGCACCGCAGCGGTTTGCTTCTCTACTAGTTCTCACTCTAATAATCCTATTAAGTTTACTATTTAAGAAAAAAATGCATTCGATCAAATGAAGCGTTTAGGACTAAACTAGTCTAACAAGGGAGAACCGTGAACAAAAACTAGACAGAACACAAGAAAGCTATGATGGATCGGTGCGTAATAAATCGTTAGACCGCAATATCAAGCACAACCGGCCACATCTGTTACGTTCCTTTACTTCTTGACGAGCTGTTGTTCGGGAAATCGAACTGTCTATTTAGCAGTCTTTTGTTTCTCTGTTTTCTAGGTTCATATTCCCGATTTAAAGTACGTTTTATTCTGATTTTAAATAGCCTTCAGTCAAAAAAAATATTTGTGGCACAAGCTTTTATTGCCGACTGTACTTTTCTGTATACCATCATCATCAGATCAGCTCGATGGTACCATAATATTGAATTGTCATCCAAACTATACTTATACCCAAAATTTCAGCTCAATCGGTCACCGGAAAGTGGGTCAAATTTTGGGTGGGATTACAGACAGACAGACAACGGGACAGGTGAATTAGTTTCACTGTTTCAAAAGCTTATAAAAATTCTAATTAAATAATTCCGTCGAAGATAGCAGAAAAATCGCAGATAAAATCTCGCCCCTGTAGCACTACCACGAAAGTCGAATATTAAAGATCGTATAAATAAATAAATAAATAAATATTAGGGGACAATCTAACACAAATCGACCTAGTCCCATAGTAAGCTCATTAAGGCTTGTGTTATGGGTACTAGACGACGATATATATAATATATATAAATACTTAAATACATGGAAAACTTCCATTACTCAGAAACAAATATTCATGCTCATCACACAAATATTTGCCCTTACCGGGATTCGAACCCAGGACCTTCAGCTTCGTAGGCAGCGTCACTACCCACTAGGCTAACCGGTCGTCAATTATCATGTTCTTGCTCAAATATGACAATGGCGATAGAGATGGATGTACTCGTAACCTGACTTCGAATATAATTTTTCTTGTTGTGTAACAGAAGTTTTGGACAGAGGTTCAATTTGAAATGCTTGTAAAACGTTAAACTAAAAGCTCGCTATAGCGAACCTATAGGTTTACTTCACCCACTATAGTTAGAGCAATGACGCGTAGTTTCAGTGTCCGAGAGGCAACCGGATGGCTCGCGGTATTTCAGCTCCCGAAGCGTTGTGGAACCTCCCTGTGCAACCCAAACTGAGCTAACTTGAACTGAGGCGGATATTGGAGGGGGGAAAAAAAAATTGTCGCCAGGTATTCGAGTTAGACCAGCATATCATTATATAACAGCGTACACACTTTCAGTCAGCCGCTGTTTCAATCGGCTTCCTCGTGACAATTTATGGTTTTCATTTTTTTTTTTCAATTTCCGCCCCAGCTCAAGTTGGCTCAGTTCGGGTTGCACAGGGCGGTTCCACAACACTTCGGGAGCTCAAATACCGCGAGCCATCCGGTTGCCTCTTGGACACACCATATGCAACGGTTGACTTACGTCTTTGTCGCGGGACATTTTTCGAACCAATACGTGGCTCTAAGTCCGCGAGTGACCCATTTCATTATATTTTCATATCTCTGTCTGTGACTCACGAAAGTTTTCTATATAAAAGAGCAAATAGGGTCGTAGATGAGCTCGATCGGCCCATTTAACCCTTTGGACGCCATGCGTCACGTACGAATCACACCTATGCCAAGTAATTTTGCATGAGTGTGAATATGAACTAAGGTTCAAGGTATTCTTGGCACACTACGCAATGCATTTAGGTGTTCTTGGCGTCTAAAGGGTAAAAAAAAAGCAAGTTGCATAACTAACATACCTTTACCTTTATAACGTAACAAAATATTCAATTAAATAGTTTTGTTTCGTGTTATTTTTAACGAGGAAGTTATCCCGATCATCCTGTCGGGGGCTACAGACGAAGATGGTTTATTTTTCCATTATATTCTTTCTCTCTGTATAACACACTTCTTCTTCGTTTAACATACTTCTAGTTTCAAAGCAGCCTATGGCCAACGGCTCCTCATTCATCCGACTTGTGGACTCTGCTCTGTGGTACATTTCCGAATTAAGGAAGTGATTAAAGACTGCACTGCATTTAATTTTTAACACTGGAAGGTACTCACAACCATTAATATTCTCATCAATTTTCAAAATCCTAACCATTTTAACTCACACCTTATTTCTTTTATCTCACAATTTCATATGTATTTCGCATATTCAAGTTCTGCTCGTGAAATGTGGATAATAATGTATTTCATAATACGACAAGCCATTATGGACGGTACCTACACTAGGGGTGACCTATTTGTCCTGATATAGGGGTATTATATTCGAATGACATTTGTACATTTCAAATTACGGGGAAATATTTAAAATTGTACTGGTCGGTGGGACGCGTTTTGTATTTATAGACGACCACTTTAACCTAGTTGATAGTGACACTGTCACGAAGCTGGAGCTCCTGGGTTCGAATCCCGGTAAGGGTATTTATTTGTGTGATCAGCACGAATATTTGTTCCTGTGTCACGGATGTTTTATATAAGTATTTATTTATCTACCTATACATAAGTATGTATATCGTCGCCTAGTACCCATAGTGCAAGCTTTGCTTAGTTTGGGACTAGGTCGATTTGTGTAAGATTATCCCAACATTGCACATATTTATTTGTTTATTTATTTATTTCGTTTAGCACGTTTTGCTAGACAATTCTCACTTGCCTCTTCAGGTAGACCCGGCTCTGGCGCTCCGTGGTAACAATAGGCATGCGGCCTCATGTTCAAATTGATAACGTAGTGATGCTAAATGGATAGTAAACCATCAAATTATCGTAATAAAGTATAAATTATAAAATATAATTAATATCATAAAAAGATAATATGAACCTTGAAAGTTTAGAAAAAATATGCATTTTTTTTATTGTCCAAGAGTAAATTAAAAGCTAGCAATAGAATCCTTACGCTTTTTAGAAACAAAATTGTATGACAACTATGTACTTAAACGCAGTATTTCGCGACCGAAACAACAATTTACCTGATTTTCCATACTACGATTAGTACAAATATACAAATGTGACGTCACACTTGTATAGACACACAGTATGAAGCGTTTCGCGCTGCCGCCAGCGAGGTCAATCTTTATCTCAATTTTTTAGGTATTTATGTTCTTTAATTGTAGTTGCTCCCATACAAACATTTGTTCCTCTCTAAAAACTGGTTCGAATGACGCCACAAAAAAATCTTAATCATCATCCCTATTATCTGATCGTGGTTGACAGTGACACTCATGGTTGCGCGGCAAGCACATATTTTTTATAAAAGTCGTCGCATATATTTTTATTTTATGATTTTAATTATATTTTGTAATTTACAGTATTTGTAATAATTTGATGGTTTACTATCAAAATAGCAATACTACGTTATACATTTAAATATGAGGAAAGTACGCAATTGCTACAATGACGCGCAAATGTGACGACCCTAAGTAGACGAAAGAGCACGTGCGATGCGACAGAGCGGGACGCTTGTCCACCAGTAAGCCCCTGACTAAAACGAGCTCGGGTTGCAAATGTGAAACTAATATCATATCAATACTCGAGTAAAATAGACATTGCGGGGTGTAGAATATTCCACATGCGAGCAGCTGTATAGGAGTGAGCCATTTCATACAGCGAGCAGGATTTGAATGAATTGTATGGATTGTCGGAATGGTCTGACGTTGGCAGCTTTGCAAGGATATTAGAGTGCGAGGAGCATTATGGAAAATGTACATTAAATTGTGTTAGGAAATACTTGGTTTGAGAACTTTATGAAAGCAAATTTTACCTACGAAAATCTTAATGCTGTCACGATTTTGATTGATTAGATCCAAATTGCCAGGTCGAAATTGTTGTTTGATTTTTATTTCAATTGATTTTTTGACTTTTTGAAAGCTTTTGGATATAAAATTTGCAATTAAATTACACGTTGTGCTGTTTAGGGCAGATAATCAAAACCCCAACAACAAAGCAATAAAATAGGTATTATGATATGATTGTAATTGTTGTTTATAATACAAGTTCTCATAGACGAATTAAAACGCATACTTTTGACATAGTTATCTGTGTGAGAACATAATTTACAGTAGATACATATGGTGCTACTTTCCCGCACTAGTGCGGAAAGAGCACTTTCCATGCATATGTCGAAACTTTAAAGAGCCATATGTACAGTAAAACGTTGTACGATACACGTGCGAATAGATAATTCGCAACCCGTGTCGATTTAAAAAACTCCCTTCGGTCGTGTTTTAATTTATCACCACTCGTTGCGAATTTCCTATTTTCGGCACTTGTATCGTATTAGTACATTGTGATAGAAGTGAGGTATGTTGATAATTACAACAGAGGCGGAATTATCACGCGAGCCGCAGGTGAGCGTGATAAGAGAGCCGAGGATGTAATTATCAAAGCTCACGCGTTTCATACGTCGTTTTTCAACACATTTTGCGAGGAAAAAATCCTTTTCATAAGATGAAAATTTTATAGGCCTGCCAAGTTATTTTCTTTACTTATTGATGTCAACAGGTTTTTACTCACATCTTGTATACATCGCCAAGAATGTCCAGTGGCGTCCATTCTATTTATCACTTTTCTAGTCACCACGAGTCAACATTTTTGTTAATAACGAAACACGCATTAACAATGTTTACAAATATCTGTGAAATAACCTATAATGGCGCGCAACAGTTTTTTTTCGTAAAGATTGCGCAGTGCGCGCATTAGATGAAATCTCTAAACAGCCAATACAAAATAAAATAAATATATTTGTTTGAAAATGTTATCTTTATTAATTCATGTAAAATGTTATCAAAAGTGAATAGTTTTACTAAATTAAACGTTTATATATCATATCCAAAAAGAAATAGTCAATTAATTAACAAAAAGGATTTAATTTCTTTAGTCGAGTAAGAATCCATTTGCAGAGAATTAAAAAAAAAGCTGCATATTCTGTACAACCCGGTTAATTTAAGAATCCACCGCATGCATGCATACATCTTGCTGCAAGGTGCCAACGTGACTTAGTCGGGATATAACCATAACACACAAGTGTCGTAATGTTATACAACACGCGTGTTTAATAGCCAGGATTATGAGCCTAAAAGCGACACAATAAGAGGTACGCTATGAGCAATTGTGTTGAAAATAACTACTACAATGCATGTGCTCGAAAAGAGCGTTTTCCAAGCACCCAAATCGTGCGGAAAGTGCCACTTTTTACTTTTTAGTTCCGTCGACAGCCCGACGCAAAGAGTTTTTATTACTTTACACTTTTTCTTTCATATAAAAGGTACATTAATACTAATAATGTATAAAATATTTTATAAATCTTTTTGAATTTTGAATTAGGTCACTATATTTTTTAAATATTCACTTAATGTGTTTGGCTGAACGCATATCTTTCTTATGCCTTTTGCGATACGACAGTATGGCGATTTGCACATGCGCATATGTTGCCCGCGCATGTATTTAAAACTAAAAAGCCCGCCATTGTTGTGATTGTTGTTTACTTTGGAGTTGTTTTATGTAAATATGTTAAAAATGTCGAGTGAAAGTGACTAATCAATAATAATAATGATTTATTGCGTTTCAATAGTGTCAGTATGTTTCTTAGGACTACGACGGTACAGCGTCTTATTGTTGTGGAATACGAGTATATTGAGTTGCACGCTCAAAAATGACACTCGTCGGAAATCACATACTTTCCACACTTGTAGCATAAATAACTATACCAACTTTATTACTCGGTGAAATTATTTGACACTGGTGCCGACTGACAAATAATAAATACGTAGCACACCTTCGTTTAGTCCATCTTGCATTTGGCGTACGTAGGTACTGCGGCCTAAACCCAATGTTAGCAACGAATGCGACGATCCTTCACTACATAGTACAGTCAGCGTCATATAGTTAGTAGCTGCCAGTGTAGCCAAATATTTCGTAACACACCCTTATTCTTACAGTAATAAAGACGTGTACTGAAATATTTGACTACCTTGGCTGCTACTAACTATATGACGCTGACTGTACATACTCGTAGTATAAAACAAAGTCGCTTCCCGCTGTCCGTCCCTATGCATGCTTACGCAACGGATTTTGTTGCGGTTTTTTTTAGTAGATAAAGTGATTCAAGAGGAAGGTTTATATGTATAATATAGTACCCGTGCGAAGCCGGGGCGGGTCGTTTAACTTTATAGTTACCTACCTATTTCGAAGTATTGAGTATTCATACCTATTCAGTGAACGGTGAAATTCGGTAAAAAGAAAACGACTGCTACGCTAACGATGCCTTCGAATGTTATTCGATGCGTGAAATTAAACTGTAACAATCCAATTGCCATTGACACTATCCTGAAAATGAACTGTTTGGGAGACAAGTTTCGGACGAGGAGTTTAATTATCCGACTGCTGAATACATATTTTATTTTATTTATTTATTTATTTAAATCAGGCAACAAGGCCCATATTACAAATACCTTAAAGACTAACATACATATCAATATAAACTTGTTTAGAACCACAAAACACACAATTACTGCGATGTGTTGCGCAATTTCGTGGTGTCAGGTAACCGACCGCGAAAACGTCGGAACTTGACTCCCTTCGGCCCAAATTGTTCCTTAGTGGAGGTCGACAGATGGTCTGTTGGAACTCTGAGCACAAAGGAATTAAAATTCACGTCATGGCGAGACTCCAACCTCACGACCCTCAGAATGAATCCGGTGTTCACGCGCACATACTCCACTACGGGACACGTACCTACAGCTGCGTCGAAGGTGTAGCAGGACGCAGCAGGTGGCTTGGTCCAGTCGGTGCGGTACCGCACAGATTCCGACAAGTAGGATTCTTCTTTTCCTCCACCTTGTCGCGTCGCGACTTCTTCTGAGTCGTATGTGGCAGATCCTTGCGAAAGTTGCGAATGTCATCACACGCGTTCTGCACCCCTTTTTTCGACCGCTGCTTAAGTTTTGCAGTCATCGGTAAAGCGGCAGTATTAAGTAAGTTGTGGGGTCAACGTACTTTCGCATGACGTGCGCGTCTCCAGCAGCGAAGACAGGCGGGCGGCGGGGCGCGGGGCCGCGGCTGCTTGCTCAGCAACCGGCGACGCATCCAATTTCGCGGACTTTACACCGCCGGTGGACACATTCCGCGCACTGTGCGTGACACATGACTATGTTAGAAGTATTGGTTGACCTACATTCCGAATTAGCTTCACGTAATAACAGTAATTTGGAAAGTAACTCACTGATGGTATTGTTCGATACCTCTAACTTGGCCTGCATTTTAGCCAGACTATCCTAGTAGTTAGATATTGAGAGTTCTGGACCAGTTGTTTGGGATAGAATTACCACTGCTCGTGTCGCCCTGCTCCACTCACGGACGTGGTAATTCTATCCCAAACTACTGGTCCACAACTCTCAATCTCATATTTGAAAAATGCCTAATCGCATATTGAAGCATCTCTACAATCGCTTATTTAGGATTGTTAAAGTTGCTTCTAATTTATTTTATCCTGATTGATATCCAGATCTCTGTTTAGCACCCTAAAACTAAAATTAAAATTAACGAATATATATCAAAAGCTTGTCAAAATATGTTATTTATAAAAAGCCCTTCAAGTAAATTACACGTGTCTATTGGATACACAACATGAAGTTTGTAAAACAACCTCAGAGATTACACTTGGATGTCGTTTGTTCTGCTCAAAAGAAACGCTATTTTCGACATGGTAAACTTTTACCTGACACTATTCGTTGTATAGTTTGCGGTCCATCTAACTGCGGTAAAACAAATTTAATTGTCGGCTTGCTGTTACACGAACAAGGTCTACGCTTTCAAAATGTTTACATTTACTCCAAAACTCTTTTCCAACCAATGTATCAATTTTTAGAACAAGTTTTAAAATTAATTCCTTCAGTTTTGTTTCAAAAATACAGTGAAAATGATGAAGTGCTAAGTCCACATATGGCTAATATTAATTCAATTATGATATTTGATGATGTGGCATGTGAAAATCAGAACAATATACGAGATTACTTTGCTATGGGAAGACATAAAAATATAGATAGTTTCTATCTGAATCAAACTTATAGTAAAATACCTAAACAATTGATTAGAGATAATGCTAACTTAATCATACTGTTTAAACAAGATGACATTAATTTAAAGCACGTTTATGATGAACATGTAGGAAGCGATATGTCATGGGCTCAGTTTCGCGAAATATGTGGAAAAATATGGAACAAGCCTTATAGTTACTTAGTTATAAATAAAGATTGTCATAGAAATTCCGGATGTTATAGGAAAGGTTTTGACACGTTTATCTTGTTAGATTGACTCTTATTATACATAAAGTATGATTTTAACATAAAAACTTATTACTTAAAATGAAACCATCCGAGATGGACATAAAGCACGAAATTAACAATGAAAAACTTTTTAAACAAAAAGTACTTCGATCTGCTGAATCAGTAAAGAAGAAAGTTAAACTTATTCGAGATGCAAAAACTAATAATAATATTATGTTAGAAACCATGTTAAAACCCATAACAGATCCTCTAAATGAAATGGTTAAAAATGGAAATAATAATGACAACCTGAATTTGAACGAAACTGATTTGAGTAACGATAGATTTAAATGGAATAAGTCAGTAAAAACTTTGAAATATAGTCCATCTGAAGATGAAAAGCAAGAAACTTCCATCAATAAAACTTTACCGAGAAACTATAAATCCGGATCTGGTTCGGATGATACAGAAGAGGAATCAAATGACAGCAATATCTCTGCAGCAAATGATAATTTAAATCAGAGTGATTCTGATACATCAAATAACGTTTCTTTTAGAACGTCAGATTCGTTTTTAACTCCTCGCGACGACCCTGCATGGCAAAAACAATATCCTAATATGAATATTCCTTTTGGTTTACGTACAGAGCGTGGTAGGTTGATGCTCGGATCTCAACCAATTTATGTGAACGATGATGAACTTTTAATATGTGGTAAAAAATATAGTTTGACGCCTGGACTACATGAATTATTGTTTAAGAAATTACCTGATTTGAATGAAGTGACTGAATATGATAGACGCCTTTACAAAATATTACTATTGAAAACAAACGCACACAGACGTGATTTCAACCCAAATAAACCGATAAAAAGCAACAAGGGTATGAAATATTTATATGTCATAAAACCGCTTTTCAAACTAACCAAACATCGCTCCGTAAGTAATGAAATATACAAACGAGGCACCGGGCTGCCAACCATGAAAAAAGTAAAAAAAAATATTTCTTATGTATTTTGGGATGATCCAAACGAACTGGTAGAAAGATTAAAACTACTTATAGCTTCCCGCGATGCTGGTAATACGGGGTTGGACAACGAGATCATATCTATTATTGAAGAATTACGTGAAGCAGGTTTAGTAAACAATCATATATAAAAGATTAACTTAGATTTTTTCGAACAGTTTAAGTCTGACTTTCAAGTATAAAATATGAATATAGATAAATTCGGACACCACCTTCATAAACGCTTGCGTACTAGTGAAATTTCCGAACTCAAGTATAAGGCTTTGCTTCGTACAGAAGCAGGACATTTTGATTTACAATCTTTGAGACTAAAAGGAGTAGCGGAACCTTTATCACCCGATGATGTAGTAAATAAGCAGTATGTTGACAAATACATTCAAAACATGTACGAAAAGAAGTATATAGACTCCATATTTGACACTATAAATGCAAAAATTCATGATCTTGCTGCTCAGTTAAGACTAAACTTTTATACAAATAAGGAGATTGACAGTATTTTGAGGAATATTAGTAATGACAAAGGAACAAATAGTGAACGAGATTCATCGATCAGCGCGAAAAAACTTTAAGCGACGGTCAGTTCTACTAAAGGGAATCGATGATTTATGGCAAGCTGATTTAATTGATATACAAAAATTTCATACAGTTAACAAAGGATACAAGTATATATTAACTGTTATTGACACCTTTTTAAAATATGCATGGTGTGTATCTATTAAATCTAAAACGAAAACGGAAGTGAAAAATGCATTTGAATTAATTATAAAATCAACTAAGCGAAAACCTAAAAACTTACAGACCGACTTCGGAAAAGAGTTTTACAATAACGAATTTCATCAATACGTAAAATCCTTGAAGATAAATCATTACTCAACGTATTCAATCAAAAAGGCATCCATTGTGGAAAGGTTGATAAAAACACTTAAGTTCAGGTTATACAAATATTTCAGTTTGATTGGTAATTACAAATGGGTTGGAAAACCATTACATGATATTGTTAAATCTTATAATCAAACTGAACATCGCACAACAAAATTTAAACCTATCGATATTCATTTCGATAATGAAATTCAAGTATTAAAAAATATTAAAAAGACGCAATCCAATATGCGACAAAAATTGAATAAATTCAAAATAGGAGATTGTGTACGCATTAGCAAGTATAAAAGCGCCTTTGATAAGGGTTATACACCTAATTGGTCAACTGAACTTTTTACTATTAAACATGTGAATCAGACCAAACCTGTTACGTATCACATACAAGACCAACATAAAAAAGACATTCTCGGTACATTTTATGAAGAAGAACTTCTAAAAACTAACTACCCAGACGTTTACCTTGTAGAAAAAGTTATTAAAAAAAGAGGTAGAAAATTGTATGTTAAATGGTTAGGACTAAATGATAGCGAAAACAGTTGGATTGATAGAAACGCTGTTGTAAAGTAATATTTATATACTTTCTCTTCAATTAATGTGTTATTATATTACGGGATATGAAAGGAAGAGGTCTTTTAAACAGTGCTATTAACCATTTACCATTCGAACTGCATTTACCTGGTTATAACTATTGTGGGCCTGGTACAAAACTGCGCAAACGGTTACAACGAGGTGATAAAGGAATTAATGCTTTAGATAATGCATGCATGAAGCACGACATTGCCTACGATACATATACCGATCTAGCTGATAGACATTGTGCAGATTTAGAACTGTATAAAATGGCTAAACAAAGAAAAAAGGCGAAAGATGCAGGGAGGGGAGAAAAAATTGCTTCTTGGTTGGTCAGCAAAGTGATGAAATCTAAAATAAAAGCTGGTGCAGGAATAAAACCATTCAAACGTTTTGTGTCTAAAATACGTGCTGAATTAAAAAGGAAATCTAAGACAAAAGGTTCGATAATAGATCGAGCACTTGTTGCTGCAAAAAAACATTTTACTAAAGATCCTAGGATAAAGGTACCGCGTTTAATACCGATTCCGAAAACTGGTGGTTTCTTACCGCTAATACCTATTTTTGCTGGACTTTCTGCATTAGGATCATTAGCAGGTGGAGCTGCAGGAATTGCTAAAGCTGTAGGTGATTATAAAGCTGCAAGAAAAAACTTGACTGAATCAGAACGCCATAACAAGATGATGGAATCTATTGCACTAGGAAAGGGGTTACATATAAAACCGTACAGGCAGGGAAAAGGTTTTTGTATAAAAACTTCAAAAAACTAGATCAGAGGTTACCCAGACGCGCTCTTACGAATATTGATATTTTGAATCACTCTTCTGATATTCCTCATTTTCGTGGAGTTTATATGAGGGACAGTTTACCGAATAGTCCTAAAAATATCGAATGCGGGATTGTTAACTTAGATATTTCCGAAAATAATGGTACGCACTGGGTAGCCTATGTTAAAGACAACAATTATTGTGAATATTTCAATAGTTATGGTGACCTTTCACCCCCGTTAGAATTAAAGAGGTATTTAAAGAATTATGATATTAATTATAATTATAACACTTATCAAAGGTTTAACACGGTAAATTGTGGACACTTATGCTTAAGATACTTAAAAAATTATTGGTGTAACCGTTTAAATACTAAGGAACAATAAACAGATTGCCATTTACATCATGTCTTTCACTTTGTCTATAACTGGAAACTCTGCTACTCTAATAACGAATCATTCTCCCGCTTTACAACTAGATGGTGAATATGAATGCGGGCTGTTGTATATATCAACTTTTAATTCAATTCCCAATATAGACCATAGAAATAATAAATTCCATTACGGTAATAGCGAAGTAATTGCAATTCCTGAAGGTTCATACGAACTCCAAGATATTGAAGATTACCTTAAAAAACATGTTCAAGGATGCACATTTACACTAGCATGCAATAATAATACCTTGAAAACATCAATTTTGTGCACAAAAAATATTTATTTTGACAAAGAAAGTTCTATTGGTCGTTTACTCGGTTTCGGAGCGGAATCTATTCAAGCAAATATATTAACAGAATCTCCTTATCCTGTCTCCATTCTATCGACAACTATAGTCCGCATCGAATGTGATATAGTGAGTGGATCATTTGTTAACGGAAAACCTAGCCATATATTGTACGAGTTCGGACCGAATGTTCCACCTGGATACCGAATCATAGAAACGCCTAAAAACGTGATTTACTTTCCTGTTACTCAAAACAATTTAAGTTCAATTACCATTAGAATATTAGATGCTAATAATAATTTGGTTAATCTACGTGGTGAAGAAATTCAGATATATTTACACTTAAGAAAAAAATGATAGACTTCAATAAAACGTCAGTATCACTTCAAAACAATACTAGTACTCAACGAGCAATCAAGAAAATAAGACCTAAAGTGCAACTGACGAAGCAAAATAAATTATTTCTCCAAAGCTTGGGTCTATTAAAATGAGCATATTAAATCTAACAGAACCTTGCACTTTCGATAACTCCATCGAGAGTTTTGAATATCATTCCTATAAGCCGTACGTAACAAGTTTCAACTTCAACGATGAAATACGTATACCTATTAATCAGCAAGATCTTTATGTGCTACCAGCAGCAAGCTCTTTATACATAGAGGGTAATATTGGCGCATTCAACAGAACAACGAAGGCTGCGGTACAAACTATTCATTTTACAAATAACCCCATACTTCATTTATTTCAAGATATTCGATACGAGCTAAATGGAATCGAAATAGATAAAAATAAAAATGTAGGGGTTACAACTACTATGAAATCTCTTGTATCCATGACTGAACTCGAAGCATCGATGTCTAAATTATGGGGGTGGGATATCAACGGAACGAAAAATTCGAATGGAACATTTTCCGTGTCTGTTCCTTTAAACAAAATTCTTGGGTTTGCTGAGGATTATAACAAAATTATTATTAATTGCAAGCATGAACTTATTCTTCTAAGATCTAATACTAATTTAAACAGCGTTAAGCTAAATCAAGACGAATATATAGACCATTTTTCTATAACTAAAATAGTGTGGCGTATGCCTCATATTAAGGTATCTGATCGAGAAAGATTGAGCTTACTAAAAAATTTGGAAAGAGATCGTACTATTCAGATAGCATTTAGGAATTGGGATTTGTATGAATATCCACTCTTACCCGAAACTTCGAAACATTCTTGGGCTATCAAGACTTCATCTCAAATAGAAAAGCCGCGTTACATTTTAATTGGCTTGAAAACAGAACGTCACAAAGAGCCTGTTAAGGATATGACACACTTTGATCACTGCAATTTGAGAGATGTTAAAGTTTTTTTGAATTCAAGCTACTTCCCGTATGAAAGTTTTGACGTCAGTTTTTCAACACAAAAGTTTGCTATATTATACGAACAATATGCAAAATTTCAACAGTCTTATTATAACCGTCCTCAAGCCCCCTTACTAAGCCCGCAAGAGTTCAAAAGTATCGCTCCATTATTTGTTATCGACTGTTCTCGACAAAGCGAAACTTTGAAAACTGGTCCAGTGGATGTGCGCGTTGAATTCGAGTGTGAAACAAATATACCTAAGCAAACCACGGCTTATTGTCTAATTGTAAATGATAGTATTGTTGAATATAAGCCTCTGAGTGGTATTACGAAAAAGGTATCATAATGCAGCATATATTCGTTGATATTCAAGGGTTTAAAACAACAGAAAATGAATTTATTGTTAAAGAATTTGCATACAGCACGCTGGAATATACCCAAGTTTTTTTAATTAAACCTCCCTTTCCATTTTCTAAATTAACGGAAAGTGAAAAGAGGCAGACAAGATGGATAGAAAAACATTTGGGTATTTCGTGGTATGAGGGTTATGTAGATTATAGAGAATTTAAAAGAATAATTGCTAACCATATTAAAGACAAAACCATCTTTGTTAAAGGTATGGAGAAAATTAAATGGGTGAAGAACCTATGTTCAGACTGTACTATTATAGGTTTAGATGAAAAAACTGTACCTAATTTAGAAGCGTTACATAAAAAATATTGCTTCCTCGGTCATTATACTTGTATATATCATAAGAAAAACTGCGCGCTAAAAAATGCAATATGTATTAAAAAGTGGTATTCAGACAAAAAATAATTTGTTATTATAAACTTTCTTTAAAAAATAAATGTATAATTCATAACAGTTGTTTTTACTTTTACCTTTGTGTAAATATGGTGTTAAGTTTTTGATGCAGTTGGTTGGCAAGACTGGTCAAATGTTCAAAGACAATAAAATGAATAATAAAATAATAGTCTATTTTGTTTCACTGACAATATCAACTGCGTTAAAAACTTAGCAGAAAAAATAGATTAGAATAAAACCATAAGTTATTTCAATAACGTTTATTACTTATTTACATATACATATACATTCACAAAAACTTAATAGTTAACACTATATCCACATAACTTCTTGGAAATTTTATTTATCACAGATTCTGTGCTGTCGATAATTTCATCATATCCATCATTCGCCACATACTGCGCACTCAGTAGTATGTTGTCGTTCTCCTCTTCGTTTTGGATTGGTACGCCATCTTTGATGTTGATTATTTGAATTTTTATCAACTTACTCCCGTTGCCTGCTTCGTTGTTTATGACGAAAGATGGTGGGTGACCTTGGCTCCTTTTCACTACTTTATTTTTGAGGTTAGCTTTGCGTTTCTTCACTTTCGGAAAGTCGATGGTTCTTTTAACTGCTTTGTATAATTCGCTGTCATCAAATTCTTTGGGTAGCTCGAACGGATCTTGTGCGTATTGTGAAAATGCAATTTGTACATCTTCGCTTTCACCCATTTTCGAGAAATCTAACAAAAGAAAACGAGAAAAGTTAGTACCTTATTATAAAATAAAGGTAATACGATTTCGAGTAAACCATAATACACAAGGGTTAAATTGTAATGCTAATTTTATTTACGAAAAATCTTTTTGCAGTTATGGGTCATAAGTATTTAATATTAAATCAACTTTTTTAATTAAAAAAATGAAACATGTTAAGTGTGAAAATAATAAGATCCTGATAAAAATAAAATAACTTACTAGGTCGACGTTCGTGAGTGTTCGTGCCTGCGTTCGATGCTGCCCAAGTGTAAGTAAATAAAATTATGTGCGCTTATAAAGGTTAACTAATGATGTTTCAGCAAATTTAGAATGCGCAGTGATGTTATGTGATAACTTCACATGTTCCTCAGTGCATACCTAAAACAAGTCTCAACTTGTCGATGCTAGTTAGATCATCCAGTCAATTAAGGTGAATCATTAATTATTGTAAGATTATATAATATGTTAGATGAGGGTTTGTGGATAGATAAGTAAAAGATCAAAAGGATAAGAAAAAACATTTGTTTATTATAAAAAATCATTTGTAAGAACCCAGTGGCTGTCATATACTTATCATAACATAGAATCGTATCTAATACATAAATAAGGATATATATTTTAACATTTATTCACTTAACATGCAATGTTGATTTACTAGTGACCTTTAACTGCACATAATACATCACAGGTTTGAATTTATACAGAAATGTCTGCGAAAACTAATATCAATGAAACAGTATACTGGTGTGCCCCCAAGCTTTTGTAAATATTTGGTTGTCAGATATCAGACGCTTATCATCATTAGCTGAAAGAGCAACTTTGTTAACACTTTGTGTGAATATTTCGTGCTTTATTGATTTAAATAGTATGTTTTTTCTTTTTATTACATCCTTTTCAAATAGTGTTTTTTCGTAATCTGATATCTGAAAACCGCGCACAATTGGTTTTTTCACTCCCTTAGCTTTTTTGATAACATCATTGGTAGTTTTAATACAGTATACTTTTGAACGTAGTCCTACAAACTCTATAATCATATCTCCATTCATTTCGTCTTTAAAAAGACCCGGTACTTTTTTGTTTTGAACTGGTAACAAATATTTATTATCAACACTATAATTACTAGTATCGAAATAAGACAAAAAGTTTATCCTTAAGTCTTTGAAATAGTCTTTTGTCTTTATATAATAGACAAAACTATCTGTATCCGTGTAGCACATTTGTAGACGCTTACCATATTTTTTTTTATATACTGAGTAATGAAAATCATACATGTGGCTTTTAGATAACTCAAGTACTGCAAAACCGATGTATATCGGCTTGTCTAAAATTATAATGTCTGGTTTCAATTGAACTGCTACTAAATTTTCAGTAAAAACTGATGCGCTATGAAAATTAGGACTTGCGATCAATTTATCTGCCGAGATTTTCTTTTTTGTTTAGTTACTATTGTCGTTCCACTGATTAACTAACCGCACTTGTACCCTTTTCTCGGTGTTTTCCAAAGTTTTACCAAATATACTGTTATTCAACAATTTGCAAAAGTCTTGTTCAAAAACAGATGTAGCCTTCTGACGTAAATTTGTATTCAAATCAATATATTGTTTTAAATACGGAGCCTGTTTGAATGTAATAACTCTATGTACCTTTTTTAATTTTAGACCATGTTTAAGACATGTTTTTAAATGTACGTAATGGATCACATAGTAGTATTTGTCATATAAATTAGGTACAAGTTTATATTGTGTACCCCCTGGCGGTATACATTTTTCAGGACAAAATGGCAAATCGTTATGTTTATCATGTAGATGTTTTGGATAAATAATATCCACTTCAAGGATATAACCATAATCCGAATCATCAGGTATTTGTGTAATATTTAAAGCACAAATTTCATGATTTTCTAAAAATCTAAAGTTTGATAAAGGCAAATATTGACACATGCTGTAACCATATAAGTTATTACAGTCGATATAAACAAGGTATGAGTCTATCTGGGATGGTTCATAGTGAGGTAAGTATTTATTATTAGCTTTAGCATACCGTTGGGAGGTCATACAGACTCCTCCTCTGATTCCGGATTGAATCATTTTCAGAACGTTGAAGTCATCTATAAGCTCTAATTCTATACCAGTTTTCAAAAGCATTGCGTCAAATGATAAACTGGGAGTAGTTAAATAAAAAGCCGGGTCTAGGTCATAGTGTTGCTTGCAAGTAGCACGAAACTTTTCAAAAATATCTGATAACAGAAGAACATCTGTTTGTAAATAAAGGTCTGTATACTCACCTAAATTTTTAATTTTAAACTGGTTCCACACTAATTGTGCATGGTCATAGTCCTCTCTAGAAATGGTTTCATTAGTCAGCGAATTGTAAAAATAATCGATACATGGAAGACTCTTTTCCTCAAAACTTTCCCATTTATTCATATACTCATAGGGAAACACACCTTTGCGCGTAAGTAATTGAAATTCTTTTTCGTTACAAAAATATTTACGTAAATGAAGAAAGTCATGTTTCTGCATAGTTTCAGTTAGTTTCTCTAAACTAGTACCTAAAAATTTGAAGGAATCAACGAAACGAAGTTGAAAATACTCGTTCTCGATTGGAATAAATTTAGTAATCGAAATATAGTTTTCCTTAGTTTTAGGAATAACTTTTACCGCTCCTGGTGCCTCACCCAGTTTTTTAATAAATAAATGAGAATCATAACCAGACAGATTATGAAAAAATATGGGAACAAAACAGGGTCGTTTATATTGCAAGTTGCAAAGATTATGTGCTGCACCACGATAGCCTCCTGTAATGTGACAGTGGTCTCGAACCCGGTCAGAGAAAAGTAAATGATTACATATGTGACATCGTTTAGCATTCAAAAAGTTCAGCTCATCATTCTTTTTGAATACCATTGGAGTATTTGTAGTTACAACTTTATGGATTTTTGCAACATCTTTATAGATTGCATCAATAAATCTGTCAACACAGTCGGTTCCGCGATAAGATACGTAATGATTGTAGGTTGGATCTGCATTATTTACAATGTAGTATGCAAAGGCAGCTGGTACATGGTGATGCAGAGTAGTTGTGTTAGGTGAATGATTCGTGTCTGTATTATCACTGAAATCACTAGTATCTGGCGATTGTAACAACGATTCGAAATCTGCATATATCACGAATGGAACATCCTGTTTCCGCTCAAAGTTTTTGAATTTAATTACTGTTCCTTTTTCTGGTAAAACAGTAACTACTCCCGTACACAAGTGATTGGCTAGTTCCTCCTGTTTCATAAAAAATAATAGACAGGTTTCACAAAAATATATCTTACTATTATGACTTGTTACTTGTTTACGTACAAGACGACTCAAATTTTTAATCAAAACGTAATGCGGTGGATGGCTACCATCGTCCAATAAAAGCAAATGTATATTTTTTTTATTTTTCTGGTCATTGGAAATCTCAGACTTGTAAAGAGGACCTACTACAGTTTTATTCTTTTTCAAACCAAAAATTGTTACTGATATCTTTGGATTGTTCTTTTCAAATACTCTAATGTCATCAAATGTGACAGGAAAAGACATTTGAGAAATATTCAATACATCGCGATAGTTAGGATACGACGAGACCCTTTCAGGATGTTTCTTAGAAGGAAACAATGCTGCTGTTACACACCATAAAAAGCAACACTGATCGTTGTTCTGTATATTTATACATGCTTTCTTGTCTTTAATGCATTTTGGTAGGTCAACGTAGCTTGAACCTCGTAGTGGTTGATACTTGTTTATGTTAATCTCTAAATGTGAATTATTGACAAAGGCCAATCCACTGTCGCGATCTTGAAACTCCTCAAACTTTGTCTTAAGACTACTCACGATCTCGCAAAACAGTGATTCAAAATCATAACTTAAATACAAAATTTTATTTTTAGTTCCAAAGGACTTCATTGATTGACTGTTATTTTTAAACATTAAGAACATACCAAAGAGCTCAAAATTAACTTTTACGCACGTGTGTTTTGTAAGAGATTCATCTAAAAGCCACTTTATGTCATTTTTAACAGAGTTCAAAAATTCATCGACAGATCTCAGACTTTGATCGTCTTTTGCTGATACTCGATATGTTATAATACGCTTACGAAATGCCGATTCTACCACTTCAATGTTATCACTTAGTGCTTTGCTAGAATGAACTTTTGTTTTGTGCGCATTGCTTCTAAGATGACCTACCCAATTTATCTTTTCTACAGATGTGCTACACGGTACGCAGAAAGGCATTATGAAATAATAATAATGATGTAAAAATAAGAATAAATACCAGGTGTTTTCTGTAACAGGAACAAAAGTACTTCAGTTTGAGGAGCAAAGCCCGTATTTTTAATTTATTGTTCCTTTTGCATGAAACACCCTGTAAACGTCGCAATTAGACTCAATCCTGATATACTTTTGTTACTGTAAGCCGTCGAGATATGTTTATTAATAGTACATCGTATTACCAAGAATGGTTGACGCAAGTAAAATATTACGAATGGTGCAATAACAATCGAATGTGTAGTAATTTGCAGTGACACGTGAATAGATGAGTTGGTTAGCCAACAGTGCAAAAGTTAGTTCATTCAAACGATATTATAATTTTACAAATTATTAAAAAGAGATGAAAGACCGGATTAATGAGCCTGTAATCAATTTATATCTGTTATGCATTAGTTTTTGGAATTAGTATAACAAATAAGCTCACAATATTCAAATCGCAAATTGATTCCACTAAGGGAAATTTTCACTATACTGTAATTTAACTCACGCAACGTCTTATAGCGTTATTTAGAGTCAGTCTCATAGAAAATCGTCTGCATTATACACTCTCAAATTGAATCTAATGTGTAGTAATTAGCACTAATACGTGAATAGGTAAGTTGGTTAACCAACAGTGTAAAAGTTAACTCAAACAAACGATATTCTAATTTTACAAATTTTAAATTAAAAGGAGACAAAATGCAGGATTAATGAGCTTGTACAAAATTGATCTGATAAACTAATTTTTCTTGGAATTAGTATAATAAATGGGCTCACAATCTTCAAAGATACGGTAAGCTTTACCCATGAATATTTGCAACTGATTCCACTCAGGGGAATTTTCATCACATTGTAATTTGACAGACGCTAACGCTTTTTTATAGCGTTCTTCAACGTTAGTCTTTAGATAATCGTCAACGTTATACACTTTCAGATCGATATAAAATGTACCTTCCGTTATCGTACTACGCCGACAGGAACCCGCTGACACGCGAGTTGTAAATGATGACGTGGTCTTGAAAGCTTTCGAATGAAGGTCGCCGCCGACTTCCTCTGCTTGTATGATCTTGAAAATGTCAGTTGCTGGTGGATTCTTGGAAGAACTGAAATGAATAAATAAAAATGTTATTGCGAGCTAACGCATTTAAGTCACACTATTAAAATTAATTTAAAAATAAAAAAAATATTACGAGCTAACGCATTTAAGTCACACTATTGATATTAATTAAAATAGTATCAAGTAAGTACCTGGAACCGGATTTTTTGGCTTTACTGGTTGATGCTGGGACCTTGCTTTTTGTTTTTCTTTTTTTGACAACTGGCGATGGTGAGCGTCTTTGTTGCTCCGTGAAATCGAATTCAGACCTAAAAATTAAAATTATTATCAATAAATTATCACCAGTCTATAAACGTACCTACCACTTCTGGGCACAGACCTCCTCTCGTGCAGAGGGTATGAGCTAGTTGGGGATTTCACATACACCTTTGAATTTCTTCGCCGATGTATGCAGGTTTCCTTCACCAAAAAGCCAATGGTAAATATTAAATGATATTTCGTACATTAGTTCCGAAAAAACTCAGTGGTACGGGTCGGATTCGAACCCACGACCTACTGTTTGAAAATCAGAGGCCTAATCCACTAGGCTACCACGACTTAATTCAGACCTAATGAAATAAAATAAAATAAAAACACACATTTAAATGTTATACGCAACTGCTAGTATCGTAAAATCTTAAAATAATTTAATTACCTTGAGGTCGAGGTTGAGTTTCTTTTCTTTATGTTATTTTTCTTCGGCTCTGGCGAAGGCGTACGCACGTGTGTAGAATATTCAGAGTCAGACCTTCACAAAAAAGAAATGAAAATTAAATAAAAAAATAATTTAAAAACATGTATTCACAAAAAGCAACTTATTTTAATACTTACTAACATTTTAAGTGAAGGTCACAGCTGCGGTTCACTCGAAGAAACGTCGAAAAATTCGAGGTGCTACACAGAAATTTAGGAAATAAATGCATACCAAACTGTATGATTATTCGTTTTATAAGGAAATAGTTGATGAGTCGATATTTTTCTTCAATATTAAAATATATATTAAGTACTAATTCATAGCATTCCATTCTAGACCGTAATGTGCCCATTGTTTACCGATTGTAAAAAGAATCAGATTGCTTACAAAACTGAACATATTCGGCTACAAAGTATGTTTAACACAAAGATATGCCGACAAAGTATCGAATTATCCAATGAAACCGATGATTGCAAATATTGCAACACGTTTTAACAAGTACATACCTGAATCAAGGAATACCTTTACCAACGTATGTTAAGCAGCGAGCCGAAAATATTTACCTAAATTATTCGTAGGAAATGCAACCGTAATAAGACAAACTGGTGGGAATCGAGTTATGTGGATGTACCGACACAATACATATTTATTTAAACTTTGATGTAATAAAATTATTCATTAAACATTAAAACAGTATATCTAGGTAGTTTTCACTAAGTCCGTAACTACATATTTAGAGGTTCATTAAGCTAGCAACAGCAACAAGATAACATTTTTAATCTCATAACTTTATACATAGGATTTCTTTCAGGTACACTTAAGTTTGCTGAAAACTTCTTAAAAACAATTTATGTATAATTAAGTAAAGACATTGAATTACAGATTTAATTACTGAAATTTAAAAGGGAAATACTTCCAAATAAAACGTTAAGAAACTCAAATCTATTTATCATAACAAATTTATTTAAAATTACAATGTATTTATTTATATTATGTTGAGAGGATTATAAGTTTCATTAAACAATAAAACAGTTTCAAAAAGCATAACCCTCTCTGTAGACAGTTGGTTAAATATCTATTTTATATATCTTTAGTATCATGGTACCGAGGCAAGAACATCTATCGTAAGCAATATCAGTATCACACGGTCATTACGCTAACTCTTTGTGCTTTCAATTACAATGAAACGTAATCAGATCTAACAACTACATAATACTAACTAAACAGATGCGTCGTTTCTACCAAGAGACAAGTGTATGTGTTGTGTATGATTAAACGTCAGTGGTAACACGTCTATATAATTATATTTCCACCGGTTTGCTTAATTTTAAACCAGTCCAGTTTATTTACTTCAGCTCACGTAGAAAAAAGCGGGAACTTACAAGCTTCTACTATAGTTTCTTCGTATATAACTTTAGTCAACAAATCAATACAAATCATGATGTTGAAAATGAGGTGTACCTATTGCACCCTGAAAGCGTGATAGTATAAATCAATGTATGTACAAATATCTCAGATGTTAGACATACATAGGCAAAAACAGTACCCAGTCCGTTTTATTTTATTCTTTGGTCGTATGAGATACTCTGTCTCTTTTTGTTTATGAAATATTTTTGAAGTGTGACGAGGACAAACAGTATCCAGTTCGTTTATTTTATTCTTTTGGTATTATAATATACTCTGTCACTTATTTGCTTATGTTATATTTTGAAGTACGAGGAGAACAAAGCATCAGTTTGATTGCTTTATATTCCAATTAGGGTGTGTTTAAACATATGCAACTTTGAACAGGTTGAAACGAAGTGATACTTTATATAATAAACATCATAGCTTGTTTTGCTTTAAGATCTTACTTAGTGATATGATTACGTTATATTGTATTGGTTCATGTATGATCGTATCAACCAGTGTGTCGTCACATCAATGATCCAATCAGAATGTCAGGCCTGCATCGCGCTTTTGAAGTTTTTAAAGAAGGTTGATATAAATAAAAATTTCGATCACAGAAATGACGGAGTATCTGTGGCTATACAGACCGATGGTTACAGTGCTCTTACCACTTCTTGTCCAAGGACTGGCCAACTTTGTGACAATGACTTGGTAACGCGGTGGCGTATACACCATGCTTGGTTTTAATAACCCGACCTTGGGCAGGGCATGCGATGTACAACACACTATAACGTGGTGACGGTTAAACACATACGCGGTGGCGTGTTACTGTACCTTGCGTACTGTAATGACACGGGTGATCCACATTGCCAGACGGTCGTGGTAACGTTGGAGATCCCACCCTCAAACTCAAAAATCAAACTCAAAAATCAATCTCGAAAATCAAAGTCGAAAATCATATATCAATCCCATACTCTAACAGACGTCTCTGGCCAATTCTGTGTGTTAGAGTGTGACAAACACCGTAATAAACCTAGTAGCCCGACAAAGCTCAAAGCTCAACCCATAATAAGTCTGGGCTATGATGGTGCGTTACGAGATCTGGTTCTCAAGCAGAACGAGATCTGGTGGGTGCAATGCTAGCTTGTACCCGTTGTGTTAAGCCTTTTGCAATTTTTATTCTTGTTTTTTCGCATTGTCAAACGAAAGCACATTTATTTCCAAGTTGTGGCAATTCTGGTCAATAAGATATCTCGCTGTCTTTAGGATAAGTGAGCTTGAATCCCTAATTCTACCCTACTGTAAGCGATTGGAGAGATCTGCTCCAATATGCGATTAGGCATTTTCCAAATATGAGATTGAGAGCTCTGGACCAGTAGTTTGGGATAGAATTACCACGTCCGTGAGTGGAGCATCGCGACACGAGCAGTGGTAATTCTATCCCAAACAACTGGTCCAGAACTCTCAATATCTAACTACTTATCCTTCAGGAAGATGATGTCCTTCAGCAGCCTGGTAACATCCACATGATCAAACGTGACGGAAGGCAGCCGATGTAACTCCTTCGCCACAAATGATGGCATGTTGGACGAGTCGGTCCCCTTGAACAACGTGATGATGTCCTTGAGACTCTTCGCACCTCCATCCCTCCTTCGTGATGGCATTTCGTCGGCCTTGCCGAGCGTCCGGTAGAGCAGCGCCTTGCTTGCTTGCTTGCCATGAATAGAACAGAATATGATGTTTATTTGCAAGAATACTTATTTCTAGTTACAGGGTGTTTTTGTAAATAGTGGTACAGCAGCATGGTGGTAGTGGTATCGTAATTAAACGACATGCAAATATTATAATAAATCGTAGCACGCGCATGCAATTACTCAATTAAACTTTTATCTAAAAATTCTCCACACTTTTTCTTTTTTTTTAAATGCCCATGCTGTTTATTTTTTTCGGTAAATTCCTTAACGCTATAAAAACAATTATCTAGTAAATAAGTATTAACATTTCTCCTAAAATCAGTCGATGTCATTACTTTAATATTATCAGGTAAACTATTGTATACAATTATGCACATATATTATAAGATTTTTTCCTATAAATTGCTGATCGACATCGAGGCTGATGATATTGCGCTCTTTGTTTCAATGTATGAAATTCTGATCTCATTTTGAATAAGTGTGGGCGGTCTTTTACGAGTGAGCAGACCTTTCTTACATTACGCAGGATAAGGTCACGGGACATACAGACAGTGATATTTTAGAAGAGTTTTAATAAATGTAATGATTAAGTTATAGCATAATAGTGCTCCGGCGCGTGCGAGCCAGCACGAACACCGTCCTAGCGATGAACGCGCGCAGACCGGACTGTCATTATATCATGCAGCTGTTCCAACAGGCATCTAAAGACTGGTAGGAGGTTAATGATTCTGATTTTGTTTTAACTTACTTTCAATGTTTACTAAGCAGAAACGTCTGCTAACGTTATTCAAAATTCCGATCAAAGTGAAAAATTACTTTACACTATTTTACTTAACTTTAATTAACTTATTTATGCTATAATAATAATACTTTATTATCAGACCAAGATCCATAGAATTCAAATCACATATGTTATGAGCTCATGTCACATGAAACATGTTTTTTTTAATAGTCAGCGAGTGTTAAAATATGTGGTGTGTAAATGCTTGTTCATCTAAGTTAACATTGATATCAAAAATCTCTTTTCGAGATCGTGGTAATCGCCAAGGAAACTTAAACGTGCTCATTAGAGACAATTGTAAGCGTCGCCGTCGACGGACACCACAAGGAGGACTATATAATATATGTCCCTGACGTATTATATATTATACTAGCTTCTGCCAGCGACTCCGTCCGTGTGGTACTCGTTTATATCGTAGCTCCATACCATTTTTCACCCCCATTCAACCTCCTTAAGGGATGATTTCCGTGATAAAAACTATCCTATGTCCTTCCCCGGCACTCAACCTATCTGTAAATCGGTTCTGCGGTTTAAGCGTGAAGAGTTAACAGACAGACAGACAGACAGACAGACCGACAGACAGACACACTTTCGCATTGATAATATTAGTATGGATAGTATGGAAGTATGGATACAATCTTCATGGACTTGTGTTCTATATTTTATGAAATTGTCGACTCCTAAGTCCTAAGAATACAACCGTTTATATTTTGATTATAATAACCCTTCAGCTGTGGTCATCCCTCTGTGGGCTTCATATTTTTTCCTGCAGGTTGGTGGAGCCCCCCTCGGAGGGGCGCATTGGCTGTGCTTACTTTCTTAGAAATAAAACCGCCATTCGTGTATTGATCTCGTTTTAATCCATTGAAACGTATAGCCAATGAAGCAAGACAGCTAACAAGCGACAATTTCAATGGCCATTGGAGGAAAATGTTGAATTTGATCGGTAGTCTAAAACTGCCACTGGCGCGTTAACCACGGTCGAGTTTCGCGAGTGAGTTTTAATGGTTTTAGTGCGAATTTTCGTTGCCAGAAGGAGATATCTTGGAGAAATGTAAATAATCCTTCGTTTTCTGTTAAAAAATATAGTTTTTAGTTGATTAAAGATAATAAACTTGTGGCTAACACACCATACCTACTCATGGTCAAAATTTGCTTACAGGTTTTTTAGCGCTTTTCTACTAATTTAGAATTACTAACAGCTATTAATATTACCGCTATTTATCGAACATTTATTTAAAATGTTGGAAATGGACTAACAATCGCCCGAAAGTAGATAAATAGATCGAAATTGGTAACGGTCATAACAGAGCCCTCAGAGGGATGGTAGCCGTCAAGGAACTTCCCTCCGAGGGATGCTCACATGAGACCTCGTGACGTCACTTACTCAGCGCACCAGCGCGATTTCATAATATGGATACGCCATGGATTGATTGTCTTGCAACGTTCGTAATTCGTATCTATTAACGGAAAAGTTGGATCTTGTGTTGTGCTCGCGATTTATTGCTATTGTCTAGCTGTATGTCGGTGAACTAACATTAGATAAATACTTAGTGCTTGTGTATGTGCCTAATGTGCTTATCAATATTAATATTAATAAATATTCAGGTGTCTCTTTAGTGCTCGTTCGGACTCTTCCGACTAATCAAGTGAGTGAGTGGCGCTTTCGATTGTAAGCACGAATACGATGGTTCATGTGCTATCATAGTTTCAATAAGTGTTAACTGAGCTGTGTGCTGTGTTATTTAGGTGCTTGTACAATCTACGAAGAACCATCGTAAGTAAGAACTAATTTCTACACAGACTACTTAGAAATCACCACTATTCCTTCATGTTCATCAGGTTGTACCGCTACTACAAACTCATGGTGTGGGTAAGGGTATATCCATACTAAGCAAACCATTTTTTTTCGAAATGGTCTTGATTTTCATTGTTTTAATGTTCATGTTTTACGTGTTTTTTGTTTAACTGGTATTAATGTTGTAATTTTAATTGAAAGGATATTTAATCAAGATGCTTCCAACCAAATTTGTTTGGTTTAAAGCCCATGGTTGCTGTGATAATTGCAGTCGTTTGGAAGAGGTTATTTTGTGTCAAAGTAGACATACTTTTTTCATTTTACTCTCACATAAAACCTACTGCACCTACAATAAAAAAAGCTTCGGTTACACCTAGTTGATGGCCCAAATGTATTGTTTAGGCATGAATTTGATTACATACAGTATAAAACACTTCAGATATAAACATGTAAATCGAAGCCCACACGAGCAACTTCTGAGTGTAGGCATTATATTGGTAGAATATTTCAAATGGTCTAGTGTAAAAAAAATACTCATGAGCCTCCCATTTTATGTTTTTCGAATAAGTATAACACTAATTTCTTCAAATTAAGCCCATTAAATACCCCAAATATCCAATTTATTATATTAAAAATGACCAAAATATGTCGTAAACTTCGGTGATCTGGTGACGAGGTCAGCTAGATAGCCTTAATACGACTTTAATGTAACGATGATATATCGTTGCAGTTAGATAATTTAATATAGATCGAGTTTCGTCCAAAATCCTGGCTGTGATTATGTAAAAAACTAAAGAAAATTTAATTTTACCAAATCACTTCACCCCACAAACCTTGGAGGTGGAGCGTCCCTCAGAGGGTGCCACAGACGTGGGTAAGCGGCCATATTTTTTCGCCACAGCTGAAGGGATAAGTATAATGTCACCCCGCAGTCATCCACTTTTTCGTATAAGATGTAGTCATAAAAAAATCTGAAATCTTAATATAACAGCAGAAATAAAGTTACCTAATGTATTTCTAGAAAGTTTAATGCGGAGGACCGCAGTAACTGCGGTCCTAACTCCGGTCCGGGATAAATTAGTAACCGAGCTGAAAGCTTACCAAATGTCAACAGTTGACATTTGGTAAGCTTTCAGCTCGGTTACTAATTTATCCCGGACCGGAGCGATTGAATAATGAATGGATTTAAATGGCAGTACTCGGCGACGATGACCTTTTCACTCGATAGCTATGAACTTTACAATAAGTTTAAACGAACGATGTAATGGTCGCACCGACTTGCTATAAAATGAATGTGTATTGCTGTCTCATTCGAAATATAGAAAAATGCTGTGACATATTGCTAAGTGCGTAATGGCCTTAAAATAATAGCAGGGCTAATGGGGTGTATACATGTCATGATTTGTCAGCCCCAATTTATCAGAAGCTGACTAAATGCTTTCGTCTGGAGGCATGTTGCGCTGCTAATCCAACTGTCAAACGAGTTGTACTGAGAAATTGCATGCACATGTGGCCGGATTGTTAGATCTGTACTCTGTACGCTACACCCAATTATGACTTCAACATGTTGTACTGACAGATTGGGGTAAACTCACATACCTAATCTGTCTACACCATAACACAACCTGATACGTTCAACAAAAACTTCAAAATAAGTAAATATTTGAGGGGAAATGTACACTTATCGATCTAGTCCTAAACTAAGCAACGACGCTTGCATTATGGGACAACGATATACACTTAGAAATAAATTATTATTTAGGTTTTTAATGATTTGCGTATTTATTCGTCCACAGCAGGGTGGGAAGTCGCATGCAAAAATAAGGACGTAAGCACATCTCGTTATCACTACTCGACCTGCAATTTTAGCGGAATAACATAGAAATATTGTTCTAGTAACTTCTGGAGAATAACATGAGAAAACTCCAGAGGCAAGTTTGCACTACTAGTATAACTAGAAATGTTCTTCCGTGAACTTTGCACATAGGTAGAAGTTTTGCATGGTTGAAAATTTATCATCGTTGCGTTGTTACTCGAACCTCTGGTGTTGCAAGTGTCCATGGGCGGCGGTAATCGCTTACCATCAGGTGATCCGTCTGCTCGTTTGCCTCCTATATCATAAAAAAAAAAAGCGGTGGCTTGATGTTGAAATCCTGAAAAATAAAGAAAACTCTTAAATATTTATGGATTTAGGGTCATTCTACGAGTGTTCCTTGTCGCGAACCACTCCAGCGGGGCGACCCCGGGGTGAGGTGGCACTGGGGGGCGGCAGTCAAGTGATCACGTGACTTACCTATCTACCACCGCGGCCGCGACTCGGCTCCGCATTACATTTCGTATAAAATATTATTAAATCCTAAACTAAGTAATTGGAGTTCATATTCAGCATCCACAAATCAGGATAGCCCTGCAACATTGGTCTTCGAACCTACAACACAAGAACCAGCGAGTAACTACGGATTAACTGTCCAGCCAACGTGGACGGGCCTACGCTACGCCATTGTCACAGCGCAGTTAACTATTCGAAATTACAAGCTAATACGTCGAGTCCGCTGCAAAATACAAGCTATAAGTCCACCAAAAACTACACGAAGAAAGGGTGACAAGCCTACGTGGACGGATCTAAGGAACCAGAAGCCCAGGATTACTAGAAACCAGCTAAGTTCCCAATCCACTCCTCTTTTTTCAATAAGTGCCCACTTAGGTATCGCTTAATTACTACTACCACTAAAATTACTTTGAATATAACTAGATCACAACGTAATCATACCAGTAAACTACGTACATAACAGCTATTTTTATACGAATTACCTTACAATACAAGTATAGGTACGTATCATCCTCGGTTAGCAGCTAACGGTAAATAATCAGTTGTTTACGCCGTCAGAACAAATCACTGGCGGTGCATTACTAGTACAATTTTAGCTAAATTACATTACTTCTAGGCTAATTGCAATCAAAGTGAGTTTATTTTCTAGTGTACAAAATAAGGATCGTTAAAAATATAAATGAACTATTGAACCACACATACTAAATCAACTGGACATTAAGTGCTTCATAATTTTAACCTAAAATCATTAAGAACGAGTAAGTGTTGTTTACATTCGTTTAATTTCGATTATTACCTATTACAGTGTCTCTTGTGGAGGTGAACAATGACTGATGCCGTAATAAAAGAACAAGTCAAACGTCGTGGAACTTGCAAGGCTCAGTTAACTAATTTCAATACCTATTTAAATGAATTAACAGCACAATTAACTCCGCAGCAAAGATTTGAGCTCGAGCTGCGCATTTCGAGGTTGGAATTAGTGTTTAACGATTTTCATGACATACAATTACAGATCGAATGTGCCCATGAGGACCCTTCCGAGCAATACAAAATGCGAGACTCTTTCGAGGCATCGTACTACAGCAGCATCGCCCGAGCCCAGCATCTGCTGAGCGAGGCGGAGGGACCTGCGACCAGTCAATCTAAATCTCCACAAGCCGATATGAAAGTGACGGATGTGAAGCAGACAAAGTTAAGTGTCAAGTTGCCTGAAATAAATTTGAGTAAGTTTGACGGTACGTACAGTCAGTGGTTGGAGTTTCGGGATATGTTTGAATCAATGATTCACAACGATACTAGTCTGTCCGATATAACGAAGTTTCACTACTTAAGATCTTACTTAGAAGGCAGTGCATCACTCGTAATTAAATCTATTGAATTTAGTGCATCGAACTACGAACTCGCATGGGAGCTTGTGTGTGACAGATACAACAATAAACGTCTACTTATATCTAACCACGTCAAAGCCTTATTCAACGTATTCCCAATGCAAAAAGATACATCTTTTCAGTTACGCAGATTAATTGACACATTCATAAAAAACCTTAAGTCACTCGAAATATTGAAGGAGCCAGTTGATAAGTGGGACACATTATTAACATACATAGTATGCACCAAGATCGATTCGCAAACATTATTTGAGTGGGAAAAATATAAACTAACTTTACCCGGCGATTCTAACAACTTTGAAGGCTTGGTCAAATTTGTTAGAATGCGGGCCGATTTATTAGAAACACTCGAGCAAAGAAATGTTAGGCAAGAAAAACCACGAGCCTTGGTCACTAATAATTCTCCAAACAAACAAAATAGCGGTAAGTTATGTTTGTGTCCCGTATGTAACTCGTCCGTTCATAACATTTACAACTGTAAGACATTCCTAGATCTGAATGCAAAGGATAGGGAATACAGGGCCCTAGGTTTAAACCTGTGTCTTAATTGTCTTCGTAAAGGGCATCATACAAACAAGTGTCGTCTGAGCCCGTGCAGAGTGTGTAGGAAAAAGCATAACACTATCCTACATCCGACCACGGTAGTGGAACGTGATGACGTCACGCCTAATACTAGCAGCCCCGCGCTGGCCGTGACTGTCGCGCCGCCGCCGTCTGCGCCGCCCGCGCCGCTCGCGCCTGCCGCGCCCGCGCCCGCGCCTGCTGCCCGGGAGGACGGCGCGGCTGGTGCGTCCGCTCCCATTGGCGTCGGATTGGTCTGTGCTCAACCTCGACAAGGGTTATTGTCTACTGCCGTAGCCGAAATATACACGGCACGCATTAACGCTTACCCTGTACGCTTGATGTTAGATTCCGGAAGTACTTCTAACTTTATATCGGAACGGTTATGCACAGAGTTGAACCTAGACACAAAAGACGTTTCTACCACGGTAACTGGAATAAATAGCAATGTGTCAGTGCTAAATAAAATTTGCACGATTAATTTAAGGTCAAGGTATTGCGATTTTTCGTCTGACGTAAGCTGTATTGTCATACCTAACATAACTAGCCCGTGGCCAAGTGAGCCAATTAACTACAAAGACTTTAACATACCCAAAGGCGTCAAGTTAGCGGACCCTAACTTTTACAAAACGTCTAATATTGACATACTACTAGGTAGCAATATATTTTGGGACCTGTTGGGGTCTGAAAGAATTGAATTAGACAACAAGAACGTAATTTTACACGAAACAAAGTTAGGTTGGGTCTTAGGAGGCTCAATACCAGGCATCGCGGACATATGTGGGTTTTCACACGCACAAAACAATACCTACGCACACGCACAAAACAAACTCAACGTGGAAAATTGCACACTACAAAAACAATTAGCCAAGTTTTGGGAGCTTGATTCAATAACAAATGATCATTCATCTTTGAGTATAGAAGAGATGGAATGTGAAAATAGCTTCGTACAAAACACGACGCGTTTACCTGACGGTCGGTTTTTACTCATAATTCCACTCAAAAAATCACCTAGTTTATTAGGTGACAGCTACTATATAGCGAAACAAAGATTCCTTGCTGTAGAACGCAGACTACAACAAAACCCCAGCTTGAAGGAATCCTACACAGTATTCATACATGAATACATGCAGCTAGGGCACATGAGTGAGTCACACAACGATAACTCACAAATAACATATTTTGCCCCGCACCACGCGGTATTAAAATTCGACCGTATTACAAGCCAGTTAAGAGTCGTATTTGACTGTTCAGCAAAGTCGTCATCTGGCTATTCTTTTAACGACTTACAGCAAATCGGACCAAATATACAAGATGATTTGTTTTCAATCTTGACGCGCTTTCGGCAACATGATGTGGCATTGACCGCGGACGTAGCAAAAATGTATCGTCAATGTCATGTCATACCATCGCAGCGACCTTTACAACAAATACTGTGGAGAGACGACCCCACACAACCCATAAAAACATACAACTTGAATACCTTGACTTATGGCACATCGTCAGCAGCTTTTCTTGCCACGCGCTGTCTGCGGCAGCTATCAATTGAGTCTGATGATCCAAACATAAAAGAAATAATTTCTAGGGACTTTTACGTAGATGACCTTATCTCAGGGTATTCGTCAGAAGAGGGCGCCACTGATATTTATATGAAAATCACACAGACTTTGAATAGTGCCTGCTTCCCACTGAGGAAGTGGAGATCAAATAACACTGTGGTGCTCCAAAAAATTAAAGATGACAAGGTGGGTGGTGCCGAAGGAAACCTGGACCTAAGCCCTGAGCATAGTTCCAAGGTTTTAGGCATAACATGGGACAGCATCGCTGATAACTTGTGCATCAATACTACTATAAACTTTCAAGGCGTAGTTACTAAGCGAAGCATCTTGTCAACTATTTCTAAAATATTTGACCCTTTAGGGTTAGTTGCTCCTACCGTTCTAGAGGCCAAAGTTATGATGCAGAAGTTGTGGTTGCACAAGTTATCGTGGGACGAAGCTGTTCCTGACGACATAAGAGACGTCTGGCAGGCATTTGTACTCACGTTGCACAACCTCAATGAGGTACAGATCCCTAGACACGTCATTTGTCACAGCCCTGTCAATTTGCAGTTACATATTTTTGTAGATGCGTCAGAGGTAGCCTACGGTGCTTGCGCGTATGTGCGCTCAACCGATGTAAAAAACGAGGTAACTGTCAACCTTTTATGCTCAAAGGGGAAGGTGGCTCCACTTAAACCATTGACCACACCCCGTTTGGAATTATGTGGCGCCTTGCAAGGCGCTCAGTTACTAGAAAAGATTCTAAAATCCATGAGACTAAAGTTTGACAGTTGTTTTCTATGGTCTGACTCGACTATTGTGTTGGGTTGGTTGAGAATGCATCCAAGTAAATTGCAAACCTTTATTCGTAACCGAATTGCGGAGATACAGTCCACTTGTGCTAACTATGCTTGGAGACACGTCCCAACCAACGAAAATCCCGCAGACCACATTTCACGTGGATTGACAGCCAGTGCGATAGTGCACAACAAGTTATGGTGGAATGGTCCGGAGTTTCTAGCCATGCCAGAACACTCCTGGCCTATACTAAATACTAAAATAGAAACTAAAAACTTACCTGAGGTTAAATCTCAAAATACATGTATGGCAGTAGGTTCCAACGCTAGTGAGCCATTTCCATTCAGCAAATTTTCAGATCTTAAGCGCATGCAACGCTCATTTGCCTACATTGCAAGATTCATTCACAACACGCGTTTTAAGTCTAATAAAAGAAGTGGCCCACTTAGCGCGGAAGAACTAGAAAATGCGTTAAAACAATTAATCCTTATATCACAAAAGGAATCGTTTCCGGAGTACACAAAAATTCAATCCGGAACGCCAATTAAAAAATCTACGATAGCGTCACTAAATCCATACATAGATATAAATGATTTAAATTTGTTGAGGGTAGGTGGCAGACTGTCGAACTCGAACTATGAATACGACAAGGTTCATCCTATTTTATTAAGTAAAAATCATCATTTGACTAGATTAATATTCAAAGGTCAACACAAAGCTCTCATGCACGCTGGTCCTCAGCACCTGCTTTATTCAGTAAGGGAACGTTATTGGCCGATTGGGGGACGTAGCATAGCGAGATCAATTACACATCAATGCGTGACCTGTCGACGTTTTGGTGGTCACACCGTAACTCCAATCATGGGCAATTTACCGAAACAGAGACTTCAACCAGGCTCAGCGTTCTTGGAAGTTAATGTTGATTATGCCGGGCCAATTCTAATGGCTAATCGCAGAGGGCGTGGTTGTCGTCTGATAAAGGCCTACATATGCATCTTTGTCTGCTGCAAAACCAAAGCCATTCATGTCGAGCTTGTGGGTGATTTGAGCACGGCTAACTTTATTGCTGCTCTCAAAAGGTTCATTGCTCGCAGAGGAAAACCAGTTAATATATTTTGCGACAATGGTTCCAACTTCATAGGTGCATCCAACGAGCTCAAATCTTTCATTGGGCAAAATGCCTCTGATATTTCAGATGCCATAACTTCCGAATCGATCAATTTTCATTTTTTGCCTCCATATGCGCCACACTTCGGTGGCTTGCACGAAGCCGGCGTACGATCCGTCAAGCATCATTTGCGCCGTGTACTAGGTTCGGCACACTTAACATACGAGGATCTGTACACTACACTTACACAAATAGAGGCACTATTAAATTCCCGACCCTTGACCCCACTTAGCTCGGACCAGAACGATTTTTTACCCCTTACACCTGGTCACTTCATTATTGGGAGAAGCATGACAGCAATCCCAGAACAAGATCTCACTTCACGTACGAGACTAGTGGACAGATACCAGAAGATACAGCAGCTTCGACAGCACTTCTGGGCACGGTGGCAGCTCGAGTATATCAGCGAGCTGCAAATCCGAACCAAATGGAGGCAGTCGACGAACGGAGAGTTGACGATTGGGACTCTCGTCGTAATCAAGGATAACCAACAACCACCAATCAAATGGCTCCTAGGGAGAATACGGCGAATCTTCCCAGGGCGCGACTGCATTGCTCGAGTCGCTGAAATTCAAACCGCTACTGGGCTGCTGCGTAGAGACTTCAGCAAGATTTGTCCTTTACCCATCGTCACCGATGTTGAAGACACTTCAAGGTCCGCCGGCATGTCGCGAACCAATCCAGCGGGGCGACCCCGGGGTGAGGTGGCACTGGGGGGCGGCAGTCAAGTGATCACGTGACTTACCTATCTACCACCGCGGCCGCGACTCGGCTCCGCATTACATTTTGTATAAAATATTATTAAATCCTAAACTAAGTAATTGGAGTTCATATTCAGCATCCACAAATCAGGATAGCCCTGCAACATTTGCTGATCCATAGGTCGCTGGTTCATATCCGGCTCGAAGGACCAATGTTGCAGGGCTATCCTGATTTGTGGATGCTGAATATGAACTCCAATTACTTAGTTTAGGATTTAATAATAAATTATACAAAATGTAATGCGGAGCCGAGTCGCGGCCGCGGTGGTAGATAGGTAAGTCACGTGATCACTTGACTGCCGCCCCCTAGTGCCACCTCACCCCGGGGTCGCCCCGCTGGAGTGGTTCGCGACATTCCTACCGCCGTCAGTTCCCTGATGGCATTATTGTCAATGTACCGGCAAACTGGCATGGCATCTTCAGGTATTTTTAGCAAGTCCAGAACTACTACAAAAATACTGGGAAACAGGATCCAAATCTGCAAGAACTTCGACAATAATGCGAGCAGGGAACTGACGGCGGTTGGAACGCTCGGAAAATCACCCTTTAAACAATTTCTTAATAGATAAATCCTGTAACCAAATGTACCTTATGGTAAATCAAACCACGTCGTGGATAAAAATACGTGGTCCGTTGTCAGGGACCCAATCCCGGCCTCTTGTGTACGGACAAGAGCCTCTGACGAAGGCCCACTTTGGGGGCTGGCTCAGAGTTAGCGGTGACTCTTTTATAACTAGACCACACCCACAATATACGATAAATCGAAGAATCGAAAACGAGTATAGGCATTTAAATTTTTTGAGATACGATTAAATTTAGCTCAAGCTGTATTTAACACATTCACTGCCAAGAATCGCTACGCGTTAGCCGTTCCCGTGTTTTTCCCGTATTTAGCGGAAAATTACTACAGCGTAGGGACCCGCTATGCGGGTTCCTGGCAGTGAAAGTGTTAAGTCACGTTTAACCTGTCAGTTTTGTCACAACCGTGTAATAAAAAGATGGGCATTTTCCATTTCATGTACCAACGGATTAATGGATGGTTAAATAAATGAGAAAAAAAAGTTTGTGCAAAATCCATTGGGTTAAGTAAAATTATAAAATGAGCTAATGATTTCTGAAAATGGATGTTGAAAGTGAAATATATTCGTCAAATCATATTCATAGTGATTTTTTGATCATTTATTTATTTAATATGTTACATGACATTACAGAAGTCTAATGCGTCACACAACTTAAGATAAAACATGTTAACAATGGCACATAATAAAAAGAGATGCAATAACACAAAAGAGACAATATTACATTACACTCGAGGGCCTGGCATCCATCACCTCACAGAACTTCAAACATTCTTTTCTCACACTCGCCCATCGCCATGCAAACAGATCGCACTCCGGTGCTGACGCCAAGAGCGCATTTAGTAGTGAGTGAGCGCGGGGCAGTGGGGAGTTCCTACGCGACACAGTCCGAGCTGCCGGGACAGCAAGAAGAACGCGTCGCCGAGGCCTAAGAGCTATTTTGGGGAGGTCTGGCACAAACAGTCGCACTAGGCGCCATACTAGCTCAGGACAATCCGACTCGCCGCGAAGGACTCGACACGCAGTCAACAGCAAACCAAGGGTCCGTCTGACCTCTAAGGAATTGTAGCCGAGGGTACCTAGCAGATACTTGGTTGGGTAGAGGAACGGGTAGTACCCATAAATCTTCTTGTACAGAAACCTTAGGACAGCTTTTTGCACTTTCTCCAGCATTAAGGCATAAGTTGATTCATACGGTAATCATACGATCGACGCTGCCTCCAACTTGCTTCTAACCAAGGCGTTGTAGAACTAGCTTGATTGCTAGTGGATCGTTAAAGTTACGCAAGTTTTGGAAGACAAAACCAAGTCTTCGATAGCAGTCCGCAGCTAGTGATAGTATGTGCTCGTGGAAAGAGAGACGTGTATCGAAGACTACCCCGAGATCCTTCACGGTGAACACACGATTTATGGGCTCAGAACCCAGAAAGTATTGAGCAAGAATTGGATCACGCGCTCGACTAAAAGTACAGACAGACAGACAATAAAATCTAGACGGTAAAGTTTTAGCGACACTTATAATTACAAAAATATATCCGCTGATAGTGACACCCCAGCCTTTGTCAAAGCCAAAGAAAATTAGTGTTCTCCTGAGAATGATCCCTAACGAAGACATTTCTCGAACGCAGCCTATTTTCGTACCAATCGGTTGATATACTTAAGGTATCTGGATAAATAAATATGGCGGGCAAAATCATCTATTGAGTGAGTGGGTAGTGACACTGCCTATGAAGCTACAGATCATGGGCTCGAATCCGTAAGGGCAAGTATTTGTGTGATGAGCATGAATATTTTGTCTGAGTCTTGGATATTTTCTATGTATTTAAGTATTAATAAATATTAAATTTAATGAAATATATCGTCGTCTACATGGTATCCATAAAACAAGCCTTATTGAGCTTTTTATGGGCCTGGTTCGATTTGAGTAAGATTGTCCCCCAATATTTAATATAATTATTAATATCTTGTTAGTGTGTCAAATAAATAAAATAAGCCCCGAACCTGTCTTTTCTTATTTCTTTACAAAATTTCAAAATCTGAATCGACACAAAAAATAAATTAATTATTGAACCGGCGCAGAAAAAATCACGAGAATCGGTAGAGAAATGCTACCTGTAGTAGAGAAAACCCGGGCAGTGGAACAGCGGGATACCGGACACCGGACGTACCAACGATTTTCGGCCCAAGCTGGAGCATAGAACTTCGTTCGCTTCGCTCGCTTTTTCAATAAGTAGATGAAGCGTTGGTGGCCTGGCGTCACTGTATCTTGACGTTGTTAAAAATATAAAATGCGTTTTTTTCCACACCTTACACAATTTAAATTTAATATTTCCTACATTAAGTAGTTGTATTCAACAACTAAGATTAAATTGGCAATAAAATTGTAATGTTGTAAAAATAAATATTATTATCTTAATTTAGAAACATTTGGCTTGGGTAAGAAAAATGTTGCATGACACATCCTATTTCTGCGAAGTCGCAGGCGATGAAAAACTGAACACCGCCGCGGCGCCGGTTCACGACACCTTGTCGTGACTCTTTAGCAGGAAATGCAAATGTATGCTGGTGGCTACCCGTTACGTGACGCAGATTTAGGCCGTGGCAATGAATGGGTTAAGAGTCCAAATATAGTTAAGCTCTCATTTTAAAACAGCGTGCTGGCATAACATGAAACTTTGTATACACAATGGAATCTCCCATATTTATACTACGTTTGTATGGACAGTCGAAGGTCATGGGGACTTTCAATAATGTATTATTTGAGTTAGCATCATCCTCATTATCAGCCTTGTTTTGCCGACAAACGTTTCATCGAATGAATTTTTCGCTAAATTTTCATTTCATCGAAAGCATTTTTTTTTCAGACAGGTAAATTTTTTGGCCTTTTATAAAACAAACCTCACTTTTACCTTTTACTTATACCCAAAGAGTTAACGGTTTCTGAGAAAAAAAAAGTTCGATGAAAAAAAGCGTTCGTTGAGACGTTTGTCAGTAAAATGAGGAGACCCCTTCAGACGGTTCTCAGACTTTGGAGAATACCATTATATAGCAACGTCAGCTTTCCGGTCAGTTTAAATATGGGGGACCGCCCTTATTAGTTATTAACAGAGTGATTTTGATGTGTTCGCAAGGAAAGCAGGCATACAGCCTAGAACCATCCAGAAAATCCATTCTCCACACAGGTAAAATATGTTTAGCAAATCGGATAAGGATTCCGGAGATCACCCAAAACATACAAACTTACAAATTTCTAATATCACAGACTTTTCCTCTTTGTAATACTTATTTGTATAAATAACGTAAACGCTGTATGTTTTCTTTAGAGCATAAATTTGTAGGCTTATAAATGAGAATTTATTATTATTTAAGACGACCGACCTTTAGGTAATTGCGCAGCAATGGCTTACTTAATGTGGAATGGCAACGCGAATGAATGGCAAATAAATTAGACAAAGCCATAAAACAAGTGCAAATCAACTCGAATTATACGAATCCGTATCCTTTTACGAAGTAAAGTTAACAAAATGATTCATTACTACGTTATGCGAGTAATTTCATTCAACTTTTCGATTGCGTTATTCCAGAAATTATAGGAAGCTTGTTCAGTTAAATAACTAGACTACATTATATCTGTTAAAATGTATTGTTCGAAGGGCCATGTTAAAGGATCAAATTGGTCCGTGTTTAATGCTGTATACATATACAGTAAAGAGTTATTATTATGTACATATTATAAATATTATACAAATATACAATAGGCAGGAGACACGACAATAGAGGGATCTCTCAAAGAAATCCTATCAGAGTTGTTTGGATGTTATATTTATGCAACTGATTTAAGAAATTTCGATAGCGCGATGCTGAACACGTCAGATTTGACAGCTGACAGGAGTGACGTCACAATTATAACAACTAAAATAGAGATTTGACGTGTGTCAACGCGAGAAGAAAATCCACAAAAACAAACATACTTACATACATATGTCGACATACTCGTACTGTGTTATCGTGTTTTCTATGATATTGTTAAGAGATTACAGAAATGTGGAGAAGGGCAAAAGTAGGTGTAGTACTTAATAATACAAAAGTAGGTGTAGTACTTAATAATACAAAAGTAGGTGTAGTACTTAATAATACAAAAGTATGTGTAGTACTTAATAATACAAAAGTAGGTGTAGTACTTAATATACATTATTACGAATAGAGTATTGTTTCTGGTAAAATGTTACGGAATAGGAAAATGACAATGGATTGGCACTTGTAATGTTACATTTTTAAATAAAGGAAAAATTGAAAAATTTAATAGTTTAAGTTTTTAAGTTTTAAGTTTCGAAAGTCGAAGCTCGTAATACATGCATCCCTGTACATGTACATGAACATTACGAGCTTCGACTTTCGAAGTTCGTGGTAGCGCCGCTGATTGAAGAATTTGGTGCCCGAACCGGATTGTTCCGATAGCTCAGTTGGTTAGTAGCGACGGGCCATGAATGCCTGTGGTCGCCGGTTCGACTCCGGCTCGGAGCATTAAATTTTTCAATTTTTCCTTTATTTAAAAATGTATAATTTTGTTAGCAGCGGTAACTGCTTAGTACAAAATTAACTTGTAATGTTATATCAAGAAATGCACCCTAACGCGCGTTAAAAAAACTTTTTAACAAAAAAATTAAACCACCGAAAAAAACTGAAAAGCAAAAAATAATAAACCTGTTTTATTTAGTTTAATAACTAAGTTCTTAAATTAATCTAAGTGTACCTACTCAAGGGCGCCGACTCAAAATTACTTAGGTACTTAGGTACACACTCACACACACACACACACACACACATGAGTGGTCTACATACATTTCAATCAGTAAGTGAACAATCAATCATCCCCAGTTTTCCTACCCTTAGGGTAAAAATTTTTATTTGAAATTTATGTGGGACCAACTTCGAGGTATATCCTTTCTAATAAAAAAAGAATTATCAAAATCAGACTACTCTGTAAAAAGTTATGTGTGGTCATACATAAAAAAAAAAATATACGCGTTGACTTGAGAACCTCCTCCGTTTTTTCCGTCGGTTAAAAAGTTACACGATTACATTCATCATATCAGCCGAAAGAAGTCCACTGCAATGTCATCGCGACACGATGACATTGCAGAGGGGAGCTTCGTAACTTTTCAATTCAGCGTTATTACCACAGATGTAATGACATATCAGCAGTCTTTTTTTGAAGGCGAAAATGACAGCCAATGTTCCTTTACGTTCATTGGATAATTACTCTTTATATCAATATTCACTTTGAAACATCTTATAGATGCAAAAAAATCTGTACTAGACTCATCCATCGCCACGCTACGCTCGTAGCGCTACGCAGTGGTCTCCCGCAGTTCTCACTGCCAGGAATCGCTACGCGATACGCTCGTAGTCGATGGTTTTCCTGCTAAGTAGCGGAAAGCGGCTACGGTGTAGGCGCCCGCTAGGCGGGTTCCTGGCAGTGAAGGTGCTAAATTTCATATGCACCTATTGCGCTCTGCCGCATGTGTGATTGGCGTTTAATGGGTTAATTGAAAGGTAAACTAAATCCGAAACGATATTGAGACGGTGTGTATATTATACACTCCAGGGAAGACAAATTCAAGTTAACGAGCGAGATTAGAGGCCCGGCGGTGCCTATTAGGCGGACAGCCTGTCATGATGAGGGTTACCACGAAACATGTCAACAACCACCCGTTAAAATAGTAACTAGGATAGCTATTTTTATCAATGGTACTAAATTGTGGTGAATTTCCAAAATAAAATTAGATAAGTACGACGCATAACAATGTTTAAAGCGACTTGACTATTTTTATCACAAAAGCTTCTTTCGGAGTACACTTTGGAAATAGAATTTTTATTTCTTATATTTTTTTACTCTACGACGGTGGCAAACAAGCATACGGCCTGCCTGATGGTAAGCAGGCACCGTAGCCTACGGACGCTTGCCAATCCTTTGTAGATTTGAGGTTTCGTTGGGTGGGTAGCTGAGAGGAACCCGGGTCCCTCGGTCTCAACACGATACTCGTACATCTTCTGAAGCTCTGGTGACCTTAACACTTTCACTGCCAGAAACGGTTACTCAACGTACCAACGTTATCCATTAAACAATGTTCCACTCTAAAGGGTACGTAACGTCATTTTATTAAGAAGAAAAAACAATCTTGACAGTCCTAAGACAACAGAGGCTCTAGTATAAGTTTTACCGAAACAAAACGTTACGTCCGCGTTCGCGTTTAGCTGTCAAATCCCATACAAATTGAGGGTAAAACGCAAACGCAATCGTAAAGTTTTGCTTCGGTAAAACTTATCTAGAGCCTCAGAAGTGGTTGACCATACTGCCCTGTTAAGCCAATCTCACGTATCTTTGAAATGGCCATTTCGAGAAAAACGCTGTTTAAGTTTTAGACAGACAACTTCTCATAACTTATGGCCAATTTATGAAATAAAACATATTATTCAAATAAGAAATGATGTAGCTAATGAAAAAACATATTTTGAACTATTATTGCACCCAAGTTATTTAATTATGCCTAATTAACAAAATTAAAGCTCTAAAATTACATAGGTACATTTTGAGTTACGCGAAATGCGGTATCTACACTGAAAGAAATAGTCAGTGAATCCTACTGAAATTTCAGTAAACTTAAATGAAAAAATCAGTTAAAATGGAGCCAACCGTGAAAACCAGTAACTTTAACTGTTATAAAACAGTAAGGGTATAACAGTACAATTTACTGAATAAGTCAGTTAAGGAAAACAGTACAAAACAAAACAGTTAAGGAAAACAGTTAAAGAAAACAGTTCATGGAAACAGTAACTTAAGACAGTCAATTTAACTGTATAAATCAGTAATGGAAAACAGTTAAGGAAAACAGTTGAAGAAAACAGTTAAAGAAAACAGTTAAGGAAAACAGTTGAAGAAAACAGTTGAAGAAAACAGTTAAAGAAAACAGTTAAGGGAAACATTAATTGCTACTGTTCCACAACAGTTGATCTGACTGATTACCTACAGCTGCTACAACTGTTCGGGAACAGTAGCAACTACGGTTAGGTCTGTAGTTGCTACTGTTCCACAACAGTTGATCTTACTGATTACCTACAGCTGCTACAACTGTTCGGGAACAGTAGCAACTACGGTTAGGTCTGTAGTTGCTACTGTTCCACAACAGTTGATCTTACTGATTATCTACAGTTGCTACAACTGTTCGGGAGCAGTAGCAACTACTGTTAGGTCTGTAATTGCTACTGTTCCACAACAGTTGATCTTACTGATTACCTACAGTTGCTACAACTGTTTGGAAACAGTACCAGTTACTGTTAGGTATGTAATTGCTACTGTTCCACAACAGTTGATCTTACTGATTACCTACAGTTGCTACAACTGTTCGGGAACAGTAGAAACTACTGTTAGGTCTGTAGTTGCTACTGTTCCACAACAGTTGATCTTACTGATTACCTACAGTTGCTACAACTGTTTGGAAACAGTACCAGTTACTGTTAGGTATGTAATTGCTACTGTTCCACAACAGTTGATCTTACTGATTACCTACAGTTGCTACAACTGTTCGGGAACAGTAGAAACTACTGTTAGGTCTGTAGTTGCTACTGTTCCACAACAGTTGATCTTACTGATTACCTACAGTTGCTACAACTGTTTGGAAACAGTACCAGTTACTGTTAGGTATGTAATTGCTACTGTTCCACAACAGTTGATCTTACTGATTACCTACAGTTGCTACAACTGTTCGGGAACAGTTGAAACTACTGTTAGGTCTGTAGTTGCTACTGTTCCACAACAGTTGATCTTACTGATTACCTACAGTTGCTACAACTGTTTGGAAACAGTACCAGTTACTGTTAGGTATGTAATTGCTACTGTTCCACAACAGTTGATCTTACTGATTACCTACAGTTGCTACAACTGTTCGGGAACAGTTAAAACTACTGTTAGGTCTGTAGTTGCTACTGTTCCACAACAGTTGATCTTACTGATTACCTACAGTTGCTACAACTGTTTGGAAACAGTACCAGTTACTGTTAGGTATGTAATTGCTACTGTTCCACAACAGTTGATCTTACTGATTACCTACAGTTGCTACAACTGTTCGGGAACAGTAGAAACTACTGTTAGGTCTGTAGTTGCTACTGTTCCACAACAGTTGATCTTACTGATTACCTACAGTTGCTACAACTGTTTGGAAACAATACCAGTTACTGTTAGGTATGTAATTGCTACTGTTCCACTACAATAGCTACAACTGTAGTGGAACAGTAGCAATTACATACTGAACAGTAGCTGGTACTGTTGCCCAACAGTAGCAGCAAATACAGCTGAGCTGCAAGTTTTGCTATTGTCGAGGAACAATAAAGAAATAAACACAAGTGTTACAAAGTAAACATTATTTATTGAAACATTCATCAAAACTCATTATCACTACAACGTCATTAAAACTACTACATTTGTAAAAAGCGGGTTGGACATGTTTCGAAGAACACGACAATTGTCACGAAACTCCGACCCATGCCTAATCTTATGTCGAAAATTATCGACAGTTCTTCTAAGGACTGTTGTTTTTCGTGACAATTGTCGTGAGCTCTTCACCAAACCACTAACTAGTACCTATTTATTGACGATACAATATAACTATGTTGCATTTTATAAAATAAAATAAAAAATATCATGTTGGTGGCAAACAAGGAAACAGCCCGCCCGGTGGTAAACGGTTACTGTAGCCTATAGACGTCTACAACGCCAGTAATTTGGATGTGTCAGAAATTGTGACAATGTTACCTTTGTGAAACAGGGGCCAGATAACAGTTTTCCTACGATAAAACAAGTACCAACAATGTACGATGTAATGAAGACAAACTTAGTCAAAGGGCAATTCACGGTAAAACGTTATGATTTATTTTCCTGGTGACCCTATTTCCAAATGACCCTAGTTTTTGGCAAAATGTACGTCATCGAGTAGCAAGTAGGCACGTGGAATATGAGATAGACCATGCCATTAGGTCTATCGCATATTCCACGTGGCGAGAAACGAAAAGTGCCAAAAAATGTTGGTAGAAGTATACGGAGAAGGTGTCGATATCACTTCACCGCTCAACTCTACAGTCTCTTCACCGAACAACTCTGCAGTATCATCTCCTAACCTAACCTGGCAGTTTAGAAATTAGCAGTACTCTACAACTAACAAAAGGACAGCTTACCAACACTTGCTTAACTTGGGGACATTATTTGGTAAGTTTACTAAAAATAAAAATACATTATTTTCCATCGTATTTTCACGGTAACGTATATAATGATCCGAGTTTGCCGCGGGCAGAGTGACACGAGCAAGTGGATGAGCCATGCATGTGTAATAGAGTTTGTTCGTAAATTTATTAATATTATTCGGTGAAACATGATAAACGCAGCCGGCTGTCATCGTGTCCGACACCATTTTGAACGACGCACAATGTCGGCTCGCCGCGAGCACGCTGCCTCACCCGCGCATGTTTATGTGCAACAATTTGGCTCGCGAGCAGCGCGCCGCGCGGGGCTAGCATGCCTCAGGCTGAGCCGCTCAAATTTGTACGCAGCTTATTAATATTTGAAAAATAAGGACTACAAGCCAACAGGGGGACACTGCCCAAACTGACAGTATAATCAGGGTTTTTTTATGTGCAACAATTTGGCTCGCGAGCAGCGCGCCGCGCGGGGCTAGCATGCCTCAGGCTGAGCCGCTCAAATTTGTACGCAGCTTATTAATATTTGAAAAATAAGGACTACAAGCCAACAGGGGGACACTGCCCAAACTGACAGTATAATCAGGGTTCTTTGTAAAAAGCGGGTTGGACATGTTTCGAAGAACACGACAATTGTCACGAAACTCCGACCCATGCCTAATCTTATGTCGAAAATTATCGACAGTTCTTCTAAGGACTGTTGTTTTTCGTGACAATTGTCGTGAGCTCTTCACCGAACCACTAACTAGTACCTATTTATTGACGATACAATATAACTATGTTGCATTTTATAAAATAAAATAAAAAATGTCATGTTGGTGGCAAACAAGGAAACAGCCCGCCCGGTGGTAAACGGTTACTGTAGCCTATATAGACGTCTACAACGCCAGTAATTTGGATGTGTCAGAAATTGTGACAATGTTACCTTTGTGAAACAGGGCCAGATAACAGTTTTCCTACGATAAAACATGTACCAACAATGTACGATGTAATGAAGACAAACTTAGTCAAAGGGCAATTCACGGTAAAACGTTATGATTTATTTTCCTGGTGACCCTATTTCCAAATGACCCTAGTTTTTGGCAAAATGTACGTCATCGAGTAGCAAGTAGGCACGTGGAATATGAGATAGACCATGCCATTAGGTCTATCGCATATTCCACGTGGCGAGAAACGAAAAGTGCCAAAAAATGGTGGTAGAAGTATACGGAGAAGGTGTCGATATCACTTCACCGCTCAACTCTACAGTCTCTTCACCGAACAACTCTGCAGTATCATCTCCTAACCTAACCTGGCAGTTTAGAAATTAGCAGTACTCTACAACTAACAAAAGGACAGCTTACCAACACTTGCTTAACTTGGGGATATTATTTGGTAAGTTTACTAAAAATAAAAATACATTATTTTCCATCGTATTTTCACGGTAACGTATATAATGATCCGAGTTTGCCGCGGGCAGAGTGACACGAGCAAGTGGATGAGCCATGCATGTGTAATAGAGTGTTGTAAGGACCCACTTTTCATCACAGAGTGTATAATTGCCTGCAGACGAACGGAGCCATTCGAAGCATTCTTCTATTTCAGTGTTCTTTGAATCAATTAGGTCCGCTTCGCTTTCAGAGATGGTCGACGACCATTATTTTAATCCTTACCGATGTTGCAATCACTCAGTTGGCTAAGAACTGATGAAGAAATATTTTCTTTTAAGTTAACTGCTTTGGTGTCAATGTTATAAACAGCTCTCTGCAGGAATTGCCAAACCCGCAAACATTCACAAGGATATTCTAAGTATAGAGCCCATATGATTTTAAAACACGTATCCACAGCACAAGCAATGCTAGGCAGGTCATACACTATGTCATCAACATAATGTACCTTGCGGTGATATTTTCAAGTGGTCTTGCGACTACGACATATGGCTGGACAGTGATACCGCGAGATTTATTCTTGTCGTGTCGTTTCTGCCGTTCTTCGTTCAGCAGTCTTTCCTCGTCGATATGTTTTATGAAGCTTTCACATACTTCGGCCGTAGAACATTTCGTCTTCCTTATTTGAACCGGTCCTAGAAGATGCGGGATCATAAGGAGTGCAGCTAGATTGCTAGTTTCTTGATCGGGATATATATTAAAAGAAATATACATCAGACAATTATACACTCTGTGATGAAAAGTGGGCCCTTACAAGAAAACGGCGCCGCCAGAGTGTCGTGTGTTCCCTCCTGGCCCGGCCACATGCTCATACGAGGCTGTGATTGCAGTGATAAAATGTACCCATTATGTACTATTATGTACCAAGTCGGAAATTAAATGTACCAACATAGTTTGCCAGTTACAGGTCATCTAATGTGGCCGGGCTTAGAAGTGTACTACCCAGCCCGGCCCACACAGATCTGCTAATATACGAAACTTCGAGATATAATTTGAATAGTAGATAAATGTACCTTTTATGTACCAGATAATAAACCTTAATTTTTATTAAAAAAATGGGCATAAAAATATTTTTACATACATCAAACATTTTGCGTTGGAGCGCCTGTTAGAATGTAACAGCTATGCAAATAATGAAAGTGGATGCTGGGCTGGGTGGTAGTACACTGCTCAGCCCGGCCACATTGTATGACCTGTAACTGGCAAACTATGGAGGTACAATTAATTTTATTAATGGTACACTGAGGTACACTTAATGTACAATATATCTATAAATATTACTTTGAAATTCGTGAGGTCCACCCACCACCCTGACGCATCATTATTTCATTATTTGCATAGCTGTTACATTCTAACAGGCGCTCCAACGCAAAATGTTTGATGTATGTAAAAATATTTTTATGGCCATTTTTTTAATAAAAATTAAGGTTTATTATCTGGTACATAAAAGGTACATTTATCTGCTATTCAAATTATATCCCGAAGTTTCGTATATTAGCAGATCTGTGTGGGCCGGGCTGGGTAGTACACTTCTCAGCCCGGCCACATTAGATGACCTGTAACTGGCAAACTATGGAGGTACAATTAATTTCCGACTTGGTACATAATAGTACATAATGGGTACATTTTATCCCTTTAATCACAGCCTCGTACGAGCATGTGGCCGGGCCAGGAGAGAACACACCAGAGTGTCTTGTCAGACGAAGCATATCCGTACCTCCAGGAATTTCCCTGCTTAAAACGATCTTGGGGATATTCTTTGGTAAGTTTACCAAATATAATTTTGAAAATATAATAATTTCAAAATAAAGAGTGTATAATTGTCTGCAGACGAACGGAGCCATTCGAAGCATTCTTCTATTTCAGTGTTCTTTGAATCAATTAGGTCCGCTTCGCTTTCAGAGATGGTCTCAAGGTGCTCTCTAACCGGTGCTCTCCTTTTGCTAGTTGTAGCGTACTGCTCGGATGCTTTTGTTGTCATTTTAGTACCTTGTCACTTTAGCTAACTATGACGCATCCCAACTGTCGCAGTATTGTTACGTTAATATTTATTATCGGTGCCTTCGGTTCATGTTTGACTACTTCGGTCGCAATCTCTCTGGTTAAAGTTCTTCGTAGTTGATCCCCCAAAGGGTTTAGACGCTGTTTAAGAAGCAGCTTACCCTCTTGTGTACTATTGAGTAGTGAAATTAAGTCCGGGCATTCGTTCTAAAGGATAAAAATGTGCTATTTACTATTAAGTTAGCAATGTGGCAGGGAAGTAAAATGTAATCTAAATCTAGCTCTAGTAACAATATTAGTAGAAACGATGCTATCGCAAACGCTGCGGAGGCGGGACTCAGGTTCAAAGCCTAGGACTACTTTGACCTTTTCAAATATGGATACTTATCTTATTTTTCAACACATTTTTTTCCCCCGTGTGGTGTCGGGTTAGAATTTCACCACCCCCTTTCTTCCCGTGGGTGTCGTAAAAGTCGACTAAGGGAGCAGGGTTGAAGTGTGTTGTGGGCGATAGGCTAGCAACCCATCACTGCAATGACACATTTTGTCGATCTTTTATAGCCATATTTATGCTAAAAGTGGCGCTGGAACATAAATTTCATGTGTTCTGCCTACCACTTTTGGGAATCTTTTATTAAATACTTTTGGGACTAATTAAACTATTTCTAACCTAAACTTGTGGTTGTTATCTGATAAATTCTCCTATCTAACAGCTTATTAATGTTTTATAACAATTTATTTGGGCTTTTCTATTAAATGAAACAACGGATGTGCAAGACAAAACGTAGACAAGACTTTATTCTTTTTAATAGTGTTGCTTTAATCATTAGTAGAGGGCGCTAGTTGTGGGTGTCTGTGGTTTGCGATTAATTGTTATCCTTTATTTAACATTATGTAATGACATAATTTATCAGATAACAACCACAAGTTTAGGTTAGAAATAGTTTAATTAGTCCCAAAAGTATTTAATAAAAGATACCCAAAAGTGGTAGGCAGAACACATGAAATTTATGTTCCAGCGCCACTTTTAACATAAATATGGCTATAAAAGATCGACAAAATGTGTCATTGCAGTGATGGGTTGCTAGCCCATCGCCCACAACACACTTCAACCCTGCTCCCTTAGTCGACTTTTACGACACCCACGGGAAGAAAGGGGGTGGTGAAATTCTAACCCGACACCACACGGGGGAAAAAAATGTGTTGAAAAATAAGATAAGTATCCATATTTGAAAAGGTCAAAGTAAATACATGCTTGCTTGCATGCATGCATGCAACCTTAAATAAATCAAGATGGCGAATCAATGAGCAATAAAACAGAATAACAAGAAAATCTCATAGATTTGAAGATACTAATATTGATACCCCGCTGCTCCGACCAGTGTGTGCCTATTAGGTGCTTTTCTGTTGAAAAGGTACGCTTACTTTCAATTCTTGTAAGCTTGAAATTGTTGAACTCGGAGATGATACTGCAGAGTTGTTCGGTGAAGAGACTGCAGAGTTGAGCGGTGAAGTGATATCGACACCTTCTCCGTATACTTCTATTATTTTTTCTTCACTCATCATCATTTATTTCATGTGTTCTGCCTACCACTATTGGGAATCTTTTATTAAATACTTTTGGGACTAATTAAACTATTTCTAACCTAAATTTGTGGTTGTTATCTGATAAATTCTCCTATCTAACAGCTTATTAATGTTTTATAACAATTTATTTGGGCTTTTCTATTAAATGAAACAACGGATGTGCAAGACAAAACGTAGACAAGACTTTATTCTTTTTAATAGTGTTGCTTTAATCATTAGTAGAGGGCGCTAGTTGTGGGTGTCTGTGGTTTGCGATTAATTGTTATCCTTTATTTAACATTATGTAATGACATAATTTATCAGATAACAACCACAAGTTTAGGTTAGAAATAGTTTAATTAGTCCCAAAAGTATTTAATAAAAGATACCCAAAAGTGGTAGGCAGAACACATGAAATTTATGTTCCAGCGCCACTTTTAACATAAATATGGCTATAAAAGATCGACAAAATGTGTCATTGCAGTGATGGGTTGCTAGCCCATCGCCCACAACACACTTCAACCCTGCTCCCTTAGTCGACTTTTACGACACCCACGGGAAGAAAGGGGGTGGTGAAATTCTAACCCGACACCACACGGGGGAAAAAAATGTGTTGAAAAATAAGATAAGTATACATATTTGAAAAGGTCAAAGTAAATACATGCTTGCTTGCATGCATGCATGCAACCTTAAATAAATCAAGATGGCGAATCAATGAGCAATAAAACAGAATAACAAGAAAATCTCATAGATTTGAAGATACTAATATTGATACCCCGCTGCTCCGACCAGTGTGTGCCTATTAGGTGCTTTTCTGTTGAAAAGGTACGCTTACTTTCAATTCTTGTAAGCTTGAAATTGTTGAACTCGGAGATGATACTGCAGAGTTGTTCGGTGAAGAGACTGCAGAGTTGAGCGGTGAAGTGATATCGACACCTTCTCCGTATACTTCTATTATTTTTTCTTCACTCATCATCATTTATTTCATGTGTTCTGCCTACCACTATTGGGAATCTTTTATTAAATACTTTTGGGACTAATTAAACTATTTCTAACCTAAATTTGTGGTTGTTATCTGATAAATTCTCCTATCTAACAGCTTATTAATGTTTTATAACAATTTATTTGGGCTTTTCTATTAAATGAAACAACGGATGTGCAAGACAAAACGTAGACAAGACTTTATTCTTTTTAATAGTGTTGCTTTAATCATTAGTAGAGGGCGCTAGTTGTGGGTGTCTGTGGTTTGCGATTAATTGTTATCCTTTATTTAACATTATGTAATGACATAATTTATCAGATAACAACCACAAGTTTAGGTTAGAAATAGTTTAATTAGTCCCAAAAGTATTTAATAAAAGATACCCAAAAGTGGTAGGCAGAACACATGAAATTTATGTTCCAGCGCCACTTTTAACATAAATATGGCTATAAAAGATCGACAAAATGTGTCATTGCAGTTATGGGTTGCTAGCCCATCGCCCACAACACACTTCAACCCTGCTCCCTTAGTCGACTTTTACGACACCCACGGGAAGAAAGGGGGTGGTGAAATTCTAACCCGACACCACACGGGGGAAAAAAATGTGTTGAAAAATAAGATAAGTATCCATATTTGAAAAGGTCAAAATTTTCCATCGTCTTTTCACGGTAACGTATATAATGATCCGAGTTTGCCGCGGGCAGAGTGACACGAGCAAGTGGATGAGCCATGCATGTGTAATAGAGTTTTTTCGTAAATTTATTAATATTATTTGGTGAAACATGATAAACGCAGCCGGCTGTCATCGTGTCCGACACCATTTTGAACGACGCACAATGTCGGCTCGCCGCGAGCACGCTGCCTCACCCGCGCATGTTTATGTGCAACAATTTGGCTCGCGAGCAGCGCGCCGCGCGGGACTGGCATGCCTCAGGCTGAGCCGCTCAAATTTGTACGCAGCTTATTCATATTTGAAAAATAAGGACTACAAGCCAACAGGGGGACACTGCCCAAACTGTCAGTATAATCAGGGTTCTAGTCATCTTTTACACTACACTACTCTAGAGTGAGGCTCCTAAAATATTTTCTTAAGCATGGTGGTGGACGAGAACTTAGGAAGTCATTGAAATTGGATGGCATTTGTTTTTCGAGTCTTATATGACGTGATAAACAATATGCACAAATGCCAGGCATCCGGTTGCCTCTCAGACATTGAATTACGCGTCATTGCTTTGAATACTAGTTATCATATTATTATTGATTAAACTGCCATACTATAAATAAATTAAATTATTTTGGTAAACTTACCAAAGAATATCCCCAAGATCGTTTTAAGCAGGGAAATTCCTGGAGGTACGGATATGCTTCGTCTGACAAGACCCCAGACCATCTCTGAGAGCGAAGCGGGCCTAATTGATTCAAAGAACACTGAAATAGAAGAATGCTTCGAATGGCTTCGTTCGTCTGCAGACAATTATACACTCTTTATTTTGAAATTATTATATTTTCAAAATTATATTGGTAAACTTACCAAAGAATATCCCCAAGATCGTTTTAAGCAGGGAAATTCCTGGAGGTATGGATATGCTTCGTCTGACAAGACACCAGCCCATCTCTGAAAGCGAAGCGAGCCTAATTGATTCAAAGAACACTGAAATAGAAGAATGCTTCGAATGGCTCCGTTCGTCTGCAGGCAATTATACACTCTGTGATGAAAAGTGGGTCCTTACAAGAAAATGGCGCCGCCAGAGTGTCTTGTCAGACGAAGCATATCCGTACCTCCAGGAATTTCCCTGCTTAAAACGATCTTGGGTATATTCTTTGGTAAGTTTACCAAAATAATTTTGAAAATATAATAATTTCAAAATAAAGAGTGTATAATTGTCTGCAGACGAACGGAGCCATTCGAAGCATTCTTCTATTTCAGTGTTCTTTGAATCAATTAGGCCCGCTTCGCTCTCAGAGATGGTCTGGTGTCTTGTCAGACGAAGCATATCCGTACCTCCAGGAATTTCCATGCTTAAAACGATCTTGTTGGATATTCTTTGGTAAGTTTACCAAAATAATTTAATTTATTTATAGTATGGCAGTTTAATCAATAATAATATGATAACTAGTATTCAAAGCAATGACGCGTAATTCAATGTCTGAGAGGCAACCGGATGCCTGCTGGGGGTTAGACATGTTTCAAAGAACACGACAATTGTCACGAAACTCCGACCCATGCCTAATCTTATGTCGAAAATTATCGACAGTTCTTCTAAGGACTGTTGATTTTGGTGACAATTGTCGTGAGCTCTTCACCAAACCACTAACTAGTACCTATTTATTGACGATACAATATAACTATGTTGCATTTTATAAAATAAAATAAAAAATGTCATGTTGGTGGCAAACAAGGAAACAGCCCGCCCGGTGGTAAACGGTTACTGTAGCCTATAGACGTCTACAACGCCAGTAATTTGGATGTGTCAGAAATTGTGACAATGTTACCTTTGTGAAACAGGGGCCAGATAACAGTTTTCCTACGATAAAACATGTACCAACAATGTACGATGTAATGAAGACAAACTTAGTCAAAGGGCAATTCACGGTAAAACGTTATGATTTATTTTCCTGGTGACCCTATTTCCAAATGACCCTAGTTTTTGGCAAAATGTACGTCATCGAGTAGCAAGTAGGCACGTGGAATATGAGATAGACCATGCCATTAGGTCTATCGCATATTCCACGTGGCGAGAAACGAAAAGTGCCAAAAAATGGTGGTAGAAGTACGGAGAAGGTGTCGATATCACTTCACCGCTCAACTCTACAGTCTCTTCACCGAACAACTCTGCAGTATCATATAGTAAAGAGTGTATAATTGTCTGCAGACGAACGGAGCCATTCGAAGCATTCTTCTATTTCAGTGTTCTTTGAATCAATTAGGTCCGCTTCGCTTTCAGAGATGGTCGACGACCATTATTTTAATCCTTACCGATGTTGCAATCACTCAGTAGGCTAAGAACTGATGAAGAAATATTTTCTTTTATGTTAACTGCTTTGGTGTCAATGTCATAAACAGCTCTCTGCAGGAATTGCCAAACCCGCAAACATTCACAAGGATATTCTAAGTATAGAGCCCATATGATTTTAAAACACGTATCCACAGCACAAGCAATGCTAGGCAGGTCATACACTATGTCATCAACAATAATGTACCTTGCGGTGATATTTTCAAGTGGTCCTGCGACTACGACATATGGCTGGACAGTGATACCGCGAGATTTATTCTTGTCGTGTCGTTTCTGCCGTTCTTCGTTCAGCAGTCTTTCCTCGTCGATATGTTTTATGAAGCTTTCACGTACTTCGGCCGTAGAACATTTCGTCTTCCTTATTTGAACCGGTCCTAGAAGATGCGGGATCATAAGGAGTGCAGCTAGATTGCTCGTTTCTTGATCGGGATATATATTAAAAGAAATATACATCAGACAATTATACACTCTGTGATGAAAAGTGGGCCCTTACAAGAAAACGGCGCCGCCAGAGTGTCGTGTGTTCCCTCCTGGCCCGGCCACATGCTCATACGAGGCTGTGATTGCAGTGATAAAATGTACCCATTATGTACTATTATGTACCAAGTCGGAAATTAAATGTACCAACATAGTTTGCCAGTTACAGGTCATCTAATGTGGCCGGGCTTAGAAGTGTACTACCCAGCCCGGCCCACACAGATCTGCTAATATACGAAACTTCGAGATATAATTTGAATAGTAGATAAATGTACCTTTTATGTACCAGATAATAAACCTTAATTTTTATTAAAAAAATGGGCATAAAAATATTTTTACATATATCAAACATTTTGCGTTGGAGCGCCTATTAGAATGTAACAGCTATGCAAATAATTAAAGTGGATGCCGGGCTGGGTGGTAGTACACTGCTCAGCCCGGCCACATTGGATGACCTGTAACTGGCAATTTGGCAAACTATGGAGGTACAATTAATTTTATTAAAGGTACACTGAGGTACACTTAATGTACAATATATCTATAAATATTACTTTGAAATTCGTGAGGTCCACCCACCACCCTGAAGCATCATTATTTCATTATTTGCATAGCTGTTACATTCTAACAGGCGCTCCAACGCAAAATGTTTGATGTATGTAAAAATATTTTTATGGGCATTTTTTTAATAAAAATTAAGGTTTATTATCTGGTACATAAAAGGTACATTTATCTGCTATTCAAATTATATCCCGAAGTTTCGTATATTAGCAGATCTGTGTGGGCCGGGCTGGGTAGTACACTTCTCAGCCCGGCCACATTAGATGACCTGTAACTGGCAAACTATGGAGGTACAATTAATTTCCGACTTGGTACATAATAGTACATAATGGGTACATTTTATCCCTATAGTCACAGCCTCGTACGAGCATGTGGCCGGGCCAGGAGGGAACACACCAGAGTGTCTTGTCAGACGAAGCATATCCGTACCTCCAGGAATTTCCCTGCTTAAAACGATCTTGGGGATATTCTTTGGTAAGTTTACCAAATATAATTTTGAAAATATAATAATTTCAAAATAAAGAGTGTATAATTGTCTGCAGACGAACGGAGCCATTCGAAGCATTCTTCTATTTCAGTGTTCTTTGAATCAATTAGGTCCGCTTCGCTTTCAGAAATGGTCTCAAGGTCCTCTCTAACCGGTGCTCTCCTTTTGCTAGTTGTAGCGTACTGCTCGGATGCTTTTGTTGTCATTTTAGTACCTTGTCACTTTAGCTACTATGACGCATCCCAACTGTCGCAGTATTGTTACGTTAAGTGCGATAAAGTACTAAAATGATTATCTATATTTGCTGTTGATTGTACGAACGTGGATAGTACGATTAACTACTAATTAAGTTAATATTTGTTATCGGTGCCTTCGGTTCATGTTTGACTACTTCGGTCTCAATCTCTCTGGTTAAAGTTCTTCGTAGTTGATCCCCCAAAGGGTTTAGACGCTGTTTAAGAAGCAGCTTACCCTATTGTGTACTATTGAGTAGTTAAATTAAGTCCGGGCATTTGTTCTAGAAAGTAAAAATGTGATTACGTTCAATTCTTGTAAGCTTGAATTTGTTGAACTCGGAGATGATACTGCAGAGTTGTTCGGTGAAGAGACTGCAGAGTTGAGCGGTGAAGTGATATCGACACCTTCTCCGTATACTTCTATTATTTTTTCTTCACTCATCATCATTTATTTCATGTGTTCTGCCTACCACTATTGGGAATCTTTTATTAAATACTTTTGGGACTAATTAAACTATTTCTAACCTAAATTTGTGGTTGTTATCTGATAAATTCTCCTATCTAACAGCTTATTAATGTTTTATAACAATTTATTTGGGCTTTTCTATTAAATGAAACAACGGATGTGCAAGACAAAACGTAGACAAGACTTTATTCTTTTTAATAGTGTTGCTTTAATCATTAGTAGAGGGCGCTAGTTGTGGGTGTCTGTGGTTTGCGATTAATTGTTATCCTTTATTTAACATTATGTAATGACATAATTTATCAGATAACAACCACAAGTTTAGGTTAGAAATAGTTTAATTAGTCCCAAAAGTATTTAATAAAAGATACCCAAAAGTGGTAGGCAGAACACATGAAATTTATGTTCCAGCGCCACTTTTAACATAAATATGGCTATAAAAGATCGACAAAATGTGTCATTGCAGTGATGGGTTGCTAGCCCATCGCCCACAACACACTTCAACCCTGCTCCCTTAGTCGACTTTTACGACACCCACGGGAAGAAAGGGGGTGGTGAAATTCTAACCCGACACCACACGGGGGAAAAAAATGTGTTGAAAAATAAGATAAGTATACATATTTGAAAAGGTCAAAGTAAATACATGCTTGCTTGCATGCATGCATGCAACCTTAAATAAATCAAGATGGCGAATCAATGAGCAATAAAACAGAATAACAAGAAAATCTCATAGATTTGAAGATACTAATATTGATACCCCGCTGCTCCGACCAGTGTGTGCCTATTAGGTGCTTTTCTGTTGAAAAGGTACGCTTACTTTCAATTCTTGTAAGCTTGAAATTGTTGAACTCGGAGATGATACTGCAGAGTTGTTCGGTGAAGAGACTGCAGAGTTGAGCGGTGAAGTGATATCGACACCTTCTCCGTATACTTCTATTATTTTTTCTTCACTCATGATCATTTATTTCATGTGTTCTGCCTACCACTATTGGGAATCTTTTATTAAATACTTTTGGGACTAATTAAACTATTTCTAACCTAAATTTGTGGTTGTTATCTGATAAATTCTCCTATCTAACAGCTTATTAATGTTTTATAACAATTTATTTGGGCTTTTCTATTAAATGAAACAACGGATGTGCAAGACAAAACGTAGACAAGACTTTATTCTTTTTAATAGTGTTGCTTTAATCATTAGTAGAGGGCGCTAGTTGTGGGTGTCTGTGGTTTGCGATTAATTGTTATCCTTTATTTAACATTATGTAATGACATAATTTATCAGATAACAACCACAAGTTTAGGTTAGAAATAGTTTAATTAGTCCCAAAAGTATTTAATAAAAGATACCCAAAAGTGGTAGGCAGAACACATGAAATTTATGTTCCAGCGCCACTTTTAACATAAATATGGCTATAAAAGATCGACAAAATGTGTCATTGCAGTGATGGGTTGCTAGCCCATCGCCCACAACACACTTCAACCCTGCTCCCTTAGTCGGCTTTTACGACACCCACGGGAAGAAAGGGGGTGGTGAAATTCTAACCCGACACCACACGGGGGAAACAAATGTGTTGAAAAATAAGTTAAGTATCCATATTTGAAAAGGTCAAAGTAAATACATGCTTGCTTGCATGCATGCATGCAACCTTCGATAAATCAAGAGGGCGAATCAATGAGCAATAAAAAAGAATAACAAGAAAATCTCATAGATTTGAAGATACTAATATTGACATAGATACTATTAGTCCGTAAGCCCACTAACAATACACCTACGTCCCATGACAACACGATCGAGAGAGTTTTACTGACCAAAAGAAAATAAAAATAATAAAATGGCCGAAAGTTTGAAAATCCTTCATTTCCGGTCAAAATTTGTAAGGGCTAAATGATGCCACATGTCCCGTACTGTTGTCACTTAACGTAGATATACGTAAATATACGTAATTACCCGTACAAAATTTGACCGGAAATGAAGGGTTTTCAAACTAACAGACAATTTTAATTTTCTCGTGCTCAGCACAACTTTGTCGACTGCTGCCATGCATTTTATCGTGTTGTCATGAAACGCAGGTGTATTGGGAGTGGGCATATGGAATATGCATTTTATCGTGTTGTCATGAGACGTAGGTGTATTGGGAGTGGGCTTATGGAATATGCATTTTATCGTGTTGTCATGAGACGTAGGTGTATTGGGAGTGGGCTTATGGAATATGACTGTTCTTATCTATTACCTTTTATCGCAAGCAACTATTAAATGGGACTTCGTAATGTAACCAATGACCTTTTAAATATTGTATTTAAAGTATGGGGAGTCTGAAAATGAAGGGTTTTATACCAAATTGCTATTTTCTTCACTTGCTTTTGAACTTCATACGCATAATAATGACTATCAAAAAATATAGTTTGCAACAGAGTCCCTATCAAAATAACCTCATTATCACAAATGTACACTCCACTAACCATTAAAAACGTTATGTCGTTACGATCGCAGATTGGCTTAGGACTACAAATAAGTATAGAACCCTTACTATATCGAACAGAGGACATGGCAAACCAAGCGACACCGAACAAAGTCTTAGTTTCATCTAGAAGGAGACAGGATTGAATGATTTCTAAATCAGATTGTGTCAGTTTTAGATTCTTAGGTCCCCATGATAATATTGGATCCAATGAACCCTTAGCAAATATTTCGTTTAATTTGAGCTGGTGTTTAATAGATAAACTGAGCGAAATGTTCCTTCGATTACACGAAGCCCTTGCAGATGTCTTTGCCAGTTTGTGTTTCGCTTCGTACCTCATAGATGAAATTAGTGAAAGCGGACCAAAGTACTTCATGGCATTATGATAATGTGTAAGGTGGTGAAACTTAGGTTTTAGAGATCCATTTGACAAGAGTAAATACAATTCATTAAGTTGAGTGACACAGTCCTGCATTACAGCATCAATACCGTCCCAAACACAAGTAGCCATTGCAAGTTCTACAACTTCGCGTAATTTCAAATAAAGTGTCCAATACATGTCACCTCCAGGAACCTTATCACCCACTAACACTGAAAAGTATCTTATCAAAGTTAGCATTTCTGACGCGCTAAGACGAACATTACATTGATTGATGTGAGACATGCTTAATTCAATAGGCTTGTTGCGGTTATCTGGCCCGTATTCAAAACTTCGTAGCCTATCGTTCAGCAAAGATAAAGAGAAATATTTGAAACGACTAATATATTTCATTAGCACCAGTCCCATGACATACTTGCCAACTCCTTCAAAAATGTCATGCATAATATCCACGCCTACTTGCTTGAACAAATCAAACCCACCTACTTTCAACCAAACACATCTTTCTTTAACACCGGAGTTTCCAGGAATACCCTCCAACAGGTCGGCCTCATAATCATCACTACATCTTAAGATTGTGTTATCTTCATAACACTGAACTTTCATTACTTCTTTTGTCACTCTACAAATTCTACAAGAATAATTAGCTGAAAAACTTTCCACGAAACCAGTTAAGGAATGTATGCCCAAATTATCTCCTAGAATAAGAGCCAATTCAAAGTATATTACTCCATTAAAATTGGGAATATCAAATGGTATACCAACAGTACGGAGAAAATTTAGTTCATCTATTACAGGTTGGAATATTATATCGTTACCGAATTGCACTCTATCAGAAGAGTGAAACAACAAAGTTAAGAAGATATTAGTAAGAATAGAGCAACGCCACGGTGGTAAGCAAGGTATTGAGACATATACGGCTCCTAGTTTATGAATGCCTGAGTGGCTTCCCAAAGCATTACCCGTCTCATAATCATCAAAAAATAAAAATATGGGCACAACCTTCCTACCAGCGTGAACTATTCTTTTGGATTGCCAGTAATGTCCTTGAATAAAGTTGTGTATATTTGTGATATCACTATACATGTTTGCCATATATTGTAGTGTATCAACCAAGATTGATTCGAGAGAGAAAAAAGCACGCAAGACTTCTCTTAATGGAATAAATTGGATAGTACGATTAACTACTTGGTTGCCGCCACGAGTATTTGATTCGCGGCTCTCGCCTACTACAATTGCTTGGGGCGGTATATAAGTTTGATTGAGCTCAAAGAAAGAAAATATACGATGTTCTGAGGAAAATGTGCTGAATACCGAGTTTACTTCTGTACGTATCGTTTGTATTACTTCTGAATGTTGAGAAGAACAGATCCCCCCATTATTAATCGTTTTCTGCAGTAACTCGTGCATTAAAGGTATTACAGAATGCGATATGACGTTTTGAAAATTTTCAATAATAATTTGAACAACATTTCTTGGTAGATTCGCAGCTCCATACAACATCGCTATAAATAATGCTAAAGCTGATTCAAGTGAAACATTACGCAAAGAGATATCAGCATCTGGTGCTACAACTACTGATAAATAATCACTTGTAGAAGATGGTGGCGCTACAGATGATGAACTAACACCTTCGGTAGAAGATGGTGGCGCCCCAGATGATGAACTAACACCTTCGAGTGGTATTTCAGTATTTGTATCAACAGATCCTTCGTTTTCATCGTTTCTGGGAAACTCCTCAGTGGAATGAATTTTAAGATAATGCCGCCGATATGAATTAAAAAGATGGTAGGACCTGGAACAGCCGCTTTCGGTACACCTATATTGTTCAAAGTAATGGTTCTTATGAAAAAATTGGAAATGAACCCGGAGAGCTCTAAAATCTTTAACTTCAGCTGCACACAAAAAACAGACGACCATTATTTTAATCCTTACCGATGTTGCAATCACTCAGTAGGCTAAGAACTGATGAAGAAATATTTTCTTTTATGTTAACTGCTTTGGTGTCAATGTCATAAACAGCTCTCTGCAGGAATTGCCAAACCCGCAAACATTCACAAGGATATTCTAAGTATAGAGCCCATATGATTTTAAAACACGTATCCACAGCACAAGCAATGCTAGGCAGGTCATACACTATGTCATCAACAATAATGTACCTTGCGGTGATATTTTCAAGTGGTCCTGCGACTACGACATATGGCTGGACAGTGATACCGCGAGATTTATTCTTGTCGTGTCGTTTCTGCCGTTCTTCGTTCAGCAGTCTTTCCTCGTCGATATGTTTTATGAAGCTTTCACGTACTTCGGCCGTAGAACATTTCGTCTTCCTTATTTGAACCGGTCCTAGAAGATGCGGGATCATAAGGAGTGCAGCTAGATTGCTCGTTTCTTGATCGGGATCTATATTAAAAGAAATATACATTATGAGATATGCATCCCACAGACAGCAGTAAGTGTATGGTAGCTATCCGGTTCCCTTAAGGTAAATCGGGGAGTATTATTAAAGGGATCCATCACGAATCGCAAGGCAGGATGGCCAAGAACGAACAGCTGTTTTTTGCAACGTCCCTTTATTTATTATAAATTGAATGCTATTCACGTAATATTAAGCCCATTAGTTGTTAAATAAATACTTTTAGTCTAAATTTAAATGTATACATAATAAGTGAAGTGTTTTAGTGACGTTTATAAGTGTATTGTAGTATCTAAAATTTGTAACCGTCGTAGGTTATAAATTTGAATTATGTTCGTCTCGCAATCCTGTTTGCTTTACACACAAATAAATGCCAATCGTGTTTGCAATAAACAATCAAACATAGTATAGATTTTAAAAAAACCCAGTTTAGGCAAACCGTCAATAGTGATACGTCAATATTGCATGTAAGTAACACTCGCGCGTTTAGTAAGCGGGGTGCGATAAAGGCTTGGTCAAACACCCGGCGCGACGCAGCGCCGCGGTCGCGCGGCGCGGACTCGGCGGCACGCTGCGCCGCGCTGGGTCACATCAGTCGGACGTTAGGTAGCGCGCGGTGCATAGTGCGAGCGTTGTAATATATTAGTAATTCTGTGATTGTGATTATGGATATAGAAAAATTAAGAGGGGGCCGTACTGCCAGGGAAAAATCACAAATCACCCGCGCGCCCCGCTGATGCGTCTATTGCTGCCCCGCTCCTTCTCGCATAGTATATGCCCCGACAGTCAGATGAAACATGATGAATACTTACCTATAGATAATTATAATAAGTGGGAAGAAAGACAAAATCTGTACCTATATTTAAAGATATAATTTTCGCTAGTAAGTCAAGAGTTTCGAGAGCTATAACTGAAATATGACCTTCCGTTTTTTTACTAAATCACGTAAGGGTTGTAATAATTTAGCTTAATAATGGCTAGTCTTTAACTAAAGCAAAAACAGCTATAATCGAATTTAAACTTTTGTGAGACATGTCTAAAATACTACTAATAAATCGACGGTTAAATTCACGTATTAAATGTCACGACAGGCGACATGTTTCGAACTTTTCGGGAGTTCTTCTTCAAAACAAACATCGAAAACACTCATCCTGAAGAAGAACTCCCGAAGAGTTCGAAACATGTCGCCTTTCGTGTCATTTATTACGTGAATTTATTAGTAGCATTAAAAAAAACTATAATATATTATGAAACCATCGATCATGTCTATGGAAGCCAGATTTTCAGGCCACTGTGTGGTGGCCAAATTTTTCAATTCTGATCTCGGATCCGTACTTGGACACAATGGAGACGCTTTGGCCCTTTAGTTATCAATTTTGAACATATTAAAGAAAAACTGCAAAATTGTGTTCACTTTTTTTAATATAAAAATGTCCAAGTTCGCAGGCAATAATTGTTGGAATCTGCACCCTTGATAACCCTAAAAGCGAGACCTGGTGATTCAAGCGACACAGGTGTCCACAGAACAGAAAAAACCAGTAACACTAGTTTTTTATATTCCGTGCAGGTGTCGCTTGAATCACGACAAGATTCAAGCGACACCGCCGCGAAAACACTCATCCTGAAGAAGAACTCCCGAAGAGTTCGAAACATTTCGCCCGTAGTGACATTTAATACGTGATGATTTTATGAATAAAAGATTGAATTGAACTGAATTGAGTTGAACCGTGTAATTATTAGTATTATTTCAACATGTCTCGCGAAAGTTTAAATTAGAAAAGCAATGTCCGCCATTTTGGAATTCAAAATGGACATCATTTCTAGAATCTGCACCCTCGAGAAACCTGAAAATGTATGTTGTTGTTTAAAAAAAACGGGCATATTAATTTACAACAAATGTTTCAAAAAATTTAAAGAATGCGACCACTTATTGAAATATTTCTGACTTTGAATTGGTATTTAGACCTCTCAGACATCGATTTTGAACATAACCGGATTTATTCTCAACTAGCGACCCGCGCCGGCTTCGCGCGGATACTATATTATAAACCTTTCTCTTGAATCACTCTTCTATTAAAAAAAACCGCATCAAAATCCTGGCATTCGCTTTACTTTGTCATAGGTAAATATTCAATCGAAGAACTCCGATTTCGCGGAGCGCCCGAACAGGCATCGCGTCGGCCTTTAAGGCTTGGCCAAACACATGGCGTGGCGCAGCGCGACGTCCGCGCCGCGTGAAGCCGACGCGATGACTGTTCGCGCTCTCAACAAGCCCTCATCGCGCGTGCGAACGCGCCGCGATGCGGGCGTGACTCGCGCCCGGATACGGCATGCGTTTCTATGTTCATAACCACAATCACAGAATAACGAATGTATTGTTACGCTCGCACTACGCACCGCGCGCTGCCTAACGTCCGACTCAAAGAGTACTATGAATAGATGTCCGACCCGACTGATGTAAACCAGCGCGGCGAACGCAAGGGGCCACGCGGCGCGGGGCGCGACAGAAGCGGGGCGCGATGCCGGCGGGACGCAGTCTGTTTACGTCGCTAACCTGTTAGCATGGTAATTAAAGCCGCCGCGGTCGCGCCGCGCGACCGTGGCGCTGCGTCGCGCCGTGTCTGGCCAAGCCTTAAGAGTGGCGCGCGTCACGCCAGCGTCATGCTCATGCACAACCCGCGCGCACCGCTCTCTCGAGGGGCAATTACATATTGTTGTCTCTGACTGCACGGGCAGGCGCGCCGGCCGGGCGCTACGTCCGAGCGCAGATCACGCGCGCGATGCGCTCACGTCGCGCCCCGCTAGCAAAACGCGCGAGTCTGACGGAGCCTTTAAGGTAGTTTCCCTGCCCCCAGATATGTAGTCATAATTTGAGATAAAAAAAACTCACTTTTTGCAAGCTCCTTAAGGTCCTTCACAAATTTACTTTTGTTTGAAACTTTTTCAAATAATGATATTAACTTATTTTTCAATAACGGAAATTTGTTTTCGAAAGTATGTTCATTTCCATTATACCATTCGTGAAAGTCTGCAATAAGCTGAAAAAGAAAATGTATAATAAGTTCTCAGTGTAGATCTTTTTGTATTAAGCAAGTTTTACATGTTATTTCTCTATTTTGTTATTGTAAAGCAGCGTACGAATTAGAGCAGCCTCAGGTTGAGGCACGCACGGCTCACCTATTTCGCTCAAATTGGTACGCGCTCACGCGCTGTGCGCGAGCCGCCTAAAGGCCGAAACGCACTGACAGCGGTGGCGGAGCGGCGCGGTGCGGCGCGGAGGCGGTACCGGTTGTAATGTTCGAGCTAATATGAAAGGGTCCGCACAGAAAACCGGCCGGGAAAAAAGCGTGGCGGAGGCGGTAGCGGCGCGGAGGCGGCGAAACGCGTGCACAGATAGGCGTGCGCGGCGCGGAGGCGGCGCGGGGCGGTTTTGCGGCGGGAAGTTGTATTACGCAGTTGTCAATGCACCGGCGCGCACTGGCGGTGGCGGCGCGGCGCGGCGCGGAGGCGTGCTGAGAGCGGTGCAACAAGTTGTATTTTTTTACAACTTCAGTTCAGATTTTATTAATTTTAACAATAAGTACAACTGTAAAATTTATTTCCCTTGTGAAACTTGGTACCCTGCTTAACAATCCTTGGTTTTAAGATGTCGTGTAATTCTTCAAGACTGTTTTTACTCATGTGAAAATAAGTGTTAAAACGATCTTAAATAAGAAGTCAGCTCTTGGCATAAATGATGGAACTCTCCAAATATTTATTTATTTAAACTTTATTGCACAAAAGAAAACTTATCGTACAAATGGCCATATGGCATTCTCTACCAGTCAAACCTTAAGGCAAAGCGAAAAATATATAGGTACAGGGTGTAATCGTTAAGTGTAGCCAGGCGATTATTCCGTAAATATAAAAGATATTAGAAAATATCAAACTGATATCGAAAGTGCGTTACCCAATGAGTAAAATTGCATTAATAACTTTTTTGAAATAATAGTATATTAATAATAAAAATATTAAATAAATAAATAAATATTAGGGGACAATCTTACACAAATCGACCTAGTCCCATAGTAAGCTCAATAAGGCTTGTGTTATGGGTACTAGACGACGATATATTTAATAGATAGAAATACTTAAATACATAGAAAACATCCTAGAAACTAAACGCGAAGCAACCCTCCTGTGATCTGTTTGCGGATGGCTGGACGGTTGTCGAAAGAGAGTGCTTGAAGTTGTGTGAAATGCTTATTTAGTATTTAATGTTATTGTACCCATGATTTAAAAAAAATTGTAATGACTTAGGATATTTCCTGTAATGTTACATTTTTTGTTATTTTTTTTTTCGTGTCTAAATAAATAAATAAATAATAAATAAATGACTCAGAAACAAATATTCATGCTCATCACACAAAATATTTGCCCTTACTGGGATTCGAACCCAGGACCTTCAGCTTCGTAGGCAGCGTCACTACCCACTAGACTAACCGGTCGTCTAATATTAAGTTTAAACGCTCCCATACAGTTAAGTACCTTGCCACAAGTGTATCTTGTAAACTTGTAAGTAACTTGTAAACTTGTAAGTAACTTGTAAACTTGTAAGTAACTTGTAAGTAACTTGTAAACTTGTAAGTAACTTGCAAGTGTAACTTGCAAGTGTAACTTGTAAACTTGTACGTGTATCTTGTAAACTTGTAAACTTGTAAGTCTAACTTGTAAACTTGTAAGTGTAACTTGTAAACTTGTATAAGTTCAAATGTTACTAGTAAACTTGTAAAGCCGTTCACTAGTTACACTACAAGTTACAAGTTACACTCACAAGTTTACAAGCGAGCGTTCAAACTTAATATTTTTAATATTAATACTTTTATTTCAAAAAAGTTATTGATGCAATTTTACTCATTGGGTAACGCACTTTCGAAATCAGTTATTTTCTAATATCTCTTATATTTACGGAATAATCGCCTGGCTACACTTAACGATTACACCCTGTATATTTATTATATTATATAATGAAAATTCCTCTTTCTTTATTTATTTCATGGACCCGGATGTTCGTTTAGTCTTCTTTTTGTTTAGGAACGTCTCGTCATCGGTATCTGAATCTGAGGATAACATTTTTGATCTTTCCGAATCTGTCAACTGTCGATTACCGCTTGATATGTCACACACGCCGCCTCCGCGCCGCTATCCCGCGCGAATACCGGGCGGGATTTTGGTGCGACGTCCTCCGCCCCGCATTCGCTTTACCGCAAAACCGCCTCCGCACCGCACCGCGCCGCGCCGCTCTCTGTGCGTTTGCAGCTTAATAGAGACGGTCTTATGACCATGCTCAAAGGCGCCTCAGTGTGCGTGCCTCGCGTAATTTGGACGTGTATCCGAGTTTGCCGCGGGCAGAGCGACACGTTCTGAGGGTGCCGGTTAATGCACGGCCCAATAATCGGCGTACACTATATGTTTCTGTTTCTTTTTCACGCATGCAAAAAGAGAGAGAGAAAGATAGAGATGACACAGATTATCAGGCTGTACATTAACTGGCACCGTTCTGAGTCGTTTGTAGCCTGTGGGCGAGGCGCGTATGAATTTGAGCTAGTGGATGAGCCGTGCATGTGTAATCGAGTTTGTTCGTAAATTTATCAATATTATTCGGTGAAACATGATAAACGCAGCCGGCTGTCATTGTGTCCGACACCATTTTGAACGACGCACAATGTCGGCTCGCCGCGAGCACGCTGCCTCACCCGCGCATGTTTATGTGCAACAATTTGGCTCGCGAGCAGCGCGCCGCGCGGGACTGGCATGCCTCAGGCTGAGCCGCTCAAATTTGTACGCAGCTTATTCATATTTGAAAAATAAGGACTACAAGCCAACAGGGGGACACTGCCCAAACTGTCAGTATAATCAGGGTTCTAGTCATCTTTTACACTACTACACTAGAGTGAGGCTCATAAGATATTTTCTTAAGCATGGCGGTGAACGAGAACTTAGGAGAAATGCACTTAAAAGTCATTGAAATCGGATGGCATTTGTTTTTCGAGTCTGATATGACGTGATAAACAATATGCACAAATGCCATGGAGAGGGATGGCATTTGTGCATAAGGCATCCGGTTGCCTCTCATGATATTGAATTACGCGTCATTGCTTTGAATACTAGTTATCATATTATTATTGATTAAACTGCCATACTATAAATAAATTAAATTATTTTGGTAAACTTACCAAAGAATATCCCCAAGATCGTTTTAAGCAGGGAAATTCCTGGAGGTACGGATATGCTTCGTCTGATAAGACACTCTGGCGGCGCCGTTTTCTTGTAAGGGCCCACTTTTCATCACAGAGTGTATAATTGTCTGCAGACGAACGGAGCCATTCGAAGCATTCTTCTATTTCAGTGTTCTTTGAATCAATTAGGTCCGCTTCGCTTTCGGAGATGGTCTCAAGGTCCTCTCTAACCGGTGCTCTCCTTTTGCTAGTTGTAGCGTACTGCTCGGATGCTGTTGTTGGAGTAAACGTTTTTTCGAAGGAACGACGCGCCCTTGGCTGGTATATTTTATTTCGGCGATACTTAGCCTTCAGATTAGTTACTGCGTCAAACAGCCGACCATGGGCTCGCCCAAACACTTCAGGTCCTCTAGTGTAATAAATACAGCTGTTTTCTGCCGGGAATACTCGTTCTGTAACAGATCAATAATTGTATAAAGACACATTTATATTATTTATTATATTTAGCAAGTCACCCAAAGGGCAATGGAGAGGGCTCAGCTTGAAGTTTATTTGCGTGAACGCATCAGAAATGAGGCTATCTCGCAGCAGAACCAAGGTAACCGATATATCCCTCCGAATCGCTAAACTTAAGTGGCAGTGGGCGGGGCACATTGCACGTATAGAACCGATGGTCGTTGGGGCGGAAAGGTTCTCGAGTGGCGACCACGTACCGGAAGGTGCAGCGTGGGTAGGCCTCCCACAAGGTGGATTGATGACCTGGTAAAGGTCGCGGGAGTCCGCTGGATGCAAGTGGCGCTGGACCGGTCTTTATGGCACTCTTTGGAGGAGGCCTATGTCCAGCAGTGGACGTCTTTTGGCTGATATGATGATGATGATGATGATGATGATAATATTTAGCATGGATAGTTAATTGTACTTTATCAATGGGACATACGGAGTTGACATTTAATAACTACAACTTCGGCTAAGCTAAACCAATAAAATTATCAATGACACAAAAAAAACGCATTCAAATCGGTCTATCCGTTTGGGAGCTACGATATCATTTGTATTTATAGCAATATTTCAAAAACGGCTAGCAAATTATCATGAAACATGGCTAAGAACACTCGGGATAAAATTATCTATGACACAAACAAACCGCATTCTAAACGGTATCCGTTTGGGAGCTGCGATACCACAGACAGATACACAGACACGTTAAACTTAGAACACCCCTCTCTTTGCGTCGGAGGTTAAAAAGATAAATTTTAAAACTTACCAATTTCTCGAATCCAATGCACATAGATGTGATTTGTTATCGGTGCCTTCGGTTCATGTTTGACTACTTCGGTCGCAATCTCTCTGGTTAAAGTTCTTCGTAGTTGATCCCCCAAAGGGTTTAGACGCTGTTTAAGAAGCAGCTTACCCTCTTGTGTACTATTGAGTAGTGAAATTAAGTCCGGGCATTTGTTCTAGAAAGTAAAAATGTGATATTTATTATTAAGTAGCAATGTGGCAGAGAAGTAAAATGTAATCTAAAGCTCTAGTAACAATATTAGTAGAAACGATGCTATCGAAACCGCTGCGGAGGCGGGACTCAGGTTTAAAGTCTACGTTTAGGTGCTTTTCTGTAGATAAGGTACGCTTACGTTCAATTCTTGTAAGCTTGAAATTGTTGAACTCGGAGATGATACTGCCGAGTTGTTCGGTGAAGAGACTGCAGAGTTGAGCGGTGAAGTGATACTTGGCGTGAGCCCGTCGACACCTTCTCCGTATACTTCTATTATTTTTTCTATGTTATCCTTATCTATCTGAATCATCAATGAGTAAACTATTTATAATACCTGCTGAGAAAATTATTATCCAGTAGGTTTATCAGCGTGGTTTGTATTGCACAGAGTGACCAACCGACATAGGTACAATGGTACATACATACAGACATACATACACTTAAGAAATTTCGCACATCTATTTAGGAGCCCACAAAGACTAAGAATATTGTGCAATTCCAATAATATTACATACATACGGGTCAAATTGATACTCCTTTTTTTTGACGTCGGTTAAAAAACCTTATATTTATTTCCGCGAAAATCTTTCTAATGCAAAAAAATGTAGTATAATAAAACTTATCTCGAGTCGATTAATACAGACAATAATTACTTTTACATACCTGCAAACTAGTAGTAGCTTTCCAATCGGAGAGACATTTTTTAAATTTGGCCTGCGGGCCAATATGAGGGATCAATTCTTTGATTTGGTTATCGTCCAACAAAGGCAATGCAGTTACGTCGACTTCGTTTTCTAGAAAAATCAAAAAAAAAACCAACAATGGCGAATTATGAATCCAATATAAGAAAATAATTAAACAAATGCCCAGTTAAAATGTTAACAGCCGGTACCATTTACATACCAATCACAAGTTTAGGTTAGATTTAGTTGAATTGATGTCGTGTTATTTTGTTACATACCAAAAAGAGGAGAAACCTATTCTTATTTTGTTATTTTAAGTGTTAAGTTTAAAATAATAAAACAGTTCAACTGAAATACACCATACCACAAGCAAAGATCACACAATTCACTTAATATAAATTTTACCATGATTAACTGTGCCATATGTTATAGTAATATGTAGATCCGCTTAAATTGGTAATATTTACGTAATGCAGACGTAAGTTACCGGTGCATATTTTTCTGAAATAAATTTGATTACATGAATAAAATGGTATTTTGTTGACTAACACACAGGTTATAAAAACTTGGTTACAAAATAAGTGTCAACATAACATGATACTGAGATTTTTTGAGTCAAAAAAGTTAACTTTCCGAGTCGGAAGGACTGTACAATGTCTGACATGGCCAAAATCCTGTATGATGGGTCAGGATGGCCCATCGTGTGGAGCGGCCATTATATTACGACATTTATGCAACTGACATTACTGAACATGACCAAGGCGGGAGCTTCGCTTCAGCTCCCGCCAGTCTTCTATCCTAACTAACTTAATGTAGGACCAACTTATAAATAGCGTGACGTGAATAATAATAATATCCAACTTACCAAGAAATGCCTCGGCGTATTTCTCGAAGCCCCATATTTTCAAAAGTTCACTTAATTCTTCGTTAGATGAACTGCAAACAATACAAATCTTCCATAAAAATTCTTCCTACTTCGCTTTTGTGAAGGCTAGCACACAAATCATTTATTCTGCCGATATAAAGTGCGTTTTTAACGAAACGACTTGGGGCTCGAAATATCTCTCAAAATATCAGCAGTAGTATTAAATAATAGAGCACAGGAAGCCTCTAGGGTCTTTGCCAGTCAGTAAGCGTATAAATTAACTACGAAGTAACGAATTAAGTTAACTAAAATAAAAACAAATAAAACGTGACTCTCTCGCCAAGATGGCGTCCGCGTCCTTTCGGTTCGGTTTCGTTCGTACACCGACAACTTTTTTATAGATAAAATGCATGTAGCATAAACGCGCCAAAAGCGATTTTAGGCGGTCAGGGTGGTATTCAACTTGTCCAAGATCTTTGTCCAATGTGTATTGCGTCTCACTCACGCTTTAAGCAAAATGTCAGACGCAAATACACATTGGACAAAGATCTTGGACAAGTTGAATACCACCTACACATAAGTAACTGATAATATATTATTCCACTACCTACTGTGTTGGTTGGTTCACATTGAATGAATTATACACTTTCAATTTCATATGGAAAAATGCTAAATTTAAGTAGGTAATTAAATTACTTACCTCATTGTCCGTAGTCAATTTTAAACTTCCGTCAAGGAAACGTAGTTAACACACACTATTTTCAATTTTTCACGACAAAACACGTATTCCACATGAAATGAACCAACTCAGACTATCATTTAATCACGTAAAGGTCCGTCCGCCATGGATAGTGCAAGCAAAAAGAAAATGTCGAACTAGGCGACGCGTCGAATGGAATGGATCACAGATTACTAATATGCAAAGAGAATATAACCACTACGTTTAAGAGGCGGAACTTCATACATTGTTTTAAGATTCTCTTTAAGTCTACTACCAACGTAAAGAAAAATGAGTGCACTTTATTGCCTTGTAATAAGGTGCAACCGTTCTGTGTTTTGTTAGGTTGGCTGCAATGGGACTTCGTCTCCGTACATTTTTTCAATATAATGGGGCATATACATTACATGATTTGATTAGTCAGCCGCAATTCATCAGAATCTGACTAATTGCTATCGTGTGGATGCATGTTGCGCTGCAATCCAACCGTCAAACGAGTTTTCTGACTAATTGCATGAAAATCACAAGTTGAAACATGGAATTGGCATGATCTGCCAAGTGTTTTTTTTCTCACAATATTCATTCAAATAAAATTAAACGAAAATTAAAAAATATATACTACACAATATTGTTTTAATATTTTACACTGTAATTGTGTCAATTTTTTTAAACCGGTGGTTCGTAACTACAATTTCATTCAGTGTGGCCAGTTAATAGTAAGAAAGTGAAAATTGCCGCATTCAAATGGTCCTGCGAAGCAGACTGCAAGATTGTTACTAACCGATGAGATAGGGTGAGACAGCATGTCTATCATGAGACGGCCGTTACATACTCTCGATTTTTGTGTGCTGCACGGCTATCACGCGACGCCGCGCAAGCTCTCTCGATTTTTCTCGCACTATCCGTCTCTCTCTTATTAGAACACTTAGAACAAGAGGTATAGTGTGAGAAAAATCGAGAGTATGTCGCGGCCGTCCTATGTTACACGTGCAGTCTTGCCCTATCTCATCGGTTAGTAACAATCTTGCAGCCCGCTTCGCAGGACCGTTTGAATGCGGCAATTTTCGTTTTCTTACTATTAACTGGCCACACTGAATGAAATTGTAGTTGCAGTTGTTACGTCTGTACGCTACGTCCAATTATGACTTCGACATGTTGGGCTGACAAATTGGGGTAAAATCACGTAATCTGTATACCCCATAAGAGAGACTCATATGTAGCTAGCTGAATGGATGATCGCGTCGGATAGAAGGAAACAGAGGTCACGAACAATTTTATTTGATTGGCAAAGAAAAGGGTAAAGTAATCATTTTGAGGGAAATTGTATTCCGTTAAATATACTTAAGTACATTTTTGTTATTAAATGTATTTTTTCGATTTAATTAAGAAAACCGATAACCAGTCTTAAGCCGGGAATACACATGCCTGTGAAACGGATCAGTAGCTTGTATGTATGTTAAAAGAGAAGAAATATGCGGATCTGTCGCTACTGGCATGCCTGTAGCTGTCGCACGCGTTCACTCATGCCGGTATCGCAGCCCCCCGCGCCCCTCCCTCATATTGCATGCTAGTAAATCAAATTGTGTGTGATCTACTTGCTTACCAGTTACAGGCATGCAAGTTAGCAAAGAGAATATAACCACTACGTTTTAAGAGGCGGAACTTCATACATTGTTTTAAGATTCTCTTTAAGTCCAACGTAAAGAAAAATGAGTGCACTTTATAGCCTTGTAATAAGGTGCAAAAGTTCTGTTTTTTTTGAAGTGAAAACTTCTTTAGCGGCGCTGTGCACTTTTTGTGATGGGGAAGAAATGTTAAACTCGCTACAGGTCACGTGACCGTGAGATGTCATGTGACCGTAAGATTTGACACAGGTCACGTGACCGTAAGATTCGACAGATTGAAAATTCGTAAGACGGAAACATGACCTGATCGAAAAACTGTTACAATGAGTTTTAACTTCTGCCGGCACTCCCGGAGTGCAACCCGGTCTTTTTAGAGTTCCGTAGCCAAATGGCAAAAAACGGAACCCTTATAGATTCGTCATGTCTGTCTGTCTGTCTGTCTGTCCGTCCGTATGTCACAGGCATTTTACTCGAAAACTATAAGGTGTATTTGAATAAAATTTTCAGGATAGGTGTATTTTGTTAACCGCTACATAGTTTGGTAACTAAATTACTAAAAAAAATTTTTTTAGGTGTGCACTCCATCCCTACATAAAACTGAAAGTCAAATGCCATAAGATTTCAGTAACGATACGACCTTTTGAATAGGCACGGAACCCTCGTTGTGCGAGGTCCGACACGCACTTGGCCGCTTTTTTTTTACTTTCCTCGTATTCGATATGAAAAGTATATGTAGTGTTTAACTCGGGTAAGGTGGATGTCACACTGCGCCGCATCTCCGGACGGAGGTGCATTTCTCGTTGTACAGTCGCCATCAGATATATCGGAGCGGCCTAGGTGCTCAAAAATATCGGAACACGCCTCTATTGTCGAGGCATTAGAGACGTGTTCCGATGATTGTGAGCACTTTGGCCGCTACGATGTATCTGATGGCGACTGTATGCAAGTACCTCAGTTTGTATATAAATTCCGTGTGGTACGGCACACTGCACCGCACCGCACCTCCGTCCGGCGAAATTTGTATGCAGCTCCGCACGTCCGTCCGGAGATGCGGAGCAGTGTGACGACCGCCTAAAAGTCACCCATTTCTGACTCGAACCATTTACGCTCAGAAATGGGTGCCTCTCAGCCCTTGGTTAGCAATCTACTATATCTGCATACAACTAGGGTAAGTGCACCAGTGAATGAACGCTTAAGGATTTTTTGATTCCAAAAATTGTTTTATGTAAGATAAACTTAATATCGGCCATGACTGTTTGTTTAGATCAAGCATCAGCAGCATACGTACATTTTGTTTTTACCCGACTGCCGAAGGAGAGGAGGGTTATGTTTTTCGAGCGTATGTATGTATACGCATGTATGTATTATTCTTTGGTACGCCCTGCGCCCTGCAGCCTAAACCCTTTGTCGGATTTCGACATGTGAGGTGTCGTTGGATTTCTCTTAATCGTGGAAGTGACAAAAACTATAAAATTTTAAAAAAGCAGTTGTGTTGAGGGCAGTTGTTTACCAACTACGCTCGAACGGCTACAACAAGAAACAATAACGATGCGATTCTAAACAAAGTTGTACATTACGTCATTAATGGTTGGCCTGGCCTCGTAAAACGTTTGACATGTAAAAGTGCCCTTGTGGCCTATTTGCAGAATAAATAATTGATTTGATTTGATTGATTGCTTACATACAGGACCCAAGTTAGAGCGAGATATTGCGGAGATCATTTAAAGAGATTTAGATTGCACGAGTTTGTGTTTACCACAGACATCCGAATGATGTTTCATCAGATATTGATTGCGTTGATTCTGTGTGTGAAAACAACTATTCTTATCATTAAATTTTAATGTGTTGCTTTTGATTTCGGTAAACCGTTGGAAATACTGAGTGAGTCAGTGAAATCTAATGTTACGGTGAGTAAAAATAAATATTCTAAACATTAAATTTTACTGTTTTGCTATTGATTACGGTAAAGCGTTAGAAATACTGAGTCACTCAGTAAAACCTAAAGTTTCGGTGAGTGAAATGGGATATATAATTAGCGCGCCATCTTGCGTTCATATGGCTAACCACTCGGTGTACGTTTCCAGGCATCTACCGACTTATCCTAAAAATACAAACAGTTTTTAATAGATGGCACTGCCTTACATGAGTTGTCCATACAAAGCTCCAGTGGTGCGTATCATTACTATTGGATTTTATTTGATGTTTGGATAAGTGAGTTCACTCGTAGGTACATGTAAGAGGTCGCTGATGTTAATGTAGTTTTCAGCTGTCAACTGTTGGCAACCCTGAACGTGCGCCAAGATTCTACCTGCTGCGCGGCCGGCCAGGTGGGTGGGAGGCGCCCCTCCACGAGCATAAAAAGCGCTGCAACACCGGCGACCGCCTCTTCCCGGTACCGCCGCATACCGGGTAGAGTCAGTCCGACCCAGGTCGAGCCTAGCTGAGTTTCTTGCTGGACTCTTCTCAGCTAGGCTAGGTTTTAGCGAACCAGCGATAAAACTCCCAGTAGTTCTACACCACTCACACCCCAGATTCGGTTGATACCGTTCAACCAATCTCACTGGAGCGCAAACTCGTAGAGTATTCCAGTGTACAAACTTTCCCGCGTGGTCGTGCCGGAGGCTCCCCCTGGATTTTCCCCAGGCTACCCTCCAACCATGCAACTCGACCGCTATATTGGGTCCGTCCTATTATAGCCACAGTCAGGTTCAAAAAAAAAAAAAAAAAAAAGGCGACCGCCTCTTTCTGTTCGAGACTTCGGCTTCGAAACGTTTCTATTATTTAAAGCAGCTTATTTTATTGTACATTTCTTTTTGATTAAAAGTATTACGGATATTTAACTAGTTTTCTTGTAGCAAATTAGATCATTGTTTAAACAACTATTATTTTATAACGTTACATAAATTGAAACTCTTATAACTATGTTAAATGATTCGATTAGTAATGATAACGATTAATTTAAAGTAACCGTTTTGCTATTAATTAAGGTAAGTTAACCGTTATCATTAGAAATACTGAGTCAGTCAGTAAAAATAACATTTCTCATTTATTTTAGTTATTTAAGGTAAACCGTTACAAATACTGAGTCAGTCAGTAAAATCGAATGTTTCGGTGAGTAAAAATAAATAGTCTAAACATTAAATTTTACTGTTTTGCTTTTGATATCGGTAAACCGTTAGAATTACTGAGTCAGTCAGTAAAATCGAATGTTTCGGTGAGTAAAAATAAATATTCTAATCATTGCTTTTTACTGTTTTGCTATTGGTTACGGTAAACCGTTAGAAATACTGAGTCAAAACCTAATGTTTCGGTGAGTGAAATGGGATATATGTATTTTACTTAGCGCGCCATCTTGCGTTCATATGGTTAACCACTCGGTGTACATTTCCAGGCATCTATCGATTTATCCTAAGGATACAAACAGTTTTTAATAGATGGCACTGCCTTACATGAGTTGTCCATACAAAGCTCCAGTAGTGCGTATCATTACTATTGGATTTTATTTGATGTTTGTATAAGTGAGTTCACTCGTACACGTAAGAGGCCGCTGATGTTAATGTTTCAGCTGTCAACAATTTTTTTATAACGTTAGATAAATTGAAACTTTCATATAACTTTGTTAAATGATTCGATTATTAGTGATAACGATTAATTGAAAGTAACCGTTTTGCTATTAATTAAGGTAATCCGTTATCATTAGAAATACTGAGTCAGTCAGTAAAAATAACTGTTCTAAATTATTTTATTTATAAACCGTTAGTACTGAATACGTGGGTATACTGAATCAGTCAGTAAAATCTAATGTTTCGGTGAGTAAAAATAAATAGTCAAAACATTAAATTTTACTGGTTTGCTATTGATTACGGTACAAACCATTAGAAATACTGACTCACTTAGTAAAAAACGAATGATTCGATGAGTAAAGATAACTATTCCAACCATTAAATTTTACTGTATTGCTATTGATTAGGTTAAACTGTTAGAAGTACTGGGTCGGTCAGTAAAAACCTAATGTTTCGGAGAGTGGAAATAACTATTCTAATCATTAAATTTTACCGTTTTGCTTTTGATTACGGGAAACCGTTAGAAATACTAAGTCACTCAGTAAAACCTAATGTTTCGGTGAGTGAAAAAAACTATTCTAATAATTAAACTTTACTGTTTTGCTTTTGATTACGGTAAACCGTTAGACTTACTGAGTCACTCAGTAAAACCTAATGTTTCGGTGAGTGAAAAAAACTATTTTAATCATTAAACTTTACTGTTTTGGTTTTGATTACGGTAAAGCGTTAGAAATACTGAGTCACTCAGTAAAACCTAATGTTTGGGTGAGTGAAAAAAACTATTCGAATCATTAAACTTTACTGTTTTACTTTTGATTACGGTAAACCGTTAGAAATACTAAGTCACTCAGTAAAACCTAATGTTTCGGTTAGTGAAAAAAACTATTCTAATAATTAAACTTTACTGTTTTGCTTTTGATTACGGTAAACCGTTAGACTTACTGAGTCACTCAGTACAACCTAATGTTTCGGTGAGTGAAAAAAACTATTTTAATCATTAAACTTTACTGTTTTGGTTTTGATTACGGTAAACCGTTAGAAATACTGAGTCACTCAGTAAAACCTAATGTTTGGGTGAGTGAAAACAACTATTCGAATCATTAAACTTTACTGTTTTGCTTTTGATTACGGTAAACCGTTAGAAATACTAAGTCACTCAGTAAAACCTAATGTTTCGGTGAGTGAAAAAAACTATTCTAATAATTAAACTTTACTGTTTTGCTTTTGATTACGGTAAACCGTTAGACTTACTGAGTCACTCAGTAAAACCTAATGTTTCGGTGAGTGAAAAAAACTATTTTAATCATTAAACTTTACTGTTTTGGTTTTGATTACGGTAAACCGTTAGAAATACTGAGTCACTCAGTAAAACCTAATGTTTGGGTGAGTGAAAACAACTATTGTAATCATTAAATGTGACTGTTTTGCTATTGATTTTGGTAAACCGTTAGAGTTACTGTTTCAATACGTAAAAACTACCGTTTAATGAATTAAAATTACCGTTTAACATGTAACTGTTTTGTAACAGTAATATGTACTGACTGAAATGGGTAATTTTAAATGTAATATACGTTATTTCAACTGTAAAATTTCTTACTGTTTTAAAACAGTATTTTTTTTTTTCAGTGTATAGATACGTGAATGTGGCCTCTGCTTATACTCCGTGGGTAGCACAGCGATTACGCTGATCTCCAGTATTTTAATATTTCCTTAAATAAATTGGATATAACATTCTAAAAAAATTACTCATTGGGGGAAAAATTGTCTAATCATAAAAATAATCGTTAAACGTTTATCACTAAAACTTTTCATTGGAACATGAAGAAAAAAAAAGGTCACTTAATCTTCATGGACCTCTATAAATGTACAATTCCTATTTTGATCATTACGTAAGTATTTCTTATATCTTATACCATTCATCCATTACCTACGTAATGCTAAGCGAATGCTAGTTCGGCAAACATTACGCCCCCGATGTCCTAGATACGAGTACCTGAGTTTGGCGTAACTCGAGCAACTACCGCGCGCGACATTTTTATACTTGCACGGTTGCGCCGAACTCACGTATCGAAAGATACCGCAAATTGGCAAAACTCAAACGTATCGCGCTTGTTAAGCTTATTTGTGGTAAATAAAGATACGGGAATCGACTTTTAAAAAACGGAGTTACAGGAGTTTGACAAGTTGATTATTGACTAAAATTATGGGAAAAATTATGAACACCTTGTGCGTATATATATTATGTAAGACACTATTTAGAATCGATTTAACCCGGTTAACCCAAACTGCTGTAACTCAAGATACGTGAGTTTGGGTTAACAGGGCAGCATACTAGTGATCCGTTACATTTAGGCCCTGCAGTGCCAGTGACAGCTGCTGCTACACCAGTAAAGAAAGTGAGAATTGCCAGTATTTGTTGATTCCATACTGATTCCTTTATAATTGCACTTGATGTTCATATGTTTCGACTTTTAGTTGGCCCGTGACGAAGAACTTCGGAAGTAGTAGTAATTGGCTCTTATAAAGCACTTCCCATTATTTCTAAGTTATTGCGAAAGTCTGAAGAACTATAAAGTTTTCTAAGACGTAATGTTGTGTAACAAAATAAGGTCCAACATCTTTTTTTTTCACAAAGACTGTCAACAGACTTACGTGTTGACTGCTGGTGGCAGACACGGGAGCCTGTGGACGCTTACGGCTTAAGACACGCACAATATTAAATACCATACAGGGCTAATAACTTTTACTCGATACATAGTATAGTATAGTAAGCTTTATTTTCCTTAAATATATAGATGTACTTAATTCTTAATATATAAGTTGACTTTAAGGACCGTCTATTGCGGTGAAAGCCTCCTCCAATTGCTTCCATTTTCCTCTGCTTCTCTTGCTGTTCTAGACCATGTTTTACCTGATATTAGGACAATATCATCAAGAAGAAAGAAAGAAGAAAGAAAATAAGTTTATTTCGCAAAAATACAGAATACAACAATATTATTAAGTATACATTTTGACATTTCGTGAAATGCGAAAAAGGAGTCCACTCAGCACAATGTCGAGCCACAGAAGATGACTCGACGCTGATATTATGTGGATCCTTGAGTTGCACGTCACAGGACTGCACTTCCGTCGTAATACGTTACAGACAAGTGGAAACAAAAGATATTTCGAAAAACCCAACTGCTTTTTACAAATATTTTAGCCTATTTCACTCCTACAATTAAGAGGAAACCAACGACACCACATAGGTCGACATCCGTCAAACGGTTTAGGCTGCCAGAGAATACAACATTCACACATACATACATACGCTCGAAAAATATAAAAATATAACCCTCCTCTCCTTCGGCAGTCGGGTAAAACCCAGGACATATTAATATTAACTTAAATATAAAAATGTTCGCATTAAAATCCATTTATTTATTTTAATTATTAAAATAAGCCTGAAACAACCAGAAGTTCCATATCTAAGCCGGGACACGGAAATGCTAAGATGGATTAATCTGACGGTCAAGTAGAAAGTTTTTAAGGCGCTTTTTGAAAATGAATAGCGATGAAGTTTCTTTAATAGGAGGAGGGATATTGTTCCAGAATTTCGTGGCAGAATAGCTAAAACTACCACGAAAAGCTGCACTTCCGTGTCGGGGACAGACAAGCCGGAGAATCCGTCTGGGTTTAGGAATCGTGAACTGAAGCTTCTGGAACAGGTACGAAGGCTCTTTGTAGTGAATTACCCCAAATAGGAGTGTGGCGAGATGCAAAGTCCTACGGGCCTCCACCTTGAGAAGTTTCCCTTTATTTAAGAAGGGGGTCACATGGGCACGCCTGGGAATGGGAAAGCAAAACCTTGCACACGCGTTCTGTAATCGCTGCACCATTTGTTTAGACCGGGACAACAAACATTTCCCATAAACAGTGTCGGCGTAATTGAATTTCGATAAAATCAAGGCATCGCAGAGTTTTATGCATGTACATTCAGATGGTTTCGAACTCTGTAAAGGACTTTAAGTCGGTAAAAGCAGTTGCGAACCGTTTCAAGAACATGTCTCTCGAAGTGAAGCGAGCTATCCATATCTACTGATACCAAGATTCCTGGCTTCAGGGACGCATGTTAAATCCATATCATTTATAGATAAACGTGGGTTGTGAGACATAATTCGTGCAACGCGCTACTTCGTGCCCAACACCAAAAACTTTGATTTAGGGGATTTAAAACAAGAAGGAAGGGAAGGGAAGACCATTTTGTTTTGACCACTGTGCTACCCGGCTCAAATTCTCATTCATTTTCTCAACAGCCGCCAAAGTACTATCGGGATTAAAAGAAATGTATATTTGCACGTCGTCCGCGTAAAGGTGACATCTACAATTTTTAATACTTTGAATTATATCTCCACTGTACAATATAAAAAGAATTGGGCCAAAGATGGACCCCTGGGGTACTCCCCTAATAACAGACTGAGTAGTAGAGACTGCAGATGTCCCGTCAGCGTTAAGCAACTGGACCAGCTGAATGCGCCCACTCAAGTAGCTGGCAAACCATTTGATACACCCGGGTTCAAACCCATAGTAGGAGAGCTTAGAGAGCAATAACGTGTGATCGATGGTGTCAAAAGCGCGCGAGAAATCAAGAAAAGCGAGAATTGTACCATTGCCACTGTCCTGTGCATGAAGAATATTATCAACAACATCTATTAAAGCTGTAGCTGTACTTCGTTTCTTCCTGAAACCAGACTGGTTGGGAGGCAAAATGTTGTTATACTCTAAATACTGAGTCAATTGTAAGCAAACTGCTTTCTCCAGGATTTTGCACATGAGTGGGAGTATGCTAATAGGTCTCAAGTCCTTTAGCTTCGTAGGCAAATATATTTTAGGAAGAGGTTTGACAGAAGCTGCTTTCCAACAATCCGGGAAGACGCCTGTAGTAATTGACTGGTTTACAATTGCCGTTATGATAGTTAGTGTACGAGGCAGAGTTAGCAGTAACATATCAAGGGATATTCCATCGACGCCCTTAGCGCTGGTGTGGATAGATTGGATGATCTTGGCGACTGTTGATTCAGGAACAGGTATGAAACTGAAGGAAGTAGTAGAATATCTGTGAAACTCATAGTAAGTTAACTGAGATATATCCATTTCACAGGTTTCACTCCACCTTTTGAATGGTCTGCCTTTTTTTGCCACTGGATACATACATAGAATCTAATAAATATCTATAGTTCAACGATTTAATTGTCCAAAATATAAGTAGGTAGTTATTTAGGCGTTAAATTTTAGTTCCTAGATTCAGTTATTGCTACATCAATAATGATTACAACATGGAATATAGTTATTACCTATGTACGGTCGAGGAAATTGAATGTTTGGCACATGTCAACTCTATTAGAATGACGTTAAGGTCCAAAAGTGCTAAACATTCAATTTCCTCGACTGTACATACGGTGTATGTTGTTTGGGATGTCCGCATAATCACGTTTAATTTATCATACACGATGGGATCAAATGAAATTAAACCATTATTAATTACGGGCAGTTCTGCTTGACGAGCTTACAATTAGTTCACAATTGATTACAATTTAGGTATGAATGGAACTAGTTTCAATACAGAACGCTATGATAATTATTATAAAATAAACTATTGCGTATTATTGACGGAGTAGTTTCCATATTTTGTGAAAGTTTATTAAAAAGGCCGGCGTTACGTTCAGGCCGAATAAAGGCCGAAGTAAAATACGGGAGTTGACAACAGGAAAAACAAATTGTCCTTACAATACCAATAAGAAAAACTCACGAAAACACAATGGAAAGGGTGTGTAACGATGCCTTTTGGATGGACGATGGACGAGTGTTGTCGGGCTGGACACTGCTCGCCTGTAAGTTAGAGTAATTTTATTTTTTCTTTTATGATGGTTCGTCATTTTTATTACTTTTTTTTCATTGTTTTTTTATTTTTATTTTGGCTTTCTCTCTTTTGTTTTATTAATCGCAATCGCACAGCACCACGCTGAGATGGAACCATTTCGTGCAACACCCTTTTTTCCATACCTACTTTTACTGTTTTTAGTTCTGTTGTGTTGTGTTGTCACGAATAAATGTTTTCTATTCTATTCTATTCTATAAATTATCTTTATATAAGTAAATAGTAGTCACAATAACGCTCATTTGATATAATTATTGAGTCATATAACGACACTTAATATATTTACATATGATATAAGTAATTATCATTTTATATAATGACATTTAATATAACATTATTTAAGTCTAATGCATATTTCCTATAATGAACATATGATATAATGCTAATTTCTTCTAATGTAAGTACAGCATAATAGTTTTTGGTAGACTCTAAGGCACGTCAGTGTAGGTACGACGACGAGCGAAGCGAGGAGGAGTGTTAGGTAGAAGCGCGCGTACCGAGCGAGCGTAGCGAGCGTGCCGCGGCAGCGGCCGGCAAAGCGCCAGAACCTAACACTTTTTTACTGCCTAATACTGATACTCAATAAGTACAATTTGCAAAGTTTAATGTTTGCTATTCATTCTTTACTTTATTGGCGTTACCAGGCTGTTGTAATAAAAACGATATAATTATTATACTAGGTACTTAATAGGGCTTGGTTATAGAAGAATTATACCATATTATGGTTTTAATAAATAAGCGTTATACCAGACGTTAGTTATATAAAATAAACATATATATTTTGAAATTATATCAAATGTTATTATATTCAATAAAATAATATCATTTATTTGTGTATACCTATCAACACCCACTCGCAAAACAACAAGCTCCAACTTATTTTTGGAAAGTTAAGGATTTTTAATTCATGAATTTAAAATAATGGGCGCTGTTTAATAAAAAGTTGCTGATTTGACTCAACGTCAACAGCCATTAAAGACTAAATTAATAAGTTCAAAATTAAACTATAAATTTATTACGTTAATTCTAATTTTAGTGTCGGTTTATGGTTATTATAATATTTATTAAAAAAAAACTAACTACGTGAATGTTATAGTTTTCTAATATCGTGTTGTCTCAAGTTTTCTTTTAGATTTTACAACTGATCAAATATACTTCTTTTGGACAGTTTTTCAAGACTTTCGTGTAGTTTCCAACCTTGAAGCTGGCATAATTGTCCCACTGGACTGGACAGGAGCCATTAAAATCAAAAATCGATCGAGCCATTAAAGACTGTTATCATTCTACTAGAATAAGATAATTTTTATTTGTAAAACGCTTAAATGAGGTCTAATTCTAATGTCAAAGTACTCAGTGTTTTTGCTATTGGGCGTACAAATTTATATATCAGAAGAAACAGTTACTCCCCGAAAGAAAAGTTTTATGGAGGGTCAAACACTAATTTATTCCTTTTCTTTTTTGGCCTATAACCAAAAATCTTTGTCAGCTTCTATCACATCTGTAATTCAATTTAAGATTGTAACCTATTCGCAAATTCCTATGACGTAAAACAGGTTAGATATTCCTAGTAAGCAGCGTAATTTCAGGTCTGACGTGTACATTAAAATCATCCTAAATGTATATTAACCCTCTTAATCGTTAGTACTAATTCATTAAGCGATGCTGTAGTCCGCTGGGGATCTTTTGTGCCCGAAAGGTAATTAGGGGACGAAAGTACCTCTTATCTGGTGGACAGGAATGTTTTGTATTCATGTGTGTTGCTGGGATGATAACAGATGGGAAAACAGCAAAAATAGGAAATGTTAAATATGAATAGATAAAATGTACAGAAATAAATAAAGAAAGAAAGATACATTTATTCAAAAACACACAGAACAACAACAAATATTAAACAATAAAATAAAGAAAAAACAGATAATACATGAAACTAGTATGTTTCTGTACAAGCGTACAGTAAACATGCATAAACTTACGCATATAGTTTAGTTATAGTTTTATTTATTTTTGGGGCTCTCAACCAGACGACCCCCGTGACAACATGCTGAGTGAGGCTCACGTTTAGCACATTATTATATGTATAAGGTTACCTTTTTGATTTTATTTTATTTTTTCCGTGTTTTGGTGTGCTAAATAAATAAATTCTTATTCTTATATATTCCGAAAAGAGGTAAGCAGAACACAGAACGCATGGAATTTAATTTTCTCAAACTTGCAATGAAATGTTGACGTGACATACTTCAAATTAGGTTCGGAAATACGACGTATCCGGTGCCACCCGGTGCGATGAGTGAAGATGATATGTAAAGGAATTTCATACAGCCTATTATCATCGTCCACTCTTAACACGGGAAGAACACGCAAATAATAGCACAACCGCTATTTTAACTCGATACCATCCTTATTTGTAATTGTAATACCTACTCGTATGTGAGTGGAGCCGCATGGGCAGCTAGTCTTATAAGGGTTATTATATACATATCAACCACACTACTCTTCCTCAAGTACAGTCCGCAAAATTTTTGGGCATAAATCTCGACTCTGGACTGAAGTGGAACACTCAAATAGACACTGTTTGTAGTAAGCTTTCGGGAGTCTGCTTCGCCCTTAAAAGGCTGTCTGTCGTACTTCCTGATGCACAAGTAGTAAATAGTTATTACGCACTGTTTCACTCAGTGATAAACTACAGTGTCGAGTTTTGGGGTGTCGCAGCTGACTGGCGCCACGTTTTCTTGCTACAGAAGCGAGCAGTCAGAATATTAGCACGTGCCCCTCCTAGTTCACCAGCTAGACAACTCTTCATCTTCCTTGGGATAATGACTGTACCATCACAATACATTTATAATATTGTTAAATTTGTAAGGAATAACATACATTCCTTTCCATTAAGGGCCGAAAACCTACGAGTGTTACGTAATAACCACAAGGGCAAGCTTGTAACAACCCGGTGCAAATTAACCAAATCTACCAAAACGACCTATGTTATTGGTCCTAAAATATATAATGCCATTCCTGACCGCATTAAAAACCTTAAAAATGCCAGTTCGTTCTGCAGTGAAGTGAAAAAATGGCTGGTTAATAACGCCTTTTATGACATTTCTGAACTGTGTGACTACTAACATTCTAATATTTTAATATATTCTTCCTCATTATGGAATTCTGAATGGAGACAAAGCTACCTGGTGCCGTTCTTCAAAAATAAAGGTGATCTGAGACTCTGTGGTAACTACAGAGCAATAAAGCTGATATCACACACTTTCAAGATCTGGGAACGCATTATAAGCGAACGACTCCTACAGCTGACCAATATAACCGAAAATCAATGCGGTTTTGTCTCGGGTAAATTGACCACAGATGCCCTTCACACACTCAGGATACTGATGGAAAAGTACAGGGACAACAAAACCAACCTTCATATGGTATTCATCGATCTGGAGAAAGCATTCGATCGCGTACCGAGAAAACTGATCTGGCATTCCCTACGCGCCAAAAACGTGCCAGTATACTACATATCCATAGTCATGGACATGTACAACTACGTAAGGTCGAAAATCCGGAGCCCTGCTGGCACTAGCGATGAATTCCATGTGGGGGTGGGAGTCCATCAAGGATCAGCACTCAGCCCGTTGCTGTTTAATTTGGTCATGGATCACCTCACATCGCACATACAACGTCCTCCCCCGTGGGACTTGATCTATGCAGATGACATAGTTTTGATCAGCGAAGATACGAAGGAGCTGCAAAACATCTTAGAAACATGGAGAACAGCTCTAGAGGACGGTGGACTCCGAGTGAGCCGGCAGAAGACCGAAGTGATGCACTGCAACTTCAGCGATGCCAACGACCGCAGCACAATCTACCTAGACGATAACCCTCTGAACGAAGTAACGAGCTTCAAATATCTGGGCTCCAACATTCAAAATAATGGAACCATTGAAGCAGATATTGTTAATCGTATCAACACTGGGTGGTTGAAATGGCGTGAGCTCACGGGCGTGCTCTGCGACAAGCGAATGCTGGTTCACATTAAGGGTAAAGTCTACAAGACGGCAGTGCGCCCGGCAATGACCTACGGGTCCGAGTGTTGGCCACTCAAGAAACAACACGTCGATCAGTTGCATGCTGCCGAAATGAGAATGCTTAGATGGGCCGGTGGAGTAACACTACTAGACCATATTAGAAATACTCACGTCAGAGGTAGTTTCAGGGTCAGGCCAATACAGGAAAAGCTCACTGAGAGCCGTCTCCGATGGTACGGTCATGTCATGAGGCGACCACCTGACCACATGACGAGGATGGTTTTGGAAATGACTGAGAGGCCTAGGAAACGCGGAAGACCCAAACTAACATGGATGGGTCTTGTTCAGAGGAACCTAAAAGATGCTAATTTATCACCCGAGACGACCCAGGACAGACGTTCCTGGCGACGCCATACAAGGAGAGCCGACCCCAAGTAGATGGGACAAGGCTAGGAAGAAGAAGAAGATTATGGAATTCTAAATAGACTTTATTACCAATTTTATTTTCATTTCATTTGACATGTGTATACATTTTTGAAATAATTTAACTCTTTGACTGGCTTTGTCATTATAAATAAATTAGTATTAATTAAATTTAATCTAATATTAACTTTTTGACGTTTAATGTATTTGTGCATTATACATAAATGAGTATGAGTATGAGTATTAAATAATAATAAATGGCTACACATCTTTATGTACTGTAGGATGTATAACGATATATTTGGCTACTTTGACTGCTACATAACCAAGTAGCTTTACGTCACACCTGGCCATAAAGTGGCAATTACCGCCCGCTACGCGGTAATTATCCAACTATCCTACTAATATTGTTACGACGGCGGGGTCAATAACAGTTTTGTTGGAATAGTGACTCGCCGTCAAGGTGTTTCAGCATTCGCTGTGTCGACTAAGGCATCTGTAGCCCAGCGGTACAAACGGCGGTCGAAGAGCCGATGTGCCCCGGTTCGAGACCAGCGATCGACATGCACTTTTTGTATATTTTCAATTAAAAGTTAGTACATTTTCAAAACCCCGAGTAGCATGGAATGTTCTGGAAAGGGTAAGCGAATAGAATATTCGATGCTTACGGAAATGTATAAACAAGTGTTTGGGCTTGGAATATTCTAGAAACGTCGACGTAGCACGATTATCTGGAAAAGCCCATGTTACTCAAAACAAATGAGTAATGAAATGAACAGCGAAATGAAGATCGAAATTAAGGACTAGAATCTTCGGTAAGGGGTATATAAGAGGACCACGTTCGCGGTACTAGTCAGTCTTGGAGTGAGTCTTGAAGAGACAGTCTTGGAGTCAGTCTTGAAGAGTCAGTCTTGAGAAGAGTCAGGGTTGAGTGGAGTTCTCAGAATGGGATACTAAGGGAGTAGTATCGGGTGAGAACTGGTTGAAGAAGTACAGTGGAAAGTTGTGATTAGTGAAGTGGTCTAGTGCGTAACATTAAAGTGTAGCTGTGTCAGTACTAGTAGGCGCGAACTCAGTCACTTGTGTGAGTTAATTGAGTTGTCAGCGTTAGTACGTGTGGACTCAGAGGACTTTACCCTGTGTAAATCGCAGAATAAATCTATTGTCGTGTTAAAAAGGTGTTTAACTCTATCCTACCCCCCCCCACGCTCGTAACAATATTATAAATGCGAAAGTTTAGATGTTTGGATGTTTAGATGTTTGGATGTTTGTTACTCAATCACGGTTAAAAATATCAACCGATTTGGATGCAATTTTGCACGTAGCCTGAATAAAATATACTTAGGATAATTTTTATTCCGGGTCCACGCTGACGAAGTCGCGGGCGGAAGCTAGAAACCCAACTATATCCAACTATTCAAAGGAGAAAAATGCTGTATTCACCACGGGCGGTAATAAAGAAAGCCTCAGATAGCTTATTTACCGCTCTTTCTTTTGCGCGGGCTTTAAATACTTGCGATCTGACACATTCTTTGTTTTACCGCCCTAGGTGAGTAGTGTAGGTACTATTAAGTTTTTTTATATTATCCTCTCATGTAAAGTTGATCCTTACGTCTCAAAATACATTAAGTATTAAATTGGCCCGTGACTTATCGGCTTATATACAGGGCGGCAATTATATGATCCATTGACAATTTTACGCAAAAATCGCCGCCGTCGAGATAAAGTAACGAACCGAAACTGTTTAATTAAAAGTATGATGATTATGATGAACGACCGTATACTGGAATAGGAACGGTATTGATTGAGTAGGTATCGCTGCTCCATTCTCCTCCATTATCCTTTGGGATCTCGACCCTAAAAAATATCAAGGTGAATTCCCTGCCCCCAAATATGTATATTTACATAGATACCAAATTTGTGATTCTAAGTGATTTAGAACTCGAGATATTAATAATATACCGGCGGTGCATTGGAAATTATTGCGTGCTTTGAAACGCCGTTCTGACTAGATTAAGAAATAATAAGGTCTGATTTTCAGATATATGATTCTTGACTATATGATTGTTCATCTGATTTTATGGATACATGATTGCTTAAAATTTCCTCGATAGAAAAAAAATCCAAAGTTGGGTCTGTATTTTCCTTTTTTTACTCAGCCTACTCAAACGATAGGTACATTATTTTACGACACAATCAAGTAAATAGTATCGTATTTTATCTCATCTAAAATCTCACTTTATGAAATTTTAATAAACCTTCACTAAGTTAGGTATTTATCGAAATTTGTCCAAAACAGCGATTCCCGAAGAGTCATCTTACATCTATTTTTCTCGTGGGCGGAAGGCTTCAGCGCGTGAGTACGCGTCTAGAGGGCGTGTACGACTCAAATCAAGGCATCCCCTTAATTCAAAATTACCGCCATAAAAAAAGATAGCCGACGGAGGAGTTGGTTCTTATCAAAAACTAAAAGCTTTTGCCCGGCGTGTCCACATAATTTACGACAATTTGTTCCAGCAATCTGCCCCACTATTACTGCATTTGTACCGCCCCGCTACCGCGCATCCCACGCCAGTCTCCTGACTAGGCGCGCACTAAAAAAATCTGTACTGACCTGACTGTCAATATTAATACAACCGTTTTAATATTGCTTGATAGAGAGAGAAAACCTGAGACCCGTGACGTCACGGGTCTCGAGCATCATAGTTAATGGCAATCGTTTCAAGTGAAGGTGAGACCCCCTCTTAAAACTATGGACACTTTATAAGTTTGTGACTATATATTGTCTTGTACTTTTTCTTTTTCGAGAACATTCAACATTATTGATTATTTTATTTGGTGTCACCATCCCTATTGAGCTTTCAGAGCTTATTCATACCGTGTCGACAAGGGCTTTACAATTACAAACGAAATTCTCGAACATAAAGTAAATAAATAGGAATAGCACCCACGTTTTGATAATACCCACCCACAGGTACGGAGAATCTCAATATCTGAAAAGGCCTCAGTGCGCCGCGAAGGGTTTTCAAATTATTTTAATTAAGCGACTATAGGTAATACTTTGTGGGAATTAATATTCTTTAGTGAGCCTGGAAGATGTTTTGCATTATTCAGGTTATTTTATGGGATTGCGGGTGATCTGTATATTGTGTCAGTATTACGCAAATCACTACTATCATCACTACTATCATTGTTTAACGAGGGGCGGAAGTGGAATATTGCGAACAAGAGTCTATCAGAAGCCCGACGCCGAAGGCGGAGGGCTTTTGATGACTCGAGTTAGCAAAATTCTTACGCCCGTGTTATACACAATGTTTTTCATCACATTTGCGAGGAAACAAATATATTTTAGATGAAATGAATACAAATCGTAATAAACACTGCATCATGTCAGTCGTCCATTTTGTTGAATTTGACGTGAGGCGCGTATGGCAAAGACCCTTCGGTATACAGCCACGATTTTAAAACACTTACATACACATACCTACATATTAAATCTGTAAATAATTCAGTTAAACATCACACACACATCACACACAGGTCCTGGGTTCGAATCCCGGTAAGGGCAAATATTTGTGTGATGAGCATGAATATTTGTTTCTGAGTCATGGAAGTTTTCTATGTATTTAAGTATTTATATCCATTATATATATCGTCGTCTAGTACCCATAACACAAGCCTTACTGAGCTTACTATGGGACTAGGTCGATTTGTGTAAGATTGTCCCCTAATATATATTTTTTTTTATATTTTTTTTTTTAAACATGTTTAAGTAGTTTTTTCTTATCCTGGATAAGACGAAGATCATGTCAAATGCCCATGTAGTACCAACTCCCATTACAATCGGACACTTTACGCTCGAAGTTGTAGACGATTATGTATACCTAGGACAAACTATCCAGTTAGGTAGGTCCAACTTCGAGAAAGAGGTCAATCGTCGAATCCGACTCGGCTGGGCAGCGTTCGGGAAGCTACGGCACATCTTTTCGTCCAATATTCCGCAGTGTCTCAAGACGAGAGTCTTTGACCAGTGTGTGTTGCCAGTGATGACATATGGTACTGAAACGTGGTCGCTTACTATGGGCCTCATAAGAAGGCTCAAAGTCACCCAAAGGGCTATGGAGAGGGCTATGTTGGGAGTTTCTCTGCGGGATCGCATCAGAAATGAGGCTATCCGCAGTAGAACCAAGGTAACAGATATAGCCCTCCGAATCGCTAAACTTAAGTGGCAGTGGGCGGGGCACATAGCACGTAGAACCGATGGCCGTTGGGGCGGAAAGGTTCTCGAGTGGCGACCACGTACCGGAAGGCGCGGCGTGGGTAGGCCCCCCGCAAGGTGGACTGATGACCTGGTAAAGGTTGCTGGAGTTCGCTGGATGCGGGTGGCGCAGGACCGGTCACTTTGGCACTCTTTGGGGGAGGCCTATGTCCAGCAGTGGACGTCTTTCGGCTGATATGATGAAGTAGTTTTTTGAGTTTAAATTTATTTATAAATACGTTTTGAGACATCGTACTTGATATAAAACCTCTTTGCTTTGTAACTACCGCATGAGTGACAGATACAATTTAAGAAAAAACCATTACGCCCGTGGGCGTAACACAGGCTATTACAGCTCTGTATGTCTGCGCATTATGAAGACCTTTTCGAGCAAGTGTGATGAAAACCTTTTTCCCTGTGCAGTGTCGGACTAAGATTAGCATTACCCCTTTCTTCCTGTGGGAGTCGTGAGAGTCGTACTAAGGGAACGGGTTTTTTTTGATATCTTTATTTTAAAGAGTTTTGTCAAAATGACAGTGTCACTCTATAATGCAACTTACTAAGTATTACAAATCAAATTCTTAACACTAATGCACCCTAGCAGCTTGCAATCATTTTCGTCTGCCTGCGCATGCCCACCAGAATCCAGCCAATGCTCTGTATTGGCTACCCTCGAACGAGGGAAAGCCAACACCCTATTACAGACATCCAGCTGCTTAGAAGTGTGTTGTGGGCGATGGGCTAGCGACCTATCAATGCGATATCACGTTTTCTCGTTCTTGTATACCCACTAAAAGTGGCACTGGAACACAAGTTTATCTCAACTTTTAGGGATAAAGGCGTGAGTGCATGTATGTATGTGTATGTGTGTATGTACTGCTTTGTTTGTGTGAGATGTGCAATAAAGAGTATTTGTATTGTATTGTATTGTATTGTATGTACTAACCTTCTTACAAGCTTATTTATCAATGTATTTCTTTATGTAACCATGGTATTACAAGATCTTATATATACACCATGTACATCATCTTATATGTACATCATGGACCCTGTTAGGACGTGGATTTATAATATATATATATATATATATATATATATATATATATATATATTTAAAGGGACCTCCCATACAAAAAAAAAATTAAACTGTTTTTATAGATAATGGTACGGAACCCTTCGTGCGCGAGTCCGACTCGCACTTGGCCGGTTTTTTTCATTACGTTGTATGAAAAAATATTGGTTTGATTTCACGAAAATACGGGTATTTCTTATGTCAGTGTCTCATATGTGTTTCTTATGTCTTGGGCAGTGGATGGACGTATTTGCATTTTTTCTTATTTTATGCATCATAATATTACCATCAGGCCTTCCACCGCGCTAATACGCAATGCAAAGAACACAAAATAAATTAATACAAGCGACATGAGTTTATGTCAAGAACGTTTTATCAACATTTTAATTACTTTACTAAATAACAATGAAAGTTTCTGAGTTTAAAAAGACATCAACGTTCAACGTTGTATTTAGATAAATTATTATTTCCAATCTGGATCCAAAGATTGCGTAGACAATGAATAAATAATCGACAAAGCCCGGATTCTTATGAATGAGTTATTCAGTTATTTTAAGAACCTTTAGGTTAATCCATTCCGGTTGAGTACTGATCCGGATTTGTTTGTACTTTATCATTTTAATAAATAATCTGAGTGTGGAACGAGCCTTTTATCCCTGTGAGAATAATCCTTTGATAAGAGACATAAAGAATGTATCTATTTTATGTTTAAAGAAGAAATGAATAAAGGCTCGTCCACACTTCGAGCGGCGGCAAAACGGTGTGCTCCAATTTCTTCCACGTGTAGTGCATTATAATTGCAAATTTTCACGCGTCTCATCTCATAGTTATATACGACCTTTTGGATTCCGATGATAGTACATGAACCGAACAGCTAGCAGTGCAAGCACGATAATAGTATCCTTCGCGTCATGAATAGATCGAAACGGTTTCTTATTCCTAGATCTCAAAACTTCCTCCTGCTGGTCGATTGAAAAACGTTTTGTACATACGTTAGGTAGTTCTAAGTGACAATGTTTATTTTTACCCGACTGCCGAAGGAGAGGAGGGTTATGTTTTTCGAGCGTATGTATGTATGTATGTGACCTTATTCTTTGGCACGCCCTGCAGCCTTAAACCATTTGACGGATTTCGACATATGAGATGTCGTTGGATTCCTCTTAATCGTGGGAGTGACATAGGTTATAAAATTTTAAAAAAAGCAGTTGGGTTTTCGAAAAATCTTTTAATTTCACTTGTTATTTTCTGTGTGTTTTTGTACATGGTATAAGTTTGCCTATCTCGTTCCACCTACCATCCTCTCAATTGCTCAAAGGTTAGCTGGAAGAGATTCCTCATAGGGATAAGTTCGCCTTTGTACTTTGTTCTATTGTGTGACATGTATATTCTTTAACCTGTTATTGTGTACATACAATAAAGTGCTTACATAAATCATAAATCATAAAATCATAAAATCTTTATTTGTCCAACATAGGTATACAGGTTGTTACTTTATGCTATAGCTTCACTATGTGGCGCTTTTCGGCATACAAATTGTAAGGGCATGCATGTCACCTTATTTATTCTAAGTACTTAAATTAGGTCTTCCAAAAACTCGTTAACAGTGTAGTAGCACTTATCGACTAGTAATTTTTGTAGGAGGGTTTTGAACATATTCAGCTCTTGTACAGATTTAATTCGTAGTGGTAATTTATTATATATTTTTGGAGCCATTCCAAGTACATTTTTTTGATACAATGCTGTATTAGGTACTTCATGATGCAATATCCTATGACGAAGACGTGTGCTGTTGAAGCTATGATATAAATGAGAGTTCTGTTTAACAAAGACCGACATTTCATAAATGTAAAGGCTAGGAAGTGTCAATATATTTAATTTTTTAAAGTATGGCTTACATGATTCTAAATGAGCAGCACCGCATACTGACCTTACGCATCTTTTTTGGGCTCGAAATATAATTTCACGGTCAGTTGAATTGCCCCAGAAAATTATACCGTACCTTAACGTTGAGGTTACAAATGCATGGTATGCGGTAAGCACAGGTGACCAACTGACTCTTTTCCTTAAATTATATAGTGCGTATGAGAATTGATTTAATTTCGTACACATAGAGTGAATTTGATGTTTCCAACTCAGCTTATTGTCTACATTTAATCCTAAGAATTTAGTAATGTCAGTTTCATCTACTTTATGTCCATTAAAAGCTACTCTTAAAGATGGGAGGTCAGTTCTGTGTCTAAATGTCATTACCTTTGTTTTATCAAGATTAATTTTCAAGTTATTCCTAGTCAGCCATTCTATAATTATACTTAATGTCCTATTGATTTCAGTCTCGTACGAACCTACGTTTTCTCCAGATATTACAACGGTACTATCGTCAGCGAAGAGAATCATAGGATGATCTATAGTTTTCGGCATGTCATTTATATAGATGAGAAACAGCAGGGGACCTAAAACCCTCCCCTGTGGCACTCCATAAAAGATATCCCTTGTGTCGCAAGAAAAGGAGATTTCGGTTTTTGACGTTACGCATAGTTTGCTGACCTCAGTAATTTGTGTTCTGCCACTGAGGTATGACTTAACTAGAGAATGGACATTACCACGTATTCCATAGCGATAGAGTTTATCTGAAAGTATTCGATGGTCAACGTAGTCGAACGCTTTTGACATGTCCATATATAATGCGGCAACTGGAATCCTTTTGTCTACGTTAATTAGTACCTGTTGGATTAAGTCATAAATAGCCATATTGATGGACATGCCTTTGTAGAATCCTTTCTATTCTACAGCAAATAATTTGTTTTGTTCAAAGTAACTTGCCACGCTGCTGTAAATATGCTTTTCTATGATTTTAGAAAAGATTGGAATAAGCGCTATCGGACGGTAATTACCCATGTCATCCTTAGAGCCTTTTTTGTAAAGTGGTTTTACAACGGATATTTTTAATTTGTTAGGGAATTTGCCCGCCATAATACACAAGTTAATGATATGACTAAGTATAGGACTAATTATATGCACTACTCTTTTAATAATAAACGTACTCACACCGTCATAACCAGTGCTGTTAGAGTTTTTAAGACTAAGTATTATTTTACTAACGTCATCAGGAATTGTAGGGTGAATAAACATAGAGTTAAGAGAATTAAATGTCAGATCAGATATGTCAGAGGAATTGTCATTCTCAATATTAATTGGTTGCACTTGATCAATAAAGAAGTTGTTAAATTGTTGGGCAATATATTTGGGATCCCTTACAATACTATTGTCTGCCCTAATTTGTGTAATATAGTGCCGGGGCTCATTAAATTTAGGTTTGTTTATTATTTTCCAGGTGACTCTAGATTTGTTGACTGCATTCTTAATGGCATAGTCATTTTGAGACTTCTGTGTCAAATTTATATTTTTTTTAAGGCGCGTTGAATATTTATTAAAGTATTCAGTGTCGCCTTCCTCAGGACAGGTACGACATTTCCAGAGAAGAAACTTCTTGCGTTTACAGCAATTCCTGATACCTTTTGATATCCACGTGGGTTTTTTGGTAGTGGAATTTTTTATTTTACGGTAAGGAAAACATAGGTAATAAAATAATTCAAATACCTAGGTCAGAAAATTCATTATAAGCTACATTAGGATCACTGGATGAGTAAACTTCGTTAAAATTGAGATTTTGCAAGCAGTCAATCATTCTTTATGTCTTATCGATGTTTTCCCGGCTATAGTCTCTTCTTACTACGTACCATGACTTAGCAAGCTGGTTAGATTGACGGGGCAATTTAAAATTTGTGCCGTGTGGTCAGAGAGCGCAAGTTCGATTAATCCCACTTTGCCTCCTCTCACATTGTGCATTATGTTATCTATGCAAGTTTTGCTACTCAATCTAGTTGGCTCTGACACGCCTTGACTCAAATTGAAGCTATTCAATATTTCCTTAAATTGTAGCGACGCTGGAGTCCTTTTAAGGAGGTCAATATTGAAGTCGCCGCATATGACGCCTTTTTTGTTTGTACGGCATACTTTATTTAATATGTTATTTAACTTATTGTAAAACACATTAGGCTATTATTTTAATTTCTGGGAACTCTATAAATAGTAACAATAATAATCTTATGTTCTGTCAATTCAATCGCACAGTATTCTACAAAATTCTGTATAGAACATGCCGCAATTTCAGGTAATGCATTATATTTATGTGTATTTACCCCCATACCTACATACATTTTTTTTGTATGGTAAAATGATAGTTGAGTTGTCGTAACGCTCATTCGAACAGTAACGCAATTATCCCTCAGAACTAAAGGAACTAAAAGTCCGAACTATTTAGTTCCTACTGTTCCTATGACAGGAGCGAAGGCGATTGGAGCGCTCTTTTTAAAGAGCGAGCGGGTGAAACTCCAATGAAAAATGCATTTGTTTTATATGCACGCAGCTCGCACAAGTTGCGGCGGGCACTGTGGCCGTACCCTTAATCCCAGAGTAGTGTTGCGTGTTCCCGTGTGGTGTCTGGTTAGAATATTTCCACCCACTTTATTCCCGTGGGTGTCGGTAGTGTACCTAGACTATGGGAATAGGGTTACCGCAGCCAACATTGCCTTTGTTGACGGTAACAACGGTACCTACGTTACTAGCCATGGCATCCGTGCGCTGTCTTATCTACGACTAAGCCCTATCTATAGCTACCTGCAGTCAACATCAAAGACACACTTTAGCATATTATTCCCTTGTAGTAAGGCCATAACATAACTAAGCTGTATAATTACATATATCATATTTTATTCGACTGTACTCGTATATACCTACCTATTACGTAACGTACGTCTCAAATGCCTCATGTTGTAGTATGAAAATTCATAACCGGGACAAACTGCGCCGTATTCTGTGGTTTGTGTTTCCTCGAAATTTATCAACAAGGCATAAAGCAGTATTTTACGTAAGCAACAGTTGCAAAGGAAACCTGACCTGTGCTGGCAAAAATAGCATAACATTTACCAAGGATTGGTGACACTTATTTGGTTTTCCAAGACAGCAAAACATGTTGAAAACGGGCCTCTATAATACTAAAACAAATTACCACTTTAAAACCAAAGGAATAGATTCTCTTTTGCCATCATCATCATCATCAATACTTAAGAGCCATGCTCTTGTCGGTGGAGTAACCGCCACTTTTCTCTGTCCATTGCCAGCCTCTTGGCTTCCTCATATGACTCGACATCAGCTTTATCTTTTATTTGGCTAAAATATGTTAGCCTAGGCCTTCTGCCTCTCTTGCCTTCAATTTTACCCTCCAGGATGTTAAGGAAGAAACTGTCGTGCCGTATCAGGTGGCCCACCATCTTGCCTCTCCTATTTCTAATACATCCTAGTAAACATCTTTTCTCATCTACCATTCTTAAAACTTCTTCGTTAGTCTTTCTCTCCGTCCAGCTAATCCTTTCCATCCTTCGCCAGCACCACATTTCGAAGGCCTCTAGTCTCTGTCTCCCTGGGTTAGCGTCCACGACTCGCTCCCATATAAAGCAATACTCCAAATGTAAACTTTAAACTCTGTCTCTCTCTCAATCTCTCTTTTGCCGCGAGGCCAAAATACGAAAATTTAGTCTACGTTTTGCCACTATATTTGTGGCTTTCGTCTTAAATTCGAGACGAAGTTAAATGACTTACGTATACTCTAAGTAGATTTAAGTGTCTTCAAAACCGCATTTGTGTTAGATGAAATTAGTTTACTTGCTTTGACGGTTTCCGATAACGGTGTTCATTTGATACAAGGAATACGGAATGGTGAACAGCTAGTTAATAATTAATTCTACGGATTGAGTTTGAGCGTTTAAACAGGGATGTATTCCGATGAACATGTGAAGTTGTAATCGATTTTGTACGAGTCACTTCCACGCGGGTGTCGCGCGTCTCACATATATATGTATGTACGTACTAGCTTCCGCCCGCGACACGGGATCCGGGATAAAAACTAGGTATCCTATATTTTAATCTAACCGTTTAAGCGTGATTGAGTAACAAATTATTCATTTGACAATGTTGGTCTATCACAAACAGCACCTATTTCACTTTCTGAGGGTTAATCGCAGTTTATAACTAGCAGGAATTCTTAGAATATGTTGATTGAAATGAAAAACGGAATTGTTTTTAATTTGATAACTAGCAAGATAAGCTTTTCTGAATACGTCGAAATTCGCCGAAAAAAAAAAAAAAAAAAAAAAAACTACTGGAGGAATAAAACGCGTTTGCATTCTAATTAAGTACCTACAAGCTTTTATCTAAATAGTTTCACCTCTCCGAGTGTCTGTAATGAAAAGTCAAATTTGACCCACTTCCCGGCGACCGATTGAGCTGAAATTTTGGGTATAGTTTGGATGACAATTTAATACTTATGTACCATCGAGCTGATCATGGAGACAGAAGGTGGCGGTGGTGGTGGTGAAGATGGGTATTCAGTAGTTAACCGACGTAACCCCGTTGGGCTCATTAGAATCGTCTAGTTGATGACGGTATACAGAAAAGTACAGTCGGCAATAAAAGCTTCTCCTGCCAACTCATTTTTCTTGCATCCAATAACTCCGATATCAGCCGAAAGACGTCCACCGCTGGATATATGCCTCCCCCAAAGAGTGCCACAATGACCGGTCCTGCGCCACCCGCATCCAGCGGACTCCCGCGACCTTTACCAGGTCATCAGTCCACTTTGTGGGGGGCCTACCCACGCTGCGCCTTCCGGTACGTGGTCGCCACTCGAGAACCTTTCCGCCCCAACGGCCATCGGTTCTACGTTCGTCGGTTGCACGTGTCAAAAATGATATATATATTATTGTCAACTGCACTCACGGATTCCAAGACAGGCTGAGCCTAGTTTGGAGCCCACTAGATATGTGTATAATGTTAAGTTAAACTTTTTGGTCAATAAACAATTTTTACTTTTACTTTTTTAAAGCTTGTACCAAAAAAAAACATGTTTGACAGAAACTTATTTCGAATACAATATTTTTTTTCCTAAAAATAAAGCACATACCACAGAACAAAGCAAGTTGGGACTTAAATATAGACATGAAAAAAAAAACAAACATATCTTATGAGTTCAGCAATGTGTGCTATAAACAATAGGCTAAGACTCAACATTAATGTTGCAGTTGTGAGTTGTACAATTCCAACGCTGTTATTCTGTGTCAGCTTTATAGAGTGATTGTTCTGAGGCACTGGTCCCACCGCCGGCGAGTAGCGAGTACTCTCATAGTAATTCTTACTCGCTTTTACTCGCTTAAGCGAGTTAAGTAGCACGTAAGTAGTAATACTCGCTTACTCGCCGGCGGTGGGACCTAAATAGGTAATTTAACCTGTGTAACCAGAACGAGGTGCATATGACATCGATTGCGACCAAACATATTTCAGATTTAAAGCATTATCCATGTTTTACCTACTTATCCATACCAATATTATAAAAACAACAACATAGATAAGGGTATTCCAGTTGCGTCGCTTTTCTTAGATATGTCAAAAGCGTTCGATTCTGTTAATCACTCCAGACTTCTTAGTAACCTTGAAAGTTACGGCATCAGAGGTAGAGCGCTCGACTGGATCAAAAGCTACTTATCAGACAGGATGCAATGTGTAGAGATTAGTAGGTTTACTGAAGCAAATAATGCTATTTTAAAGAAAGTCTTTAGATCTCAGTACAAATTCAATAATACCGGTGTCCCACAGGGTAGCATTTTGGGCCCGCTACTCTTTGTCATTTACATTAATGACCTGCCAAACGCAACTTCTAATAAAGTCATCATGTTTGCAGATGATACCACCCTTATGGTGAAATGTAATAACAAGTTAACTTTCAATCAGGACATTAATAATTCTTTAAATGACATTACCAACTGGATGACCATAAATGATTTAAAAATTAATATTAATAAAACGAAATTTATGCAAATCAGTTCTTATAATTCAAATAGTATGCCAATTAAAGTAGAATATAATAATAATGAACACGTTGATGAAGTGGCCTCTGTCAAGTTTCTTGGATTCACCTTAGACTGCCACTTGCACTGGAAAGGTCACGTTGAACAAATATGTAACAGACTGAATCGATTTGTCTTTGCCCTCCGAAGACTGAGAGACACAGTCTCTGTGGAAACCGCACTGACGGCTTATCATGGGTATGTGTCCTCAGTTCTTCGTTATGGCCTGATTCTGTGGGGTAACTCTGACGACGTGGAGCGAGTCTTTAAGATTCAAAAAAAATGTGTTCGTGTTATTTGTAATGCTGGGCATGACGATTCTTGTGTACCCTTGTTTAAAAAATTGCACATTCTTCTCTTACCCGGCCTATACATAAGAGATATATGTGTTTTTGTAAATTCCCATTAAACCTTTTTTTTAAAACGAGGAGAAATAATGCAGAGACAGACCCGTCGAAACATTATGAATCTCTTATACAAACCACGTGCTCACAAAATGATTTATAATAAGAATGTTTATAACATGTGCATAGTAATATATAATGAACTACCTAATGACCTAAAATTGTTAAGACAAAATAGCTTTAAGAACAAATTGACTACCTGGCTTCTGGACAAATGCTTTTATAATGTAAAAACATTTTTGGATTTAGTTTGACATGTTGTTTGATATGATGTTATCTAACTATTATTTTAATTTTCTCTCCACCTCCTAATTATTGTAACTGACATTTTTTATTTAATTATTATTTGACATTGAAATTCTTGTTTGCATTTGATATTATTATAACTTTGACTTGTTAATACTATTTTTTATGATTAAATATTATTAAGGAAATTAAACGCTCCTCAAAAAAATGTTTTTCACGCCTGCACGCAGGCTGAATGCACTGGACTATAATGTTGTAATTTTTAAGAACTATGTAACTGCATTCCGAGCAAAATAAATATCTTTGAATCTTTGAAAATAAAATCTTCTGCCCGCGACTCCGTTCGCGTTGGAACTCGTTTATATCGTAGCTCTATACAAACTTTCACCCCCTCGTTTCACCTCCTTAGGGGATAAAAACTATCCTATGAACTTTCCCGGGATTCAAACTATCTTCAACCCAAATTTCATCTCAATCGGTTCAGCGGTTTAAGCGTGAAGAGGTAACAGACAGCAGTCACACTTTCGCATTTATAACATTAACTAGTACGGATGGATAATATTATCCGAAAGTATGTTACTGTTACGAGTCCCCTCGAAGCTCGACACAAGACGGCTCCCCATACAAACGTAGTTTGGCTCTCGTGCTGGAATAACATGAAACTTTGTATACACAATGGGATCCATGTCCAGGTCGGAAACTGAGCTGTAACCACGAAAATCGAATTACGAAGTTCAGATATCTCCGTCTCTAACGCACTTATGTTTTATGGTACTAGAACGACAGAGATAGAGATATACGAACTTCGAGATTCGAGTTTCGTGGTAGCGCCGCTGGTTCCTGGTGGATCTTTTCCAGCATGCCATTTTAAAATGACAACCAAACGACATTTGTTTGTAGAGTCAAGTTTCCTGGGGACTCTTAAATCGCTGACCGAATTCAGATGTACTCGTAACATAGTAAGGAGATAGTTTGAGACCATTTTTAACCGACTTCAAAAAAAAGGAGGTGTTTTTTTTTTTGTTTTTTCAATATTTGTTACCTCAGAACTCCGTCATTGATGAGCCGATTCGTATTTTTTTTTTGTTTGTAAGTATATGCTCCGAGGTGGGTCCAATTTTTTTTTAAATTCATTTAGATGATGGGATCCATGAGGAATTGAGGGAACTCCTCAATTATATTAGGCACACATGTAGTGATTTTGGTATTTTCTATTATTTCTCGTGTATTTACACCCGGAAATCATAAATTTGGTGGAGTGGAATTGATGATGAAGACCACAGATGACTTATGGAATTCCTCAATTATGTACTTAAAAGTACAAAAGTACGTCACAGATTCTGATAAGATTCCGTTGAAATAGCAGCTAATGAAGTGCCAAAGGTGATCCTTGTGGAATCGACGGAAGTCCTCAAATATTATCGGCCCACATACAGCGATTGGGTTTTTTTCTCTAATAATCAACGCATTTGCGCTCGGAAATCAGTTCATGTGGTAAATTGGAAAATAAATGTGGAAATGTTTCCGTAGCTTGGCGGAGTACTAAATTGAAGTCGGTTAAAACTTTGTTTTTAAAGTAAATTATATCTTTTCATCTCGGAAGTTGTCCATTAGGCGTTAGAAGGGAGATGAATATATATATGGAAGTGCGATAATTGATGATGTGTATGTGGGGAATCTAATTCCATTTTATATTCTGTTAGACTTTGTACAGGGTTGTTATTAATCCCTCTTATGTTTAGGTACGGGTCCGAGGCAATATTTAGAACTTCAAAGTCTTCATTCGACTGTGCAATTTTAACATCCACATACGATGAATTAAGGCGATTAACCCGTTTATGCAGATGAAGCCGCGGGTAAAACCTAGTTGCTTATAAGTTGTAGTTTTTCCCAGCCTCAATCGGCGTTCGCTATTAATCTCCGTCCAATGCCAATCCATCAAAAGTTTAAATTAAAATGCAAATTATTTGGCATCCCATTACTTAGATTTGCGTGCAAATGAGTTTTTATACAAGTTATAATTGGCCGAGTATCGATGTGTTACTTATGCGCGGAAAAATACACGGCTAATGAAAATTTGGGAAATCGAAACCATTGACAGTTGAAAATGGATTTTATGATATGATTATGATAAGGTGGAAATTTCATTGGAGAAAATACTGACCCATAGATTGATGTAAGTACACAAAAACATGTATTTTTTAATGTCTTTTTGCGCAGTTATTTAGTAGCTTTGTCATATTTACGGCAGGTCTGGCAGGTCTCTGATAGTAATACATATTGTGTAAGTACTTAAAAAAAGACAAATTTTCCGCTTGAAAAAAGACAACAACAAATTAAAACAAACTGAAACTAATAACCAAAAACCGGCCAAGTGCGAATCGGACTCGCGCACGGAGGGTTCCGTCTGTAAAAACGGCAAAAAAAAACACGTTTGTTGTATGGGAGCCCCCTTTAAATATTTATTTTATTTTGTTTCTAGTATTTTTTGTTATAGCGGCAACAACAATACATCATCTGTGAGAATTTCAACTGTCTAGCTATCGCGGTTCTTGAGGTACAGCCTGGTGACAGACAGACAGACGGACAGCGAAGTCTTAGTATATATACTAAAAACTGCATTTCAATTTTCGGCGGGAGCGTAAAGCCGTATAAAAAATAAAACCTGCAAATACATACTCGTACAGGTTATATCGTAAACAAGCCGCAACCATTTCTAGCCAAGGTTTATTATAGGAGCATTCTTATTTCAAAATAGAATGAAAACAGAAAATCTTCCAATCGATTCTAAACCCTATTCTGTCCAGCCAGAGTTCGAATTCTTTGTTGTGATTTTTATTAAACTGGCTTTTTATCTTTTCAGCCAGTGATGTGGCCGTGTGACGATTTGAAATTGGAAACCCTGCTGCAGATTGTGCGCGTTGTTTGTTATTTAGAAAAATGACCACGAACTCGATTGATCTATCGCTGTCAGGCGCAGTTCGATTCACAACCTGTTTTGGCGCGAATCACCAATATTTTCTTTTTTTTGAAGTGAAAACTTCTTTAGCGTCGCTGAGCACTTTTTGGGATGGGGAAAAATTGTTAAATACGCGACAGAGTTTTGTGACGTCAGATGTGAAGGAGGTCACTTTTTGCTGCTAGCCGATTCGACTTCATTCAAAACTGAACGCTATTCGTAAGAGTATAAAGCCGTTGAACACTTTTTGCAATAGCATTTTCTGCAAATAAATTTGTAATTTTAACCAACGCGTCCTTCACCGTTTTGCTATTGAGAAAATTCGAATAGTTCGAATTTGGGCGTTATTCCTAAAGAGATAAAGCTTAGAAAAATATTTAACAACGGCAAAAACAAATTGATATTTTGGTCGACACCGCCGTCTGCTGCTCTTGCAAATTCGAATAGTTCGAATTTAGACGTTATTCCTAAAGAGATAAAGCTTTGAAAAATATTTGGCAATGGCAAAAACAAATTGGTATTGTGTTTGCCGCCGCCCGTCGTTAGGGTGACACCGTAAGATGGCACGTGACCTGATCGAAAAACTGTTACAATGTTATTTAGTTTTCACTTCTGCCTGCACTCCCGGAGTGCAACCCGGTCTTTTTTTTTTTTTTTTTTAAGATGCTACATAACAAATTCAATTTCAAATTTACTCGCCAAACTGAGGGAACAGTTTGTTGGCGAGACCGCGCTCATTTTTACAGGTATTATAATGCACCTAAGTTACTTACTACTTCAACCCGAATATAAATCTGACTAAATATACTGGAAACTGTAACATTTAAAAAATTAAGGTAATTTTTCTAATAAAGTCTGCTTTAGCTTGCTTTTCTATAATAACTTGACCTCAAGATGCCTACCAACTCTTTGTCAGACATACACTGGTTTGCCTGGGACAGTCGTGAATTGGGTGTGTAATGATGGGTATAAAAATAAATGATATAATTTCATTCAATATAATAACATTTGATATAATTTCAAAGTATACAATCACTCATTGTATATAGGTATACTAAACGATGCGTATAGTTACAAAATACCCCTCTTATCCGTAATTTTAGATAGATATTAAAAATATATATTTAAATTTTTAATGTTCCATACACGTGGATTAGCTTTCTTTAAAACTATTCCAAATTTCAAATGGATAGCAGTAGTAATTCCTGAGATATTTAACTTTGTGACAGACAGACAGACAGAGTCGCACCATAAGGGTTCCGTTTTTACCTCCGGTCCTCGGGTCCGGAACCCTAAAAATGATAGGCATCGTTACGCACCCTCGTGAATTGCAAACTTAAGCGGAGCGTGAATTTGCAAGATTTCGTTCTCAAACCAATACCTATTGGGGAAAGTAATTTTATTGACCAATTATTTGCAGTTTGGTTTCATGGGTTTGATAGTAATTGATGTCTTCAAGGGGTTTTGCAAAAAGTCCAGTCGTTAATATGTTTAAATAAGAATGCATATTCCTACCAGCTTTTCGATATTTAGCTGTGTATCGCTATCACCCTCGCGCTAGCAACTAATAGTATATTTACTCCGGGCGGTAAGTGAGATTTACCGCCCACGGGCGCAGCGGCAAATCTCCCTTCACACCCAGGAGAAGACGTAAAATTGTATACGCACCACGGGCGTTAATTCGTAAAGCCCCAGATCGCATATTTATGGCACAAACACCTGCGATCTGGGGCATTCACGAATTCACCGCCCTAGGTACGTAATGTATTATTGTCGTCTCAAAATGTGTTATACATTAGGACGTTTAATTAAATAATACGCATTGAAAAACCGTCACGGTTAAACGATGTATTATCCAATCAGGAAACATGAAGCACATATTTCTGACTAATATTTTCCACATGTTTCCTAAATATTCAACGGCGTGCAATTTCGGGGAAAATCGCTGGAAAAGCGCGTATTTATACTTAACGTTTGTTACAGGACATTGGGTCCAGTATTTAAAAGATCGATGTGTTCACTGGTTGGTGTAAAAAAAACAAATGAAAGCGGAAATTGTACGAGAACAGATTAGTTATGGCCTGTATTTACATTGATTAGTGATTAGTGCGAGTTCATACATTTGCTGCGAGTTTGCTGCGAGTGCGATTAGCTTTTGTATGGACTCGCACTAATCACTAATCAATGTGTACCAGGCCCTTAGTACAAGCGTAGAGAAAAGACGATTGATGTCGATCTATTTTTGAAATACGACAGTTTCGAGGATTTTTTCACGGTCCAGTACACGACGGGCTTATCTTGTGCAGCGTATATAAGCCCTTGTACGCACTAAGCGCCTAGCCGCGCGCGGCTTGCCGTGCGGTTACGGTTGGACAAAACATATGAAACCGCAAACGCAAAACCTCTGCGCACTAAGCGGTTGTGCGCAACCGCACGCGGCTAGCCGCTTAGTGCGTACAAGGGCTAAGAGTTACGGCCGCCTTACGGTCTCCATCATCAGATCAGGCCGGTAGTGCCATAATAATACGTTGTCATCAAATTTCAGCTCAATCGGATACTTGCCAGTGTCTAAAAATGTTTTACATGAATGACAAGTTACGTAGGCAGAAGTTAATATGAAGCATGTAAAAACTCGATGCTCGACAGGACCAAGACCCACAATTTGTGTTATTTGTTCCCTTCCTTTTTATCGCATTAAAACTTGCTTTGTAATAAGCTATATAGTTATCAAGTTAACGCGTCAAACACTGCCTACGAGTACATCAATTCGGGGGCTAGCACAACTGACGCCGCGCCGCGACGCGAGTCGAGAAAGATCTACCCTGCTCTTTCTATTTTGCACGATGCGAGTGAGACAGGAGAAGCTCAGTCGCACGCGAAGCGACTTGTCAGCAAGTTGTGCTGGTCCAGGCGCTTTACAAAGACCTTAATGTTTTTGAAACTCTTTGAAGTATTTTTAGGTATCCACCGCTGGTCACTTATGAATTGTTCCGTGTAAATATCGCGCATGTGATTGGTACGATTTTTTAATTAACGTCATTCGTTTTGCAATATTTCGTGGAATGCTGACGGTCATCGATTCAAAATGTAATTAAGAGCAATAAGTAAAAGCAGAGTGGCAATTTGTAATTGATTGTAATTTATATGTATTTTTTAAGGTTTGAGAATAGTTAAATGCATGAACTTAAACAGTATAGATATGCATCTTAATGGAGTACGAACTAACTCAATAGGTCAAACAATTAGCTTTGTTAAAAACATTAAAAAAAAAGAAAAACATACTGAACGCATCTACAACACTCCATTGATGACGAATCCATACTAATATTATAAATGCGAAAGTGTATGTGTGTTTGTTTGTTTGTTTGTTTGTTTGTTTGTTTGTTTGTTTGTTTGTTTGTTTGTTTGTTTGTTTGTTTGTTTGTTTGTTTGTTTGTTTGTTTGTTTGTTTGTCCGTCTTTCACGGCAAAACGGAGCAACGAATTGACGTGATATTTTAAGTGGAGATAGTTGAAGGGATGGAGAGTAAAATAGGATAGTTTTTATCCCCGTAATCATCCCCTAAGGGGGTGAAATGGGGGGGCAAAAGTTTGTATGGCGCTGCGATATAAACGAGTTCCACGCGGACGGAGTCGCGGGCAGAAGCTAGTATACGATAATTATACGAACATTTCCGAGTCTATGCAAATTAATAAAGGTACAATTAAATGGATACCTAAATAACAAATCGCACAATCAAAAATACGAAAACGTTTCGTTTGTCATATCTGCCTGGGAAAAAATTACAATAATATGTCTACTACTTAGACACTGCTAGTTAGACTTTTACTTATATATATTGAAGTTTATGATTATGTGTTGTATTTTTTAATATTTGTTGCCATTTAGTTTTTGTTTTAATTTTTTGTTCGTTTTGTACACGTGTCTCGGTTTCCCTATATCTCATGAATCTGCTCTCAATTGCTCAAAGGTTAGCTGGAAGAAATCCCCCTCAGGGTTAAGCTCGCCTTGTACATACATACATACATATGTGATGCTAATAATTACACGGTTCACGTATTAAATGTCACTACGGGCGACATGTTTCGAACTCTTCGGGAGTTCTTCTTCAGGATGAGTGTTTTCGCGGTGGTGTGATACAACACACACACACACACACCCTGAAAACACTCATCCCGAAGAAGAGCTCCCGAAGAGTTCGAAACATGTCGCCCGTAGTGACATTTAATACGCGAGTTGAACCGTGTAATTATTAGCATTATTTCAACATTTCTCAAAGTTTAAATTCGATAACATACAGACATATGTGTTGAAAAGAATCTGGGAAAATTATACATACCTAATATCGTTTTAAGAGCGTATCAAGTTTAGACATAAAATGTAAATCTTTGAAGAAGAGAAAAATAATAAGCTTATGATAAATAAATAAACAGGCAATTGAAGAGGACGGTGTCATGACGATGGCTATGTCACTCGATTTCACGAGTTGTCAAACGACAAATTCAAACACTAAACCATAATTTAATCACCAAGTACACAGTGAACATACGACAAAGGAACATGAAATTAATTGTACGCAAGTCTAAAGATTATATTGATTTAAACTTTCACGATTCTCACACATTATTTATACTAAACGGGACTTAATCGCGTATAATTAACTTATTTTATTTACCTCACTGAGGTCTCCCGACGTTTCGGATGTGTTGCAACATCCATGGTCACGGGACTAAGTTAATTATACGCGATTAAGTCCCGTTTAGTATAAATGGTCTAAAGATTGTTAGATGGCATTCTAAGCGAAGCATTTTCTAGGCACGTAAGACGTCCGTATTGTAACATTTTTTTCTAAAAAGATCTGTAATTTTGTCTTCTGGCTAACGGGACTGAATAAAATCAAGAAATAGTTGATTGACCCAGCTAATGAAAGGTAGTAGAACCCTATAAAATTATGTTAGGATTGTTTTATAACAATCCTGAAAGTTTCTGAAATATCCTTAGGAAAAGAAACATCAATCCTAACCCCTTTCAAGCACAGATTGATATGGACTATAGTCGGCAATATTTCGGTAACCTCTATCGCCGTTCAATAATGGAGGCGCAAAATGGGCCGCCCTTTGATGGAATAAAATGTTACGGACCGGTGAATGTGGATTGGATTACTAGTAATGTGTGCTTAAAGTGCTGGATGAGACAAATGTTGTCTACCGTGACTCTATTATTTGCATATTATATTTCAAAAGTGGTACACGAATTGCCACCGGTAAGGGAACTTTGCCTGTATTGCCGTTACATAAAATGTGATATATATTTTTTCCGAACAGCGAGACACCGGACCCAGGACAAACGATTTTCGGCCTAAGCTGAAGCATAGAACTTCGTTCGCTGCGCTCGCTCGTCCGATAAAATTCTATAGAGGTAATGATGCTGAAATGAGTCGGTAAAAATACGAACATTTGAAAAATTTAAAGTACGTAAGAAGAGATACGTACCGAAATTGAATACCGTTATTTTTGTAGAAAAGAATACCGTACGCGGTCCCTGTTGGTTAGAAGTTAGAAAATGTGTTAGGGATCGAAGATACATTTATACTGAAATCTCTAAATCTAGCTCTAAATTTGTCACATCAATACGCCTTAAATCCATGTGTACCGGTGGTGTTTTATCGACAATACGTATTCCATAAAGGGGTCGGTCGTGTGAAATCGAGCGGCCTCGCTGGAATTCATTTTCTTCGTACAGATTTTATTGTTTACTCACTTTTACGGCCTATTGTGTTGTAATGGAATCCGAGTGCGGATGGATTTGATATGGAACTGTTGCACGTTCGGAAACCCCTCCCGTTTCCGAACGTCTGTTGAAGTATGTTTGCAAATTGTGGGTCACTTTGTTCGCGCGTCAGAGGGGTAATCACGTTTCGAACGCGCGTTAAGACACTCAACTGCCACTTTTCCATACAAAAAATTTAGTTATTTTAGTTCCAAGCTTCATATAATATAATATATATGTGTAATCTATTGTTTAAGATATAATTTTCCTGACATTTTGAACTTTAATTATTATTATTGTTTTTGTATTTCTTTAATTTTGGCATTCCTTATTCTTAATTCTGTATGACATGTACTTACTATTAGTTGATGATATAAATATTTGAATTCTGTTTGATATATATAGGTAGGTATTTAATATAAGAACACATGTGCTATGATGTAACGAACCATTTATTATCTTAATTGATTTCCTATTTTATTTTATTTTTGTACGCTGCAAGGCAGAACATAGAGGACTCTCAACCTAATTTAAGATCTAGAATGTATAATACCTATGTTTCACAAAATAAATTACTGATTACTGATTACTGATTATATAGTTTCATAATTTTGTAAGTAAATACTGTAATCTACATTATTATGGCGATTCATTTAATACTCGTATTTTTCTCAATATTCGGTATGTACATAAGTGAAATTCAAAGCGAATAATACAGTTTCAGATTCTTTATTGCGTTCATGTTGTAGCAAAATACGTATAGGCTAGGTGTAGTTCTAACATGAGCTGTGTCGGGCATTACAAAGCACACTTGAAATAAATATAGTACTCAATTATACATACTAATATTATAAAAGCGAAAGTGTGTCTGTTCTGTTTGTCTATCTGTCTATCTGTTACCTCTTCACGCCTAAACCACTGTACCGATTTAAATAAATTACAAATATAGTTTGAGTCCCGGGGAAGGACATAGAATAGTTTTTATCGCAGAAATCATCCCCTAAGTGACATGGAAGCGTAATTTGGAGCAACGATATAAACGCGGACGGAGTCGCGGGCAGAAGCTTGTTTAACCATAAATCAAATTCTGAAATCCCTGTGCGGAGGTACCGATGATGCTGACAGCATTCCCTCACTGAATCGCAATACTTATTTTGCGTTGAGCGAGGACGGACTTTATGCTCAGCAGTGGGTGATGAGGACGCAGCCGGAGCTGCAATTCCAGCTCTCCTGTCCCCAGTTACAATAGTTTAGCGAAATACACACACAGCGAATCCTCAAACATATCAAGGGTCGGCAATGCCCATGTTACTCCTTTGGAGTTGCATGCGGCGTTGGTTGTTGCTGCCGCTTACCATCAGGCGGGCCGTACGCTTGTTTGCCACCGTCGTCGTATAAAAAAAAAATGTTACAATTAGTGGTTCCAAATATTTATATAAAAAGGTGTTCTGTAATATTTTAATTACGTATACTCGTACCTCATTCCAGATAACCTTAGAATTTTAACAGACAAATTCACCTACGTTTTTTTGTTTATAAGTTTATATAACACAGGGAAATATTGTACTAGTTTACTTATTTGGATCATTAAGTTCTTTACAAACATAACAATACTATTTCTTTTGCGTTTAAAATTGTTTTTTCTTGAAATCGCATGATATTAACGCACGAATTTTTATACTTATATACCTATGGTATCCCATATATAGGGTATAGCTAAAGGTTGAAAATCAATCACGGAAGGTAGTGATTTTAACGAACACCCTGCCGCTTGCTTGAGGCAAGGCGGGCCTGTTATTTGTAAAAGACCGTCCATTTTTTACATAAAAACTTTTCCGAGTAAAAATCAAATGTGAACAAAGAAACAAACCCACGCATTCGTCCTTCGCAATTAAAAAGCCCTACACAAATCCAACACTTTGTCCGGCGGCACGGAGAGTTGAAGTTGAAACAATAGTATAAAGAAACCGAGGTCAGAAGAAAACTTCATCATCAACTGCATGCCTTTGCGGGTTTTTTTTTAGAACGGACTTTACGGTACACAATTCGTTTCGAGTTTTTACTGGAATTGCTATTGATGTTATTTTTCAGGTATATTATTACCTATTGATCATAGTCCATCTTCCTCCATCCATTAACTGTATTTCATCGGTTCTTTTTCCATTAACTGTATTTCGGTGGACTTAACTGGCTTTGTTATTAGCTCTTAAGCTTTGTATTACTTTCCTGAAATGCTGTTGATGGCCCACATAAATAATATAAAATAAAAATATATAACTGCCCACACAACTCAATTTAATTTTACCGCTGCCCCATCTACTCGTTTTTGATAAAAGGCATAATATCCTATCAAACGAGCAGCCATCTTGGTATCAAATATGTGTAAAAAGCAGAGGGCATCGGAGATACAACCGTCAACAACAAGTTGATATAAGTAGGTATCTATACGTATTTCTACGATAATCCATATCCATATTCCATACTATTCCATACTAATATTATAAATGTGAAAGTGTGTCTGTCTGTCTGTCTGTCTGTCTGTCTGTTACCTCTTCACGCTTAAACCACTGAACCGATTGCGATGAAATTTGGTATGGCGATAGTTTAAATCCCAGGGAAGGACATAGGATAGTTTTCATCCCGGAAATCACCCCCTAAGGGGATGAAATGGGGGGTTAAAGTTTGTATGGAGCTACGATATAAAGGATTTCCACGCGGACGGAGTCGCGGGCAGAAGCTAGTTTCATATAAATATGAGGACAATTAGTCTAATGACCTATTTGTACTATTTCAAGGCCCACAGAGAATATTCTCGGGATCTACGAGCTGTTCTTGTCATTATGCAATCACAGAAATAATAATACTTAAGACGCTGCCAACATCAAAATACCCTTGACGATTTGGGATAGCGCGCACACTGTCTATTTTTATCGGAGTAAACGAGAGCGAGTGTCACTGGGCGGCCCGGTTTTTGAAGATAATAGTACATAAATATTGAAATAAAACAAAGTGTGGATTATTTGTGAATTTTGACTCGTTAGCGGTTTAGGTATGAATATGTTGATTTCATATTTTTAATTGCAGACCCATACGTCAAAAAAATGTAGACATAGAACCGTTTAAGATGATTTTAAGACCAATCCTTGCAGTTATTTTCTATCGAGCCGATTTCGTCCAATTATGTATCGAGTCCGTCTACGGTCTTTGAAATATGGTGAACATGAACATATTTTTTTTTTGATGTGCTAGAACAAATAGTTTTTCTTAAAAAACTGCTTAAATAACATCAATTTCACCAAATTAGGTCTTGTCAGCCTCTTAATGGTTGTCATTTTAACATTCTTAGGTTAGGCCGGAATCAGGCGTCGATGGCGTTTCCCGCCTCCGCCCCGGCCCCGGCTATAGTCGCCTGACAGGGTTCGGTACCAAAAGCCTAAGTTCCATTTAGCCTTGGCATTCAAAACATCTTAGGTTGTAAATTGTCTGGGTAGCAAAATGTCTTGGTCTGTAAAACGCCCTCATTGCTATAAGCCTTAGTAAGCGGAATGACTCGGCTGTAAAACGACTTAAAGTCGTAATGTCTTAATAGGTAAATGGTCTGCATAATCTTCGCGGCCAATATTATAGAAGGTCTTGATAGCATAAAGACTACGTAGTTATATCGTAAAATATAAAATATGTCTTAGTAGCAGTTTGTCCAGATTGTCTAATGACAATGCTTTATTTTATTATCACCTCCTTAGTACTTCAAATTCAATTACAGGCCACTTGATATTTAAGTAGATGACATGACACATGACACTGACAAGTATGTTCATTATTCATACAATGAAGTCGTTTAGCAATCATGACGTTTCTACCACTGGCTCATTTTATAGCTAAGACGTTAATCAAACAAGATCATTTGATAACATAGTCCTTAATACAATCAAGACGTTACACAATTGAGTCATTCTGCTTATTGGTTATTTTCACGACCTAGACGTTTTTCTACGTATGTCTTTCTGAAACTAAGACAATTTTGTAACCGTGGTATTATACAAAAAAGTCATTTTGTACACTTGGTCAGTGTACCACTAAGATGTTTTGAATGCCAAGACTAAATGCAACTTAGGCCTTTGGTACCGAACCCGCCTGACAGCTCGCTCGAAGTGTCGCGCGTCATGACGCGAGCGAAAACGCGGCTTTAGACACAATGAGAAGGAGTGCGGCGCTTTCTCAAACAATCAGCGTACAAATGGGACAATTAATTTTGTATTAAGCAGTTATGCTGCTAACAAAATTATACATTTTTTAAATAAAGGAAAAATCGCATCGTTACTGACGATTTCTCAATATAATTTGAGGCGTTGGTGCCATTAAGTGTTTAGTTATGAACTCGATTGAGATTCAAGTAAGATTTTTATTGTTAAAATAATAAATTGACAATGAGTACATTGACGCGGTACGTCAAGTATTAAAACGAATCCAACCATAGAGGTTAACCAAACATCCTCTCTTCGGATAAAATAAGATAAAGTTAATGCGATGCTAAATATCGAGTCTTTGCGGAGGCCGGACGCATCGACCGAACCGCGATCTGTAAGGCTCTTCTGGCGCTGCCGGTTGGTCTTCGTCTTCACATTCTTCACAGTCGTGGAAAACGGGCGACGATGCTTCAGTCTCTTGGCGCGTCTCTCCTTCTTGGCAATCGTACTCGATTATCGATGGATCATTAGACCCTGTCTGCTTATCTGCCGCCTCATTGGCGGGAATCAAATGTCTTCTGTTCCGGCGAATGAGATTCCCTTTATCAGTTTTTAAATTGTAGCTCCTAGGTTCATTCCTTTTGCACAATATTGTGGCATAAGAGCCTAAAATCGAGTCCCACACACTACTGCCAGGCGACAAATCAGGTAAACATTTAGCATTGTGTCTTTTGTCATAATTTAACTTCATTTTGCTTTTAATTTTCTGTTCCTTTTCATCTATGTTTTTTAAATCTGGGCATTTTGGAATAAGGCGATCTGAAGTGGTTGGGATATTGGTGCGAATCCTGCGACCAAATAACAATTGTGCAGGGCTATATCCATTTTCACCCGGAGCACTTCTGTAGGCCATTAGCCCTAAAATTGGCTCTTCTGATTTTAGGACTATATTTTTTAAAATCTTTACACCAGCTTCAGCCATTCCATTACTCCATGGTGCATGAGGACTGCTGGTGTTATGCGTGAAACCCCAATCTGTCGCAAATTTATTGAACTCGGCTGAGTTAAATTGTGGTCCATTATCACTTCGCACTATCCTCGGGACTCCATATCTGGCAAATATGACCTTTAGATGCGAAATGACAGCAGCTGATGTTGTCGTAGTCAAAGCGGTTAACTCAGGATATCTGGAGTAATAATCAATAACTGCTAAGTATTCCTTTTGTTTGGCAGTAAATAAATCAATCGCTACCATTTCCCAAGGATATTTCGCAATATCTGATGTTACGAGAGGTTCAGCAGGATTTCTTCGGTGTTCGATACACTCCGAGCACTGTTGAACCATTGTTCTTATAGTACTGGATACCCCAGGCCACCATACCGATTCACGGGCGCGTCTGCGACATTTCTCTACTCCCAGGTGGCCCTGGTGCAATCGCTGCAGAAAATCTTTTTGTAATTTATTTGGAATAAATAATCTGTGACCTCTCATAATGAGATTATCCTGTAATCCCAACTCTCCTCTGTACGGGTAAAATGGTTGCAAGTCACTGTCTAGTATTCTCTTATCTGGCCAGCCGTATGTTATGTATTCCTTTATAATATAGCAAACATCATCTTCTTCCTGACCTCTGCGAACTTCGTCAAGCAGGCAGTCTGACATTGGGAGCGATTTTATTTGCGTTTGAATCGCCAACACTACTTCTACTTCTTCTGCTTCACCGGCCGCAGACTGGGAAAAAGATAATGGTGCCCGAGAGAGTAGGTCAGCGGAGTGTAAATACTTCCCTGGAACGTGGAAAATTCTATAAGTGAAACGGGCTAATCGAACACGAAACCTCTGCATACGTGCATTCAGATCGGCAATGGGCTTGTCGTCAAGAATCTTGACCAAAGGTTGATGATCCGTCCGCAGATCAAACCCAGGTAGACCTATAAGGTACATCGAAAACTTCTCACAAGCCCACGTCAGTGCTAGAGCCTCTTTATCCAACTGAGCATAATTCTTTTCTGCTGGAGTCAGGGCACGAGATGCAAAGCTTATGGGTTTCCAAATTCCCTGTCCAGGTTCGTATTGTTCTATGAGTCCACCTAAACCGTAGGAACTAGCATCTGCAGATACCCTTATCTTCTTTTTCGGGTCAAATAAAGCTAAGGTTGTAGGCTTCGTCAAATTTTCTTTAATAAGGTCCAGAGAGTGATCGCACTCTTTCGTCCATATGACACTATGATCATTCTTGTTCCGATCTTTGACCTTCATTAGGTCACGTAATGGTTTGGTGATGGTTGCCAGATTTGGAAGGAATTTGAGATGGTAATGAATCATGCCCAGAAGACTACGAACAGTGGAAACGTCCTTTGGATTCGGCATATTCAGAATTGCGTCAACTTTATCTGGGCAAGGTTTAATCCCATTCTTTGTGATCAGATGTCCCAAAAATGTGCATTCTTGTACTCGAAATTGGCATTTATTTTTATTAAGTGTTATTCCTTCATCGGACATCCGTTTAAGCACATGCTTTAATCGAGTATCATGTTCTTTCAAGGTTCTGCCAGTTATCAAAATGTCATCTTGACAGCAAATGACTCCCTCAATGCCTTCAATCATATTTTGCATTTTCTTTTGAAAGACTTCGCTGGCACAAGCGATTCCCATGGGCATTCTGTTAAATGCAAACCGACCGAACGGGGTCAAAAATGTAGTAAGGAGTCTGGATTTTGCTTCCAAAGGTAGTTGAAAGTAGCCCTTATTAGCGTCTAGTTTGGAATAATATCGCGCATCACCTATTTGCGCTAAACATTCGTCAACAGAAGGTAATTGCAACCTTGCTCTGCAAACATTTTTATTGAGCTCTGTATAGTCTACGCAAAGCCTTATATTTCCGTCATCCTTCGGTCTCACGACTATACCAGCACAATATTCTGTTGGCTTCTCCACTGGAAAAATTACGTTTTGATCTTGTAGAACCTGTAATTCTTTCTTCAGCGCGTCATACAACGGAATTGCGACTCGCCTTGGACATACGATCGCGAAGGGTTTAGCATTTGGGACTGTACAAATTTCATATTCACCCTTTAGTTTTCCAAGGCCTTGGAACAACTCAGGAAAATCATTTAATGGGTCAAGCTCTTGAGAATCAGCATCTTTAACAACATAAAGAGAGTGAGATATGCAATCAATGCGATTTATTAGCCCCAATGCTTCAATGGCTGGCTTGCCCAATAATGGTTGGTCTAATCTTTTTATTACAAATACTTCGGATGTAATTATTTTATTCCTCCAAATAATCTCCGCCTTGAACATCCCTTGGACTGTGAGCTCACCCTGAGCGGCAGCTCGAAGCTTGGAATTGGTTGAAACCAAAGTCACATTCTTAAGCTTTTTAAAATGTTTCTCGCCGATCGCGGTGACATCTGCACCCGAATCAATCTTGAAGTTCATTTCGTTATCTTCGACCCGGAGACTGACACGCCAGGGGTCGCTGTTGCCAGCGTAAACGTACTGGTCATCAACATCAGCATCGTTTCCTACCGTTCCCAAAAATAAGTCTTTGGTTTGGTCCTGGTCATGTTGAGTCTCTTCCATTTCATTTACGGATCTCCCGGATCGACATCGCTGCGCCCAGTGGCCGCGCCGCCTGCATCTTGTGCATACGCTATTCTTCGTGGGACATACCGCGAATGGATGTGAGGGACTTTTGCCGCAGTTGCCACACGACGTTAATAGGTGATCGGCTTTTTCACCAAGAATATACATTAGCGTACTAACCTGCCTGGGCTGCGAATGAGTAGCTAGGCCCGAGGCTTGTCGATACCATTCGAAACGTTTACTAAACGCTGTCCAATCCTCGGCCTTGCCCGAGAACGTCGGGGGTGCTAGCGCCGGGAATTCACCGGCGGGCGCCGGGGTCGTGGTTTTGGTCATTCTTTTAAACCGCTGTCACCATGTTTAGTTATGGACTCGATTGAGATTCAAGTAAGATTTTTATTGTTAAAATAATAAATTGACAATGAGTACATTGACGCGGTACGTCAAGTATTAAAACGAATCCAACCATAGAGGTTAACCAAACATTAAGAAGACTAAGTCTTCTGGTAGATGTCGCTACACCCCTCCCTAAGGCGTTGTAGGAAGGAACTGATTGAAGAATTTGGTGCCCGAACCGGATTGTTCCGATAGCTCAGTTGGTTAGTAGCGACGGGCCATGAATGCTGTGGTCGCCGGTTCAAATCCGGCTCGGAGCATTAAATTTTTCAATTTTTCCTTTATTAAAAAAATGTATAATTTCGTTAGCAGCGTAACTGCTTAATACAAAATTAATTTAGTATGGGGTGGCGCATCGTTACTGACGATTTCTCAATATAATTTGAGACGTTGGTTGCCGTTAAGAAGCCTAAGTCTTCTGGTAGATGTCGCTACACGCCTCCCTAAGGCGTTGTAGGAAGGAACTGATTGAAGAATTTGGTGCCCGAACCGGATTGTTCCGATAGCTCAGTTGGTTAGTAGCGACGGGCCATGACATGAATGCCTGTGGTCGCCGGTTCGAATCCGGCTCGGAGCATTAAATTTTTCAATTTTTCCTTTATTTAAAAAATGGGACAATATTTCAAGACAGAAGAGAAACCCCCATGTGGCCGTTTCTTCCCATGGGAGTCATAAAAGTGGACTACGGAGTCGGGTTGAGGTGTGCTGTGTGCTATAGGTTATAGTAGCCTGTCACTGCATAATGTCATTTTATCCGCCTTTGAATAAACCAGTTCTTAGAAATTGTTATTAATTAAACGTAGAGCACGTTTAATTAAATTTCAAGTTCAATTTAGTTGTTAATGCTGCGTGGCTACAAGAGTAAACAGAAGTGTCAGGGCACTAAACAGGTAGAAGGTACGTCGGCGGACTTAAAACGACACTTATTTGCACATTTTATGCAGGTAGTACCCGACATTTACACGTTATGATATGACCTGAATCGAACTGATCACCGGGGAAATCGAAAGTTACAAAGGTTGAAGGTGCAAAAGTAACAATATATTTTTCACCTCAGCAGCTCGAACAAGCATATTTTGCTGCGTGAAAACAGTGTGCAAAATGCGATTTTGCTCACTCCGTGAGACAAAGTAGCTTTTTAATTTTGATGCGGAGCACTGACATTTCGTCGTATGGGGTCTATTAGACGTTCAGAATATTTAAACTCTATTAGCTCTGTCCCTTTCATTCCATTACGAAAAAAGACAATGGCAGACAAAGGTCGATCCATAGTTCGACCATCGAATTTCAAAGTAGACCCCCAAAAAGCGCAAAACAAGTAACACGTTCGAAAACGACCAAATTAACAAGTTTAAATTACCAAAATAATTATACAAAGGAATTTACAATTGAAGAATATTTCAATAAAAGATCTCAGAATAAACTCCGTTTTTCATAATAAATAGGTAAACATGAATTTTATTACGCTAGCTAATTAATAATTCTAGTTTAAACAATCTTAAATTCTATGAACGTATACCACAGATGCAGTTTCCGAACGCAAGCGCGGGGCCCCGCCCCTTTTAAAAAATTGCGCACTGGTTAATTTGGGGAGCCAATAATGCACAACCCAATAATGTACAGCCTGATAATCCGCGTCCACTTTTTGTGGACTCGGATTATTGGGTCGTGCATTATCAGCCCGGACAAAAGTGGCTTCCAATTATTGCCCCGAACTAAGTTTGCTCAGGGTGATAATGCACGGCCCAATAATGTACAGCCTGATAATCCGCCTCCACTATTTGTCGATGCGGATTATTGGGTCGTGCATTATCAGGGTGGACAAAAATAGCTTGTCATAAGCGAACTCTGTCTTAGGTTGGTTAGGTTAGGGTTCACTTGTGTCCCTCAGACCAGAAATAGACACCCCGCGCAGCGGGGTGGCGTCGACTCGTTGGAGATTATTAGTCCGCACAGATGTCCGTCCCAATGCACATGGATTATCAGGCTGTACATTATTGGGCTGTACATTATTTTGGCCGTGCATTATGTGACCTTGTGATAATGATATATATTTCAAAAACATCTCGAAGATATTAGTAAAATCTGTGAACTTTAACAATAATACGGTTAGTTATTAGTGATGTGTTAGTGTCGCGCGACACTCGTATAGATACTGAAATATCCTTTGGTTTCTCGCGCCTTGTCGCGCCTTTCTATAGTATTGACTATCGGCACGGCCGGCGCTGAGGAGTTAAAACAAGCAGTAACGAACGCCTAATAAAGTTTTCTTCGTGAATAATCTTGAGACTAATAGGTAGGTGATATATTTTTTATCTGAATAGGTATGTTCTCACTGCTGAGGTGAAAAGTTGTATGTGTTACTCGAGAGCAAAGTATTTGCATCTCGTGCTTTTGAGTCCTTCGCTGCGCTCAAGATTCAAACTTTGAATTTTAGAATCTTTCGCTTCCTCAGGACTCAAAATCAGCACTCGCAGCAAAAACAAACTTTGCTCTCTTGTTGCACAAATAACTATATTAGCAACTGGCTTTGATCGCGTCTTGCAAAGTAAACAGTCAAACCCCCGAGATTACATAAGCTTATAATCCTGCAGAAAGTCCATTCTACGCGCAGGTGAAATATTTTTGAAATTGGATAGGTGGTTCCGGTGATTTCCCATTGCAAACAAAACAAATAAACTTACAACGCTACACTCTCACAGACCTTCTCTTTATTAGATACATATATTCAAAACCCGAACATAAATTTATCCCTATCACTAGGGAATAAATGAAATGTCTTACGTATTAAAGTACAAATGCAACTTATACATGGCATTTCTTCCAGCTTAACTTGGAGCAATTAAGTACCTAGTGCTGGTCTTTTGTAGCGAAGAGTTCGTCAACACATTCAGTGCCAGGAACCCGACTAGTGGGCGCCTACGCCGTAGTCCCTTTCCGCTACATACGAGGAAAACCACGGGATCCGCTACGAGCGGAGCCATTTCATTCGTGTCGCATTGTCGCGATAAAAACTTCGTATTTTTCTACGGCAAGCTATGTATATGGCAATATACTCGTATGAAGCGATAACATTTTCGGGAGAACTACATTGGGTCAAATTAATGAAGGAAAAATAGTCTTGAAGTGATTGCACAAACTGTGTCACGACTCGCGACAAAATCCCTTCGATGTGCGGTAGAAAACCGGCAGAATTCCGATTGCCGTTCGAGTTCGTCCGAATGATTCGCGTTTCAGCGAACTGTTTGGCTATACACGTCTCGGCATCCCGATACACACACAACAACATTCACCGAATCCCGATAATGTGGCGTAGCAGCAGTAAAAGTGTAAGACCAGGTAATATATTCCAATGGTTATCGGTTATTCGGCTAACAATGCCGGCTCACTGCTACTTAAATTAGTCGAAGAACCGTTGGCCATTGCGGTAAACGTGTTCTTGAGTGGAGACCGCGAATCGATAAACGTGATGGACACTCTCAGACTACGTGGTACAGCGATATACGAACATAAGTCTCGAACTGGAGAGACTTATGTTGGCTCAGTGGCCATGTCCAGCAATAGACTAAGATGGGCTGATGATGATTATGATGATGTATATTAGTCCAAACTGTGTCTTATATCCGGAATACACGAGGCTAGTTTTTCAAGCTAGGATAGCAAGCTTGGTACTGTACTATACTATCCTGGCCTGCTGTCCTCGCTTGAAACATGCTAGGGCTTTTTAAGTGATGCCAGATCGTTTAAAACCAGCCAGTACCGGCACTCGCCGAAAAGATACCTGGCCACACGACGCTAATAAAAGGCCAAAACAGCGGAAACAGTGGTGGGTGGCGCTACTAGTTCAAATAAAAAAACCAGCCAAGTGCCAGTCGGATCCGCGCAGTGTTGTTATAGCGGCTTCGCTCGCTCGATACTGAGGTACTGTTTGAGACAGGGTCTCTGAACCTTCTCGTCCGATTTCAAAATTTATTTCACCAGTATATAGAATGTACCTTCGCAGCCGCGTGGGCAGCTAATCATTGATAAACAAAATGGCGTTTTACTACCATAGTGAACATTCCGCCTACACATGCAACTGTCTCTTATCCGTAGTCGTTAGGGAGGTCGCACACGGCGACTTTTTGGAACGATTCAGGCGCGCGTTTCACGCGGCATGTGGCCCCTTGTCGCATTTGCAACACGCGACAGAAGCGATGCAGTAGCGATACAGACACGCGACTGTTGCGATGCAATGCAGTAGCGCGGTTTAAATTATTTTTTATTAATAAGAATAAAGTATTGCTACTAACGCGTGGCTATTTCGCGCGACATCGGGTAGAGGAAGTGGGGGGAGGATCCCTCGACTGCATCGATGCTACATCGCGTCTGAGTTAATTCTGCATCGCGACTGTATCGATGCTATATGGCGATAGTAGCGATGCAGAATCGTGTTTGTGCAAGGGTATATGACCAGCGACAGCATCGCGACTGAATCGCGGCCTTTTTGCGACTGCATCGCTACTGAATCGCGGCCTTTTTCCGACTGCATCGCTACTGAATCGCGGCCTTTTTGCGACTGCATCGCTACTGAATCGGCCTTTTTGTGACTGCATCGCGACTGAACCGCGGTATTTTTGCGACTGCATCGCTACTGAATCGCTCCAAAAAGACGCCAAGTGCGACCTCCCTTAGTATTAGATACTTGGGTTCAGTTACCTACGGGTTCAAAAGTTCAGTCCTAAGTTGTATAAACGATGGGCTATTACTTACTCCGGCCATCGGCACCTCATCCAGATGACTCACGCGGAGATTAATATGGGACGGTAGAGTCTGGCGGGGGAAAGATGAGCCTGGGATTTATTTAAAACTTTTTATATGGCAAAAGTAATATCATTGTCAAATGTGTCGAACGCCTTAATACCTAAGTATGATGTCGTAATCTTGATAGTTGAAATGCTAGCTAAGATAGTAACCGTTCCATATTGGACGGTTTTTGCTTTTTAAGAGTTTAAATTACGTCACTTGAAGAGTAAATATAATAATAAATGTGAAGAATATCATAAAATGTTTAATTATCTCGTCAAAATTAAAATTTTGGAGAGTGGTTTTGATTATTCTTATTAAATCATAAAGTAGAACAGAGTTAAAAAGTTTTATTTTATATAACTTTACTTCTTTCTGCTTGATCAGTTGCATTGTGTGAAGTGAAAAAAAGTAATAATTGTTCAAGTATCATTATTATTTTATCGCGTTGTACACGCTGTTTTTAGGGTTCCGTAGACAACAAGGAACCCTAATAGTTTCGCCATGTCCGTCTGTCTGTCTGTCTGTCCGTCTTCGGCTTAGCTCAGTAACCATCACTACTAGAAAACTGTTATTCGGCATGGGTATATATAAATCAATCACGCCGACAAAACAGGACAAAAAAACCTTTAAAAAATTTTTTTTAGGGTACCTCCCCTACACCTAAAGCGGGGATGTAATTTTTTAAACCCATGGTGTGGGGTATCGTTGGATAGCTCGTTTAAAACTATTATGGGTTTTTATAACCATTTTTCAAACCAGTGATTTGTTTGCGAGATATTAGGCTTTAAAGCCCTCATTTTTTGTTCGAGTCATGTGTCTGCCCCCCCTGCCGGCTAAATGGCTACTGCTGGGGATGTGAAAAAAATCGTGGCAGTAGTACATATAATTAATTTACAACGAAAACTATCACGGACAAGAAGGCATAAGTAGTTACCGAGTAATAGTCGACGAACTTAATGTGTACTTGGAAAGGCCAATTGTACAAATTCGGCCGACGCAACCGCACCGCACGTCGATGTAACTAAGACAGGCAACTACGGAACCCTACACTGCGCGTGGCCCGACACGCACTTGGCTGGTGTTTTTTTTTTAATTTGCCGCTCTTTTCTAGACTCATTAGTTACACAATTCACAAACGGAACACCGTTTTGTGAATTCTAACGGTGTCACCGCGGCGAGTAATTACATTTTGCCAGTCACTGCTACCACCTGAGCTATAGGAACCAATTGCTCGGTCAACGAATCTTCAATCAGTTCTCTCTTACAACGCCTTAGGGGAGGAAGGTGGTGGTGGTGGAAGGTGGTGGTGGTGGGTGGTGGTGGTGGAGGTGGTGGTGGGTGGGGGGATTATTTTTGATTTAAGGTTAAGGCACTACTGTATTAGGGTTACCTGTAAGGATAGTCGCTTTATTTAATAAGAAATAAGAATAATAAGAAATAAGGTGTGTAGCGACATCTACCTCGAAGATTCAGCCGCACCAACGTTATAATTACAAACTGGCCGTGTATGTAAGAAAGTCAATCGCCGTTTCAAATCTCGGTCGGAACAACAAAATGTTGAATTTTTTATTTTGCATATACCTAATTTTAGTCAGCAGACGTTACTACTTATGACAAAAATTAATTTAATATAGCGGGGCGTAAACTTTATTGTACCAAATAAACCCTCTTACTCTTTTAAAGACCTTCATGAGACTACCCATTAAACTTTATTATTAGCAGACTATCCCCCAGGATGTTAACGCGCGTTGAAGAACGATCCATTATGAGAGCTCGTAAATGTGCTTCTGCGTTTATGTGAGTACTTGCACCTTGCACTCGTCGATGGACCTCATTCCGGTCGTAGACACTGAAATAATAAATAATAAATATTGGAAACCGTACCGGACCGGACCGGAAGGACGCAGCGCCGACAAGAACTAATGACCTGGTAAAGGTCGCGGGAGTCCGCTGGATGCGGGTGGCGCAGGACCGGTCATTGTGGCACTCTTTGGGGGACGCCTATGTCCAGCACGTCTTTCGGCTGATATGATGATGACGGTGAAATATTAGGAAAAAATATTACACAAATCGAACTAATCCGTATAAGCAAATCCGTGTAATCGTAGTTAGCTCAATGAGGCTTGTCTTATTTATTTATTTTTTATTTATTTATTTGAGTCAGGCAACAAGGCCCATATTTACAAATAGCTAACAGACTAACATACATAACAATATACAAAACTTATAACATCATAACACAAAAACACGCAAGTTCTGGGTGTCAAATAGCCGACCTCGAAATCGCCGTCGCGTTATGGGTTATGGGTACTACACGACGATATTAAATATGTAAATACTTAAATACGTAGGAAACATCCAAAACTCACAAACAAATATTCACGCACATTACACTTATATTTGCTCTTACCGGGATTCGAACCCAGGACCTTCAGCTTTTTAGGCAGTGTCACTTCCCACTAGGCTTTTAAACCGGTTCAATAATATAATATCAGATATTTGTCTATTATTTTTTCACGTCTCTTTTTCTAACAAACACAAATCTCAGCCACAGAAAATTACAAACGAATTTTAAGGGCATTCTAGCTAAAATAGGTTTTATGAGCGTTTATATGCATAAGGCCATAATTATTTGGTGGACATTACCCCAGCCAAATTAGACGGTTTGCTAATATAATAACATATTCCATGTTTTAGCTAAGTATTCCATACAGGAGCAGGATGTGTAGCATGGCCGCTTTGTTTGTTGCTGCCCCGGGCAGAGTACATCCTCTGCCCGGGGCAGCAACAAACAAAGCGGCCAGCTTCCACACACCTAATTAATTACACTTTGACCTCTGGCATTTGGACTATGATACAGTTTCGAGCAGTTTCATTCCGGCGTATGTTATTTAGCAATAATAAATAGCTGTAAAAAATAAGGGAATGCACCGGGAAATTATAAGATTTGGCATAGACGATACGTGAGGCCGATTATTGACTTATTGACGATTGTAGTGTCGAAATTGCGGGCACATACAAACGCCAACACTGTTAACTGACCATCCTGTATTTATATTGAACCTTATTACAATGCACATAAAGTGCACGGATGGTCAGTTAACTGTGTTGGCGATGAGACTTTCTACCGATATAATTGAATATGACTGGTCAATATCACTCGTTTTTCAATTTGCTATCGCTATTTCAAAATTGCATTCCATCAGTTTTAACAGTTTTCGAGTGAAAGAGTCGAGCACTCGAAAGTCAAAAACGGTCCCTTGAAACAAACTTACAACAAAAGGAATCCATTTTCGGATATATATATTGAGAGAGGCCTATGCCGAGGAGTTGGACGTCTTTCGCTGATATGATGATGATGATGATATATTATGTATCTTGATTACATATACAATATTTTGTCAGAAGTTAAAACAGGATTGCGTAAAGTTTTCTCGATAGAAAGAAAAGCCGAAGTTACATGACTTTATATGTAACTTCGGCTTTTCGTAAAAGTAAAAGTTTATGCCTACACGAGCAAGTACAGGCACTAACAAAGAGTTTGAAACATTACCGCGGATTACAACAGTACTTTCCGGAAGTGCATTGCTTTGGCTTCTGCACTAGGCGAGTCCTGTCCTGCAGGTAACCAACACGAGTATGTGAGTGTGATGTATACAAACAGACACTCAAGATATCCCGTAACATACGCATTTCTCATAACGGTAATATTGAGCATCCCACATAACACATTTTCACAGTCCTGAACACGAGGAAAACTGTATAAAAACGGGGTTGGAGCTCAGTATAACCTTCCTCTAAATTGGATACGTAATAAGTATCCGTTTCCCAAGTCCCTTTCAATCTCGTCCAACAGTCCGACAATAAAACACAGGACTTGTTTTGCAGCGCTGCCGGCACATGGCGGTCCGCGCCGTCCATTGGGACGCCCTGCTCAACTTGAAAAAGACGTGACATTTCGAGATTAGTGGCATTTGCATACACGTATTTGTGCGAAAATTAAATGAGTTAATTTTTTTTCAAATGAATATATATATTTTTTTAACTCCACTTTTTCGCAATTTGATCATTTAAAAAAAAAAAAAAACAGATATACTGGTTTATATACAGGGTGTTTGCTTCAAAACGGCAGGCAGCAGGTAGGTTGGGTCATTAGCTATCTTTTCCACCCTCCAAAACAATTTTGTGTCCACTGGTATTTTTTTGTATTCTTTTAAAATAATTTAGTAATTTTCTATATTATCTTCAACTTGAATCTAAAAAAAGGAAGTGGTAGAGCCTAATTTTTAATTTTATTGTAATGTAGAATGTTGTACGGCTCTATCAAAGTCAAAATTATTTGCAAGTAACGTCTAATATTTTTTTTATTAAAAATAAAAAATAAATGAAGATGCAAGAATTTCGTCTTGGGTAACTGATTTGCAATAAAAAAAAACTAAAACTGATAATGTACTTAAAATTAAAATACCCTTATCACGATTAGGGGATAAGGGTATTTAAATGTACACCAGCGCCATCTCTCTCGCTTGTCCGAAACTACCTGATGTGGTTCGATGAGAATGAAGTGAGCGTTTAGCTCGCCCATTAGAGGTGTGCCAAGGCTGTGAAACAAGTCTATAACACGATACAGAGGGCGCTAGTCTTAGCGGGAATATAATGCAAATATACACAGCGTCACTGTCCTCGTAGCTCAGTTGGTAGAGCAGTCTAGCGTTAATAGAAAGGTCGCAGGTTCGAATCCTGTCGGGGGCTACAGACGAAGATGGTTTATTTTTCCATTATATTCTTTCTCTGTATCATATCGGTTCTTAAAATTCTTTAAAAAAGTTCCATAGTCTTTCCTCTTTCTAATGATGTGCAATAATGGCAAAAAACCTTCAATGAACTTCATTAATTTGCCAATTTTGTGTAAGGGACGCACTAGGCTCGTAACCGGCAAGCGATAAAAAACATACTTTCGCTAAATACGAGTGGTAGGTAAGCAAGACTTGCAGATTGACGACTATCATACGAACGCACGCGTAGCATCTAAAAGGCTGCCGCGAAACGAAAACGACTTCGTTCGCTATCTCCCTCCCTGTCGCTCGAATTTGCAAGTGCGACAGAGAGGGAGATACATCTGGATTTGTAACGAAATTTCCTCTTTAATAACGACGAATGTCACGATGAATGCTGTCTGTATCCGGTGGGATAAATCTTTATGCATTTCTGAAAACATTATCCAGATTCCTATTTGCAGCACAACCTTTTTTTTCTGAATCACGATTGGCCTGTTGGCACAACAGCTAGTAATTGAGACAACTCATTAAAAAAAAAACGCAATGCCGCGAATTTTCACTCTTCTAATCTTAAAAAGTTTTTTGGTTTTGTTACTGCTTCTGTTAATTTTGTTATTGTTGAGTTTTGGTAATTTGATAATGGCTACATTCACGAATGAAGAATATGCGGACATTTTGATGGCATACGGAAAAGCTAATGGTGTTGCACGAGCTGCGCAAAGATTCTACCAGGAACGATTCCCTAATAGACGATTACCAACCCGCAACACGTTTCAAAACACTTACCGACGCTTACGCGAAAGTGGGAATTTGAACATCAATGAAGTAAGAGGAATTGTGGTGCGACACAATGTTGAAGTCGATGAACAAATTTTGGCACTGTTGGAGGAAGACCCGACTAGAAGCATAAGAAAAATAGCTGCTTTACTCGAAATTTATATCTGGAAGGTGTGGAAAGTTCTTCGCCATAATATCAAACACGCTTTTTATTACACTCCAGTACAAGGTATTTCATTTTTGAATAAATAATGCTATTGTTTAATTAACCGGTACACGCTAAAAAGAGGTTAACATGTAATGCAAATCGTTATCCGATTCACGTAGTTAAAATTAAAAAGTATCTTGAAAATTTATTCTTATGCGTATTTTATTCATCGCATACAGGTCTTGAAGAGAACGACTTAGAGAAACGTGTCCGGTTCTGTCGTTTTTTGCTGCATACAGACTTAAGATGATCGCGACTTTTAAAAAAGTGTTCTGTGGACAGATGAGTCCAAATTTACAAATGAAGGGATTCTTAATGTACATAATCTGCACCACTGGGCACCGCAAGATGTTAACCCACGAGTAAAAAGACAGAGATGTTTTCAGAGGAGATACAGCGTCAATATTTGGGCAGGAGTCATTGTGGATAAAGTGATTGGGCCACACTACCTACCCGATAATCTAAACGGAGATAACTACCTTGATTTTTTGCAAAATGACTATTGCCTGAATTTCTAGCTGATGTGCCGCATTTTGATGAAGATAGGCGAATCGTGTTTCAACAAGAAGGTTGTCCTGCGCACTGGAGGCTAACAGTAAGGGAGCACCTGGACAATACTTTCCCAATTTCGTGGATTGGGAGAGTTGGCCCTATTCCATAGCATCCAGGTTCCCCAGACCTAACTCCGTTAGACTTTTACATCTGGGGACGAGCAAAGAACTTGTCTACGCAACGGAAGTCGAATCTAGAGAAGATTTATCCCAACGCATACAGGCGGCATTCGTCGTTATTAAAGAGGAAATTCGTTTACGAACAACCACAGTAGAAATCAGAAACAGATGCTACGCGTACATTGTAATGAAGGCCGTCAATTCGAGCAAGACTTGTAAATGAAGACCAATTTCTTGATTGAAATGATTAAAATTTGAATATTACCTACACTACTTACTTTATTTATTTATTTATTTATTAGTATGTTATTTGCGGGCTCGTTTAGGGCACAACCGGGAATAACGCTAGGAGGATGATGATTAGTATGTTATTTACATAAAAACCTGCTTATCGAATTCATGCCTGGTTGGCATCGTTTATCGTTTATTTGACGAAAGAGAGAGACAGCTGATGCATTTCGAAGCACGTGTCACGTGTGGTTTACAAAAAATATTGTACGCTGCTTAAGAGCCTAGTCCGTCCCTTACACAAAATTGGCAAATTAATAAAGTTCCTTAAATGGGTTTTAACATTATTGCACATAATTAGAAAGAGGATAGACTAGAGAACTTTTTTAAAGAGTTTGAAGAACATTATCTTTATTAGTTTTTTTTTTTTAATTGCAAATCAAAGTTACCCAAGATGAAATTCTTGCATCTTACATTTTTTTGAGGGTTAATAAAGCAATAAGTAGACGTTACTTGCAAATAATTCTTTGATAGAGCCGTACAACATTACACATTACAATTACAATAAAATAAAAAAATATGCTCTACCACTTCCTTTTTATAAATTCAAGTTGAAACGCGTAAGCATATAGAAAATTTCATAAGAATACAAAAAAAATACCAGTGGACACACAATTTTTTTGGAGGCCGGAAAAGATAGCTAATGACCCAACCTACCTGCCGTTTTAAATTTGGCAAACGATGGAGCAAACACCCAATGAGGATTCCATACATGTACTCGTATGTAAATAATCAGTTATTCTCTACGTTACGCGATTTGTAATTATATTAAATGAAATAAATTAATTTTATCATGGAAGTACGCCGTAATGGTACTTTTACAAGTCAAAACCCTACCAGCGTTTCTGAAAAAGGAGAAACACCGAAACAAATTCAACAGTCAGTCATCGTTTGCCAATAAAAAGCTTATTACAATGATAGTACTTAACCTCCTTAAAATAAGTAAAACTGAATATGAAACTAATAATAAATTAGCCTATATACGTCCCACTGCTGGGCACAGGCCTCCTCTCATGCATGAGAGGGAACGGGCAGGAGACCCCGGTTGGCATTGGCCCAGTGCGGGATGGGGACTTCACATACATCTTTGAATTTCTTCGTAGTTGTATTCAGGTCTCAATTATACTAAATTTGTTTTTTTTTTCTGTGACATTTTTAGGTTCACTAAATATTTTAATTAACAATCGTGTTCCTTCACCATTGTAAAGCGACACTGTTAATTGACAGGAGGGGCCAGTCAGGGGGCGTCACTTTTGTTTCATTGTTTCTCCAAAAGAGTCATTTACATACATGACGACCGCTTTAGCTTAGTTGGTAGTGACCCTGCCTACGAAGCAAGAGGTCCTGGGTTCGAATCCCGGTAAGGGCATTGTTCGGCGACGGCTAATGGCGGATGCAAAAGAAAGACAAGGATCTCGTTTAGGTTATAATTATGTGCTTACAGTTTCGATGGTAGAAATAAGAGACGGAGTTGCCGTGTCACTCGCTTATATATCCTATTACATTGATAATAGTGACCTCTAGGCGGGTGCTCCTGAACTATCTAGGTATACAGAGTGCTTAATTACGTTACTTATGCTAATAAGACAGTTTACATACAACTCCGCAGATGTCGCCCTCACTCCATAGTCGTGTGGCGTCATCTAAGGAGTAAATCAATAGGCACTTGGTCTGTTTATCCATCCATTAACCTAGATGGTGCTGATAGGCATACTAGGTAGGTAAATAGGTAAATTAGATCTTGTTAAGTATTAACAGGGCATTTATTTGTGTGATGAGCACGAATATTTGTTCCTGAGTCATGGATGTTTTCTATGTAATCTATGTAAGTATGTTTATCGTCGTCTAGTATCCATAGTACAAGCTTTGCTTAGTTTGGGACTAGGTCGATTTGTGTAAGATTGTCCCCTGACATACATCAGCCTATTGCAGTCCACTGCTGGACGAAGGCCTCCCTCAAGGTGCGCCACGAGACCCGCTCTTCCGTTTTCGCCATCCAGTCACTAGCAGCTCCCCTCCTCAAGTCACTGTCCATCTGCCCGGAGGGCGTCCAACACTACGTTTGCCAAGCCGTGACCTCCATTTGAGAAGCGCTTATTCCACCAACCATCATTACTACAGTTTAATTTGGTGAAATCGTTTTTTCGTGAGCTTCCTTCTCATAGAAGCAAACATATTTAATACAAAAGCAATTTTATTTCTCCAAAAACGCCATTCTCGAACAATGCTGCATCCTGTTTCCTCGTGCATGAAAGACATGCACGCCTAGACGGGTGTCCTACACGGGAGCGTGGTTTACAAGAATTCTTCGATCCCCCTTCAATTTAAAACAGCTATATATATAATATAGTGGCTCTCTGTGAGCTGCAGAACTCGAACTAGTACTTTTAGGTGAATGTGCAGCCACCTCGCATATTTTTTGAGGGTTCGCGCCTTGTTAACTTTTTGACAGTTTTTTGCCCGCGTCAAAGGGCCTGCGAACGCAAACACTGTGACAATTGTGAACACTGCGAATATGGAGCCAAGGAAGAGTTCGAGCGCGATTCTCGCCCGCGAATGTGAAGGGGTCTTTGGACAATTTCTTTTTGAATTAAGTTAAACTGAATCGATAATTAACTTCTGTATCATTATTGACTTTGCTCTCAACATTTCAAGAGAATCGGTCGAGAAGTGCGACCTGTAGACAGCAGAACGTCCGCCGATATGAAAGACCTTTGGCCCAAGCTGAAACGGACATCTTCTTTCGCTTCGCTCGCTCGTTTCGTAAAGAAACATACGAATTAACTTTTAACATCTCCAGCTCCACACACATCAGAATCCCCGGAGATCCAAACTGAAAGTAGGTGAGAGACAAACCATGTCGCGGCGTTTCGTGAAATATCAAATTTCTTTGCAAATGCATTTACTCTCACATTTACACACTACACATTAGAACACTGGGGCAAATGGAAACGTCGGAAGAACCTTTAGATTAACAAAGGTGTATGTTACTGATGTGTGGATGAAGATACGACTCTGTCGGTTTAAACATGCGCAAATTTGGTGTAAAGTTTAGACAGTGACGGGCTCTGAATACAGAAGAGATTTCAAGCGAACATTCGTCTCGTTTTCTAAGTTACGAGTATGTAGATAAATATATTGTCTCTTATTCGATCTTATTATTGCGTAAGAACTTTAAGACTAGCACGAAATCATTATATAACACTATATCATCAGCATCATCATTATATCAGCCGAAAGACGTCCACTGCTGGACATAGGCCGCCCCCAAAGAGTGCCACAATGACCCTCATCCACCGGACCGCGACCTTTACCAGGTCATCAGTCCACCTTGTGTGGGAGGTCTACAAGCGCTACACCTTCCGGTACGTGGTCGCCACTCGAGAACCTTTCCGCCCTAACGGGCATCGGTTCTACATGCAACGTGCCCCGCCCACTTAAGTTTATCGATTCGAAGGGCTATATCGGTTACCACTACCTACCACTATATACCTATGATTAAAATAAAAACAACTTGCCAACTATATGCTACTTAGTCAAAACACTTGAAACAACTACAAAACCATTATCACTATAAAATAAATTATAAGTTTTGTACTAAATATTAAGAGGGGGCGTATCGCCAGGGAAAAATCAGAAATCACCCGCGCGCCCCGTACCTGCCGCGCTGATGCGTCTATTGCTGCCCCGCTCCTTCTCGCATAGTATATGCCCCGACAGTCAGATGAAACATGATGAATACCTATAGATAATTATAATAAGTGGAAAGAAAGACAAAATCTGTAAGTACCTATATTTGAAGATATAATTTTCGCTAGTAGCTAAGTCAGTTTCGAGAGCTATAACTGAAATATGACCTTCCGTTTTTTTACTAAATCACGTAAGGGTTGTAATTTAGCATAATAATGTCTCGTAAAAGGCTAAAGCAAAAAAACAGCAATAATCGAATTTAAACTTTTGTGAGACATCTAAAATACTACTAATAAATCCACGGTTAAAAAATTAACGTAAATGTCACGGCAGGCGACATGTTTCGAACTCATCGGGAGTTCTTCTTCAAAACAAACATCGAAAACACTAATCCTGAAGAAGAACTCCCGAAGAGTTCGAAACATGTCGCCTGTCGCGTCATTTAATACGTGAATTTATTAGTAGCATTAAAAAAAAACTGTAATTTATTATGAAAACTTCGATCATGTTTATGAAAGCCAGATTTTCAGGCCACTGTGTGGCGGCCAAATTTTTCAATTCTGACCCCGTGTCATGGTCGGCCTTATCACGCGATAAGTGACAGGATAGAGCGTCCGTCACTGGCTGACACCGTTTGATAGAACGAGACGATGCCCCTATCTTGTCGATCACTTATCGAGTGATAAGGCCGACCATGATACGGGGTCTGATCTCGGATTCGTACTTGGAGACAATGGAGACGCTTTGGCCCTTTAGTTATCAATTTTGAACATACTCGTATTAAAGAAAAACTGTAAAATTGTGTTCACTTTTTTTAATATAAAAATGTCCAACTTCGCAGGCAATAATTCGGGTGCAGACTCGAAAATTATTATTACTCCAAAAGAAAGAAGGCAAAAAAATATGCATAGTGATGAAAATCCCATTCAGATAACTCAAAGAATTACGAAGCTACAACCGTTTTAATATTGCTTGTTAGAGAGAGAAAACGCAAACGGCGTGTGACGTCACATTACAGGATGCTGCCGGCAGGCCGCGTCGACGGCGTCGCCGACCACGATGCGCGCGGCACGTTGCCGTCTTCTGTGACGTCACATTCTTCCAGCGTCATCGTTTCATATGAAGTTGCGTTTTGCGAAAAAGGGACAGAACACATCCCTTCTTAAAACTTTGGACACTTATAACTTCGTGATTATTTAACCTTTTGCGTTGATTTTTTCTCCATTTGACAATTTTTTTTATCCTTCTTCGAGAAAATATCACATTATTTTATTTAGTGTCTACGCCCCTATTGTTGGAATCTAAAAGCGTCACCCGTGATGACTTTAAAGAAAAAAAATGACAATAATTACACGGTTCACCCACGTATTAAACGTCACTATGGGCGACATGTTTCGATCTCTTCGGGAGTTCTTATTCAGGATTGAGTGTTTTCGCGGCGGTGTCGCTTGAATCACGACAAGATTCAAACGACACCGCCGCGAAAACACTCACTTTATAGAGTACAAATTACTTTAATTACCCAAGGAATACCACTACCTACATTTTGTTGCTTAAAAAACCACCGGAGCTATAACTGAAATATGGCCTTCCGTTTTTTTACTAAATCACGTAAGGGTTGTGAGCTAGCATAATAATGGCTAGTAAAAGCCTAAAGCAAAAAAAAGCTATAATCGAATTTAAACTTTTGTGAGACATGTCTAAAATACTACTAATAAATCCACGGTTAAATTCACGCATTAAATGTCACAACAGGCGACATGTTTCGAACTTTTCGGGAGTTCTTCTTCAAAACAAACATCGAAAACACTCATCCTGAAGAAGAACTCCCGAAGCGTTCAAAACATGTCGCCTGTCGTGTCGTTTAATACGTGAATTTAACCGTGAATTTATTAGTAGCATTTAAAAAAAACTATAATATATTATGAAAACTTCGATCATGTCTATGAAAGTCAGATTTTCAGGCCACTACTGTGTGGCGGCCAAATTTTTCAATTCTGATCTCGGATTCGTACTTGGAGACAATGGAGACGCTTTGGCCCTTTAGTTATCAATTTTGAACATATTAAAGAAAAAGTGCATAATTATGTTCACTTTTTTAATATCAAAATGTCCAAGTTCGCAGGCAATAATTGTTGGAATCTGCACTCTCGATAACCCTAAAAGCGACACCCGTGATGACTTTAAAGAAAAACAATGTCAATAATGTCACTACGGGCGACATGTTCCGAACTCTTCGGAAGTTCTTCTTCAGGATGAGTGTTTTCGCGGCGGTGTCGCTTGAATCACGACAAGATTCAAGCGACACCGCCGCGAAAACACTCATCCTTAAGAAGAATTCCCGAAGAGTTCGAAACATGTCGCCCGTAGTGACATTTAATACGTGAGTTGAACCGTGTAATTATTAGTACTGTTTCAACACGTCTCACGAAAGTTTAAATTCGAAAAGCAATGTCCGCCATCTTGGAATTCAAAATGGACATCATTTCTAGAATCTTCACCCTCGAGAAGCCTGCCAATGTATGTTGTTCTTTAAAAAAACGCGCATATTAATTTACAACGAATGTTTCAAAAATTTTAAATAATGCGACCACTTTTTGAAATATTTCTGACTATGAATTCGTATTTAGACCTCTCAGACATCGATTTTGAACATAACCGGATTTATTCTCAACTAGCGATCCGCTCCGGCTTCGCACGGATACTATATTATACATATAAACCTTCTTCTTGAATCACTCTATCTATTAAAAAAAACCGCATCAAAATCCGTTGCGTAGTTTTAAAGATCTAATCGACTTTGTTTTATATTTGTAATCTTTCATAAAGTAAATACACGATCGACAGAAAAATGTTCGTCTAGTTTTGCATGTACTGCACAAATTATTCTAAGAAGCCGGTCACCCGCCGATCGCTGCGTAATCTTATAGTTGTATTTTGAACTTTAAGATCTATATGTTAAGGTCGACTTTTAAATGTATTATTTCAAAATGTAGCAAAATATCTACTGGAATGTAATGATACGTTCATTCACTGGACGAATATACTGGGTCACAATATTATTGAAATAATTATGTTCATCGTGCTGTCGTGAGAGCACAGAACGTAGTCCTCTCGTCTCAGCGGAGCGATTACGACTGACTCCGCCCGCGAACGGCAACAAAAGATATACAGAACCGCACGAAACACGCGACGGGAGAAAGGGTATCGCGCTAAATAAAAAAGGCCTATACGCCAAATACGTTTCACCTCAATAAGTCTGAAAAGGGACTACATAAAAATACCCCGCTAGTACTTTCATTAGGTAATGTGAAAAGCTATTATACACTCAACTTTTACTTAATTTATATGCACGGGAACCTCACACTATTGAAATTGAGTAAAAATAAGACATGTTTTGGCGGTTCTTTTCTATCGAGGCAATTTTGGTTTTGTATGGTTTTGTTCAGACGATTCAATTGCAAATATGATGTAGTTTTGGTATGTTCTTTTTCCTGGCATTCGCTTTAGTTTGTCATAGGTAAATATTCAATCTAAGAACCCCGATTTCGCGGAGCGCCCCCTCTTAAATTAATCAATCAATGAAATTGTATCTACTAAACTTATTATAACCATGTAGAAGTATACTTACCCGGAGACACCAGCCACGAATAATGTACTTTTCCCTACTTTAGTATGACAAATAAATAAAAAATACCAATAAATATTTTTGATTTATATTTATTGATTTCAAGAGTATACACACATAGCAATAATTTATAGCCATTTTTATAACTGACGTGACGATACCGTACCAATCCATGTAAGTAGGTTGGCTCTATCGATAATTTATTTTCTATAGTACAAACAAGTAGATAAATAATTTACATGAACTAAATAAAAAAAAAATGGCCAAGTGCGTGTCGGGCCACGCGCAGTGTAGGGTTCCGTAGTTGCCTGTCTGTCTTAGTTACATCGATACGCGCGCTCCAAGTTAATGGTGCGGTTGCGTCGGCCGAATTTGTAAGAAATTTGTCCTTTCTAAGTACATTTTAAGTTGGTCGACTATTAATCGGTAACTAGTTATGCCAACTTAACCGTGATAGTTTTTTTTTTTAATTTATTATATGTACGACTGCCACGATTTCTTTCACATCCATCCCCAGTAGTAGCCATTTAGCCGGCAAGGGGGGAAGGGGGGGACGACGACGACACATATGACTCGAATGAAAAAAATGAGGGCTTTAAAGCCCCATATATCGCAAACGAATCACTAAATTGACAAATGGTTTGAAAAAAACACGATATGGTACGAAAAATATTTTTAAACAAGCTGTCCAACGATACCCCACACATAGGTTTAACAAGAAAAAAAAATTACATCCCCACTTTAGGTTTAGCGGAGGTACCTAACCCAATATTATTATTTTTTCAAGATTTTATTCTACTGTTTTGTCGGCGTGATTGATTTTAACCCATGCCGAGTTACAGTTATCTAGTAGTAATGGTTACTGAGCTAAGCCGAAGACGGACGGACGGATGGACGGACATGGCGACACTATAAGGGTTCCTTGTTATCTACGGAACCCTAATAAAAACTAAGTTAAAATTAACACTGAAAAATGCCCTCGAGGCATTGTTCCGAGAATGTTGGCGGCATTTCCTAGCTGACATGCAATGCTGTTACGTTGCGCGAGAAAGCCGCCAGTTCTTCGGTTTCCATAATTAGATCCGCCGACCGCCGTGTTACGTACAACCCGGCTATTAATCAGAATATTACAGCTCGCGACGAACGCGACCGAGAACCGACAAAAAACAGAATAGCCCCAACAAAAGCAATTACGAACTTCAAGGAAAACTTGGCGAAACCAGCCTCTTCAGCCCACAGTGACAGAACTAACAAACTGGTCGAAAATTAATTAAAGCGCGTTTGCCCAAAGGTTCAACCTTTGATCCGAAAGAGAACTGGCCGACTTAAACAGTTTTAAGTTGGAGACCACAGATTCAATATTGAAGCTCATTGATTACATGCAGTGACGTTTCCATTAAATTAAGGCGCTTTGCTGTGGGTTAATAATTTGATTAACGGTATGAATACGATGCTGGTGGGTGAAGAGAATTCATTTTGACCAATTTCCTTTCATACCCAATTACCCATTTTTATCTTTGGTGAGCACGCATAGTTACAGCAAGGACGCGTAGTTTCAGTGTCCGAGAGGCAACCGGATGGCTCGCGGTATTTGAGCTCCCTACACCTCCATCCACAACGCGAGCTCAGATACCGCGAGCCATCCTGTTGCCTCTTCGATACTGCAACTACGCGTCATTGCTCTGAATAGTAGATCTTGGTTGCACTGGGCACAATAATTAATAGAAAACAGTCATAGAATGAATCTGTTTGTTCGATAAGTTTGAACCTAATTTAATAAAGTTTCAGTAAGCAAACCATCGACCGAAACTAAAACATGTGACGAACATTGAACTTCGAAATTTTGTACGAACATGTTTGCCTTCAATATGGTTTGGGGTCGAGTGTTAGAACAAATTTAATAAAATAAAATAAAAATAAAAATAAAAATAAAAAATAAAAATCGTTTATTTCAGACATTTGGAGTCCATAAAGTGTTAGTGTTACAGATTTACCTTAAATGAGTATGTTAGTACCTAAGCTTAAATGTTGAGTGGTCCAGTGCCTGATTAGGGCACTGTCCCATCTCTCCGCCACCACGGCCAGGAGACTGTGGCGGCTGGCGCGCACCCTGCGCAGCGTCGCGGCACAGCGTTTGCGGAGCGTCGCATGGAAACCGTCTACGTGCGCGTCCGCAAACATGCCGGACGCACTGCAGTGTCGCGGGAGCCGCAACAGTATCCTGAACGCGTCGTTGTATTGTACACGCATGGCGTTCATGGCACGCTGCGTGTACCTCGTCCACAGGCTGCAGGTGTACAGCGATGTACAGTATGCCTGAAATAGTGTTATTTTAACTTGTGCTGTACACCTGCTAAACCTCCGGGCAATCATGTTGGCCCTGACGGCCAGAGCCCTGCGCTCGCGTTCAATATCAGGATCGTCCTGAAAATCATCAGTGACCAAGTGTCCGAGATATTTAAAAGAATAAACCCTTCTCAGTTCCTGTCCGTCCAAATGAATGGGCGGGATATGTGACGGGCACTTGGTCCCCGCCTTGAAAATCATAAACTCGCTCTTCTTCACATTATATTGCAAGTTATGTTTTGAGGCATAGGACTCACACTTCTCAATTAGTATTCTTATACCACCGATCGATGGGCTCAGCAGTACCATGTCGTCGGCATAGCTTATGTTATTAAAACAAACCCTGTTTATGTGACAGCCGACACGGGTACTGCTAAGCTCACCGATCAGATCATTCATGTACAAATTGAAAAGTTTGGGTGAGGTCAGGCCCCCCTGCCTCACCCCGCACTCCAAGCCATACTCGTCCGACACTTCATCACCCCAGCGGACACTATTTCGCTGGCCAGCATACCAACACCCAAATATGCGCGTTAGTTCTCTAGGAAATTGCACTTCGTCAAGCTTTTTCCATAGAAGATCGTAATTCACAAAATCAAAGGCTTTAGAAAGATCTAAAAAACACGCATATATAGGTGTTTTTCTACGAGTATAATATTCGACGGCCTGCTTCAAACAAACAATAGCACTTTCTGTAGATAAGCCCGCGCGGAATCCGAACTGCGCGTCATGTAACTTTAGGTACTTATCAAGTTGTATATTGAGCAAGCCATCGAATACTCTCGCTACAATTGTTGCCAAGGAAATAGGCCTATAGTTAGCTTTGTTGGATATATCACCAGTTTTATTCTTGACAATAGGGACTACAATGGTTTTTGTCATAAGCAAAGGTAGGTACGAATGGGATATACACAAATTATAGAACATCGCTAACACTCGAGGTAAGTGGGGACCACCAAACTGCAAATGCTCAATACTTAAAAGGTCGTGACCGGGGGACTTTCCGCGTTTCATATTCTTGATTATTTTGCTGACATCACTAGCGCTAAATCGGGTCTGCTGAGCACCCCCCGGTATGCCAGCATCGAGCACCTGCTGCCTACCAGCCCCGTCGACGCCGGTGGAAGAAGGCTTCACATTAAACTGTTCGACAAACATATTAGCAATACTTTTAGGATCAGAAATACCATTCACGCTAACAGACAGTCCAGGTCTAGTTTCCAACTTTTTTGTGGCTTTCCAGAAGTTACGAAAGTCATTATTTTTATGATGTTTACTAAGTAGGTCCATTTTAATTTGCTCTTGATGTTGCTGAACCCACCTGAGTTTTTATTAATGCACGCAATAAAATTTTACATTAAAAGGTCTTCGTTCTAAAACGGAACTTTTTCGATGTAGGGCTTTTGTTTGGTGAAACTCGTGAACTAATAGTGGTAGTAATAGAGTTAGTTTGCTAGTGTTAGTTCAAACTAACACTAGCAAAGTCAATCAACTTATTCTACCTTTTAGTTAAAAAAGTTTAACTAGATATATTTTCAATTCAAATGTTATATTACCGTGTTTAACGCGTTAATTCTAACACGTTAGTCGTGCCTAACATATCAACAAATAAATAATTAAGTAGGTAGGTATTAGAGGACAATCGGACACAAACCGAGCTAGCGTCATAAGTTCAATAAGGCTCGTGTTGTAGATACATCTATTTATTTAATATATACTTCAATTAATAGAAGACTCAGTAACAAGCATTCATGCTTTATCACAAAAATATTTGCCCTTACCGAGATTCGAACCCGGGACCGTCAGTTTTGCAAGCAGGGTCACTTCACTACCCAGTAGGCTAACCGGTGATTGATGTTACATTAAACGCGAAACGTCAGTCCCTAATCACCTATCTGATCAATTATCGCGTAAATCGAAATCTCAAGGGTGGCTCAAACAAAAGCCAGCGCAATAGATATCGATAGTTGAGAATCGAATGGCAAAAGAAGCAGCGAAGAGGAATGAGTACCACAGATAAGTTAATCAGAAAAACAATTGGAATTCATTCGATCTTCCGACTAGTTCCGTTCCGACTCACTGCTCGGTATAGTGACCGTCTTTGTTCAGGGATTAAGATACTTATCTCTTTAGTCTCTTAGGTCTATCTGATTCGAAGTATTGATTTGATATTGGTATGATATTTTTCCGCCCGTGCTTCCTAAGCTTGGGCCAGTTTGCTTAGTGATTATAACTCGCACAATTTATGACGGTTTATGGGATCTTGGGATTCTTGGGCCTGAGATACATCATATCAATTCGATTATTTTCAAGTCAGAACGCAGAAGGGCTGTGTACAAATGTGAAAGAAAACACGTTGAAGTCGAATTGATACCAATTACTTACTGGACACGCTCGGAGACTCTGAACTAGTAATTTATTGGATCACGTAGAAGCAGGCGGAAAATTTAACACTGTTTCTGGAATTAGTAATTCAACTTCAACGTGTCCTACGTTTCAAATAAGCCATCTTCGACATTCTTCTACTCACTTTAACGGTATATTTTACTAATATAAGTATGTGGGCATTATGTAAGTATAGCATAATGCTAATAAGCTATGAAGTTAGAGGAGAATAGAAAGGTCGCAGGTTCGAATCCTGTCGGGGGCTACAGACGAAGATGGTTTATTTTTCCATTATATTCTTTCTCTCTGTATCATATCGTCTAAATAAAAAGCGGCCAAGTGCGTGTCGGACCACGCACAACGAAGGGTTCCGTGCCTATTAAAAAGGTCGTATCGTTACAGAAATCTTATGACACTTACGTCCTTTTGTTTAAGGAAGGCAGTTTTTTAGAAATATCTCAAAAACCTCAAACCAGTCTTGTTCAAAACAATTTTCGCTGAAAGAATTTAATAAGCGCTCTATATCCATGATTTGGGAGGGACACAATTTTAGTAACTTTCGGGGCGATTATCTCTGACTCTTTTCACCTAATAAAAAAAAATGCTGAGAAACCTTATATTTATTTTGAAAGTCCTATCGATTGTAAAAATAATTAATTAAATAATTTGTTTCGTTATAAAGGTATTATGTACACCAGCGCCATCCAAAACTACTTGATGTGGTTCGATTGGAATGGAGCGGGCGCATAGCTCGCCCATTAGAGTGGTGCCAAGGCTGTGAATAAGTCTTTCAAGAGATCACAGAGAGGGTGTCGTGAATAGTCATGATTCACGATAGTATTTACATTGATGTTAATAATCATGTCTCAAACAGCCGATTTATTTCATGTAGCAACACCCACAATCTTTTTATAACAATGTTGACGGGTAGGCGAGTTGTCACAGTTCTTAACGGCTATATTGCGTACGAACAGTTAAGTGCAGATTTGTAGTGTTAGATTTGGAGGAAAACCAGGGTGAGCTCTTTCCATAATCACTTTCAATGCATCCTATGACATTGTAACGATTTGGTTCATTTACACGCGGGTTCACGTGTTTACACAGCTCAGACGATGATTGTTCATGATGTGATGTATTTATGTGCGTCCACAGGTCTTATTCTATTTGGGAGGCGTGACGGTATATTATGTATATGAATAAGGTTTTGCTACATGTCACGTACATGCGATAACACAGTTCTTAGTCGTGGAGTTCTTTAGTGTGAAAGGATTAGTAACAAGTGTAACAACAAGGGTCTCAGGTTCGGTAGTTTCAGCCTCAGACCATGTCGTCATCAATCAAGGGTGCACCCGGGTAATTATAACTGGAACAATATAGTGTGTGAATTGGTACAGTATCAGTCGTGTGGTAAGGGATGTCTGTAAGGGGAGGTGGAGGACATTCTCGGGGACGAAGGTCCCCACATCTCAGATGGAGCTGGTACGCATAAGGCGGCAGCTCATATGTCAGATATATAAAGGATTCCGGAAGCTGTATGTGTAGGTTCATAGTTGCATATATGCTAATACAGATACCTAAGCTAGAGTGCTATAGGTACTATTTCGCGACCATGAGAGTGACCAGAAGTGGCTTCGCGACAGAGGGCGCTAGTCTTAGCGGGAATGTAATTAAAAAATATACAACTTCCGTCACTGTCCTCGTAGTTCAGTTGGTAGAGCATTCTAGCGTAAATAGAAAGGTCGCAGGTTCGAATCCTGTCGGGGGCTAAATACGAAGATGGTTTATTTTGCATTATATTATTCTCTCTGTATCATATCGTATATTAAGTGTTATGTGACTCAATCATCATCATCATATCAGCCGAAATACGTCGACCGCTGGACATAGGCCTCCCCCACAACAACGTGTGACTCAATCATTATATCAAATGAGCATTATTGCGACTACTATTATATCAAAAAGATATATAGGCATCGTTACGCAACCCTTCATAGTCACCTGCATCGATACAGTATCGCGTTTTTATCCCAACAAAAAGTCGCCGTGCGAATGAAAAAGATCGACACGTATCGGAAACAAGCAATTTGTCACATCATCGATAATTCCATTGAAGCGATCCGTTTCTTGATTCCGTAAGTCACGCGCCACGCCACGGGACGAGGGTCATTTTATGTTTTCTTTATTCACGAGCCTTGGCCGGCGCCGGCGGCGTTAGATGCCATTAAGTGTTTTGAGCGAGGGTTATTATAAAAATATAAACTTAAAAATTAACGATTAGCTCATAGTTTACTTGGTATTCTTTGTAACTCATCGCTACTTCAATTAAAAAGCCTTGGCGAAAAGTTGAGGTGGCTTTGTGTTTTCGAATTGTTAAAACTCCTTTTTAACGTTACGTGATCAACCTGCAGGTTTACGTTAAATTGGCATCTTATGTGTACCAAAGCATTAGTGGTAGAAATATCTTTTCTAGCGATTCCTAGTAGCAATTTAGTGTGATCAAGATTTTGTCTTTAGCTCTTTCACTGCGCAGCTCTGTTCGACGTGCTACTTCGTAGCTCGTTGCCCATAGTAGGTATCCAAACTTTTTTAACGACCTGTTTAGCTAGTGGGATATGACCCCGTCTTGAAGGTCCTGTGTCCTAAGGGACTTTATGTTTAATGATATAATAATACATAGTTAATCGAACGGCTAAAAGTGATGTATCTAGTCAAGGCTCTGTATTATAACCGACCTGCGGATCACTTGCCCTAAACCCCTGCAACGTTAACGTCAACAGACTTAAGCCGGACCTGCCTGCTGGCAGATGTTCCATATCCATCCATAAGTACGGGAAGGCGAGATACAAGTGGAAATATCGTTCCAAATACGAATATGAAGAAAACGCCCCAGTGCTTGATCGGACACTTTCGATCTTAATTCTCATGAATTTCTATAGTTGTGAACACTTGGTGTCAACTATTAGGCATTACAGTGTGAAACATTGACGACCACTTTGACCTAGTTGGTTGGGACCCTGCCTGCGAAGCCGGAGGTCCCAAGTTCAAATCCCGGTAAGGGCATTTGTGTGATGCGTAACGAATATTTGTACCTGAGTATGGATGTTTTCTAATAACAATTTAAGTGTTTATTTCTCATAAGTATGTATAACGTCGTCTAGCACCCATAGTACAAACTTTGCTTAGTTTGGGACTAGATCGACTTGCGTGAGATTGTCTACTCAATATTTATTATTGCGACGTTTACCGGTTTAGTGAAATGTCATCCATCAAGCGGCAACTTATTACGGCACCTCAGACTGTATAACGGCGGTTACCTATTGTGACGGACTGCCACCACAAATATATACGCGAGGGTAGCAGCTGTGTTCAGGTGAACCGACAGCCACTAGGCAGTCGCCGGCTAGCTGTCGGTGAGCGAGGTCACGTCTGTGCGCCTGAGCTAATAGCATTCAATGGTTGTTTTATTTATACGAGTATACCCTGAGAGACCCAAAGGTTGGACGTCACAATGGCGACGAGTCCTCGAGTAAGTGACAAATCATATTTAAATCATTCCTTGGGTTTCTTAAAAACGCTAAAAAGAAAGGAAGAGGAAATACGAACCCGTGTGTGTCAATAAAATAAAAGTTATCAAGGCATAACAACTATTCAGTGTACCTAATTATCTAAAAGGTCGTTGTAACCTATGTAGTGCTAGATGTAGGTATAATTAACGAGTAAGTACCAAAATACATTATAAGTATCCACTGGAATTCGCTGTATTCTGTTAATAATAAGATAATATGAGCACTAGGAATGATAATATTGTTTGATTTACTATATCAAAATGGTAATATACAAAGTGGCAGAAAACACAGAAATGAGTATACGAAAAGTACTTTAGCATTGGTACCTATAGATAGAAATTGTGCGTAGATATAATATGCGCCTTGCAGGTGCAGACCTAAACTTAATCTCGCAGTGAGGTAGGAATAAAACCGATACCTCAACTTACTACCGAGACTTCACGGAAATGTTTTTGTTTAAGTACTTGGGTACTCGTAGTATTTTAACGCCACAGCAGGAGGTATTTATTAAAGCATAGAGGTGAATCAACTTTTTAGTGTCCTCCCCGTCTCTAATATTTCCTGTCTAAAAAGGAGATTACAAGAAATACTATGTTTGCGGTTGCTAATTGTTGTTGCATCCCTTACTCAATTAACTATAGCGTGAAACTAAATGACAACTGTATTAATAAGAGATATTCATTTGCCCTCAATTGCACCAGTTGCCAGGAAGGTAAAATGTCCCCGATTTGCGGGATTGAAAATACGTTTTGCAGGATGCAACATATATGTTCAAATAGACTGTGTGTCTATGAAATGAGTTTATCTGGCTATAAGAACTTACAGAATTTACCAAATACACATGTTGTGGTAACTGACCATGAAGAAAAGCTAAGGGACAAGAAAAGTTGATTGACCGATAAACATATAAGCACCTTCTTTCAATAAAAAATAAAAATAAAAAATGGACTAGCACTATAATAAAAAGTGTGAGTAGGGTTCTTTGAATAGATCTAAACCGCGATTAATTTATTCAAGTAGCGTACGAGTATTATATAGGTACACTGAATAGGTACGCACTAAACAAGAATATACCTCAGTGTAGGAATGTGTGTATATGCGCACAAAACCGCCTAATTGTACAAATATATATCATATGCCTTGGCATATAAGGTGCCAGTGAGCACAAATATGTACCATATGCAAATGCATCTAAAATAAATTGTACAAATGTGTATTATATAAACCAAGTGCAACTAAGGCGCATAAAGTGATAAAATGTCTGATTACACGTATAATAATAACTTTATACAATTTAAGTAGCCTACTACTACACTACCTACACGAAAAGTGTTATAGAAACTTATTATTTGTTCGTGTAAAAAGGTTGTAAGAAAGTTGCAGGGCTATTTTGTTACTTTCAATAGCCTGATTAATTTGGATTACACTTGATGACAATGGAATTGTGTCTAGAGTTGAGAAGGTGTTGGCATTGTCGTGAAAAGAGAACAGTGGAGTCATTGTTATTGTTACAAAAATATTTCAATGTCAAGATTTGTTATTTTAGATACCTGTATGGGTTGACACGTGAACCCTGCAGTAACCGATAACCCAATGAACTCCTAATGAATCCGAGTAGTAAGTCAATAATAAAGTACATGCTGTGGGCAAAATATGTACCTGTAACTGATTGAGTAGTAAGTCTGTATAGACTCGTACTGACAAATAAAGTAAGTCAATAACAAAGTACATGGTGTGGGCAAAAGATGTACCTGTAATATAACTGATTGAGTAGTAAGTCTGTATAGACTGGTACTAACAAATAAAATCAATATAAGAAGTAAACTGTATGGCATACGTACACCTACCTATGCTACAGTTGGAACTTACAAGATAAACAAATTATACAGTAGTAAGTTGACTGATCAACTGGTACTAACAAATAAAATCAATATAAGTAGTAAACTGTATGACATACGTACACCTACCTATGCTACAGTTGGTACTTACAAGATAAATAAATAATACAGTAGTAAGTTGACTGATCAACTGGTACTAACAAATAAAATCAATATAAGAAGTAAACTGTATGGCATACGTACACCTAGGTACCTATGCTACAGTTGGTACTTACAAGATAAACAAATTCTACAGTAGTAAGTTGACTGATCAACTGGTACTAGCAAGATAAAGTGTAATAGTAGTAGTAAACCAACGCACTGAGTTTTGGTTGGTACTAACAATAAAAACCTTAAATTATATGATATGATACAGAGAGAAATAATATAATGGAAAAATAAATCATATTCGTCTGTAGCCCCCGACAGGACTCGGACCTGCGATCTCTCTATTAACGCTAGACTGCTTTGAGCACTAAGCTACGAGACTAAAGTCAATTATTAAAGCATATTCCCGCTACGAATAGCGACCTCTTTGTATTCTTTTGAAAGGCTCATCAGGCCTTCTAGGACCATTGTAATGGGCGAGCTATGCGCTCGCTCCATCCTAAAAAGCTCCTTCTTCGTTAAAAATAACACGGAACAATAATAATCAATAAAATAGTTTGTTTCGTTACGATGATTTAAACCTTGTCGTCGCTTCAAGTGCTAAGGAGCGAAAACTCCTCGAGTTCCTCATAAACTGGAAAGTAGACATAGTTTTCAGTTTATGCAAATTAAACTAGACGTAATATATTAAGGAGTGAAAACTCCGTGAGTTTCTCATAAACTGGAAATTAGAAATTGTTTTCAGTTTGTGCAATTAACGTGAAGTCAAATGCTAAGGAGCGAAATCTCCTCGAGTTTCTCATAACTAGTGATATACTCGTATGTCGTATATCTGGTTATGCAAAATATAACAAACAAAGTCCTAAGGTCTCAGATTTGCCTAAGTAGGTACTTACCTTCGGTTTGTTTTCACGTTAGGCACGACAAAAATAAATCAATAAGTAAACAAGATTTTAAAGTACCTACCTGGGTATAATTCGTGGAACGTGAAGTAAAATAAATAATATTGAGATACCTTTTTATAAATTTGCCAAAGGCAATCTGAAAAATATGTATTGGAGCAAGGACGGTATAGTTGGCTTTAAATATTGTTTATAAAGATATTTATAAACAATATTTAACGTAATTAAATAATGCCATCATTAACGTAATTAAATCAAATTAGAAATATATATGACATTTCTTTTGGCTGTTAGACAAGAGCAAATATGTATAAGTTAATCATTTATCTTCACATTTTAGTTCTTTAACTGAAGACCTCATCTTAATACGGTGATTTGCCAAGAAATGCCGGGAATAATTAAATGAGAACAAGTTAATATTCTTATAATAAGTATTGCTCTAGCTACACTTGTGCCATATAGCTGGTAGTTAGTAAATTGATAATCGTCCGTGGTTTATAATAGAATTACGTATATTTGGTGAAAATTTACATAAACCCAAAATTGGAAACTGAGAACAGACTGGGGTTTCTTCTCATCAAGTACTAGTACTATCTATATTTCAAAACGCTAACAAGTTTATAATGTATGGCCAAAAAGGTATTTAGGACGCCTCTGTGGAATAAAATATCGATCTCTTCAAGTTGCATACTACGAAGTAATACGAGTAGATACATCAAATCAAAGAATATTTTGCACAAGTGTAATTGGTATTAACCGTTCTTGTGAAAATAAATAAATCAAAAAATATAGGTTAAAAACTTGGCGGTGTAATAGGTTACCGGAAAAAGGCCACCAAACTAAATATTTTTATAGAAGTTGTATATTTCCATATTGTAGTGTTTATGTAGTAACGGGTAGTTTTAAAAGTAGCTAAGTACGTCAGTCTGTAACCGGCCAGTACACGCTATACAGCTACTCCTGTGTTTCATTTGAAAGCTATCCCAAAATCCTTCAGTGGCGACGAGAAAGTGACTTACGTGTGTAACAGGAAGTAAAATATTCAAAAATATAGTAAATTGAGGCACAAGTGAGAAAATGGCGAATAATCTGGTGTTAGGTAACAGCCTCGTGTTCGACCACCGCACGCAGGAGTGGGCCATATTCCGAAGCCGTTTTGGTCAGTTTTGTTTGGCAAATAATTTCACGGAAGAGACCGACAAATCAGGTGCCAAACGATGGGCGATACTACTTTCTGCACTGGTGGAGGATACCTATCGCATCACAAGGGACCTAGCATTTCCGTCGCAGTTAGAGAACCTCAGTTTTAATGAACTTGTCTCAAAATTAGACCAGCATTTTGAGTGTAAAAGATGTATTTTTGCTGAGAGATACTTGTTCTACAAGGCGGAGCAGCGTCCCGGTGAACAGCTAAGTGACTGGGCAGCGCGAGTGCGCAGCCTGGCTAAACATTGTGCATTCACAATGGAGCTTGAATCAGCGTTAAGAGATCGTTTCGTTCTGGGTCTAGAGAACAATAAGGAGAAGGAGAAACTTTTTGCCGAAGATCCAGCATCGTTAACTTTTAACAAGGCCCTGCAGTTAGCTCAAAGTGTCCGTTGTGCGCGGCTGGCGCTGCATAGCAACACAAGGGATGCCGCTGGTACCAGTGTCACCGCCTCCGCGGATATGTTCGCGCTGCGACCCGTTACGTCGGACGCTAATAATAAGTCGAAGTGCAGTGTTTGTGGTTATCATAATCATTCTAGGGACCAGTGTAAATTTACCCAATATTCGTGTAAAAAGTGTGGAAAAAAAGGCCACCTGAGCCGAGTGTGTAAATCGAAAGTTAAAACCACAAATTTCTTAGCCGAGGATACTGACGATTTATACGAAGGTATTTATAATTTTTTTTCAATTCGGTCGCTTAATGGGAAACCGATGCAACAATCTGTTTCAATAAATAACAAGCCGATTTTATGCGAGGTCGATAGCGGCAGCGCGGTGTCCGTTCTACCCGCCAGTGTCTACGAAAAGTCGTTCAAGGCAAATCATGCTTTGTGCCAGTGTAACGTAAGGCTCAATTGTTACGATGGTAGTAAAATCACCCCGGTAGGTTATGTTGCGTTGCCCGTCGAATATGAAAACCGTGTATTGATAATTAAAATGTTTGTGATTACTACTCGGTCGGAGTCTCAGTTACCGTTGCTCGGGCGCGATTTTATAAGTAAATTTAACTTACATTTATGTAACTATAGTTGTCATAGTATTGAGGAGGATAACGAGATGCTAAAGACGTTGCGCGGCAAGTATTCGGAGGTATTTTCAGATGAACTCGGTACTTTCAAACCGTATCAAATTCATTTGAAAATCAAAAATGATTCAGTGTTTCAGTTTTGCAAACCTCGTACGGTTCCGCTAGCATTAAGACCTAAAGTTGAAATAGAATTGCAGAGATTGCAAGACTTAGGTATTTTAGAGAAATTTGAGCATTCCGATATTGCTACGCCTATTGTCCCCGTTTTGCGTTCTGACGGAAATATTCGGATTTGTGGTGATTACTCAGTTACCTTAAACAAAATATTATTCATTGACAACTATCCGTTACCGCGAATAGAAGATTTATTTTCAAAACTGCATGGCGGGGTGGAATTTTCGAAATTAGACCTTACGAGAGCGTATAATCAGTTAGTGTTAGACGAACCGTCGCGGAATCTAACTTGTATTAATACTCATAAGGGTCTATTTCGCTATACGCGTCTTGTTTTTGGCTTGTCAAATTCTCCTTGCGTTTTCCAGCAATGCATGGATAAACTGCTCGCAGGTATTGAGGGCACATGCATATTCTTGGATGACTTATTAATCACAGCGCCAACCAGGGAGGCACATTTAAATAGGTTGGAACAAGTTTTAACTAGGTTAAAGGATGCCGGTTTGCGCGTAAAACAAGAAAAGTGCGAATTTTTTAAAGATTCCGTTGAATATTTAGGTTTTGTCATTGACAAAAACGGCTTGCACAAGTCTAAGAAGAGAGTAGATTCTATTTTATGCTGTCATCAACCTAAAAATGCCACGGAATTAAAATCCTTCTTGGGCATGTTAAACTATTATAGGAAATTTATTCCTGAGGCTGCGAGTATATTGAGCCCATTACATTCGTTATTAAAAAAAGAATCCAAATGGCATTGGAATGATGAGCATAACAGGGCATTTGAAGCTATTAAAAAGGAACTTGCGTCGGAGAAGGTACTGGCTCATTACAACCCCGAGTTCCCGACGATAGTGACCGTGGACGCGGGACCCGAGGGGCTGGGAGCCGTGCTCGCTCAGACCCAGGCCGATGGCACCGAGCGCGCGGTAGCCTACGCATCTCGCTCGTTGTCAACGAGTGAGCGAAATTATGCTCAAATTCAGAAAGAGGCTGCTGCCATTATTTTTGGAATAAAAAAATTCCATCATTACCTGTACGGTAGATCTCAGCCTTTCATTTTAAGAACTGATCATAAACCATTGTTATCCATATTTGGTAGTAAGAAAGGTGTACCCGAATTCGCAGCTAACCGGTTACAACGCTATGCTTTGTTTTTATCAGCGTACAATTTTAAAATTGAGTACATTAAAAGTGCTGATAACGTAGCCGATTTCTTATCGCGGGCAATTGATAGTTCGCAGGCGCTCTCTAAACGGGATAATTTAGTGGAGGATGAAGCTTTGTTTATTAATTTTATGTATAAGGACCTCCATCCCATTAACGTGGAAGATATACGTCTGGAAACCCTTAAGGATCCAGCTTTAAACAAAGTAGCTAAATATATTTTGCAGGGGTGGCCGAGAAAAGTAGATTCCGATCTTAAACCGTACTTTTATTGCCGGTTGCAATTGGACGTAGTTAAAGGAAAAAGATCCAATCCACAGAAAGTTGAGCAAAAGTTATGGCGGTTTAAAGTTTCAACCGTGATTCCTCAAAACTGGTACATTTTTTTTTATAATATATGTTTGGATGAAAATTGAGTTGAGTCGTGTATTATACATTCTTTCACACAGAATTCAGTTAAATGCTATATTTTTCAGGATTTCGACCAAAAGTGGGGTTGGATCTTTTTTTCGAAAATACACTTTTCATAGACCCTTCCTTTTGTTTAATTTTGTAATAAGGATTCACGAAATAAAACTGGCATAATAATCATGTAAAACCATCTCTATACATACATAAAATAAAGCTGAAGATGTTCGAAAGTCTGTACATGGAAGATATTCGAAAAAAAGTTTGCTGGGATACTTAGAATCGATAACAGAACACGTTCCAACAGTTTTTAGAATTTTTGTCTGTTTATCTGTTTGTCTCCTTATGTGAACGCGCACCACGTGAAAACAGCTAAACGGATTTTGATGCAAACTTTACTAATCTGTTGAGAAAATCCCCGGCCAGGTTTTAGGCTATAAAAAATATTATGATAAGGGTGCAAAGGGGACCAAAACTGGGGTTGAACTTTGTATGGGAACTCCTTGAATCCCATACAAATCTAAAAATGCGGGTATAAAATTTGGACAAAACGGCATTCCGCGGAGAATTGAGTTTAAAGGTGCCAATTCTTTTTATGTAGAAAACTCTCGTGACACTGAAATATTATTGGGAGCGCATAAGGAGCGCTCCCTAAAGGGATATTTTGGGCCTTTCATTCCTACGAAAACCTCAGCCTTCGCTTCGCTTCTTCTTCGCTTATCTCCCCGTTTACCTTCGGGATTTCGGCCCTCAAGTTTCGCTTGCAAGACACCGGAAGATAATGAGTGTGCTCAGGGGTGATTGCTCACATTGAGAACTGCTCTCAGAAGGGTTGCTTTGGGCCTTTCAGTCCAACAAAATGGCCTTGCTTGCCTCGCCGCTTACCTTCGGAACTTTGGCCTGGGATTTCGCTTGCAAGACACCTGGGGATAGTAAGTGTACGTGGGGGCTCGCCCTCAGGTTTCGTTTGCAAGACAACGGGAGATAATGAGTGCCCGTCCATGGGGGCGCATTTTGAGCGCTTTCTGAAGGAATGATAATGAGTCTTTCATTCCAACGAAAAGCAAGGCCTTTGGCCTCGCTTGCTTGGTGAGTGGCGAGCCGAGGTAAGTCCCGTAGGTGAGTGGCGAAGCAAGCGAGGCCAAAGGCCTTGCTTTTCGTTGGAATGAAAGACTCATTATCAATAAAAAATTGTAAGTGTCCGTGAGGGCTCGCTTGCCTCGCCGCTCATCTCCGGTACTTTAGCCACAGGTCAGTTTGGTCGTTTGCAAGACACCTAGGGATTGTAAGTGTCCGCCGGGGCTTGCATTCGGGTCTTGGGCCCTCGAGCTCGCCTAGGGAGCGGTCTCTTAAAGCATGCTAAAGCCTTTAAGTCCTACAGAAAAGCTCACCCTTCGGCTTCGCTTGGCTCCCCTTTTACCTTCGGGAATTCGGGCCTCAGGTTTCGCTTGCAAGACTCCCGTAGATAATGAGTGTCCGTAGGCGCTCGCATTGAGAGCGCTCTCTAAAGGGATGCTTTGGGCCTTCCATTTGAACGTAAAGCTCGGCTTTTGGCTTCGCTGCCACCTGGGGATAGTAAATGTCCGTGTCCGTGAGGACTCGCCGTCGGGCTCGCATTGGGAGCGCTTTATAAGGCTTGATTGTGACCTTTCATTGTTACGAAAAGCTCGGCATTTGGCCTCGCTTGCCTGCCCACTCCCCTTGGGGACTTTGGACTCCGGCCTTCGGCCTTCAGGCTTGCATTGGGAGCGCTTTCTTAGGGCTTGTTTGGGACCTTTCATTGTTACGAAAGCTCGGCCTTCGGCATCGCTTGCCTGCCCGCTCCCCTTGGGGACTTTGGTCTCCAGTTTCTCTTGCAAGACACCTGGGGACAGTAAGGCCTTCAGCCCCCGAGCTCGCATAGCGACCGCTCTCTAAAAGTATGCTTAGGGCCTTTCATTCCTACGAAAAGCTCAGCCTTCGGCTCCGCTTGCCTCCCCGTTTACCTTCAGGTCTTTGGCCCTAAGGTTTCACTTGCAAGTTACTCGGAGATAACGAGTATCTATGGGGGCTCGGCCTCGGGCCTTAGGCCCTCGTGTTCGCATTAAGACCACTCTCTGAAGGTTTGCTTCGCCGCTCAGATTTAGGGACTTTGGCCTCAGGTCTCGCTTGCAAGACACCTGGGGGATAGTGAGTGTCCGTGGGGCTCGCCATCGGGCCTTCGGACCTGGGGCTCGCATAGGGAGCGCTCTCTCAAAGGATACTTTGGGGATCTATATAATATTATAGACGACCAAGTTTATGAGGGTATTTATTTCGATTCGAAGACAATTTGAACTCTTACATGCACAGTATGGAAATGGAATGTTTATTTTCAAATTTGTCAGTAATATGGTTAAACATAAGAATATCATGTTTAAACCATAATTATACCTACACGTACGAAGTCGCGGGCAGAAGTTAGTTGTTAATATAACCATTTTCCTAAAAATGGTTTATGTGCGCTGGATCGGATAATACATTTACGTATAATGATCCAAGACAATAATACTGACAGCAAAAATCGTAATAAAGGCTGCTTTATAGTGAAAACTTCTTTTAATGATTAAAAATAAAGCTAAATGAATTTAAAAAATCAGATTTACAAAAAAAATATTGTAATAGGATCGTTTCTGTTGTTTACTAAGACACCATTGCAGGATTCAAAACAACTCAACAAAACTGGTCCAAGTGAGTTGAATCTATTTTATTGTATATCTAAAAGATTTAAAGAATCTAAATTTAGTTTTTCAAAAAGAATCCAAACGGATTGGATCCGTTTCGTTGAAAATATTAAAAGTAAAACGTGTGAATTGCATTTTCTTAAAAATGGTCCAAGCAGGTTGGATTTCTTTTGTTAAAACAAATGTGAATCAATTATGTAACTGATCTAATATCACTATACGGTTCCAAGCGTTATGGGTCTTTATTGAAGGATATCTTTTTTACTCCGTCATACATGTGGGATGGTATCCCATGTTGATTAAAATATGAAAACACTATGTGAGCGGGGCGTCTTTTTGCTGAATGAAAATATACGCCTCAGAGACCTCTCTGGTATACTTAACTCATGTTTTGGTCATTTTGTGGATTGGATCCTTTTCCTTTAACTACGTCCAATTGGCAGTGGAAAAAGGTTGCTTAATGAGGGGCTATAAAATCATAATACCCGTTATCTTCCGTGAGCGTCTATTGAATGAATTACATAATTCACACTTCGGAGTCGTAAAGACAAAAAGTAATGCTCGTAAATATATGTGGTGGCCGAATATCGATCAACAAATTGAGGAAAAGATCGGGTCGTGTAGTATTTGCACGTCTATCCGCTGTGCACCGGCGCGCGCGCCGCTGACGGTGTGGCCGCGGCCGCGCGGGCGCTGGCAGCGCGTGCACCTCGATATGGCCGAGTTGGCGGGCCACCGCGTGCTGGTAGCAGTCGACGCGCACACCAAGTGGGTGGAGAGTTACTTTATGTCGACTACGGACACTGCGAGTGTCATATCGAAACTATGCGAGATGTTCGCTAGATTCGGTGTTGTTAGAACGTTAGTGACCGACAACGCAAAAAATTTTACTTTAACGGCTTTTGAACACTTTTGTAAAAGTAATAACATCAAACACGTAACTATTGCGCCTTATCATCCCGCGTCTAATGGTCTCGCGGAAAATTGTGTCAAGCTAGTTAAGAAGGGTTTGAAAACAATTTTAGCGCAAAATCTATCAACACTTGAATTTTACAACAAAGTCAATTTCTTTCTTTTTGAGTTCCGTAACACTGTTCACGCTACCACCGGGCACACTCCCGCCGAGCTAATGTTTGGGCGGCCATTGCGCTGTCGTTTCGACGCACTCGTGCCTACCTCGGACACCGCGTCCGACGATAGTCCGTTAGTATCCTCGGTTGATAGAAACGTGCATCAAAAACAGATCTCACAGCGTAACTTTTACAACGGGAAAAGGCAAATTAAGTTTAAAATCGGAGACAATGTACTGGTAAAATCATTTTATAAAAATGGCACAAAGCACACCTGGTTAGAAGGGACAATAATTGATACTATTGGAGCGGCGATGTTCAGTGTGCACATTCCAAGTCTACAGATAAATGCCAGGAAGCATGTTGACCAGTTGCTAATGTACAAGGGCAGGCGAACCCCACCAGACACGGGCTACGACGGTGACGTGACCGTTACACAGCAACGTGCACCAGGAGAGGGGGTGCCCGCAGAAGAACCGCCGGAGCTGCCGTCGGCCACGCGGGAGGAGGACTATCTGTCAGACGGCTCGTATTCGAGTTTGCCCTCGCCGACGTCTTCGCATGTTGGCACGCCTACCCTTGACGAACCACCCCCTGCTGGAGTGCCCACTGCGGTGGAAAACAATGAACCGTTGGCTTCGGATGACTTTACCCGTCGTTTCCCGTTAAGGATTACTCGAAATCCAAGTCCAGATTATTAATTTGTTTCGGTTCGTTATTGCAGATTTTCATACCATTTGTAATGGTTGTTTGTTATATTTGTTAACTATTGGTGGAGGGATGTAGTGTTTATGTAGTAACGGGTAGTTTTAAAAGTAGCTAAGTACGTCAGTCTGTAACCGGCCAGTACACGCTATACAGCTACTCCTGTGTTTCATTTGAAAGCTATCCCAAAATCCTTCACATATAAACTTTAGTGACGATGTATGGAAGTGAGATTTTAAAATACGAGATAACTTTGCCTGAATTGCTAGTATTTCAGCAGTTAAATAATGAATAATATAATAAACAGGAAATACACCTTCATCTAATTTTCAATTTTAATCTGCGAATGTAGCAACTAAGTCTCACTTACCACTGAGGAAATAAACTAATCTGAGATCAATACTAAACCATAATACTATATATACTATGACTATGATATCTACCCCTATGGGTATTGTACCCCTAATGATGTTTAAAATTTTAAGTAATAAATAAGTAATGAAACTCTTGCATAAATAATAAATAAATCATATCTTACAATGGTCTAAAAACCGCCTAATCCTATAGATTATTACAATGGCAAGTTTTACTACAATATGTTACCAATATTTTGGGTATCCATATTACTATAAGGTTGACAATTCACAATGTAATTTTAGTAAAAAAATATTGCAGGAAAATTCACTTTCACCTGTTTATAAATCATAATCATAAGCGGTCTACCTATAATTTATTCCGAGTTTTAGATGATTGTGACATACAACCTCCTAGAGGTAAATGTAATAAAGGCAATTTTAGTGTTAACAAAAAATAATTGGAAAAAGAGAGAGAGAGATAAGTTAAACTTAGTCACATGGCTTTCGTGAATTTGATGAGGTATTCCTAAATTCTGTTCTAGATAAATAAGGATATTCTTATGAATGTATGGAATAAAAAGCACCACTTAAATATTAATGTCTCGGTGTATACTTGTAAACTAAACCGTTAAAGTAAAACTGTAATTTTGTAAAATATTATGTAATTTGTAAAAGAAAGGAGCGATGTGACGGACTGCCACCACAAATATATACGCGAGGGTAGCAGCTGTGTTCAGGTGAACCGACAGCCACTAGGCAGTCGCCGGCTAGCTGTCGGTGAGCGAGGTCAAGTCTGTGCGCCTGAGCTAATAGCATTCAATGGTTGTTTTATTTATACGAGTATACCCTGAGAGACCCAAAGGTTGGACGTCACACCTATCGCACTATACGCGCACAAAACCCACTTTCTTTTCTGGACAACTTTTTGTACAACGGGCAGCAATAAAGATTTCCATTGCGCTGTTTCTTCGTACATATTTTCAGCACGAGCGACAAATCACAGAAATAGTAACTGAAACATTACTTATTTACCCTCTTACTTACTAAAGTAGTGTATACTTTTTCAAATACGAGCGAATTAATATATTTCGCTATATAATCATCATCATGATGATACTTGACATTATTATTTGAGTTGGCTGAATTGCATCAAAGCAGTCAGATACACAGATACACCGACATGTTAAACTTATAACACCCCTCTCTTTGCGTCTGGGGTTAAAAACCGTTGTTGCTATTCGAAGAGTGGGTAGGTTTTATAAAAATCGAACTGATTCATAATATTGTACAAACCTCAGTGATAAAATAACCCGGTTGGCATGTTTTATGACACAAAATCTGTTGCATACGTTGCAACTAATATCGCACACAGCATCAGCTGTTTGCACAGCCTAAACAAACAGAGCTAACGATAGTGCCCTCACATGCACAATGTGCACATTACACACGGCTTGTTCTACATTATAAGTCTCAAGTTTCGGCTCCTAAGTACACGAACGGTTGTTTTAGTATCCAATACTATTACATAATGTACATATATACATTCACGCCTTTATTCTGCCGTCCTAAGCCAAAAGGACGCATCTGACGAGACGTTTTTGCTTAGGACGGCAGTATTCCCAAAAGGGGTAGGCAGAGCACATGAATCTTATGTTCCAGCCCACTTTTAGCATAAAATGGGTATAACAGATGTACAATATATATGTGATATCGTAGTGATAGGTTGCTAGCCCATCGCCCACAACACACTTCAACCCTGCTCCCTTAGTTAACTTTTACGACACTCGGAAAGAAAGAGGATGTTGAAATTCTCACCCGACCCCACACGGGGAATTAATCAATAACTGGACCCGATTTTACAGTGGCCTCTAAAGTGCCTAGCTTTATTTAGGTGTCGCTAAAACAGTTTGCTATTCTATGAGCAGCTGTCATAATGACAGCCTTAATTTGAATCTGACGTTTCTTATTTTAGGCGGTCTACTCAACATAGTTTAGCTGCCTAAATGCTATTCTAGACATGTCGTTTTACGCGAATACACAGAAACGTGATGAAAATATTTTGAATTTGTCGCTTTTTTCAAATTTAATTTCCAAAATATCGATCCTAGAATTGTGAGGACCAAACTTGTAGAGAATCAAATTTCCTACAATTTTTGTCCTCACGGTTTTACTGTAAAATCAAAAAATGGTCGAGTTATTTAAGAAAAACCGTTTTTCGAATATACACAGGAGCCTGATTCAGTCTACTTTTTGAATTTACACTCCCAGTGACCCCGCCGAGCGACCTACGAAGAAAAAAATTCAAGAACTGATTATTCACGGGTCAAAATCTATAATGACTTAACTACAGCTTGACATTCTGTAATAGCACTTGTTAAATCTGCCGTCTAAATTATATCTAAAATTTAGACAATTTAGTTCTAGGCTATTTAAGCGATGTGTTCGTAGAATCGAGTCCAGTATTCGTTTATATACTTATGTTTGTTTACGGGTAACAATAATATACGTTATATTTTCTACACTCTACTCGTCTCAACATTTACAGCGCACCAATTTTTAGTGTCTCTATTTGGCCCTATGGTTGATTAGCACGGAATGGAAATTCTACATTGTTTTGTTTTAATTATTAGGCGGCGTGTCTGCGGCATCACCAACAGCCTCCTGGAGTCCAATTCACTAAAATAATGATATATCTCGAGACGGCGTCCCACGACATCACCTCACAGGTCACCCCACCTCTCACCTCACCTCTCACCTCTCGCCTCTCGCCTAATGCGACAGACAAGATAATCTTACCCCGATACGTCACATTTCTTTAATTTGAGAAAATATTGGCTTTGTACTTATGTTTCACACATACGATTAGCAAAGTTCAATTGTTACTTTAATTTATAAATTTTTGTTGATTATAAGCCGCTTAAACTACTCAAATTGGAATAGTTTTAATACATACTTTCCATCGATGTGTGTATCGATAAGTAGAACACCACAAGGGGTGAGATGATTTGACAGTTGTACCTTATTCAGTAATATTTTTTGACAGCCAATGGCGCGCAGTTGCGGCAGCACATGACAGTCCAATATTCTGTCACTGGATGCGATCTTATAGCTAACAGGTGAGCCATGAGAACTGATATTGCATTAGATTAGTACCTACTCACTACATAATAGCACTAACAAAGCTCCTAAGTTAATAATGTACCTAAAACTAACAAATATGGATGTCTCTTTAATCCAAAATAAACATATTTATTATTATTCATATTATTTCATGAAATTGTCATACAACACAAATAATGCAAAAGTAAAGAATTATTCGTCGATGTCGTCCGCAAAACCTTTGTATTTTAAAGTTCATGCTGTCGTTCTAGTGTAAGGTTCAGACACAACAGATCCGAGCGAATTCTATGCAAAGATTTCCAGACCATATTTCCGCACGTTTTCCAAACAACTAGCAACCTCTGTCACAACACCGGCTGCAGCGCAGTTTCCTTTTATTTTTCTGTAGGTGAGTTTTGAAACAATGTATTGGAGTCGCTGATATTGGAATTCTTTCAACAGCGGATTTTTTAAACCTGCAAAGCCACCAAGGGGAATTATACGTTTAATATGTGTATATGTGTCTGTCCGTGGCATCGTTGCTCTCAAAGAGACGGACTGATTTAAATGAGCTTTTAAGTAATTTAAAGTCTTATCTATCAAAATGATTCTTAGCTATTATTGTTTTGCTCGTGATGTTGTATGTTTTTTTTAAAGTTTGTACTTGTCATTAATTTATGACATGGCGATGAACTATCTTTGCGCAAAATTTCATCCAAATCGGTTGAGCCGTTTAAGCGTGATTGAGTAACATCCAAACATCTAAACATCCAAACATCCAAACTTTCGCATTTATAATATTAGTAGGATAGTAGGATTTTTCCATGTTCAGATTTTAAGACAAAACTGTACAGTACACGCTCTCTCCAACACATTTTCAAATTTGCAGTAAATCGAAACTTTACCAACCCGAGTTGAACTAACGGTTAGGTAGCGTGCCAACTGGGCAGCTTGTATCTTTAGACAAACTTTCAAGCTTGAACTTAGATACCTGCTCGTTTACCTTGTATTAACTTTCTTGACAAGAAGCCGATACCTTCTGCAGAAAGAAAATAAAATGAAATGAAAAAGCTCTTGTTTGTGAGATTCTGCATGAAGTGTAAATCTAAAGAAAACTCGAAGCTCATAAATAAACCTTTCAAGTAAATGTGTTAAAGGAGATTTAAAAATGTGCATACATAAGATAAACGCACGCCTGGGAGCCCAGGAGGGGCAGGCAGAACACAACAGTTACATTATTTATTTATTTATGTAATCGTATGGCAAAGTTTACGTCGTTTACCGAAATAACATATGCGTAACAAAGTGTGTAACTTATTTGCATTATTTAAATAGGAGTTGTTATATTTTTACTGTTTGCGACTTAAAGCTAGGCCAGGCCATTCAAGAAATGTCCTGCAACTCTTGTTGCAACCAACGTCAGATGATAATCAGACATCGCATTGAAATTTACTTCACCGACAAGAGCCTGCCTCTTAAATATATTTTATTTGACCTTGTAGGATATATTTATTAAAATTTTAAGTACCTACAAGATGATAGTAAAAATCATTATCAAAAGAATACAATACAATACCTTAAACTAAAATTAAATACCTACCACCAAAGTCAAATTGAAAACTAAGTATCGAATAACCCGCCCCCCGTCACTCCGGTGCAAAGGTGCCCATAACACTAGCCGCATTGCCGCGCTGAATAGCTATTGTTAACCTTTGCATCAGAAATGACCCGGAGCGAGGATCGAGAGTAAGCGGCGCCCCACTTCCCAAAAATGGTTTTGGCCTCCGAGCACCAAACACCCAGTAACCTCCACCGCAAGAGGAACGAATAAATAATTTGAGAGGCCCGAGACAGGTATTTTATAATGATTCCCGCCTGAAAACCTATTTTGAATCATCTTAGTGCGCATTCAGTATGAAACAAAAATTCACCATTTGGATCGAAACTTGATATGAAAGGTAGGTACAACCAAATTTTCCACCTTTGTAAAATATTGTCATTGCATAAACCTAACTGGAAATTTATTTTGAGGTTTTATGAAACCCTTATCTGCTTACGCATAATACTTGACATCTATAATCTGCATAGTACCAGGCTCTTAGTTATATACGGTGATGACTTTCACGTGTCATTCTTATACAGTGAATTAGCTACTTAATAAAATCGTTATTTTAAATTATACCAATTTGTCTGTAGTCTTTTAGTTGAGGTAGGGCACAGCGAAATGTCATCCCGCTCGAATGTGTAGCAGCCCAACTGGGGAAGTACCTCCGCCTTGCAGAAGACCACAGCCATAATAACACTACTACTCGCTCTGTAGTAGTGTTGTGTTCCTGGAGGTGAGCAAGGTCGCCAGAGCTCCCGAGGATGCGTTGTGTTGAGAGCGAGGGAATTTGTTTCTTCAGCTGTCAACACGGCGAATCCTCAAACATATCAAGGGTCGGCAACGCCCATGTTACTCCTTTGGAGTTGCATGCGTCTATAGGCTGCGGTGTCCGCTTACGATCAGGCGGGCCGTATGCTTGTTTGCCACCGACGTTGTATAAAAAAAAAAAAGTCTGTTTACAATTGTTTATGAAGCCATTTGTTCTGTTCTGTGTATATTTTTTGAAGTATTTTGGTACCAAATTAGGGACTAATTAGAGATCAACAATGTGACATGCGTGTCAAAGGGATATGTTAAGGGATGGGATATGTTCACTTAGTTACATGTCTCTGTCTTTCAAAATCAGAGTGATAGAGACTTGAAACAAATGCGCTAATTAAGGCGTATGGAATTGAGACCCTGATAAACTTCCAAAGTGCTGTGTTAAAATGAATAAAAGTGAACTGGCCGTTGGGAAACAGTGCATTTATTCCTTCTTATCTGTGAGAGGAGGCCTATTATGCCCTGGGCACAGATTATATAATCGTTCTACGAACAGATACTCAGGTCTGAATAAATATGCTTATACCTACTGCTTTTCGTGCCTACGAAATTTAACAATGGAGCGACCTTGAACGCGCGGGTCTTTGCCCGCACGCGCCGGCTAATCGACCCTGGGTAAGTCATAATTAAGATTGTCATACAACTTTACGCATACAATTGTTTCTCATAAAAGTCTTTTGTCATTAATGATTCTGCGCATAATTAAATACTTTCATGGTCATAATTGTACTATGTCATATTTTTTCTAAACCATAATGTTGAATATCATACTTTAAAAAAAAATGTAAGGTTATAGTTATCTTGTGTCCGTTATGCCGGCTGTACACATTGGGCCAACGTTGGCGCGTGAGCAGGAGGCAGCTCTGTAAACGAAAGAGATCGAAATATAGCCCGCTCCCTCTAACGCATAGCTGCCTTCTGCTCACGCGCCAACGTTGGCCCAGTGTGTACAGCAGGCTTTACAGCGGAGATTATATATTTATTTTACCAAATGTAAAATGTTAAAAATGTTTGTCTCATATGACTTGAAAACGTTATGCACAAACCTATTATGGCGATTGATATTTATGCTTAAAGCTTTTAAAGTTAGAAATATATGCAAAGTAATTTATGACTTTTGTAGGTTATGCGTAATGATGATTCATCATCATCATCACTATCCTGGCCGATTTCGACCACGGCGACTGGAAAAAAAAGGCTAGCTGGAGCATCGTTCGTAAGCTCGCAGGTGACTGACGTAGCCTATCTTTGCAGAGAATGTGCGACTACATTCCCTACAGGTCAGCACCCCTCCGACAAAATTGTAGTGAATGGCCGCAGGTGGTCGAGCCTTTAACTCCTCGCGCTTAGCGTCGAGTTCATTTCGTCTTCGTTCTTCGAAGGCTTTCACATTAACCTTCACTGCATGTCTCCACTTTGACCGATCTTGAGCCAAAATCTCCCAGCGGGATGGTTCAATATCACATCTCCGCATGTGGCGCTTCAACACATCCTTATACCGCAGAAGCTGGCCGCCCTGTTTTCGCTTGCCTTCCTGCAGTTTTGAGTAAAAGATGCGCTTAGCCACTCGTTCTTGGGCCATGCGGGAGATATGACCAGCCCATCGTAGCTGCTTACGCATTAGATAGGCTTCAATACCGCTGACATTAGCACGGCGTAGAACTTCTGTATTCCTGACACGGTCTGACCAGGAGATGTTCATTATGTCACGCAGGCATTTGAGATGAAACCTATCTAGTACGCGAATGTGTTTGCGGTAGAGAGACTATGTTTCGGAGGCATACAGGAGATTGGGCAGAACTATTGCCATGTACACAGATACCTTGGTTTGGAGCTTTATGTCGTGTGACCGAAACACCTTGACGCGAGGCCTCCCAAAGGCAGCAGCAGCCGCCTCGATTCTGCTGTTTACTTCATCATCAAGGTGGCACTTAGATGTTACAGTACTCCCCAGATATTTGAACCTGTCCTTGCTTAAGGCGATATGATTCGACGCGCTAAGCAATCTGAGGGGGTGAGGTGCGCGGCAATCCGTGAAGCGCCGCCCGCGCGCCCCGACCCGCTCGTCGAGCACGTGACCGCGCGGCAGTCATAGCACAGACAAGACGGGTCACAGTAAAGTGATCTTACGATCGCCGTATATTAACTGGACCGTGCAAGGGTCAAGTTTGCTATTTGTGAAGGGTGTGAACTATGTACGGGTTTCGGACTACAGAAAAAACCCTGTATTGTTTTTTTACTATTTCACAATTTGTCCACTATAACGGTGCATATTTTAAGGTTTTTTGCGGGTTTTGGGAAAACTCAGTTAAAGGTCCGATGAAGAAACAGATGGAATTGAATTGATTGGTATAGACTTAGTAATATTCCGTTTGGCACCCACGGGTGCAGAAACCTATAAAAGAAAACACAAAGTAGAAAAACACTAATTATTTAACAATTATTTTAAAATCAATCACATTGTTGTTTCATAGACGAATTTTAATCATAAAATTTTAGTGCAAAATATCAGACTGGTCATTGTGGCACTCTTTGGGGGAGGCCTATGTCCAGCAGGGGACGTCTTTCGGCTGATATGATGATGACTAAATTATTTATCCCGGGGCAAAATATCAGACTGGTCATTGTGGCACTCTTTGGGGGAGGCCAATGTCCAGCAGGGGACGTCTTTCGGCTGATATGATGATGACTAAATTATGTATCCCGGGGCAAAATATCAGACTGGTCATTGTGGCACTCTTTGGGGGAGGCCTATGTCCAGCAGTGGACGCCTTTCGGCTGATATGATGATGATGACTAAATTACGTATCTCGGTGCAAAGTATCAGACTGGTCATTCTGGCACTCTTTGGGGGAGGCCTATGTCCAGCAGTGGACGTCTTTCGGCTGATATGATGATGATGACTAAATTACGTATCTCGGTGCAAAGTATCAGACCGGTCATTCTGGCACTCTTTGGGGGAGGCCTATGTCCAGCAGTGGACGTCTTTCGGCTGATATGATGATGATGACTAAATTATGTATCTCGGTGCAAAATATCAGACTGGTCATTCTGGCACTCTTTGGGGGAGGGCTATGTCCAGCAGTGGACGTCTTTCGGCTGATATGATGATGATGACTAAATTACGTATCTCGGTGCAAAGTATCAGACTGGTCATTCAGGCACTCTTTGGGGGAGGCCTATGTCCAGCAGGGGACGTCTTTCGGCTGATATGATGATGACTAAATTATGTATCCCGGGGCAAAATATCAGACTGGTCATTGTGGCACTCTTTGGGGGAGGCCTATGTCCAGCAGTGGACGCCTTTCGGCTGATATGATGATGATGACTAAATTACGTATCTCGGTGCAAAGTATCAGACTGGTCATTCTGGCACTCTTTGGGGGAGGCCTATGTCCAGCAGTGGACGTCTTTCGGCTGATATGATGATGATGACTAAATTACGTATCTCGGTGCAAAGTATCAGACCGGTCATTCTGGCACTCTTTGGGGGAGGCCTATGTCCAGCAGTGGACGTCTTTCGGCTGATATGATGATGATGACTAAATTATGTATCTCGGTGCAAAATATCAGACTGGTCATTCTGGCACTCTTTGGGGGAGGGCTATGTCCAGCAGTGGACGTCTTTCGGCTGATATGATGATGATGACTAAATTACGTATCTCGGTGCAAAGTATCAGACTGGTCATTCAGGCACTCTTTGGGGGAGGCCTATGTCCAGCAGTGGACGTCTTTCGGCTGATATGATGATGACTAAATTATGTATCTCGGTGCAAAATATCAGACTGGTCATTGTGGCACTCTTTGGGGGAGGCCTATGTCCAGCAGTGGCCGTCTTTCGGCTGATATGATGATATGATGATGATGACTAAATTATGTATCTCGGTGCAAAATATCAGACTGGTCATTGTGGCACTCTTTGGGGGAGGCCTATGTCCAGTAGGGGACGTCTTTCGGCAGATATGATGATGACTAAATTATGTATCCCGGGGCAAAATATCAGTCTGGTCATTCTGGCACTCTTTGGGGGAGGCCAATGTCCAGCAGTGGACGTCTTTCGGCTGATATGATGATATAGCCCTCCGCATCGCTAGGCTTAAGTGGCAGTGGGCACATTGCACGTAGAACCGATGGCCGTTGTGGCGGAAAGGTTCTCGAGTGGCGACCACGTACCGGAAGGCGCAGCGTGGGTAGGCCCCCCACAAGGTGGACTGATGACCTGGTAAAGGTCGCGGGAGTTCGCTGGATGCGGGTGGCGCAGGACCGGTTATTGTGGCACTCTTTGGGGGAGGCCTATGTCCAGCAGTGGACGTCTTTCGGCTGCCCTCCGCATCGTTAAACTTAAGTGGCAGTGGGCACATTGCACGTCGAACCGATGGCCGTTGTGGCGGAAAGGTTCTCAAGTGGCGACCCCCCCCCCCCTCTGCCGCCCCGCCCTTGCCCCCCCCTCATGCTCCGCCCTCCTACTCTCCCTCCTCCCCCTCTCCTATTCTCTCTCCTACACCTCCCCCCCCCCCCCCCTCACAACACATGTTACGCGAGCGGGTCAAAAGTTACGAAAAATGTAAGAAATGTAACCATCACTTTATTCGGTATCCGATACTCGGACCGAAATCATTGAGGCCGTTTTATCGGTCACCGTAATTGTACGGCTCATTTTTCGGTCAGGTTCCTTTACTTGAAACGGTTAACCTACGGGTACCGTTACTGTTGGATATCTTTTCAATTGGTAGGTACCTTTATTTTAGGGTACCGGTCTTTTGCGGTTTTTTCACCATAGCGGTACCGTTTAAAAGGGTATCCATTAAATTTGATTTATTCGGGTACCGATACTGTTGGATACTTTTTCAATTGATACCTTTATTTTAGGTTACCGGTCTTTTGCGGTTTTTCAGTCCCTGGTCGGTCAAGGTTTTTTTTAATATTTCGTAATGCTAATCACATAATTATTATAGTATAAAATATGTTTAGTAGTTCTCGTACTGTTTTTCTCTATACTGTGTAACTGTGGAAGTGTACGCGGTGTAATCTGCGCGCGTGTGTGTGTGGTTGATGTATTTAATACGGGAATTCGTTTTTTTTATGTACTAACCTTTTCTCCTTATTCAGTTTCCGAAGCCCCAGTGACGATATCTTCTTTTTATTTTTTTTGTTACCCATTTTTAACGAATGCTGTGCTGCGAAAATGCGCGTACGTCCGACCTCCAATGCGTTCCGCTCGGGACTGCCGCGGTGCGGCGGGAACGGAGCGGGAGTGAATTGTGCCATAATTTCGTTGATTTTGGGTGAAAAAAAACATGTCTTAATAAATTAAAAATATTATGACCGACATCGCTCACATCATCATAGACGCTTATTTTGGTGTAATTTTCTATTCATCAAGTTACGTAAGATTGGAATAATGTCAGTTTTAAGATGAGAATAGAGGTATGTTTGGCATTTTTTTCTATCGATCAAAGTTTATCCAATTATGTAACGGACTTCCGACGGAACTAGATAAAGGTCTTAAATATAATATTACAGTTTTTTTTAATTTTTAATATGTAGTATTTCAAAATAAAACCGTTTACAAAATCACATATCCTAGAAGAACCCCGAAGCAACTCGCCTTAAGAGAGTCATCACCGAGTTTGATCTCAACAGGCGCTAGTGTTTCTAACCCGATGACTTCGGTTTTTTTAACACTATTTTTTAGGCCAAACCGTCGACAGGACTCGTTGAGACTCATCATAAGTATTTGTAGACCGTTCGGGGAATCGGCCACAAAACACAGGTCATCTGCGTACATTATCTCTGTGATAGTGTGTGGTATGAGAGACCTTTGTGTGAGCCTTCAGTCGTGCAAGATTGAAAATACTGCCATCAGTGCGGAAACGAATACGGATGCCATCAGCTAAAGAGTGTAAGGAGTCTCTGACTACGACTGCAAAGTAAAGGGCGAAGAGAGTTGGAGCAAGAACGCATCCTTGTTTGACGCCACGCAATGATGATTATGACACAGTAGTCCAGTCAATGAACTGACAACTCGTATGGAAAAAAAGTCAAATTTGGAAATAATTTATAATAGCTTATTTTTAATGTGTAACGGATATATTATCAATTAAATAGTTACCCAGCGACAAAATCCGACAAAATTTCAGACATCGAAAAAATTATAAGTTAAACTGGCTTCTGAAAAGTCAGCAAAAATATTAATAAATGTTTTTGTCTTTATTTTGGTTCATTTACATTTGCTCTATAATATTCAAGATAAATCGTACAAAAAAAGATAATGCTTCATTTAAATCTACATAATTACTTCCGGGTGGAAAGTTTGTCGGATTCTTGACTAAACCATCTTAGAATAACATTTTCAAATGAAATCAACAAAAGAAACGCTATTATAAATTAATGTTTTTCAAAACCGTATTTTGCCTGGAGTACAGGTAGTCATGGCTATCAAAACGATGGCTTTAAATATTATGCAACCCGATATGGACCCGTATGGCCAGCTACAAGCATAGTGAAATTACCATTTCCACACAAGTGAAAGTCAATGATATAATTAATATTGATTGATGTGAAACGCTTTTATTATTTTGTCTTTGACTGATTCGATTCACCGTAAATCGCATGATGCTGGGTCATCACTCATGACAAATATAACTTGACTCCGATTGATCTTTAACCCAGAGGGAAAACTAGCCCTTGTTAAAATATACTTCGCTCTGACTGATTTATATAACAGTTTATTATTTCAAAAATACTAAGGAGAGTAAAGAGCTGCAGTATTTATTTAATCGTATGGCATACATTATTTTGGCCTTTAATGTTGTCACTCTTTAGTACCACCCAGGGGACACGTGCAGGGTTGTGTTAGGTAGCTCCTGCGGACGCGAGTAGCAGTTGTCCCCCTTTTGTCAAGTGAGTGGGCAACTCGACTGTTAGAAGTTCTCAAGCCGCCCGAAGGCCTCTAACTCGGCTTAACGACTACCGTCATAGCAGCCGGGATCAACTGCTTAGCGTGCCTTCCAAAGCACGGAAGCGCTCATTTATATTAACCACTCAAACATCAGGCGGTCACCCATCCAAAGACTGACCGCTGCCATCTTTGCTTAACTTGCGTTATCGTTTCCGACTCGCAGGCGCCGCGAGGCTAAGAGCTGCAGTGTAAATAAATCACAAGATTAAACTCTGCGAAAATAGGATAAAGTGCAACAAAGGTTTAATATATAGTGCCGTATTGAGTTTGCCGAATATGTATTGCCTCCCAGGGTATTGGGGATAAATCTTTAAAAGTTCTTAAGGAGAAAGGAGTATTCTGGTCAAACAAAATATGTTAACCAAATGCCAAAATAACTCAATCATGAGATGCACAATTTCACACAAACCGAAAAATAATACCTTGTACCTGTTGTTTGGTAAGCCGTCCGCCCCATTCGTCACCAAAAGTCGGCTTATTGGGTATCTTTCAAGCGCGCCCGTACATTGGTGCCGGGCTGATCGCATTTTTTATGCAATGGGTCTTACGCAAGATCGGTTTTCCGCAAATAGTTCGATGCAGATTTAGCAGATACTGCCCTTTTTTAACGTTGGTGAAATGCGTTTACGCATCCCGTCCTATGCGGGGAGGCATGACGGGTGTGACGGCCTAACCGAAGCTGGACTACGCTCTAAAGCCACCAACGACATTCGGCTCCGCCTTGTAAAGGGGGGCGTCGCAGGATTGCTCTTGGCATTCTACTGCGTACCTACAGCAGATACTGCCCTGACCAGTGTGTTGATCAGATACGTCCGGTTTCGAATACCAAATATATTTGGTAGGTATGAAACAATTTGATATCTATATCAAAGTGAAATTTCATGCGTTCTTTCTAACACATGTAATCAGCGTGTGCGTAAATTGCAATACCAAACATACACTTCGTCCCAGAAACGGACGGAAATCAGTGGCAACCGAAATGGATTGCAAAACAATATCTAGAACTCAGAGCTAGGAACTGAAATATAACCGAATATTTGTCGCAAAGAGAGTCCTAGAATAAGAATCCAAATAATACGGCAGATTTTGCAAACTTGCAAAGACTAGACGGGGGTTGGTGGCTGTCGGTGTGGAATAGACCGTTGCCTTGAGATATAAACCACCTACCGATATTAAGTTGTACAATCACAGTTTAATATAGCAAATTTATTTGGTTAAAATACCAAAGATAATGCTTTTTCTTCGACAATCTTTAAGCTATTTAGCGAGGTACCCTTACCCTTTAAAATACTGCTTTGAATAGTTAGGACTAGCTGAACGCTTTCGTGCTTCCGAAGGTATGCTAAGCCGTTGATTCCGGTTGTTGTCTACGATAGGATTTGTTAAGCCAAGTAAAGGTCACAGCTCAGTAGAGCCACCCGGCGCCCGACCCGCACCGCCTGATGAAGATGAACTTGATCGTTCCTGAGCCACTATTCCATCTTACTCAATTGGCAGGAGACGACATCCCTAGGATATCTCTTTTGTTCATGAATTCGTTTCTGAAAGATAGACATGAAAGTGGGAATATCCCTATAGAATACTGGGACGCTCTATTTTTAAATCTGGAATTGTACAAGTTTATAGCCTAATTCGTAGACGTTTAAAACCTATATTAGCTAAAAATTTCGTTAAATTTCGTCACACATTAGGAATGAGACACATTTTAGTTAACAGAGGTTTGTCAAGTTGTACGAATAAGGGTAGTATGTAGAACTTCAGGTAAAAGATTTCATAAGAAAGTTATCTGCAAAACTGACTACAAAATTCCAAGGAATTCCTTATAGTGCAGTTCCGGGAACTTTAATTCTCTGTTATGAGCTTCTCCGTATTGAGGAAGGAAAACATTTCCCAACATTTTTCCGTATTTTTCTGTTACTACGAATTCACAGAATGTCACTGAAGTTTAACCACTGAAGTTCAGAATCTACTAATGCAGTCAAGGGTTTCTGACGAGCTATAGCAGTGGGTGGGAACCGTAACTATTACCGTAGTATTCTGGTGTATTTAATACCGAGTATTTAAGACGTACATATACATACATACAATTGTGCTACAATAATTTCGGATTTAGGTACTTAACACGTTACTTATACTAGGAATACCTACAAGGGGCGATTTTTAGAGAAACCCTAAATGTATTAAGTTTAGTAGGTAAGTATAGATTTATTTTGACGACCGGTTAGCCTAGTGGGTAGTGACGCTGCCTACGAAGCTAGGGGTCCTGAGTTCGAATCCCGGTAAGGGAAAATATTTGTATGATGATCATGGATAGGTATTATACTTTCTGGGTCTTGGATTGCATGTATTTAAGTATTAACATCTATTAAAAACATCGTCGCCTAGTATGCTTAACACAAGCCTTATTGAGCTTATTATACCCAAAAGAATAAATTGACATAGAATGACATATATATATATATATATATATATAATGATCAAATAATGTTATAGTTAATAGTTGCTAATAATGTTTAGACATACAGGTATGGACCTTGTTAATAATTTGCTAGTATGTGACCTTATAGCTATGGACCTTGTTAATAATTCGCTAGTATGTGACCTTATAGGTATGGACCTTGTTAATAATTTGCTAGTATGTGGCCTTATAGGTATGGACTTTGTTAATAATTTGCTAGTATGTGACCTTATAGGTATGGACCTTGTTAATAATTTGCTAGTATGTGACCTTATAGGTATGGACCTTGTTAATGATTTGCTAGTATGTGACCTTATAGTTATGGACCTTGTTAATAATTTGCTACTAGGTATGTGACCTTATAGGTATGGACCTTGTTAATAATTTGCTAGTATGTGACCTTATAGGTATGGACCTTGTTAATAATTTGTTAGTATGTGACCTTATAGGTATGGACCTTGTTAATAATTTGCTAGTATGTGACCTTATAGGTATGGACCTTGTTAATAATTTGCTAGTATGTGACCTAGTTGGTAATTAGAGGAGAATTAAAATGCATGTACGACGACCGCTTTAGCCTAGTTGGTAGTGACCCTGCCTACGAAGCAAGAGGTCCTGGGTTCGATTCCCGGTAAGGGCATTTATTTGTGTGATGAGCACGAATATTTGTTCCTGAGTCATGGATGTTTTCTATGTATTTAAGTATTTATTTATCTATATTAGTATGTTTATCGTCGTCTAGTACACTCATAGTACAAGCTTTGCTTAGTTTGGGACTAGGCCGATTTGTGTAAGATTGTCCCCTAATATTTATTTATTTATTTATGTGCATGATTCAGAATAACCTAAAATTAAAACTTAATAAAACGATATTAGGTTTTAGGAAGAAAATGTATGTTAGCTGCATTGGACTCGAGTGTACATTTTCACAATTTTGACATAGATATTGAATTTTAAACTTGTAGTTTTAAGAAATTGCTATGCTCAACAGAGCTCATGTTTAACTGTACCTAGCTAGCTTTAAGACTTATTATACTAACATGAAACGCAATGAATGATGATTGATTGATTATGGGGCTAGTTCGATCTGTGTAGGATAGTCCCCTAATTTTTACTTTTATTTTTATTTATTTTGGTTTTGACTAAGATTTAATTTATTTTTTATTAAAAATGTATGTTTGTATCAGGTTTGTATATTATTCTTGTTGATTTCCAATAAAGAATAAAAACAAAAAGATTAAATGTCTAGTGTAGGCCAAGTACATACAATATTGTTCTTATTATGAAAATTATAAGCGAACAGATTTTTTGAAACACTATAATGCGTCTGTTTATAATAATATGGTTTCAAAAAATACGCATAGTAATCTTGAGGCTTTTCTGCAGCGAGATCAGTGATTCGAAACATGATTAAGCAAAACAAACTATACACAAACGCTAAAAATATTAAAATTGCTTCTAAAAATCGGCAATATCATGTTTGAAAGAACTCAGTGATTACTTTTTGATTTATTTAAACCGCCAAAAAATTTAAATTAAAAAACATGACATCCGCGCTTCCGAGCACGCACTTCCATCTCGCTCACGCTTATGCTCAGTGAGAGGGAGAGAAGAACATGAACTTACGGCGCCTTAATATAATATTCTGTTATAATTCGCGTTATAGTGATGCCAACCGACATAATTTATTCTGCAAATACCTCATTTAATTTCCACGTATGTGTGCGAAACGCGCTAATACCAAACTAGTTGCAAAATGCAAGTGGCAGATTGCCCTCCAGGCTCGGATGTGTCTGTTCGCCGACACGAGCTGTCTGAAGTCTGCTGGATATTCTGTTATAATTCGCGTTATAGTGATGCCAACCGACATAATTTATTCTGCAAATAGCTCATTTAATTTCCACGTATGTGTGTGAAACGCGCTAATACCAAACTAGTTGCAAAATGAAAGTGGCAGATTGCCCTCCAGGCTCGTATGTGCCTGTTCGCCGAGGCGGGATGTCGGAAGATGCGCTGGATATTCTGTTTGCGCTCGCCAGGGCCAGATTTGTGCCCTTGGCTACGGTCGTGAGTCGTGTGTACAGTTCGCGTATCGTTCTAGAGAGGGAAATAGATAAATATATAACCAATATTCAACAAATGTCACTAAATACTATTCGATATATCACATTTCAAAAATCGTGCGCAAAACCATTTCAAAATACCAAAAACAGTATTGTTGTGTTTAAAAAGCACTTTATGATCGAAATCAGTAAAACTAGTACTTTGGTATCCTAGATAAACGAAGAAACACAGACGAAATTCTAATGTTTTATGAAATGAGCTATATATTAGTCTTAAAAAATATAAGAGATTTAGTATCATGTTTAATATATATCTTTAAGCGACCTCCACTTCTACAACTGTTAATAGTGTATCTTAAGCACTGACGCAATTTATAATTTGTAATAAGTATTTGTAGCAACTTGATGTTTGGGTAAGGTGCTGCAAGTCAATGAATAAATACATAAATACATAGAAAACATACACGACTCAAAAATCAATATTTGCTCTTACCGGGAATGGAACCAGGGATCTCCCGCTGTTTGATAACCGCCTCTTTGAACCTAGCTTTTACTTGGATAATGTTTAAAAATAACAATGTAAATATGTACTTATATGATACTCCTGTAGGTACAGTATCACAATCAAATTTTCTATACCTATCTCATCGTTCTAGTTTTCCAACACAGCGTAATTTCATCTCATTGCAATTCAAAGCAGCCCAACTGGGGAATTTACTTACGGGCAGCCAGAATTAGGTACGTTAATCTACATATTGTAGTGTTGTGGTTCGTGGGCAGTGCTACGGTTACAAAGCTGATGATGCGCTGAGAGGTGGGATGTGAGCTGTGGACCACACTGCAGCACTGCTGAATATATGCCTCTACTTAAATAACTTAACTTTAATACTTTCACTTTCAGCTGAAATGGCGCTGCTGGATAGTGATCTGGCAGACAATGAGTAAACCCTGAGGGGCAACTACATTTTTTTAGGATTAGCAAACCCTTGTTCACAATAAATGTTTGATAACCTAACGTCTATACGGACCTTAAGAGTACGAGTAAGCTTGTTTAACAAAATCAGCTAGAAACAAAACTTAATGTTTTGTCAGTGATTTACATACAGTTTTTTTTCTTGAAGAATTATACCTTAAAAAGAAAGCTACTGAAGCGAGGAATGTTTATGAACCTTAGCCAATTTTCCAGGCCGACTGTACCTCGGTTAAAACAACATTACGACCTGTAATACATCAGGTTATTGGCAACCGTGAAATAGCATCGTGAACGCAGCCATTAAAGAATGCCGTCAAGTTGTCGTTTTATGTGATAAACTGTACTTCAGAAATTTGAGGGCACATTGAAAGGTTACAATCAGAACAAAATAGACGTTTTTCCTGTAAACAATATAATATCTTCCATTACTTCTTCCATTTTAGGTGCGTGAAATTTTGTTCTAATAATACAATGCCAGCACGGGGGGTAAAGTTTGTAGGAATCCGCTGGATGCAGGTGGCACAGGACCGGTCATCATAATATCAGCCGAAAGGCGTCCATTGCCGGACAAATGCCTCCCCCAAAGAGTGCTTAAGTGATCGGTCCGGCGCCACCCGCATCAAGCGGACCCCCGCGACCTTTACCAGGTCATCAGTCCACCTTGGAGATGATTTACCCTGGCTGCGTCTTCCGGTACGTGGTTGCCACTCGAGAACCTTGCTGCCTCAAATACCATCGGTTCTGCGTCAGTTATGTTAACATATTTTCATTTTTCTTTGTCTGTGTACATATTTTAGAACTCGACTGAACATAACTCTCAAAACGAGCTGGTGAAAATGAAACAACTGATTGTACAAAAGGACAAAGACTAATTAGTCGGCAGAGGAAATTGCTGGCAGTATTTTTTTTTCAGTGTACTAGGTACTATAGTTTCTTTTGCATCATTTTTGAACGATACCGCCTCGTTTGTGGGATTTGATGTCATTTGGCACAAATAAAAAATCGTCAACGCGAAATGTCCATTTTGAAAGTGGGCCAGAAGTAATACTTTCAAAAGTGAATTTGGTGAAATTGTTATTGAGGCACCAATACATTTTTATGACTCATTTTTCCTCGATTTTAAACTTCACGAATTAAATGTCACTACGGGCGGCATTTTTCGAACTTTCTTCAGGATAAGTGTTTTCGCGGCGCACCGGATACCGTACTGTTGGTCACATAGTGACATTAAATTTGACACGTGAGTTGAACCGTGTAATTATTAGATTTTTTCTCTCGTTCAAAATGAATCTAGCCTAAATACGTAACAAAGACTGCATGCATGCACGCATGTTGCACTTGACGGCGGGTGCGTAACGATGCCTATACAATTAATTGAATTAATATTAGTCGCAATAACGCTTATTTGATATAATTCTCGAGTCCTATAACAACACTTAATATTATTATATTTACATATAGATTAGATTATTTATTTCATGATAAAAAAATACATTACAGATTTTATGGTATAATTATCTTTTTATGTAATGATCATTTGATGTAATAACATTTAATATAACATACTTTAAGTCTAATGCATATTTCCTATACTGGACACATGATATAATGTTAATTTCTTCTAATGTACAGCTAGCATACTATTTTTTGGTAGACTCTAAGGCAAACCGGTGTAGGTACGACCACGAGCGAAGCGAGCAGGAGTGTTAGGAAAAACTGCGACCCTATACAGCGCAGGAGCCGAGCGAGAGAAGAGCGACTGGCGAAGCGCCAAAACCTAACACTTATTTACTTCCTAATTCTTATTATTAGGAGCCTATGGTGTCCCACTGCTGGGCAAAGCCTCCCCCCTCCGTTTCCAGGCATCCCGACCCCGAGCAGCCTCTGGCAAATCCTTTAAAAAGGAGTCCATCTCGTCCCGCCATCGCCGGCGAGGTCTGCCGCGTCTCCGTTTTGAGTTGTCGGGCTGCCATTCAGTGGCGGTCTTGGCCCACAGCTCACTTGGCATGCGGCAGACATGACCAGCCCAGTCCCACTTCAACTTAGGCGCCTTCCGAGCTATGTCCATTATTTGAGTCTTAGAGCGCAGCGTGGTGTTCTGGATACGGTCCATTAATTTTACACCTAATATGCTGCGCTCCATGGCCCGCTGACAAACCCCGAGTTTGGACTTCTCAGATAACGTCAAAGTCTGTGCACCGTAGGTGAGAGTCGGTTGTATGCACATGTCCATGACTTCCTAATACTTACATATTATGTATATAAGTACAATAAGCGTGTTATGTTTGCTTTTTTATATTTTATTCTTTTATATTATACTAAAATTAATATATTATATTACTTGATACTAATGTTTTATAATTTGTACATAACATGCGAAATATACCATATTATGGTTATTGTAAATAAGTGTTATACCAGACAATAACTATACAACATAACAAATAATTAGCGCATATCAACTAAAGTAATAATAAAAAACTAAACTAAACTAAACTTTAAATATCTGGCAATATATGACTATGCCATATTTAACATGTTCATGATATTAAACAGCGTGTTATTGTATTGAGAACAAAGCAATCACAACGGAAGTGGCGAGGCGACACGCTGGCAAAAGCAGGGTCTATCGCGGCTGAATAGACCACATAGGTCACTGCACAGGGGTCCCATTCCACAACGCGTTTACGTGCCGAGATTACCAGTCTCTTCATTCACGTAACGAGATTAGATTGGAGTTGTAATGATGCGCCTTTATTCTCCGTTTTTTAGAATGGAATTGTGGCATACAAGCCAGCTATCGATTGTAAGTGGAAAGTGTAGCTTATGGACGAGTACAACTCTAAAGCAGTCAAGCGGTCGGCCCCTTTGGCTGCGTTGAACAAGAGACCATTTGCAGATTACTCTCTCTCAACACAGTGCGTCCTCGGGAGCTCTGCCGACTTTAATCATTATAAGGAAGACAACAACACATACAGTTCACATATTATGCGCTGGTGCTTAGCGAAAGTCTGATACGGAAAACAATAACTAATACTATTCCAATCGATTCGACACAGTCGCGCGTGATTGAGCCCCATATTGAGCAATGGGCTCCTGTATCGTATCTAATAACGGCGTGGACCCGATATTCAAGGACGCCTTTATGATATTAATTTTCAAGTCGATGTTACTATGACATATACCTATTGTCGGTGTGGTTACTCGAGCAGCTTCAGTTAGCGACCACCTGACTACAAACAGAGATGGGCATTAATCGAGTATTTTTTAATCAACAAATCACAGATATGGAGATATACATAGATCACGCAAATGCATCTACTTCGCGTGTCCGAACTCGGTCTCCGAGTTGACCGTCCGAGTGACATTCCGCGCGGGTCTGTTGTGGTAGCCGGTTGTCCTTGAATATTAAGAAAATGCCTTATTGCAGAATCGATTTTGCGCGGACAACGGGGATATCACATCACTAATTCGCCCTTGTGACGTCACAGTAGGTAGAAAAAAGTGACATGGTCGGTTTTCATACAGATTTAAGTTATCTAGTGTATATCTATATCATAAATTTCACGATTAAATCTCGATTAAAAATTGGAACACAGCACGTTACAAAAATACAATATGTCTTGTATTGTACACTTGGAAATCATTCGAGTAGGTATGCTGTGTGATATAAACTTGTTCCAGTAACACAAGATGGTTTTTACAGTGCAGTACTCTAAGGGTCTCCTAGATAAGGGTTTACGGCTTAGATGAAGCCCAGGTAAAAAATTAGAAAGAGAAAGATGTATTAAAGGCCGAGAGCGCTTATTCATTCCTGATATCAATCGACAGAAAATTAATCTAATTAATCAATCGATTAAAGATTTAGTCGCTCGTATTTAATGGACGATTAATTTAATCGTGACTAAGTCGAAACACTTACGACTAAGATTAATCACTCCTCATTTTTTAATCGATAGTCGCGATTAAGTAGGTTAATCTTAATCGTTCCCCGTGTGGTATCGGGTTAGAATAGCACCACCCCGTTTCTTCCCGTGGGTGTCGTAAGAGTCGACTAAGGGAACAGGGTTGAAGTGTGTTGTTGGCGATGGGCTAGCAACCTATCACTGCGATGACACATTTTGTCGATCTTTTATACCCACATTTATGCTAACAGTGGCGCTGAACACAAGTTTCATGTGCTCTGCCTACCCCTTTTAGGGATAAAGGCGTGTATGTATGTATGTTGTTAATCGTTAGTCGATTTCATTTTGCCCATAACAATAAAATATAAGAATAAAAACAGAATTTTTATTCTTATTCAAATTGATTTGAATAAGAATAATTCTTGCGCCCGTTATTTAGAATAACATGAAGGTGAATAAATCATGCTACTTTTATTTTAAATAAGAATAAAATACGGACTAATTATTCCACAAATGGGGTTATTCTAACTAACATTTTATTTAAATAAAACGTTATTCAAATAAAGTTAATTTGTTGGTATCGTCACTAAAATTTTGTGAGTTGATTTACAGACAATGGATTTTATAATAAGTTTGGCTTTACTTGGTTTGTTTTGACGAGTTATATACAATACATTATACTTGGTGACGATGGTCTGATGATGGAGTCAGGAGGTGGATAGTGGAACTCCTCGATAGCTACTTGTATATCCTTCGAGTTTGGGCTCATTTGCTTTTTTTTTGGCGAGTTCTATACATTATACGTGGTGATGATGGTCTGATGATGGAGTGAGGAGGTGGATAGAGGAACTCCTCAACGGCTACTTGTATACCCCTCGAGTTTGGGCTCATTCGCTTTGTTTTGTCGAGTTCTATACATTATACTTGGTGATGATGGTTTGATGATGGAGTGAGGAGGTGGATAGAGGAACTCCTCAACGGCTACTTGTATACCCCTCGAGTTTGGGCTCATTCGCTTTGTTTTGTCGAGTTCTATACATTATACTTGGTGATGATGGTCTGATGATGGAGTGAGGAGGTGGATAGAGGAACTCCTCAACGGCTACTTGTATACCCCTCGAGTTTGGGCTCATTCGCTTTGTTTTGTCGAGTTCTATACATTATACTTGGTGATGATGGTCTGATGATGGAGTGAGGAGAAGGATAGAGGAACTCCTCAACGGCTACTTGTATACCCCTCGAGTTTGGGCTCATTTGGTTTGTTTTGGCGAGTTCTATACATTATATTTGGTGACGATGGTCTGATGATGGAGTCAGGAGGTGGATAGTGGAACTCCTCAATGGCTACTTGTATATCCTTCGAGTTTCGGCTCATTTGGTTTGTTTTGGCGAGTTCTATACATTATACTTGGTGATGATGGTCTGATGATGGAATGAGGAGGTGGATAGAGGAACTCCTCAATGGTTACTTGTATACCCCTCGAGTTTGGGCTCATTCGGTTTGTTTTGACGAGTTCTATGCATTATACTTGGTGATGATGGTCTGATCATGGAGTCAGGAGGTGGATAGTGGAACTCCTCAATGGTTACTTGTATACCCCTCGAGTTTGGGCTCATTTGGTTTGTTTTGGCGAGTTCTATACATTATACTTGATGATGATGGTCTGATGATGGAATGAGGAGGTGGATAGAGGAACTCCTCAATGGCTTCTTGTATACCCCTCGAGTTTGGGTTCATCCGTATTTATACTTAGGGCTCGCGGTCGTGTCCGTGTTTCGTGTACAAGTAGCCGTGCGCCCGTTTTCGTGTTACACAGCAACGGTTTTATGGCCCGTTCGGCACGTGAAATTCGGCTACGTGTAATTAAGTCACGTGTACCCGTGTAGATCCGTGTCACGGGTTCACGTACCTTAAGTACACGCGGATCCGGTCCGCCAGCGACGTTGAGTGAAGATAAGATGCAGTGTCTCTAAAGACGACGAATAAAAATATATCGTTAGTTCTTATTCGTAGCTCTTTATTCCGTTTCATTCTTTTATTTTTAAGAACATGGACTTTTAAATATTTAGTGAGTAGTAAATAAAAGGAAACCAACATTAAATATAATCAATAGGTAATACAGTAATTAAACGGGGGCTAAAATAACAGAAGTGTGTGTAGTGGTGACTAATGGATAATCACAACGAGTTAAGAATTCTAAACTGTCCCCTCCAGATTCGAAAAAAATATCCCGCTTATTTGTAGAACAAAATTGCGGTCACTTCTTTGAACTTCATGAACAAAACGGTGGTATACCAGGTAAAGCCGAAAGCTACTTATGAGTATTGTTTTTTTAATTACGTCGTTCGCAAACCTTTCCCATCGTTATCTGCAATTCTGCACGTGCAACTCCACTTATCTTCAAAAATACCACCCTGGTAGGTAAATTACAATGAATGACTCAATAATTTTTAAACCTTGAGCGAACTCAAATTATTGAATAAAATATTTATATAGAGATGCAAAATAAAATGTCACCAAGTCTGCGGCTTTTGTTTTTTACTTTCATAGAAGAATATTTTTAGGTTTAGTGTAATTAAACTCTATATAGCGACAAGACATTTAACGAAAAACTTTTTTTACCTTGTTAAGCAGTCGAACAAAAATATGTCACTATCTACTTTGTAATGTGCCGAAACCGATAAGAACTGCAGCTGTGTACTTTTTTGTTTGTTTAGTCCATGCACGTGTTGTTTGCCTGGATTTACCGTCATCATACGTACCGAAGATTCGCAGAAATTTGCTCTTTTGTTTCTTTAGTAGGATTGCCTTGCGTGTTAACATTTTGGCTATGTTATATCCTTAGATAGTAAACTTGTATATTCATTTTTTTAAATATCTAACCATTATAACTGAATCGACGAAAAAATATAATTTAAACAAAAAACCACATAGAAAAAACCCGTTCGTCCCGTACTAAGTAATAATTAATCATTCGTTAATAGTCCTTATTTGTTTTAATTTTAACTCCAACTGGCGTGGCGGCGGCCCGGGTGTATCGTTCCGACCGGTGCAGACGAACGCAGGTACGGGTTACGTATCTTGGCGTGTCACGTGAATCCGGACGCGAACGCAGGTACGGGCTACGTACCGGTCGTGTTCGTGAAATTCGTGATCTTAGTACCGCCGGGGTTAAGAACACGTAGGGTTCGGTCACGGTACGGGTCGGCGTGTATCACGGATATCCAGAGCCCTACATAATATTTATATTGAGGTATGGAAATTAATCTTATATTAGATATTTTTTTTTACTACACAGGTTTTTGCATAGATTTGCATACATTTTACTTTATAATCTCAATTTAAATTAGTTATCTGAAATAATTAATACAAATTTTAAATGCTTCAGAGATAGAATAATATTAAGTATTTATGCTGCGTCGACCTCAAATAAATAGTACACTATTAGTATAAGTTTTGTGAAAGTAAACCGAAGGACATCGCTGCGCCCATCTGCGAATATAGTGATAAGCGCAGGTAAAGCAAGGGTTATTGTTTTACCTGCCGTCATTTATTATCTCTTTTGCTCTCTGTAGGTGTGAAAGAGATAGCATAATTATGAGTAAAGTTATTTATACAAGATCATCGTCACCAAGTGTACTTGTATAGAACTCGTAAAAAAAAACATATAAACCTAAACTCAAGGGCTATACAAGAGCTATTGAGGAGTTCCACTATCCACCTTCTGACTCTGTCAAGACCAACAGACCAATCCTCATTCCTCACCAAGTATAATGCAAAGAACTCATCAAAACAAACCAAATGAGCCTAATCTCAAGGGCTATACAAGTAGCCATTAAGGAGTTCCATTAATCACCTCCTCACTCCATCATCAGACCATCATCACCAAGTATAATGCATGACCAAGACTTATTGAGCTTACTATGGACACGTCAAAACAAACCAAATGAGCCCAAACTCGAGGGTGATACAAGTAGCCATTGAGGAGTTCTACTAACCACCTCCTCACTCCATCATCAGACCATGATCACCAAGTATAATGCATAGAACTTGTCAAAACAAACCAAATGAGCCCAAACTCGAGGGCTATACAAGTAGCCATTGAGGAGTTCCACTATCCACCTCCTCACTCCATCATCAGACCATCATCACCAAGTATTATGCATAGAACTCGTCAAAACAAACCAAATGAGCCCAAACTCGAGGGCTATACAATTACCCATTGAGGAGTTCCACTATCCACCTCTTGACTCCATCATCAGACCATCGTCACCAAGTATAATGTATAGAACTCGACAAAACAAACCGAATGAGCCCAAACTCGAGGGATATACAAGTAGCCATTGAGGAGTTCCTCTATCCACCTCCTCATTCCATCATCAGACCATCATCACCAAGTTTAATGTATAGAACTAGACAAAACAAACCGAATGAGCCCAAACTCGAGGGGTATACAAGTAACCATTGAGGAGTTCCTCTATCCACCTCCTCACTCCATCATCAGACCATCATCACCAAGTATAATGTATAGAACTCGACAAAACAAACCAAATGAGTCCAAACTCGAAGGATATACAAGTAGCCATTGAGGAGTTCCACTATCCACCTCCTGACTCCATCATCAGACCATCGTCACCAAGTATAATGTATAGAACTCGACAAAGCAAAGCGAATGAGCCCAAACTCGAGGGGTATACAAGTAGCCATTGAGGAGTTCCACTATCCACCACCTCACTCCATCATCAGACCATCATCACCAAGCATAATGCATAGAACTCGTCAAAACAAACCAAATGAGCCCAATCTCGAGGGCTATACAAGTAGCCATTAAGGAGTTCCACGATCCACAGACATAAACAATAGGTATAAATTACACTACATTCAAGATTCTATACGTACTAGTGCCTCTATACCGATACCAAAATTACCAAATGCGTCGTGTTTATCCCCGAGTATCCGTCCGAATTACATTCATATATTATTCATGGTATATTAGTTAAAATAAAAAATCATGATTAGATTTATTTGAATAAGAATAAGTTAACTTTATTCAATTTTCTAACATAAGAATTATTCACGGCGAAATTATTTGAATAACTTTGACGGGAATAAAATCAACATGATTTTATTCATGCGTATTCTTATTCAAATAATGATTTTATTCTTGAGTGCACAACTCTGGTTGCTTACGGAACCCTAAACATCGGTTCTGGCGCTTCGCCGGCTGCTGCCGCGGCACGTTCGCTCCGCTCGCTCGGCTCGCGCGCGTAGGGTCGCAGTAAACCTGACACTCCTCCTCGCTTCGCTCTTCGTCGTACCTAACGGTGACTCTGGGACTCTATTTCCCTTTTGATAGCGAGTCGGGAATTATGCTATTGTAATATAATTATTTATTACTAGCAGCCTGGCCCGGCTTCGCACGGATTACCCGTTTTCCCGAAGGAATGAAGCATTTTCCCGCAGTTAAATGTAGCCTACGTCACTCAGGATGAGTGTAGCTTTCCAATGGTGAAAGAATTTTTGAAATCGGCACAGTATTTTTTGTTTTTATTCATTACAAACATACACACACACAAAAATACAAATCTTTCCGCTTTATAATAGTAGTATAGATTATGTAGTGTAGATGGTACATAAAATAATGCTAAACCAAAGTCGGCCAAAGTAAGGTTCTACGAGGGCTGTTTGATAAGTACCCGTGTTTAGGAAAAAAAAACTTTTTTTTGGATATGTATTTATTTATTTTTCTACGTAATCTCCATGTAGGTCTACACACTTTTGCCAACGGTATTCCAGTCTCAGTAAGCCGTTAAAAAAATATGATTTCTGAAACTCGTCAAAATAGGCCTCTGTAGCGGCAATGACGTCTTCGTTACACGCAAATCTTTTTCCGCCGAGCCATTTTTTCAGGTTTGGGAATAAAAAAAAGTCGCACGTAGCTAAATCTGGCGAGTAAGGCGGGTGCGGCAACAATTCATAACGTAATTCCTTTAATTTTGCTTTTACAAGTTTGCATGAATGAGCTGGTGCGTTGTCGTGGTGGAAGAGAACTTTTTTCTTTGTTAAATGGGGTCGTTTCTTCTTTAACGCGGAGTCAAATTTGCACAGTAAGTTGGCATAATAGTGCCCTGTTATTGTTTTACCTTTTTCCAGATAGTCTATGTGTATAATGCCTTGCGAATCCCAAAACACGGTCGCCATAACCTTTCCGGCCGATGGGACGGTTTTAGCTTTCTTTGGAGCAGGTTCACCTTGTAAAATCCACTGCTTTGACTGCTCTTTTGTTTCCGGAGTAAAGTTATGAATCCATGTTTCGTCCACCGTGACGAAACGACGCAGAAACTCCTTTGGATTATGTTTAAACCTCCCCAAACAGTACTCAGATGTAGTCACCCGGTTCAGTTTTTGTTCCTCAGTGAGCAAACGCGGCACCCATCTCGCAGATACTTTTTTCATACCCAATTTTTCTTCTATAATGTATTGTACTCGCTCGATGGAAACATTTACAATATCAACGATTTCTCTAAGTTTTATTCGGCGGTCGGCCAGTACGATATTTTGAATTTTTTTGACCATTTCTTCCGTAGTTACCTCAATAGGCCGGCCTGGACGATCCTCATCAAAGACGGATGTTCTGCCACGCTTGAATTCGTTAAACCAATATCTGATGGTAGTCATGGAAGGAGTACAGTCCTTATAAACCGCCTGCAACTTTACTTTTATCTCCTCACAAGTTTTTCCTTCTAAAAACATGAACCGAATTACTGACCGATACTGTTCTTTCTCCATACTTGCAACTACAATCGAATGCTTTCATTTGACAGTGATCTAATGAAAAAAAAAACAAAAGAGCGACGCCGTTTTTTTTCTTTTCAAGCCCATGAAGAATGCCTCAAAGCGGTGCTATACGTATTTTCAGCCAGTGACATACATAACTTTAAAAAACGGGTACTTATCAAACAGCCCTCGTACAAAACAATGTGCTGCAAAACCAACTATACCTTTATGCAAAATGACCATTCGAACGAAAGTGTTTCTGCGAAACATGTTATGCCAAGTGTATTTCTGACCAATATTATTCTGCCAGATGAGGGTAACTCCAATCAAAATGATGGCATTAGTCATTATGCGACTAGATGGACACACATATATATACAAATATACCGACAGGTAAGAATCTGGGCGACATCAGTAAGGTCTTAGTAAAGTACAAAATAACGGATACCGAATCCGCCCCGCCAAGTAAGGAAGTCTAAGGCGACAATATGGAATTACGCCGTCCAATACTAAAGGAGCTCCAAATTCTTTCAAAAGTCATATAAGTAAGGGCGGTTCGTTTGTTCTTTGTCGATTTATAGTTCTTCCATGACAGGATAAAAATAGCTCCTGGTTCTGTGCAGCTGATATCAAATCAAATCAAATCAATTATTTATTCTGCAAATAGGCCACAAGGGCACTTTTACATGTCAAACGGTAATTTACAATAAAATAATAATAATCTTACACAATAATAATTTCAAATTATATATAAAAGGTTAACAAACGAAATGTCACTAAGTTAATGTAAACAAAACAAAATTGCAAAATATGACCATTACATTCGATATAAGATCTGTATCAGCATTAACAGAAGTTAATGATATTAATTCAGTATTCTAGAGATGTATAAGGTCTCTGAGCGTCCAAATACAATTAATAATCGTAATAGTATTAATAATCGTAATAAATCGTAGAATCTTCAAAAATAAACTAAAATGGTGTCAAAAAAATGAAAAAACAAATTAAATTGGATATCTTAGCCGAGTCTAGGAAGAATAAGAACTTTACGAAATTTTGGAATGAAATTAAAAAGCACAGTTTCAAACCTCAGCTACCAGTAAGCGTGGACGGCGCCCAGCAACCGGCGCTTATAGCCGAAAATTTTAGTCATAGATTCAAAGTTTCACCAATACTTGTGCCCGAGTGTGTGCTCAGGGATGTGCGCCACGGCACCGTCAATGCTCAGCCACAGCACCCTGTTCGTTTCTCTGCTGAAGAAGTCGCGAAGGTAGTTAGAAGCATGAAGCGGGGCAAATCGCCAGGCCATGATGATCTTAGCCTTGAGCATATACTTTTCTCAGGTGACGTCATTTATGGGAAGCTATTTAATTTATTTTTTAGTTTGCGGTACTCTTATGTTCCTTCGGATATGATACGTACCATTGTCATCCCGATTGTCAAGAACCGAACTGGAGATTTGTCATCATCGGCTAACTACCGACCAATCTCTCTTGGAACTGTGGTGGGTAAGATATTTGAACGATTGTTGCAGCCCAGACTACTCAAGGCTCTCAGAATAGACGACGCGCAATTTGGTTTCCGTCCCGGTCTCTCGACCGATTCCGCGATCGTAAGTCTGAAACATGCAGTGGACCATTACGTGAGTAACAAGACATCGGTCTACGCTTGCTTTCTCGACCTTAGCCGTGCATTCGACCTTGTGAATTACTAGCTGACACATTTAATAGTTATTTTTCATCCATAGGTAAGGGTCATATTGTTATCATACCTGCCGCCGGGCGACTCGTCGCGCAGCAAATCGAAAATTCTATTTTTCTTACACCGGTAACCGTCCCCGAAATAACTAAAATAATAAGAAATTTAAAATACAAATTCAGTTGTGGAATTGATGAACTTCCGCCGTCTTTGTTCCGATACTGCGCTGACCAACTTGCATATCCGCTGTGTTTATTAGTAAATCAATCTTTTGATGAAGCATCATTTCCAGATCAGTTGAAAATAGCTGTTATAAAGCCTATTCACAAAAAGAACTCAATGTTAGATCCAAATAATTATCGCCCAATCGCTCTGTTACCAACAGCATCTAAAGTGTTCGAAAAAGTCATGTGTAACCGGATCTACACCTTCTGTGAAAAGTATAACATATTTAACGACTGCCAAAACGGATTCCGGAAGCATAGATCAACAGTCTTGGCAGTATACAAGTATGTACAAGAAATATTAGAAATTCTTAATTCGAAACAATATGCCATTGGCATACTTTTGGACATGACCAAAGCTTGCGAAAAGGTACAGTACGACATATTATTAAATAAAATATATGGGATAGGAATTCGCGGAAGTGCTTTCGGATGGCTTAAGTCCTACCTAAAAGATAGAAAGCAACTAGTTGAGATAGAACACATTAACTTTGCAACGGGAGAAATACAAAATGTAAAATCGAATTCTGAAACTATTAACGCTTCTATTCCGCAAGGGAGCGTTATTGGATGTTTGCTTTTCCTTATTTACATCAACGACCTCCCCAAAATCGTAAAAGATCCCTGTGTGTTATTTGCTGATGATTTGTCACTAATTACAGCTTGCGAAAACCCTGAAGACGTTAATGAGAAACTTACAATTAACTTAAATGTAATCAGTTCCTGGATGAGAGACCATAACCTCGAAATTCATTATAAAAAAACCAAAATAATTGCATTCTACCCATACCAGAAAGCGCCACTAGATATAGATTACACCTACGAAAATACTCGGCTAGAAGTCGTGCAAAGCTCTACACTATTGGGTTTACTCGTAGATATAGACAGCCACATAAATTGGAAATCCCACATAGAGAAAATTAGGAAAAAAATATCTCAATTCGTCTATGCGCTTCGGGAGGTTAAAATTACCACAAATTTGGAGACAGCCCTAACAACATACTACGCGTATGCATACGCCTGGCTAAATTACGGTATTATTTTGTGGGGTAACAGTACCAACGCTCCATTACTTTTTACTCTCCAGAAAAAGCTTGTTCGCATCTTAATAAACAAAACCCTTGACGAAATCGAAAGCCACAAACCTTATTTTTCTGAACTTGGACTGCTGACCCTTACATCTATATATATATTAGAAATGTGTAAGTTCGTTTGAAAGCATAAGGAATTCTATACAAAACGAGGGGACCTACCTTCTACACGATCGATCCGTAATAAGAATAGAATTATCCCACCACCTTGTAAACTTAAACTACTGTCATCAGGCCCCCTAGTAATGTCCATTAAAATATACAATAAACTCCCGAACTCTATAAAAGAAGAAGAAAATGATAATATATATATAAATAAAATTAAGCAACCGGTTCGGTTCTTGTTAATTAATTATAATCCAATAATATCTATAAATCCTTTGTTCTTGTAAGTATAATAATTTAATATTTAATATATATGACATAATAATAACTGGCAAATGACATTGTATTTAATTTTTTTGATATTTATTTCACTTCATATTTTAAGGATATCATTGATATTGTAAATAATGGTATATCGGTATTGTAAATAATAATAATAATATTGCAGTGCCCAACAGGGTTCACAAAGCTCTAGCTTATAAGTTTATTATCACCTGTACAACTACTTTGTGAAATTGCAATAAAATATTGAGTATTGAGTATTGAATTATGAAATTCTGTGGGGTACAATGGGGGGGAGTTCCTGAGGACTTGGTACGCGTTTTCGAGTCAGTACTCGAACCAGTGTACGGAAACCAATCCAACTGTGTAAGATGGGGCGACACGACATCTAATAGTTATAGATTAGAATGCGGGGTTCGCCAGGGTGGACTTACTTCTCCGGACCTCTTCAACCTTTACGTCAATGACTTGATGGGGAGGCTGAGGAGCACTGGAGTCGGTTGTCACGTGGGTGACGTCTGTACGAACAGTCTCAGCTACGCTGACGACATGGTGCTGCTCAGCCCCTCCATCAAGGGTCTGAGAAAGCTGGTTTCAGTTTGTGAGAATTATGTAAATTCTCATGGGCTGATTTACAACGTGGCTAAGACAGAACTGATGGTCTTCAGGGCTGGAGGGGGTCCGGATAACATACCTGAAGTCAAATTAAATGGAGAGAAGCTGCGTATTGTGCAGCGGTTCAAATATCTTGGCCATGACCATCCTCATGTCGGTGTGCCGCAACATTAGTTGTAACATGTTCAGACACTGGCTTTCTGTACATCGAAACGGAAACAAAAAATAGTATTTGTTTTACTTGTTTTAATTTTATTTTAGTTTTAAGCATTTCTAATATTAACTGTACTTGTTGCCTGAAAATAAAACTTTATTTATTTATTTTATTTAATAATTATTCTAATATTCTAAGAGATGTATACGGTCTCTAACTATACGGACGTATACGGACTCAATATATATCACAAGTACCCCGAAAATGTGTTCTAAAATAACTAAACTCTTTTCAACTCGGTGGGAAAAATGCCGCACTCAGAAATAAGGAACATTTTGTTACAATTCACATATCTTTAATCCTTATTGTAAACTTAGAAAAGTCACAATTGCACCCTGTCTCTGCTCCTTTTTGTCGTGCACCTTATCCATGACTTCTTTCCGAAGTTCGGTAGTCATCAATCTCTACCGGTGTCGGGGAGGCGACAAATTACCTTGACGCATTACCGCTCTTAAATATACTCTAGAGAATTATTGTACCGCGGCGCGGTTTTCGTGTGAATTTTTGAGTTATTCGTTCTTGAGAGTTCACTGGGTACTAACAGAGGCGGGATAGTCTCATTTTGGGATATTTTCTTGGGTATTTAATTTCTTCGGTTTACCACTATGCTTCAATGACAATTTATTACTAAACAATTGAATATCACGGTTACCAAAGATTTACTTGGCTAGGCTACAACATTTTGTATATCTGATAAGTACAGTCAGTAGCTGAAGTTTTTACTCGGGCGAAGCACACTTTAACGTCTTAATAATAAAGGCTTGTGCAGTTTATATTAACCACCTTTGTACGCATAGCTACTACTACTGCTTACTGTACTGTTATGTTATGACCTATTCGGCTATACCGCTACCGTATCGTTACTTACTTCAGAAAAATACTTATCTGACGTGTTGCTCTCCGATGTTCTCTGACGCTCACTACAGGAGCCACACGTCAGAGGGCTCATAACTAACTACGACTTTTTGAAGCGTTGAAAACGCGATACAGTTTCTATACAGGTGATTTTCAACGAACGAAAAAACCAATGAATGCGAGCTCCTTACAAATTTCTATCCAAAACGTGCCTAAAACCCGGTATGGCTGCCTGGCATCGTTTAGACACCCCAAGCCCATCCCCGCATAATTGATTTATATTTATTTATTTGCTTAGTATAATATTGGCAATATAAATTATATAATATAATAAATAAAATATAATAATAATGAAATATGAAATAAAATATAATAATAATGGCAATGGCATCCATTCTGTGCGGCCATTTTAGTCCAGGCAATGAACTGACAACTTGTATGGAAAAAATTATGTCAATTTTGGAAATAATTTATAATAGCTTATTTTTTATGTGTAACGGATATATTTGCAATTAAATAGTTACCCAGCGACAAAATCCGACAAAATTTCAGACATCGAAAAAATTATAAGTTAACTGGCTTCTGAAAAGTCAGTAATAATATTAATAAATGTTTTTGTCTTTATTTTGGTTCATTTACATTTGCTCTATACTCGTAATATTCAAGATAAATCGTACAAAAAAAGATAATGCATGCTTCATTTAAATCTACATAATTACTTCCGGGTGGAAAGTTTGTCGGATTCTTGACTAAATTAGAATAACATTTTCAAATGAAATCAACAAAAAAAACGCTATTATAAATTAATGTTTTTCAAAACCGTATTTTGCCTGGAGTATTTTGCAGCGCTCCTTAGACTTCTATGGATTTTTCGTTCGCTGGTTATTGTAACAAGTAATCTATGGCAATTGTCGCGCGACAGTCGCACGTTTGTCTTCGTATTGCTGCAAAAAGTCACTGTGTGTTTTTCTTCTTCGTTTTCTATATCTATCTGGGGTCGGCTCTCCAAATCCTTAGTCTTCAGAGTGATCGTTTCTGGGTCATCTTTGAGGGCCCGGTCACATGTCTACGGCACGGCCCTTCGCCGTGAAACACGGCGTAAAAACCTACAGCGCAACGTGGGTTTTTACACCGTGCGCCATGCCGTTTCACGGCGTCGGCGCCGTGTCGCGGACATGTGGCCGGGCCCTTAGTGTCCGTGTTGGACTCACAAAGGGTGAGTTGCACCAAACTGTCTGTACGATTGTAAGCGTTGTTTGATAAAATCTAAATGCATGTTTACAAATTTCTATGAAATTGTGGTAACACCGTTGAGTAAGACATATGTTATCTGTGGTCAGTGTGAGGCTCTTTGTGTAAAAGGTATTTTGGATTTTGAATAAAATAAATGATTAAGAATCGTGGTGTTATTTAATAAATATAACATTACTACATTGGCGACGAGACTAGTGAAAACACGGGTGCAGTACAAACAGTCGAGGAGTCTGTTGACTACACATTACGTGCATTGTGCATTGCATTTGACAATGCAAATTTGAGGTTATGGATGAAAAAATTTCACAACTAATTCTAGAAGGGAAAACTGGATGGATTAATGAGAAGAGCAAAGAGCAATTAGTGGCAATAAGTACAAGTTTGGAAATACAATTGCCGCATCAGTGCACTTTGGACGAAATAAGAGTATTTCTCCGTAATCACATCCAAGCAAATCGTGTCAGTAAGCCGAAACAAACTAACATGGCGGGTCTAGCCACGTTAGACAATTTCTCGGGAGGCAATTTTAACAGTTATCTGCAACAATTTGACTGCTACATACTGATAAATAACATTCCAGAGGACAAAAAACTTCCACTTTTAATTACAAAATTAAATCCACCAACATACGAAAAATTAACACATTTGTGTGCGCCTAAAACTCCAGTGTCACTCACGTACACCGAGGTACTAGCCAAGTTGCAAGATTACTTTCATCCCAAGAAAAATATCAGTATTTTAAGAGCTCAGTTCAAAGATAGGAAGCAACAGACCGGAGAATCTATTAAAGAATATTTGTTAACGCTGAGAGGCTTGGGAAAGGACTGTGGTTTCACTAACCTAGAGGAAGAACTTAAGGAACGGCTTCTTAATGGAGTGATTAATGAGACAATCCGTTATGAACTACTAAAAGTGGGAGATACTTCTTTTGAAAATGTTCAGAAGACAGCGGAAACAGCAGAGATGGCATTTCAAGTATGTAAACAAAGGGGAAACCCGGTTGAGGTGTTTAAAGTGCAGAAGCAGGAAATGCATCCAGCTAGAAGCAATAACAAGTGTTTTTGTTGTGGAAAAATGGGCCATAGAAGAGACCAGTGTATATTGAAGAATAAGTTTTGCAGCGAATGCGGGGCGCAGGGACATATTTTCAAGACTTGTCTTAAGAGATTTGGACAACTTCGTACAGTAAAACATGTGCAAGAGGAGGGTGAACAAAACATAGTTCAAGAAAGGAAGAAGATGGACCTGAAAGAACAAAATGTGCAGGAGGAACCTCACAGTGTTTTAAACTTGCAAACAAACAATAATAAGGTGCAACCTCTGTATTTAGATGCGAGTATTAATGACCAACTATTGAAATTTGAGATGGACACAGGTTCAGATGTAACTGTGATCACAGTATCAGATTGGAGCAAATATTTACCCACTTGTGATTTACATCCAACTAGTGTCAAAATGATAAGTTTCAATCAGTCTATCTCTGAACCTTGTGGTGTAATAAAAGATTTGACAGTATGTTTTGGATCAATTGAATGTAAAGGAATGAAAATCTATGTAATGCCTGATAGTTATCCACGTATTATAGGCAAAGACTTATTATTTCACTTGAAACTTTGGCTTCCAAAAATTGAGCAACAAGTAAATAGTGTCAAATTAACAGAGTGTTATGTAAAACAGATGGTCGAGGACTTTCCTGTCATATTCGAACCAGGTTGGGGAAAACGTAAGGGAGCTGAAATTGCACTACAACTGAAGCCTGATAGTAAACCAAAATTCTTACCAGCACGGAATGTCCCATACGCTTTAAAATCAAAAGTTGATGATGAAATAGCCAGGTTACTAAAAGCCGGACGTATTGAGCCAGTACAGTACAGCGATTGGGGCACTCCGGTGGTACCAGTTTTAAAAAAGGATGGCTCAGTCAGGTTGTGTGGCGATTATAAAACTACATTGAATCAAAGCCTAGAAATTGATCACTTCCCGCTACCAACTGTTAATGACATTTTTTTAAAATTTCAAGGAAACTCCTTCTTCTGTGAGCTGGATCTAAAGGAGGCCTACCTACAAGCACCTTTGAGCCGTGAGTCGCAGGAGCTAACCACAGTGGTGACAGAAAAAGGTATTTTTAAATATTTATTCCTCCCATACGGAGTCAGTACGGGCCCATGCAGGGTCATTCCAGCGACTCATGTCACAACGCTTGTCAGGTATTGAGGGGGTCATCGCTTATATTGATAATGTGTACATTTGTGGACGGACATTGGAGGAAACGTACCATAGGTTAAGGATGGTCCTGGAAAGATTTACACAATGGGAACTAAAACTTAAAATAAATAAGTGTAAATTTTTTGTTACTGAGCTTGTTGTGTTTGGATATTGTGTTAGTAAGGATGGTATTAGGGTGGTTGAAGAAAACATAAAGCCATTTTTAAATGCTCCCAGACCAGAAAATATTAAAATGTTAAGGTCATTCCTCGGTAAAAATAGTAATATGAACCCGGCTGATTATCTGTCGCGATATGCGACTGAACTAAATTCCGATTCTGATGATAAGTTCGAGGATAGCCTTTTGTTGGAAGATTGCGAGTATAGTACATTAAACTACATATCCTTGTCAAACTTTGAAAACTTAAGCTGGAAATCAATTCAAACCGAAACTAAGAAAAATGTTACCTTAGCAACAGTCATGAGATATAGTGTGGATGGGTGGCCAGACAAAGGTAATTTAAAAGATGAGCTGATACCATATTATAACAGGAAAGATGAATTAACAATTGATCAGGATTGCTTATTATGGGGACAAAGGGTGGTGATTCCAGACACCTTACAAAATGTAGTCTTAAATGAGTTGCATTTGAGCCATTTCGGGACAAATTACATGAAACAAGTAGCCCGGTCCTACTTTTGGTGGCCAGCCATTGATATTAGCATCACCAATGTTACAAAATCTTGTTTAATTTGTCTGCAGAACCGGAACGATCCGGAAAAAGTACCGTTAACAACTTGGCCACAGGCACATACAGTATGGCAAAGGCTTCATGCAGATTTTTTGGGCCCATTTTATGGAAAAATGTTCCTTGTTGTGGTTGATAGTTACTCTAAATGGGTAGAAGCCTTCGCCATGCCAAATATAACGGCTACCAAAACAATAAATGTGTTCAAAAGTTTGTATGTAAGGATTGGGTATCCCACCCAGTTGGTAACGGACAATGACCCTACCTGGACCAGTAAGGAATTTAGTGATTTTTGCGAACTAACCGGAGTACGACAGAGCTTCTCTCCACCGTACCATCCGGCTACTAATGGATCGGCAGAGCGGTTTGTCTAAACATTTAAAAACCATGTTACTAAAATTGTTGAAAGTGGTAAAACGTTAGATTATGCGGTCAACCTGTTTTTATTTGATTACAGAAATAGTGTAAATAAGACTACTGGCGTTAGTCCATCCAAGCTAGTTTTCGGAAGGGAATTAAGAACTAGGTTTTCGTTAATGAGACCCAGACATGTAGGTGATAATTTAATTAAATACCGGGAGACAATGGAATGCAATAGCACGGGGAACAGAACTATAAATTTTTGCGTGGGGGAAAAGGTCATGATACGTGATTACAGAAAAAACCAAAAGAAATGGACTCTAGGAAAAGTAGTGGATGTATTAACGCCAGGGGTTAGTTATTTAGTTGAATTAGATGGTAGCGTCACTAAGAGACACGCCAACCAATTGATAAAGTGTTCCCAGTTGTTATGAGGGAAACGAAACCTTTGTTTCGCATAGTCTTAAGGGGGGAAGAGTGTGGTAACACCGTTGAGTAAGACATATGTTATCTGTGGGCAGTCAGTGTGAGGCTCTTTGTGTAAAAGGTATTTTGGATTTTGAATAAAATAAATGATTAAGAATCGTGGTGTTATTTAATAAATATAACATTACTACAGAAATCACAGATGTATGAGCCGTATTTAACGTTGATCGGTCTGTAATGGTAAACTAGTGCAACCAGCCCGTAATGCCATTATACACCTAGCAATTTGTCAAAACAACCTAGAGACGCAGCTATAAGATGGAAAGAGACAACAATCATTCAATTCATTCACTTTCAAAGCGGTTGTTGTGACTAATTAATAGGTGTATAGAACGCTTATGTCTCCAGAGTGATCGTTTCTGGGTCGTTTTTGGGTCCGTGTTGGACTCATAAAGTCACCGTATGTAACCGGTCCGGCCTGAATCACTCTGGCGCGGCCTGCGGTGGCGGTCATAAATGTAACAGCTAATAGTCACTTTTTTGTGTTTAATCCATGGACCTACACTACTCAGGACAGGCTATACGTGATGCTCCAACGAGGGACGGAAAGGCTCCTGCTCCTATGCAGCTAAATTAAGAACTGGTCTTGAAATGGCTGATGACTTGCCATAAACAACCTACTTTATTTGAACGGATAATGGTTTATGTACCACAACTTCATAGTAAATTAGTTGTGGCAAATAAACAAAAGTGAAACTATGACAAAGACAATGAATTCTTTCTTCTTATTATATTCCCTTTCTGTCACACTTATCGAGATTTGTATGCTACCAGCTCGCTCGCACGTGGTATTATTATTACCATAGCTTGTCCCGAGTATTATAGGTTCATGCTTTAATCGCTTAGTTTGTGATCTGACATAAGGGCAGCGGTTCACAGCCGGGGCAGTTAGGCGGCGTGTACACGACGCAGGACTCCTCGCCGCGGCACGGGTGCTGTCGGCACACGTCGAACAACGACATGCACGATCTGTAAGCTGAACATTCAAATATTTGAACAAGAAAACAAGTCGCTTTTCCTGTAGCCAATAGTTAGAATCTGATCAGTCAGTCGTGTCACACAAAAAAGCAGCAAATAAAAAATAACGCGTGCTGGTAACACAAAATGCTTCTCGCGCCCTAATACGTACGTACGTTTTATAACAACCGAAAGCGTTTCAGAGTAATATGCTTTCAAATCAGACTTCTATGGCATAAAACTTTTATACTCGTACTTATTGCTGACCGCGCACGTTCGTGAAATGCTAGAAAAATTGTTCAAGTAGTTGTCGGTTTAAAGTTCAAGTGTAAAACTTGCGGTTAAAATAGTTCAAACTTGGCAAGTGGCAGTTCGAGGGTCGAGAACTGGACATTTTATACGACAACATTATCGAAGGGACTCTTTACCAACTTGTGAAGTTGAAAAATTTGTATTCTCTGCTTTTAACAAGCAAACGAACAAGAACTCTAGAAATATCTATAAGTTAATCTAAAGGGGGTAAGCCATTTGCGAGCCGGCGACCCAACGGTACAAATTGTTAGCTCATTGGCTCGCCAACTCTCATAGCGACCCATTGGCGAGCAAAACAGTCTAGTCTAATCGCCAGCGCAGTCATGTTAAGCATGCACAAAGAGCCAGCGAGCTAATCCGACGGTTTTTAAGATCGCGGAATTTTAAGTTCTCCATCGGCGGTTTAGACATTTGACTAACGGGCTCATTGGCGTACCGGCGGTTTTGATCGCAAATGGATCACCCCTTAAGGGCAGGTACCTAAACGTTTGATACCAAAAAATCCAATAGTGGACACATCTATAGTAATGAACTGTTAGCTGTATTTCCGAACGCGCCTAATGAATATGGGCGTGATGGCAACACGGCTGCTCGCGTGTCTACGCTAATGTCTACGGGTCGGTGGCCTGTGAATTTAATGTGAAATATGCCATTATCTATAGGATAAATTTATTAATAATTTGCTACAAACAATACAATAAATATAATAATATGTTATAAGTTAGCTATACCTAGATATGCTGTGCCCTTACGGGGTCTATGTGAGACATGGCATATTATATGTGACATCTATACTGTACCATGGTTGCAAAAAAGAATTATGAATTATCTAGAAAACCAGAGCTTTTTTTGTTAAAAGAAATTAGATTGAAAGTGTCAAGTCAAGTACAAGTACCTTAAATTAGGCATTGTTTTCACAAGCGTCAAGCTAATTTGTTAGAACGAGTGCGCAATACTCATTGACATCAAATTAGAAGAGTAATTTATGTGTCAGATTATCTTCCAATAGTTGTCAATTGTCGGTACGTTGTCCTTTTTACATTTTTTGCAAAACACATAACAAAACAGATAACATGAATTACATACATAGATTGTAGAAAATAAATCAGGGGTTCTGGTTAAGAATCCATCCCATTTAAAACATGTATTGTAACGATCCACCCTATCTACCAGATAAAACATCCCAAAACAACTCAAATATAATTCTAAAATGTAGAAATGGCCAAATTGATTCGTCTAGGCAGAAGCCAATATCGTTGTGAACCGTAAAACCCAAAATCTTTAATGTGATTTCTTGTCGGGCTAATGAACTCCTCGTCTACTCAATAATCAAATCCTATTTAGACTAAGATCTTCCTAACCTCTCTACTACCAAGTCCCACTTGTTGCAAACATGAAATTAATAAAATACCTATTTATATTTTTGTTTATAAACTCCCCTACCGCCTTTTACACGCTCGGTTAAACAAGGACGTAGCTTTCAGATTTCATACAAACAAGATTATTTAGTTTTCTCTATAATTGGCTAATAACTTTCCCTAGGTACTTGATTTTATAACAAAAGTACTAATAACATGTACTTAGTGAAGTAAAATTAACCTTTTACACTCACTGGCTATGCCTTGCGTGGATGGGGTAAGACCGTCCTAATCCATTTACCTTCCTAGCTTTCCTAGAGTTTAAGTCTCAGAGAATGAAATTACTAGCGTTTCTAACCTAAAGGACTGAATAAGAAACGCAGAAACAAAGTAGACTTTCTTTAGTCTTTGCTTATAAAATATTACCTGCGTTCGATAAACCTTTATTAGGCAATAATAGAAGTACTTACCGAACCTATTGAAGTCAAACACGAATTCCGAAGGTATACGCGAATTGAAATAGCTAGTAGTACGGCCGATTTTATTCTACGGTTTTGTCGGCGTGATTGATTCATACCCTCGCCAGATTACAGTTTTCTAGTAGTCAGGGTTACTGAGCTAAGCCGAAGACGGACAGACGAACAGACGGACGGATATGGCGATATGGCGTTCCTTGTTGACTAGGGAACCCTAAAAAGTCGTGGGTTCAAGCCTCGGTTACGCTACAAATCAGTGTGTGTCCAAAAATGCATGAATTTAAACTCATTCAACATACAGCCAATTATCCGTAGAAGGCATCCTTTAACTCAATATTTGATTTCAGAGAATTTTATGTTCATAATTATTATGTTATGAACATAATTAAATGCATTTAAAGGTCAAACAGTATTTACTTAAGGAAGTGCCCTTTTCCTCCGCCCACACTAATGAAACATTTTTGCACGCACGGCGACCAAAATATACTTCAAGAGAGCCATAAAGTTTATCACTTCCTTGTCGCTTCCCCGTCTTCTCTTAAACTCCAATTTGTCTCCAACCGTCCGATAATCGTATTACGTAGTCCCTTTATTTTACTGCCGGCAATAAGTCATTTCACGTAGCCCTGAGCAGTTGGTTTTAATTCTCGCAATTAAATATTTCCTCAAAACGTTTTGAAATTTTTGTACATTCGTTCTGAAAGATTTAGGAGATTAATTGCACGTAATGCCAGCGTGAGCGAATTTTTAGACAACTTTCCGAAACTCGTATCGTTTTTGACTGTTTGTCCAAAAAGTACTGTAGATGAAGCTGATAAGATTTAAATTAGCATGTAGTTAAGAGTTTGATGCGAGGCCGAGGTTGAGATGATTGTATGTACTTATGTAGGTTGGGTGGCTTGTTTTCTAAAGTGGAATGCTAAGCGTGTGATTTGGGGGATGGTTCCTCGGATGGAGAATTAATTGAGGATTAAGGGAGATATGTAAATTTAGCATTTTTGTTACACGAGCAGCGTTTCCAGCTATTTCTGAATCCAACAGACTTCTAAAGGAAGGAAATCTGGATTGTAGTAAATTGCATGAAAACGTGTACACTTTCTATCGAATCTTCATACAAACTGACCCGCTTTTATTGAGTGTCTTCCGGTTGTCCCGGTTGCACTTTAAAGGAGCCGCTTTGGCACCAACAAGTACCTAATAATCGTAAGAGATAATTCTAAGTGTCAAACCAAATTCATCTTCATGTAGATAAAAAAAGCTTTGGACTGAGTGTACTAATATACAAATAGGTTGTTCATTTCAGGTTATTTAATTTGAACATGAATTATGTAAATTCCGAACAAGGTTAAAATTGAAAAATTTATCGCCAGGACTGGCATTTGAACTAACTGCTCCTTAAACTAAGCCGCAATTAGAAGTACAGCCCACGGTAGCTTAGTTGGTTCATAGCAATGCACAGCACGCAGAAGTCGTGGGTTGAAATCCCACTAGTGGCGATTAATTATTAAATTTTTCACATAAATAGAAATTTAAAATTTCGCTAGCAGACGCTTCAGTTTGGTGAAGTTTACTGTTACTAATTATGTATGTAAGTATATAAATAAATATAGTTACGTATCCTCCTCATAATTTATGAATTTATATAATATTATGTATTTGTGTCATTTATCTGTTTGTCGTGTTATTGTAAGTATGGATTTCGTGTAACCCTGCTATGACATTGAAATTGAATAATTGCTCGATGATCTTTTTGTATTCTTATTGTAGACATTTTTTCTTCCACAAGGCGAAAACGAGACATCGACTGAAGTTTTTTTTTAATTTGCCTTTAGGGTAAAAAGTAAGTTGTATGACAGTTTTCCTTGGAACTACTCACTATCGAGGCATTCACCCCTGACACAGCACCCACCGCAGCACTGTTCGTGATCAGCGCACTGAAAGGTAAATTATACATTGAACACTTTACATAATAGGTACTAGCGATCTAAGCGTGATTGTGTCGAACGTTTATGAATATTATTACTGTAAGCCAGTAGAATATCAAACTCCGCGGTAAAAATTGCAACAAAATCTACACAAGGCACTTGTCCCACCGCCGGCGAGTAGCGAGTACTCTCATAGTAATTCTTACTCGCGCGAGTAAAAGCGAGAGTACTCGCTACTCGCCGGTGGTGGGACAAGTGCCTCAAAGGTGGGAACCTTTCCATTCCTCCTGTCTATTTCGTGTGATAGTATGGTCCCTGTATTCACGTATGGGCCACTCTTATGAAGTAAATGTGTAAACTATCACTTTATTAGTCCGTTACTAAAAGTATCCGTTTGATTAACCTCACGTTGTAACGAAAAGGTCTTACCCGTTTCCCGCCAACTTTGCAATCCTGAGTAACCACTGCCACGATCAAAAAAAGGAAAACTAAACAACGCATGGCAACATCGAACGATCGATAGATTTCAACTGTACCGAACATATGCAAATATCAGAATAATTTAATATGATCTAAATAAAAAAAATAAAAAACAGGTAATTTTCCAATTCTTGTTTTTCAATTTCTCATTAGAATTCTCTTTGAAGTGACGAAAATAATATATATAAAGAACATTAAATAATATGTTAGTTCACATAACGCGTACAAGTTGCACTGGCCACGCAGTAACAGAAAAACGGAACGGCGTGCAAATTGCAGCGGTGATCGATGTCAGAACAAGTGACGCGCGCGCTGGCCTTGCGCATTGTGTTCGAGTGCATTACGTGTCATTGTAATTTTTTGTGAATAGATACTAGTACAACCCAATAAGGTCTAGTTTTCCCTCTGGGTTGGAATTTCTAGTGCGTAAAACTAAATTGCCTATGCCAAATCATGGGATTAGGCTGCAAAACGGACCGCAGCCGAGCGGTGCTCCTTTGGGGCACAACCGGGAATAACGCTAGGAGGATGACGAGATACTAGTTATATGGGTTTCCTGCTCTAGGGTATTACCATTGGGGGGTCAATTAGTAATTCTTTGGGAGTAACAGATTTGGTCTATAACGGAAGGATAGATAAGGGGCTATTTCAATGGAACTTCTCATTTGTCGCATCCAATTTCTGACAAATTGTGGCAATTTAGTGATACCATTTAGTAAAAATAATATTGCCATACCAAAGCACTGTTTCCATGGTCTAAATTGTGTTGATTGTGATGTGCATCCAATTTGTCAGTACAACTCGTTTGTCAGTTGGATCAGCAGCGCAACATGCCTCAACGATAGCAATTAGTCAGCTTCTGCTAGATTGGGGCTGACAAATCATGACATGTATTTATTATTAAGCCCATTAAAGACTGAATAGTTCACGGGGGTAGCGATATTGAAAAGTTTAGAACCGACTGAACTATTACGTCTAAAGTGAGGTCCTAAAGTCTCTGCCCCGGTACAGAGACATACATACATTCAAAACCAAATCCTAAGTACAAATGGCAGACTTAATGCATTCTCTACCAGTCAACCGTAGGGCCAAACAGACACTTGTTAAGGTGGGTGCAGTGAGAAAAAAAAACATGAAGAGCGTAATGATCAACTAATATCAGCAGAATAATAAAATAAAAAATATTTTGACAAACTTCGATATCGGAATGACACCGATATCAGATATGAAATGAAAAGTGATGTTCGGTCATTACGACAGCTGGAAACGTGGCTTTAATCGGTACTCTCAAAAACTAGCTATTTCGTTAATGTTATCGTGGTTAGTCTGTTCAATACGTAATAGCTCCCTGCAGCGAGAAATCTTGCAACTGAAACGCCTTCTATGTGTATGTAAATGAACGGTCATACAATATAATGGCGGCTAATAAATGTCCTCGTTATGGATCCGCTAGACAATACAACATTGCGGAATAACCTTAAATGGGTTTCGTTGAATTATCATCATTCTATCTCATTAAGAGGCTTGTTGAAATTTCTATACAGGAGGGAGTGATGCGAAGGGATGAAATTTTGGGACACGAAGAGTATTTAGGTATGAATTTGGAAGTTTTTATACACTCTTAAGAGAATAATAGATAAAAGAGAAGGTGGATTTTCATCCAAGAGCGATAGACTAAGTGAGAGATAAGACTAGCAACCACAGATATAGATATACACTAGATAACTTAAACACCTGAATCTGTATGAAAACCGACCGTGTCACTTTTTTCTACCTATTTTGACGTCACACGGGCGAATTAGTCATCTGAATTCCCCGTTGTCCGCGGAAAATCGATTCTGCAATAAGATATTTTCAGCCTTCGGAGTGCCAAAATCGGAGTCCTAATTCTGACACGTGAAGTATATGCATTTGCGTGATCTATGTTATGTACGCTTCCCCCCACACCTATGAGTTGAAGATTTATGTAACATGTACTCCAAAAATACGCAATAAGCAATCCATTTGCGTATTCATGACCATTATCCTCATATCAGCCGAAGAGTGCCAAAGTGATCAGTACTGCGACTCCCGCATCCAGACTGCCGCGACCTTTACCAGGTCATCAGTTCTCTTTCCTTCCTTAACATCCTCCTCTGCTAAGGGTGTAGGCACTAAATAAAATAATCAATAAATATGTATTTTCTTGAAAGAGGATTAAAAATGCAGTCAAATGGAGAAATAAACAACGCAAGAGGTTAAATTATTACAGAGTTATACGTGTCCAAAGTTTTAAGAGGGGGTATGCTCTGTCCCTTATCTGCAAAACGCACCTTTATATGAAACGATTGTTATTTACTATGTCGCTCGAAGATCGTGATGTCACGATCTGCAAACGTTTTCTCTCTCTCTAACAAGCAACAGTTTCGTAATTTTTTGAGATATTTAGATGAGATTTTCGTCATTAGGCATATTATTTTGTCTTCTTTCTTTTGAAGTAATCACAAATTCTACACCCCTATTTAAGTGGCAGTTGGCGGTTGGCTCTTTGTCCGTTTATTAATTTATTTATTCAGAAAACCAACAGCAGCGATACGAAGTATGTAAATTATGCTATGCTATAATACACAGTAGTATGGCCAATTACAGGTTTACCTAGATAACTTGATAATGTAAAGTTGACAGTTGAACGGGACAACCATATTATTATATGTGAAAGAGAAAGAAAAAGTATAAAAGACTTTTTATTGTACAACCAACTACCTTCATACTATACGCTGCAGTTTCGATGTTCGTTGACAGATTTTATTAGCTCGTGAATGCCCTGCTTTATTGAACGAGCGAGCGAACTGAACGATGTTCTCCGTTTCAGCTTGGTTTAAAATTCTTTCCTATGTCCGGATGTCCGGATGTCCCGCTGTCCAGCTGTTCTCCTCTACAAGTCGTATTTCTCAGCCTATTCTCGTGAAATTTTGTGATGGTGGTGGGATGCATGGTTCGATAATTGAGTAATATTTTTTCGTCGCATTATCGTTTTTTAAAAGAAATTACATGCTTGCGGTTTCTACTAGTCACAGTCCGCCACTAGTTCCAATTTGGTCGCATCCGGCCGTAGCAACATAAGTTCTACCGGGTCATTGTAAAACCGCCTTAGAGTAGTACTTTTTCTCAATGCGCAGCTGCAAAACCCATCAACAATCCGCATTGATCAAATAAATGTGATTCCGATTGTGATGCCGATCCCTCCACAAGTGGTTAAGATTGCCGCAGAGCTACCCTTTTATCCAAAGGGCATATCCTTAAGAATCGGTTCACGTAATGGAAAAATAGAATTGAAAATTTCGATATTGGATGATCATAAAACCGGTTAGGGTTAGCGTGAGATTGGGTTTGTTTATTTTTACTCTGCGAAGATTTTTTAGGGAGACTATGGGAATGTGTAGGGTTAAAAAAAACAATCTAGGCAGTAGCAGTATAGATGAGAAAACAAGATTAAATAACACATAATCAATTTAGACAGTAGACAGCCATATCGCGAAATAGAGATGATGTTGTGAGCGCAGCTATACATTCGCGCAACGCGTCATAACCAGTGAAAATAAATACTAATGGGTTCTTCACAATTACCTTTTAGCTACAGGTACTTAAAAACTAAACGGTTTCTGAAAAAAAAAAAGAAAAAAGACGATAAAATGAAAATTCGGAGAAACAATGCATTCGGTGAAACGCTTTTGTCGGTAAAATAAAAGATTTTTAGACCCATTTTTATTATATATGTAGTTGATTAATAGTGATATACGATTAGGTACACACACCGAAAACATCTGTGCAATCCATCTACAATATTTTCACTATCTACGTAAGTATTTCTATACAAAATTCGCGCACTTTTCTTTTGTCCTCAAGTGTACTTACCACATAAACAGCTAATTAAACAGATAATGCCTTTAGAATTAGAAGGTAAATAAATGTTTTTCATCACACTTGCTCGAAAAGGGCTTCATAATGCGCAGACATACAGAGCTGTAATGGCCTGTGTTATGCCCACGGGCGTAATGGTTTTTTTCTTAAATTGTATCTGTCACTCAGGCGGCAGTTACAAAGTAAAGAGGTTTTATATCAAATACGATGTCTGAAAACGTATTTATAAATAAATTTAAACTTAAAAACTACTTAAACATGTTTAACTGAATTATTTACAGATTTAATATGTAGTTATTTAGTGTCTATGTAAAATGTTTTTAAGTGTTTTCATATCGTGGCTGTATACCGAAGGGTGTTTGCCATACGCGCCTCACGTCAAATTCAACAAAATGGACGACTGACATGTTGCAGTTTTTATTATGATTTGTATTCATTTCATCTAAAATGTATATGTTTCCTCGCAAATGTGATGAAAAACATTGTGTATAACACGGGCGTAAGAATATTGCAAACTCGAGTCATCAAAAGCCCTCCGCCTTCGGCATCGGGCTTCTAATAGACTCTTGTTCGCAATATTTGACTTACGCCCCTCGTTAAACAATGTACTTTTCTGTTTTGGAAACCAACAAATGCTTACCACCAAGCTGTCTAATGCAATCGCGGGTCTGTACTCGACTATTGTAGCCACTTTACCGAAGTAGCATTTCTACTTCTGTAGAAACATTGTGTGTGAATTCTTTACCATCCATTTATTTGATTTAATTATTGCACAGAAGAATGTACTAATGTCTGTATAATATAACGGCGCGCGATGTATTATTTCGATTATTTGTATTGGAATTCAATTAATCGAGTAATCGTGAATAATGTTCAGAACTTAATTATTTCTTTAAGCGGGTAGTTGTCGAAATTGTTGACATGAAGTTGATTTATTTTAAGAGCGGGTAACCCCGAATGGAGTTGGAAGTGTCATGGCGGCGAGGGAGTCATTCGTTGAAAGCGCCCCGCCCGTGATGGTCGCTTGCAAACCCATTGGCTCTTTAATCGAGATTTACTATTGCAATCCTGTTATATTTTTGATGTTTGTGAATTTAATCAAATAGTATAGTGATTGATACCTCCATCCTTCCAATATATTGTGCGACTTTTATTTCGCGAATTCCTTCAAGTACACGCACACACGGTCCGTAATGTCGGATCCGCCTTCACACACGCCTGCTCGGCTTCCCCATCCCCCGATATATATATATGGCAAATGAACCTCATACTTCATGTAACCTCATATACTTAACCAACTACCATTCATAATATTAAACAAACTACAGGGAACAACGAATTGACAAACGCATCGTTCAAAAACGTCGAAAAATTCTTAAAAAACATAACGTAGATTGGCATAACACCAGCACTGAGAAAAAATCTTAGTAAATACGAAATATACTTACTAAATATTAAACTAATATCCTACTTGCTAATAAGCCTAATGAGGTAAGGATGAGATTCAGTAAATATAAAATAATGATTTAGTAAATAGCATAGGTTTATATTTAGACTAAATTAAAGTAAAAGAAAACGAGTGATTACGAAACGAATGAAAATTGCACGCTGGTTAAAACGTGTAGTGTGGATATTTTTTTACAGAAAACATACAATTCTAGTTAGTATGGGAAAAAACATTATATGTACAATATAACTCCATAATTACCTCGGCTTTTTGCAAACTTTAATAGTATTGATTTATGCAACTATTTTCAAAGGGTCCTAAAATGCGAGCGGCGTGGGTTGCAATAAAAGACGCCAGTTATGATGTCCTCCCAGACGTATCCGTCGACGCCGTCTGACTTAAACATCACTTATGAAAATATATTAAAGTTATAAACATACATATTAAACCCGGTTGAAAAAAATTTAATGCTGCGAGCCGGATTCGGAATTAATTTAGTATGGGGTGGCGCATTGTTACTGACGATTTCTCAATATAATTTGAGACGTTGGTGCCGTTAAGAAGCCTCCCTAAGGCGTTGTAGGAAGGAACTGATTGAAAGATTTGGTGGCCGAACCGGATTTTTCCGATAGCTCAGTTGGTTAGTAGCGACGGGCCATGAATGCCTGTGGTCGCCGGTTCAAATCCGGCTCGGAACATTAAATTTTTAAATTTTTCCTTTATTTAAAAATGTATAATTTCGTTAGCAGCGTAACTGCTTACTACAAAATTAAACCCGGTTGAGTTAAGTTTGCACCCCGTGCCTCTTATTTTCTATTCCGCTGAGATTGTACTGCTAGTTTTGTGACTTTTCCATTACAATACCGACTTGTGGAAAACAAAAGTCAAACGAGTATCGATAAAATTAGGGTTGGCTGTCACACAGTTAATGGACATGAAAGATAAATTCTGAACAAATGGAAGAATAATAGAAATTACGTAAGCGGACAATGGACCATTATGTGGGTGAAGAAAAATAAATTATGTCTAACAATGCGCGGTGACAGCCCTAGTATTTTTACCTGTTCAATGAAATGAAATCGAACGATATTTGTGTTTATGTCGTTCTTTATATATTATCATTTGTTAAAATACAATGTCACCTGTGAGTTCCTATAATTGGTTCTTTGTATCCACTGTCACTATTTATTGTGTGAACGAAGCTGTTGGTTCTCCTAATACATAAATAAATGAATCATTACAAATACTAAATTGTGAGACATAAACGCCAAACCAGCAGGTCGATCACGTCATGCACTGTATATACGTACGTTAGGTAGATCTTTTAAATGTCAATTTTTCTATGGGAAAATGACAGTTGGACTGTCCTAATGCGTGTTGGAAACGTTACGTGATACCCCTCTGATATACTATGTTTTTTTAGTGTTCGGGAATTTTTGGAATGACGTTTCCTTTTTCCGGGTCTCACTTCGGTTCCTTTCTTGCATTCCGATAGCATTTAAATATGTTTCGCGCTCGTTCTGCCAGATTAGCTCGAAGTGTGAGGGAAACAGCATATTTAAATTTAATTGGGATCGGAAGCAACAACTCAATATGGCTTGCGTTACGGGTACGACCATAATATATATTTAATAGATATAAATACTTCAATACATAAAAAACATCCAAGACTCGGAAACAAATATTAATTTATTTAAACTTTATTACACAAATATAAAAATCAAAGTACAATTGGCAGACTTAATGCATTAAGGCATTCCTTACCACTGCACCATTATATAGGCAAATATTGATGCTCATCACACAAATATTTGCCCGTACCGATACTCAAACCCAGGACCTTCAGCTTCGTAGGCAGCGTCACTACCCACTAGGCTAACAAGCCGTTCAAAAATTACATTAATCATCATCCTCCTAGCGTTATTCCCGGTTGTGCCCTTAAGGAGTGCGGGGTCCGCTTTGGTACCTAATCCCAAGATTGGCATTACATTTTTTTCAAAATATACATGAATAATCACTATAAATAAACTGCAAGTTGACCTTTACGAGTAAGGCTTTAGTTCACTCCGACGCACTCGTAAAACACTCCGACGTTATAAAGCAATAGCACCGTCATAGCTCATTGCCACTGCTACTTAATTACCATGTTAAACACTTATGGGGTTTGCTCCACTAGGAACCAGGGTACTCGACCCTTGCAAATATTGTTCGGAGCAAACAGATGCATCTCTGCTAACTTAGCTCTCATCGCGTTCACGTCTGACATACAGCAATGTCTTTAACTAGCAAGTAGGTATATCCGATATAAACGTGATCATCCTAGGCTGAAGTGTTTATTTTATTTTCATGTTATAAATTACTTCTTGTTCATAGCAATGCTGCATGACCAAGGCTTTCGATTTTGTTGATCATAAGATTTTACTAGCTAAACTCTACAGATATGGAATTCGTGGAAACGTACATAGCCTACTTGAATCTTACTTAACGGGTAGAAAGCAATTTACTCAACTAGACCGTATCTGTACCAAGACAAAGAAACAAATTACTTATACATCTGATCTTAGGGATACACATTTTGGCGTCCCACAGGGTAGCATCTTAGGCCCACTACTTTTTCTAATCTATATAAACGATTTTCCGCTGGCTATCGAAGAATCTATGGTTCTATTTGCTGACGATAGCACTGTAATATTCACAGGTGAAGACCTACACTACTACGAGGAAAAAGTCAATAGATCTGCAATCACTTATTGAATGGCTAAACAGGAACAATCTCCGCATAAATTTAGGAAAAACTTACATTATGCATTTTAAACAAAGAACTGATAGAATCACTAATTTAAACGTAACTTATAAGGACCATAGGATTAATGAAAAGGACATATCAAAATTTTTAGGTTTAAGCTTAGATAATAAATTGACCTGGAAAAATCAAATTGACACTTTATGTAAGAAACTAAATAAATATTCATATGCTCTGTGTCATCTTAGTAAAAAAGTTAACCAACCTGCAGTCTTGATATCTTATCATGCCTATGTCACATCTACACTAAGATACGGAATAATATTTTGGGGCAACTCTACAGATAGAGACCTAGTTTTCAAAGGTCAGAAGAAATGTATCAGATCCGTTTGCGGCCTAAACCCCTGCGAATCATGTAAACCCTATTTTATTAAATTAAATATCTTGACATTTCTATCACTCTATATTTTTGAAACAGCAATGTATGTTAAACACAACAGTAACCAGTTCTCGAGCTTTAATAGTGTTCGTATGCAGGGTAAGATAAACTATGGATCATACAAAACTGCCCTGCTTTCGAAAAGCATATTTGGAATGGCGCCTAGAATTTTTAACAAATTGCCAACAGCCATCTTAAAACTCCATGACCCTCATTTATTTAAAAAAACATTGTTTAAATTTCTAGCTGCCAAAGCATACTATTCCACTCAAGAATATTTAAATGACCCTAAAATAACATAAGCGAATGATAGTATAATCAACGATTTTATATTTAGTGTGGAAGTATGCGCTGCATGCTATTTTGTGGCTATTTGTATGCTTTAACAGGCAAGACATAGTGATACAATCCCAAAACTGAAACACCGATGTACCTACATACCTATGTTTAACAAATAAAATATTTTGTATTTGTATTTGTATGTTTCTTTCTCACGTTAGTACCTTCCAAAGAAAGACAAAGTAAAATAAACGACACCGTTTTTTGACGTCGCCGATTTTACTAACAAACGTCAAGTAACCTCAATGAACATTTGAACTGAAAATGTAAAGTCGGTGAGCCAATGAAGTTAGCTGCTGTTCAACAGTTGGTTACATATTTATTTATGAATATCAGTTTGCCAGTGTTAGTCCACCCACTTTTCCCATGAGCTACTAACTTAGTAGCTCATGGGAAAAGTGGGTGAGCGTAGGATATTTTATAAATTGATTTATATTTGGAGAACCAACAGCTACAGAAACACATTGATTACATAGATAAAATACAAAAAGCCAATTACAGGTTCCCACCGGTAGCATCAAACGCGCGTTGTACACTTAAATGCTAAGAAATACCATAAACCAGCACGTCTATCATGAGACAGCCGCGACATACTCTCGATTAATCTCGCACTATACCTCTTGTTCTAAGTGTTCTAATTAGAGAGAGACGGATAGTGCGAGAAAAATCGAGAGTATGTCGCGGCCGTCTCATGATAGATGTGCAGGGCATTTTTAAAAGACGTGTTTGTACAAGCGTGCTATTCAAGTGCAAGCCTCAAAGCCCCAAGCGGAGCATTCCGCAGGCGAGTCAAGGCCGAAGACAGTCCCGCCATCGGTCATTCATTACATTACGGCCAGTCCCCGAATGAGCAACTCATGTCGCGTTACTTACGACGGTGAGTTCGTAACAAAGTCAATTTAATAGCGCTGATGGGCCCGCTGTGGCTGTTATTGTTGCGGTTGTGTCACTGTTTAGCATATGCATATAGGCAGAGACGTCTCTAGCCCATGTAGTAGCACCCGTGTGCAAACATTACTCTAGCGCCCCCTAGTAAACGCGCGGTCAAAATGGAATGGTTACAAAATACGGCTCGGGGCCCCCAAGGATCGCTGCGCCCGTGTGCAACGCAGACCCTGCACCATAGGTAAAGACGCCTCTGCATATAGGTTAAGGATGTGACTTACGTCGCTATTGCACTACGATTATTTATTGTAACCACTACTCTTAAGAGCACGCATTGCATTTATAAAAACGCATTTTCAAACGGCATGTGACATGTAGCGGGTTACGTTTTTAAAATTAGGCTCTGGAACAAATCGCAAGTGTGCTCTTGTGAAGTTTGTATGCATGTAAGCATTTTATTGTACACAAAACAGGTAAAAACATAAACATGATTAAGGTACAAAGGCGAACTATTAAGGGATCTCTTCCAAGCACCTGAACATATTAATTAATGTAAATATAAAGCGTACACATACTATAACATTATATATATATATATCGCTAATATGCAATAAATAAATGAATACAGTATTCAACCCATTCACAAGTCGTTGGAAACTTCTTCTAAATTCAAATTACGCTTAAGTGATGCAACAGACTGCGACAAGGGCAACTCATTCCACAGCTTCACAGCGCGCACCGTAAAAGATGTTGAACATGTGCGCGTCTTATTAGATGGCACCGCAAGGGTAAGGTTAGCACTCGACCGCAAGCGATAACCACTGTCATTGGCCGTATAACTAAAACGCTCAGTAAGGTATGGACGATGCGCGATTAAACAGTACGTCGTAAAGTAACGACAGGATATGCACGTCTCTGCGCAGGCGAATCGGCAGCCACCGAAGCTGGGAACGGAGGTCGGAGACGTGATCATACTTGCGGAGACCAAATACATATCTGATGCATACATTTTGCAAGCGCTCCAGCTTACCAAGCAGCTCCTCTTTGAGATCAAGAAACGCAATGTCACCATAGTCGAGGAGAGGAAGCAAAAGACTCTGAGGAAGAGTCAACTTGGTACAAAGCGGAAGGATAAAAATAAAATCTGAAACCGCTTGCGTTTAAATCGCATTGCGTGCTAAGCTTTAGGTAATGTCGCTGACGGCTACAGTCTTTGTATTTACAAGCTTTTATACCTGCAGGTAAAATTTTACCAACTTTCCGAAGTACAATCAAGCTGAAGTTTTGGACATTTGTTACGTCCTAATATGTACTTGTTAATTAAGGAAAACAAACTAAGGAACAAACTAAGGAAAACATTATATGATCCAATATATATATTGTACAAGTAATACAAAGTTTTATTCAAGTGTTAGATAACCTTATTAGGGAATCACGAGGCGAAAGGATACCACAAAACTTTAAAATCTATCTCACAATGCCATATCTATCCATGAGCGACAACACTTTCGGCGAAATAGGCGCTTTTGCCTATGCTACAGATCGCCATACGATTAAATTAATATCCATAAAAGAAACCTTTTAAAAATTAGATATTTTAAGGTTAAATACAGAGATTAAGGTAGCGTAAACGGAGGGATACTGGGAGCCGTTTAGCACGAATTTGCATACAAAGTATCAGTAAAATTAGCCGCTTATATGTATGTATACACAGGACTGAGATCGTTTGGCGAGTCTGTTTGGGCTTTAAGGAGTCATAGTACACCGTGGCGAGCAAACACCAAGCCGAGCCCGGGTCGACGCCTTAGGACATGTGCACACCGCGTATTTAACCGCGGCGTCGACGCATTTGTGTCGATTTACACGTAGTGTGCATAGGCCCTTGAGGTAAAGAAAGGGTCGTTGGTTATTTAATCGTATGGCATTAAGTCAGTCGTATACAATAATAAAAATTTTAAATTTTGCATCCATAGGATTACGTCATTGTCGAGGGTGAACAAGTCCGCTGGATTACCGTCGTATTTACTGAACGGGCAGTTCTTGATAATGTGCTCAATGTCTTGCACCGCGGCCCCACAATCACACCTCGGAGACTCTATCACGTGAGCGTCCGCAGCCAGTTCTCAACCTGTTCAGCTGGCACCATTATTTTCTAGGCAGTGAGAAGCCGGGTGGTTTCACTGTAGGGTTGATTGTAACACCCATGCTTTTGGGAGAGGTGGTAATCGTTCTATGGTTCGTCACAATCAGCCATTATATGCGTACAATATTAGGATTCTATCAGCATGCCATTAAAATTTACTATTATAGATACAAAATTATAATTACAAATTAATGTCAAAATTAAGAATATGAATAATAATAAAAAAGAACAGAAAATAAAATATACAAAAGAAACATAATAAAGGCAGAAAAAGTAATAAAATGACAAATATAAAAAAAAATCGATAAAATAAATTAATAATGTCAGGAACGGTAGCATATTGGAAATGTAATTATTTATTATTGTTTTGAAAATGTTAATTAGCATTATCGTACTTAGGACTTATTTAGGCACCATTTAAGTTTTTTTTTAAATTGTATGTACTCTTGGGACTTTATATCTTTAGGCAGATGGTTGAAAATTATATGCACTTGCTTAGCTACTAATTCTTTTATTTTTTGACATTTTTAGTCGCCGGACGGCGTTCACGGGCGAATGTCAGGGTCCTCAGGGACAACGAGCACCGGCCAGCGCTCGTGCCGGATTCGTCACGGTGTGTAATCCTTAAGGCGCCGTAGGTTCATTGTCTTCTCTCCCTCTCACTGAGCATAAGCGTGAGCGAGATGGAAGTGCGTGCTCAGAAGCGCGGATATCATGTTTTTTAATTTTAATTTTTTGGCCGTTTAAATAAATAAAAATGTAAACACTTCCCTCAAACATGATGATGCCGATTTTTAGAAGCAATTTTAATATTTATAGCTTTTGTGCATAATTTGTTACGAATATTTTAAGTGTATTTTTGTGTGTTTTAGACCTATGTTCGTGATTTTTTTCTATCGAGCTAAATTTGCTTAATCATGTTTCGAAGCACTGATTTCCCTGCAGAAAAGCCTCAAGATTACTATTGGTATTTTTTTGAAACCATATTATTATAAACAGACGCATTATATTGTTTCAAAAACTCTGTTCGCTTTACTTCGCTGAACCTACGGCGCCTTAATTCTTAATGGTTCGTTATGTTTAGCCGGAGGAGGTGATTATAAAAGTGCCACGATCATTTTTGCTTTGAAAATGTTAGCTATTTTCACGATTTATTTCGGTTACGATTGTGGACGGGTATATTTTTTAAATATTTTCGCTGTAACAAATTTCGTTGTGGAGATAAATAATCTACGTATCTGACGTATCTGACGTAGGACTGGAAATGACTAGGACAATTTAAATATGAAAAATATGGCAACGGTTTTTGGAACACGAGGAAAAAATTAACTTTGCATTGCATGGAAGTCAGTATGGCCCGGACAAGCGATGAAAATGCTGTTAATTAAGTGAGATACCATGTTTTTTTTACCATACCTACGTGCCTTTGTAGCAAAATATTTCACTTGCAAATATTTTAGGTATTTTACATGAAATGTGGTACATTAGGGTGAGTATTCATCAGAGTTGCGCGAGGTAGAGGAGCGGTGTGCGAAATCCACCAACAGAAAAAGATTCGAGCTAGGCTAGCAATGCACCACCAGGTGGATTTGTTCCTCGCATATCATTCCGCTACCTCCCACAGCCCAGGGGATACTATTCCTTAGTTAGTGTAAGGTAATGCCCATCATCATCATTAACTTAAGAGCCGGGCTCTTGTCGGTGGAGTAATCGCCATTCTGTTCTTCACTCTGCTACTGAGCTGCTTTGTACAGTCGAGTTCTCCAATATCTACACGGACAACCTTTCAAAAATATCTATACAGAGACTTTATTGTTACAGACATAAGACACGTGTACATATTTTTGAAAGGTTGTCTGTATAGATATTGGAGAACTCGACTGTACAACATTAGATCTGCTACATTCTTACTCGATTCTGCTGTATTCTTAACTACATCGGTATATTTAAATACCCTTATCACGAAACAAATTATTTTTAATTATATGTTTTGTTTTCGTGTTATTTTTTAACGAGGAAGTTACCCCGATCATTTCATAATCGATACGATACAGAGAAAGAATATAATGGAACAGGGGCTACAGACGCCGATGGTTTATTTTTCCATTATATTCTTTCTCTGTATCATATCGATTACATCGGTATAAATGTGAATTTTAACAACAGCAACAACTTAACCCCCAATTACTTTGTAACAAACCTGTCAGTGTCACGTTAAAACAACGTGCTATAAGAGGACTGTTTTACCGCTGTTGTACTGAATTATTGTTTATGTAAACAATTAACCATTCCGCACGTCCCCGCGATGTATAATTGAAGATATTTTATGTTACAGAGGGCAGCGTTTTAGTCTGTGAGGTTTCGAAAGTCACTTTTACAACAATAAGGTAATTTGACCAGCGACCTGATGGCTTACCAATCGCACACCTGGATAGTGCATGTTCACTCTTTCGTCAAAAAGTGTTTCGTCAGCATCTGTCATTCCCATACAATTTATTATTTTCTATTGGCGTTAGCGCTTGTCGATTGCAACCTGGTCTACGGCCCCAGTTGATGACGTAATTTTTCGACTGTACGTTAAGACAAAATAACTGTTTTTTTGAAGTAAAAACTTCTTTAGCGGCGCTGAGCACTTTTTGGGATGGGGAAAAATTGTTAAATACGCGACAGATTTTTGTGACGTCAGATGTGAAGGTCACTTTTTGCTGCTAGCCGATTCGACTTCGTTCAAAACTGAACGCTATTTGTAAGAGTATAAAGCCGTTAAACACTTTTTGCAATAGCATATTCTGCAAATAAATTTGTAATAATACCAACGCGTCCTTCACCGTTTTGCTATTGAGAAAATTCGAATAGTTCGAATTTGGGCGTTATTCCTAAAGAGATAAAGCTTAGAAAAATATTTACCAACGGCAAAAACAAATTGATATTTTGGTCGCCACCGCCGTCTGCCGTTCTTGAAAATTTGAATAGTTCGAATTTAGACGTTATTCCTAAAGAGATAAATATTTAGCAATGGCAAAAACAAATCGGTATTGTGTTTGCCGCCGCCCGTCGGCGCGCCGACGGGCGAGCCGGCGGCCCCTCGCAACCAACGCGCCCGCGGGCCGTCCGCCTAAATAATTGATAATTGTTTATAAATTTGCGTCAAATTCATTTTTAGGGTGACACCGTAAGATGTCACGTGACCTGATCGAAAAACTGTTACAATGTTATTGAGTTTTCACTTCTGCCGGCACTCCCGGAGTGCAACCCGGTCTTTTTTTTTTAAATCCAAAACGTGACATTGAAATCGACCTGACGCGCGTACAATGCGTTACGTAATCGACAAGCTGTTGGACCTGGACAAAAAAAAACGTGAGCAGAGAAGTGAAGAGAACTCAGAGCATATACCTACGATTTTTTGTTCTCTGTGTGACCTCAGGCACACGCTGTTAAAATTAATTGGAAGCCGCTCGGGGCACCTTGTATTATATTATCTACTTTAGGACAAAAAATATCCCATTTGTCCAATAAGACCAATGGAATCGCGGCTCTGTTCGCTTTTATGACATCTTAGGGAGGATTGCAGCGACATCTAACCTCAAGGATTTAGGCTTCTCATTACAAAACTCATATCACATATACAGTAGCATTGTGTAATGTTGTAGTCACTCACTTGATTTCGGTTTTAATAAAAGGTAGCCTAATTTGCTTAAAAAAAAGACCGGGTTGCACTCCGGGAGTGCCGGTAGAAGTGAAAACTGACGGAGAGCACGCGCGCGTGCCCTCCGAGCGGCCGCGCTACACAGCTCCCCCCGCCCCCTGCCCCGGCCCGCCACCGCCACCAGCCCCTAACGTCTTACATCAAACAATTTTCCTCCCCGCCCCCAAGCCTCGTCCCGAATCTCTCTGAGAGAGACTCCAGATCCTACGGTCACGTGACCTCCTACGCATCTGACGTCACAAAAATCTGTCGCGAGTTTAACAATTTTTCCCCATCCTAAAAAGTGCTCAGCGCCGCTAAAGAAGTTTTCACTTCAAAAACAATACCAACTGTATTGTGCTTGACAACTACAGGTGCCACCATCTATTTGGGGGAGTGCGAAGTTGGAAGCTTGTTGCCAGAAGCAAGTATAATAAAGCGCCTGCTAGACGGTTGCCAACAAGCCTACGACGGCGCGAGCTTCGTCGGCTCGTCGTGAGTTTTCTGGTTAGGCGGTCGGCAGATCACGCTACACTCCTCATGGTGGGTAGCGCGCGCTCAACTACTATTAAGGGCGTCCGAAGGTCAAACGAAATTTTGGTGGATACAACTGTCCACACGGTCCACCCGGACCAAGATTACTTTGTCGGATGGGCTTGTTGGCGACCGTCAAGCAGGCGCTTAAGCAGAACTAAGTGCGTCACAGAAACTTTTCCGGCTGGAAAGACACCTGGGCGATCTAGTATTAAACCCGCTTCAGCTACTTCAATCAATCAATCAATCAAATCATTTATTTGCTGTAAAACATAGTTCAATGCATGCAAACACAATGTAGTCAATTAAATTAAATCAAAAAATAATAATAGGTCATAATACAATGGAAATAGGAAGCAAGAGTTGGAACAATAATTATACAATGTCATAGAGAGAAACAGTACCAAATAAAATAACATGTCATAAATAATATGTCATGTCAATCAAACAAAAATAATAAAATATGTTATGTCTCGTAAGGTTCGAATGAAAATTAATTATAATATATATTGTGTATATTAGTCATGTCGTGAAAAACCAGTAAAATTCAAATAATAAAGTTGTAATTCTTAATTAAACTTACTTGCGGCACGGGCCAACAACGAGTGCGTGTAATCGTGTTCCCGCATCCGACATTTGTCGCAGGCGTGCCTCTAACACTCTCCCAAAAAACCTCGCATCTTTAAACAATCCTCATAGCAGTGTACGACTTTTTGTAAGTCAGCGACTTACTTTCCCTGTTCTTAGTCAAAAAGTCGTATTTCCACACGATTTTCACAGTGATATACGACGTTTTGGAAAACAGAAACTCATTTCCTCCCAAGCTTTACGCGTACACGGGTGATGCTGTGGCTTTTCAAGGAACAATGTAATTATATAGGAAAACAAGGTCTGCACTTCTGTTTGATACGCACCAAAATACATGACTACTTATTTTAACACTAGCTTCCGCCCGCGACTTCGTCTGCGTGGACCAGGGATAAAAACTATTCTTTATTTTAATCCAGGCTTCAAACTATCTTCGTGCACAATTTCTTCCAAATCGGTTGAGCCGTTTATTATTAAATGGGCCTAGCGTTATTGAGTAATAAACATCCAAACTATAGTGTTTCAGCTCACTCTACAGAGCTGATGTTCGAGTTTGTGTTTTTCCTTCAGACGCCGTAGGTTCCTGGTCTTCTCTCCCTCTCACTGAGCATAAGCGTGAGCGAGATGGAAGTGCGTGCTCGGAAGCGCGGATATCATGTTTTTAAATTTTAATTTTTTGGCCGTTTAAATAAATAAAAATGTAAACACTGATTTCTCTCAAACATGATATTGCCGATTTTTAGAAGCAATTTTCATATTTATAGCTTTTGTGCATAATTTGTTACGAATATTTTAAGTGTATTTTTGTGTGTTTTAGACCTGCGGCGCTACCACGAACTACGAAAGTCGAAGTTCGTAATACATGCATCCCTGTCACTCGATTAAGGGAGTGCGATAGAGATGGAAATACCCGAACTTCGACTTTCGAAGTTCGTGGTAGCGCCGCTGTTCGTGATTTTTTTCTATCGAGCGAAATTTGCTTAATCATGTTTCGAAGCACTGATTTCCCTGCAGAAAAGCCTCAAGATTACTATTCGTATTTTTTTGAAACCATGTTATTATAAACAGACGCATTATATTGTTTCAAAAACTCTGTTCGCTTAACTTCGCTGAACCTACGGCGCCTTAAGAAGTGATGGTTAATCTTGTTATTATGTTACATATCGACGGTCCCTATTAAAAGAGTCGGATCTGCAAAACAGCTACTTTTTAGGAGAAGCTGTCAAAGTTTTTGGAAAAAAAAATGTATGGGGGAAATTGTTAATTAATGGAATATCGTTATCAAACTTCGAATGTTTGCTTATTAGTACTACTAATTTAGTAGGTTGTTTATTACTAGCCGTTGAGCATACATGTACTTTATCAGCCATTTTTCCAAAAAAATACAAAAGCCTCCTATTATATTACTTTTTTAACCGGAATAGCTTAAGCACCATTTGTCGGAAGTGCCACATACAACATTTGTGTCTGGAAATTGTATAGGTACTAATTATGTCGGATGTACCACATCCGACAAAAAAGGTACTCCAAAAAATGTCGTAACTGGCAGAACTGACATTGTTGCACGGAAACTCTTATGTAACAATTTAATACAGATAAAATTTACTTGATAACTTAACAGGCTGTAAATTACATAAAATACACAACAAAAAACACGCTACACTTTTCCGTGTAAAATTGTAGAATGTGTTATATCCGACACTTTTTACTCACTGTGTGTCCCGTGAAAATGTCGGAACTGTCACAAATGCCGACTTTTTTAAATGTCATCTGTTCTTGATCCGACATTTTTATCTTGGTTTTATGAAAAGTATTGAGAAAAACTAAAATCTGTGAATGTGGTTTTCAAATTTAGAGTTTTTTACGACCTAAGCCGCTGAAAAGCAAAAATCTCAATTTTTGCAGATCCGACTCTTTTAATTGGGACCGTCGATATGTGACTATATCTTCTTTCTACCCGACTGCCGAAGGAGGAACGTTTTTGGAGACAATATATTTAACGCCAACTGTACTTACATATTTCTCGTGCTCGCTGTTTTTCACGCGTGTTTGTTTTAGAATAAGCGCACGCCACAAATACCACATCGATTCCAATTTAATACGTCAAATGTAAATAGCCTCTGGATATCTCTCTTACGATATAGTTTTTTATTGTTAGACTCCAATATAATATGGAACAGTGAAACTCAGCTAGAATAATCGAGTTTAGCATTTATTATCTGCATCGCGAAAACAACATTATCTAAAGCTCCACCAAAATCCCTCTGCATTTCAGCATTCAAAGCTTTTCATAATTAACATTTAATTAAATTAAATCCCACACTGTTACTTTCAAGGATTTTCACCAACTGCATTATCTTTTGGAACAATGGGATGGAACATAATTTGCTTGTTCCACCCATTTCAGGGAACAATGCATAAAGTCTTCAAAGAGTTAGTTAATTAATTTCCCGTTTTTGTCGACTTTATGAGTATGTACGTACTGAGGAACCTTAATATTAACTCCGTTCCTTGAGCACGGCTTTGAGACAGGTGAAAGAGATTTTTGCGACTTCAGTGAATGGGATAGCGACTTTTGTGAGATATATTGGGAGGTACTCGTATTAGCACAAAGATCTGGAACGAAGGGATTGCCTGCCGAGTGTGTTGTAATGAGCCGAGCAAGCGAGACCGAGTAAGACGAAGCAAGCAATCCCTGTTCCGGCCGAGGTATGTTAAGTGCTTTTCTCAAAAAATCATTACACATCTTCCTAGCGTCATTCCCGGTTAAGCTCAAAATGATCCCGGGGTCCGCTTTGGCACGTAATCCAAAGATTTGGCATAGACACTAGTTTTACGAAAGTGACTGCCATCTGACTTTCCAACCAGGAGGAAAACAAGGCCTTATTGGGATTAGACAAGTTTCCTCACGATGTTTTCCTTCACCGAAAAGCCACTGTTCAATATCAAATGATATTTCGTACAAACGTTTTTGAAAAAACCAAGGTTTAAAAGAAAGTCGCTTCTTAAAGTCGCGTCGCCCTTACCGCTACAGTGGTTCCCTCAAAAATTCCTTCCTAAAAACGTTATCATCACACTGTGGCCTGGGCGTTTCAATTTTGCCATGGATTACTCGTGACATATGGGACACCGGAATTGACAAATAGAACCCAAACTTCACAACCAAGGATGCATACTAAACAGGGGACTACGAATGAAAATACCGGATGTAAGTTTGCCTAACTAGCTATACAGGTAGTGTAGGTAAGGAATTGTCGTATACCGCGTGGACCGGCAGGGAAAATGCATAATGTTTCAAGTTTTAGGCCTTATCCGCTGTGATTTCAGCTTCAAAGAGTAACAGTTAAAATGTGCTGACACGCGTTCGGTAAGTTCTCTTAGTTCAAATCCCGGTAAGAGCAAATATTTCTGTAATAAGGACAGTTTGTTGCGCAGTATTGATTGTTTCTTTTTAACTTGATTTTCTTTGTATCTCTATACGTATGCACTTGCGTTAAATTATTCCAAAATAGTTATTATCAACCTTTGTTTGCGTCCAATGCGTGAATGCTTAGCTAGGCAACAGCATATTTGTGTATTTGGGCGACTACGGATGCGTTGCCCGCATTGCCACTCGCGTCGCCTGTCCGGACACACGGCCTTATGAGTATCATGAATTATCTTTCGCCAAAAACACAGGTTAGGCGAAAAAGGCGAAAGAGTCTTGACTGCAACATATGACAAAAACTAACCAAGACTTAAAACAAAAGGCTGTGCAAAACTGTGTAATTCCTTTGTGAAATTGATCGCTTTGTGCAATATAACGGCGAAGTTCAGGTTAGTTCGCACTCTCTGTGAATATGCGACATGCATTGAATTAATTATTTTAGAATAATGTACATGTGCATGGCATGTGCCATGTGCTGTAGGATAGCGTTAGCAACCAGAGCTAAGTGAGAAAAATATATATTTGACCGTTTATATTACAGTCTTTCGATAAGCTTTTAATGATTGAAATACGATTCCGGGAAACTAACTGTTTTTTTAGGTAGCTTTCCGCAGTCTGAATACAGTTTTTTGTCTTATTACAAGCTTTTATTTAGTTTCCCCTGTCCCGTTCTGTCTGTCTGTAATCAAATCTTGCAAGTTAAATTTGACCCACTTCCCGGTGACCGATTGAGCTGAAATTTTGGATATAAGTATAGTTTGGATGACAATTTAATATTATGGTACCATCGAGCTGATCTGATGATGGAGACAGAAGGTGGTCATGGGAATTCAGCACTTAACCGATGTAACCCCGTTGAGTTTGGGCTCGTTAGAATCGTCTCAATGAAAGTACAGTCGGCAATAAAAGCTTGTACCAAAAATGAAAATTTTGACAGAAACTTGTTTATGCTTGTTTCGTATGTATTTCTATTAGCTAGGTCTATTTTGTAAGGATTGCCACGCCCACGTTAAACATTGTGACATATTTAGTCAGTGTCAATTATCGCCTAGACAGCGATTGTTATTACATACATAATTATATTATTCTCAGACATGATCACAAATGAGTTTGTAGTGCCATTGCTAAAATATAGTATTTTTACTCGGCTGCCTGACAGAAGTAAATTGTAGTAATAATATGTAAAATATCATAACCCAAACGCCCAAAAATGCCTCCAGCGGTTTTCGGAATTATGATTCTTTGGAATTATGGACTTATGTAGTACTACTGTACTGTACTGTACTACTTTTATGTGGTTAACTGGATTCCCTCGAATCTTCATATACATTACTGGATCATCTTCATCATCATCATGATATCAGGCAAAAGAAGTCCACTGCTGGACATATACATTTACTGGATGGATTTTGACAATTTAAGTGTTTATCGATATCTAGGAATATGTAACTTTTTTATTTCATCTTAATCATGCTTGTTGCTGAACTTGAGTTGTACTTGAAATTATTTAAGTTGGCCGCATTGCATCAAATTGCCATTCAAACAGCAATTCCAATTTCAATGACAGCCTTATAAAAAGCCTGCAACATTCGAAAATCTCAACCTTACATACATTTCTATTTTGACTATGTACAAAATCGTTAATCTCGGAGGAGCACCGTTTGAGCGCATATTAACTAGTTGCGACAGAATTATGGTCTCCGAATATAAACTGAGAAACGTTGCTTTAATCCAAGCATCGTGTCGTAAAGATGTAGTGCAACAAGTAAAAAAAAAAAAAACTGTAATCCGACTACGGAAAAATAACTGGAAAAAACATTGTTTTTATACAAAAGTCACTCTTAGCATAATTTCGAATCGATTGATACCTCATTTATCAAAATCGGTTCAGTATCTTATATATCATATCCCTTCGTTTCGGCTCTGCCGTACTTGGGTCTTGTCAAATAGACAGAGATAGAGAGACTTGACTTGTCTTGTCTTCCATTCTGTCAAGAAACTACTTTGTCTATCTAGATTGTTATATCGTTTATATCGTCTACGTCACTGTTCTGACTAAACTTGTCACGATGCATAATTTGTCATCTTTCTACCTTGTCCACATTTAACCCATTCGGGGCCAATAACCATAATGATATGTCAGTGCCACACATGCGTCAGAGCGCTACCGGCGGTTTTCGCTTCATATGGAATCCCATTTAACTCTAACGTTTCTTTCCACACGGGAAAAACCACGGAATCGGCTATTGGCGCTGAATGTGTTACGTCCAATGTCTCACATATGAGTCATGCCTATACGAGCAATTTCCGTTACAAAGCAGAAAACATCTCTTACGCGCTACGACGTAGCACAATTAACGTTGCCACGGACTATGGCGTAGCGCTACGAGCGTAGCGTAGCGGTGAATGAGTTGAACTGTAATTAAACACACCGAATGTTACATGGAAACTATTTACCACATTCACTGCCAAGAATGGGTACGCGCTACGCTCGTAGCCGATCCCGTGGCTTTCCTCGTATGTAACGGAAAGCTACTACGGTGTAGGACCCCGCTAGGCGGGTTCCTGGCAGTGAAAGTGTTAATGCATATTTATAGACAAGGATCATAATCGATCTTAAGACATTAGGTTCAAAAAGACTACGAATTATTATTGTCATTGACTGCACGTAGACGATCTCATTCAAACGTATTTGTTAAATTAATTATCATTCGATGACCTCCGTCATCAATCAATCGTCCACGCTAAAGCACTATTAATCACGGACTGTAGATTAATGAAGGATTTCATCAAGGATCGCGCAGAGATATTCCTCAAAGCCTTGGGCCAATGGCCGCTAGTCGTTCATATGGGTTCACAATCTTTCGCAAAAATCTCATTTCCGAAACGTGAGTCCGTTAACTATTCAGGACTTAAAAAACACTGCAGAGTGCCGTATACTAATACTTTAGGTTAGGTTAGTTTAATAACGATAACGAAAAATTTACGGTTTTAGATATAAATGAGGTATGGGAAATAATACATTTGGAAAATTTTTTTATACCAAACGTTAGTGAACCAAGAATACCTAACTTACCATCTCTTCTTCTTCTTCTTATTTAAGAGCTAAGCTCTTGTCGGTGTAGCTCAAAGTAGGCCCTCCATTTACTCCGATCCCAGGCAACCTCTTTGTCTTCTTAATACGACCTGCTAACATCAACTATTTTTTCGAGCTGGCCCCGTAGCATGGATGGCGTTATCACGCGATAAGTGACAGGATAGAGCTTCCGTCCCTGGCTGACACCGTTCGATAGAACGAGACAACGCGCCTATCCTATCACTTATCGCGTGATAACGCCATCCATGCTACGGGGCCTGCTCTATGTAGTTTATCCTAGGGCTTCCTCTTCCTCGCTTCCCCTATATTTCCTTCAATTATATTTTGTATGAACTTGTCATGTCGTATGAGGTGCCCTATTATCTTCCCTCTTCTATTTCCTAATCATATTTTTCACTGATCATATCTTGGCTTAATAGACGAGCACTTCCAATCACACTCAAGTGACCTTTAGACTGGTTTATATCCCCGCCGAGTTAGTGCACTGCATCTGGCCAGAATATTAGATGTAGTCCATGTAGCACAATACGAAAAAAACATATGTTTTGTGATCCAAACGGACTGAATTCGATTACTTCGAATTCAGTTCGTTTAGATCACGCGTAGCGTTTTGTCCTTAGCTTCTGTATAATTGTAGGACTAACCAGATATAAAAAACAGATCTCAACGGACGAATAAAAGAAGTTCTAATAATTACACAATGGTTTCTACGTCATCATCCTCCTAGCGTTATTCCCGGTAGTGCCCCAAAGGAGCCCGGGGTCCGTATTGACACCTAAACCCAAGATTTGGCATAGGCACTAGTTTTACGAAAGCTACTGCCATCTGACCTTCCAACCCAGAGGGAAAACTAGACCTTATTGGGATTTGACCGGTTTCCTCACGATGTTTTCCTTCACCGAAAAGCTAACGGTAAATATTCCGTACATAAGTTCCGAAAAACTCATTGGTACGAGCCGGGATTCGAACCAACGACCGCCGCTTAGCAGCCGCATGCCTGAACCACTAGGCTACCGTAGCTATACCACCAACCACACAATGGTTTCTACGTATAGTTCTATTATTTAAATCTCTTTTTTTATTTTGCGTTCCCAAACCTTATGTGGAAGTACAATAATCATCATCATTATCATGTGCTTTTCTTGGTCAACTGCCTGCAGTTATAAGCTTTTCTGTTTAGCCCTGCGGTTGACTGGTAGAGAATGCCTTAACCCATTCAGGGCCAAGAATCGCTACGCGCTACGCTCGTAGCCGATCCCGTGGTTTTCCTCGTATGTAGCGGAAAGTGACTACGGCGGTCTGACGCATATGTGTCGTCATGGGCCCTGGATGTGTTAAGGCATTAAGTCCGCCATTTGTAATTTTTATCTGTGCCATAAAGTTTAAATAAATAAATCATTCATGACGACCGCTTTAGCCTAGTTGGTTCGAATCCCGGTAACGGCATTTATTTGTGTGATGAGCACAAATATTTGTTCCTGAGTCATGGATGTTTTCTATGTATTTAAGTATGTATATTTCTATATAAGTACGACGATTCGTCTAGTACCCATAGTACAAGCTTTGCTTAGTTTGGGACTAGGTCGATTTGTGTAAAATTGTTCGCAAATATTTATATTTATTATTTATTCCCAGCGAAAAAATACCTAGTTTAGGCCGCTTCTTGCTTGATTTACTCAAATTATGAAGAAGGAACCCTTTATATAGATTTTACGAGAACTATCTCTGTGCACGCACGTAATCAGTATTCAGAATCCTCACTTATTGGAAAAAACTAGGTCCCGGCATACAAATAGAGTGAGAATAGGGTTGAGTGGTGTCCCAAACTGGAACAAGTCACAGGAGGGGGAAGAATTTAATAGTGGAACAACGGGCGTGGTGTGGTTGCCATTTCATTGCTTATCGTCGTGGATATTTATAGACATTCGTCACTCTCGCACTCACGTACTCGTCAGAACGCGTCGGGCACGTTAAGAGCTGGAAGCTCATAAAATAAAATAAAAATAAATAAAAATCATTTATTTCGACCAACTGGGATCATATTACAAGGCGAGGAATAACATGAAATAATTATAATTAGCTTGTTACATTACACAATATACTATACTACTATACAATATAATTATGTTTTTTTTTTTTTTTACATTAAATTAATTACTGGGATTTGTTTGCCACTACGTGAATCAAATGACAATGATTCATGTAATGGCAATCAAATCTCTCTGACAATGCCCTCAGGATGGGATTGGAGCTAGCCCGGACCCTGCGCACCAGGGATGTACAGCGTTTCCTCATTATGGTGTAGAAACAATCTACCCCGGCCTCCGCGAACATCCCTGATGCGCTACAGAAACGGGGTAGCCCCATCATCACCCTAAAGGCATTGTTATATTGTACACGAAGAGCGTTGTACTGTTTCTGCGTATGATGAGTCCATAGACTAGCCAAGGCTAGGTCATAGCGAAGGCGGTTTACGTTTGTTTGATTTAAACCCCATTTCAATCTGTTGAGCGCGCGACAAGCTATGACGTCAGACAGGCTCTGAAAACATCCCGTGTGGTGTCGGGTTAGCATAGCACCCACCCCCTTTCTTCTTGTGGGTGTCGTAAGAGTCGACTAAGGAACAGGGTTGAAGTGTGTTGTGGGCGATGGGCTAGCAACCTGTCACTGCGATATCACATTTGTCTATCTTTTATAAGCACATTTATGCTAAAAATGCTACTGGAACACAAGTTTCATGTTATGTTGAGGTAGGCACTCTTTTAGGGAAAAAGGCGTGAATATATGTACAAATTGAGGCCCTGTTTGTTATGTAGTGTTCTTCCAGAATGTGTTATGTTTGAAACTTCAAACGTTGGAACCTAAATGGCCGCGTCGTACTGGTTCTTCGGTTGGGAGGAAATTCTTCAATTTCCTCCCAAAAACGCTCTGGTTGTGGTATGAGCTGCCAGCCGCAATTTTCCCGATTGACAACAGTATGGACTTCTTCAAAGAAGGAGTGTACAGGTTTTTAAAGGGTCGGAAATGCGCATGCGAGTCCCCTTGAGTTGCCTGCGCCCTTAGGCTACGGTAACCGTTTGCTTGCTTGCTTCTTACGTGGTACAAAGAAAACTTAGTTTCATACCCCTACTATTCAGAAAAGAGTAATTGTCACCCTCGAAACGGGGATCAAAATTGTATTTTCTCCATGACTCTGCTATTCAGAAAAAAGTAATTTTCCTCATACAAGGTGTGAAAAGCAGTAGCATGTGTCACTCGGTGGCAAAATTATTTCCGTCTTAGACATAACGGCACACTTGAATCCCTCGTTACGCTCAAGATTCTACTTTAGATTCCCTCACCACGCTTAGGATTCTATTGTAGAATCTTTCGCTTCACTATGAATCAATATACCGCCATTACCGCCCTCGCCGTAAATATGTCATTATGCTCCATTGAGACATAATGCAATCAATAGATACTCGTATCATAACAGATCCTCTATTACTTGCGCCGTAAGCCATCATGATAATCGCGCGGCGTCAGCGCCGATATTACTCATATCGCACGTGACGTCGCATCCAGCCAACAAATGTTCGCTGATGGCCATGCTGTTACATACTGGTCGATTTCTATTTTCTACTAGTACAGTCGAGTTCTCCAATATCTATACAGACATCCTTTCAAAAATATCTACACATGTGTCTTATGTCAGTAACAATAAAGTCTCTGTAGGTCTGTATATATGTGGGATTGGTACTTTTTGATGACTTTGTATGATGCTGGCTGTTAGACGATGAATAAGGAACGATCGAACGTGGTTTGAATAGTTTTAGAACGGTGAATGATTTGAGGTATGATTGAGTTTGTGAGACGATCGCTACGAATTAAGACTATTATGTAAATAAATACGATTTGATAAAGTTCTTGATTTTCCCTGACTACATATATATTTTTGAAAGGCTGTCTGTGTAGATATTGGAGAACTCGATTGTACTTCGAAATGTATGACATCTTTGGTAAAAGCGCTGCAAGAAACTAACAGGTCTGTCTCTAAAAACATTGTTGACTTTATAAACCGACCAATATCTGCAGATATGCATTTGTCAAAATAGATGTATGTATACTGGATGTATCAAAAATGGGGTGTGAAACGACCAAGGGCATGTTCAGTAGCTTATTTAGTTTCCAAAAAGCATTTGTATTTTTTTTTTTAATTGCTTTGCGTCAAAAAATCATACAAAAACATTTTATAAAACAGCTGTGCGCGCGGTGGTTGAAAATTAAATAAACCCTCCCACCCTTCACTCTTGCGGGGGAATGTTGTCATACACAAGCAATGTCAACAAAAACAAAGACTGTAATGTAAACAAAAACTAACATAACAATGTAAAAAAAAAACCGGCCAAGTGCGTGTCGGACCACGCACAACGAGGGTTCCGTGCCTATTAAAAAGGTCGTATCGTTACTGAAATCTTATGGCACTTACATCCTTTTCTTTAAGGAAGGCAGTTTTTTAGAAATATCTCAAAAACCTTTGAACCGATCTTGTTCAAAACAATTTTCCCTAAAAGAATTTAATAAGCCCTACACGAGCATGATTTTTTTCATAATTCTAAAATACACGGTTCAAAAATTAGAGGGACACAATTTTAGTGACTTTCGAGGAGATTATCTCCGACTCTATTCACTTAATAAAAAAAAATGCTTAGAAACCTTATATTTATTTTAAAAGGCCTATCGATTGATGTGCCACTCGTGGGCTAGCAATGAAAAAAATAAATATTGACTTTCAGTTTTATGTATGGAGTGCACCCCTAAAAAATTTTTTTTTTTGTAATTTAGTTACAAAACTATGTAGCGGTTAACAAAATACACCTATCCTGAAAATTTTATTCAAATACACCTTATAGTTTTCGAGTAAAATGCCTGTGACATACGGACGGACAGACAGACAGACAGACAGACTGACAGACAGACATGACGAATCTATAAGGGTTCCGTTTTTTGCCATTTGGCTACGGAACCCTAAAAAAACAAACAAATGAATCCTCTAATCAATTAATGGTCAGTTACGCGCTGGTGGTTCTTCTGCAATCGCAAATGTCCATAGGCTAAGGTGTCTGCTTAGTGCTTACCATCAGGCAGACCGTATGCTTCTTTGCCATCGTCGTAGGATATAAAAACCGGCCAAGTGCGTGTCGAGCCACGCGCAGTGTAGGGTTCCGTAGTTGCTTGTCTTAGTTACATCGACGTGCGGTGCGGTTGCGTCGGCCGAATTGGCCTTTCCAAGTACACACGACGATTACTCGGTAACTACCTATAGCCTCTTGTCCGTGATAGTTTTCCTTTTAAATTCATTATTTGTACTACTACCACGATTTTTTTCACATCCCCAGTAGTAGCCATTTAGCCGGCAGGGGGGGGGGGGGGGGACAAATGACTCGAACAAAAATTAGGGCTTTAAAGCCCAATATCTCACAAACGAATCACTGATTTCAAAAATGGTTTTTCAAAACCCATAATAGTTTTGAACGAGCTATCCAACGAATCTCCACACCATGGGTTTAACGAGAAAAAAAATTACATCCCCGCTTTAGGTGTAGGGGAGGTACCCTAAAAAAAATGGTTTTTCTAGATTTTATTGTACTGTTTTGTCGCCATGATTGATTTATATACCCATGCCGAATTACAGTTTTCTAGTTGTAATGGTTACTGAGCTAAGCCGAAGACGGACAGACAGACAGACAGACAGACGGACGGACATGGCGAAACTATAAGGGTTCCTTGTTGTCTACGGAACCGTAAAAAAAGAAAGGTAATTTAGAGTGGCCATTATTGTCTGGATAAAAAAAGTTACTTTGGTCATATTTTACACTAGTAAGAGCTATCGTAAAAAGAACTCAAAATGTGTATACCGTCTCAAAATTTTACGAGCTTTCGAATGACCCCCACACGTTCCTTACAATCCAAAAAACAGTTTGAGGCAGAGGCAGTTTGAGGGGTAATAAGGGGTTTCGCAAAACCCCTTATTACCCCTCAAACTGCCTCCTCAATTGGGGTTTACACCTTTTTGACTTTATTTATGTAACTAGGCCATAAATTTATATGTGTACCAAATTTTAGCTTACTATGTCAAACGGTCTTTGAGAAAACTGGCTGTGACCGACGGACAGCCTCCGAGTGATCGCATAAGTGTTCTGTTGGACCAATTTTGGTAGGGAACACTAACAACAAATTACGTTGCAAACTATAACTGTTACGGTCTTACTGGGACTTCAAAAAAAGTGGACTGTAAATTATAATAGACTGGTTTATTCCGCCTTAATCACAAATGGGGAACCCGGCCATATATATCAAATATGTAGGTAAGTTTAAATGCGATGAACCAAGCTGTTGAAGCACAATATCTCTATTCAAGTTCCACATAACCTTCCTTACAGATTTGTAGTTGCATCTACCAAGTTTAGCAACCTCTGACCGACCACAATCGAGTTGCAGCAAAAGCAACCGTGCTCCAAAATGTTAAAGTTAGATTTAGCTCAACAACGAAATCCTCACAAGACGAAGCTAGCGTTCTCCAACGATTTGCATTACATGAACTAGGGTAAAGACGCCATAAACTGTCTGGGATGACTCTCTAGGACACGCCACGTCGTGCTTTTGATACATTGTGAACATTTCTGTCTTTGAGAAACTACCTTGTTTGTTTAAAAATGCTGCGTGGAGGAAAAACTTCGCGAAACGCAATGAATGTGTTGCTATTTGACATGTACAGTTAGCCAAGAAAGTGGTCGAACATTATTCATCTCTTTTTTTAAAGGGGTAGACCATTTTCAATTTTAGTGGCTAATTGTACACCGAGTTAATGTAGACGGTTTATATATTCAGTTTGATGAAGTATATTCAATTCAACCCTCTAATTTACAGAATCTAACTGAGCTATTTAGTGATTCCGTTACTGAATTGTGGAGGTAGACTCTTTAATTGTCTTAGATCCAAAGGGTTAATTAAGTAATTTTCTTGGCTGGTAGTATTGGCTGTGGTATTGGAATACCTTATACTCGTAATAAGTACGGTCAACAATAGTTAAGACAGAAGATTCACTATCTAGAGGATAACAATTACTATACAAAAACGTAACCATGGCATGTAATACAAAGTAAGGTCTTCTTCTCATTCTAGTAGTAGTATGGCCTCCTTCTGCAATCCGTAATGGCACAGAAGTAATGGCGCTCCTAATGAGGGAGGCGATGGCTGAGATACGCGTCATACTCGTGATCGGGTGCTGTTTGTGGAGTCCGGACTGTTCATGCTTGCAAGGGCCTAGTTAACTCCTTAAATACTAGTGTTATTATTATTATTATCGTATTGACGAGAGACATCATTCTGATCTTGACACGTTTTATTGTTATTGACCCTGTACATCTCTGACAATATAACATTAAGGTTCCTTTTTTGTTTTGACGCTTAGAGACCGTATACATCTCTTAGAATATTAGAATAATTATTAATTGTATTTGGATGCTCAGAGACCTTATACATCTGGAATACTGAATTAATATCATTAACTTCTGTTAATGCTGATACAGATCTTATATCGAATGTAATGGTCATATTTTGCAATTTTGTTTTGTTTACATTAACTTAGCGACATTTCGTTTGTTAACCTTTTTATATAATTTTAAATTATTATTGTGTAAGATTATTATTATTTTATTGTAAATTACCGTTTGACATGTAAAAGTGCCCTTGTGGCCTATTTGCAGAATAAATCATTGATTTGATTTGATTTGATTTTATTTGATAATACACGCAGACGGAGAGCGGGGCGCGCACGTCGTCGCTATGCGCATTTACTCCCTCGCCGTAGTGGTCTGAATGGCAGGTTCGCGGGACCCTAGCCCTCCAATAAACCCACGGTACTGTAGCGCCCCGAAGCTGTCCCGGAGTGCTCTCCCTGGTCGTGCCCGCACAAACGGACCAGACGCGAGGGTCAAAGTAGAATGCATCAAGCGAACCTTTGGCCCTCCTTGGCAGCAACATCGTTGTACAATTGTTGGGGGTTTAGTGGCTTATATGCGCCTTCCGCCCGGGGGTCTCACACACCCGTCCGGTCCCGGTGCGCCAATGCGCCAATGCGCCCTACGTAAATAAAGGGTTACTAGTAGTAACCCTACTACTAGTAACAACTATATAGCTGCGTCCAGACGAGCCAAATCGGAGGACTGCGTGATTTAGGTCCGTCTGGATAAGTGCAGGATTCACGGGGTCCTGCAAAATGGAGGTCACTCCGTACTAGATCTTCTTTGACCTTCTTCGGCTGTCGGCCACGCTCAGTCGTCTAGTGGTGCCTTAATTATGTTCTTGACGTATTCGATTTCCGAATTACCAACTTGTCAGAAAATACGCATGTCTCAAAAAACATTTTTTGTAAATTTTCCAATTAATGAGGCGTAATCGTAAAGGGACGTTTTACCCTATTCAAACGTTAATTGAGTAATGGGATTATAATTTTTGTTAAATGACAATATGACGGAAGTAAAAGGGTAAAAATGCGTTAAAATATTCAGAAGTAAATGAAATAAATTACCATGAAACAAAGCATTTTAACAAAAATGCACGTGCATTTCCTATATAGGTACACACACATTATACTATTTGTCTCACTGGCGATGAATCATTTTGGGCCTGAAAATGGTTGAATAAATAAATATAAGGTGCCTGCCACAAGTTGCACAAAATAAAAATTCTTAATAGCAAGATTATGGTACATTCACAATATTAATGAAGGTGTTATTATTATTATTCATAATGATAAATTAACGACAGTTGATATGTCTGTACACTTAATCTAAAAGTTACGCTGAAGAGTAGTCGGGTTATTATTTCGAGAGGTTCAATTGTGTTCAGACTCAAATTTTCAGTTATAAAGTTAGAAATATATCTTTTATTGTTTTTAAGTTGCTTAGGATATTATCATTATCACTGAAACTTGTGGTAAATACGTTTTATTCTATTTTATCTTTTTTTCCACAATAACTAAAATTTTCTGCACAAAAGTCAGTTACGTGGTCAGGTTCGGATTATCCATGACTACTTTGTAGTATTGTAAAAAATACAAGGTATAGAAAAACTTGCTGTTTAAAACATGGATTGTTCATAATATGATATACATGCATGCAAACATAAAAAAATTTGGACATTGATAAGACTATTTTTTTCTACATTTCCCGTTGTTCCAAAATACACCCATCATTTTCGTAGCCACACTTATTAAGTAATATTTTAAACAAAAAAAGAGGTCAAACCTCTTGTAAATCCTTTTTTAACTATAAGCAACTTTGAAAATAAGACGATGGCTGGCTGAGGCGATGGCTGAGATATGCGTCATACTCGTGATCGGGTGCTGTTTGTGGAGTCCGGACTGTTCATGCTTGCAAGGGCCTAGTTAACTACTTAAATACTAGTGTTATTATTATTATTATCGTATTGACGAGAGACATCATTCTGATCTTGACACGTTTTATTGTTATTGACCCTGTACATCTCTGACAATATTACATTAATGTTCCTTTTTTTGTTTTGACGCTTAGAGACCGTATACATCTCTTAGAATATTAGAATAATTATTATTTGTATTTGGACGCTCAGAGACCTTATACGTCTCTGGAATACTGAATTAATATCATTAACTTCTGTTAATGCTGATACATATCTTATATCGAATGTAATGGTCATATTTTGCAATTTTGTTTTGTTTACATTATCTTAGTGACATTTCGTTTGTTAACCTTTTATATATAATTTTAAATTATTATTGTGTAAGATTATTATTCTTTTATTGTAAATTACCGTTTGACATGTAAAAGTGCCCTTGTGGCCTACTTGCAGAATAAGTAATTGATTTGATTTGATTTGATTTGACGTAAGTATAATGTTTATCGCAAGCCATAATTATTTATCTATAATTAATGTAATACGCTCGATCTTTGACGCAAATCTAACTTGAACCTTTCAAGTTAGATTTGCGTCAAAGATCGAGCGTCATTTTCGTTACGGTTGCGACTTGGTGAGTATTGGGTAATAAAGATAATGTTTTACTGGTGCTGTGTCATTTGCAGTTAAGTTATTCAATATTGATTTCATTTGCTTCAAACCTATAGGATATTTACTGCAGAGCCGCGAAAGTAAGAACTTTTCAATTTCATGGTCATCATTTTCGTGGTGTTATGGGCCACGAAACTGATTAAAGACCACGAAAAAGATGATTTTTCCTACAAGTAGAAAAAATGCAGAACACTTTTTATAGAATTTTCTGCTTTTTACAGTGTAATCGTTTATGCCGTTATGCCGTTTTTTGTACTTCGTTTTAGAAAAAAATATCATCCTGTTTTTACCTTTTGAAACAGAGATATGGCGAGAACGCGTCATAAAATATCCGAAGACGAAAAGAAAGCAAGGAGACGGGAGCAAAAAAGAAATGTTATGCGAAAATTAAGAGAAAAAATATAAAAAAATCCTGTTGCCCTGGAAGATGAAAGGCGAAAAGCTAGGGAAAGATATTACAAGCGGAAAGAAAAGGGATTAGTTAAGTCAATAAAAAAATATGACGCCTCGTGAACAACGAGCTATGAAAAAAAAATGGAGAGAACAAAGTAAGCTCTACAGGGATAGAAAAAAAGTAGCAAAGCTTAGTGAAAACACAAAAGAAAATGCTTTGTCCTTTGTTATATCAGCACCACCACCTACAGCGTCTTCTTCACGTGCATCCGTAGGTCGAAAAGTTGCTCTACGAAATAGCAGAAACATGAAATTGGAAAACATCAATCTTAAAAATAGGGTGAAACTATTAGAAAATAAACTACGATGTATAGAATGAGAGAAACACGGAAAAAGCAGAAGAATGTCAAAGAAAAAACAGCCGCATCAGTAAAACAAAAGGAAAATAAAAGAAAAGAGAGACAAATAAAAATGATAAAACTGAGAGAAAGCATAATGGAGTTTTATTTAGAAGACTCGTCGAGCCGACTAACTGCAGGTAAAAAGGAGACAATAATTAACAAGAAAAAAGGTTAAAAAACAGGTACGATTGCTTAATGATACACTTCAACATCTTCACGAAGCATACGTGACTAAATCGGGACAGAAAGTATCATATACATTTTTTTTTATCTAGACCATTTTGGGTGATTAGGTCATCCGAGAAAAACGAAATACTTGTCTGTGTGCGACTCATTGTAATATGTCTTATCTAATCAAAGCAACAAATTGTTGTAAGTATGGTGAAGAAGTGCAATCAGCACATTTTGGAGGGTCTAAACCACAAATAAGTTTACACACAGTTGTGTTATATTCAAAAAGTGGTGACAATCTGAAAACAGACTCAATCTGTACTGTATCTGAAAATGTATGCCACGATTCAGTATTCGTATGTGCACATTTAACGCCTCTTTTTGAACTTATCAACGAAAATGTGCCGAGTTTAGACACTCTTCATATTTTAAGTGATGGTGCTTGTAATCGATATCGCAACCGGAAAATGTTCCAGTTGATTGTTACATATATCTGTCCGCGACTGAATATATCGACTGTAATGTGGCACTATAATGAGGCCGGTCATGGTAAAGGGGCTCCAGATGGTGTGGGTGGATGTCTCAAAATAACAGCAGATCGTGGTGCGGCTTTAGGCAAAAATGTTAATAATTTTGAAAGTTTAGTGTCCTATTTGACACTTAATTGTGCTGGAATTCATATTACACACCACCGAAGGCGAGGTCCGGCTATAATACGAGGCCAGGATGGCACTTATGGTCGAACCGTGTATAGTGCTTTTCTCAAAAATAAAACAAAATAAAAGAATAAAAGTTAGATAATTGTTTGAATAAAAGTGAGATAAAAGTTTGAATAAAAAATATATAGGTACAGTCACCAGCATAAGTATAATATGCCACAACAAAGGCAGTAGAAGAGAAAACTTGAATTATTTTAAATTTCCAAAAAAAAAAAAAACAAAAAAAAAGTTCGTCTTACTTACATCAAACTATTTTCCCCCCTGCCCCCAAGTTTCAATTTCAAAAGAAGTAATTCAATTCCCAAATCATTACGAGACCTTACAATGGAGAACATTGCTAAAATATTAATTAAAAAACTTATTTTTTACTTAGACGACAATAATGAATACAGTTTTGCTGATAATAGTTATTTACGATACAAGTGCCAAAAATAGGAAATTGGCAACGAGTGGTGATAAATTAAAACACGACCGAAGGGAGTGTTTTAAATCGACACGAGTTCCGAATTACCTATTCGCACGTGTATCGTACAACGTTTTACTGTACATATGGCTCTTTAAAGTTTCGACATATGCACGAAAAGTGCTCTTTTCCGCACTAGTGCGGGAAAGTAGCACCATATGTACTGTAAAGTTAGTTTTTCCACTTCTTATCATTAGTAACTGTTTGGGATCATCTGCAGCGTGACGTCAAATTGATGTAATCGGCATGAAAAGTACCGGCCCGTTTAATAATTATATATCGATATGTCCGATATTGTTACTTTTATTCCTGCACTTATTGTTTTAGATGATAAATTTTCGAGGATGGGTTTGGGATCTCGAATTGCCAGTAGTTTTACGGAAAGAACTATTTTTAAAGACATTGGCTATATTCCCATCAAAAGAAATTGATTTAAATGAAGAATGGTTGACCGTCAACAACATTTGCTCCAGGTGTTGTTGTAGGAATTATGACCAGTGCGACGCCAATTTTGTTAACTGGCGAGAGCTTCATGAATTATTTTGCCCTGAATGTACGTGTGAAATGTATATATCTAAATATAAAAAAAAAACTTCGTCATTTAGAGGAGCATTTTGTTGTGTTGTTTCGTTGTAACATAATTTCGTTCGGGTCTACCGTAGACCTGCACGGGAATATATATATATATATATATATATATATATATATATATATAGAAGGTATTGAAAGCTGTTTTGGTTTGAGAGTTGAAGTTATTAATCTTACTTTTATGAAATAATTTCTAGATAGTATTTAAAAGGTTACAAAAATGACAATTTGAAGTCGTCATTTTCGTGATCAAGTTTTATTTTATTTTATATAGATATCGATTGTCTATTTCTGTTGATACCTGATTAATTAAATAATACTTATTCGGTTTCTCATTATGACCGGATTTTCATTCAAATAATACAATTATAAGATTTTAAAATAAACAAAATATTCTTTTTCGTGGTCTCGGTGCTCATTTTTGTTACCGTTAAAATTGTATGTTTGCTTTTTTTAACCAAAATAAACTTTATCGATCTCTTATAATATAAAGCATCTTATCGGTACATATCCTTATGTTCAAAATAAAACAGACCACATCAAAATGTGTGTTTTTATTTCTGTAACATTTATCTTACACCTCAAATAATTACCCAGTCACGTAATATTTCTAACGCGCGTTAGGAGGCATTGTCCCGCACAAAAGATGACATTTAGATCTACCTAACGACGTACGCAAAGTTACGCTACTGACCATTTGGGGGGTGATCACGTAACTTTTCGAACGTACTTGCGTTAGGAGAACTCAACTGCCATTGTCCCATACATACTTAAAAGGTCAATAAAATTAGATCTACCAACACGGTTATCACAACACGGCGCGCGAGCTGTGTCGCGGCGAGAAAGAATATGCTTCTCTTTCTCAGCGTTCTAATTAGATCTGTCTCGCCGCGCCACGCAATCGACCAGCAGTTGTTCAAGAGTTCAACGGCTCCGAGCTACTTTTATTCGTTAACAACTATATCCATAATCCTAATTTCGCTTTCGAGACTTCGCTAAGTCTTCACTCGCGTCTCAAGTCTCACATTTTCCATTAACGAAACAGTAAAGAAAGTTAATGCGCACTAATCCGTAATAGTTTTGAGATGGGCCGTTCGTCTTGCATTCGAATGGATCTCTATTTCATTATCTTCAAAACGATCTCGGGTGGGAACGTGGATTGAATACCCTTGCAGATATGTAGTAATAAATAAATAATAAATAAATATTAGTGGACAATCTTACACAAATCGACCTAGTCCCATAGTAAGATCATTAAGGCTTGTGTTATGGGTACTAGACGACGATATATATATGTCATAGATATAAATACTTAAATACATAGAAAACTTCCATGACTCAGAAACAAATATTCATGCTCATCACACAAATATTTGCCCTTACCGGGATTCGAACCCAGGACCTTCAGCTTCGTAGGCAGCGTCACTACCCACTAGACTAACCGGTCGTCAATGTAGTAGCAAGTGTAATGGACCGTTGTTCGAGTGTTTGCTATGTCGAGGAACATTAAATCATTCATCATCAAATTTTGATGCGTAAAAAGAGCAGTCACCTGTAATTAGTAGGTATCTGACACGTTTCTAGTACCCACCTGATCTCAGTAACATATTTTTTATTACTAGATAGATATGGTATGTCATAGCAGGTAATTGTTAAATAAATAAAAAATCTTATGTTTTCCTATATCATTTTTGAAAAAAATAAAAATGTAGATATATGCTAACCAGGCATATACTAGGGAATATCCATCTCGCTTAAACCACTTTTTCTGATTAATGGTCGCCACGGCGTAGCGCTTAAGTTCAAGTACTTAGTGCTAAAATTCAAGTCTAATTTTATTCAGCTCTAATATTCATTGTTCATGACCTGAACATCACTTGCTAAGCCGTGGATTGTATTTGGGCGAACAATACCATAGAACGATACAACATTGTTTTGTCGACTGCTTTTGATTGCCTATTTATCAATTGTAGCAGAACAATGGTGGCAAATAGGGGATTTAGTGGCAAAGTATGCAAATTGAAACTGAATTCAATTGTTTTTTGTCGAAAAGGAAACAATACAGAATTATCTCTCATTTTATTATTAATATTATGTGGATAAGTTTTTTCTTTTTAATATTTAGCCACAAACATTATAAGTTGTAAAAAAATGTATCTGGTTACTAATGTTACTATCAAAGAGATCGAACAATGGAGCCAGAAAAAAGAGCTCATTAATGGTACAAAACCCCCTTAAATTTTGCGCACGGATCGACAAAAGTGAAAGTGTAAACCTTTGAGCGTCAAAAAGTAAAAAAAAAAACAAAAGTTGTCTTCCGGTTAATAAAAATAGTAAATGGCTTACGTGAGTTTATATAATTATGTGATCGCATAAAATTATACTAATAGCTCTGTGAGTTGTAGAAGTAGACTGTCTTTTAAAAATAATAATCGCTTCTTAGTACAAAACAAACTCGCTTCCGCTGTCTGTCCCTATGTATCCATAGATCTTTAAAACTACGCAACGGATTTTGATGCGAGTTTTTTTAATAGATAGAGTGATTCAAGAGGAAGGTTTATATGTATAATATAGTACTCGTGCGAAGCCGGGCGGTTCGCTAGAGATAACATAATTTTGGAAAACTGAATCGACAAAAAAGCTATTAAACTATTGAACCTGCTCACGAAACCTACCTATACCTACGCTACCTCGTTTAATAAGAGGAGATGACGCCGTTTATGCGGATTAAGGCGCTGCATTGGAAATTATCGCGTGCTTTGAAACGCCGTTCTGACTAGATCAAGAAACAATAAGGTCTGATTTTCAGATATATGATTCTTGACTATATGATTGTTTATCTGATTTAATCGATACACGATTGCCTAAACTTTTCTCGATGGACAAAAAATCCAAAGTTGGGTCTTTATTTTCCTTCTTTTACTCAGCCTACTCAAACAATACATTATTTAACGACACAATCTATAGCATTTTATCTCATCTAAAATCTCACTTAATTTAATATAAATAAAACTTCGCTAAGTTAGGTAATAATCGAAATTTGACCAATAAAGCCATTCCCGAAGAGTGTTGCGTCTCTTTTTCTCGAGCGCGGAAGGCGTGTCTCTGTCTAGTGGGCGTGGCTTTCACTGCCAGGAACCCGCCTAGCGGGCACCTACGCCGTAGTCGCTTTCCGCTACATACGAAAAAAACCACGGGATCGGCTACGAGCGTAGCGCGCGATTCTTGGCAGTGAATGTGTTAAGTGCGGTCGCACGAACATACGATTACAGACCGATCAACGTTAAATAAGGCACTGGTAGCTGTCATTCCATACAGAACTGTCAAACTTTTCATACATTCGGGTTTTAACGAACACCGCTTACGATTACAGACGGTTTGGACCCACCTTAAGAGTCAAACCAAAAATAAGACTTTATAAGTCTTAACTTTGGAAACGGCCACAGGAGACACGCAAACCTAAATCTAAGACGCTTTAACACTTTCACTGCCAGGAACCCGCCTCGCGGGCACCTACGCCGTAGTCGCTATCCGCTATATACGAGAAAAACCACGGGCTCGGCTACGAGCGTAGCGCGTAGCGATTCTTGGAACTGAATGTGTGACTTGTAATAAAAAAAGCAAAAATTCTAAAACAACCATTTTTAATCTGTTCTGTATTATATTTGAATCCCGTGTTCGAATCGAAACAACATAGAACACTATTTTGATCACTCACCACATTAGAGACGTCGCCTCAGCTGTCGCCGGAAGCGAGATTACGGCCATGTTGCCGCGCGCCGGAAGTGCACGAGACAGCTGTGTGTGTGGTGGACGTACGGCTGTTAGAAATATCACGGCTGTTCGATATTTGATATCAATAACATACTCATATTATGTTTACGTAACGCTTAGCTGGCTGTAAATATTAGTTAATTGAACGAGCGAGCGAAGCGAAGGAAGTTCTCTGCTTCAACTTCTACAGGCATACCGTACTTTAAACTACTAACTGAAACTAAACAATAGACTCTGCTTGCCCTTTTTGAGAAAATATTATGCCTATATATAACTGGCTTACTTATAATAAATATGTATCTATGGAGCATGGAGTAAAATTTTTGTTTACATCGCGGAAGCAGCATAAATCTCTACTTCTTCCAACTTAATTATGACTAGAGAAGCTTGCTGCATCTTAATTTTCTGAGCTTCATTAAATTGTATCGTCTTACTGTAAAAAAACTAATAAGTAAAGACGGTAAAAAGTTTTTCTCAAGTATTTCTGACTATATAAAAACGACGCTCATTTTATAAAAATAGCACGACCTTTAAAATACCCTGTTTAAAACGGGATCCACACTTTATCACATTTTCTAGTCACTTAATATTACATTATCTTAATTGGTTTAGCTCTATAAGTATCCTTGACTTTTACAGTTTACATAGTTAAGGAGCGAGCACACCGGTGCTTAACGCTGCGTATACGCGTTGACGTGTCATATGCGTCACGTATTCTTCATACATTTTGCTGCGTTTACGGTGAGTTAGCGTATTTTGAGCAGCGGTGTGGTCGCTCCCTTAAATTATGCGCTATCGGGAATCTTGTGAACCGATATTAGTTTTAAGTTTAAATGTGGTAATATTGAGTTATGATTTATGATAATATGCATATTTCGTCCAAGTCTATAATAATAATAATAATAATAAATATTAGGGGACAATCTTACACAAAGCGACCTAGTCCCATAGTAAGCTCATTAAGGCTTGTGTTATGGGTACTAGACGGCGATATATATAATAGATATAAATACATAGAAAACTTCCATGACTCAGAAACAAATGTCTATAATGTGTGTGTCTATACGAGTATATGATAAATGATACAATCGAGTGACAACAGACCTAAATGGTGCCTGGGTATATATTGGCTTGTTATACTGGGGGCCGTATTATTATCAATGCAGTAATATGCAGTATATAAAAGTAAAAGGAATCACTTAATAACCTTGCTATTGATCCATTAGTCGGCACCTTCCACATCAAATCAGAAAACCGTATGTGAATTATTCTTAGAGTATAGATTTCTACAGAAGAGCTTTACGCGTTGCGAAAATAAGTCTTATGCAGCTAAATTAACAGCAGTTCTTAAAATGGCTGATGCTGACGCTAACCTTAAACAATCTACCTAATTTGGACAGGTAATGGATTTTTGCCGCAACCTCATACTAACACAGAATTGCGCCAAAAAAAAAGTAGAACTTTGACAAGGACGACGAATGATATATCCCTTTCTGTCAGACTTATGGAGATGTGTATACTACGATCTCGCTCGGTCGTGGTATTATTATTACCATAGCTTGCCCTGAGGATTAAATAGGTGCATGAAATTATTAAACTAAAGGTGTCAAATATTGGGACGTTTACGTTATCACTCTGAGATACGAATTATTATATTCCAAGTAAATAGTTTATTGCCCTCTCTCAGAGCATTAACCGCTAAACCTCGTTATGCCGTTAATTTGTGCAGGTATTCGAGAAAATTAAACAAGTTAATACTTAGTTTAGTACATTTTCGCTTACTAATAAACTTGAAACAATATTTCTTGGAAATCATTTCGTAAGACGCTAATATACTTAGCTAATAAGCAATAATGGTATTATAAAGGTGTACTCAGAGTATTTTCTTAGTAGTTTAATATACTAAATTAAATGGTAGTACAAGGTTATTTTCAAAGGTCGCATGATAATAAATTTAGTATCCATTTAAATACTAGTACGCCGTCGGTGGCAAACAAATACATGGCATGTATGTCCGGTACACATACACTGTAACCTATGGTCTAAAGTAACTTCGGAAGAATCGTCAGAGGGTTGCCTACCCATTATTGAGCGGTGGTTTCGTGGCGTTGACAGGTAGGGGTAAACGTAGCTCCCACACTAACACAGCACATCCTTGGGAACTCTGGGGAAGTTACTCACCACCACTCCAGGAAAAACACGGTTTTGAAAAACATGAATTTATAATAGCGTTTCTTTTGTTGTTTTGTTGTTTGTTTGTTTTGTTTGTTGTTTTGTTTAGTTGTATTGTTTCATTTAAAAATGTTATTCTAAGATGCTTTATTCAAGAATCCGACAAATTTTCCACCCGGAAGTAATTATGTAGATTTAAATCAATCATGCATTGTATTTTTTTGTATGATTTATCTAGATAGAGCAAATGTAATAAATGAACCAAAATAAAGACAAAAATATTAATTAACATTTTTTTTACTTTTCTGAATTTAGTTTTTTTTTTTTTTTTGATGTCTGTAATTTTGTTGGCTTCTGTCGCTGGGTAACTATTTAATTGATAATATATCCGTTACACAGAAAAAATAAGCTATTATAAATTATTTCCAAAATTGTCATTTTTCCATACAAGTCAAGTTGTCAGTTCATTGAGGAGAAGGAACACCGATATAGCAGGTGCAGTGCTTCAGTTGGACTATTCTCAATATGAGCGACACGACATTCCACTGTGCCCAATCTATCTAAACTGGGTCTAATTTATACTGAGTCAAAAAGTTGATTGTGTATGGAATACCAGGGCCCCGTTTCATGAAGCAACAAGTTAAAAATTACAAGCGGAAGTCTCTTTTCAATACCTTTAGATAGAAAGAGACTTCCGCTTGTAATTTGTAACTTGTTGCTTTATGAAACAGGCCCCAGCTCAGAAAAAAAAACTCACAGTTTTTACATTCCAATTTGGTATCAGAGTTAGCAAGCAGTCATTTTATTACAAGCTTTTATTTAACTTTACCTGTTCCTTTGTTAGTGTGAAAATTTTGGAACTGAAATTTGAACCAGTTTTCCTCAACGAGTAGTTGATGACGGTATAAAGAAAAGTGCAGTCAGCAATAAAAGATCGCACCAAAAAAGTTTTTTTTTATAGAATCTTATTAACTCGTTGGCATACGGGTCCAATTGAAATGCGAATGTATAAGTGTCACGTTGACTCAGCTAAGTAAAATGGCTTCAACCTATGTCCAAGTTGCCGGCAATCCGCTGCAAAGTTGGAAGGAACGGAAAGTAGTTAGAACTTTGTCGCCCGGAAGACAATGCAGATTTCGAGACGGTAATCATATTGGCCATTCAGGTCTGCAGATTTTAAATGAATAACTGTCTTTCCTGCGGTGGAATTCGTTATATTAAGTTGGATGAGTAAAATTTTTGTGGAATGTAACTTTGAATTCAGTAATTTTATTTTTATTTCATTACATTTTCAGGCCACTGCTCGGAAATGTGGCAAAAGATGGTTAGAATTCAGGCTTCAAAGCTGGGGTTAGTTGGACGTCGCACGAACCTGACCATCTATGAGTTGAAACTGTCCAACAATGTTTTTGTAGTCCAGTTTAAACAGCAATTCGAACAATCACCCGCCCATAAGATTGAAGGTGTGCCAACTAATGGCCGGTGCCGAGCACTGGGACATGTAGGTACCTTACATATAACAAAACCGGCGAAGTGCGTGTCGGGCCACGCGCAGTGTAGGGTTCCGTAGTTGCCTGTCTATCTTCGTTACATCGACGTGCGGTGCGGTTGCGTCTCCCGAATTTGTAAGAAAATTGGCCTTTCCAAGTACACATTAAATTGGTCAACTATTACTCGGTAACTACTTCTGCCTACGTGTCCGTGATAGTTTTCCTTTTAATTTCATTATATGTACTTCTACCACGAATTTTTTCACATCCCCAGTAGTAGCCCTTTAGCCGGCAGCTTTAAAGCCCAATATCTCGCAAACGAATTACTGATTTGAAAAGTGGTTCTAGGAAACCCATAATATTTTTAAATGAGCTATCCAACGATACCCCATGGGTTTAACGTAGTCAACAAGGAAGTCTTATAGTTTTGCCATATCCGTCTGTCCGTCTCCGCCTTAGCTCAGTGCCCATACTACTAGAAAGCTGTAATTCGGCATAAGTAGGTATATATATCAATCACGGTGACAAAACGGTAAAATAAAATATTTTGTGGCCGTGGAACTCCTATTACATAGTATTCTGACCACTTATATAGAGTATTCACTTCAGTTTAACGCCAGCTATAAGTCGCTAGCGATAAGTTTCCCATGAATAATGGAATAGGTAAACTGTCACCGATATTGTCTCGATAAACTCCTTTATAGGATAGCTGAATCTTACTATGTTAGGTGCTTGATCGAAGAGAGACAGAGATAGCGGCTAAGACGACATCACAATAGGACGTTTACAAATACAAATCCTTAGATAGACAGTGCGTTTTCACGTTTGAAAACTCATAATAGTCATAATGTTTGTCTTTATGCTGGGTGTACGTTGCACAAAATTACTTCTAGTGCCTAAAGTAAATTCGTCTGGCCCTCGCCATAAAGTTCATGTTGCTAGGATACAAAATAACATTAGATGCTCTGGTGCATTAAGTAAAATCTACTTTGCCATCAATACATGTCTATAAAAGTGTTTGTTTTACTCACTAGTTGTCAATCTACTTTTTCACTTCTTAATCAAATATAGTTCATCTTTTTGGGTGGTTACAAACTAAGTGTTGATGGTCTCGTGCATAAAGTAAAATACTTTTCCATTTGTTAATATAACCACAATGTCAGCAATCCTTCTATAAATTCGATCTTTGTGGAGAGATTACCATGCAAATTCGACCAACGACAGCTGCTCGCGGCCTCTAGTGTTCTATACTTTGTGAGTGTTACACAATTCCCAACTTACTTTTAACCCAAACTAATCCCTGGCCATTTACCTTTCACTTTTGCGTTCAAACGTTTCGAGTTTTAGTTACTCAATTATTTCGTTGTTTTGAAGTCTCCTTTTGAATGTTATAAAGCGTTTATAATGTTGGTATACTTATTATAATGTTTGTTTGCTTACTTAAACTTGAATGTGGTATTATGTTCCTAGGGTAATCTAAGTTGTACTTTATGTATTCCAATTCCAAAGATAAGATAACATACAATAATTGAAGCCCTGTTGTTCAACAGGGCTTCAATTATTGGAATTAAAACGTCAAAATTTAAGACATTCATAATATGATTAACCAGAGTATGACTGATTATAATATATTTTTAGTATAATTAAGAAGTGTATTCGTAATAGTACATTGTGATACAAGTGAGGTATGTTGATATTACATCAGAGGCGGAATTGTTCACGCGAGCCTCAGGTGAGAATGTAATTATCATATGTACTATTACTTAATGATGGCAACAGGTTTGTACTCACATAATTGTATATCGCCAAGAATTTCCAGTGGCGTCCATTCTATTTATCACTTTTCTAATCACCACGAGTCAACATTTTTGATAATAACCAAAGTTGTTACAAATATTTGTGAAATAATCTATAATGGCGCGCAACTGTTTTTTTTGTAAAGTTTGCGCAGTGCGCGCGCATGTGTTAAGCCAGACTTAGATGAAATGTCTAAACAGCCAATACAAAATGAAAATAAATTTTTTCGTTAAAAATGTAATCTTTATAAAAAATTAAAAAAGTAATTGATTAGTCTACTGTTCATATTTTTTTCAATAATTTGTAGATAGATGGTAGTACCGATATAGGCCTATAGTTAGAAACATTATCTCTGTTCCCACTCTTGTACACCGGAGTAATTACTGCTTGTTTTAGGGCATTCGGGAAAAGTCCATGATTGAAGCACAGATTTGCTAGATAAGATATTATGGGGACTACAATATCACTTGCTAGTTTTAATGGGATATTATCCCAACCAGGGGCACTACTTGCTTTAAGGTTAAATAGTGTTTTAGACACCTCGCTTGGATCAGTCTCGAAAATAACAAATGAGTTCGCAGTAGTAGCGGGCTTGTTACCTACGGCACTAAAATTGGAATTTTAGGATAGAATTACTTCAGCAAGGGACTTCCTAATGTTAGAAAAATACTGGTTTACGGCGTTTACATTTGAGGGTGAATTCCTGATGTGCAGCAATTCAGTATTTTCCACTTTGCCCTATTTGCGATTAGCGATAGTGTTTATTGCTTTCCATATTTAGTAAGCTGTTCCTTTTCATATTTGTGTTTTAACTTTCTAATTATGTTGTTACAATGGTTCCTATATCGTTTGTAAGTAGTTTTTAGAACAATATTATCTGGATTAGACCGACAGTTTTTTTGCATGTTGTTTCTGTTCCTAATACATTGTAAGAGCCCCTGTGTAATCCAAGGTTTTAGTATGCGGTTATTTCTGGGTACTAGGGTAATGATAGTGCTGCCGAGAATTTTTAAAAAAGCTGTACCGTCTGTACAACCCGGTTAATTTAAGAATGCATCGTGTTCATGCATACATCTTGCTGCAAGGTGCCAACGTGACTTAATCGGGATATAACCATAACACACGAGTTTCGTAATGTTATAAAACAGGCGTGTTTAATATCCAGGATTAGATTAGATTTCTTTATTTAATAATATAAAAATACAATATAAATTACACACAACAACACACAATACAATATGTTTTTTTTATATATATTTTATTTATTTATTATTATGAACCTAAAAGCGACATAATAAGAGGTACGTTACGAGCGAATGTGTTGAAAATGAATGTGTAACTCCACATAGCTCGCCGTAATTAAAAACACGTTCCAACTTCAAACTCGAGCGCGATTAAATATTACATTTACGATTTCCGGAAACCTTTGTTCCTTAATTAGTGGGTGAAATTTTAAATTACATTTATAATTTCGTAGAAAATGAAACCAGTAACAAATGGCGAAGAGTTGCGTAAAAGGGTATTTTTCTCATTTGAAAATGTATTTTATAGTGTTGCTATTGGATAGTAAACCATCTGTACCATTCTTGGTAATATTGTGAATATTCATTAAAAAAAAACACTAAAGAAATTATGTTGCTAGGTATTGAGGATAGATTCTGATTTTGTAAGATAAAACTCAGCTACTCAACACGACAAGTTAATATGGGAGGTGATAAAAACATCGTTTGAAACGCCTGATTTTTTTTTTGAATCATCCATGAACCTGAAAATTACAAAATATAATCAAGCTCACAAAAATACATCCGTCGCTCTTTTCATTCCCCCACGTGTTTGCTTAGATCCGGTCGGTTAAGCGTTACGTACCCACTACACTCAAGAGCTAATATTTCGGGTGCAGTTTGTATATAATTTCAGTACTAGAGTGTAGCTCTTCAACTGTCCCATTGGAAGATCAGAGCTGGCAATAATGCCAGCATTAGGCTGTGATGGAAAGGTTACATGACATTATAATTTAACTCTTCTGATCCAAAATAAGTTTTATTTAGAAGTAAATTTTGGTAAGAAATCCTACGCTCTACCTGTGGTTTATAATAATTTTAACATGTTACACTAATTGTAGTTGGTCCCAGAAATTTATAGACATTTGATCCTCTCTAAAAACTAGTTCAACGCAGTTCACGCAGTTATTTGTAATTTAAATTTCTGAAGAGTCAGACATTTAATACTGCAAAACCTCAAATAATTAATTGGGAGGGGAGTTGTATTCTATAGGCAATAAATCATGTATCGTCTATGAGGCCGGCGGATAGCGCTTTAACAAAACATAGCGGGTCCTCACGCCTCTTATTGGTGACTGAATAAAGATGATTTGATAACTTTTTAACTTTAACGCCTCAAGTGGACCTGTAATGGTCACACGAAGAGCTCCCAACCACGCCCCAAGGCAAGCCCTGGAATGGACACCGAAAGGGAAGAGGAAACGTGGCCGGCCGAAACACGCCTGGAGTCGTTCAGTGGCCGAACAGGCGGGAAGGGGACGGGCTGGCATGGTCCGAGGCGAAGCGTCTAGCACGACACGCGATGGTGGAGCACTGTGGAAGCCCTCTGCCCCATCGCGGAGCCACTAGGACCTTAAGTTAAGTCAATCTGGCCATAAAGTAGCAATTACCGCCCGCTACATGTGCAAATAATCCCGCTGGTCAAGAACAGACGTACAATTTTGTACTCGCCTCTAATCAAGAAAGCCTCAAGTAGCATATTTATTTATTGACTTGCGTAATATGTAGAGATCGGAAATTCGGGAGCTTTTATACCTAAACTTCGGCCCCAGTACCTACACCGCGTTGTTGTTGAGTAGCATGGAGGCGGACTCAATTAAATTTTACTATTAAATTTCCAGGGATTTCCCGGAATACCGAAAATTAGGATAACATGAACACATACGTATTAAAGTATTTAAATAAACTATTTTAGTTGTTCCTATTTACAAAATATTATTTAATTCACATATTCATTTAACTAACAGTTAGATAACATCAAACCAAAATTGTTTTGTAACTTTTATTAAAAATAATGGTACAAACGTAAGTATCTCTGTTAAATCAATAAATTAAAACAAATGTACATAGCCACACAAAAGTGAATAGGTAATCAACCTACAGCGACACACGTGGTATTTTTGCATTTCCGTCCTTGTCTAATGTATGTCGTTAAAACTGTTTACCAACGTGTATGTTGACAAAAATCGCTGAAAATAGTCATAAGGAACCTAAAAAAAGGTAGGCTTTACATAATGCTTTATACAATCCCGGAACTTAAATAATTAAAATATTATTTTTAAGAAGCCGACTCCATACTTGCTTCGCTTTTTCCGGGATTTTGCTAGGTTTAGGTATAAAAGCTCCCGAATTTCCGATCTCTGGTAATATGGTCTTACTTCGCTCCAAAATTGGCTCCACTTTTACGAATTGCATGGCATATTTTATAAATATAGAGTTATGGTACTGGTAATGATTTTACCGGAAATATGTACTCATTGCCCTAATTTTAGGTTACATTTTGTTGCAGTTTAGTTGATATTATAGATTTTTTTTTAATTTTTTTTTGGAGCAAAGTAATCTGTATGAGGCGGGAAACTTTGCTCCAAGACAATCTTTCCTTGTATTCTGCTTTATTTCTGCCATGGAGCATTAATTAACGTGTTTTAGCTATCAATTGTTTGTTCGATGATTATTGGAGGAACAGAAAAACACAATTTTGGGTCAAAATCACAATAAAAACATTGAGATCAATCGAGTACTTTCTATTTGCATTGCAATCAGTCTTAAATAGTGATAATTCCTATAATGAAACAAAAGGTATCAAAAAAATCAAAGTTAATAAACATTTGGCAAATTATTGCTATTAATTGCAGCCATTTAAATTAAAGACATCAGGTAGCTCACCTATACAAACAAAACAAAAGATCAGGTAACTGTTACCAAACGTAAACAAAACAAAAAGAAACCTAACTGATCAGATTTTCTAAACAAAACAAAAGGAAAACTTGCACCCTATAAGTGGTCTACTTCAGGAATAGAATAAAACTCTCGTCTTCCTACTTTTTTTGTTAACGTTTATGCATCCTAAGACGTCCGCCCATTTCTACCTAATTTCATCTTTGGGTTTTGGCGATTTCCAATTTTGATAGATCTGTGCATGGCCGATATTGTAGGGCCTTTCCCAGATATTCCCGTTATCACGCCAGGGAGCAAAATATCCCCAAAACCATGTGCATAGTAAGACCGTCCTCGAACGGTTATTTTCGAAACTGTTGTAGCAATCACTAAAATATCATGCTATCAAATACTTAATGAAGTTATAAATGAAATAATAAAACACTTACCTAAATTCATCCAGAGATTTTTTAAGATTCAAACAGATTTTCTGCATAAACAAAATCGGTTGCATCCACGCGTTCTGAAGTTTTGACAGCTATTGACAAAATATTTAAACTTTTGACAATCCATGCCACCGGTGTTGCAAGGTGAAATCTTACGTTACCCGATAAAAACATATAAATTTACAAAGTTAACAAGGGTTTTCGTCTGTAAGGCCCTGGGTTTTCTGACCACCCGTCGCCGGTGGCCGGCGACCGACGCGTGTCCGCCGCCGACGACGTTCGGATGTTTTGTTCGGGAATGTTTGAGGGTGGTTTCTCTGAAACGCCGCCGGCGGCGGGTAGGTCGACGGGCGAAGGTCACACGCTGCACGCGTCGGTCGCTATCATTTTTGTAGAATAGCGACGGACGGCGGGTGGCGTCTTGATATTGAAAATGTCTCATTTCAATAAAGACAACGATGAATTATTGGCTGCATTGGCTAGCTGGAGAAATATTAGGCACAGGATATTTATTACTTCGCTTCGTAGTAATATCACGTTCAATCAGATTCAATACTTTTGCAAACTGTTCTCGAGTTAGTCAAGTAGTAAAATAAGATGTAAATTTTTCTTCATTGCACATCAAGTGTTTGAGAACCAGGTTAAAAAATGCACCTTCATTTTCCCGATTTTTAAATATATCGGTTGGCTCTCTTTTATTTTTTGATGATATTAATATTTCATCGTCTTCTTCTTCTTCTAACAATAAAAATAATAGTATTTTTCTATTCATTTTATTTAAAGCACAGCACAGGGCACAATGCGACTGAGCTCCTTCTCCGACGACGGGTGGCCGGGCTCAGAAAACCCACGCACCCGCGACCGACGGCGTGTGGCACAGCGAGCGACGCACGTCCAGACGCCGCCGGTCGCGTGTGACGGGCCAGAAAAACCACGGCCTAACGGAACATATATTTTTTTTTTTGGAGCATAGTTACCACCCTAGGAGCAAAGTAGGACCATATTACAGTATACTGTCTATAGATTTATCAAAGTATTACAATGAAATAAAACAAACGACGACGATGACGACCGCTTTAGCCTAGTTGGTAGTGACCCTGCCTACGAAGCAAGAGGTCCTGGGTTCGAATCCCGGTAAGGGCATTTATTTGTGTTATGAGCACGAATATTTGTTCCTGAGTCATGGATGTTTTCTATGTATTTAAGTATTTACGAGTATTTATCTATATAAGTATGTTTATCGTCGTCTAGTACCCATAGTACAAGCTTTGCTTAGTTTGGGACTAGGTCGATTTGTGTAAGATTGTCCACTAATATTAAATTTAAATCATTGTATAATACTTTGATAAATCTATACATGTTTTTGACGTCCACTGTGAAAAGCCCAACTCATTCCAATAAATAGTATTTTTATTGCGGAATCTGCACAGTGATAAAACTCTTATACCTATATTGATGGAGGTTGACTTTTTTACGAGGGTTAAATGGGCGCTAAAGAGAAGCTAAGACGACTTTTTTGCAATATGTAACACGACAGTGACCTTTTACGATGCGGTTCGAACAAATATGAAATAAACGGGTACTAAGTTATGAAACTATGAGTATACTTTCATAATCATAACTCATTGATCATTTGTTTTGGAGCCTGTTTATTTGAGAGAGATGAATGTAGGTGGGTCAAGCCGTGTGAAAATTTGATATCCATTGCATTGTTCTTGAACTAAATTGCCATATTATATATTATTTTAGAACAATTAGGAACAACATTATTAGAGAACTGATTATTAACAAACAGTTGAACATTGTGTCATCACCGTTATTATATACATGTTCTTCCATCACTTTCACGCATGCATGTTAGTATGGGGTGTCAGAATATAACTAAGGCTGACGGTTCTTCTGGACGACCCACGGCTGAAAAGCCATGGAGGCCATGTCAAACAAATGAAGTCAAAAGATTTGTCGAAAAAAACAACAGTTTTTTTACAAATATTAGCCTATGTCACTTCTACGGTTAAGAGGAATCCTACGACACCTCATATGTCGAAATACGTCAAACGGTTTATGCTGCAGGGCGTGCCAAAGAATATATACATACCTACATACACACATACATACATTCATACATACATTTATTCGCTCGAAAAAGATAACCCCCCTCATCTCCTTCGGCAGTCAGGGCATGAAAGAAGAAGTTTAAACGCCGAGAAGGCAAGATAATGAGCGGTTCATTGCCATGAGCCGCGTCAAAATGCCGCCAAAATGGCCAAGATGTTCAGATCGGGCGCCACCACATTCCAGGCGGGAGTTTGTGAAGACAAGAAAGGATGGACGACCCATTTGCTCAGTGGACGTGGCGCAAGCAACATCTCCTGCTAACAGCTCCTGATGAATCCTCGTAGAGAGGCGAAATACTTTTATTGGTGGTGGTTTGTTCTATTTTCTGGCATGTTTCTGCGTGCGAAGGGAGGGTGGGAACAATTTGATAATTTATCCCAATTTGATTAGGAGTATTTCTCAAATTTCAAAATTCTGTAAGCCATTCGTGTAAATATGACCTAACCTTTCGGTAAAAATAGTGCGTGTCATGACACAATAGCAATCTCGAGAACTGTCCTTAAACACTAGTATAACTTCATGAAAAGGTCAACGGCTGCTACAAAGTATTTACGCCATAGTAAAGGATAAATCCGCGGCTAGAAATGAGAGTTTTGCAAAGTAGCAGAGCGGAGCGACGATGCGCAGCGAAGCCATGTGACCGCGTCCACCAGAGATGTTCGAGGAAAATAAACGAAACGATGATGCGTAGCAAAGCTGTCAAATGTGCGCAGATGAGCGGAGGAAGGATGTGTTGCGAGGCTGTGAAATGTGTGCGTTTTGTATGTAATAAATAATACAATAGCAATCTAAGGTTGCTGACTGGTATCGTAACTGGTCACAAATAGTCACAATAAGAACTCTAAAATAGACATTTAGAGCCCGCGCAGACAGAGAGCGGTCTGGAGTTCCGAGTTCCGAGTTCCGCGTTCAGAGTTCTCTGTGTGTTCGCGGCGTAAAGGTAATAGGTATTAGAAACGATCAAATAAAACGAGAAAGAAAAATATATTTATTGCCTTAAAATAAAATATCAATTAACACAAATCTTTTTTTATATAGTTACATGAAAAATTTGGTACACAAAAAAAATACATGATAACATAAAAACTACAAAATAAATATGTTAAAGAATAACCATTATATAAAGGCAAAAGGAGCACATTCAGCAACTGGCTGGCGGCACATATATGTACCACCAGCGCTGATTTTCAATGTGCCCCCACTCGGTCCAAGATGTTTGCCGAGAAGGAAGAACAAACAAATCGAACTTAAAAATAGTCCTTCCAAACTTATATACAGTGTGTTTTGTGTGTGTGCGTGTGTAGGTGTGTATGTCAATGTGTATGTGTGTGTGTGCGCGCGCGCTTGTGCATGTGGTGCATGTGACATATGAAATAAGTGACTCGAAATTTATGTTGTGATTGTTACTAGGATTTAATTTAAAAGCTATTTAAAGGCTATTTCAAAATCGTGCATCTGTCTCTCATGCAATACTCGTTTTAATTTAATTTTAAATGTATGACTACTGACTTTCTTCCTTAGGGGTGGCGGTAGGTTGTTCCAAATCTTTGAAGCACGCAGGAAGAAATTAGCAATCATGTATATTAGCGGAATGTATCGTGTACGCGGCACCGCGGTTTAATACATTCGGTAAAGATGTGTTAGAGGAGAGGGAATTGAGGGATGTCGACCTTTAAGATGTCCTTCTGTTCTGCAGGAAAACGATTTCCATTCTTCGGAAATGTTTGACGTGGGTGCGCTGAGGGGAACGTAACCGTAGGCTACGACGTACCTTAGGGAATAGTGCTGAATGAACGCAATAAACGATCGACAGCCCGCCTGTTCCCTTCATAACATCACATCATCACATTTAATAAAACTCGCTCTGCTAAGCGAGGATAGGAAAACGAAGCATTCCTATTGGTGGATTAAAAATTCGCTCACCGCCTCGCAAACTCGCACAGCACTGGTACTTGTAGGCCTCCCCGCGCAGGGTGGAAGACTATTCGTTGAATCACATTTCAATTAAAGTTCACGCGCTCGCTTTATCACGCTACGAGCTGACGTGTCAAAGCGAGACCGCGAATGTCATTGAAATGTGATAGAACTGAATTGAGACCCGGGTGTAATTCAGGGTAGGTATAATAAACAAGATTTAACGCAAGGAATTTACGCTACCAATGCTTAATTTCTGTTCGTTTTACGTCTTTTGAAATTGATTTGACAACAGTGCAATTAAAAGCATGGTAGCAATGCTTCTTTAAGAGTCCGCAGCAAGCTCGATTCTTCATACAAACGTAGTTACGTCCTTACTTTAATATAACATGTCACATTATCATGAAATTCTCTAAATATAATGAGGTAAGATATATCTAGGGCTAAAACTAGTTTATGACTCTTAAAATGTTAATAGAAAGAAAATAGAGCGAGTACAAGTTTTGCATTTTTAGACCCCAGAAAGTTGTTCAGTTCGGCGGCCTACTACGACCAAAATATAGTTTAGATTGAAGTCAAAACCTATTTCCGGTGTCGATTAAACTATGCAGTTTGAAAAGAAAAAAGATTTATCAAAATTGATCTTGTAGTTTTAAAATGAGAGCGTAACTACGAAAACCTTAAAATAAATTACAAAAATTTGATGCGAAACTGCAGCGAATTACTCTAGCGCGGGGAACGGTCCGGGGGGGGGGCGGCGGTACGCACCGCCCTTATCATAGCTACTCCTTGCCGTGCGCTTAGTTTAGTGACAATAGTGACCCATTTGCTGTGCGCGGGAGCGACGTATTGTTTTGGTGAATTATCTTCCTACGATAATCGCGGTCAATTCACGACTTGGACTGATAAAACGGATTTGATTTTTCTTGGTGATACTGGTGGTGTCTGTGATCATACTGATCATACTGATCGACGATCTGTGGCTTTCTTATGGACTTTGCATTTTTATGTTACAAAAATGGATAAACCGGGTAAGTACCTACTTATATGCATTTTAGTCAAGTTCCAAGTATACAAATAAATTATATACATGTAATATGTACATATTATATTAATGTATATGAGTACCTAGTCATTAATCCTTAGTTGACGTGTTATTTAATTTATTTGGTAGGTAAACAAAATTTTAATCTCACAGTAGGTACTCATTCGGTATTAAATAGGTAGGTACCTACGTAAATATCACTTGGGTACGTCAAATCATTCTGGATATGGCTTTGGTGATATATAGTTTGATTCTTTTATATAGCCAAAACAAAATACTTACATAGTTAAAAAATAATAATACGCTATAAATTTAAATAAGACGAGGATGAACGAACGGACTTTATACGAAAACTACCTATCACACATTATTGCTTAGAAATTTTAATTAGTTTACATAAGTAGGTATGTAAGTTATAGTATAGTATCCTAAAGTATATAGGATAGGTTTTTTCGTCACTCTCTATAGTAATCTACGTACTTCTATACAACGTGTTAATAAAATAACGCAAAACCTGAAAACTGTTTGTTCAGAATCGAGAGTAAAATGCGAAAAAAATAAAAAAAAAATTTTTTGACGCGATTTATTTTTTACATTTGTATGGAGCAGGTCGCCCCAGACGGCCAACACTCCATACAAATGTAAAAAATAAATCTTGTCAAATTTTTATTTTTTATTTTTTTCGCATTCTATGCTCGATTCTGAGCAAACTGTTTTTAGGTTTTGCGTTATTTTATTAACACGTTGTATATCATAATTATATATAGAAATTGGCACTTACCTACCCTTCCACTTTTTTGATCGAGTGACCTGACAATAACAATACTAGGTAGGTATCTAAATAAAAAAATGACGACGCGACAATAGCAGTTGTTTCTCGGTGCTACTTGAACCTTGGTTGTAGGTATTTATTATTTATGTATGTACTAGGTTCTTACTATATTATGTGCTCAGGTTGGCGCTTGTCCAATTTGTAGAATCTACAAATTGGACAAGCGCCAACCTGAGCACATAATATAGTAAGAACCTCTTTTCTTCCTTCGAGCCGATAGCCATAATTTTGTCTTTGAACACCTTTTCGCTTCTAGAAAAAAAAATAACTATAGGTAATTATAAACGTCTATACGCTCCCGTGATCGCTTACCATCAGGTGGACCGTATGCTTGTTTGCCCCCTTATAGTTTTAGTTGAAAAATATATGTACCTATGTACCTTGTACGGTCGAGGAAATTGAATGTTTGGCACATGTCAACTCTATTAGAATGACGTTAAGGTCCAAAAGTGCTAAACATTCAATTTCCTCGACTGTACATCTTATATAAGATGTACAAGGTACATAGGTACCTATATTTTTCAACTAAAACTATAAGGGGGCAAACAAGCATACGGTCCACCTGATGGTAAGCGATCACGGGAGCGTATAGACGTTTATAATTACCTATAGTTATTTTTTTTTCTAGAAGCGAAAAGGTGTTCAAAGACAAAATTATGGCTATCGGCTCGAAGGAAGAAAAGAGGACCGGCTCGTCGTTAAAAAGAAAATATAAATCCTAATAGGTAAGTTATAATAAGGCTATAAATTCAAATTTCATTTATTTATGGACCAACTAGGATCATTGTTGTAAGTAGGTACTTTTTACCAAAAATAAAAACAATAATGTATGATCTTTTTTTATTTCCTTCAATACACCAAATCTTCAATGTGAATAAATATTTATAGGGTAGGTTCCTAGGAAAAAAGATCTGGATTCTAATTAGTGCGTATTTTTATTGATTGGACACCTATTTTAAAAATACACACAACCGAACATAGAACCTCCTGCTTTTTTGAAGTCTGTAAAAATGACGAAGTTATGGCGCGTAGATAATCCGCGTGACTTCACAAACGTATGAACCGTGACGTTACGCGCACTTATAACTTCGACATTTTTTGTTTAGTGACCAAAAGAAAAAATACGTGTCTAATATTTTTGATCATCTATAATACGGATTTTAGAGTTACTTATTTAAAAATAGTTTAAGTACTATCACTGTAATAAGCTTGTTTTGGGAAAAAGACTGACTGTTAAGTTTCTTGCGGCGTTTCTTCTTGACAGTGGTCTCTGCAGAAGCGCTGGTAGGGCTTGACTTATAAAAGTGCTCTTTACTTGGCGGCCTACTTGCAGAATAAATATTCATTTATTTCATTTATAACAAAAATAGTGGTAGTGGTATCTGAAAATCTGCTATGCAATTATGGCACTAGGTTGTTAAAATGACAAAACCTGGTATATTGTATGTTATACTTATGTTACTAGTTACTACTACTTTTGTTGGCACATCAAAACTTGTAGCCTGTACTCTACATTTACGTTTTTAGTAGGTTAAATAATCAGTTAAAATTTGCCTAGCCGCACTTACGCACTGTATAAACTGTATTGTTATCTCGCTATGGAGATGTTCTACTGTTATATTTTATTTACCGCAATAATTTCGCCGTTGTATGAAGATATTTTACTGCGATATTTTAACTGCGACATGTATAGCTCCGCCTCCCCGCGCGCTCTCGCTTTACTGCTAGCGCCCTGTCTCCCTCTAGGTGAAACAACAACATTTTAAAGCGTAAGCGCGCGATCTCAACGCGGAGTTGAGCGGACCTTGCTGCGGACTCTTAATGTCGTTTCGGTAATAAATTGTAAGTATTTATTATGTTTCTTGGCCAGAATTATTACACCTCTTACATTTTAAGGGGTGGCAGGGCCAAGACGCCATCTGGTACGAATTCTGCGCACAATAGGTACCTTAACCAAAACTCCTCAGGATTATTAGAATCGAAAACCGGCCAAGTGCGTGTCGGGCCACGCGCAGTGTAGGGTTCCGTAGTTGCCTGTCTGTCTTAGGTACATCGACGTGCGGTGCGGTTGCGGCCGAATTTGTACGAAAATCGGCCTTTCCAAGTACATATAAAATTGGTCGACTAATACTCGGTAACTAATTAGGCCTACTTGTCCGTGATAGTTTTCCTTTTAAATTCATTATATGTACTACTACCACGATTTTTTTCAAATCTCCAGTAGTAGCCATTTAGCCGGCAGGGGGGGGGGGGGGGAGACACATGACTCGAACAAAAATTAGGGCTTTAAAGCCCAATATCTCGCAAACTAATCACTGATTTGAAAAATGGTTCTAGAAAACCCATAATATTTTTGAACGAGATATCTATATAACGATACCCCACATCATGGGTTTAACGAGAAAAAAAAATACATCCTCTTTTTAGGTGTAGGGGAGGTACCCTAAAAAAAAGAATTTTTCAAGATTTTATTGTATTGTTTTATCGGCGTGATTGATTTATTTATATACCCATGCCGAATTACTGTTTTCTAGTTGTAATGGTTACATGGTGAAACTATAAGGGTTCCTTGTTGACTACGGAACCCTAAAAAAGCCAATAGCGTTAAATATAAAGAAGTTAACAAAAATAAATGTCAAACTAGAAAACAAAATATACAATTAAAAAGTCATTTCCATGTACTCGTTAACGGAGTACAGAGGGTTATCCAACAAAAGGTTTCTCAGTTTGCGCCGGAATGTTTCGTCATATGGTTCATTCCTTAGATTGGTCGGTAAGTGTTCATAATAAGTGGGTCCGATGACGCGGGGGTTCTTTGTTGAAAATGCCATGCGACGAGGAACCGTTCTCAAGCGCCCAGTAGAACGGAGTTGTTTCCCCGGTATAAAGAGATTTACAGTACGCTCTATACTTATGTTACTTTAACCTGCGCTGTATACAAGCTCTGAATCTATGTGCTATCATATTTGCGCTTATCAACACCGACAGTGCCCTACGTTCCCGTTTAATATCCGCGTCGTAGCGCGTATTGTCGGTTACTATGTGACCCAGATATTTAACATCATGTAACTTGTTTAAGAACCGTGCCGTTCATATATAATGGAGGTAAGTACATACGAAGGACTCTTCGTCCCCGACGTACTCGTAAACACCATAAACTCGTTTTTAATGACGTTCTACCTAAGGCCATGTTTCCTTGCATATTTCTCACAAATATTTAACAATATCTCGAGGCCTCCCGGCGAAGGACTAAGCAGCACCATATCGTCCGCATAGCTTATACTATTCAAGCATACACCGCATATGACAGCCGATGAATGCTGCGAAGTTCCTCGATCAGCGCGTTGACGTACAGGTTGAAGAGCTTAGGGGACGTTCTCCTGCCCTGTCTCGCCCCGCACTCCAATCTGTACTCCCCTGGCACTTCCTTGCCCCATCTGACAACAGTAACTTGGGACATGTACCAACTCCTAAGTATATGCATGAGATCCATTGGATTCATTTTCATAATCATGATTATTATCCGAAATCCATGTTATCAAAAAAAAGTTTTCTATTCTTTTCAACTTTTACCGCAGGGCAAATACATAGTATGTTTGCCATCATTAAAAAGTTGTGTGTTCCTAAAACGAGATCAGTTAACGAGGTCAGTATAAGTAAAACAAATGAGGACTTAAACCACATTTCATCCATTTCATTAGCATCATGAAATTGTCTGTCTGTACCCTTCATTTGTTTCAATTATTTTTCTGCATCAGTTTTAGAATTAGTTAAAGTTTGCTTGTGATAAGCATATTAATTGCGTAACTTTCCGAGCTTAGGTACGTTGGGGCATTTTTAAAGGTGAAATTAACTAACTCGTTATCATCTAGGGCAATCCCTTGTTTAATAAAAAGGTATTTATATATTGGTAACCTTTATTGTATGTAAAAAATGCTTGAATCGAGTAAATTACTAAATTTGCATAATTTAATCGAAATTCAGGATTAATTTACGGATAATCTCGTTGCCAATTGGTGAGATACTGAAACGTGCCTATTTGATTATGGTAGCTGCCCGATAGATCTTGACAATTATTTCTTAAATTGTTATTTCGATCATGAGAAGAGTATTCTGGAACGACTTGAAAGAATTTTGACGTTTCATTTCATATTAAGAGGTACCTTAATCTTATTTTATCGGTAAAGCACCTAGTCAGCTGCTACTCTAATAGCCGGTAGGACATAGGTTATTTTTAGGGTTCCGTAACCAAAGGGTAAAAATGGGACCCTATTACTAAGACTTCGCTGTCCGTCCGTCTGTCTGTCACCAGGCTGCATCTCAAGAACCGCGATAGCTAAGACAGTTGAAATTTTCACAGATGATGTATTTCTGTTGCCACTATAACAACAAATACTAAAAACAAAATAAAATAAATATTTAAGGGGGGGCTCCCATACAACAAACTTTTTTTTTTCATGCTGTATCTCAAGAACCGCGATAGCTACACAGTTGAAATTTTCACAAATTATGTATATCTGTTGCCGCTATAACAACAAATACTAAAAACAAAATAAAATAAATATTAAAAACTTTCTTTTTTTTTTTACTGTTTTTATAGATAATGGTACGGAACCCTTCGTGCGCGAGTCCGACTCGCACTTGGCAGGTTTTTTATCTCTTTGTTACTACCCGAAAACAGTAGGGTATACATACTTCGACCGAATGGGATATTCTGTGCTATTGCCCCCATTTTTATGCATAATCGAAAGCTCGTTTCATCACTATAAATTAGGAGGTAAAAGCGACCCACTAAAAATATATGGATCGATGAGAATACTTTTTTTCCCTCGGAAATTGGACCTAATACATTAAATGTATGCAAATAACAGTTTTCATTTTTTTTATCATATCATTTATATGTATTTCACATCATAAAGTTATATTTAAAAAACACGTCTGTTTTGTTACTATTTTTATAAACAAACAAGTTTGGTTTAATATGGAGACATTTTACAACTTAACAAATTGAAAATTTTGAACCTATGACGAATATTCATAACATTTATCTCTCTCCCTGTTAATTTAACTATTGTATAACCCTTATTGTATCCAACAATTATCACAATGTTCAAAGCTTTTAAAAAATATGCTCGAATACTCCCGCTTGCGTAGTCTGTGGTAGCTCTTCCTGTGTATGTCATTAACTTTTTTGTGCCAACAATGTCACAACAACTCCTTAATAAATATTTCATTTTTAAATATTTTCGTTAATAAATAAGAATATAATAATGTTGAAGTGGCGTACAAAGTTGTACAGAGTGATTGTGAATCAAATGCCGTAATATAACTACGAGAAAAGTGTCAAATCGGTGTTTGTAAACAACATGGAGGCGTCCATCGGAAGTGGATTTTGTACATCGTATAAACACGTAAGATAACAAAAGAATTGAGGTATGTTTTAAACATTATGTATAAACTAGTACTAGACACACAGATCTTGGCCTTTTAATACGCCTTACAAACATAATTTTCGACTCGGGTAATGTTGTCGGCCAGGGAGGCCACTAAGACAAAAAATAATGACAACTTCCGTTTCCAACCAAACTTATCTGTTCTGTCTATAAAGTTTTGGATTTCCGACTTTGGGTAACGACTCATAAGATCATTCTTTCAACTGAAAACGACCGTTATTTTGCGCAACAACTTATTACTAGATTTTGTTAGTTATTATCGCGAGTGTTTGAGTGAAGAAGATGGGAATAAGAAAAAGGGACAAAGAAAGGGATGAAAAATACATCCGTAAGAAGATTCGAAAACTGCAAGAGAAGCTCGGGCATTACACGACACCAGGGACATCGTTGTTATCGACAGCAATAGAACCAACTACGTCGTCGTTGCCGCCGCAGTCAAGGATCCCGCCGCAGCCGCAGTCTCCGTCACCGGGTTCTTCGGCATCTTCGCCTCGTTTGATCCCACAAGATAATCTGGATTTTAACGCAGGTGCGTTTTAGTATAAACGAAAAGGAATCAAACATCGCCCAGTATTGTTTCCTAATACCTACTCTTTAAACGTATGGGTAACCTTGCTTCCAGTCAGTCACTTAAGTAGTATTAAATCTGATGCAGACTAGTTAAATAAAATTCACTTTAAGCGCTGTCACTAAGCGGACAGACATACCATTGATTTAACTCAAATGTTGGTTGGCAGGCGCTATCACAATGCGGATAGACAATGCTATTACAATACACTAATAAAGCGCTATCACAGGTGAATAGACAAACCCTTCTTGAAGTATAATTGGACAATTTAAAATTACAGAGGCTACGGATGATGATCTTCCAGAGGAGTTCCTTTTGGCTCTGGGGACGGAAGGTCAAGAAAAGACTGAAGTTGGCCTCCCAATAAGGTTAGAGCTGGCAGCCCGCTGGAGAAAGATAATGAATGAAGGGCTAGGGAAGGATCCCAAAGACTTGATTATTAAGAAATACCCTACCCCGGCCAATTTCCCAGCAGCAATAGCCCAAATAATAAATCCAGAAATTTTGGCTACCCTTTCCGAGGCTTCGATTAAGAGGGACAAGAGAATTGCCATCAGGCAAAATATGACAGGCACCTTAATGTCTTGTCTGGGGAAATCCTTATCAAGCATTCTTAAAGGAAACATAAACACTAAGATCTTAATTGAAGAGATAAATGACGGAGCCAAATTGGCTGCAGAGATCCACCATTAGGACTCTTCATCCAGAAAGTTCTTCTGCCTGGCCGGTGCGAATAAAACGATTCAAGATGCAGTACGCCAACAGCCAATCGACAAATTTTTATTTGGTGAAGACTGTGCAGAGAAAATTAAGGCTGCACAAACAATACATAAAACGATTAAGACCACCGAAAAAGAGAAGAAAACACCTAAACAAGTTCCCACCAATAAAGTTAAACAGTTAAGTCACTACCAGCTGGAGTGATGTCTTCTTGTACGCTTTCCCCCCCTTCTCTTTATTAATAAAATGCTTACACAAAATTAAGAGGGAGAAAGCTGAAGGTATTCTGGTGTTCCCCTACTGGCCTTCACAGCCTTGGTTCCTTCTCATAAAGCCACTTTTAGTCACAGAACCTCTGATATTCAAGCCTAATAAATATTTATTATCATCCCCTTTCAGAGATGTGCACCCCCTGCACCATCAGCTTACCCTGGCTGCAGGGCTATTATCGGCAAGGCGTATGGCAGGCGTGGAACACCAAGATCTACAATTAAAATAATGATTAACTCTCTTTCAACTAATTCTCTGAAACAATATAATACTTCTCTCAAACAGTGGTGGCTTTTTTGTCAACGGCAAAATATATATATGTTCCAAGCCTCAGTGCCCTTTGTTCTCAAATTTTTGACTGACCGTTTCGAGGCCGGAGCATCCTATGGTACAATCAATAGTACAAGGTCCGCTCTCTCTTTAATAATTGGTCCTAGAATTGGAACCGATGACAGGATCAAACGCTTTGTTAAGGGTGTGTTCCGAACAAAACCGCCGACACCAAAATATAACATGACCTGGGACCCAAGTATTGTACTTTTTTGAAAGCGCTGTACCCTAACGATGTTATAAGTCTCGAGCAGCTTACTTATAAAGTCGTCACGTTACTTGCATTAACAACAGGACACAGAGTTCAAACATTGTCGTTAATTAAGATAAATAACATTAAGTTTATGCATGATGGGGTACAGATTTTTGTATCAGATCTAATAAAGACCTCAACTAAAAATAATAAACAACCTTTATTATATTTAAAAGAATTCAGTAGCAAGGTGGAAATCTGCCCCTTTGCATGCCTTAACTCTTAAATAAAGAGAACAGAATCTATAAGAAATACAGACAAACTTATAATTACTCATAAAACGCCATATCATGAGGCTTCCACACAGACCATAAGTCGTTGGATTAAGAGTGTATTCGGAGAGGCAGGCATTGATATTACTGTCTTTTCAGCACATAGTACTAGACACGCCAGTACATCTGCTGCAAGCAGATCGGGTGTCTCTACAGATCTCATACAAAAAACAGCTGGTTGGTCACAAAATTCAATTTGTTTTGCTAAACATTATAACAGACCAGTTCTTCAAGAACAAACGCAGTTTAGCAATGTTATATGTAATCTTATATCGGATTGATTTGTTAAGCTTGACTTTGATCATAGTCAGATCTGTTAAATTACCTTTTTCATAAAAATAATTAAAGCTACTATACATTGTATGACTATGCACTCACAACCCCTGCTTTAAACATCTACAATAGTTAAATTAACAGAAAGAGAGATAAATGTTATTATTAGATTAAACGAACTTACCTTAAGTGAAGTTCTATCTTAATAACATGATTCTCTCTCCCTGTTAAGAGAGTCCCATCCCTTCCCACGTATATGTGCTAATATACTTGTTCTTCCCGAAATACAGGGTTGTTCCTAGATCATACAATCAACTTTAAACGTAATGACATACACAGGAAGAGCTACCACAGACTTCCAAGCGGGAGTATTCGAGCATCTTTTTTAAAAGCTTTGAACATTGTGATAATTGTTGGATACAATAAGGGTTATCCAATAGTTAAATTAACAGGGAGATAGAATCATGTTATTAAGATAGAACTTCACTTAAGGTAAGTTCGTTTAATCTAATAATTATACAATCAACCTTTCAATTGCACGGTTTTTCTAGTAATTAATTTCAGCAGAATTAACGGATATCAACATTTATTATCAGAAATTTGAATAAAACAATTACCGCGAGTTCGGCTGAATACAAGTTTTCGTTTCTATCAGATAATTATTACGACGAAACCGAACAAAGGATGTTATGCTGGCACCAGACTGTTATCGAGTTAGGCTATTTCTCCATTCAGCGGTGCGGTGTACTGTAGGGATCACCAAGACCTATATTCCTTACTACGCGTCTACATTTCAACAATCACATAAATTAAACAAAATATTTTAGAAATGCTGAAAAAAAGTTGAATGCTTGTTTTACCGTCGTGTGTCAGGTATTGGCAACACATTGGCCCAGAACAGTGGGTAAGCGTTCCGACTACTATTCCGACTACTACGATTCCGACTTACCTACACTTGACTTTTTATTAGTACACGGGTTTGGCCGACATATATCTACTAAATTTATATCCGCCATTAGATATTGAACCTGTTAGATTTTTAGTACAGTGCACATGCCTAAATACGAGGATTTATTCTTAAAAAAAAACATATTACATTTTATTAAAGTGTGGAGCCAGCATTATCTCCCAGCGAAGCATCTGAAGGCTATCTCTTCGTTTCGTTGCCTCCGGTAATGAATTCTTACAGTTGTGAGAATCTTTTCAATCGCCAGGGGCTGTTTATAATTTAATTGGTAACCTCAAGGTACATATTTACTAATAGCTTGTATACATATATTAATAAGTTTCAGACAAAAAAAAACAATTTTCGTACTAGCTTTTGTTGCCCACTGTACTTTTTGGCACGGTAATTAACTACTCGTTTAGAGATTTTGCGTGGTTTACGATTTACTCAGGCCACCTTTTGTCTCGTCATCAGATCGGTTTGGTGGTACCATACTATGGCGTTGTCACCAAACTTACATGAGTATGCAAAATTTTAGTACAATCGGCTGATGATAACTGCTTTCAAATTTAGTTGCAGGATTGGAACCTCACATACTATGGCATTTTCCAAAATGAGTGTACCTACCCAAGTAGCGAAAGTATAAGAAAATACTTTGATTTAAACTTTCACGATTCTCACACATTATTTATACTAAACGGGACTTAATCGCGTATTAACTTATTTTATTTACCTCACTGAGGTCTCCCGACGTTTCACGCGACCGACTTTCAACGACGCAACCCCGCGAGAGTTGTCCCGTGACCATGGATGTTGCAACACATCCGAAACGTCGGGAGACCTCAGTGAGGTAAATAAAATAAGTTAATTATACGCGATTAAGTCCCGTTTAGTATAAATAATGTAAGAAAATACTTATTGTCAGTTTTATGACGTCAATAAAGTATTCGGTTTGAATGACCATTTTTTTTCCTATATATAAAGGATATGTATTAAAACGATACTTAAATGTGAAACAAGTTACTTTTCACTTAACTTGTATGGTTAATAAATTGTTGTCACAAAAAAGTCACGCTAATCCAGTACCTACTTTATTTTTTGAAAATGATCACTAACGAATATCAACACAAGTGAATAATGATATAAAGCTTGTATAATTTTAACATGACGGTGCAGTAAACTAACCTTCTGTGCCGACTCTCATGTGTCTCTTCAATACTTGCCAAAGTAATTTGGTAACTGTCACACGAAAGTGCGAGAACACATATTGCATGCATATTTATATATTGCACAAAACAAAAATGATTTTTGCGGTTGCGGCTGCGGATGCGAATGTCTGCAACATCCCTGCAGTCAACCATTGGGCCAAACAGAGACTTTCAAACGGTAGGTGCAAGACAAACTAACAAACTTATTACTCATTGAGTGTTTGTCAAGTAAACGTTTGTAAAATGTAACTTTTGCGCCATAACACGTTTGCCAAGTAATTATTTGATGAAGTGTTTTTTGTGAAACGAGAATTTGCTAATATTTTTTTGGTTAAACATTAGTAAACCGCGAGGCGGTCTTAGACTAAAATTTATCACTTGCTTTAAGCGGGCCAAGTGCTTGCTTGCTGCAAACAGCGCTTACAAGGAACTTAATAAACTATGCTCTACCCCACCGTACTTAGTATATTGTTTGCTGAACCCATATTTAGTGAACACACTAAACGCTGGGCGGCTAATGAATTAAAAACATGCAGCGATGGACTAATTAATAGCATACAGCTTAGTAGAAATCAGCAGGAACACATTATACAAGTTTCAATGGAAAATATAAATATACATAATTATGTATGTGTCGAAAGGTTCAAAGATATATCTAAGTAGCCTTATACTCTTAACAAAGAAATCGTGTTCTCATATTTAATTTTTTTTTTAGTTTTGTGCGCGCACATATTCGGACTTAAATGTACCTAACCAAACCTTTACCAAATTAACTGAGAGGAAATTTCTTTATGTTGAATATATGTTGAAGAATGTTTACACAATGACAGACGACGATTGGGATGGGTTTATCATCATCATTATAACAGCCGAAAGACATCCACTGCTGGACATAGGCCTCCCTACCTGTTGGTCCCCGAGACCGGGAATTCGTGGCAAAAATGGCGCCCACCTGAGGTCCCAAAAAATTTGCACAGATTACCCCCCCGGTCCCCGCTGCCACGAAATCGTGGCAAATAAACTTGCACCACGAATTGCCGTCTTGGTTTCCACATTTGAAAAAGGACTTTAATGCAAAGATTATACAGTTCCTATTCTATTGGGCGAATTTCTAATTTAACGCGATGAAATTAGCAACACATTAGTACCAACCGAAGCTTGACTGTCAAAACTGACGCCAAGTTCTGACGAGTTGAAAAACCGTTACTCTGTATTCACGGTTTTCTAAGACGAATAAACCGATATTTATACGGGTATTTCTTCAAGTAATTTCCAATTATTGATAGCATGTATCTTTGAGACCCAGAATAAGTAAAAAGTGTTACAGTTATAATTCAATATCTTTATTTTCTTAGCGTATCTTTGAAGAATGACCATTATTTTTCCTTTCTGTGAAAGAGCCATGGTTTCTACATTATAATATGTTGAGTATGTAACACAATGAAGTGTGTTTCACGCCCTTGTAAAAAATATAAACATTTACATTCCTACGTATAAACACTACAGACATACGAGCGATAAGTCAAGTGGTTTGCTCGCGTCAGCTCAAATTACCTCGGGACTAGCAGGACCGCCCACGTGACCACGTGACCGAGAACAGCGAGTAGCAAAAAATTTGCCACGAATTCGTGGCAGCGGTGCTCGTAGGAGTCATTTTCGCGGGGGTAGAGCGCCACAATGACTGGTTCTGTGCCACCCGCATGCAGCGGAGTCCCGCGACCTTTACCAGGTCGGCAGTTCACCTTGTGGCGGCCTAACCTGATACCAAAATACATTGTGATCACTGGCTCTGTATTATGAATAATAATAGCTTTTCAGATAGCTATATTCTGGTCACAGCTAGGCAAACTCCTCCCAGTACCAGTGGTTACGCTGCGGAACAGGCCTATTTTGAGCGAACACAATTTCATAATGCATTTCATGCTCAGTCGTGCAAAATGTAAATTTACCAATTTATAGGCATGAATTCTAGTGGCGGTAGTCTCAAACCATATTTGAATTTGGCTGTGAAGGCCTCTGTGTAGGAAATATAGTCTGGCCAGGTCAATAGCAATGTAAGGTAAATTACATTTTGGCCACTCCTAGCTATTCATAAAACTTAAGTAAATAAAAGGCGTTAAACCCTTAAACACGAATGTAAATGTGACAAGAGCAAAAATGGATATCATTAATTATTAGAGTTACTTGAAACTACCTGCCTATACGGCAGCACATAGTGCACCCAGAAGAGGTAAAACATATCACCGCCCAAATAATCTGGAATTTCCTGGAAGCAACTGGCCTTAACGGTGTACTCTAATGATGATGATGATTTTGTCGACCTCTGTAGCCTAGTTGGTAGTGACCTTGCCTACGAAGCCGGAGGTCCCGGGTTCGAATCCCGGTAAGGGCATTTATTAGTGTGATGAGCATGAATATTTGTTCCTGAGTCATGGATGTTTTCTATGTATTTAAGTATTTCTATCTAATAAATATATCGTCGTCTAGTACCCATAACACAAGCCTTATTGAGCTTACTATGGGACTAGGTCGATTTGTGTAAGATTGTCCCCTAATATTTATTTATTTATTTATGATGGGCTACCACAATAGATCACTTGCTAGGGCTACCTACCGTCGATGCGGCATACCTACTAAGACCCATAACAAACAATAACAATACTTGCAACATTCCTTAGACCTGCCCCACGAGGTAACCGTCATGCGGGATGTTGATTCGACGATCATCGTCCCGATAGTCGTTTCAGTGAACAGTTTGAAAGACGACCAACACCTTAAAAGACTCTCGCTAGATGGCTGGATTAAGGGTCAGGTACACAAGGCGGTACTCCTGGATAATGCGTAGATAGCTCTCTGTCGCCCTGACCAGCGGTTGCTTGCCCCGCTGCCGGCGGTACCCTAGGTTAGGTTTTTTATAAAGTTTCTTTATTTTATATGTACATTTTTATATATTACTTTTAGAAGAATATTGCAAAAAGGCTAACTTAATAAAAAAATCCTATGTCAACATTGTGCAAACCACCCATCATACACATTTCTAAATAGCTACATTTGTGTTTATTATAATTTAATTTTTTGGGTTCCGAAGTCAACAAGGAACCCTTATAGTTTCGCCATGTCCGTCCGTGTTCGGCTTAGCTCAGTAACCATTACTACTAGAAAACTGTAATTCGGCATGGGTATATAAATCAATCACGCCGACGGAACAGTACAATAAAATCTTTAAAGAAAGATTTTTTTTAAGGTACCTCCCCTACACCTAAAGCGGGGATGCAATTTTTTTTTCTCGTTAAACCCATAGTGTGGGGTATCGTTGGATAGCTCGTTAAATTTTTTTATGGATTTTCTAAATTCCTTTTTCAAATCAGTGATTCGTTTGCGAGATATTGAGCTTCAAAGCCCTAATTTTTGTTCGAGGCATGTGTCTCCCCCCCCTGCCGGCTAAATGGCTACTACTGGGGATATGAAAAAAATCGTGGTAGTAGTACATATAATAAATTTAAAAGGAAAACTACCACGGACAAGTAGGCATAAGTAGTTACCGAGTAATAGTCGACCAACTTAATGTGTACTTGGAAAGACCAATTTTCGTACAAATTCGGCCGACGCAACCGCACCGCACGTCGATGTAACTAAGACAGACAGGCAACTACGGAACCCTTCACTGCGCGTGGCCCGACACGCACTTGTTATATTTTCTTATCGAAGTTTTCATAATTAACATAATGTTTCTTTGTACATGTAATTGCTTTTCTTTTTTGTCACGAATAAATGTTTTTCTTTTATTTTTTTCTAAAAACACAGTAAGGGATGTTGCACAAGCCAGTGGGATGTTATATTGCTTATTAACGCTTTTTAACATCGCCGTTAACATTTTGTATTTTTATGTGCGTCCAATGTACGTTATGCCAAATTTACATTAATGAGAACAATGAGACTTTCCAGCTTACTACAACCTACCTCATTAACCATTCATAAACCTGAGGCATAATTTTCGATCAATCAAAATCACTCAAGCAAGACAAGTCGAATCACGCCCGCAAATGACGTCAGAGAGGGTGATTAAAATGTAACTTTATACCCGAATAGTACTCAGGATCCGCAAACAGACATGTTCTGTTGGGCTGCTATGTATGAGCGGCAGCGTGAGTGATTTAGTAATATCGCATGTCGAGTCTATTCAATGACGATTCCAGTGTAGATATATTTATTTATTTTATTTATTTAAGGAAGAAACAAACAGTCATTTACAGAAAATAGTAATTCTTAAACTATTGCTTACATCTCAGACCTGGAGTTTCCTTATTTTATAAATATAAACATATTACCAACAAACATTATCAACAAACTTAAGTATTACAGCTTCATGACATATATATGTCGACCATTGTTACTGGAAAGCATGTTTTAATGACTTAATAGAACAATTAAACAGATCAATGTCTTTAAGTCTTTCATCCTGGTTAAACAGTTTACATGCACGTCTTATAAATAGCATATTTTGTGCATAACAAGTTCGATTGCGAGGACTCGAAAATAAGAATCCCACCAAAAACATAAATGTAAAAAAGGAGAGCCAAGTTCAATACAAAAATTATTCTCTGCTGTGGGCTTCGCCGCAAAAAGAATGGAGATCTGAGATTGAGTGCCAAGTTCTATGCAAAATCCAAATATGTAGTCTAAGGGCTGACTTGGCTGGTTTTCCCATACGAATTATTATTAAGTACCTACTTTTACACAGTCATGGAAGAGCCTTATGTTCGATGGGTAGTTTCTACCAGCAAGCCAAATTTTCGGAATAATAAAATAAGAACCGAAAGGTAACAGGTTTAGAACATGCGAAGGCTATATAATTCGTATGGGAAAACCAGCCAAGTCAGCCCTTAGACTACATATTTGGATTTTGCATAGAACTTGGCACTCAATCTCAGATCTCCATTCTTTTTGCGGCGAAGCCCACAGCAGAGAATAATTTTTGTATTGAACTTGGCTCTCCTTTTTTACATTTATGTTTTTGGTGGGATATCATTACTTTTTGTAGGTAAGTACATATCCTCGTAACGCCGTGGGCTCTTTTAAAAGGACAAATTATAACTATAAAATTATTATTTATTTAAACTATTGCCTATACTATAATACTATACGTACGTACCTACTTATTAAAGAAATTGTAATAATAATATTACTCCAAATTATAAGTTTTCCTTAAGAAAACTTAGCAATTTCGCAGCATAAATCGCAACCTTATAGGTCAGATATCGAGAGACAACCGGACAGCAAGACGGCGCTCGCGCTTATGAGCGCGGCTGCCGCTCGCTCGGCCACGTTCGCGTCAACGGTTCGATTCGGTTGTCACAGCGCCCCACCCACCCCGCCCGCGCCGCTCCGGCGTCACTCGGCGCGCGCGCGTCGTGTATATACCGAAAATCTAAATGCCTATTATTTTATCATTATTTATGAGTAGGTAATGATTTTACACTATTGATGTGCGCTAAATATAAAAATAATAATTAATCCCAGTTAATAACGTAGGTACCCTAAGTAATATTAGGTATTTATGTTAGCGTTCATAATAGAATCTAATTATTTAAAAATTGCCAGTTTTTTATTTATTCCTTTGTATTCATCTAATTACCTATCTGCATACCAAATTTTAACTCTCTAGGTCATCTGGAACTGGGTTAGAGTTTTGGTCTATAGGTCAGTCAATGATAAAAATGAGGAATTTTGGACATTAATATCTAAATACCCGTTTGAGATAAGCTTATGAAATTTAGAACACATATGTATCTCGCAAGTCTCAATATATGAGCCAAATTTGATACGTTTATGTAAAATAGTTTTTGATTTATGAGGGGGTCAAAAGTGGCTCCAAATGGTTCGTGTAATATTACACACGGTGCGGCTCGCCAGTTCTGTTTCTTGAACTTGGGTTGACACGCTCCCGCGTGTCTAGATTTCTTTTGACATTGGCGCTGACGTCTACGAGGTACAGTCGGCCAAGAAAGTGGTCTACCACTTTTGAGAAAAGTTTCTGAGAGATGTAACGGTCGCTAAGGTTGACTTTTCTAACAGAGTTTAACACATGCACAATTATGTTATGACGTTTTGTCTGTTATCTGAGATGCCTGACATTTGACGTCATTGGGTTGACTTAGTTTGACCTCTATTATTAAATGCGATAATCTATTTTACTCATCTAAAACCATGTTTTTGAAGAGAAACTTATTACTACCTACTGAAAAAGAAAGTCTCACTGACAAGTTTACTGTCAAGTATTTCCGTCAATGAAATATTAATACCAATCTGTTACTATTTCTTCATATTGTTCTAATAAATAGCTTGATTTTCTGCTGCTGCAATGCCTCGTAATTTATCGGAAGCCGAACGAGCTAATGTTATAGCACTTCATAACGAGGGCTTCAATATCAGTGAGATTTCAAGACATCTAAAGGTGTCCGTAAGTATTACTAAGTTCACCACGCCGTATTTAAATATTATTTTTACTTATTCTTTTTACTCCTATGTTTGTTTAATTCTAAATTTTAGAGACAAGCTGTTCGTTTATGGATTCGACGTGACGGCGAAGAGGGAAATTTAAATGATCGTCATCGAAGCGGCCGCCGACGTGAAATTTCGGACGATCAAAGAGAAATTATGAGACGTGAATATGAAAATAATGGCTTCATTCCGACTAAACATTTCGCAACAATGTTTGATGTTACTACTCAAACAATCAGAAACCACTTGCATTACATGGGTTTACATTACAGACATTACGCAAAGAAAATTGATAGGACTGAAAATCATAGAATCACTCGATTTAATTTTGCTACGGAGCACTTAGATTTCGATTGGAGTAATACTGTGTTCTGTGATGAGAAAACGTTTCAGTCCAGCCAGCATGGGCGATTACAACTTTGGCGTCGGGATGGGACGCGTTACACACAAGACCATGTCATACCGAACAAGGAATCGGGCCGCATTTCTGCCAATATTTATGGTTGGATGACTGCTGACGGAGTTGGTGAGCTGTGCTGTATGCCACCGCGAGCAAGGGCCCTTGATTATGTTGATGTCCTTCAAAATTCAATGTTGCCAACTGTTCGGACTTTTTATACAGAAAATGAAATGCCTCAATTTAATTACTGCCAAGATAATTGTTCTTTGCACAAAGCGTTAGTGACGCGTGCCTGGTTTCGTGCACACCCGGAAATTAATTTAATACCTTGGCCTGCAAGATCGCCCGATTTGAACCCTATCGAGAACCTTTGGGGCCTTATGGTTCAGAGATGGTGGAACCGTCACGAGAGAACACGGGAAGCTCTTGAGCGACACTGTAATGAAGTATGGGAGGATACCCGCGGTTCCGATCTCAGTCAACGGCTTGTCGGATCAATGAGAGACCGTCTTCAAGCAGTTATCGACGCTGACGGCGGTGTAACGGTTCAACCTTTTAAAATGGCTGACTCTTTATGCTTACCTATTCTGAACTTAAATTAACCCCTAGCTGTAAGCTGAAGCTCCTGAGAAGCCTCTAGTCGTCTGAAAATGGAATCCTACCTGAAGGAAAAGCTATTGAATAAAATTAAACGGAAAGTAGTGAGAAAATAAATCATTTATTTACCATAGAAATATCGAATTAGTTTGGTTGTTTTGAAGCTAAAGAACCTTTGATTAATTAATCCAGTAAAATCAAGACTCGATTATGCTGGATATCCACTTTGATCCTATAAATACTAACTCGTACCAAAGCGAATAGAAAAACCGAGTTAGTTCCGGCCGATCCTACTAGAAAGGTTGAGTTTTATTCTAGTCTAGATAAATCTATCCTACGGCTTCAGAATCTCTGGTTATTTATGTTAAAGTAATCGAGCTTGAGTACTTTAACAGACCAAATCGTCTCCTAGGATATTGTCGGACGGAAAGAGATTCGGTCAAAGAAAAAACCATCCGACTCCAGACCTACAATGCCGTAATCTAACCTAGGAATGATTATCTCTGGAACCTAACCTCGAAGACCTATTTAGACCTAAGCTATACGTGATTCGCGCTGGTGAAGTGGCTTGGCGTGTGATAGCGTCTAGTGGAGGAGATCCCGCATTGCGTGAGTAGACCCAGGCCCTTTTCGAGAAGAATGGAGGCTGTATTCTATAAAGGAAAAGTTACACGTTAATTGACATCATACCATAAGTATATTTTCACACCTACAACTTAACTTACTTGCTTCTTCAAACCAACAAAATCCACAACTTATTATGGAATAACTTACTTATCTAAATAAGCTATATATAAATATAATTCACATAGTTAGATTTTTGTCACTCCTTCGAAGGAGTTCGTTCAATGATGTACCTACATCTTAAAATATTAAGATTTTGATGATGATGATGATTTTGGATGATGACGTTGAGATACAGAAATAAATGGTTAAAAGTGGACTATCGTTTTGACCTATTTATTACGTACAACTTATATTATAAATCATTTCCTAATATTCACATCCGTATGATTAGTTATTAAGATTAAATCGGAGAATAAATTAAATCGCTTAAAATTTACAGAATGATTTTTACTATAGAGATATTTCAAAGGTTGTAGTATGACTGGTCTAGCGAACAGTCCCAGCTTTGCAGGACCCAAAGGCACCTTTATAGTCGAGAGATTGATAGATATACGACGATGCACAATTGAGCCTGACAACTGGCAATTAACCACCATTCCAATCACACCATATTTATTGAAAATTCCATAACAAAATTCCTCGGTACATATGTTAACTTGAACTACTGACATCTAACTTTCATAAATGTAGAATTTAGATATTAAGATAAAGTATGCATCCCTTGTAAAATCGATAACAAATCTTCTCTAACAGAAGAGTCAATCTAAAACTAGACAACCAGACAAACGGAAAGAAACCTCAATTAGCAAGATCGAGATCCCTTGACCACTCGCCCTTGTCAATGCATTCCATGTAGGGTTCGTCAAAAGTAGTTCACGTCTCTCCAGATTGGGAACCTCTTATCGAGCGAACCACCTATGTCTGGGTCGTTGACAGTGTACTTGCAGCTATGGGTGGCTTACTTAAGGAGACTCAAACACGAATGCTTACACACAACATTGTATCGACTTTACTCAGAAATCACACTAATAATTCCTCATGACACCGACTACCCCTAATTTCTTATATATTTCCGTGTGGAATCATGTTGGCTCGCAACATTCCTATTAATAGTTTGTTACCTGAAAGAAGCTGCTCGGTTTTAACACTTTTAACCAATTACCTAACAAAAGGAGTTCCGTATAAAATAGCCCAATAATAATAATATCCTAATAATAAACCTCACTCATGAATTACTTCAATGCATCAGTGGTATTTGACGTATATACTAAATCACTACATATGTTTACTAGTGTAATTTGGTATTACACTAATTTACTGAAACACCTCGCGAAACTTAATTAAAATAAACGCATTCGAATAACTGAATTACATATGAAAAATAGTACGGCAACAGTCGTACGTAATATACTAAAATAGCTTATATATAACCGTATTCCTAATAGTATAACCCTACATAATTACTAATAATTGCTCGCTGATTAGGCTTAAACCTTAACCATCAATTATGCATCGCTTAGAGATAAACCGCACTCTTGAATGGAGGTAGTTACAAAGTTACAATACCGCTACACATTTAAAACACTCGCATAGGTATATACTTTATGCTGACAACCGATATTGATTGTTAATAGAAAGATATGATAATGTTGGAAATAGACACAGACAATACACTCACTGATCAGTAAAATAAAGTTAGATTAAAATCCTACCAGAGATTGGGCTCGCTGGGACCACCCAATTTACCACAACAGCCGAAGATGCTGCTCGACGGTAGACCTTGCAGCTCTGCCATACACTGCTAGCCTCTGCCTCTGGCTCCGTCGCTGCCTCGTAGTAGTTGGAGTCCCGTCTCGTGTCCGTAGAGAAGTGAAGTGTCGCCCCACAGGTCCCGAGAAAAAGTCACGCTCCTCCGCGCTCAACGCCTTAAATACCTTCGCCGACACCAGAACCACTGTAACATGAACTCTCAACCGATATAACCCCTTATGGTCATTGTTATAGCTTATTCAATCGCTTGCACCGCCCCTACGGCGTCGTCGTAATCATACATCTTTCTCCTATTCTGTGGCTATCGTTGGCGCCACTATGTCTGGCCCACGCCACACAAGTCGAAACCCGTCGCACCACAATTACTAGCTCACGCTGTATGTTGATATTCAATACCAAAATTAACCTCAAACATTACAAAATATTTGTGATTATGAACCCTAAAATCTCAATGAAAATTACCACACAACAGCCAAACCCACCTTGAAATTTAACTGGAATACATTTAAACTCACCCTAAAGTTGGTTTCTGAGTTCAAACAACGTTTATTTTAGATTCCTCCTAATTTCATCTAAACCGGCGTTAATTTATAAATAATAGCTAACTATCAACGAACCTAGCAATAAGCAAGGTAACTAGATAATGACATCTTCATATTATAAAACCCTAGATCAACCTTTTCACCTATTCTTAGTCGAAAGGACATACTTAATGTTTCCATCTATTTTAAATATAATTAACACAAATTACAGTTAAAACAAAGCTTACTTAATGATGTAAATTCCCTCAAATATTCAAGAAATCCTCAATTAATAGCATTTTCTAATATGTCAACCAACATCGTTACTTTACATAATCCCAAATATATAATGAATGATATTTACTCTATTATAGCGATAACTAGCATTTACTAGAACCAATAGATTTTGACCTAAACAAACCAAATATATGGAACCCACAAGTGTTCCCTTTTACTACGTATTATTCTAAATTATTAATTTGAATTATAATAATACTCTCATAATATAACAACATCCGTTAAGCCTTCAAATTGTCTCATAATTTAAATAACAGTCCCAATGAAAAAACGCCTACTTCTTTAAAGCGAGCAATTTCTACTCTAAAATTGAGACTGGTTCTGAGAATCGTCTCATTCTGCCCCATGATAATGCACAGCGTGAAATCTACGATTTCAAACGAAGCATTATCACAACACTAGTATACCACATAACAGTTGACTAGAAATTGCGACCTTTTTGTGCACACAAAAAAACTTACATTTAACTCTTTTTAACCTGCCGTCCTCCCATAGTATTTTTAACAAAAAATCTAATTGAAGTCCAAGTCCATTCGCTATGTTAATAACTTAACCCCTCAGTGGAAACTGACAAAATTCAACCCCTTAACTTGGAAAATTTCAATTTATTGATATATCAATCTCTCCAACAAGTGCATATTAAGGTGTGGTGTGTGTTTAACCATAACATCGTTTGACAGCGATTTAGCAAAAAATTATAGTATCACCTTGAATTTCAGGATACCTTCTGGCAACCCTCAACACAAGTTAGACCACATATCTCGGTCGATGATACACAAAACCCCCCCCAAACTATATACAATGATTCTATATATTACCTCAAACCTCCGAAATCCTTCAGGCATTCGTTGATTCAAGTTAGACCACATATCTCGGTCGATAATATGCAAAACCTTCCCACTTAACAAGAAAACGTCTCTCCAGGCCGCCTCTACTCGCCAAGAGTACCAGGTTGTGAATCCGATAGACACACGTGATCCGATGTTACAATATCACCCTGTGCCCCCAAATCCCTTCAGGCTATTGTTGACCCAGGTTAGACCACATATCTCGGTCGATGATACCGCAATACCTCCCCCAACGAACAGAAGGCCTCTGGTTTACGTTATTAATCACAATATCAAACAATTTCATGGAGAATGTTTCACCTTGACTGAGATATCCGACTTCAGACTGCTTTCATACAGATGGCAAGATGTCCATAACTACTGGGTTACTTAAAATTAACCCATTTAATGCTCCGACTATACCACCAAATCATTAATGATAATGATAATACCGCCAGAACATCAAACCAAAATTTAAACTATAACATTTGTTGATCGCGTTTTTGCAAACTACACCAAACATGGCCCAGTCGCGTACAGTCACATTCATTAACCTCCTCAAGGTCTTAGATATGCCGTGACATCTTGCAGAATCCGACTACACGCGTCAACACCCTGTCTAGCAACCAAACGTGACTCAGCCGCGCATAGCTGCATTCATCAACCTCCTCTAGGCCTTGGATATGCCATGATATCCTTAGAGAATCCAACAATACTCGTCAAGTCCCGTCCAGCAATACTGTAAAAATGCCATGTCTACTTTACTATACATTCGGAACTACTTCATAGATAAAAATCGCAACACCCTACCATCTCGCATAAATAACAGCCTTACTAAAATATATTAAATAACCAAAGTTCATAGAACTTTCCTCAAGGTTGCAACCCTGATTTGCAAATGAATTAGGAACCAATTAAAAGCCCTCCAAGTGGCTTAAAATAATTAAAATATACCAGATATATTAAATCATTTCAAAATGACTGTTCGTTGACAAATCATTCTGACGAAATTGGTGTCGGGAATACCTTTTTCAAGAAGAGATGTGTCGGAAGATGAATGGTAAGCGCAGCTTCTTGTGGAGTATAATGTCACCACGATCAGTCACACATGGACCTTGTCAAAAGAATTGACTGTAACCTAACCAACTATAACCGTGGAAACACTGGTGTAAATATTTTTTGGAGAGATCAAATACCAATAAACCTAGATTGTACCTTGAATTTCGATCAACTGGCCGAAGTCCATTCATCACACAACATAATTCCTCTCAGCGCTGCCTGCCATGCGGTCGCATACATCACTTTCATTCCTGTACACACTAATCACACTTTAAATAAATGGTTCTAAACCTAACCATTAAACCTAATAACCATTTCCTTCCGCTTGACTTAACCCAATCAATCGAACTCGACAGTACAATCACATTAATATTAATGCTTTTCCCAAGTTAATACACTAAGTGAATTGACATATATATTTTAAACACATTATCTGTAGTCAATATTATATATTTTGAAACAAAATGATTATGAAGCAAGATGAATAATATGATACGATGTAAAATATATTTTACTTTAATTTTTATACGAAAATTTTGATGTTATACCATCACGAATTTCATATTATGCTAAAAATACTACTTATTTTATTAATAGAACCAAGATCACTTACTAAACTGACTCGTAAAACCCTACACACACAGCGAACCAACTCGGCCCTCATCCGTTTATAGATTATAAAAGGACAGCAAATCAAACTCATTTTACCTTCTTAATCTAAACTGCAAATATTTAACAATAACCAACGCCCCTTTGATGTGACATCTAGTAAATATCTGAAAATAAACAATAAACAATTCATTAAATAGTAACCTTTTACAAATAAACCCTTAAATCTACAGAATACTAATACTTTTTTCTTAACAAGAATTAGCGATTACTTGTTAAAATTAGTAAAAAAAAAAAAAATCGTAATTTAAATTAAACCCTTTGTTAAACTCTCATAGCCAATTCCAACAAAATATGGCAAAACCCAAAATCATTGAATCCAATCATGATAGATAGACATGGTATCTTAAACCTAGGTTACCTCGGTGAAATAATTCTACATTAATTTAACTATAACCTCTTCATTATTCCTTCTTCATTCTTCTGACTCGATTTCCGTCTTCTTTCTTCATTAAGGATTTTCGCAGGATCCTAACCACTAGACGATCACGGCCAACATGACGAAATACCTATACATCCCTACAGTGGACGATAAAGTGATAGAAAACCTACCCCATTTCTAGCAACTCGTCGATCTTCCAAACCTACTTAGTTTTTTATATACCACTATACACTTACCACATGTGAGCATCTATCTAAATAACGTTCCTTAACTTACTTACAGCATTATACTACCTAACCTAACTGGATTTTAATTACCTAAAATAATACTTCTAAAGCAACGCAACAAATATGTGAAGAATAACTATGGACGAGCGAGACAGTCTGCGCGCAAGCGAGAAAAAAGATGTGAGCATCTCCATTATTCGAGTATATATGAAACAATTTATCCCGAAGCCCAAAATCGTTGTTGTATACCCCTTCATAACTCTTAACAATATTTTAGTTACATTGCCGGACAATCTTCTACACCTAAAAATAAATACAACGCAACACGTTACTCTTTTTCCCCTTTTAAACAACAACAAAACTTCCGAACTCACAACCTTGGCTGACAAAAAGGTTCATATAAACATTACGCAACCTTCATAATTACTTAATTACTCTCCCGCTGATAAATCGTTAAATTTTAGCTGTCGAAAATGAATCGTGCACAAGATAAGGTAAGTCAATATTGCAAATAAATGTACACCACTAAATCTTGAATTCCGACATACATTGCACCCCAATAATTTGCACTAACATTTGTTGTAACCTATGATTCCTTCAATTAATTGGCGCCATAATCTAGTAGCTAATTTCTAAACTATTTTCTGATCACACTATACGTTTGCTCTGTTTCCTTTTAGATTTTTGAAGTGAAAACGTCTTTAGTGGCGCTGATCATTTTTTTTTTTGAATGGGGTAAAATTGTTAAATGCGCGACAGAGTTTTGTGACGTCAGATGTGAAGGAGGTCACAAACTTTTATATTTTGCTACTAGCCGATTCGACTCATTTCATTTTGTTCATTCAAAACTGAACGCTATTCGTAAGAGTATAAAGCCGTTAAACACCCTTTTACAAAAGCATATATTTTGTTCACGTGACCTTCACCGTCTTGCTATTGAGCAATTCGAATAGTTCGAATTTGGACGTTATACCTAAAGAGATAAAACTTTGAAAAACATCCACCAACGGCAAAAACAAATTGATATTTTGTTCACCGTCGGCGCGCGGCCCGTCCACCTAAATAATTATTAATTGTTGTTGCTGTTGTATTGCGCCAATTCATTTTTATTTAGACTATACTATCCACATTAGTTTAAAACGTTATACGTACTCCTCATATAATAAACTTCGTATACTTAGGCATTAATACATACGGAAATAACTAATACGTACTTTAAATAGGAGATTCACCCAATGTTTAAATTTCCTCAACTAAATTATTGTTAAATACCAAAACTAATCTCTGTCACAAATTTCCCTTTACTGAATTTATTTTTCAGACCGAACAAAATCCCGCACAAAATTTCCCCTCCCTCACACACAGCACTATCGGTACACAAACAGAACCCTATCTTTTTATGTTTTCCGCCCCCCGTAACTGCAAGGTCGCAATTGTTCAACCTACCACTCCCCCTTCCGAACTTCTGGTACCCCCACCTCCGTTAGAAGAAAACCGTGTAGCTACTCCCCCCCCCATTCATCAACGCACCCAGCCCTTCATCACCAATTCTGATTTCTTCCGGCGATTCCCACTACTCCATCTCCTCGACGTCAATCCATAGTCTAAACAATGCAAGTACTCGTACCGTTAACCCCGCTACATCAGAGTTGGATGACCCCATCAGCTGGTAACATAACTAATTTTGGTAAATAACTCCTAGTTGAATTTTCTACTCTATATTGTTCCAACTTTCATGATAGCATAAAATAATCAACTCTCCCTATTACATGACTGTTACATTAAAGCACCCCTAGTAAGCTTTCAGTGACAAATTTTCAGTGTATTTATTATTATTATTATTACACTAGCTTCCGCCCGGGACTTCGTCTGCGTGAACCCGATATGAAACTATTCTATATTTTAGGCAAGACTATAAACTATTTTCGTGAAAAATTTCATCCAAATCGGTTGAGCCGTTTAAGCGTGATTGAATAACAAACATCTAAACTTTAGCATTTATAATACTAGTAGTAGTTTTCGTAATTTACCAGTATAATTTGCGTTTTAATTCTCTAAAACCCCACTTCATTTATTTACTATTATTTACTATTTGCACCCAGTCGTTTCCAATCGTAAAGTAGTGTATTAGACCCTAAAAAAAAAATGCCCCCCAAATTGGTCTTGGACATTAAATTTAACCCTCACTAAACACTAAGTTGTGCTGGTTTGTCAATGGAAGCTCCTCCACTTTTAAGAAATCATTATGACACCTCTGATCTAGTATTGTCTAAATATCTAACAAGGTAACCTAGACGAATCCATATAACTCTTTATAATTTTCCTTGTTTCAGATCCCAAATTTAATCTTCAAAAGGTAACTATCACGCAAATCACAAGATTCAAAATCCTATAATAATTTTATAATTGTCGACCACATTAAATAATTATATCATATTTAGTTATACCTATAACTTAAAAATTACGAGTATAAATAACGAACACACATAAATACTTATCTATTACTGTATCTGATCAAAGTCTTTACGTATAAGTCAAAGTTCAAACTTGACCCCTAACTCCCGCGTTTCGAAAGCAAACATCTGCCGTCTCTTTCTTTCTCCCTCAACCGACTATAAGGCGCCGAATCATGCGCTCGCCATTTTGAAGTTTTATGCGACCAAATTAAATAGTCACATTTTACTATCATGCAACTTCTATAAGTGGCATCTTAAATTTGATCACGTTTTCCCTCAGTTTATTTTGACAAGTTGCGCGCGAACTATTGTCTGCTAGTATTTGGCTTTTAAATGAAGTTATTTCGTTGTTCTTTGACTATTCATCTACCTGTTAATGTTTAAAGCAGTGATACGAGTAGTTTAAATCAGTGATAAGCAGTGATAGTGAAAGTTGAGAGTGAAATAAGTGAGGTTATCATAGCTACGAACATAAAAGGATTGCGTTATGATTATTGAGAATTTCGAAGCGAATATCCGATTCGGCACCGATAACAGGTATTGTCCCTCAATGATGACTTCCTTGACACTAATTCTAGCTTTAAATAACCCATACGTATCTAAAAATAGAAACTCCTTGCGTGCTATACAAATTTGTACGTACCTACGTAACTTACACATTGCATTATGACGTGAAATCACTTGATATTTTCCGATATTCATAATCTACCATAACAATACGACCCGTAGTATTACCTTAATGACTTACTTTTTAACTAGACGTTCGCGGCCTAACCAAATCTACACTAAATCGTTACGCCGTAAGGTGCATTGACCCTGATGAAATAGGTACTTACCTACTTACTTACTAAATAGATATTTGACCTAATTATACTAGCACATAGTTCATTGTATGTTGTACCAAATCACAAACAACGATAATTATGAACCCGATGTATGTGTAACTATTTCTCAGCTAGTTAATGTCTTGCTAAAATAATATCTAGGTATATTCTACTATCAGTCCCTACAACTCTCGAATCTAAAAATAGGTGCTAGTTTTCTCAGAATCCCCGTAATTCCGTTTCTTAACGACTATTTAGGTATTTCGCTACCAAATCTCATTCAAAATAAACAATACACACCGAACCTTACTTTTACAATGATGTATTGATATAAGAAAACAAATAAGCAACCTAATACAAAAATATGCACGGATACTTGAATTTAAACGGAGACGTGACGTGTAAATACCTAATGTTCCTACGTTTTACTTGTAGCAGGGGTTTGCAACTAGCGTTCGCGGGTAAATGGCGCGCCATAGATTATGAGAAAATCGATATATTTGTACGCTAATAATAACATTAGAGTGATAGATTTCCTAATCTCATATATATTTATGAATAATTATCCTTATTATGTAAACGGAGACGATTCTTACTAAAATTACTTCAAGTTGATACAACTTATCTCAAAATTCCAAAATCTAAAACTTAGCAAATCATACAACGCTAAAAAAGCTACGTCCTATTAATTAACTTAACAACCACATACCTAGCACGATAGACCAAACTCTAGTTTAGCTAGTCTAAACTACCTAAACTTCTAACTATAAACTATTTCTAGTGTATTTTCACATAAAATTACGAATCATAGCAATTGTTCAAAGTCCTGATAGCAAATTTTAGTTCTAAATAGATTCTAGATGATGCCTCTTAAAGATTTAAGATATTTAACTACTAACTACCAAGAAGAAAACTGAACCTTAACGAAAAGGTTGTCGATCTCTGATTCAAATGGCAAACTTTGCATTTACAAAATTAAATAAGCGATTTGAATTAATGATAAGCGTAGCTAAGTAAATAAAGGACGCATAAATAATGAAATATTAGCTAGGTGCAACATAGATAGTTGTTAAAATATTTAGGTATCTAAAATGTCAATGTATGCCTAACATTATCGCGGCGCGACGGCGCGAGCGGCCACAGTGTGGGGCACACGGCACGGATAGACCCTATCTGCCCCCCAACTTCATACATTTGGCGTAGGCACTAATTTTATCTAACCCTTTACCCAATTACACACGTGGTCACGACTAAGCGAGTGAAACGCGTCCTTCCCCGGCACAAGAGAACCCGATCTGCCCCCCAGTTCTACAAGTTTTACGTCGGAACTAGTTTTGCCTTTATAAGATTAAAACCCCCAATTTTTATACCCAAATCAATGACGATCCTATGCATAATTATAACGAGACGTAGTTCGACAATAACAAAGCCGAAAATCCTGCTCAATTTAACTAGGTCAACTAACTATAATGCAACTAAATGTACCTACTTTTCTCCCATAACTTACGAAAGTTACCTATAATTCTAACCCCTATTATGTGATGAGTTCTTAAGTATATACCTAAGTCCTTGATTATATATACATTAACCGGTACTTTCCTAACCGCTTTGTAACGAATAATAGCCTAAACCGTGGGACAAAATGTCAATGACCTCAACCTATTTTGCCAACTGGAATGCAATAATTGAATATGAAGGGTGAGATAGTCGTAACTAAAATACATAAGATGCTAAACTAGTAAAATACTAATTTTAGGTAACCTAGATCCGTTTTTTTTTTAAATTTCATTTTATTTTGGAATAAATGCAATATACCTAAACATTATTATAACCACTACATCAACCGCCTGATGGATATGGATCCTACACAACTGCGCTATGACAATAGCAGATTGTAAGGCCATTCCGCATACCATTCCTGCCCCCCTATTTTACAAATTTCCCGTAGGCACTATTTTTACACGACTGTCCGATGAAAAGAAGTGTTTACTATTACGCCTTTACTTAATTCTTAAATTAGACCCCCTTCCTGACTTCCGTTCGGCCTAAAATTTCGCAAGTATGTATATATCGCATGACAAAGTAAGGTTATGATGACAAGGAACTAATCCGATGCTGGAGCTGGAAGATGGCATAGGAACTTCGTGATACAATGACACAAACCCATCGAGTTTGGGCTCGTTAGAATCGTCTCAATGAGCAGTTGATAAAAATATGCAGAAAAGTACAGTCGGGGATAAAAATGTGTACCCCAAAATGAATTTTTGTCAAAATAATATTACCCCTCCGACCATAACAAAATTAATCCTATGCATATTTTTCATAGCTTAGTGCGATAAAACCCTATTGATTAGTAATTCACCTACGTACCGCGCGTGAAAATCCCTTTGAAATTAAATATATAGGAAGAAAATCCTGAAAATAATACATAACACAAAATAAAAAATACAAACTCCATCTCTCTATCTACTCCACGGCAACAAAATGTGGGTTATTTGTATAACCCACACACAGAAAAATCTGTAAATAAATTTAATTAGCCCTTTCACCAAGCGAATCACGTAATAAAAAAAATATTTTTCCTTTTATTATTTTTTTTTTCTTAAAAATCGAAAATACTCTATTCCGTAGTAACCCGGGTTACTAAAATGTCTATTTAAATACCCTATTTCCATCGTGGTCACGGCCTAACCAAAATGTAACGGTTCAACCTTTTAAAATGGCTGACTCTTTATGCTTACCTATTCTGAACTTAAATTAACCCCTAGCTGTAAGCTGAAGCTCCTGAGAAGCCTCTAGTCGTCTGAAAATGGAATCCTACCTGAAGGAAAAGCTATTGAATAAAATTAAACGGAAAGTAGTGAGAAAATAAATCATTTATTTACCATAGAAATATCGAATTAGTTTGGTTGTTTTGAAGCTAAAGAACCTTTGATTAATTAATCCAGTAAAATCAAGACTCGATTATGCTGGATATCCACTTTGATCCTATAAATACTAACTCGTACCAAAGCGAATAGAAAAACCGAGTTAGTTCCGGCCGATCCTACTAGAAAGGTTGAGTTTTATTCTAGTCTAGATAAATCTATCCTACGGCTTCAGAATCTCTGGTTATTTATGTTAAAGTAATCGAGCTTGAGTACTTTAACAGACCAAATCGTCTCCTAGGATATTGTCGGACGGAAAGAGATTCGGTCAAAGAAAAAACCATCCGACTCCAGACCTACAATGCCGTAATCTAACCTAGGAATGATTATCTCTGGAACCTAACCTCGAAGACCTATTTAGACCTAAGCTATACGTGATTCGCGCTGGTGAAGTGGCTTGGCGTGTGATAGCGTCTAGTGGAGGAGATCCCGCATTGCGTGAGTAGACCCAGGCCCTTTTCGAGAAGAATGGAGGCTGTATTCTATAAAGGAAAAGTTACACGTTAATTGACATCATACCATAAGTATATTTTCACACCTACAACTTAACTTACTTGCTTCTTCAAACCAACAAAATCCACAACTTATTATGGAATAACTTACTTATCTAAATAAGCTATATATAAATATAATTCACATAGTTAGATTTTTGTCACTCCTTCGAAGGAGTTCGTTCAATGATGTACCTACATCTTAAAATATTAAGATTTTGATGATGATGATGATTTTGGATGATGACGTTGAGATACAGAAATAAATGGTTAAAAGTGGACTATCGTTTTGACCTATTTATTACGTACAACTTATATTATAAATCATTTCCTAATATTCACATCCGTATGATTAGTTATTAAGATTAAATCGGAGAATAAATTAAATCGCTTAAAATTTACAGAATGATTTTTACTATAGAGATATTTCAAAGGTTGTAGTATGACTGGTCTAGCGAACAGTCCCAGCTTTGCAGGACCCAAAGGCACCTTTATAGTCGAGAGATTGATAGATATACGACGATGCACAATTGAGCCTGACAACTGGCAATTAACCACCATTCCAATCACACCATATTTATTGAAAATTCCATAACAAAATTCCTCGGTACATATGTTAACTTGAACTACTGACATCTAACTTTCATAAATGTAGAATTTAGATATTAAGATAAAGTATGCATCCCTTGTAAAATCGATAACAAATCTTCTCTAACAGAAGAGTCAATCTAAAACTAGACAACCAGACAAACGGAAAGAAACCTCAATTAGCAAGATCGAGATCCCTTGACCACTCGCCCTTGTCAATGCATTCCATGTAGGGTTCGTCAAAAGTAGTTCACGTCTCTCCAGATTGGGAACCTCTTATCGAGCGAACCACCTATGTCTGGGTCGTTGACAGTGTACTTGCAGCTATGGGTGGCTTACTTAAGGAGACTCAAACACGAATGCTTACACACAACATTGTATCGACTTTACTCAGAAATCACACTAATAATTCCTCATGACACCGACTACCCCTAATTTCTTATATATTTCCGTGTGGAATCATGTTGGCTCGCAACATTCCTATTAATAGTTTGTTACCTGAAAGAAGCTGCTCGGTTTTAACACTTTTAACCAATTACCTAACAAAAGGAGTTCCGTATAAAATAGCCCAATAATAATAATATCCTAATAATAAACCTCACTCATGAATTACTTCAATGCATCAGTGGTATTTGACGTATATACTAAATCACTACATATGTTTACTAGTGTAATTTGGTATTACACTAATTTACTGAAACACCTCGCGAAACTTAATTAAAATAAACGCATTCGAATAACTGAATTACATATGAAAAATAGTACGGCAACAGTCGTACGTAATATACTAAAATAGCTTATATATAACCGTATTCCTAATAGTATAACCCTACATAATTACTAATAATTGCTCGCTGATTAGGCTTAAACCTTAACCATCAATTATGCATCGCTTAGAGATAAACCGCACTCTTGAATGGAGGTAGTTACAAAGTTACAATACCGCTACACATTTAAAACACTCGCATAGGTATATACTTTATGCTGACAACCGATATTGATTGTTAATAGAAAGATATGATAATGTTGGAAATAGACACAGACAATACACTCACTGATCAGTAAAATAAAGTTAGATTAAAATCCTACCAGAGATTGGGCTCGCTGGGACCACCCAATTTACCACAACAGCCGAAGATGCTGCTCGACGGTAGACCTTGCAGCTCTGCCATACACTGCTAGCCTCTGCCTCTGGCTCCGTCGCTGCCTCGTAGTAGTTGGAGTCCCGTCTCGTGTCCGTAGAGAAGTGAAGTGTCGCCCCACAGGTCCCGAGAAAAAGTCACGCTCCTCCGCGCTCAACGCCTTAAATACCTTCGCCGACACCAGAACCACTGTAACATGAACTCTCAACCGATATAACCCCTTATGGTCATTGTTATAGCTTATTCAATCGCTTGCACCGCCCCTACGGCGTCGTCGTAATCATACATCTTTCTCCTATTCTGTGGCTATCGTTGGCGCCACTATGTCTGGCCCACGCCACACAAGTCGAAACCCGTCGCACCACAATTACTAGCTCACGCTGTATGTTGATATTCAATACCAAAATTAACCTCAAACATTACAAAATATTTGTGATTATGAACCCTAAAATCTCAATGAAAATTACCACACAACAGCCAAACCCACCTTGAAATTTAACTGGAATACATTTAAACTCACCCTAAAGTTGGTTTCTGAGTTCAAACAACGTTTATTTTAGATTCCTCCTAATTTCATCTAAACCGGCGTTAATTTATAAATAATAGCTAACTATCAACGAACCTAGCAATAAGCAAGGTAACTAGATAATGACATCTTCATATTATAAAACCCTAGATCAACCTTTTCACCTATTCTTAGTCGAAAGGACATACTTAATGTTTCCATCTATTTTAAATATAATTAACACAAATTACAGTTAAAACAAAGCTTACTTAATGATGTAAATTCCCTCAAATATTCAAGAAATCCTCAATTAATAGCATTTTCTAATATGTCAACCAACATCGTTACTTTACATAATCCCAAATATATAATGAATGATATTTACTCTATTATAGCGATAACTAGCATTTACTAGAACCAATAGATTTTGACCTAAACAAACCAAATATATGGAACCCACAAGTGTTCCCTTTTACTACGTATTATTCTAAATTATTAATTTGAATTATAATAATACTCTCATAATATAACAACATCCGTTAAGCCTTCAAATTGTCTCATAATTTAAATAACAGTCCCAATGAAAAAACGCCTACTTCTTTAAAGCGAGCAATTTCTACTCTAAAATTGAGACTGGTTCTGAGAATCGTCTCAGCGGATACACTAGATATTAGTAGGATCATCATTTTATGTTTTTGTTTTTAATTTGAATGAATAAAATAATATTTAAGTTAATGGTTCAAATAAAGACTGATAAGTGACAACTGAAATATCTGAATCATTTGTGTGAATATAATTTGGTTGTAGCGGGCCACTATGTAGGAATAACTCGCGAATTGGCTCAAAAGTTCGTAAATAGTTGTATTTACTATTAGATGAAAATTGCATCAGTTTGAGTATAACCAAAGTCACTTTGAAACCCATAGTAACTTTGGCTGTTTTCAAATTGACCGGATCAATCGAAACAGTGCTTAGACAAGAAGGTTAGATATAAGCGATAATTCAAACTTGACACTTGGCATGACGTTATATCATAAATGACAAAGAGAGCAATAGTCACTGACACAATCTTATTGCCAGGGAAAATTGACCTTGTTGTTTCATGACGTTTAAACGAATCTCAACCGTAGGGTGGTAGACCACATTTTTGGCTGACTGTACTCTTAAATTGATTTGATGTAATAGTGAGGGGACATCCAACATATTAGATATGATTTTATATAATAAAAAGGAATCTACACAATCTCTGCGGGCACGGAGTGTTTGTAATTTATGGTGGTTCACTAAATCAGTGTTACTAATGTACTCATAGCCAGTTCTGAAATTAAGGGCTTTAACAATTTTTTTTTGTATCGGTTCCAGTCTCTCGATGTGAATATTATGATAGGGTTTCCAGACTGTACAGGCGAATTCGAGATTACTGCGAACAAAACTATCATACAGAATTTTATAACTGAAAGGATTTTTGAAAGCTTTCCCTACGCGTAGAATGAAGCCCAGTTGTTTGTATCCTTTTTTTATAATTAGGTCCAAATGAGGTTTGAAAGAAAGTTCCGAGTCCATTAGCACACCAAGATCGCGTATTTGTGTTACCCTATTTAGTTCATTATTACATAGGCTATAATTAAAATTGATTTTATGTTTTTTCTTAGAGAAATTTATTATGAAACATTTATCTAGATTTAAAAATAATTTATTGTCTTTACAGTATGTCTCAAAATGTATTAAATTCTCTTGCAACATATTACAATCGTCTATCGCCTATCGAATTTATTATTCTGAAATTGTTTGTATCATCTGCATAGAGTAACACATTAGAGTTTTTAATATATTTGCCTATGTCATTAATAAAAAGTGTAAAATATACCGATATATCGTCTGTTTTTACACAACAACTGATGCTTAATCCCACAAATTAAACTCCTGTGGAGGTATTGTCCGCGAACGCGCAGAAGAATATCTAACTTTGACATGAGTTGTGAGAGCGCGTCAATTTATAAAAATCTGGCTGGACTTATTACAATGGGTGACTTCTAAAGTTAGTAAATAAAAGGTCAGATAAAAAAGAACACATATTTTTATCAAACTAAAATACGCAATAAACGGTGTCGCGAATCATGTCAGTCGATAATATCGCGAGGACTAATTCATGGTCGGAGCGTGTAATACCGCCTTAAGAGATTATTTACTCTGGCAAGGTTGTATTATATTTGTGACAGAGGGTAGACTAAGAATTGTAGTCTTTTGCGTATTTAAACGAATAACGCATTTGAAGAGACCTCTTTTATTGTCTACCATTGTGCAGTGGCGAGTGTCGGAGCAAGCTGAAGTAATCTCAACGAGGAATTGGGGACTACACAGCTAGTCCCTATAAGTATTGAAAGCTAAGTGTGTTAGTTTCTTGGTTCATTATTGGTTCTATTCGTATTGTTATGCTATGATTGTGATCTAACGTATTCAAGATGTTTTATACTAGTTGTATTTCTGATTCCTGTGTAACGTAATAGTGCATTATTGCCGTGGCCGGGAAGGAGGCAATTGCAGGCTGAGTATTTGTTTAAACGGACGAGCTTGCGAGTCCGTTTAATTATAATACGAAGCCTGCAATTGCCATTCCGGCTGAGGCTAATATAGTGCTTTTCTCAAAAATGGGGGAATAAAAAATACTAAACTTATATAAACTTTAAATATCGTTGCACAACGTGAAAATATTTACGATTTCCCGCCGTTTTTTTTCTAAACAGAATCGCAAGTGTATTTTTCCACCAAAAAAACGCAAACTATTTGAGACACATACAAAAACGTCGTGTTTGCAACAGAAAAATACGAGTTGAATTGGCTGAATACGAGCTGTGCCGTCTTTTATATGCCAGTTTCTACTTTTTTTTTAAAGTTGGTACTCGACAAATAAAGGAATTTATTTATAACATTCCAGGCGGCCTGCAATATTTTTTATTTTTTAATTTAGATCTGACCTTAAACTATACACTTTACCTTCCAATATGTAGCGAGTTATGTTCACTTTGCGGGCCATTTTTGAGAAAAGACAATTAACCATCATGATAACATGCTACCAGTAACCTAAGAATATAGTTACTTCTGAGAGATCGTATGCCCAAGACCTAATAACAATATAGACGAGCTACAGTACTTAGTGTGTCAAGCTTGTTGTCCTTTCTATAAGAGCTAAAGAGCTGCCCGTCCGTGTGTCGGATGGGAGTTCAGTTGGTGAGTGGCTGCAGAGTACTCTTGAGGTAAAGCCTGGTCCAGGTAGCGAGATCGTACCATGCGTGAGCCATAGCGGAGAAGGTTCCAATATGAGCAAGACCGTATATGTGAGCTTTGTGTCCCGGTGTCCCCTTGCATGAACACTTAGGAAGAGGTGGTGAAGGGACCGAAGACCCTGTGAGGCCATGTATGCCCAGGGATCGGCATGGCCGTTATCGGCATTGATTATCAGCCGCGTGTTATCCACACAGACGAAATGTGTGGATAGCAAGTGCACCCTTAGGATCATAAAGCTGTTGCTTAGGTTAAAAGATAAGGCTCGTGGACAAAAACTGACATGACTTAGGACTCGACCACAAGTAGTTAAAGTCACTCCTATATACCCTCACTACTTACAACCAACACGACAAACCCTCGGGGTACGTGGAGACAGTATTGATCCATAGTTGCTCGGCTGGTGTGCGAGAACATGAGATGGACACAGTATAGTAGAAAGTGGAGTCCCATGGTTGCTCGGCCGATAGGCGAGAACCTGGACAGTAATATACAGTGCACACACCTCATGTGGCTAACATATCATAGTATAAGGAACTGGCAGTATGTAATTGAGATGCGTGTTACGACGACCATTAATATAGCTACAAGTAGGAAAGCATCTCCCGTTGTTTAGTAGTTAGAACTAACGTGTGCCAAGTTCTAAGGCCCTAAGTGACGGTGTTTTCATATAACACTCAACCCACAGGTGGGACAGGCCGTCAGAAGCGAAGCAGATATATCCATGGACTGCGTTGGATGATTTAAGGTAGGATTCAGATTTCCTCTCCTTAGATCATGTTTAAACCTATCGTGGCGTCCTCAATCTTAACGCAGTCTAATTGTATCATACAAGAGTTTATATATTATCATTAATGTGTAACATTCATTTATAAAGAGGGCGCCGCGACAAACGGCACGGAGTTTTTATGTAATCTGCGGGAGCATTTCCGAAGTTTTCTTTATGACACGTCTCGCCGGGACTTGTACCCGTGTTTCCGCAGCCTTCCTTTGCGCGAGTGCCGTTTTCGCTTTCAGCTTTTAACTTGGCATGCAGCTAGTATATGGGAGCGGTCGGCTTGTTTGAGCGACGCTAATTGCCGCTCAAGCTACTCAAACAGCCTTCACATTAGGATACCGATGACTTATCACTTGTTGCGTTCATATCTTCAAATCTTATCATGGATACATACATAAATTACGCCTTTATCCCTGAAACAGGCAGGCAGAGCACATGAAACTTGTGTTCCAGTAGCACTTTTAGTATAAATGTGGGTATAAAAGATCGACAAAATGTGATATCCCTAACCCAGTTCCCTTAGTCGACCATAAACATATTAGATATCCAAAATAATACAACAACAACACACGACGTTTATTTGAACTGTTTTTATGGCTATTCTAGCACAGCTTTCGTATGAGCGCCGGTATTAGGATATCAAGGAATTATAAAATACATGACCTTACAGGACCTTAACCTGTATTTAATGCTAACCCTTAAATTTGAGGGCACCGCGCGGAAATCACTAGGACGCGGTAGTGGGCCATAAAACAAAAGAATTTCGCCGAACCGCACCGCAGGTAGGCACCTAGATAAAGTTCGCACTAAAAAATTAAATCGGTTGAGTGAATTGATACCTGAGGTCAATCACCCCAATAATAAAAAAAAACCAGATCTCCATCCAAGCGTTTCGCTTAAAATGCACTTTACTCACCCACACATTAGTCTCTTAAGTGCTTTTTGAGAAACTATCTAGTTTCTTGTCAAAATTAACCGTGCCACGCTCTAATATGCAGTATAAATGACATTAACTATGTAGTAGAAGAAAATGAAAAGCGGCCTCCTATTTGATCAATGCAAACTGCATCAATCCTAAATCTGTACGGCACAATATCCAGAGAAAAATCGTATCTCCAAGTCAGTTCGAACTTTCATTAACTTAATAATGAGTTTTGAACAGTTTGATAGGTACTACACGTAATAAGTTTTATTACTGTGAATTATTTTTAAGAGTTTGGATGACTTATTCATCTCGCAACGACTGTAGGGCGCATTTATAATCCTTAAGCTGTACACGGTACAATACCCAAAATAAAATCTTATTTATATTTATTATAACACATTGTGCTTGTGCACCATTGAAGCACGTTAAATGTAGAATCATGTGCATCGACACAATTTATTTCACATAACAGTTGACTGGCGTGTTTTTTATACACGCAGGTATTTTTATCTCGAAATGCGTCAAACTAGATACTGAAATTATTGTAAATGCTTCAGCTATACAATTTAGATTCAGAGCAGAGCCACCGAACTAAAGGTGGCCTTACACGAGCGATAAAAATTGCCGAATTGCCGGAAATTCGGGGCAATTTTGACGTCACGGCCACTTCAAGCAATTCGAATATTGCTCATAATGGAGCGATTATTGCTCCAGTATGGCGCCATTCTGGCTCCATAATTGCCGCAACTCGGGAAACTAGGCAATACGTTCATACACGAGAAATTCAGTGGAGCAAATTGTAGTCGGCGATATGGAGCGACACGGAAATGAATGGAGCAATTCGAGAAATATTTCCGAAATATTGCCGAAATTTCTTTAACTTGCCCCATATTGCTCCATTAATTGCTCCATTAATTTCGGCAACGTGTTGCCGGGCAATAATTGCCCGAAAAATCGCCCGTCGTAAGAGCGCCTTAAGAAACCTGTGCTCCTACAACCTGAAATTGAACATTGCGATTAGATCTCTACCACAATCAGATTAGTGTCACTCGATTCGAGCCACACGTCACACATTTTAATTTGATTTCAATATGTTTTGTTCTCTCGCTTCTACGCGCCCATTATCACATATCCTACTAATATTATAAATGCGAAAGTTTGGATGTTTTAGATGTTTGGATTTGTTATTCAACCGCCCGCGGCTCAGTAGCCTGGATTAAAATATAGGATAGCTTTTTTGACAACCGCTTTAGCTACGTTGGTAGTGACCCTGCCTACGAAGCAAGAGGTCTTGGGTTCGAATCCCGGTAAGGGCATTTATTTGTGTGATGAGCACGAATATTTGTTCCTGAGTCATGGATGTTTTCTATGTATTTAAGTATTTATATATCTATATAAGTATGTTTATCGTCGTCTAGTACCCATAGTACAAGCTTTGCTTAGTTTGGGACTAGGTCGATTTGTGTAAGATTGTCCCCTAATATTTATTTATTTATTTTATTTATTTATTTATTTTATTTTATCCTGGGTCCACAGGTCCACACAGACGAAGTCACGGGCGGAAGCTACTTTAAAATACATACAACACGGGTCTAACGATGTATTGTTTCACCGGCCTTGGTCACAAATGCAAAATATTAGCAAATTAGCAAGTTGTCAACGGAAATGTGGGTACACAACATTTAAGTATCCATCATAACCAAAATTGATATGCCTACCGTTTTCTCTCAACCTCCAAATCATCCCCCGAGTTCAATGGATTTATAAACGATCTGGACTATCAGTTAATTGCTTTTACTTGAAATACAAGCCTCATTTCATGTTAGCACAATAGCAACGCTTCGGAAAATGTTGCCTGCTGAAAATACAATACTTGAAGGCGTGGTAACGGATGCAGCAGGAAGCGGTAAGACCGCCTATTATTACCATTATTTAGTAAGCAAATTTTTTGTAAGATTTTTCTCTCTTGTGTTGCAATAAAGAGTATTTATTATTATTATTATCGGTGTTTCGTTTTGTATAAAGTTGATGCAGTTCTGAGATCCTTCTTAGGCGCTTGCATGGGGCAATGGACCACAGTCCTTCGTCAACCGTGGGGAGGAGATTGCCCTTCTGGTCCGCAGGACTTTATAAGGATTGAACGTGGGATCTTCCAGGGCGACAGTCTGAGTCCTTTGTGGTTCTGCCTAGCGCTGAATCCGCTTAGCACCCTGCTGAAGGATTCAGGACTAGGTTGCCGGCTTCGGAGAGAGAGTGAGGTCATTTCTCATCTGCTCTATATGAATGACCTTAAGCTATTTGCACCGAATGCACATGACCTTTTGGAACTACTGAAAACAACAGAAGTCTTCAGTAGTGCCATCAAAATGGAATTTGGTGTCGATAAGTGTGCGGTCATTCATGTACAGCGGGGGAAAGTTGTAAATTCAACAAATTTTGTAACTTTCTGAGACAATGTCCCTCAAATCTATCTCCGAAGCAGAAACCTATAAGTATCTTGGTATGTCACAGTCATTGGGTATTGAGGGTGAGGGCGTAAAGCGGGCGGTGAAGGAGCGCTTCTTTTATCGCCTGACAAAAGTACTTAATAGTCTTTTGTCGGGCGGCAACAAGGTGCGCGCCTTCAACTCCTGGGTGATGCCCTTGCTTACTTACTCCTTTGGCGTACTAAGGTGGACCCAGACTGAGCTGGATGCCCTAGACCGAAGAGTCCGAGTACTGCTTACTGCGCATCGCATGCTACACCCACGCTCATCTGTTATGAGACTGTACATCTCGCGGAACTGTGGAGGTCGCGGCTTTTTAAATGCCAAAGACCTCCACAACCGCGAGGTGTGCAGCCTCAGGGATTATTTCCTAAACAACGAGTGTGGGATGCATCGCGACGTAGTAGCAGTAGACGGAAACTTCACCCCGCTCTCCTTGGCAAACGATAACTGGCGCAGACTTAAAGTGATGAGCGCCGAGGACCGCAGGGCGGTATGGAGGAGCAAGAAGCTACACGGGCGGTTCTACAAGGCCCTCACAGGGCCCGATGTAGATCTGCTCGCGTCGGTGAACTGGCCACGTTTCGGGGATCTCTTCGGGGAAACCGAAGGTTTTGTCTGTGCAATTGCGGACGAAGTTATCATGACGAACAATTACCGGAGGTATATCCTGATGGACGGTACGGTCGACATTTGTCGGGCATGCCGCCGTCCCGGGGAGTCACTCAGGCATATTATCTCCGGTTGTGGTCATCTTGCTAACGGCGAGTACTTGCACAGACATAACTTTGTAGCCAGAATTATTCACCAGCAACTTGCTCTTTTATACGATCTTGTGGCCTCCGAAGTGCCTTACTATAAGTACACACGCCAGTTCTCGAAAATCTATTGGTATCGATCTGTGATCACGGACAGGACTATTCTAGCCAATAGGCCTGATATCGTGCTGACAGATCGATCGAAACGCCACGCAGTGCTCGTCGACATCACCATCCCCCATGACGAGAACCTCTTGAAGCAGCAAGTACCTAGACCTGGCTCACGAGGTAACCGCCATGTGGGATGTTGATTCGACGATCATCGTCCCGATAGTCGTTTCGGCGAACGGTTTAATAGCGAAGAGTCTCAACCATCACCTCAAGAGACTCTCGCTAGATGGCTGGATCAAGGGTCAGATACAGAAGGCGGTACTCCTGGATACTGCGCGGATAGTCAGGAGGTTCCTGTCTCTGTCACCCTGACCACCGGCAGCTTAGGCCCCGCCTTGCTGCCGGCGGTACCCTAGGTTAGGTTTTTATAATGATTTTATGTTTTGTAGGTACGTATAGTTTTATATTTTACTTTTTATATAATTATTGTAAAACCTAGCCTAAGAAGAAAATTAAAAAAAGAGAATAATAATAAATACTCTTTATTGCACCACGACAAGAGATAAACATCTTACAGAAAATACACAATATATACATTTATTATTTAAATTTCGACCCTCAAGAGACCTTTTATATCTCTAGAATCAGGACTTGTTAATTTTTCTCTATTTTTTTCTTACATGTAAAACTCTGATAATGTAGTTTATTTTCTTATGAATGATGTACATTAATTTAGAATCAACAAATGAACGTAATTAGGTATATAGAGCGCTATCCTCGATGGTTAAACTGTTAACCCTCCAAGCAATTAACCCCTTAAACCGCAATTTGAAGGCAGTTATTCTATATTTAACCTCAAGCCTTCGTCAAGTGAAAAATTTACATAAATCCAATACTCGCGACGCGACCCAGTAATCCTATTAATGGCCGGGATTGAAAGTCGCGGACCTTATTCGCTCTAAACAAATGGTGAGCCTGACAATTATGCTATGCAAATTTGAGTCGTTTGACCAGAATCAGTGGACCTTAGGCTCACCGCAAGCGATTGGTTCATCGCCCCAAATACTGAAATCCGGCGCCGCGCCGCTTGAATGAAATTAATGAACTTTTTTCTGTGAGTTCGCTGCAAAGGAACTTATATAACAATATATTTTTAATGTAAGAAAGCTATTATATCTATCACATACATAAAAACAAACAGCTTAAAAAAGAGAAATAACTAATAAAACTAAAACTAAAGGTAAAATATTGGTCCCAGGTCGGTGCCAGGCGGTAGTGTGCCCAGAAGGCTGGCAGCATTGCCACGTTGAATGGCAGTATACCAATATCTCAATAAAAAAGAGAGGAAGAAGTTGGCTTCTTAACATAAGTGGGCAAGACACTTGGCCAGACGGAATGATGGGAGATGGACGAAATAGGTTAATAGTGAATGGTACGGGTAGACCACTAGCTCAACCGTCATACGTTGTCTGCAGGACAGCGAGGTACCAATGGATAGTATTAGTACAAGATCGAAGAGTGGTGGACTAAGGCTGTAACTCAGCAGTAGGTAAATACAGACTGAGTACCTAGACAGATAGAAAAGCAAACGAAACAGAGAAGAGAGAGTTGTCGCCTGCGGTATTTCCGGACCGATACGACCTTCAAACCTTCAAGAAAAGAGCGTAATCCCATCTTAAAGGCCGGCAACGCACTCACAACACCTCTGGTGTTGCAAGTGGCCATGGGCGGCGGTAATCGCTTACCATCAGGTGATCCGTCTGCTCGTTTGCCTCCTATATCATAAAAAAAAAAAAAAAAAGAAGATGTCATCTGGTCACGACTCCGCACGGTGCCTACGTAATAGTAAAACTACTCCTTCTGTTGCGGCCAACGATTGAAAATATGGGTAAAAAATAGCAGTAAAAAATATTAATAATGGAAGTTTAAAATAAACTAAGTGCTAAAATCAATAATTTTATACTCATGCAACCACATTAGGTACTTACCTAAAGTGCGACCCTTCTTATCTCGAAATCTGGAAGTAAGGAAACTCGATAGATCTAGTAAAGTTGGGTGCTCTTTAGGTCGAACCGTCATTGATTAACGCAATTAGGGTTTGTGCGGGAAGAGAAGCGTAGAGGCAGAAAATAAATCTAATATTATGATTTTTACATGGCAATCTAATCTAGCCACCATGTTCATGCTAGTATTGGTATACGATGTACCTGCTAGATCGTATGGAGTTATATTTTTTGATGTGTGCCGTCTGTGTATTTTACAATTACCTATAGTATCGGCACCACCACTGAAGAATGTAGCATATCAATACCTATGATTGGCAATTATATGTCATCCATGAACCTCGTGAGGACTTGCAGACATCTGCGAAGAAATTCAATGATACAATCCAAAAGAATATTGCATACATTTCCATAACTGAAATAAATCAAAAAGCACTTTAAACAAATTAATGGTCCAGTGTTGCCAGAAAACTTTTTAGAAATAAATATTGCTTTTCCGTTCTCCCAGAAATTGTTGGATTGAGTTTCGATTAAGCTCATAATTAATTTGCAAGAATTTAAAAGTTTAGAAAAAGGAAAAGTCTGGTGTGGAGTGGATTTTCATCTAGCGGTGTTATAACAGATCTATAGATCTGAATTTCTTTCAAAATGAAGTGAAAATGCGATACGGGTGACAACCCCACCCATATCGTGCTATGATTCGAGATTTTTCGGCTTCAGTTGGAAGGTATCGATGTTACAAACACGTGGGTCCAACAAGACGGTGCCACATGTCATACAGCTCGATTGACCATGGATCTATTGAAAGAGCTGTTCAATGGGCGTGTAATCAGCAGATAAGGAGACATCGGGTGGCGGCCAAGGCTTACGTTAAATCATTAGTCTACGCAATCAGGCAAAACTGACGCACTTAAAGTAAACATTACCCATGTTATTAGAGAGACAGAGCCTCAATTGTGCAACCAATTCGTTTACATATCACAATCATTGTTTTATGAAATGTTAAAGATCACTAATTCTAAATGGAAGACCCTGTACCTATTTTACCAAAATGGCGAAAGTAACTGATTTTTTTTAATGCATTTTCTTGGATTACCACTATTTGAGTTGAAGTTTGAGATCTACGAGTAAATACGTTTATGAGGTACATTAAATGTAATTTATTTTCATACGGTGTTTATTTAACCTGTCCACAGCGCTTTCTTAACACATTCACTGCCAAGAATCGCTACGCGCGACGCTCGTAGCCGATCCCGTGGTTTTCCTCGTATGTAGCGATGGGCGGGCTCCTGGCAGTGAAAGTGTTAAGCGTGAAACGCACTGGAGAGGCTTGCGGTGGGTCGTGTTTACTATTGATCACCATCACAGGCCGCGCAAGTCTGTGAGAGGCCTTATGTCACCGTACTCTATTTTTTATCACTAGATTTTTTTTTTATTACTAAGGCTGTACGAGTACACCGTCTATACCTTGGCCTTTATGTACACTTAAGGGGTAAATGAGTCGATGGTAGTACTAACGAACTGTTCTTCTTACATGCTATAAGCTTGGAAAAGTGTTACAGTAGATTCAAACTTGTTTAGATTAAAAACTGAATACAACATGCCTCAGAATGCAATAATAAATTACTTCATTACTTGACGCATTTTTCAACATAAGGCATTCTACAAAAATCACTTGTCTCTTTTAACTGATAGTATAACGTTTTCATCCCATTTTCCTCTTGTTATTTGACTTGTCAACTTCGCAAAATTATTTCCAATTATTGCAAGTAATTATTTTATTGCTGTTATACAGCGGCCATATTTACGAGTGTTATACGGCGTCGGCCATTTTGTTTACGACCCGTTGGCGTTTCCAGTAAGAATATTTATTTTTACTCTGCCATTTATTTAAATTATTATTATAAGTATAACTCAGTATAATATGGCGTGGAAGATACTCTACATATATTAAGTAGATATAATATATTTAATATAGTTCAAGGTTTACTATTTTTAGGGTTCCGTACCCAAAGGGTAAAAACGGCACCCTATTACTAAGACTTCGCTGTCCGTCCGTCTGTCTGTCACCAGGCTGTATCTCAAGAACCGCGATAGCTAGACAGTTGAAATTTTCACAGATGACGTATTTCTGTTGCCGCTATAATAGCAACAAAAACGAAAAACAAAATAAAATAAATATTTAAGGGGGGCTCCCATACAACAAACGTGTTTTTTTTGCCGTTTTGTCTGTCGCCAGGCTGTATCTCAAGAACCGCGATAGCTAGACAGTTGAAATTTACACAAATTATGTATTTCTGTTGCCGCTATAACAACAAATACTAAAAACAAAATAAAATAAATATTTAAGGGGGTTTCCCATACAATTAACTTGTTTTTTTACTGTTTTTTATAGATAACTAGCTTTTGCCCGCGACTCCGTCCGCGTGGAACACCTTTATACTGTACCTCCATACAAACTTCTGCTCCCCATTTCACCCTTATAAGGGATGATTTCCGGCATAAAAACTATTCTATGTCCTTCCCCGGGGCTATACCAAATTTCGTCGAAATCGGTTCAGTGGTATATGAGCGTGAAATGGTAGCAAACAGACAGTTACTTCCGCATATATAATACTTATTACTTATTATTATTATGAGATAAGGTAAAAAAACATAAGTAATAATCCTCTTCTGTGTAGTAGTAGCCAGCTTGAATAAATATTACCCTCGTAGGTTATTTGATGGACATTTATGAATAAGGGGGGTACATATTTAAAATGTTGATTTAATCTTAAAAACTTCCTATAAGGGATGAAAACGGCATTAAGGATTCAAAATATGTCAAGACCTAATTTTATTCGAATTTTATAGGGTATGATGATTTCCCGGATATCATCTTCCATGGGCCACAAACTATCTCTATATACCAAATTTCATGAAAGTAAATCGGAAGTAGACCAAAAAATTAATACCCCCCCCCCTCCCCCGCCCATTACTCACCAGTAAGGGGATGATATTCGGGATAAAAATTATCGTATGCCCCTCCTCTGAACTACATATAAATATCCCTTTATCAAATTTAATCTAAATCGGCTCAGAGGTTTTAATAGCTCCATGCATATATTAACCCTCCATTTCAACCTCTTAGGGGATTAATATCGGAAAAAAACTATCCTTAACTATCCTTTATCCTTTCCCGGGATTCAAACTATCTTTGCACCAAATTTCATCTCAATCGGTACGGCACTTTAAGTATCTCCATAGAAAATTTAACCGCCCGCTTCATCCCCTTGGGGGATGATTTCCGGGATAAAAACTATTCTATGTCCTTCCCCAGGACTCAAACTATCTCTATACCAAATTTCATCCAAATCGGTTCAGCGGTTTAAGCGTGAAGAGGTAACAGACAGACAGACAGACAGAAAGACAGACAGACAGACAGACAGACACACTTTTGCATTTATAATATAAGTATGGACATCTAAATCGGTTGAGCGGTTTAAGTATCTCCATAAGATAAAGATAAAGATAAGATAAAAATCATTTATTCAAGTAGGATTTCACAATCACTTTTGCATCGTCAAAGATTACATTGTATCCGTTTTATCACCAATATTACCATTCTGTTATACAAACAATCATACACATTTCTTAATTAAAATAACTAAAATAATTCATGTCACCTAATTCTAAGTAATTCAATGTATGTCTGTTTCAATTATTATCAAGGTGTTTATGTAGCCCTATAAGAGGGCCAGTCATCTTTATCATTTAAAAACTCTTCAACGGTATAATATGCCTTTTTCAGTAGAAAAGTCTTTAAATATGTTTTTACCCTAGGAAAGGGTAAATTTAATGCTTCCTTTGGTAGTTTATTATAGAAATGAATGCATTGGCCCAAAAAGGATTTACTGACTTTCCTAACTCGAAACTTGGTTATTGCAATTTTGTGTTTATGTCTCGCACTATACATTTTACGGAACGTTTCTACATTTTTAAGAGCATACATAATAGTATCATAAATGTACTGTGATGCCATTGTTAATATATTTATGTTTTTGAAGTGTTCTCTCAGTGATACACGTGAGCCCATATTGTATATTGACCGTATTGCTCGTTTTTGCAAAACGAAGATGGTTTGTATATCAGCAGCTTTGCCCCAAAGTAAAATTCCATATGCCATTACGCTGTGGAAGTAGCTGAAATACACTATTCGGGCAGTTTCTACGTTGGTGAGTTGTCTAATCCTTCTGATTGCATAAGCTGCTGAGCTAAGTCTATTTGCCAGAGTAGATATATGTGGACTCCATTGCAAATGTTTATCTAGAGTTAAACCTAAAAATACAGTTTTTTCTACCATTTCTAAACATTCCTCATTAATATAAATGTTACCACTCACCGGCTTTACATTGGGTAAAGTAAATCTAACACATTTTGTTTTTTTGGAATTCAGTAACAGATTATTCACAGTAAACTAATTAAAAATTTTGTCAAGAGTATTGTTTATGTCATTATAATTATCAGAATGTCGATTGACTTTAAAAATTAAGGATGTGTCATCTGCGAATAATACAATTTCACAAGCGTCTTTTACAATGCTTGGCAAGTCGTTTATATAGACTAAGAAAAGGAAAGGTCCTAAAATGGATCCCTGGGGTACTCCTAGTCTAATAGGAGCCTTTTCCGACTGAATTTTATTAATAACTACGGTTTGCGTTCTGTGGATCAGATAACTCGAAATAAGGCTTAGGGCCATTTCAGATAATCCATAATGTCTTAATTTAATTATTATAATGTCATGTTTAACGCAGTCAAAAGCTTTTGACAAGTCACAGAATATTCCCAGTGCATCGCAAGAGTCTTCCCAAATTTTATAAATATGCTTAATGAGCATGGAAGCAGCATCAGTAGTAGAGCGTCCCCTTGTAAAGCCGTACTGCTGTTCACGAAACAGTTTATTTTTTGCGAAGTGAGCCAGCAACTGATTCAACATGATTTTTTCAAAGATTTTACTTAGAACCGGCAGAATAGAAATTGGCCGGAAGTTCGCTAGATCACTTTTGTCACCAGATTTAAATAAAGGTAAAACTTTGCTAAACTTCATAAGGTTTGGAAATATACCCTTGCTTAAACAACAGTTAAAGATACAAGATAGATGAGGAGCAATTGTATCAATGATAAAGCTTATAGATCTTACTGAAGTTCCCCATAAATCTTCAGTACATTTATTCTTTAACGACTTGAATGCCTTACATATGGTTTGTGGTTCTATAGAACTAAATTCAAAGAGGTTTACACACTGACTAATTGAAGAACGTAGTAGCAGTTCAGCTTGCACTGAAGATGACTCAAGGTCTTTAGTGGTATCACTTGCTATATTCGAGAAAAAGTCTTGAAATGCTGCCGCTACTTCTATGTCTGAATTGATGATTTTATTCTCACGTCGTATGTTAAATTGAAAATCACGGGGTTTTTGAGAAGAACATTCTTGTCTAATAATTTTCCAGACAGTTTTTATTTTATTATCAGAAGCTTTTACCTTTGAGCTGATATAGTGAGATTTGGCAGCAACACAGACGTTTTTGAATATTCGCGAATAATTCTTGACATACTCTAGAAAAACACTATCTCTGTTATATTCTTTCATGCCATATAGTTCATAGAGCCGGTCCCTGCTCTTAAAGATTCCCATCGTAGCCCAGTCACTGAATTTCTTTTTAGTCATACATTTAGAGGTAGTTTTTTGTTTAAATATAGAATTAAATTGTGTAATCATTATGTCAAAAAAAGTATTAAATGCATAGTTCGGATCATTATGATGAAAACATGTCAAAGATAAGTGATTTTGTATTTCTAGTTTGAATTTCATAATCCGATTGCTTGTAATCGGTCTGTAGGTTATGGTCTCCGTCTTGTTTTCTATAAAGCTTTGAAACGTCGCACTTTGCCCGTGATGGTCAGAATTAAAACACTTAAAGACTTCCTTTTCTAAACACTGGCAGTTACAAAAGATATTATCCAAGCAAGTGGCACTAGTTTCTCCAATCCTAGTTGGTTCCAGAAATAAATTTTTCAAATTATAAGACTGAAACAAACTCATAAATCTTACAGTTTGCGTTGATGACTCCAGCAGGTTTATATTAAAATCCCCACAGACTAATATATGCTTTTTACTTCTTGAGGCAATACTCAGTACATTATCCATCGTAGATTCAAACTTGTAGTAATTAGCAGATGGCGGTCTATAAACACATATTATAAGATATTTTTCTAGCTCAACACAAGATACTTCTATTATTTGCTCTATTGATAATTTCACAACATCTTTGCGCTCCTTGGATTTCAATTCGTTGTTGACTAATATTAGAGATCCTCCACGAACTGAATTTATTCTAGAAAAGTAGCTCACCAGATCAAAATGAATGAAGTTAATGGTCAATTGATTTTCCTTTAACCAGTGTTCAGTAATGCACATTACTTGAATCTGACTCTTCTCCAAAAACAGACCTATTTCGAGTTCCTTACATAGAAAACCTTGTATGTTTTGGTGAGTTACTTTAAATGAGGTGTCAATTTTTATGCCGGGAAAGGACTGTTGGTTAATTGTGACTTCCTTTCCCTTTGTCGGATACCTTAATTTAAAAAAGTTTTATTAGTAATAATTTCATTTTGTAGTTTAGTATTATGTATCGTATGTTCCGGGTCAGAAATATTGTATGTAATTAGATTTGTTAAACGACGTTTTGTCGTTTTCGTCAGATACATGGAATCTTTTGTTAATATGATTTTTTTAATAAATTTGTTGACATCAAACAATTTGATCGTATCACTATATTGATATGTTGCATTGTGTATAAATGAATTAATTCTATATATACATTGATTGTGTTTTTCGCTCATGTTCGAGCAATATGGGAAGGTACATAATATTATTTTACAATGATGTTTATTTTGTATGTCAATTAGGGATTGGATGTTATCGTCTAGCGACTTCTTCGTGACATTCGCATGATTGCCAGCCATTACTACGATAGTCGTGAGTTCATCATGGTCAGTCAGTTTAATTTTATCAATAAGTCCACCAAATGATAACCCCGGGTAACACATATTAATTGTTTCCTGGTGTAGGGACTCTTTCATCATTGGTCCAATACCTACACCTATCTTGTCCGAAAAAACTACAGTTTTCCTACGAGAATGTTCTGATCCCAGTTCACTAAAAGACGTCGAAGATGTTGAAGATGCTAGAGTTTCTTCACTCGGAGAATCTATATTTTCGCAGTACACAATGTGGGGCGACTGGGGCGTAACTTGTTCATTTGTCATGGTGAACGGGAGCGCGCAGGTCTCAGAAGAATGGGATGGTGATGCCAACGAAGCAGCAACGGAGCTCGTTTCCGCTTGTTGCTGGCGAAGACGCGAGGTGCGAGCGCGGCGACGGGCTTGCGAACGCCGGCGACGTTTGGCTGCACTAGGTTTACTGGCACCCTGCAACTTCACACAGGACACGACATCTACTGGGCAGTTAGAAACGCCATCCACTCCCATTGACTCCGTGCCCTGTGTTGACTTGCAATTCTCCGCTGGATTTGTGGCTTTTCCCTCGTTGGTTTCAGACTCTAGCTGATTATTTAAGAACCACTCTGTCAGTTCGCGGTTTTGTTGGCTTAGTTGAGTGAGCTCTACTGCAGCGGTCGATAGGTTTTGGATTTCTTCATGTGCAGTGTTCAATTTTACAGCTAAGTTTTCGAGCTCATCTCTTTGCTTTTGTATTTTTCCTCTCATTCTTATGGATTCCTTTTTTAAACTTACAAACTTCTTACTTATTCTTATTTTATTTTTTTTGGTTTTCTTACACTTTGCATATGTCTTAAACTGCCTTTTATGGAAGAGGCGCAATGGCTCTCTTTTCGTAACACCAAAACTGGTGGAGCGGCACGGTACGGAAAAAGATGATAGCTCCTCGGATAGCGACACATTGTGGACCCAGTCATTTTGCTTGCGTTGATTTAAAAGGTCTATGTCTTGCCGAGCCTCTGCAAGCTCTTGCTCAAGAAACGCTATTTTCTCAAGGGCGGCTTCATGTACAGAGTGGCACTCTAAAAAGTTATCTATAACCACTTGCAACGAGTTTTTTTGTCCTTGGGTCTCGGCTAGGTGGTCAGACATTTCGTTTAGCTGGCGCTTTAGCACGGAGTTTCTAGCCACAATAGACTTAATTTCTTGCTCATTATCATCCCGCTCCGCTAAAAGCCTATCAGACAGAGCTTTCTGATCCCTGAGTTCGTCTTGGGCCTTGCACAGTTTTTGTTCGAGAAACATTCTCCTTGTGGTCATTTTGCCAGTTTTAAATTAACATTTATTTATTTGTAATTTATAAGAGATGCTTTGGAACGATCCCCTTGATGTCGAAGCGACGAGCAATCTGTGTTGGCTTTGGAACGTACCCTACTTCAATGTCACATGAGGTCTGTCATCACAATGTCAACGTCAAACTCAGCTGATAATTACCGCTGTTATTTTTTATAAGTTTTGCTTAAATTCTGTTATTTTAAAATATATCTTAGTGTGAGTGAAGTGTCCAAATGTGCCGTTATAATCTGAAGATGTGTTTAGGCTCAAATATAGAGATGCAGCTCACCAGGAGATCCAGTTCTTCTTTAATTTGTCATTTGCAACTTGTCGTAAGTTTCTTCTCAGTGCTTTGACTAATTTTGGTCGTTTAAACATAATTCCTTAATTAAATTGGGTTCCGCTGTTATAAACACAACTGTCATTGTTCACGCACACACAGAGCACACATATAAAAGATGCACACATAAAAAATGTAACCCCCCACTTCACCCCCTTAGGGGATGAATTTCGGGAAATAAACTATGCTATGTCCTTTCTCAGAATTCAAATTATTTTTCACCAAATTTCACTTAAATCGGTTGAGCGGTTAAGTAGCTCTATAGAAATTGTTACCCCCCATTTCACCCCTTAGGGGATGACTTTCGGGAAAAAACTATCCTATGTATTTTACCAGAATTCAAACTGTCTCTGCACCAAATTTCATCTCAATCGGTTCAGCGGTTTAAGTATCTCCATACAAATTTGAACCCCCCATTTCACCCCCTTAGGGGATGAATTTTGGGAAATAAAGTATCCTATGTCCTTTCCCAGAATTCAAATTATTTTTCACCAAATTTCACCTAAATCGGTTGAGCGGTTAAGTAGCTCTATAGAAATGGTAACCCCCCATTTCACCCCCTTAGGAGATGACTTTCGGGAAAAACTATCCTGTGTCCTTTCCCAGAATTCAAACTATCTCTGCACCAAATTTCATCTCAATCAGTTCGGCGGTTTAAGTATCTCCGTAGAAATTTTAAACCCCCATTTCACCCCCTTAGAGGATGAATTTTGAGAAAAAAACTATCCTATGTCCTTCCTCAGGACTCAATCTATCTCTATACCAAATTTCATCCAAATCGGTTCAGCGGTTTAAGCGTGAAGAGGTAACAGACAGACAGACAGACAGACAGACACACTTTCGCATTTATAATATTAGTATGGACATCTAAATCGGTTCAGCTGTTTAAGTATCTCTATAAACAATGTAACCCCCCATTTCACCCCCTTAGGGGATGAATTTCGGGAAATAAAGTATCCTATGTCCTTTCCCAGAATTCAAATTATTTTTCACCAAATTTCACCTAAATCGGTTGAGCGGTTAAGTAGCTCTATAGAAATGGTAACCCCCCATTTCACCCCCTTAGGAGATGACTTTCGGGAAAAACTATCCTGTGTCCTTTCCCAGAATTCAAACTATCTCTGCACCAAATTTCATCTCAATCAGCTCGGCGGTTTAAGTATCTCCGTAGAAATTTTAAAACCCCATTTCAACCCCTTAGGGGATGAATTTCGAGAAAAAAACTATCTTATGTCCTTTTCCAGAATTCATACTATCTCTGCACTAAATTTCATTTCAATCGGTACGGCGCTTTAAGTATCTGCATAGAAATTTTAACCGCCCACTTCAACCCCTTGGGGGATGATTTCCGGGATAAAAACTATCCTTTGTCCTTCCCCAGGACTCAAACTATCTCTATACCAAATTTCATCTCAATCGGTTCAGCGGTTTAAGCGTGAAGAGGTAACAGACAGACAGACAGACAGACACCCTTTCGCATTTATAATATAATATATAAATATATCAAATATATAATATAGATATAATATATAATAATATAAATATATAGTATAGAAGAAGAAGAAGAAGAAGAAGCAAACTTTATTTAAAAACGCTTAGATAAACTTAAACTAGAACATAAATATATTTTAAAACATAATTACAAGCGTCTCTAAAAGGGTGTCCACTCAGCTTGTGTCGAGGTACCTCTAGGGGACCCCAACGCTGGTCTTCCGTGGAAACCCATGCGAGAGAGCGCGATTGCACACTAAATTATCATATATTATATATTTTACATTATTACCTTATATAAATTAAAAACAAGAGAAAAAAAAAACACCTAGTAGAATACAATTATATAAAACACTGGGTAGGTTAAAATAACAAGCTAAAGTACAAATTTATGAAGAAAATTACCGACTAATAGATTGGGGATTATTAATATTTACTAAATTACATCTTACAATTGGCACAATACTACATTTTTGTTTTTGCAAATTTAAAATATGTTTTTTATAATTTAACCTTGAATGACGAGACTGACAGTGAATTCCTCATAGGTGGTGGTATGTTGTTCCAGCATTTCGTGGCAGCATATTTAAAACTGCCACGAAATGCGGCAGTACTGTGCCTCGGACAAAGCAAACGAATAGCTCCCCTGATATGTCGCTGTGAGAAAATTAATTTTTCATGTAAGTATTGGGGCGTCTTTGTTGTTACAATCCCAAAAAGCATACAAGCGAAATGCAATGCACGTCGGGATTCCATATTCATTAGTCCGCTATTATTTAGATAAGGAGTCACGTGGGTTCGAGGTGGAATATGGAAGCAAAATCGCACACACGCATTTTGCACTCGCTGCAGCAACCTCTTAGTTATAGACAATATTTGTATATATTTACAAATATATAATATATATATATAAAAAAGTATAATAAAGTATATAAGTATGGATGGTACGGAACCCTTCGTGCGCGAGTCCGACTCGCACTTGGCCGGTTTTTTTCCTTAACAAGTGAAATTAAAAGATATTCCAAAAAACCCAACTCGTTTTTTCAAATATTATAGCCTAAGTGACTCGCACGATTAAGAGGAATCCAACGATCATATGTCCCAATAACCCTCTTCTCCTTCAGCAGTCGGGTAAAAATAACGTAATTCGAAAGGCATCATGAAAATTAGTTGACATGTTAATTTCGTATCATTTAGAGACTTGATCAGTTTAACTTTATATATCACATTGTTACTAAATAAATATACACCTCAACGGCGAGATAGGTTGATTTTATGCCTACAATTTAAGATCATCAAAAAAAAATAGACAGTGTGCGCCGTATCCCGAATCCTCATGGGCATTTTTGGTGTTGACAGCGTCTTAACGATGATGACATCAAATCAAAAGGTGCCGTCTCAGTCAATCAATTTAATTAATATAAAAATACCTATATTATGTCGTTACTTCGCCTGCCAAAAAACTTACAGCAAAAAATTCTACTCTAATCTCCCTCTAAGCATTAAGTACTCGTAAATTGGGAAAGTTTCTTAATACTACGAATACTAATTACTTCTTAACTGGAGTGTTGCTCATGATGAAAACATAACAAGCTCAAGGAAGGAAAACTACGTTATCTATCACGACAGTAACTCAGCTACATGAATTTATGCAAAGTTGGCCTGAGATTACGTAAAGACTTTGTATTAATAGGAGGTTTCGGAGTTGTGGTTAATATTGTATGTGGTAGATACACAATTGGGAACATATTTTCAAAGAAAGTGAATCTTCCCTGTAGATGTCATTATGAGCCTTCATTAGAAAAAATTACAAGAAGAAGGTAATTGAAGATTGAAGGTATTGAAAAAATTGTCGCTGCGAGTGGCATCCAAGATAGATTAGTGTTTTATCCGTTCTTTGTAATTCGCGGAGCCGCGCGAGCCACTAGCTGAAATAAACAATTAATGGCAAGGATACATTAAAATTACTCCTTGTATATTCATGTTACGTAAATAAGTAAAGGCTCTAAAGATTTGCGGAAAGTGTCGCCAGAAAAAAACTTCTGATGGATTTACATTCGCCGACTTACCTTCAACATCATCGTGTATCTTGGCCCTTAGCTATGTAGCGACTATTCGTAATGTGAGGTCAGACAGATACACCTGGCTGATAGTCCGTGGGAGCTGTGATTATGAGGGCTAGGGCTTAAAATTATGGCATATATTTCGCATACAAATGACATTGACGTATCCTGTACCGACGTTTCATTTGTGCCACAACCAAACAGGCGTCGTAGAACTTCATTTTATTTTCTACTTAATCTGCCTTTATTATGGCTTTCAATGTATTTTGCGCGCCCGATATCACATTATGCGCAATTTTGTGATGCTTTGTGATTACAATTCCGTTTATTTTTGATCAATAGACCCCATAGGATTTTATCTTGCTTTGTTCCGATAGCGTATTAATTGAAGTTAAAAAGTCAAAAAAAGTTGGTCGTCTAGTATCATTATTTTTCGTTTATGCTTATTCTCTACATATCAAGCAATCATTTATTTTACATAAAAACATGGTGTACAAAAAGGTATTACAATGAAAACAAGAGTATCACATGTTTTGCTGCTAGTGCAACACGTAAAATTTAAGGTGTGGGAATGTAATGAATATTTCATCTAATTAATTATTAATTGATACAATGCTATATTAAATATTATCCTTGAATGTGAGTATGAATAGTTAAAGTAAATTTAGGTAGGTATGTCAAATGAATTGTCAAATAATACTAGGTAGATAAAATAAAATAATTTTGGAATACAATCCTTTATCATAAAATGTCGTAATTTAAAATATTCATTGACCGAGTAGAAGCATTTTTGCACTAGCCATCTTTTGAATTGCCCTCTAAACATATTCAGGGGCAGATTTTTATACTCTTCTGGTAATTTATTGTAGGGTAATGGCGATACAGAATGCACTTCTGCTATAAAGTTTAGTCTTCATAGATGGCACTACAAGACGATCTGGGTTCCTTGTGAGAAAGTTACATGCATCCTTACATGTTTTAAAGAAGTCTGGATGATTCTTCACGAACAAGGATACTTCATAAACGTACATAGAAGGCACAGTCAACATGTTTAAGTTCTTGTACAAGGGACGACAGGAAGTCATAACATCTACATTGCAGATTACTCTTACACACTGCTTCTGTGCTATGAGAACTTGATTCGCGTGAGTCCCCATAGGAGAATGCCATATCTGAAAAGGGAAGATATATAACCGTGGTATGCTTGGATCGCAGCAGCTTTGGAGCAGGTTTTTGTAAGTCGCCATAATACATAGACAAATGAGTTGACTTTACTACATAGCGCGTCTATGTGATCCTTCCAAAAACATTTATCATCCAGTGATGCCAAGAAATTTAGTGTGCGTCGATTCTTTTATAACCTGACTTTCTAATGTTACTACCAGCTTGTGTTTTTTAGCATTTCTGTTAATAAATTGTATCACTGTGATCTTATTAATATTAATATTTAAGTTGTTAATGTCTATCCAAGCTACTATTTTAGACACCATGTTATTTATGTTCTCATTGTATACATTAGGATGCTGACTTGGTATAACAATTGATAGGTCATCGGCAAATAGTGTGCAGTTAAATTCCGTGGCGTCTGGAAGGTCATTAATATAAATTAAAAAGAGTAAAGGTCCCAGGATACTACCCTGCGGCACCCCCACTCCATTTACCCTAATTGCCGACTTATGTGCAATTAATGTGTTTCTTGAATCTATTTTATTTATTTCTACATATTGTGTTCTTGCATGTAGAAACTCTCTTAGCCATCCGCTTACCTATTTGGTTAGGAGTATGTCATGGGATACAAAGTCAAACGCCCTAGTCATGTCAAAGAAGATTGCGGAAACCGGTATGCTCTTATCTAAGTAAGCAGCCAAAGACGTCGATTTGCCTTTAAGGAAGCCGTGCTGTTCTGGTTTAATAATAGCAAAATGGTTTAAAAAGCTCGTAATGCGTTTATACATTGCCTTTTCAAATATCTTTGAAATAGTTGGTATCAGCGAAATTGGCCTGTTGTTTTCAATGCGATTTTTAGCTTTTTAGCCCCATATGGTCACATCGTATTCTAATATGATAGCTGTGGTACTACAGTGTTATCACTGTTAAGCCTCGCACTCATTGTTAAGTATCCGTGACCAACGACCTAAACAGGGTGAAACAAAAGTCGTAAACAGAAATGTTTGTTTCTATAGCAGTATTTTAAGGCAAATTCATTGCATTAACTTTCTTTGAGCCTTCTTATGAGGCCCATAGTAAGCGACCACGTTTCAGTACCATATGTCATCACTGGCAACACACACTGGTCAAAGACTCTCGTCTTGAGACACTGCGGAATATTGGACGAAAAGATGTGCCGTAGCTTCCCGAACGCTGCCCAGCCGAGTCGGATTCGACGATTGACCTCTTTCTCGAAGTTGGACCTACCTAACTGGATAGTTTGTCCTAGGTATACATAATCGTCTACAACTTCGAGCGTAAAGTGTCCGATTGTAATGGGAGTTGGTACTACATGGGCATTTGACATGATCTTCGTCTTATCCATGTTCATTCTTAGACCAACTCCCTCGGAAGCTTTACTGAGGTCATCGATCATCGTACTTAAGTCCTCCATGGTCTCAGCCAAGACTACTATATCGTCAGCAAACCGAAGGTGAGTGATGTACTCGCCGTTGATGTTGATGCCTAGCCTTCTCCAGGGCTATGGAGAGGGCTATGTTGGGAGTTTCTCTGCGGGATCGCATCAGAAATGAGGCTATCCGCAGTAGAACCAAGGTAACAGATATAGCCCTCCGAATCGCTAAACTTAAGTGGCAGTGGGCGGGGCACATAGCACGTAGAACCGATGGCCGTTGGGGCGGAAAGGTTCTCGAGTGGCGACCACGTACCGGAAGGCGCAGCGTGGGTAGGCCCCCCGCAAGGTGGACTGATGACCTGGTAAAGGTTGCTGGAGTTCGCTGGATGCGGGTGGCGCAGGACCGGTCACTTTGGCACTCTTTGGGGGAGGCCTATGTCCAGCAGTGGACGTCTTTCGGCTGATATGATGATTGCATTAACTCTGGAAACAAACAATTGAACTTTATTAATAATAATTTTAAATAGCCAAAACACCTTATGGTCACCCTATTCAACAAGATTGGTGTGACAGTTTAACGTAGCAATTAGGGTGACCATGAGACTCGGTACATTTCAATTAAATGGAAACGCGAAATGTCTATCGTAGTTGGACCCTGGATGGATGTTTAATAGGCTTATAGAGTTACCAGGATTCACGGGACACATTATCGACTTATTTCTTAGTTCCCGGATTTAGCTGTTTGTCGTTTTGGCTAGTGACGGTAAAGGGCTTTTTTATTACGTTACCAAACAGTTTGAGGGATCAGATTTAAATAAATAATGTGTAAATAGATAGAGAAATATACACAAATGGAACTAGCTAGTAGTAAGGTCAATAAGGCTTGTGTTATGGGTAGAACGTATTAGACAATTATATTTAAACGATAATTATGTTATATTGAAAATAACATTAAAACTAGATTAAAAATTACAACCAAAACTAACTTACAAATTGCTTACCAAAAACTGAAAACGAAATACTATATAAGTATTTGGGTAAGGCCGCCGACATTGTCAGTTTTGGTCGGAACAAAACTTTCCAGCACGTTTTCTCCAAATATGTAAGCACTACTGCCGTTGTTGTTAGTTGATTCTATAAAGCAATTATTGAGCTTGTTTCCCCATTTCGCAAACTGAATAAATGTTGTTGTTTCTATAAAATATTTGCATTTATGTTCATCAAACCCCCCTAATTTTGGTCGAAAATGACGTGTCGCTTTTTTCCGAGTACTTTTCAACTACGAATTATTTTCATAATTAAACATTTAGAAAAAAACGTTTAAATACGTTTGAAAGGTGAGACACATTACTTTCTGTAAGACCAAGAACGGTGTTTAAATACTTTGTTTTGCGTATTTTATAGGTCTTTAGATTAGTGGGCAGAGTTTTGGCTTTCGTAACACAAATTTTTGTGTTATGCATAATTACCCCTAAATATTAACAGAAAACTGGGGAAAAACGTATTTTGGCACAGCAACACCGTAAGCTGTCAATCAATGTTAAAAAAAAGAAACTGCCATTTTTAGTTTGTCTATGAGAAAAGTTGAAAGTGAGTCGCATATTTTCGTCAGAATTTGTGTTGATGAATATCTCTAGTAAGTAAGCGTTTCAGAAGTTCACTTTACTATGGTTGTTTTCGTTTATGTTTAAAGCTTACATGAAACATGTACATTTGCGTCTAGTTTGACTTAATATGGTTTTATAACCTAAAACGCTTGTAAAAAACTGGTTTTGTGTTATATTATGGCGTTTTGTGTTAGTTTTGTGTTATGCATAACACAAATTTTTGTGTTCAGTAACACAAAACAAGTGTAAAGAGTCATGCAGATTGAGAATACTGTAATAGTAAAGAAAAACATTTTCATACTATCGTGAGATTTATTCAAATTGTTATTTTGAATAGTACTTACAGTCTAAACGTATTATTCTTACAGTATGGTCGTCGGGTGACAACCAAAACTCACTATTTAGTGCATTTGCAAAATAAAACAAATATCAACTGTGTTAACGTAGAAATAAGGTCGAGTTTTCATGTACCTACTATTACGTGTAATTAGACAGTTTAGGTTCTCACCGGACGATGTACACCAGTGATGCCGCATTCGATCAAACTTGAATTAGGTCTTCTATTATATAATTCCGTGAATCGCGGCTATTATTATTTCAGACAACCACGTGAACTTATGAATCATTTAGTTTCTACTTGAAATATATTTTTAAATTCTTTTGTTTGCAATAATTTTGAAAACTTTTTTGTTTCCTAGGAATAATGCTCAATTTGTCGTATTTTTTTATGATGATCTGTTTTTTATACAGAAAAGGAAATTATCTTTTTTTTATAAAAACAGATCATCATAAAAAATACTGATTTAGTCAAATACCGATCGATCATGTATTCTAAAATGTTGTCATTATAAATATATTAACATACGTAAAAAAAAATGTTATTTTTTCCTTACCCTTTATTTTAATACTATTATGAAACAACCTTTACAAAAAATAGTGTTACTTTTGTGTTATATTTGTGTTACGGTATCACAAAAGTGATTGTGTTATTTTTGTGTTATAAGTGATAATCTCAACGGCCTTACCCATTTAACAACAAAAATCCAATAAAAAATACTTTCATAAAAAAAAACAGGATAGGCATTACACGTGTTTGTTATAGATGTTTCAAGTGTTTCAACACAATATAATTTAGGATATCGTCTTTTGATTGATACCAAAAAAACTAAGTTTACTAGTTTTATGTCACGGCCTTGATCTTATAAAATACTTCTTAGTTACCTAATAACTATATTAACGTTCTTCTTCAATTGTGATTGTAGCGGTAAAAAGACTGCAAACAAACCAAACTCATAGCACAACGTTAATTTAATTTCCTGAATTCGCAGAGAACATTTCATTTCCGTCCATTATATTAAAAAGTGTGTCTGTCTCTTTGTTTTTGCTAAAGCAGAACAGCTTGTAAAACTAGGGCACATCTCAATGCAAACGAAAATACGTGCTATTTTTTATACATTTAATGTTCTATGTTTTATACTATAGAATACAATATATAACAGGCTTTAGCATGTGATCTAATGTGAAACGAAGAAGTACCTAAACTTTTCACAAAAATTCACAGATCTCTTCACAATCGAGAACACATCCAGATCCACAAGTGTATCCGTCGCCATAAACAACCACATGACACAAACTATTTGTCCAAAACACCACACTTATGATGGTCTCTAACATTCCTTTAGTTTTTTGCCAAAGTATGATACTTACCAATGTAACTATAGATAACACATATTACAGTATATTACGTATTTCAGTATTTGTTTTAAATATTGTTCGCGCGTCAACACTCGACATACTCGTATATTATAATCACAAATAAAAACAGAAACCTCAAATACCAGCACGTCTAGCATGGGACGGCCGCGACATACTCTCGATTTTTATCGCACTACACCACAAGAGAAAGACGGATAGTGCGAGAAAAATCGAGAGAGCTCGCGCGCCGTCGCGTGCTAGCCGTGCAGTAAGTGGAACATACCGAAGACTTATTAGAAGTGTCCAGTAAAACGCGAGATTTTAAACTTGGAATCAATATTTGTCCAGTTCCTATTACCTACGTATCATGAGTCACCGACCTATAGACAAACTAAGGATGTGAGGGCAATGAGGTCGTATATATATTTAAAAATATAGTTAATAATCTTGAACGCTATGTTATTTCAAATATATTCTTATTTGAAGTATACTTTTTAAAATACATACGACTAATTGTTTTAATTATTAGTGTTTGCAAATTATTTCTTAATGAAAAAAAGGTCAGCACTGTTGGCAGTATAAGGGCTGCAACACACTGGCGCGGCCTGCGGTGGCGGACAATAGTAAATTTGACAGCTAATGACAATTTTACTAATGTCCGCCGCGGTCAGGCCGCTCCAGTGTAATGCAGGCTTAAAGAAACCAAGAAGCTCATGATGCACATAAAAAAAAAGTAGCGACAAGATTAGTGCGGAAAAGTTTGAATGCTGCGTTTAGTTCATAATATTGTTGATATTCTGAATTATTTTACTGTTTTTTAAAAAAACGTCCGAGTCCAAATTAAAAGTATGAACATTAGTTATAAAACATATCAATAAATACATTTTATCATTGAAAAAATTGATTGGTGTCTTACCAAAACAGTCAGCCGTGCAAAAAAGTCAGTGCAAATAATTAAACGCAGTAAGTATTTAATAAAAAAACCGCAATGATATCAAGGACTTTAATTTGTTTGTGATATTTATGAATAAATATATTTTCATTTTCATTTTCAGATATTTAAAGAAATAATAAAAAAAATTGCCAATGTTTGATAAAATAATGGTATTTAAGAATTAGATTTTAAAGAATATCTGCACATTCACTTCCTCCTAAGAGTCAAATTCAGATATTCAACAAACGTATATAAATGTCGCTGGGAAATCAACAAAAATATCCTTTAAGTCACACCCGGCCAAAACGCGAGTTCTATTCCTTTTCATTTTTTCGATATCGCTTTTCGTTTTCAAGATATTGCCGATTTTGTACGAAAATACCCCAAGAAAATGCGTAATTTTTCGTTATTTTTGCGATTTTACAAAAAGTTATAATTTTATTTTTTTAGTTTTTTTGCATTTTTTAGTCCTTGCCAAGAAGCATCTTTTGACATCTCAATCATCCACGTAGCCCTAAAACTCACGTGACCAGGGCGATGTCTCACTTTCACTGATATTGGGGGCTATACTGAAGCCATTTAAATAACATTTTCTCAAACATGCTCGGAAATGTACGCGTTAATATCACGAAATGAAGACGTGAAGTTTCTTGTTTATGGCTCCCTACATTACTTCTTGGCCTTAGGCCAAGAAGTAATGTATGAAAACCCTAAGTAAAACCATTATTGTCCGCTACTCTAACTTTTTAAATTTGCTTACTAATATTAAACTGACAAAGGAAAATTTACATACTGCCAACCACCACTAGACACTGTTAGCATACTTGCTTCATAAAAAAAAAAAAAAAACTATGGTACTATACTTTATGTGCGGTTAAACATGGTGCTCGAACGGCTTGTTCAAATGGCATGTTTAAAAAATAAAAAAGGCGCAAATGACCTATTATTTAATTGATTACCAAGTATTTATTTTAATTTTAATATTTCCTCACATCGTTTGAGAAAAGTACTATACAATCCTCGGCCGGAACAGGGATTGCTGGACTCGTTGTATTCGGCCTCGTCTACGACTCGGCCGTCTACCCCAATCTCGTCCAGCAGTCCCTTACTTCACGGTCTCTGCAGTAATCTACTATTTCTCAAACATGCTCGGAAATGTACGCGTTAATATCACGAAATGAAGACGTGAAGTTTCTTGTTTATGGCTCCCTACATTACTTCTTGGCCTTACGCCAAGAAGTAATGTATGAAAACCCTAAGTAAAACCATTATTGTCCGCTACTCTAACTTTTTAAATTTGGTTAATAATAGTAAATTGACAAAGGAAAATTAACATACTGCCAACCACCACTAGACACTGTAAGCATACTTGCTTCATAGAAAAAATAAAAATAATCTATGATACTATACTTTATGTGCGGTTAAACATGGTGCTCGAACGGCTTGTTCAAATGCTCGTAAAAAATAAAAAAGGCGCAAATTACCTATTATTTAATTGATTACCTTGTATTTATTTTAATTTTAATATTTCCTCACATCGTTTGAGAAAAGTACTATACAATCCTCGGCCGGAACAGGGATTGCTGAACTCGTTGTATTCGGCCTCGTCTACGACTCGGCCGTCTACCCCAATCTCGTCCAGCAATCCCTTACTTCACGGCCTCTGCAGTAATCTACTATTTCAATTTTAAAACTGCATCCATAATAACAACAATACATATTAACTCTGTAGATATAGGCGACGCCAAACGAGCGAAATCGGCGGACGGCCAAGCAAGGTCCCAGACGATCTAGTACGGAGTGACCTTGGTTTGGCCGGACCTCGTGCAATCGTGCATCCGGTACTCATCCATAATACGGGCAGAAATCACGCGCCAGACTGCATGTAGTCCGCCGATTCCGTTCGTGTAGCGGCACCTTATGTGGTGTTGTATTCCCGGTAGCGAGCAAGATTACAAGAGCTTCTAAGCATGCGCTGTGCTGGGAGCGAAGGACCTGTATTGGTCTTTAGCTGTTGATTTACAAACTCGGCAACGCGCTACTCTAGAGTCACAAACGGCCATACGCTACGGTGTCTGCTGACAATAAAAATGCCAAACCGCGGCCCCGAATGCCAGAGACAAGGAATAATGCGATATCCTAGGGCTGTCCACTTCTGTCAATTAAGACGAATGGAATTGTGGCCCAGATTCAGTCAGACTCATTCCTATTTCGCTAAGAACATAAATTGAGACAAGATTTTTCATTATGAAAGATTATTGTATTGTATTGCCCCAGCGAAATGAAACACAATTTAATTAAGTGAACTGTAAAGTAAGCTACATTCTCACGTAAATACTAGGGCAAAGCCTCAATTCAGTTCGCTTTTTAACATCCTAATGGAATTTTAATATGTTTATCGCGCTTGCTCCGACTTTTTTCCGACGCACGCGTGCAAGCGAGCGCGAGAAACATTGCGTTTAGGATCGTAAACGACGATCGAAAATAGACCTTCTATAATTTACAATGCTTATTAACAACTCGGTTAAAGTAACTACGTAGTATTATTTGTTGCTACTAAAAGTGAAGTGATGCAATTTAAAGCGGGTAAGAAAACCTACCGAATGGAACCGGTCACACTTTGTGGTACTCCTTAAAAGAGAGTTGACAAGTTCAAGTACCTGGGCCACTGGGTGGCTGAGACGATGTCGAACGTCGAGGACATAGAGCGCGATCGCCGCGCGCTGTGCGTCCGCTGTAACATGTTGGCCCGCAGATTCGCACGCTGTGGTGGGGAGGTCAAGCTAACTAAGGCTTTTTGCCAAACCTTTTACACGTGCGGTCTGTGGACTAACTTTACTCAGCGGGCTTACAGCGCGTTGCGAGTCCAATATAATGACGCGTTCAGGATGATGTTCGGGCTGCCACGGTACTGCAGTGCGTCGACAGTGTTTGCGGAGGCGCACACGGAATGCTTTTTTACCATCATGAGGAAACGATGTGCGTCTCTCCTCAATCGCAGTCGTGGCAGCGCAAATAGTATCCTGAGCATGCTAGCCCACCGCTGGGACTCGCCGCTGCTGCAGCGTTATGTGCAACTGCATGCGCCTGTAATACCGGTGCCCAGGCGCCTTTAATTTAATTTATGTTTAGCTTAATTATACAACACTAACCATAGCTCTAAGTTTGTAATGTAACCTCTAACACTATGGATTTTATAGTCCGAAATAAATGATTTGTATTTGTTGTATTTGTATTTGTACAGGGTTAGGTTCTATTGGTAATTTAAATTATTCCTGATGAGGGGTGATCACGTAACTTTTCGAACGCGTTAAGACAACTCAGCTGTCATTTTCCCATACAAAAAATGACATTTAGATCTACCTGACGCGCGTACAATGCGTTACGTAATCGACCTACTGTACAACTAGTGAATATAGACAATTGCGTTTACGATCGTAAACGACGAACAAAAATATACCTTTTTGTAATTTACAACGCTTCATAACAACTCGCAAAAGTACCTAAAGTAGTAGTAGTAGTAAAGTACCTATGTAGTAAGTACCTATGTACCACCTGTACAGGGTTACTACGGTGGTACAGTTTTCTACGAAGAAAATTTTGCATTTAACACTTTCGCAACCGGACTAAAAATGAAACAATTCACCAGAAACCGACAGAATTCGCTAGGCGTGTAAGTTCATACTACTGTCCGCCTAGCGGGCTCAGCCGCCATCTGAGCGAACATTACGAGTGCCCCTTAGGCGGGCTCTTGGTTGCGAACGTGTTAATATGTAGGTTGCAACCGCATCTAATGCAGCAAATTGCTTAATATATAGCTGTGTCAGCCAATCTCTGACAAGTTATATATATATTATGCCTATACCGTTGTCTTGCTCTCCCTCCTTAATTAAGTACTTTGATGGGCTGTTTTCTAAGTAATTAGCAGCATGTAAACTCGTCCTAAAAATGGCGAAGTTGGAATTAGAAGACGGGTAATGATGGAAAATGGGCCTGAATCACGGACGTTCCAAATTAGACACGATCGTTGATTAGCTTAAGTGTGTGTCCAAGACCGCTGTGCCGTAGAAATTGAATTAATAAGAACTGTAGGGAATATAGGCACAGTGGAAGATTATATAGTATAGATTATTTATGCAAATTTACATTGTAATTTTTATCGTGTAATAAATAAATCTAAATCTATCTAAATCTTATATATTACATTTTACTGCGGGGGTATAAAACGAAAAAGTAGCTCCATACTAAGCTCAATGAGGTATTATATATTTAATATATATATATATAATATTATATAAATAGACTTCCTCATCGATTTCGATGACGGCGACCCTAGCAATTACGGATTTTCCCTATTGTGAGCTCTGATGTGGCAGGCTAGGCTAAACTTACTCTTAAAAACTCTATTACATGGGGGAAAGTAGAGTTGATCAGTTGTGCTAAAGTGTACACGTAGAAAGGTTAAGGCCTCTCCTTTCGCAATTGGCGTTTTGTGTCTGAGGTTGTTTAGCGGTATTGTTCAAAATATTTAACCTTACGAAAGATGGTAGATCGCCAAGACGACCTCATTGCAGCTAGCTCCCAACACGCAGGATCGATAGCGCAGGCGTTCAGATGTCGTTTGAGCACGTTCTTATAGCGTACATGCTGACCACCATGCTTCCGCTTACCCTCGGCTAATTCTGAATAGAATACAGCTTTAGGCAAGCGGTGGTCGTTCATTCTAAGGACATGCCCACTCCAGCTGAGCTGACGTTGCATTAAGAGAGCTTCGATGCCGTACATTCCGGAGCATCGCAGAACCTCATAGAGTTAGGAAATCGTTCCTGCCACTTTATCTTCAGAATGTATCTCAGACACCTAAGGTGGTACGTGTCTAGCTTTTTAATGTCTGTTTTGTATAGGTAAGGTCGCGTCTTTGCTCTATATAAAAAGTACTCCTGGTTAGAGCTTTGTACACGTTGATCTTTTTCTCTAACTTGAGATCATGGGTCTTCCTGACATGATCATTGAGTCGCCCGAAATTGGCTGCGGCTATGGCGATGCGCGGTGGTATTTTCGAAGCAAAGGTGTTATCATTTCGGATAGTGCTCCCAAGGTACTTAAAGTGACAGCCAAAAAAGCCAGCCAATATTTATATTCGTCTAATGGTTTACCATTTAGATAAATCTAAGCTAAAGTTCTGCTGGATCGCTTTCAATTCCTCTTGGTGGTTGCTTGAGGATCTGAGTTTTGGAAGCACTTATAACCAGGTCGAACTGTTGGCAAGATCGGTTTAGCGCGTCAAACTAGCTCTGGAGATTTACAATATTGTCAGAAATAAGGCATACGTCATCAGCATAAAGTATCTCTAGTATAGATCCTCTGCACTTTGGACTTCGCCCAGAACCTTAATACATCAAAAACACCTCTTTCAGTTCTGAAACTCAACTGAATCTGGTTGCTGCAGTGTTGTAAAGCGTGTCTCATGACTACCAAAAAGTACATGGCAAAGAGTGTGGGTGCCATGACACAACCTTATTTGACTCAGCTTGTAATCTGGATCTCCTCAGAGAATTATTTTTCGTGTTGAACCTGTGCTTTCATACCAATGTGAAATTGGCGAATCAGGTTTACGGACTTCTTTGTATAGCCAGATTTTTGAAGGACAAGCCAGAGTGGCTCACGCGGGACTATATTAAATGCTTTTTCTTGGTCCACAAACACATGTAAAGTGGCCGTTGATGTTTTAGGCTTTTTACTTGTAATTGCCTTACAGCCGCTATAACGTCAATGGTTCCTTTACGTGGACGGAATCCACATTGGCTTTCTGGGAGCAGTTGTTTGGCTAATTTGTTTAAGCGCGCGTTGATTATGTGTGCTAGAATTTTACCGGCACTAGAGAGGAGCGATATACCTCGGTAAGAGCTGCAATCGGAGATCTCTCTTTCCTTTGTACAGCTTTCAAATTACCGCGTCTCTCCAGTCTTGCGAGGCACCTCTTCAGTGTTCCACACCCTTAAGGAAAGATGGTACAGCCTGGTAACAATGTTTTGCCCACTGTATTTGTATATTTCGGCTGGAAGTTGGTCCATTCCAGATGCCTTTGAGATCTTTAGATTATTTAATTGCCCCCACGAACTCTTCGAAGGTCGGTGGCTCGTCTAGAGTTTGCTCAATGAGGTCACAGGCCTAGTGCCCGACAGTGCGCCAATAGTTAGTATTGACAGACTATAGGGTGTTAACTATTGGAATTAAGGCGTCGAGAATTGGGACGTTTACCTTACTAGTGTTAGGAACCAGGTGACAAGACATTGAATAAATATTTATACTTACTTACATACAAGACATCAAAGACTCAGAAACAAATATTCATGCTTATTTCATAAATATTTGGATTTTGATTCGAACCCAGGACCGTTAGCTTCGTAAGCAGGGTCACTACCCACTAGGCTAAAGAGGTCTAATATTAGTCGAAGCTTATCAAGTTAAAATAAAATTGGTATTTGTTGCATGCTAAGCTTCGAGTAGAGTGAAAAACAAAAATTCATATTCTAGTATTAATAATAATTCATACGAGTATTACATGTCATTCACGTTGGCACATCACAATTTCACAAACAATAATCAATATGCTATCCCAAAAACCCTACTGTGCAATCCTTGGCTGGCTCAGAGCATCAAAGAATCTATTTGCGGATTCATCAAACATTTCAATATATTCTGTTTGCTGCAATATGCAAATTACATATCACTTTTCAATTCAATGTTTATTTGATACTTTGCGCTTTGTTTCGAAATGGTAAAGAGTCGGGAGAAAACGTAAACAACGTTGGTTTGAAATGAAAAATAAATAAACCTTGTCTTAAATGTGTATTCCGTTAGAGGGTTAATTAAATCAAACTGTTACACGTCTCGTTTTAAAGCCGTTCCTCCGTTGTGGCGGAGAGATGGGAGTGTTGCAAACGACTCGAGTTCTGGGAGTCCTTTTTATTAGACTCGGAACTCAAATGGCGAGACTCGACTCAGTACATAGGACTCCCTTTATTGCAGAACTCCCAACCAAGCAAGTCTCGCGAACTAAGCGAGTATCGCAAAGGACCTCGAGTCCTTTTTCTGCGTTTGAGTCCTTTGGTGCAACGAGTCGTGCTCGAGCCGTATTATTGTTTGAGCCCACCTCACCTTCAACAATGATACTGTTTACATTACAGTACAGTTCTTAGTACATCGTTGTAGCTTATTATGTAGCTGTTTTTATATATACAGGTTGGAAAAAAAATGGACCCTGGAGGGAAACTGCCTTAAATCATTAAGAGCTAATTTTGCTTAAAGGAACTGTCGGTGAGGTAGGGCACAGCGAAATGTTATCCCGCTCGAATGTGGTGCATCCCAACTGGGGAAGTACCTCCGCCTTGCAGTAGACCATTTGTGACCTATAAATATGTTTTTACAATTTACCAATAAATGATCTGAATCTGAATCTGAAAAGACCACAGCCATAATAACACTACTACTTGCTCTGTACAAGGATGCGTTGTGTTGAGAGCGAGGGAATTTGTTCCTTCAGCTGTCAACACGGCGAATCCTCAAACATATCAAGGCTCGGCAACGCCCATGTTACTCCTTTGGAGTTGCATGCGTCTATAGGCTGCGGTGCCCGCTTCCCATCAGGCGGGCCGTATAAAAAAACATTGTAACAGTTTTTCGATCAGGTCACGTGACATCTTACGGTGTCACCCTAAAAATGAATTTGGCGCAAATCAATTATTTAGGCGCACGGGCCGCGGGCGCGTTGGGTACGTCGGCCCGGCTCGCCCGCCGCCGTCGGCGCCAAGAACAGCGGACGGCGGCGGCGAACAAAATACCAATTTGTTTTTGCCATTGCCAAATATTTTTCAAAGCTTTATCTCTTTATGAATAACGTCCAAATTCGAACTATTCGAATTTGCAAAAACAGTGGACGGCGGCGGCGAACAAAATACCAATTTGATTTTGCCGTTGGCAAATATTTTTCAGAGCTTCATCTCTTTAGGAATAACGTCCAAAATCGAACTATTCGAATTTGCTCAATAGCAAAACGGTGAAGGACGCGTGGACAAAATTACAAATTCATTTGCAGAATATGCTATTGCAAGAAGTGTTTAACGGCTTTATACTCTTACGAATTCGCGTTCAGTTTTGAATGAAGTCGAATCGGCTAGCAGCAAAATATAAAAGTTTGTGACCTCCTTCACATCTGACGTCACAAAAATCTCTCGCGTATTTAGCAATTTTTCTCCATCCCAAAAAATGCTCAGCGCCGCTAAATAAGTTTTCACTTGAAAAAAAAAAGACCGGGTTGCACTCCGGGAGTGCCGGCAGAAGTAAAAACTTGAATAATTTTAATTTTGCAAAAAAAAATCCCTTCCTCCCCCCTCTCTCCCCCTGCGTGCCAATATATCTATAATAACAACCTTATTAGTAGTACGCTATAGTTCAACTTAACTCAGTTCAAAGCTTTATCTCTTTAGGAATAACGTCCAAATTCGAACTATTCGAATTTGCTCAATAGCAAAACGGTAAAGGACGCGTGGACACAATTACAAATTTATTTGCAGAATATGCAATTGCAAAAAGTGTTTAACGGCTTTATACTCTTACGAATAGCGTTTAGTTTTGAATGAAGTCGAATCGGCTAGCAGCAAAATATAAAAGTTTGATAAAACAAAATGGAATTTACATTTACGGAAAATGTGTTACGACCTTATACTGTTAACAATAAAGTACAATAGACCTATGTGCCCCTAGTCAAACCCCCGTTTTGCCCCCCGCCCCCAAGCTTCGTGCCGAATCTCTCACCAATCACCATCCTACGGTCACGTGACCTCCTACGCATCTGACGTCACAAAACCCTGTCGCGAGTTTAACAATTTTTCCCCATCCCAAAAAGTGCTCAGCGCAACTAAAGAAGTTTTCACTTCAAAAACCGGCCAAGTGCGTGTCGGGCCACGCGCAGTGTAGGGTTCTGTTGTTGCTTGTCTGTCTTAGTTCCATCGACGTGCGGTGCGGTTGCGTCGGCCGAATTTGTACGAAAATTGGCCTTTCCAAGTACGCATTAAGTTGGTCGACTATTACTCGGTAACTACTTATGCCTACTTGTCCGTGATAGATGCGGCAATCCATAGGCTCCTAAGCGCTGCAACAATCATCTGCCATAGATACTGTGGCCAATGATGGAGTAGTAGCCAATTAGCCGGCGGGGGGGGGGGGTGGGGGGGGGGGGGGGGGGCATGACTCGAACAAAAACTAGGGCTTTTCACTGATTTGAAAAATGGTTTTAGGAAACTAGGTTATTATATATTGAACGAGCTATCCAACGATATCCCACACCATGGGTTTAACGAGAAAAAAATTACATCCCCGCTTTAGGTGTAGGGGAGGTATATACCACAAAAAAAAAAAAAACAAGATTTTATTGTACTGTTCTGTCGGCGTGATTGATTTATACCCATGTCGAATCACAGTTCTAGTAGTAATGGTTACTGAGCTAAGCCGAGGATGGACGGACGGGCGGACAGACGGACACGAAACTATAAGGGTTCCTTGTTGACTCAGAACCCTAAGAAAGGAAACTTTTTTTTTTTTAAAGAAACAATTCATCTTGTTATTCTATGTTTTGGTATAAGTAGTAATGTAAATAATTTTCAGTTATTAACATTCTATAAATTTCAATAGGTACAATACATTTTCGGAGCTAGACTCGGAGTCGGATAATACGACTCCGAGTCTAGCTACTAATTGTGAATCTATTAGCCGCGAGTTATATGGAAACTAATAGTCGCAGTGAAAGGCTCCAGTTTCTTTTTGAAGACTCGCTTTACAGAAAACTCCGTCGCTGGACTCACGCTCGACAGATGGCTCACGCTCGTCGCGACTCGGGACTCGGAGTCTTCGAGTTCACCGAGTCGTCTATTAAGTGAGTCGAGTCTAGAAAATTGGGACTCCAGAACTCGAGTCTTTTACAACACTAGATGGGACAGTCCCCGAATCAGGCACTGGACCACTCAAAATGTATGTTTAGGTACTAACATACTTATTTAAGTAAATTTGTAACACTAACACTTTATGGACTCCAAATGTCTGATATAAACGACTTTTTTTATTTTTATTTTTATTCTCGTGCATGGCATTGGATATTGAAGAAATAACATTGTTACTTAACACGTGATAAGGCCGACCATCATACGGGGCCTGAACTGTTTAAAATGTAAAACTTCATCAAAAAGGAGGATTTCAAGTTATAGCTTTGCGTGCTACTAACCCTTTTCCAGGCCGGCAATTGAAAAATGACAACCAAATATCAGTCTCACCCATTGACATTAAGATGTCTACGAGTATTTTATTAATATTTATTTGTTGTTCTTGCGGCTACCGAGTACGAAGAGCGGTCGTTGATTTGATTAGGCACTCTATTTGGGACGTCGATGATTCTACACGACACGGGACCGAAGCTCATTTACCCGTCTGCTGAACACGAAAGCGATATTTTTAAGATATGTTTGTTTTCCGTTTGTCACGATCTTACGTGGCCTCTTCGAACTCTTTCCAGCCGAGACCAGAGGGGTGGTCACATTAACGTTTCACACGCACGTTAGGACCACTCACCTGTGAGTGATTATTTGATGTCCCTGACGCGCGTACAATGCGTTACGTAGTCGACTAGTAGATACTTATAACTTTGCGTGCCTAAAATTTTTTCAAGTCTGTTTTTTTATTCCTTTGGTGACAAACTAGACAACGAAGTTTGGTAGGATTTCAACATTAACACAACTTTTAGAAAACACTAACAATATAGAATAAATAAAGCTTAATAAATAAAAATAAGTACGGGTCAGTGTTAGACACGGAACGTTAACTTAAGCTTCAGTGTTCAAACTTTTCAGATCTAGAAGCGACAATTTTTCCTGGTCCCACTGACACTTGATATGAAAATCTGTCCAAAGGTTGTTTACTAGAGATCGCCTAATAGAACGTTTGGTAGAAATCACTTAATATCAGTAAGACCGCCTACTGTTACATATTCGTAGTTCGTTGCATGAATTTATCCGTACTATTAAATAAATAAATATTAGGGGACAATCTTACACAAATCGACCTAGTCCCAAACTAAGCAAAGCTTGTACTATGGGTACTAGACGACGATAAACATACTTATATAGATAAATAAATACTTAAATACCCTTCAGCTGTGGCGAAAAAACATGGCCGCTTACTCACGTCTGTGGCACCCTCTGAGAGACGCTCCACTTCCAAGGTTTGTGGGGTGAAGTGATTTGGTAAAATTTAATTTTCTTTAGTTTTTTACATAATCAAAGCCAGGATTTTGGACAAAGCTCGATCTATATTAAATTATCTAACTGCAACGATATATCATCGTTACATTAAAGTCGTATTAAGACTATCTAGCTGACCTCGTCACCAGGTCACCGAAGTTTACGACATATTTTGGTCATTTTAAATATAATAAATTGGGTATTTGGGGTGTTTAATGGGCTTAATTTGAAGAAATTAGTGTTATACTTATTCGAAAAACATAAAATGGGAGGCTCATGAGTATTTTTTTTACACTAGACCATTTGAAATATTCTACCAATATAATGCCTACACTCAGAAGTTGCTCGTGTGGGCTTCGATTTACATGTTTATATCTGAAGTGTTTTATACTGTATGTAATCAAATTCATGCCTAAACAATACATTTGGGCCATCAACTAGGTGTAACCGAAGCTTTTTTTATTGTAGGTGCAGCAGGTTTTATGTGAGAGTAAAATGAAAAAAGTATGTCTACTTTGACACAAAATAACCTCTTCCAAACGACTGCAATTATCACAGCAACCATGGGCTTTAAACCAAACAAATTTGGTTGGAAGCATCTTGATTAAATATCCTTTCAATTAAAATTACAACATTAATACCAGTTAAACAAAAAACACGTAAAACATGAACATTAAAACAATGAAAATCAAGACCATTTCGAAAAAAAATGGTTTGCTTAGTATGGATATACCCTTACCCACACCATGAGTTGTAGTAGCGGTACAACCTGATGAACATGAAGGAATAGTGGTGATTTCTGAGTGGTCTCTCGTCTGTGTAGAAATTAGTTCTTACTTACGATGGTTCTTCGTAGATTGTACAAGCACCTAAATAACACAGCACACAGCTCAGTTAACACTTATTGAAACTATGATAGCACATGAACCATCGTATTCGTTACAATCGAAAGCGCCACTCACTCACTTGATTAGTCCGAAGAGTCCGAACGAGCACTAAAGACACACCTGAATATTTATTAATATTAATATTGATAAGCACATTAGGCACAAGCACACTAAGCAGCACTAAGTATTAATCTAATGTAAGTTCACCGACATAAAGCTAGACAATAGCAACAAATCGCGAGCACAACACAAGATCCAACTTTTCCGTTAATAGATACGAATTACGAACGTTGCAAGACAATCAATCCATGGCGTATCCATATTATGAAATCGCGCTGGTACGCTGAGTAAGTGACGTCACAAGGTCTCATGTGAGCATCCCTCGGAGGGAAGTTCCTTGACGGTTACCATCCCTCTGAGGGCTCTGTTATGACAGTTGCCAAATTCGATCTATTTATCTACTTTCGGGCGATTGTTAGTCCATTTCCTACATTTTAAATAAATTTACGATAAATAGCGGTAATATTAATAGCTGTTAGTAATTCTAAATTAGTAGAAAAGCGCTAAAAAACCTGTGGACAAATTTTGACCATGAGTAGGTATGGTATGTTAGCCACAAGTTTATTATCGTTAATCAACTAAAAACTATATTTTTTAACAGAAAACGAAGGATTATTACATTTCTCCAAGATATTGCCTTCTGGCAACGAAAATTCGCACTAAAACCATTAAAACTCACTCGCGAAACTCGACCGTGGTTAACGCGCCAGTGGCAGTTTTAGACTACCGATCAAATTCAAAATTTTCCTCCAATGGCCATTGAAATTGTCGCTTGTTAGCTGTCTCGCTTCATTGGCTATACGTTTCAATGGATTAAAACGAGATCAATACACGAATGGCGGTTTTATTTCTAAGAAAGTAAGCACAGCCAATGCGCCCCTCCGAGGGGGGCTCCACCAACCTGCAGGAAAAAATATGAAGCCCACAGAGGGATGACCACAGCTGAAGGGATACATAGAAAACATCCATGACTCAGGAACAAATATTCGTGCTCATCACACAAATAAATACCCTTACCGAGATTCGAACCCAGGACCTCTTGCTTCGTAGGCAGGGTCACTACCAACTAGGCTAAAGCGGTCGTCTATAATCTTTACTTAATTACAAAACAAAACTATGATCGTGAGTCACATTTGACACAATTGACAAGGGTCACGAATTCCACTTGTCTTAATTGACAGAAGGAGACGTTCCTGTGATATTTATTTTATTTATATCTCTATGAATTTGGGCCGCTGAATACCAGTATCAGCCCAATTAATGTCAACACGATTGCTAGCTAATTTAGCGTTTAGACCTCATACTGAAGCAGCGAAGCTAGCAAAGGTAAATCATCAACCGAATTCCCTTCGAAGACCGTTTGAAATAAGGTTCAATTTAATAAATATTATCCTCGCGCGTGTTTTCGTACATTAAAGTCAGAACCGTAGAGATGGGTGTATGGTTAGATTGTTTAATACCGAGGAGATGCGGTAGATCTGAGATATATCTTTCACATTCAATTTGATTTGCATGTGTTTCCCGTTTTATTCTTTACTTACACTTTCTTCATTATTGTATAATTATATGAAATTGGTTTAATAGGTTGAATACTGGAGAAGGAAACAATCGAGAGTCGGGAACTTCAGTTTGCTCTTTTTGAATACGGCGATCCGTTTCATAACGATTTTTCAAAATGTATCTTTATCGAAATACAACACAGTTTTACTCCCAATCAGTTTTCTAATGCCTCCATATTTCAGAGGGGCGGTACAAATGTGGTACTGCATGGTACGTTCGACTTTCGCGCAAAACGTTTTCAGAAATTGTTGTAGATGGCGTAAGCGGAGTTCCACTTTATTAATGGGCTAAATTGATTTGAAATGTAGCTGAATCGATAAAATATTGTTTATGTGGTGATACACTTGAGCGTTCATTTGTCATGAGCATTCTCGCGAATGCAGCATTAAACGTAAAAGCTCACAAAACAAACTTCTAGTAAATTAACTTCGAGCTTTTAGCCGAACCGAGCAATTTTGTTATTGTTCTACCGCCGTCCCTCTCCGCCCACACCTCCCGCACAGCATATAGTAGAGCGTTTGCTAGAATTATCGTGAAAATGTTCATAGCGATGTTTGGCTCTTTGCTTGGCTCTGTTACTTGTTCAGTTCGACAAATTTAAAAAAGGCGAATGCTCAATGTTCTGCACAAATGTGACACCGTCAAGTAAGAAACTCTGGCCACCATCAGTACGCTCTCGGTAAAGAACAGATCCATATCCATACTAATATTATAAATGCGAAAGAGTGTCTGTCTGTCTGTCTGTTTGTCTGTTACCTCTTCACGCTTAAACCGCTGAACCGATTTGGATGAAATTTGGTATAGAGAGATAGTTTGAGTCCTGGGGAAGGACATAGGATAGTTTTTATCCCAGAAATCATCCCAGAAGGGAATGAAATGGGGGTGAAAGTTTGTATGGAGCTCAGGAAGTAGGTAAAGCTAAGTCACATACCATAATCACATAATTCGTCTACCTTGAAGAAACGCCTGCGTCACATCCCTAAAATCGGAACTTTAGCAATTAGCAACATGTGTCGGCCATGTTGCCGTGAATCCGTTAACGTCTCGCGTTTGTATTAATTAGGTGCCAGCTCGGGGGGAGTCGGAAGGGACGAAACTTTGGCCGTGATCTTATACCTACGGTCATTGTTGTGGCTTCTGGATCCCTGGTGGCGGGTATTACATGGTTTTGCCATCTGTTCATGTAGTCCAGTCAATGAACTGACAACTTGTATGAAAAAAAAAAACAATTTTGGATATAATTTATAATAGCTTATCTTTTCTGTGTAACGGATATATTATCAATTAAATAGATACCCAGCGACAGAATCCGACAAAATTTCAGACATCAAAAAAATGATAAATTAACTAGCTTCTAAAAAGTCATAAAAAATAGTAGTAAATATTTTTGTCTTTATTTTGGTTCAGCCGAAAGAAGTCCACTGCTGGACATAGGCCTCCCCCGAAGAGTGCCAAAGTGGCCGGTCCTGCGCCACCCGCATCCCGCGGACTCCAGCAACCTTTACCAGGTCATCAGTTCACCTTGTGGGGAGCCTACCCACGCCGCGCCTTCCGGTACGTGGTCGCCACTCGAGAACCTTTCTGCCCCAACGGCCATCGGTTCTACGTGCTATGTGCCCCGCCCACTGCCACTTAAGTTTAGCGATTCGGAAGGCTATATCGGTTACCTTGGTTCTGCTGCGGATAGCCTCATTTCTGATGCGATCACGCAGAGAAACTCCCAACATAGCCCTCTCCATAGCCCTTTGGGTGACTTGGTTCATTTTACATTTGCTTTATAATATTCAAGTTAAATCATACAAAAAGAGACAATGCATGCTTCATTTAAATCTACATAATTACTTCCGAGTGGAAAGTTTGTCGGATTCTTGAGTACAGCATCTTAGAATAACATTTTTAAATGAAATCAATAAAAAAAGCGCTCGATTGCACGCATTACCTGGTTATTTAATCTGTCACCGTAACAGCGAACACGGTCAACTTAAAAGTTACCAATCCAAACCCACTATGAGCCTCACGCTTGATTTGTAAACGAATTTGTGTTTGATACACATACAAACTAAAATAAATGAAAAATTAACAAAATAACAGGAAAAAACATCAAACAAATAATTTTTGCTTTCATCGGGCATCGGCAAACTTTTAAAAACATCGAGATACTTAACAGTAATCCCAAATCCCACTTCAATTTCGCAAGTTTGAGGTCCAATTTAGTGGATTCGCGTCAATTTGCCACGATTCAGGGTTCCGGTACAATTTTTGATGTTATTGTGGGGTCAAAATTAGACATAGGTACTTATTTTAATTCTGTCTGCAGATGTTTCTGCGCGGGTTATCATGTGAGATATTAATGCAGGTTACTATAGAGACACTGATAACAGCATGCAACTAGCACATATGCCAAACAACAATGTTTTCGGGTAGTAATTAATTATAAACAGACTTGACATCTTCATTACTCGAACCGTGTAGTAATTCCATTGACTTCTTCATTACTCGAGCCGTATTCCATTATTCACCATTGTTATTCGGCAAACAGAATATTGTGACTGACAGTTTGTACCCAGCCCATGCAAAATTCGGGAGCACATTTTCATTGTATCTTTTGTGAGAAGGGAATAATATATTGTAGTCGTATTGGTCTGGCAAATTACAGACACTGATGAATGTTTACTGTTGTTTACTGCTGAAAAATATAATTATGTACCCCCGTCTGTGTTGACTTGATCTCAAAATACAGTAGTCTGTGCTTAGATTTGCTCTGATCCACAATATCGAGGTCCCAGTTCTAGAATATTTGTTTCATAATCAAAATGAACTAAAAAATCAATTTGTAGATTCTTTAAAGTATATAAACGGCTACCGGCAGAGGGGAACTTGACTAACAAAAATTAGAGCTTTAAAGCCCAATATCTCGCAAATGTACCACTACTGATTGGAAGAATGGGCTGACAGACTGACGGACATGGCGAAACTAAAAGGGTTCCTTTTTGACTACGGACCCCTAAAAAGGCGTATTCTATGTGAAGCGACCACGAAGCGACGAACGAAAACTCGCCTCTAAGGCGCTTTATTGCGCTTTTCAACGTAAATATGTCATTTCTTCGCAAAAGTCGATTACGGTCAACTTTATCAGTTTCCTCAGAAATAATGGGAAAGTATCTGTTATTGGAAGAACCCGTAGAAAGTCCCGCCTTGGTTCTTGGTTCTGGTTTGTTTTGAATCCTTGCCACGGAGTACCGTTGGAGGTGAGAATAAGATCAATGAGCTATAAGAATTTGTACATTTCACGCTTCGTCAATATTTATCCTACTAATATTATGAATGCGAAAGTTTGCACGTTTGAATGTTTAGATGTTTGGATGGTTGTTACGCAATCACGCTTAAACGGCTCAACCGATTTGGATGACATTTTGCACGAAGATAGTTTATAGCCTGGATATATAGTATATTTCTTGTCCCGGGTCCACGCAGACGAAGTCGCGGGCGGAAGCTAGTTAGGAATAAAGTAATGTTGTATGTTTGTATATTTATTTAAATCTTATTTAAGTATGTGTATTGTATAAAGTCTGTCCACGAAAAAAAGTGGTCGGCGTTCTAACGACAAATTAGGTTTAAAAAGTAATGAAAACAACTTATTTATATATTTACATCACAGTTTTATTCGTTTTCGGGAACACGTAAACAATGATCTGCTCAACACATTAAGATTGATAAAATGCCCTGACATTTCTTCTCACACCTTCCATCAATTTCTGTACATCTACTTCGGTGACCTTTTTACAAGTTGTATCCCACATTTTTTTAAACTTTTGCTCATTTGTAGCTATTTTACCACTTTTCTTTAGTTTTCTTTTAATAATTGCCCTGAAACGCTCGACAGGCCGTAGTTCTGGGCAGTTTGGAGGATTTGCTAATTTCGGTACGACAGACACATTATTTTCATTATACCAATCCATTACCGACTTAGCCTAATGCGAACTAGCTAAATCAGGCCAGAATATGACGGACTGCGTGTGGTTTCTTATAAACGGCAATAAACGTTTTTTCAAACATTCCTTCATGTTAAACGACTTGGTTGATGGTGCCAGTTGTAACAAATGATGTGCTTGACCACACGAGCAGATGGCTTGCCACACTATAAATTTATTTGCTTTATCTAGTTTTTTTGTAGTAAATTTTTCATCGATGGTTCAGCCGAAAGAAGTCCACTGCTGGACATAGGCCTCCCCCGAAGAGTGCCAAAGTGGCCGGTCCTGCGCCACCCGCATCCCGCGGACTCCAGCAACCTTTACCAGGTCATCAGTTCACCTTGTGGGGAGCCTACCCACGCCGCGCCTTCCGGTACGTGGTCGCCACTCGAGAACCTTTCTGCCCCAACGGCCATCGGTTCTACGTGCTATGTGCCCCGCCCACTGCCACTTAAGTTTAGCGATTCGGAAGGCTATATCGGTTACCTTGGTTCTGCTGCGGATAGCCTCATTTCTGATGCGATCACGCAGAGAAACTCCCAACATAGCCCTCTCCATAGCCCTTTGGGTGACTTGGTTCATTTTACATTTGCTTTATAATATTCAAGTTAAATCATACAAAAAGAGACAATGCATGCTTCATTTAAATCTACATAATTACTTCCGAGTGGAAAGTTTGTCGGATTCTTGAGTACAGCATCTTAGAATAAATTGCCCTGAAACGCTCGACAGGCCGTAGTTCTGGGCAGTTTGGAGGATTTGCTAATTTCGGTACGACAGACACATTATTTTCATTATACCAATCCATTACCGACTTAGCCTAATGCGAACTAGCTAAATCAGGCCAGAATATGACGGACTGCGTGTGGTTTCTTATAAACGGCAATAAACGTTTTTTCAAACATTCCTTCATGTTAAACGACTTGGTTGATGGTGCCAGTTGTAACAAATGATGTGCTTGACCACACGAGCAGATGGCTTGCCACACTATAAATTTATTTGCTTTATCTAGTTTTTTTGTAGTAAATTTTTCATCGATATTCCCTCGTTGACTTGCGACGTAAAACTGTAAACCTGGCAATTGTTTAAAATCCGCCTTCACGTAGGTCTCATCGTCCATTAAAATACAATCAAACTTCGTTAAGTAATTTGTATACAATTTTCGCGCCCGAGTTTTACAAATTTTATCTTTGGTAGCATCCCGATTAGGTACCGTAGAAGCCTTGAAAGATCGTAAGCCTGCACTCTGTTAAATGTTTTGCACGTACGACTTCGATACCTTACATTTCCTGGCGACATCCCGGACTGAAAGTGTTGGGTTTTTCTTAAAGTGCTCGATGACTTTCCTTGCCTTTCTTTTGTCAATAGGACCGCGTTTTCTACCAGAACCTTTCTTTCTTTCAACCGTCGACCTCGACTAATAATTAGCCAGTACCTTTTGAGCAGTTGATTTAGGAATATTCAATAATTTCGCTAACTTAACTTGTGATATTCCAGGATTTTGATTGTAATTGTACACGATTTTTTTACGCTTGTCCAGTTTGTCGGGTCATTTTATTATAGTTATGAATTTAAGTAGTCCCACTAGAATACTTATAATTCCCGCTTTCGAACTGTCAAAGTGACAGATGACAGTTTTTTTTTTTAAATGTCGACCACTTTTTTTCGTGGATAAAAATATCCCTTTAATTTCAAAATTACCAAGATACCCACTCCATTCTTATCTTTTCTCCTCATGCATACTCCTTCCAAGATACCTACCTCTTGTTAAAACAAAACAAAGTTTCCCTCTCCATAACGCTTGAGAGCTTTCGTTGTTCCAACGCAAAGCTTAACATACTAAAAGTTTAGATCTGTCATCTCTAGAGTTTGCCTTTAAAACTAAGTTAAGTAACTAATTTGTTTCGGGACATTATTTATTGGTACTTCAATTGTTTGACGCTTTGTTTTAACTTTGTATTTCACGACATAGGATAGAATTCCCAAAACTTGATAGAGTAAATAACTTAAGAAACACGCGTTTAGGTACAAAACAATTTTCATACTTAAATAAAATCTGCAATAGGCAAGAGTTAGCGCGGAACCGAGAAATATGGCGCACTCTCGTGTCGGAGGCCAAGATTAATTTTGGGTCGCTGAGCCAACGGAGTAAGAGTAAGAGAGTAAATAAAATCGCTGCGCTCCAAGACGCAAATAATATAGACGTAGCTCGGAAAGCGGCTAAGCTGAAGTGGGACTGGGCTGGTCATATCTGTCGCATGCCGAGTGAGCTGTGGCTGGCTGGCTGGATCGCCGGCGATGGCGGGAGGAGCTACTACTCCTTTTTACAAGCTTTATATATTAACTTGACTTGTTCGTATGTAAGTAAGTTGGCCGTCAAATCTTGCAAGTTAAATTTGACCCAGTCCCCGGTGACCAATTGAGCTGAAATTTTGGGTATAATTATAGTTTGGATGACAATGCAATATTATGGTACCATCGAGCTGATCTGATTATGGAGACAGAAGGTGATCATAGGAACTCCGTAATAAAACCACATAACCCCATCGCGTTAGAATCGTCTTAATGAGCAGTTGATATACAGAAAAGTACAGTCGGCAATACGAGTAAAAGCTTGTACCAAAAATGAAATTTTTGACAGAAACTTATTAAAGGATTGGCTCAGAGGTTGCTCGGGATCGGGATATCTGGAAACGGAGGGGGGAGGCTCAATTCTCATATCATCATCATCATCATATCAGCCGAAAGACGTCCACTGCTGGACCCCAAAGAGCCCCCCAAAGAGTGCCACAATGACGGGTCCCGCGCCACCCGCATCCAGCGGACTCCCGCGACCTTTACCAGGTCATCAGTCCACCTTGTGGGGGCCTACCCACGCTGCGCCTTTCGGTACATGGTCGCCACTCGAGAACCTTTCCGCCCCAACGGCCATCGGTTCTACGTGCAATTCTCATATGCCCTATATAATTTAAGAAATAAGATAAAAAAGTAAATGAGTAAGCAGTTTTAACAGCCTACTACGCTTATGTAACGTCGACTCTTAGGTACGGCATCGTCTTCTGGGCAAACTCAGTAGAATGAGAAATGGCGTTTAAAGCGCAAAAAAGACGCGTTATGTGGTATTCATCAACTTGACTTGTAAGACATATTTTCAAAAATTACGCATTTTGACTCTCCCATGCTTGTATATAATTGAAGTGATAATGTTTGTGAGAAGCAACCTACACTTATATCCAAGCTTTACGAGTACATGTCTAAGGAATACAATAAGTGGAATGTCCTTCAGAACAGCTTTATTTCGGATAAGTTTACTCGGAATGGCCCCTAAAATTTATAACAAAGTTCCGAAAGATATAATACATATAGATAGTATTGCTGATTTTAAAAATAAGTTATTTAAGATTCTCGTAAGGAAAGCCTACTAAACTGTTAATTAATTCCTGACAGATAGTAATTAATGGAAATGAGTGAGAGAGAATAATCGCCTCGTCTCTGACAATTTCTTTTCGTTTTGCCTTCTTTGGAAAAGTTCCTTTACATATCGGTCTGCGACGCTCATATAAACGTCCTACACTGAGATTCGATTTTTAACGCAGAATAGAAGCCCGGAACCCTGTAGATTGAAAATAAATTGAGTATTAATAGAATTAAGGCTCAGGTGCTTGCACTTATTTATTTATCGTATGGCATACAAATTATCTACTTAATTAAATGTTTATGATATTGCACTGTTTTTATTACACCCAGAGCGATGAAAGCAAGTCAATTTGTACGGAAATTCCATATCCCATAAAAAATATTCCATGTAAAAAAGAGGCCAAGTCTCGAAAGTCTTCCACCGTAAAAAGTTGTGAGATATTTCGTAGAGCCAAGTCTCAGGCATTCATTTCATTTCATTTCATTTAATCCTTTATAAAACATAGTTTTACATGTCAACAGTTACACACATATTAATCCTTATTTGCTTGCTGTATAAAATTCTGCAACCTAGCAATCACACAACTTTCCTGCATTTATTGATTTCTGCATACCTAAATCTATGTAGTATTGTGTGATTGCCAAGTCACAAAATTTTATTTAGCAAGCAAATAAAGATTAAAAAATGCCTGAGATTTGTCTCTACGAAATATCTCACAACTTTTTACGGTGGAAGAGTTTCGAGACTTGGCCTCTTTTTACATGGAATGTTTTTTATGGGATCTCACTTCTTTTTGTACGTTATTGTGTTATCAATACATACGAATTATGAATGCAGTCTTGCTTTTTAATTTTTTGTCCCATTCGCTGCAAATATAACTTTGTAATCGTATATGATTATATGGGTTCACCAAGTTATATATGCAGTTAAATTGTTTATCGTATTCACTGCATATGGGACTTATTTATGCAGTTGGTGTATCTAGAAAACTGGACTGAAATTGCATTTTTTTTTTAGTTTTCTGTTAATTTATACACTAAACACTAATGTATTTCAAATTTGAAGATTCTATGTCTGCTAGAAGTGCCTTAGACTTTTGATGATCGGTGAGTTAGTCAGTGAGTGACAAAATTAAGAAACTTTGACTAGTTATAAATCTTAAAGCACCGATTCAAATTGTATGAAATTTGAAATATATCGTGTTTATACAATGCGTGCTTGGTTACTGAAAATTCAGGCTTCTAGTTTTATCCACAACGAAGAATATAGGGGGGTCGAAAATGGCCTGAACTGCTTCGAGAAAAGGATGGTAAGGATGGTGCCGCTGTTTTGCTCGACTTGGCGGGGTCACTGCCGTGCCCCCAGAAAAACAGTTCCAGTTTTCATTGCTGAATCTAATGTAAGTTGTAAAAATCTATATCTTTAACTAATATTATAAAGAACAAAACTCTCGGTGTTGTAATTTTGTAGGTTACCTCCTACTGTAATTTGGGTCTAGCCGCAATCCTATAGTGAAACTGCCCCTGGCTGAAATGTATAGCTTTCTTAGGTGCGTTTATTTGTCTTATTATAAGATATCATTTTACCAAATTTTAAGTCTAGAAGCATCTTGCTTCGGTAAAAAAAAAAAAAATCCTACCACCATACTAATGTTTGTGTTTAAAAAAAATTACACCCCTGCCTGTGTCCCTTATTTCCATGAATTAGGTTTGAAGATGCCAACTAGTGGAGTTCTGTTGAACACTGGACTGGGACATTAACCTTCATTTATAAATACCAAAGTATGCGTTAATGTTAAATATTTCTCGCACTTTTATTTTAGTAATACCATAATATTATCTTTGAGAGGTACTTTTACTAGTGAGGTACCGTTACATGGTCCTGTCTCTTGACCTACTTACTTTTGCCCTAAGGTTTCATTAGACCTAATGTTTCACTAGACCTAATGAATTTATCTGCAAATCAGTGATTTTTCGGGTTTTCTTTGAATATCATCAAATAATAATAATAATAAAAAAAATCGTTTATTTCCACTTAAAGTTACAGGTGGTACAAATCTTTACTGACCTCCACACTAGGCAAAGCCTGTCCCGTGGAGGAAGTTAAGGGTTAACAGTAGTTATGTAGTATGGTAGTAATAGAAGTATGGTTAAGTTCGCTTAGCGATAATTTTATAAAACTCAATATATGGGTGAGTATATAATTTATTTTTCTGTCACAACGGAACTATTTAACTACTACCGATTTACCAGGCTACCTACTGGCCAAGAATTTGGACCTCACCCATATTTCAAAATAATGCATCAGGTCTAAGGAAGCATTTATCGCTAAAGCAGTTAGGTCTAACAAGGAGAACCGTTGCAATGTCAGTTCCCGCATTATCTTGCAACGATCGTGTCACCGTCGTGTCAGTCGTGCCGGCAACGTAGCCAATGATGCCGGCAACTTTGAGGCTTAATTATATCCCCCTGTCGTTGTATGATTTTATAAAAACTGATAATTTTGTAATATTTCTTCGACCGAACCTAGGAATAAGTTCGCAATAGATGTATACTAACGCTCCAGCTTTTCTTTGCAGCACATCCATATTTCTTGTACCGGCGTTACAGCCAGCAACTGTATTCTGGAGAATAGGAATATTGGCAATTTTTAGACGTTTACGCGTATAAGCGTAAAAGTAAATTCCTCGTAGCGGATTACCGATTCACATTGTATACGAAAAATCTAAAAAGGGTTTATTACTTGAACTTTACAAGTACTTAGCAAGCACATGACATATAAAAGGGAATCCATCATTTTACCGAAAATAGTTTCATCGATTATCGTTTCCCATAACACTATTCGCAGAATTTCATCATCAAACAGGAATCATTCATCGAACTTCGTTAGATCGCTTATACATTTGCTCTAATTACCTTTTACACGAGAAGCAACTCATCGAATTTTACTTTATTATTTTATTTGTCCATCGACATAGTCGTTCATCGAATCGCCCTAACTATAATTTCGGTTTAACATAAGTTTCAATTCCCAAATTCTTATATTTAGATGGGTATGAGGATTATAGTATAGTAGATTAGGTCAGAGCAGCTAGAGAGGGGGCTCGGGGTGCGAAGCGGGGTGACGTCGACACGCTGGCGGTTAGGTTAAACTAACTCACTGACTGTATAAGTAGAGTATTTTTTTTTTGCTTAGTCATCATACGTCAGTCAACATACGAGTAATATGTAATGTTAGTATTACTCAAAAATGTTTGGTTGCAGCGCTATATGGTCGCAGTTCTACCTAACACTCCTCGCTTCGTTCATCGTCGTACCTAACTGAGACCTTCCTTAAGGTAGACTATGCGATATGTTGAAAGTGCGAAGTGACTATAAAAAAAACTTGGTAAATTACCTACTGCAATAAGTTTTTTGGGAAGTAAAGTTTGGCGAAAAATAGTTTGCCCAAACGGCAGTACACCGCACCGTTAATATCGGCTTATATGAAAATAGACGATCGATGCAAGAAGTTACTGTAGCAAACATATAGCGTAGGTAGGTAATTTATTTCTTTTTATTCATTTTTTTGTCAAACTCGTTAATTTAAATTTAGTTCTTATTCTATTTAATATTGATTTAATTGTCTTGTATTTTTATGGGTCTTTGATATCCGAATTAAATTATTTTTTATTTATCGAGGTGAAATGTGAATCGGTATTATGCTCCAAGGCATTGATGCTTTTCAGGTATACGTCTAACAAATGATATTCGGCACATCAGTTACTTGTATTGAAATACAATTTTGATAGAGAAACTAACTAATGGAAAAAGGTACCTAATAAAACATGAAAACAGTCCTTTGGTATAGTTTATTGACAGATTGACAGCGAATTGCACATATTTTTTATTCATTGACATTTAGTACAAGGCCTACTTTTGTATCATACACATTATGATTAAAAAAATATCCTTAATTTAGGCAGTATTCGTTAACCTAAACAACCTAAGTTACAAATTGAAAATAATTTACAAAACTTATCAAAAAAGTGTTTTTATCAATGGGCTCATAAATTCTTAAAGGAATTTTAATTGATTGAAACACTTTTTTATCACATTAATATTTCTATGTACACTTAATTTTATAATCCACTTTATTTACATGTATCGTATACCTATCTTAATCATACTTATTAGTCTAAAACGAAACAACATCGCGTTTACTAATAAAGCTTTATACAGTTTCGAGTAAAAAATGCAAGGTAACATAATAAACAGTCTAATTACGTCAAAACGATGTGTACATTTTTCATATTTTAAAATTTTCGTTGACATTGGGTTTTCTTAATGTATGTAATTTGTTTCTTCAGCTCTCAACACAGCGAATCCTCAAATATATCAAGGGTCGGCAACGGCCATGTTACTCCTTTGGAGTTGCATGCGTCTAATAGGCTGCGGTGTCCGCTTATACCCCGGATCATGGTCGGCCTTATCGCACACACCGTACCCTATAGACGCTTGCGCATTGCCGACCCTTTATTGATTTGAGGACTCATACTGATAGCTCAAGACAAATTCAGGTCTGGCACTCTCGGACTGAGAATTTCAGGAGTTCTGGTGACCAGGAACGCACAGAATACATAGACTTGAGATTATTGGAGTTGGCCGAATTGCATTAATACTTTAATTCCATCAAAAAAGTCCATACAAAAAGCATTTTTTCCAATTCCAAAGACAATTTTATAAAAAGTCGGCCACATAATAATCTCTATCATACATAAGTATTATTGACCCATTCGTTACAACATTTAAATGCCTTTTTAAATTGATTAATTTATAGAATAATAAAAAGCAAAAATATCCATGGATTCATCTACAATATTCAGCCATCGCATTCAGATGGTAAGCGGTATATTTATTCAATTTGTTTGCTGAGTATAATCATTTGCAGTAATAATTGTATTTATACTGATCATTCGATTAATAATCATCATTTTGACCACTCCAGTTTAAGGGTTAAGATTTAAGCCCTGCTGTGACTTAATAAACCTATAAAACTACTACTTAATATTATAAATGCAAAAGTTTGGATGTTTGTTACTCAGTCACACTACAGCTCAACCGATTTGGACGAAATTTAGCACGAAGATAATTTATAGCCTGGATTAAAATAAAATAAAAAGTTATTTTCCCGGGTGTGGACGAAGTCGCGTGCGGAGGCTAATAAAAATATTCATAGCCAAAAGCAGTAATATAAATCCATACAAAGTCTGATTTGACGCACTCACACCCGTTTCTACAATAAACTTAAGGGAACTTCGATGAAATCGGCGGTGCATTAGTCACATAGGTAAGCCGCGCATGTGCCGTGTAGAACTGTTTTTCTAGTAGGTGTAAAATGGTCTTAAGAGAAAGAGTTGAGATAAGTTGAGTCAAGATAGTATAGCCTTAGCAAATATCTTGACTGTGTTTAGACGTCATCTTTCCTATTCCCTGGTAGTTTAAAACGTGGGAGTGTTATACAGAGTGATTCCTAAGTCGTGAACAAAAATACTAGTTTCCGAAACACTTCAGTTTGGCGATTTAGAATATCTGGTTCTACTAGCAATTAAATATTTAACATTATTTTTAATCGTTAAAAGCATTTCCAGCCACGCTCACATTTTCTTTTGGTCACCCTACTTGACATGAATGGCGTTATATTTTACTAGATATATCAGGTGATCCGTTAAACATATGCCTTTAAAAACCGGATACATAGCACCTCTGTCCTAAATTTTTGGGAAAAGAAAGATAACTTCAGTGTTACATCGTGTATATGACTCTGACAGTCTGACAACACTACTAACCTGCACATAAATGGATACCACTTAACGAAACATGAGATTGATAAATACAAACAATTCAAACGCCTTAACTTTTTAAATAATTATTTCTGAAGCACCTATTTCATCTGCACAGTATTTACATCGATTATAAACATTCTAAACGAACTATGTTTCCTATAACAACAGCGAAAACTATAGAGAGTAACACTGAGCTCCTTGGTAGGTACCTGCAACAGAAAAAATTGGTCAATTAAGTAAGTAGCATTTACTAAGTTGTATCAATAATTGAAATAATGAAACAGTTCGACTGAGTCGTTAATACTTGAGAAACAAGAACTTAATTAATTGTTTTACAGTTAAACTGTCCAGATTTTCCCTGGACTGTTTTGCCCGTCGAAAATAAATTGTATAGGTATTAAATTTGTTTCATTGTTTTAACTGTCAAAAATACAATTTTAGGCCGCGGATTTGGAACTTGAGGAGGTTTAACCATAATAAGTACATTACTACAAAGGCCGAGAAAGAAGGGGTTGCCTGCCGAGTGTCATATAGACATAGTACAGCTAATAGTACCTACGTGGTAGGCAATCCCAAGTTCCGCCTGAGGTATGTATAGCGCTTTTCTCAAACATGCAATGAAATTATTATTCTCGTTGCACCTTAAACGTGATACGTTCGCAGCCCGTAAGGAACGTAACTTTAATATTTAATTGCATTTTTGAGAGAAATCAATTTGGCTTAAAGAGGCTATCAAATCGACTGGATAATTAACCGTTTATGTGTTCAACCGATATGACACCTTAACAGCAGGGATATTCAATCTCTCAATATGAAACTGGAATAAAATGTACAAGTTATTATACCAGTTTTTTTTAACCATCTTTTTTGTCCTTAATTGATATTCGATTAGTGTGGATATTCACCCATTAGGGTAAAGTTGGTCGGTTTGGCGGTAAGAAAAATTATACTGTCAATCTTGCTAATATTGTCCACATTAATGGATCATCGGTAAGTAATAAGAGACTATTTAAGCAACCTAGGTAAAAAAAATTGAAATGCCAGACTAGGAAAAATAAAAAAAATTACAGATTGAAGTGTGTAATAAAAGATAAAATAACCGATGTCTGAATTCACAGTACTTAAAATAAAAATTCAAATTATAATCTTTTATTTCAGACCATATTGGTAAAAACGCTTTCAATGCCTTTTTCATTCAGACTTGTTATTGGATACCCTGCATTAGTAATAACGTTAGTTAGCTATATAGATACCTACTCCAAATCTTTGTCTCAAGGGCGCAAAGAGCTTATTTTACAATGTTACATCGCCATCCACATTACACGCAATCGTATTTCATTTGCGAATTTCGTCTGTACTCCGTGCTTTGACTATCTAATCAATTGGAACTCCGCGCTTTTCGTTTGATGAAAATGTACGAGAAGATATTTCAATTGGTGTACGAATCACGAATAAGACTATAGATAGGTACGTTTGTAATGAAAAAAAACACACATTGTTGCTGTAGTCTAGAATCCTTTTGTTTGATGTTGAGAAAGCGTTGTGCACCAAAGGCAGTTTTTTTACTAGTTATTCCAACCTTGCTTTTGAAACTATAGTCATTAAATCTTCCTATGAGCACGTGTGTAGGTACTTATGATCAGTAATTAATAATTATACAGTGTTAGGTACATTCGGTCAAAAATTACATTGTTTTCATCATACTCTGAAATAATAACCTTAGATAAGGGTAGTAATTCCACTTGTCCAAGATCTTGGTCCAATGTGCCTTTAATATTGGCTGACTTCATCTTTACTAGAAACACTGACATTTCGATCGATTATAACTAATGACATTTAATTCAAAAAGGCTACGGAAATAGTATACAAACTTTAACCAAGATAGGTATTGGATAAGTGGAATGGGTCTCCGTCAAAGAAATTTGATTAAATATTGGATACAAATTGGACAAAGATGTTGGACATTTGATCAAAGAAATTGGATGACTTCATCAAATTTGCTAGCAACACTGATCATTGCGTCTCACATTTTTTTAAAGCAAATTATCGATATTTTTTTCCGAAAAATAAAATGTTCTGGATAAAATTAGAGGCTTGCGTGTTTTATACATCACAGAGCCACTTGTTTATAATTTTACACTGCCAGCGCGGCTCTGCCCGCATATTACAGAGTGAACACAGGTGGACACGCGTGATAAAATATAGCCTTTGTCCATAAAGATGTCCGTTTTATACACAGGTGAATTATTACGGTCCGGTATATTACAGCCTACATACAACCCTACACACCTATCTCAGAGAGTCATATATGTGATGTTAGATCAGAATAGTCAGAAAACACACCAGTTCACCTTTGAAAAAAAATAGTTTGATAATGTATTATGTCTTAAAAAATATTGAGAGGTGAAAGTTGCAATTTATATAAATAGGAGGAATACATCTGTTTATAGTAGTAAGACATTGGTGACCTAATTAATTTTACTACCCTCAAATTCTGAAAACAGACTTATGGCTACCGTTTAGTCATAGGCACCGTTCTTTGGCAAAAATTGTTGGTTATTCTGTTCAAAAAACTGATTGTTCCGCGCGACACTTTATTTGGTATTAATCATATTTTCTCAGTGGACAATAAATGGTACAATAAAACATGGTAAGTCATTACCGTGACAGCTCGTGAAGTCAGCGCATCTTGCCTCCGTCAACAACATCTTAAAAATGGCGGACTGTCAGTGTGTTACCACTGTGCGAAACTACATTACCCGAGTATATTGCAAATTATGTGCTTTCAATCAAAACTTGCGCTGAACTCCTTGTTTTTATGGGATAAGTCATTCAATGGCAACATATGTGTGCCAACTTTGCACAATGGCAACATTTGTGTATCTTAATGACTTACCTTAATAGGGTAAGTGGAGTAAAGACCAACAGTATACTCGTAAGTTAAATACGTTGAAAGCATTACATTTTTTTGGGTAACGCTACATATATGGAACAGATGCCTCCCGCATTTTAAATATACTCTTATATCCCACCGTTCATTAAAAAGCATATTGCGTAATGAAATTCCTCGGCAGCCGACAGACATTTTCCAAGATCCACACGATTAACTGCGATTGTTTCTGTCGTATGTATCCATTAGAGCAATAGGCGTTCATAGACAATGGAAATATATTGAGACAATCAAATGCTCACTACGTCTGGCTAAGGCAATCGACTCAGTGGCAATTTGAAGCAAAGCAATTTTTGCCGAATCTTTTTCTTATGTTCAAGTATGGATGGATTATTGTATGGACCCCCTAAGGGTAAAAGCCTCCTTCAAAGAATTCCATTTTCTCTATTTTTAGCAGTGTTTGTCCAATTTACATCTGCAGTTGACGCTAACTCATCCTGCCACCTGCTGCATGGTCTACCCCTGGCTCTAGAGCCTTGTGGTCCTGGCCATTTTGTAGATAATAGTGTCCATCTGTTATCATTGTATCTTGCAACATGGCCAGCCCACTTCCATTTTAAGCTCTGAGAAAAGCGTATGGCGTCGGTTACTTTTGTTTTTTTTCTTATCAATTTATTTTTAACTTTATCTTTCAGTTTGATGCCCAAACCGCTTCTTTCCATTTTTTTCTGAGTAGTCTGTATCTTTGCTCTAGTTTTTTGGTCTAATATCAATGTTTGGCAGGCGTAGGTTAGGCATGGCAATATTGCAGTATCCATAGTTATTTTCTTTGTTTGCATGGGTAGGTGCGCCTTTAATATTTCCTTGTGCGCCCAAAACTTCTTCCACGTAATTGCTATTCTTCTATTAAGCTCCTCTATGTTTTTTCCTGATTTAAAAGAAATTTGTTTTCCAAGATAGACGTTATCTTCTACATAGTCGAGTGGATGATTATTTACCAGGATGGGTGTGTTATTGTGATTGGTCATTACTTTCGTTTTTTCCAGGATCATTTCAAGCCCAACTTTTTGTGTCTCTAATTGTAATTAATTTATCATTGTAGTTAATTTTGCAGGACTCTCTGAAAACACGACTATGTCATCCGCAAATCACTCAGACTCAGAAATGATCCATTCAAGTAAATGCCTTGTCTAGACCAAGGTAAGTCTTTCATCACATTCTTTATCTAGTTAGTTGTGACTTATTACTATATTGATTGTTTACACGCATTTAGTAAATTAGTATTAAGTTAAAATTTAGTTTATTACTTAGTTGTTAATACGTGTAAATCGAGCATAACGGTCACGGACTTTATTTGTTGAACCATTTAGAGCTCACTTTATACTGGACGATTCAAAGCTTAACTATGAAAAAACCAAAATTAGTTGACACCTAAATGACTCAACAATTAAAGTCCTTGCCCGTACCACGACGGTTCCAAGCCTGCTGGTGGGAAGCTGACACCATAGCCTGGGGGTGCTGGTCATTCAGAGGAGTCGCAAGCAGGTCACCGATCCTTTATTACAATTTGAGCATTGGTTGCATTGACAGCTAACCCGCTATTCTGTAACTTGTTCTCTGATACGATAAGCTCACATCAACGATCGCCCATAAATATAATTATCTTGATGCCGTGATTCGTCGGAACGAAGCGTAGGTAGAGGTGTAATTTCGCGTTTAGAATAACAGACATATAGATATACAGGGTCCTCACTCTTAACAGTGCACATCCTTGGGAGCTCAGGCGACCTTTGTCATAACCAGGAACACAACGTCAATACAGAGAAAGTAGTGGTCCACGGATTAAACATACAACTCAAGTTGTGTCATTATGGTTGCGGTCTTGTATGTATGTATGTATGTATATATGTTCGCTGTCTGAGAGGCGAAATTCATACCACTCAATTAAAAATGGTATACCACGCTCTTGTAGAGGCTAAGCTGCGTTATAGTATCAAGTTATGGGGAAATAGTTATAACTACAACACTGACGCAGCCTTCAGACTCCAGAAAAGAGCTATCAGGACCATTATCCGCATACCCCAAAGGGAATCTTGCAGAGAGCACTTTGTCAAACTCAATCTACTTACCGTGCCGTGTCTTTACATACTAGTACTCTTGACAGACCTCGTAAAACATCTACACAAGTATGAGAGGCCCACTGACACAGAAATTCAGTTGTCCACAAGACGAAAAGACATTAAAAACACCATGGTCCCGAAGCTCAATGTTACGAAGCATGCCGCATACTATCAGGCTGTGTTTCTTTATAATACCAATAATGACCAATTGAGTTCAAATCGTTGACGAATAGTAAAGTTTTTAATGCGAGGCTTAAGCAATTTCTTCTGAAAAAGTCGTATTACTCTGTATCAGAGTTTATAGCTGATGAATGATATGTTAATTGTACTGTTATATCTGAATTGTTCATTGGATTATATAAGATTACTTAATAGGGAAACATTGTATTGATATTGAATTTATTGTATCGACATTTGAATTTTTGTATTGTCCTTTGAATTTATTGTACCTACTGACATTAACATTAGGATTTTTATTGTATTATTATTATGTTTACTGTAATATTCTACACAATTTCTTTGTTATGAATAAATGAAATGAAATGTAATGAAAGCACTTTATTGTACACAATAACAGGTTAAAGAATATACATGTCACACAATAGATCAAAGTACAAAGGCGAACTTATCCCTATAAGGCCTTCCGTCTGATCTAGTCTGTGTGTGTAGGTATGCCGAGCAAGGCAGAATTCAGCGAATTATTATGAACTCGAATACAGTTAGAATATTTATAGTACATTACGTACCTAGGGCGGTGAATTCGTGAATGCCCCAGATGCGATTTGGGGCTTTTTGAATTACCGCCTGTGGTGCGTACAAAATTTAACGTCTTCTCCTGGGTGTGAAGGGAGATTTGCTGCTGCCCCCGTGGGCGGTAAATCTCACTTACCGCCCGGAGTGACGTAAAGGAAATAAACGTAGGTCAAGAGTACCCTCAACCGACGCGCGACGACCATATATGAAGAATGTAATGAAAGTTAATGAAGCAAGAAAGTTTCGGCAAGATCGTAGCAAGTGGATATTCGTGATCTCTGCCTACCTCTCCAGGAAATAGGCGTTATTATAAGTATGCATGTATAAACGGAGGTATGCATACTTTTAATTTTAAGTGCACGTGATAATGATAAATATTAAACAGATTGAAATAGAATACCTATCTCGGGCTGATATCTGTGAAAGATTCCTCCAGCCTCCAATTTTAGGTCATTTTCAGAACTACTTTTTAGTATTTACGTGATCTTAAACCCTAACATACTGAACAAGCTTACCATTTTTTTTAATCACACAAATATGATTAAGTAAATAAGTTAGAAATTCATATGTCGTTAGTCTCTTCAACTACAGTATAAAAATTGTTTGCACTAGAAAATGGGTCGTCATGGAAAAACACATTTTTGATAATTTTGTTGACTTTCTTTTGATCCTTGCGAGCCTACATTAATTAACCTTCATAATAATTAACACAGGACCCTTACTTAATGTTCTACCGACCAGTTACTTAAACAAACACGTGCTTTTTTTCGTTATGAAGCCTGCAAGTAAAATATTTAAACTTGACTTTTTAGTTCACATTCCATTAACACTTTCACTGCCAGGAACACGCCTAGCCACCACGGGAAACCAAAAACCGGGTTCGGGGCTACGAGCGTAGCGCGTAGTGATTCTTAGCAGTGAATGTGTTAAAGACATCCAAGGTTTAGTTTTCCCTCTGGGTTGGAAGGTCAGATGGCAGTCACTTTCGTTAAACTAGTGCCTATGCCAAATCTTGCGATTAGGTGTCAAAGCGGACCACGGACTCCTTTAGGGCACAACCGGGAATAGGAGGATTAGGATTGCTTTAAAGACATTTTGAATTTAAATTTAAACTATTGCATAGGCTCGTACTATAATACTGTAAAGTATGCGTAGAATGGGGTGAGTACACTTGTACAGTCAACAGCATTTATTAAAATGTTACAACACTGCGCATAAATATTTGACACGACTGTTCCTCGGGCCGTTAGGAAGTGTCAGATACTTTTGCGTTTATTTACGGCAGCTATTAATGCCGAGGGGAGATCACAACTGTCATTTCCCCCAACAAAAAGTGACATTTAGGGTGAAGACACATCTATCAGCATCGAATCGCATTTTGTAATGCGGACGCATCTCATACAAAATTACGTTTACTGTATTACAAAATGCGATTCGATGCTGATAGATGTGTCTTCACCCTTAACGTTACCTGACAAACGTACACGTTACGTGATCGACCTGCAAGTGTCTGGACGCGAATCACATTGGAATGCGAAATATACGCAAAGCCAAGAAATGTACTTCCATTAATATAGTATCATTTATTCGAAAAATTAAAGGCAAGCGACCAAAGGGGCAGAAGACCGGATACGCTGGACAGACCAAATTTGCGTAGCCCTTGATATGGCAGATAGGAAGAGATGGAGACATATCATCGGAGAAAAAGTATTGCAGAGATATGACCACGACCGATGCAAGGAGAGGATTATAGTATCAAAGCCGCTAGGCAAGTACCGCTGTTTTACTTATTTCATGCCATTTTCGTTTAGCTCTTGCACGATAAGTCCGCTTCAATAAATAAAACCAGTGTATCTTTCTCGTAAATGGAATTATGGCGCTCGTATTCGTTTTATTGCCAGCCGCAAGATTTGTGGTACAAGCGGATTGCGCAAAAATGCGCGGAAATGTTGGACGTATTTCCAAATAAACCACGCATGTTCCGCAATTTGTTTCAGAGAAAAGTTTCTGCCTAAAAACTCATTTTTTAACCCCCGACGCAAAGCCTCTTTGTTATAATATAAGTTTAAAGTGTCTGTCTGTGTAACTGTGTATTTGTCTGTGGTATCGTAGCTCCCAAACGGATGAACCGATTTTCGTTTTGTATTTTTTGGGTCATAGATAATTTTATCCCGAGTGTTCTTAGCCATGTTTCATAAAAATCTGTTCAGCCGTTTTTGAGATATTGGACTTTGAAATGAAAATGTAGCGGGTTATTCAACTTTTCTAAGTTGTAGTTATGGTACAAGCTTTTGTTCCCAACCTACTTTTCTGTATACTGTCATCTACTACTCATTGAGACGATTCTAACGAGCCCAAACTTAACTATGGCCACTTTCTGTCTCCATCAGCTCGATGCTCCCATAATATATACCCAAAATTTCAGCTCAATCGGTCACCGGGAAGTGGGTCAAATTTAACTTGAAAGATTTGTCCCTCACTAACAAACTGACAAACGAACAAGTCAAGTTATGTGTGTAAAGCTTGGAAAAAAGTGGGCAAAATGTTATAGCGACATGGGTCGGGGTTCGCTAAATATATTGACGGATTTTCTATTGTTTTAAATTATTTGTTAGCTTGGGCTTAGTCAGGCAAACAAGCTATTAGGGACATATTTATATAGGAACGTTTGGATTAAGTAATTTTTTTGTTCAACGTTAGGAAAAAGCAATTGTATTGATCGCAAAATATATAAACATACTGTATACTGTTTAATTTTATTTTTATTAACCTTTGTACCATTAAATTTTAAATTTTGTCAGAGTTTACGGGTGCTCAGCAGAAGATCGTTTGCACGCGAAGTATAGGCGCGTTTAGTCTATTAGGATATATGTCTGCGAGAATAAATATCTGTGGATTATTGTAAATGTTCTTTTTATAACTCGAGGGCCTTGTGTCGCCGTTTATGATAATAAACAGAGGCTAGTCTTTTATTAACAATGTGTAGTAATGTTTGTGCCAAGAGGAGGCGGAAAAATGACAAATTATACATTAAAAGAAAGTCTATCAGATTGTAGCTTTGTAAATAAATACTGTACTGTGCACAAGACACAGGTAAAAATGGATTATTCGACGTTCTTGCCAATATCGTTGCTTCCTATTCGCAATTCTGCAGAATCTGAATTCCACACAATAGTATTTCACCACATTCGCTATTGTGCACAGTCATAATTTGTGTACAGTAGCGATTCTTCCTGTTCGCAATTTTAGTCTGTACATAATACACAATAGTATTTCACCACACACGTTACTGTGCACAGTGAAAAAAGGCTAAATCGGTACAAAGGCGACCATCCCTGTAAAGACTGTAAGTTAATTCGGAATCACTTATCCGATTTCAAACATTATTTCACCTGTGTATGGACTTTCCGGCTATATTTTATCCCGCAGCTTTGCGTTATGTGCAATACGCGGGCAAAGTTACGCACCTTTTATTAGTAGTAAAGTAGTTAGAATTAATCAAAAACTTCCTGTGAGGATAGCCGAGTAACTTTTATATAACGAGTAACCGACATTATTTAATGAACGTTCGAAAAGTTTCGCAATATTCTAACTGGATATTACCTGGATATCCAGTTACCTATAGCCACAAAAAGGCCATCTTGGTGATCTACCATCTTTCAGAAAGTTAAATTATTTGAGGATTACCTCCTAATAACCATAGATGTAAAACGCTTAGCACGAAAAGAGACGCCCTAACCCTCCTACGTGTATTAAGTATGTACCCAAAGGTTGTCTGGAAGAGATCGCTCTTCAGCGATAAGACCGCCTGTTGTCTACCTCTACCTACATGTTATTGTATTGTTTCTCTTTTTAACTGCTTTGTTTGTGTGAGGTGTGCAATAAAGAGTATTTGTATTGTATTGTACAACACGACTGGCCAACTGTATTGTCCCCTTTGCAATAGAGTATTTAAGAACAAGAAGAAGAAGGAGAGTGAATGCAGGGAACCGAGTGAATGAGGCACTGACCGCTTTTATGGGCAGCCAGAAAATATCACAAAAAGCACGCGGTCCGTGCATAGGGGAGTGTTGGTGCCCACACTTATGTATGGTAGTGAAAGTTGTGTGTGGCAGAAAAGACATCAAAGTCGAGTGAATGCAGTAGAAATGAGAGCGTTGAGAAGTATGTGTGGAGGGAAATTGAGTGATAGAGGCAGAAACAGTGTTATAAGAGTTAAGTGTGGAATGGATGGAGATATAGTCACGAAAAATGAGAAGGGGATTAAGGTGGTTTGGGCATGTAGAGAGGATGGATGAAAGAATATTAACGAAGAAAGTGTACATAAAAAGAGTGGAAGGGCAAGTTGGAAGGGGAAGACCTAGGCGAACTTTCTCCGATCAAATTGGAGAAATCTTAATAAAAGGGCAGGTCAAAAGTACCCTAAACCGACAAGCATGTATGGGAAATGTTATGAAAGTGAGTGAAGCGAAAGGGGTTTGTCAGGATCGTAGCCAATGGAGATACGTGATCTCTGCCTACCCCTCTGGGAAAGAGGCGTGATTATATGTATGTATGTATGTATTTAAGAACAAGTTTGGTCTAGCCAGTCACAGAACTCATAATAGGGCTAATCCGTAATTTGTAAGGGTCGCGGTCGCCGGCATCGAAATCGACGAGGAGGACTATGTATTGTATACCTACTTACCATGTCAGAAATGTACAATTATTAGTCAGTGCTACGTTATAATTTGTCAAGTACGAGTAAGGCTTGGTTTTACGTCCCGTAGAGTTTATGTATTCGGTAAGTTAGAAAGTTACAAAAAAAAAATAGGAGACAATCTTACGCAAATCGACCTAGTGCCAAACTAAGCAAAGCTTGTACTATGGCTACTATACGACGATAAACATAATTATATAGATAAATAAATACGTAAATAAACATCCATGACCCAGGAACAAAATATTCGTGCTCATCACACAAATAAATCGTCAGGTGACAACCAAAACTCACTAAGTAACAAATACCTACTTAAACAAAAAGCCGTATCTCGATATCGACTACTTACCGAGATACGAGGTTTTGAAGAGCAGTGACAGTTTTGGTAGTGACTTTTGGTTGTCAACAGAGGAAATGCCCTTAGGTACCTGGATTCGAACCCAGGACCTCTTGTTTCGTAGGCAGGGTCATTACCAACTAGGAGGCTAAAGCGGTCGTCAAACTTGTCAATTATTCTGGGGCTAATGAATGAAGTGCCTGATTAAACAACATAATTTATAAGTACAGCTGTTTACTATATGTTTATTTGGGCAAACAACGGTGCAATAATACTTAATACTACGGCGATAGGATATACATCAACCAGCAAAGTTGCCACCACTTAATAATACTTTTTTTTTAACTAGGATAGTAACCATGCAATCACTAATTAGAACTCGCCTGGGCAAAGGCTGTATTTTACTTGTTTTACTGACAGGCTCTTATATGGCTACAATAAGACCACAGTAACGATGTTATTGGCAATCAAATTATTTGAAGTGTTTTAAACATTACCCTACTTATTCATAAAACTGTTATTTGTCGTGTCTGTTCCTCACATATAAAATGTTCAAAGTGACAGATTACAATTTTTAACGGAATTTGAACTTAGAGTAAAAAAGGTTCAAGAACGTTTTAAATGAATTAATGAATGGACTCCCAGTACTCCCACAGATTTGTTATATTAATTTAAATCATATTAAATTATGAATAAGAGCATGGGTCATAGAAAGTAGCATCCAATATTTGAATAATTGCGAGATCTTGCGATATTAAACATTTGGCAAGATTTTCGAGGTTGTGATTTTTTGGAAAACAGTGTTTTGTTTCGTGTCGTTTTTGTTTCTTAAGCAATGTTACTCACCAGTAAAACTACAACGCTGACACGATGGGCTCTTTATCCGATGTAGTGACAGACTTATCCACAAACATACACATATTGACGCAGTCTTCACTCGGACTCGGGTTGTCCGGCTTCTCATCAGGACTGATGTTCTCATCGTCTTCATACACTTTCTGATTGTTGAACTCCATTTTATATCTAACTGAAGGCATTTTATTAACAGTCGAAGTCAGCAACGACTCTTGTATCGTGTTCTCATTGCCGTTACAAGTCTTCTCTGATCGAAACATATCTGTTCTCTCCGAGGCGTTGCATTTCCTCTTAGGTTTTTTAGTTACTAACACTCCTAAGCATGGGAGAATCTGCTTAAATTCTTTTCGGAAGTTATCGTTCAACCATGCGTACAGAAACGGGTTGTAGCAGGTAGAAGACATTGCTATGAAATGTGCGCAGAAGAATAGGACCATATAGTATCGCCAGTCTTCTGTTAAAGAGTAGAAATCGCTGCTTATATTCGTTAGATTCAGAGGAAGCCACGACAGACCGAATATGGCCACCATTGCGATCAACATCCTATTTGTTCTTCTTTTCCTTTCTCTCTCAGCATCTTCCTTTTTACTATTCTTACTGCCGGGCCTCGACTTTAATCTATCGTTTAGCTTCACACTAACGCACGTATAACAAAACGCCATCACGATAAATGGCAACACAAATTGCATTATGGTCGTAATGGCACCGAAGGCTTTGCGAATTTGATCCGAAGGCCATTTCTCCACGCAGTAAACATCATCTAAAGCCATGTAATACCCGTAAGGGAACGTTACGGTTAGTGAAAACGCCCATATTCCAATTATAAGACCTATACATGTGTTAATCCTCATTCGCGGTTTAAACGGATAGATAATAACGAAGAATCTATCTATAGCTATTGAAGTCAGCGTGAGCGTAGAAATGTAGACGCTACAGCCTTGCGCGTAAGGCATGATATGGCATAGCAGTCCACCGAAAATCCATCGGCCTAGGAACGTGTAGAGAGGAGTAAATGGTACGGCAAACACGCATAGTAATATGTCTGATAATGCTAGGTTCGTGATGAATAGATTAGTGACCGTTTGCATGGCTCGATTTCTGATGACGGCGTAGCATACTAGAGCATTTCCGAAGATTCCAACTATGAATATGAGTGTGTAAGCGATGCAGAACGCGGCTTGGATGGCCTTGTTTTCGATCGGGTCCGGGGGGTGCGAAGCGTTCGTAAAATTGACATTATATATTGGTTCTTCAATGCTCCATTCGGTCGGCATAGTTTAGCTGTATTTCTAACTCGGCATCACAAACCTTTTAGGTTTGCAGCTTTTATTTCCATTTAATACACTAGCATTATTATTTCTTATCGGTAAAGTTCGTTTCATAGTGTTTTTATTGTAACGATCTACTTCTACTATCGTATTTGCGTTGCGTAGTTGTAAAATGCTTCATTTTGTACCACTATGATGCCATCCTTGTTCAAGCGTGCATAATCTGAAACAAACCAGAAGTGGGAATTAAAAAGATGTTTTCAAAACCAGATAGCATTTATGTACGATTAGTTTTACGAGTGAAAAATTTGCTAAAAACAAACTGAAAAGTCACTTGACTTAGGGCTTACAAGAATTAGGGCTTTAAAATCAAATATCACGCGAACGGATTTCTGATTCCTCCACTGAGCTAAGCCGGAAACAGATGAATAGACGGACTCCCTGTTGACTACGGAGCCCTACAAACTATAAAACAAACTATCGAACTTTTTTAATACTTCAATTTCACTTGCTTAACATTATTTGCAAGGTATTTAGTTATACAGCCAGCTACTGCGGCTGTGTAATGATGGGCTGAGTACATTGAATCGAGCGGGAACAAATGTAATTTTGTTATTGAACCACTGGGTACGTCGATTAAGATGGTCCTCCCGGGTAGTTGTTTAATTAATTGTAGCCGAAGGCGAATTAATTTAGGTGACAGCTGACGTAATCTAGAAACTAATAAGTAACGGGAGGCGCCGCAAGATTACATACATGTGATAAAATACAACACGCATAACGCATAACACTCTCATACCAGTACGTAATATTAATACGTCATATTGTGAATAAATATGCATAAGAATAATGCGTTTGAATCCCGGTATGGGTATTATAATGAGCTCCTGAAAAGTCGATGAAAATATGTATATGGTCGGTTCGGGTATGTGCGCCAGGGGGGGAAAGTGCGCCTCATTCATCATTCAGTCATATACCCTCAAATGCTGCAACTTTGCCTACTAGGTGCAACATTGCCTATGCCTAACACTAACCATTTTCCAACCAGTCTCGGACCTTGCCGCAAAAACGGGTTACCAGTAAATCAATATAAATTCGCTGAAATCCATGCAATAAACTTGTTTTAGTTTGTTGCATGAATGTAAGTGTATTTAAATAAAGGAAAAATTGAAAAATTTAATGCTCCGAGCCGGATTTGGACCGGCGACCACAGGCATTCATGGCCCGTCGCTACTAACCAACTGAGCTATCGGAACAATCCGGTTCGGGCACCAAATTCCTCAATCAGTTCCTTCCTACAACGCCTTAGGGAGGCGTGTAGCGACATCTACCAGAAGACTTAGGCTTCTTAACGGCACCAACGTCTCAAATTATACTGAGAAATCGTCAGTCGTCGTTTTATGAATGTAAGATGTCCTTATTTGTGAAATATCCGTAGATCTCGATATGTTTCATGAGCACTTAGCCCGGGGGCGCACTCCTTCTCACTTTAAATGTTTTAATCTTTATTTTTGTTCATTGAATGTGCATATTCAAAATAAATCAAACAAAAACGAAACAATGAATTTCCGGGTGGAAAGTTTGTTGAATTCTTGGATAAGGCATCTTCGAATAACAGTTTAAAATTATAGGTTTTTTTTCGTTTAAATACGTGTATTGTCCTCAACATTGACTTTCTGAACGACATTATTCGACGTTGTGCAGGTATACACTTGGCTGTTGAGACCTAATGACGTCATCAGTTAGCATACACTCTTACATCATACAAGGAGCGAATTGAGTCAAACAAGCTGTGATAAGGTTCTAAAGTACCAGTAAAACATCGCAGCGGGTAAATATTTGAGTTCTGTTTAGTGTAAGAGAATATGTTTTACTAGCTTCTACCCGCGACTCCGTCCGCGTGGAACGCGTTTATATCGTAGCTCCATACAAACTTTCAGCCCCAATTTTACCTAATTAGGGAACGATTTCCGAGATAAAAAATGTCCTATCTCCTTTCCCGGGACTCAAACTATGTCTATACTAAATTTAAGTTAAATCGGTTCAGCGGTTTAAGCGTGAAGAGGTAACAGACAGAGAGACAGAATGACACACTTTCGCATTTATAGTACTAGCTTCTGCCCGCGACTCCGTCTGCGTGAACCGTTTATATTGTAGCTCCATACAAACTTTCACCCCCAAATTCACCCCCGTGGGAGATGATTTGCGGGATAAAAAATGTCTTGGGTTTCCTCGGGATTCAAAATATCTCTATACCAAATTTTAGCTAAATCGGTTCAGCGGCCTGAAGAGGTAACACAAAGACAGACAGAAAAACACTTTCGCATTTATAATGTTAAGTATAGATTAATACTAGTACTTATATTAATACGGACGAGTGTAAGACCCGCCGCACAATGCATTTCGGCGCGAAAATACACTTTCAGTTACGAACATTGTGAGAAAGGTTTTGCCTTTAAAAGCCTTTATTTATACTTGGAGTACAAACAACAACATAATTAGTAATTACCTAAATAATTTATAACATTAACAACCATAACTACAGAAATACGAATAATCACTCACTAATAATCGAAGGGACAGGCATGAGGCACGGTCCGGTTTATTTTCGTGTCATATGAATCATATGATATGATGCTACATTTGATGTCGTGTGCATTTTGAGTATAATTATGTGTATTTTGAGTGAAAGTGCCCTCGTGGGCTATTTACAGAATAAATGTTTGATTATAGGTTTTGTTGCATGTGCCTAATGTTATTTTCAACTTTTATGCTGCGTAGTTGCGTAATTTTTCAAACAAGCATTAGAAACTATTATTTTGCCAATATTTTATTATATTGAAATATCCCAACGCGCTTCCGAAAATTTACGCGTTTACCCTGTTGACCAGACATTTTACAGGCCACTTAAAAGGGATAAGTTGCAAAAATTTAAATATTTCTTTGACCTCGCCTTCATATCTCAAAATGGAGGCAGGTATTTAAAAGCCGTGTAAAACCGGTACCGACATTTTTCATCAACGCTGAAGACTAACGGCCTTATTCATAAACGTCCTACAAGCCTGTTTTAACTAAAATGGCGTTAAAATTCGTTTGTCCTTATCTGTCACCTTGAAAAGCACCGTGTTCGTAAGAAAGGGACAAAGCACATTTTATTTAGCACAGGCATTTCAAGTTTTATGAATAAAGGGGGTAAATATTTTAGCGATGCGTTTTATGAAAAACACTTTAAAGTGAATTTTTAACGGGCTTTTTAAGTAACATTTTTTGTGAATATTAAAGTAACGACATCGCTTACTGCAAACTGCATGTCAGTGTGTCAAATAAGCATAAATATTATTTATTGAAAATACCTTTATTGCTCATTACATAGGTATTGCTTGCACAATAAAATAAACCGAAGTTAAAGGTAGTACTTTTGTTTCACTTTGAATAATTTCAATTTAACCTAGATGGTGAAAGCCCGGCTTGCGACGTAAGTGGATCCCGCAAAGGTTAAACTAACAGGTCTTTTAGCGATGGTGAGATGCACCTATTTGCGTATTTTTGCATGTGGTTAGTGCAAACGTGCGAATATGCAAATGATTACAGTAAACCACCACCAAAACCCAATGATGTTATGTAAAAAAAAGGTAGATACGTTGTCTATATGAAATTCCTCTCAGCTCGCATATACAATTTTATTCGCCTTTGCGCAGGCAAGGTCATTTGCTGAAGTTGTTTGCCGGGAATCATAAGCCATTTATTAGTTAAAATACATATAATCCGACTGCTAGCAGAAAAGTAGGTTAGGTTAAGTTAGAACCACGAACCTTACAGAACCGTTCGGTACCAGCTACCAGAAATGTAGGTTAGGTTAGGTTAGAACTGCTTTCAAAACTATACAGGTAGCCCGGACTAACGTGAGTAAAACTACTGGATGGATTTAGGATGGCAAACATTTCCAGTAATGTAGCTTTCTTAAATATATTATGAAAAAATATACAATTTAAGCAAAAACGTCTGTTGATGCTTCTTAAGTTATTTATATTTTGTAAAACGGAGTTTTCAATTTAAATTTAGCTATTTAAACTAATGATCTTATCGCACTGTTACCTTTTACGCTTAATCCCTGAACGGATTTAGATGACATTTTCCGTAGATACTTAATTTGAGACCCTTGGAAGGATATATGATAGTTTTTATCTCGGAAATCATCCCTTAAAATGGTAGAACGTTGTTGGGTCGCCTATAGTTACAATAATTAATTAGCAATTATTTTTCTAAGACGGTAACAAGTTCTACGCGGACCAAGTCGCGGGCAACAGCTAGAATATAATAAAGTAGATTTGACCTGCCCAATCCATGGACCGTCAAACCTACCAGCCAACATTTTCAGGATGCTGTTAGTAGGTACTTATTCTCGCTCGAGCCATCAGGGATGAAATTTTATTTCGCATAATCGCATGAAAGTCATTAGTGCGTGCCTCTGCGAACATCCCCGAGGCACTACACCATTTGGGCCTTCCTAACAGCATCCTGAAAACATTATTATACTGAACGCGTAGGCTTATACCTCTTTTTTATATTACATCATTGCCCCAACCTCGACACGTTTTTCGCCTCTCTACGAGGCATCATCAATGGATGCTGGCAGGAGATGTTGCTTGCGCCGCGTCCACTATGAGCAAAGATTGCACGTTTCGTAATAGTTTCGGAATAGCAAAGGAATATTGTCCCCGTAACGTATCATGGACTTCTGTAAAGGAACGTCTGATTTAATCAATGACTTTGTCCCTAACCGTTCACTCGAAAAATCCATTTCCTTTGACGATAAAGATTTAACTTGAACGTTAGCATCGATCTGTAAACGAACATTATATGTCCATTGGACGTGACGTATGCAAATCATATCTCTAGAAACTAAGTGTTCACGTAGGTATTTGCGTTCGATTTTATTTTCGTAACAAATGTGTCGATGTAATGATGTTCAAGTGACACTGCCAGAGCAGTAGCATACTATATTAGTATTCCTTTTTTATACATCGGACGCATGTTACATGCCAACTGTTTTATTAAAAAAATACTGATTCTATTCTCGGGGACAAAAGGTAGACCTTCAAAAAACCATATTACCACGTGAACTTTGAATCACAATGAACTGGGTGACTACTCATAGAGGCTTTATGAGGCTGATTTATTGCACGCGCGCATATCGATGAAAATGAAAAATATCGAAACGTTTTCTTGTTCAGAATTGAAATAAGCTACTGAACAAATTCTAAGTTTGTTTTGCGCACCGAACTATACGATTATATGTTAGGTACTTTGTAGTATCAATTGTACAATTGTAACCTGTAGGTATAGTTACAGTCAAGTGCAAAAATATGTATCGATAACATCCTCTCATAAATAAGTACCAAAACCTTAATCCGCTGACATTAGAGTTATGGGACATATTTATGAGTTAGTTGTATGCACCTATATTTTTACACTTGACTGTGCACAAAATTAAACTACGCTACTTTTGATTCGTTCTAGAAAAACCAAATAGATATAGACAATGACATGCGAAAGAGACCATAATATGGATTTAAATTAGGTAGATTTAGATCAGCAAGGGAAACAACACCAGTATGACGACGAGATATTCCAGGCAATGAACTGACAACTTGTATGGAAAAAATGTCAATTTTGGAAATAATTTATAATAGCTTATTTTTTATGTATAACGGATATATTATCAATTAAATAGTTACCCAGCGACAAAATCCGACAAAATTTCAGTCATCGAAAAAATGATAAGTTAACTGGCTTCTAAAAAGTCAGTAAAACTATTAATAAAATTTTTTGTCTTTATTTTGGTTCATTTATATTTGCTCTATAATATTCAAGATAAATCGTACAAAAAAACATAATGCATGCTTCATTTAAATCTACATAATTACTTCCGGGTGGAAAGTTTGTCGGATTCTTGACTAAATCAACTTAGAATAACATTTTCAAATGAAATCAACAAAAAAAACGCTATTATAAATTAATGTTTTTCAAAACCGTATTTTGCCTGGAGTAAGAGGTCCAAGATAAATCAATAGCGATAATTTTTTCAACCTTAATAATAATGATTTGTTCCTGATTTGTCATATTCCTTATCCGACACTTTCTTGACTGGTCATATTCCTAACTCGTCATATTTCTGATTCGTCACATTCCTCAATCGTCATACCATGTACATTTGCCTGCACAAATTTATTATAGAAATCCTCTGTGGTAAGATAAGAACCTCTTTAGATAATTCATAGACGAGTGTTACTTGTCTATCATGAAGCTAATGTCATTGTCATTATTAAAATCGGTTCTGGCGCTTTGCCGGTCGCTACCGCGGCACGCTCGCGGGCGTAGGGTCGCAGTACACCTAACACTCCTCCTCGCTTCGCTCCTCGTTATACCTACACGGACCTGCCTTAGACTCCAACTTAAGTAAATTATTGTCTAATAACCGTAGTACAAAGTATAAACACTTCGCACGTGTTCGCGATTTCATTTGATTGTGTACAATGACGAGTGAGGAATGTGACGAATCAGGAAAATGACGAGTTAGGAATATGACCAGTTAGGAAAGTGTCGGATAAGGAATATGACGAATCAGGAACAAAGGATAATAATAATGAACTGGCACTATTTGTGTGTGTAAGTTGTATTTCAAAATATTGCTTTAAAATGTTCAGCTTCAGTATTCGATTCGAGTTCAAATTTTGCATAATTATGTAAGTTCGATGACAACACAATATTATAGCACCACCGATCGAGCTGATCTGATGATGGAGACGACCAGAGCAAATCCTAAACTACGCAAGACAAACCGCGTTTGAGCTTATTGGACCCCTCTCAACGTGTAGTTGATTCCTGCAAAAAAGGTCAGCAACATTACAAACGCTTGTAGCAAAAAATATTGTAATATGTTTTTACTAATTGTTTGAATCAGGCGTTACTTTACGGAAGTCCATTATAAGTTACGAGAACAACATTCCTTTGCTTTTGCAAAAAAACATGCTGGTCTATTAGCGATGATAAAATATAATTTGCGTATTTTTGCATGCGACAATAATGACAAAACCTTGACACGGGTTTTGCCTCTCTACGAGGCATCATCAGAAAATGCTGGCAGGCGATGTTGCTTGCGCCACGTCCATTGAGCAAAAACTCGTTTTGTTTTGCTTAGCGGAATAGATTTAGATTATTTATTTCATGATAAAAAAATACATTATATAGCAAAAGAATACTGTTCTCGTAACGTAGTATTGTTTGTCACGGAACCCTAGAAATGGGGTCCCTATCATCAGGCACCGGGCTATCTGTACACGGTACGAGCACTAAAGGTTTTAAATGTATTAACAGCTTCGCACACAAAAACGTTTCGGCGATAAGATAAATCGGCCAGACGAAAATATTTATTGTTTTTATCTTTTGCTTAAAACAGATACCATACCTATTGTTTTAAAATAACTGTAAAAGGGAGACCGAGTGAGGAATATTGAGATACGACGTCGCACTAAGGTGCGTGACGTCGAAAAAGTCATACTTAGCCAAATTCAGATGGAGTTGGGCAGCACATATTGCCAAGCAGCGTGACGGTAGGTGGACACATAAAAGGGAAAAGGAGAGTCTATCGTCCACCATTTCGACGGGTATAGACGACGTAAAAAAGACCGCGGGTCATTTCTGGATGAGACTAGCACGGGACCGGGATAAGTGGCGTACTCACATATATGGATATACACTAGATAACTTAACCACCTCAATTTGTATGAAAACCGACCGTGTCACTTTTTTCTACCTACTGTGACGTCCCAAGGGCGAATTGATGTGAATTCCCCGTTGTCCGCGCAAAATCGATTCTGCAAAGGCATTTTCTTAATATTCACGGACAACCGGCTACCACAACAGACGCGCGTGGAATGTCAGTCGGATGGCCAACTCGGAGACCGAGTTCGGACACGCGAAGTAGATGCATTTGCGTGATCTATGTTTATCTATATCTGTGGGCGTACTCGAAGAGGGGCTTTTGCTAGGCAGTGGGCGATTACAGGCTGATGATGAAAAGGGAGAAAGCTAGAGTTAATGAAGCGCACCTTACCCAGCTACCCCGACTAATAAAAAAAATTGCTATACATTTCGCAGCAACTACTGTGGTGGTGGACCCTTAATAATAAGTAGCATGACGAAACGAGGAGGACTTAAGGAAAAAATAAGTTTCCAGTAAGTACCCGATGAATATGTCGAAAACAAAGCAAAGTGGGAAAGGGAAGTTGTCCCCGAAATCGAGTGATTTAAAGAGTTGAAAAGACAGAAGCACGAATGAAAACGCTTTTTTTTAATAAATATGTGGGGACGATCTTACACAAATCCACTTAGTCCCAAACTAAGCAAAGCTTGTACTATGGGTAGGTACTAGACGACGATATACATATAGATAAATACATACTTAAACACATAAAAAACATCCATGAATCAAGAACAATTATTCGTCTTTCTAGTAATATATGCAAAGACGCTAAGGTAACGAAAGGTAATCAAGGTAATCAAAATGAAACTATGCACAATATTGAAATAAATGTATCGTAAAATATTGCGTAGGTACTTATATTATATAATGTTATACGTTTTAAACCAAGAGTGTAATAGTTTGGAAACACACGCGATTTAATATATCCGTTAACCTATTAATGGCAACTGTTATTCAGGTATACATAGGTAAAACACTTAAGGCGGTGCATTGGAAATTATCGCGTGCTTTGAAACGCCGTTCTGACTAGATTAGGAAACAATAAGGTCTGATTTTCAGATACATGATTCCTGACTATATGATTGTTTATCTGATTTTATCGATACATGATTGCTTAAAATTTCCTCCATAGAAAAAAAATCCAAAGTTGGGTCTGTATTTTTCTTTTTTTACTCAGCCTACTCAAACGATACATTATTTTACGACACAATCAAGTTAATACTATGGTATTTTATCTCATCTAAAATCTCACTTTATGAAATTTAAATAAAACTTCACTAATAGTTAGGTATTTATCAATATTAGTCCAAAAAATCCATTCCCGAAGAGTGTTACATCTCTTTTCCTCGTGCGCGGAAGGCATCACCAAGTCTCTGTCTAGGGAGTGTGTTCGACTCAAATCAAGGCATCCCCTTAAGAAACCTCTTGCATTGTAGTTGTGACTGATTCGAATGATGCAATACTTGAGATTATTTCTGTTGGCCGAATTGCATCAAAGTTGTCATCAAAGCAAAATAAATACATGTAGAAGACTAAATTCACGTAACATTTGTATACGCATTCGCAACTTGATAAATGGAAACGTCCTAAAAACTGCAAACAACGCCATAAAAACACATTAATATTCGATAAATGGGATTATAAAATGTTTAAACAAAACTTAGGCAACACCGTGTTTGAGATACGACATTGAATGACGTCGCAATGACGACCTTAGAATGTTCTACTCAGTGTGACGTAAAATTACGTCGAGATTTACGACTGATTTATAGCATATCTTAAGATCGTGCTTTAAATTTGGTTTAAAATAACATTACCACTGATAATTATAATACTATACTTGTATTGTAGGTATAGGATACTCGTACAAATTTTATTACAATGACACAAGGACATAATTCCAGGCGATTCGACTCGCACATAATATCCCTATGACATGCCGGGGCCGCGATTCCAATGGTTAAAATAAGAGAAAGGTTGTCCCTAGGATATCCCTTTTCGATTTTCCCTCGACGACCGCTTTAGCCTAGTTGGTTGGCAGTGACCCTTTCTACGAAGCAAGAGGTCCTATTCAAAGGTAACACGATACAAAGTTATTTAGAACTTCGAAGTGGTTTGTTTAAGTCTGATTGTTTTGCATTGTGTGTATTCTGTATCTTTAAAATCCAAACAAATTGAAATTCCGCATATTACGAGTATATAGTTTGTGTAGGAATATTATATATATATATTTACAATATGAACTATAAGTCTACTAGCTAGGTGCAAGCCGTATGCCTGTTCGCCATAATTGTGATAAAAAAAAACATACGACTTAAATAGATTCCCTGAACGTATCAAGAGGGTCCCAAAGGGTCCGGTATAATGCCCAAGTAACACATCAAAGCAGTATAACAGCCGAGTTACAGCATTTGTGTATCGTTTTGGCATTTTGAGTTAGTTCTTAAGTAGCATTATAAACGTTTATACGGCTATTGTAGTGCTTATTTGGGCACAAATTTTACTGCTTTAGATCCTAAAAAGGTTCACAATAGTTGTTTAATTGCATGACAGGCGCATTATACAAGCATTATTGTGGTCAAAGAAAGTGTCAATCGCATTAAAGCAGCATTATTATGGTCAATGAAGTTGCCAATGACATTACAGAAGCATTAAGCCGGCAATATTATTGATAATGAACATGTTAATTGCATTACAAAAGCATTAGACTAGAATTAGAATGTACTAAAAGAATTATAAATGTTCACATGTAGGCCTACATCAGTATAAAAATTTCATCGATCGAATACATCGCTAGTACAAATGTTAATTGTCTCGCAATAATATATAATATATGGATGCGTGAGTGTTCAAAACTGACAGCAGTGACGAGTGTTTGCAAAATTTATGATAGATGGTAAAGTGTTTAACTCTTTAGTTATTTTATGCCTTCAAATATTACTGCGCAATGTAGTTTACTGTAAATGTCTATATATGTTTCATTCAATATTTTCACGCGCCTTCGATATTTTGTGGTTTTTATATAAAGTGTTATATAAAGATATTTGTGAAATAACCAAAACATTTTTTTTGTTGCTAGTATACAACGAATTTTGCATTATTGACATAATAGTTTTCGTTGGGCAGTATTAAATTAAGTTATATCATTATTATTCAGGTATATTACTTTTATAAATAGGTCCTCATGGTAATATTTTTTGGTTATAATATTAAACAAAATGGTGTCGGGCTATAGCAGCCCGGTGAGCCTTTAAAAAGTCCAATTAATGCCGCAAGCAGTAGAAATACTCACATGTGAACGATTATTAAGCCAGAGGCCAGAGAGAAGACTTTTGGTGAACCACTGTGGTGCCGTTGTCTATAAAGTAGTTATATATGGGTTCACCGGTATGCCACTAGACTTGATGTGGACTAAAATAGTGCCATTACTTGATTGCAATTTTGGGGATCCTTGAGCAAAACAATAAAACCCATTTCAGAATTTTTGTACAGTTGGAATCCGTTTGCCTATGAATAAAAAGGCTTTCTGATTCTGAACGCATTATCTACATAACTAACGGACACATCGTTTTACGAATACTGTAAAATAAATGTTTATATACAGCTTTACGCATTACACGCACTCACGTGTATTAGATTAAAGAGCTGTTAGCTGTAAAACAGAACTCGGGTGACCTTTAATAATGCAAGCATTACATTGATTCACGTTTCTGCTGTTCAGCAGCATTAGGCATTATCTTACTACTTAAAAATGCTATAGTAGGCCCTAAGGCCTAAAAAACAGCTGAAAGCTGTTTAACGGATTTACATGGCATTATAATGGTTCACGTTTATGCTATTAAATAGCATTAAGCATTTATTTACTACTTAAAAATGCTATTATAGATCCAATGGCACTAAAAACAGCTGAAAGCTGTACAATTGCGTTGTGGTTTGCTGCAGTAAAACTAAAGGCTTTATAAAAGCATTTTGATATGCCATTATCTTACCGTTATACAGTGTAAAGCATCATAATGGTTTTGAAATGCCAATATAAAGCGTCAAGATGTTCGGTGAACTTATATAAGAGTTTATACGGACCTTAAGTTCTACATAAGTTTACTATTCGTGTGATAAAATGCTTTCTGTGTTACTTGGGTGGCCAAGGGCTCGCGTAGGACGGCCGTGCCCGCCCTGTGTCAGATGCAGCGCCAATCCGAATGACGTTTGCGTTCATACGTAAATGTAGTCTGATCGTCTCCTGGAAGTGGCTGAAAGTTAAATAAATGTCGGTGGCAAGATTTTTCATTAAATTACTTACAATTTTTTTATCTTTGTAGTAGTAGCGACCGTAGCGGGTAGTAAATGCGACTCCAGAAAACATAGAGAATAAAAGCACAATTGCTTTTTCTATAAAAAATAAAGTTTGTGAATGTGTGGATTTGTGAGAAGGTAGCTATGTAACTTTGTATGTAGCGGGTTATCTTCGGAACTACTTACTCCATTTCAACAATTATTTCACCAGTATATATACATGTATGCAATAGATTTCCGATATGGAGCCGTGTGGGCAGCTAGTATTTATATAGATTCTTATTATAAAACTCGACGTGCCCGCGGCTCCACACGCGAGAATCAATTATATGAATGTATTTGTCACAATTGTATTATGTTCATGAGCCCTGATTAGCAACGTTACGATATGGAAATAAAAAAAATAGGTACAACAAAAAAAAATAACTTAGTTAATCGTTAAAGCGTAACATTTTTGAAGAATTAACGGAAGTTAACGTTAGTCGTCAACCATTAACTCGTGATAGAATTTGCGTTAGTCAATCTCAAGTATTTTTTACTATGATGTTGGCAAATAAGCAAACTGTCTGCCTGATGGTAACTGAACAGACACCGTTGCCTATGGACTGCAATATTAGCGCAATGGAGCAAATATTAGCGTGCGACTGGGACAAAATGTGAGGGCTAAAGTCCTTTTAGAATACCCGGAGGATTAACACCAACTGGCTCCAACGTTCAAAAACAAACTTTATCACTTAGCTCCATTTGCTGTGTGACTTTTCCAATAAGCGAGTTTCCTTCCTCAAAATTTAACCCACTTAAACCATTTTCCATACATAACATAACGAAAAGTTGATTTAAATACCCTTATCACGAAACAAATTATTTAATTAAATATTTTTGTTTTCGTGTTATTTTTAACGAGGAAGTTACCCCGATCATGATCATTTTGAAAAGTTGGTTTGTCTTATTTTGATGGGAACTTTATCTTCCGTCCACAGATGTGCAGTTTATTCATAAAAGCAAAACAGTACACAGACATATGCAGGCTTCTCATTATTGTAGGGTGAAATTTAGAGGAGGAAACAGACTGGCCCTCGTATTTGCCAATTTTTGTATGGACAGTCATTTAGGTATTATCTTCTAGAGACACATCCCAACTTTCACATGTTCGTCTTTCAAAATCTGAATGTCAGCCATCAAAGTGGGGATATTTCTCCTCCTGTCAAATCACAAATCGAATTCTGGCCCTAAGAACGAATATAAATACGTAGTCTAATCTAATGTCTAAGTATATGAAATTCCGTGTTTAAAAATTCCCACCAAATCGGACAGCTGAGACACGTTTATACGTGTCCATTGACGACGCGACATTGAGGCAAGGTCATACGCTGAGTTTTAGTGTGCCACTTTTGGAGTGCTTATAAATCTACCTCTTTTTAGGGTTCCGTAGCCAAATGGCAAAAAACGGAACCCTTATAGATTCGTCATGTCTGTCTGTCTCTCTGTCTGTCTGTCCGTCCGTATGTCACAGGCATTTTACTCGAAAACTATAAGGTGTATTTAAATAAAATGTTAAGGATAGGTGTATTTTGTTAGCCGCTACATAGTTTTGTAATTCAATTAGGAATTTTTTTATACATAAAACTAAAAGGCAAACATTTTTTTTTTCATTGCAAGCCCACGTGTGGCACATCAATCGATAGGCCTTTCAAAATAAATATAAGGTTCCTCAGCAATTTTTTTTATTAAGTGAATAGAGTCGGAGATAATCGCCCCGAAAGTTACTAAAATTGTGTCCCCCTCCCTCTAATTTATTTCAGTAACGATACGACCTTTTTAATAGGCACGAAACCCTGCGTTGTGCGTGGTCCGACACGCACCTCGCCGCTTTTTTTATATTACATCCGTGGAACGCAATGAGGATTAAGTGTGAGACGTGACGTCACGAGTCATGACACAATTTTATGACGATTGCCGTATGATTCCGAGTTTTATTGCCTGTTGATATCTGAACAAATGTCTGATAACGAGAAGGTTAGTATGTTTATTGAATGTTTACACATTTCTAGCAAGTCCTATTTATGTTGCACAATTTATGAGAGGTCATAGGTCGGAGATACTTTAAGATAGGTCTTACAGCGATATAACAAATATTCTTGCTCAGCACACAGATATTTTGCCCCTACCGGTATTCGAACTCATAAGAAGACCACCAGCCTAAAATTGTGACTTTAATTGGTTAAGTAACTAGCTGTAGATAACTCTACAGCTAACGCGAGCCTCTTAAAAAAACGATAAGCTTAATCAACAAAAAAAAAAAAAAATAATTACTTTTCGAACGGACGTAAGAACGACTGCACTGTTATTTTCCCATACACAAAATTACATGTAAATCTAACTGCCCAGCTAGCATATACGTTATGTATTACTTGACGTCTCGGTACATTTTCGCCGCAAAACATGACGATAAAACCTATCGTGCTAGGGCCTCTGACGAACGAACAAAGTGTTACAGCAGAGTTGGTACTTCAGAGTCAATCACATAACGTTTCAACTGTAATTTAACCATAATACAATTTGTCATTTAGATCTGCCTAACGTACATACAATGCGTTACGCGATCGATCTGCTGGAGACGTATTTCATAAAGGGATTATTTTATGCAGTGTTTTAAAATATTTCAACTAAAATTGTATGTTTTTCCTCAAAAAATATCGGCAAAGTTGACTTTATTGGTAAAAAATCAGGACGTGCATAGTTTATGGTTAGTCAAAAATTAAAACAAAAAACCTTGCCAGCTCGATTTTGCTCGACAACAATGTTGTGTAGGTACAAATTTCATTATTTTGTCGTGGTACAATTTTTTTTTAAAGTTACAACGGCCGTATAAATAAAAGGCATGGGTCCTAAACAGCCAAAACGGAAGATCAGTAGCTGTGACTTATCGCGACTTTTTAGTTGTCTCAAATAACTTATGGCGTTTTCGGAAGAAAAGTATACTTTCAACTTATTATATAAAAAATTTAAAGGCAGCAATGCAAACAATATTCTGTTTTTACATACAGTGGCTAGTTGTTTTTTCGGAAAATATAGAAAATTGACGTGAACATGATTCCAGATTTAAAAGAAGCTGCAAGCTCAGTTATTGATAGTTTGTTCCCTGCAAAGCCAAAAGACAAATATCTAAAAGCGTACGAAAATTTAATAAAGTGGCGAGAAGAAAAGCATGCGTTATCATTTTCAGAAAGTACCTATATTTTTGTTTTCTTGCACAACTTTTGATAAAAGCACTATGTCTCAGCCGGAAGCGCAATTGCTGGCTTCGCATTAAATTAAACGGACTCCCAAGGTCGTCCGTTTAAAATGAATACTCAGCAGCCAGCAATTGCCTACTTCCCTTGCTTCGACAATAATGAACTATTATTTGACAAATCCTCGTCGGTCTGTCCATTTGCAGGCATCAAGTCAATTGATCAATATAAAACACATAAAACAATTGGTAGTTAGACGCCGAAATTTATAGTACTTATAGATGATATAAATACGAAAATGAGCTCACCCACTAAAATGCTATAAAATATTATTTGGCTGACTACTGAATGTAGAACCCGACCAAGCAACGTAGGCATCTGGCAAGGAAGCAAAGCTTTAGATTTCGTTTATAGTCTGATTGATCGGTTAGACGGTTGGTTTATAATTGGTAAGGTTTATGACGGCGGGTAAGCCTAGTGCGTAGTGACTCTGCCTACGAAGCTGAAGACCCTGAGTTCGAGCCCTAGTAAAAGCAAATATTTGTATGACGAGCATTAATATTTGTTTATGAGTCTTGGATGTTTTCTATGTATAAAAGTATTTATATGGACGGACACAGGCGGCGAGGCAGGCCCAGGCGGAGATGCCAGGATGACTTGGACGCGTTTTCAAGTGATTGGCCAAGGATTGCGGGGGACAGAGACGAGTGGAAATCGAGGGGGACACTCCAACAGGCTATCAATAGTACATTGTTGTAAAGGCTAGAAAGTAGGCAATAGATGGATGAGTGGGTTCGAGGTCCGTGCCGAAGGTGAGTCCGTATATTGCGCTATACATAGTGCTTTTCACGCCTACTGCGAGGAAATTTTAAATAATTATAATTATATGTCAAAATGAAGTACTAAATTAAAGATCATAATATTAAACACTGTAGCGCGGCCCCGCTCGTGCCGGGGGGCCCTGAGATTGAGCGAATCGCTGTTCAAACTGTCCAACAATAACATTGTTGGACAGTTTGAATTTATAGATGGCCTCTTCGTGCGACGTCCAACTAACCCCAGCTTTGAAGCCTGAATTCTTACCATCTTTTGCCACATTTCCGAGCAGTGGTGTGAAAAATAAAATGTCGTCGTCTAGAACCCATAACACAAGCCTTACTGGGCTTATTATGGGGCTAGTTCAATTTGTGTAACATTGTCCCCTAATATTTATTATGTATTATTAATATTGGACATAGCGAACGGTCAGTCCGAGAGCCAAACAGAAGTACCACATGTTTTCCGTCGAGTTATTCCTGGAGTTAACTTAATGCACCCGAGTTAATTCACCTGGGGGAATTAAGAACACTAAAAGTACCTATAATTAATTCACCAGTCAAATCCGCAACATGTTTTAAGTCAACTTAATCCCCCTGAGGTGAATTAGGTTCACTGAGAGACCTTTAGTGTGTCACGCTTACACTTGGTAACGAAAGAAGAACGCATGAATTAATCCGATTTGGGTTTATGAGTTTCTTCTAAAGCGGTATTGTTGTACTTGGAATTATGATAGTTAAACATGCGAATACATTTTAAATAAGTGTATCTTGACTTGAGCTTCTATTTAATGACAAAATATACGCTGACACATGATTGCTTAAATAAATCAGTTACAATCTTTCTCTCGTGCGCGGAAGACATGAACGTGTGTCTTACACGGAGGCGAGGTTAACGAGATTCCAGGAATCAGCTCAAGTATCATTTGTATTTCCAGATCACCCTCACCTAGACGTCTTGTCACAGTGGGGACATGATCGTGATACACACTGAATACGTGAGTAAACAACATTATTGATAGACATAAAGAAAAACAGGTCAAATCGAAAGCCAAATCAGACCTAGATCTCGGGTTACGATACTTACGATAATAAACCACTAACATTGTTTTCGTCCTCCACAGCAAACTTATTCCTTCCACGCGGAGAAAGTGGGACTTTTCCTATCAGAGTACAAGATTCAGGAAATCGAAGATGGTTAGTACTTTACTGGACGGCAAAGTTAAGTTTGTAGGAATAGGGCCATGTGGGCTGTCATTATGTAGTGTTGGTGTTGCGTCATTGTGTCTGGAATAAATGTCAGTGGCAAGGTTAGCATATTTATGGACAGGTCTCAAGGGGATGGCGTATAAAGGTATTTGTCCATTATTAGAATATAATAGACAAGATAATAGTGTTAGCATTGAAAGACCACTGTCTCAAGGACTTGATGATACATTATACGCTCGGTACTGAACCCAGTAGTTTCCTTTTTTTTATATATACAAGGTGGTCAGTGGCAGAAATCCGATTTCTACTGTCCGAGGGATATGCCGATTGGTTTTTTAGTATTGCGAGAGTTGCGGATTGATAAGTCAAAATGGATCGCTGGGCAGCGTGCATATGCAATAGAGGCGTACCTAACCAACGGTTTTACGCCCATCATCGCAAGGCGTAAGGACCTCAACTAAATTGATTGAGAGCTGGGTAGCACGATTTAGAGCTTCAGGTTCCGCAGTAAATAAGCGAGGACCGTGCCCGCGACCTACGGTTACAAGTGAACAAAACGTGGACCGCGTCAAGCAATCTGCACTCGGAAATCTGCGACTGTCCACCCGCAAACGCTCTCTACGGTCTTAGATATTCCCAGGATGACATTACGAACAATCCTCAAAAAAAAAGTTCCACCCTTACAAAATTCAAAAAATAAAATCCGCATATATGATCTTTATATGGGAATAAATAAATAAATATTTGGGGACAATCTTACACAAATCAATCTAGTCCCAAACTAAGCAAAGCTTGTACCTACTATGGGCAATAGACGACGTTATTTATACCTAGTTATACATACCTATATAGATAAATAAATAATTAAATACATAGAAACATCCATGACTCAGGAACAAATATCCATGCTCATCACACAAATAAATGCCCTTACCGGGATTCGAAACCGGGACCTCCGGCTTCGTAGGCAGGGTCACTTCACTACCAACTAGGCTACAGAAGTCGTCAAATAGCGTTGCTTAATATTCTTTAGTTTCTGAAGTGAAAACGTCTTTAGCGGCGCTGAGCACTTTTTGGGATGGGGAAAAATTGTTAAATACGCGACAGAGTTTTGTGACGTCAGATGTGAAGGAGGTCACTTTTTGCTGCTAGCCGATTCGACTTAATTCAAAACTGAACGCTATTCGTAAGAGTATAAAGCCGTTAAACACTTTTTGCAATAGCATATTCTGCAAATAAATTTGTAATAATACCAGCGCATCCGTCATCGTTTTGCTATTGAGCAAATTAGAATAGTTCGAATTTGGGCGTTATTCCTAAAGAGGTAAAGCTTAGAAAAATATTTACCAACGGCAAAAACAAATTGATATCTTGGTCGCCACCGCCACATGCTGTTGTGCTGTTCTTGCAAATTCGAATAGTTCGAATTTGGGCGTTATTCCTAAAGAGATTAAGCTTAGAAAAATATTTACCAACGGCAAAAACAAATTGATATCTTGGTCGCCACCGCCGTCTGCTGTTGTGCTGTTCTTGAAAATTCGAATAGTTCGAATTCAGACGTAATTCCTAAAGAGATAAAGCTTTGAAAAATATTTGGCAATGGCAAAAACAAATTGATATTGTGTTTGCCGCCGCCCGTCGGCGAGCCGACGGGCTCGTCCCCCTAAGTAATTGATAATTGTTTATAAATTCGCGTCAAATTCATTTTTAGGGTGACACCGTAAGATGTCACGTGACCTGATTGAAAAACTGTTACAATGTCATTGAGTTTTTACTTCGGCCGGCACTCCCGGTGTCGAAGGTAGGTAGGTGCGGGAAATGAGAAGACGGATTTTGAGTACAAAAATTCCCAAATGCGAGCGAACGGTGTACGTGTGTCCGTGGGAAAGATGCAATGGCGACTAGAGGTCATACGACGCACACATGCACACCCTTTCCTTCACATTTCATTTATTTATAAAAAACGGTTTCCCTAAATAGGCACCGGATGGCGCTACAGGTAAGTAATTCTACGACACTTTATATTATTTTGCATGCCTGCCTTACCTCTTTACTACGAGATTCTCGATTATACAGTTTCATACCCCATGGCCAATTTATGATGGTTAGAGACCCTCGGAGATGCAATAAGATTCGACGTGTCTGCTTACCATCAGGCAGACTCGTTTGTCACCGTCTTGGTATGAAACAATTTTGGCTCATCTCTGTGCTTGTCATGAAATGCATAGCGTTCTTTTTCTGCTTCTATGAAACTTTCATGATCATTTGTCAGCCGAACGACGTCCACTGCTGGACATAGGCCTCCTCCAACCGACCGTTTCTGCGCCATCCGCGTATGTATTTATTTAAGCTATACATATATTTATATGGTTTTTATATTTATATTTAACGCAGTTTCCATAAGCCTTATGTCACACAGGAAAGCAACAGACTCCAGCGTCAACATCCTCCCCCCCAGTGCTGCCCTAGCTGCACTAATCTCCCATTGGAATCAGTGCAACGCGCGTCACGGATCGCTTTAGTGTCCCTGATTTCGTTCTCACAGTAACAACCCTAACACGGCCATCCTTGCCTGGGAAGGTTTCCTGTATCACGTCCCGTGGCCATACGTTCCTAGGTCCATCGGGGTCAACTATCAGAACCAAATCTCCCACTTGCAGCGGTCTCACCTCTTGGTTCCACTTAATGCGAGGTATCATTTCAGGTAGCATCTCTTTGACCCAGCGCCTCCAAAACATGTCTGCAAGCCTCTGCGCTATGCGCCATTGCTTGCGAAGGAAGAACTCTGAGTCATCGAATGCTCCGGGCACCGGTAACAATGAAGATGAGCCAATCAGAAAATGATTTGGGGTGATAGATTCTTGGCTGCCAGGTTCTACTGATACGTGAGTAAGGGGAGGGCTATTCATGATCCCTTCTACCTCAGCCATCACTGTAGCGAGCGTCTCCTCTGTAAGGATGACCTTGAGTGATCTCTTCGTAGCCCCGATCAACCGTTCCCAGGCGCCTCCCCAGTGGGGGCTAAGCGGCGAAATGAACGTCCAATTTATCTCATGTGCGGCTCCTACTTTCTTCAGTGCATCCATGTCGATCTCCTGAACGGCTCGTTTCAATTCGATATCGGCACCCCTGAGATTCGTTCCGTTGTCGGAATAAAGGCAACATGGCCAGCCTCGCCTGGCCGCCATACGACGCATCGCCATAATGAGGGAGTCTGAAGTGAGGGAACAGACTATCTCGATGTGGACTGCCCGCACTGTAAGGCAGGTAAACAGGACGGCGTACCTCTTCTCCCTGCGTCTCCCGATAGTGACTTCCATTGGTCCAAATAGATCAACGCCGCAGTGCGTAAATGCGCGCTGATGGTGCGCCATCCTAGCGGGGGGTAGGTCACCCATTCTGGGAATTTGCGGTTTAGCTCGGCGAAGCCTACAAAGCATGCACTTGCTTGTCACATGTTTTACTGTAGGCCGCAGTCTTATAAGCCAATACCTTTGCTTCAGCTCATTCACCACGGTTTCTTGGTTTCCATGTGCTGCTTGGATATGATAATGTTTCGCAATTAATATTGATACTTGATGACGCCCATCTAGTATTACTGGCTGTTTAGTATCCATAGATACTCCAGAGGCTGCATTGATGCGTCCACCGGCGCGCAAGACGTCCTGGTCGTCAAGGAACGGAGATAGTCTATTTAGCTTGCTGCTCCTTTCTATGCTCCGTCCGCCCTTGATAGCAGTCAATTCTTTGCAAAAGGAATCCCATTGTGCTTGACGTATTACCAGACATTCAGCATGCTTCATGATGTCGTGCGGCGCACTCTCAGGTAACCTTTTGCATTTGTTTAAGAATTTCAGAACTGCTGACGTAGCTCCTAGAAGGCGCCGCCACGAGGAAAATCGATGAGGATCTGGAACTGGTAAGTCGTGGCACTCAGCATCATTTACGGTAAGTACTCTCTCCAGCACTGTTTCATCAACGCCGTTTAATCTTTCAGGAGCAGAGGGCCATTCTTCAGGGAATAAATATAGGAAAGCAGGGCCGCAGAACCATACACTTGTCGCTTCTAGCTTGTACGCGTTTGTTTTAGTAGCGGCATCCGCTACATTCAATTCAGTAGAAATGTAGTGCCACTCTGTAATTTTACTGAGTAAATCAATTTCTCCTAGTCTATTCGCGATAAATACTTTGTAATTCCTGTTCTCGTTTTGTATCCAATGCAGAACCGTCGTGGAGTCCGTCCAGAAGTAACGCTCCACAGCTTTGATTCTGTGCTCGCTTTCTATGCTCGATGCCAAGCGGCATCCAAGTACTGCAGCTTGAAGCTCCATTCGAGGTACGGTGACGGTAGGTTTAACAGTTGCCACGCGACTCTTACTCGCGATAAAGGCGACTTGCACGCTCTTATTGTTATCAATTACCCGCCAATAAGCGACGCACGCATAAGCGCTCGGGGATGCGTCGCAAAATATGTGTAATTGTAGTGTGTGCCGTAGGGTTGGACTACTAAAATACCACCTCGGAATTTTCAGATCTTTGAAAGTCTGTAATTGGGTTATCCATTCTCGAAAGACAGCGAATAAATGATCAGGTAGCTTGTCGTTCCAATCGATGTTTAGTTTCCATGTAGCTTGAATCATTATTCTTCCCTTAATCGTAAATGGCGCGAGCAACCCGTAAACATCGAAAATGGACATGACGATACGGAGCACCTCCCGTTTCGTAGGTACTTTTTTAAATGATAAAATTTCCTCGGGAACCCTTCGCAACGATAAATCAAACCCAAACGAATCGGCAAGTGGGTTCCACAACAATCCTAAAGTTCTTTCGGAAAAATCTTCACTTCCGACCTTGAACCTTATTGCACTCGGACTTAAGGTCTCCTTTGGAATGTGACATAGTATACCGGGTTTATTGGACATCATATTCGTCATGTCGAATCCGCCGGCTTTATGAATCTTCATAACGTCGTTGATAATTGTCACAGCCTTTTGCTCGTCATCGTGACTATCTAGGTAGTCGTCCATGTAATGTGACCTAAGTACGGCATTCACAGGCATCTCAGCTTCAAATCTTTGAGCGTTTTTATTCTTTATATATTGGGCAATAAATGGCGCGCAATTTGCTCCAAATATCAGCGCAGTCATGGCGTAGGTTTTCACAGCCTCCGAGGCATTATCGCGCCATAAAAATCTCAGCGCTCCTTGATCTTCTCTTCTGATCTTTATTCGGAGAAACATATCTCTGATATCGCCTACCCAAGCTATCGAACCTTCTCGAAATCTGAACATTATTCCTAACAGAGATTGAAGCAAATCAGGCCCTTGAAGCAAAAAGTTGTTTAAAGAATAACCGCCAGAGGTCGCTGCTGAGTCGAAAACAACCCGAAGTTTCCTCTTGTTCGGATTATCGATTCCAAAGTGAGCCAAATTCCAAATACAGTCCGCAAATTCACCTGTACCTACTTCTCGTGCGTAACCATTGGTAAACAAATGATTTATTCTCTCACGATAACGATCCAAATAGTTACCATCCTTCTTAAACTTCCTTTCAAGGCAAAGTAACCTATTAGGGCATTTCTCCGGAGTGGCATTTTTTAGTGTCCAGGGCCAAAAATTCTTCAAATAGGTGCGTGATATTTTTGAATAAAATCTCACATATACTTCAGGCTTTTTGATACCTGGACAGCTATTTAGATATTCTGTAGATATACATATGTTTGAAGAAAAAAAAAAATAGAGCCCAAATTGACGTTCAGTGGGAGCGTCCACTACCCAAGTTGGTTTAAACAAAAAATCATAACCCAAGATTGGAATTATAGTACATGTTTTACATCGGTTCACGTAATCAACATTAGTTTCCCCCATATATAATCCATATTACGATAATTTATCTATTAAACTTACTCAATAAAAGCATTTTTTCGAAGCGTCCGGGGGTAACACGTAAACTCAGTGACATTTAGAAAACGCGTCGGCATCATAACAAAGAAATGGCGTAGGAATCTCGCGACGCACACGCCGGTAGCTTTAGTCGCACCACGTTTGCCGACGAGAGTGGACGCCGGCTGATGTCATATAGGCAGCTACTACAAAGGTTTGTTCGTCGTTCGGTGAGTTTGGTTACGTGTTTTTTTGAATTCGGTGAAGCTATTAAATTGTGTAGTGTTTGTGTTTTAATTATTATAAAAGTGAATAAGCAATCCTCAGAGGTATGTGATTTCGTATTGAATAACTCTTTCCCTGTACTATCTATACTTTTTGTGTAATTTGCAAATATCGATCAATATTAAATTCGGTGACATTGATTTCCGCGGATTCGGTGTACTTTTTGGTCACCGAATTCAATAAAATGAGGACCGAAATCAATCTTTATGTATAAATGATTGCTTTTTAGGGTTCCGTAGTCAACACCCTTATATTTTCAGCATGTCCGTATGTCTGTCCGCCCGAGGCTTAGCTCAGTGACCATTACTACTGGAAAAGTGTAAATTGGTTTGGGTATGTAAATCAATCACGCCAACAAAACGCTTAAAATAAAATAATTAACAAAAACTGGGTACTTGTCTTACACGTAAGGTGGGAATGTATTTTTTTTTGTTAAAAAGTAGTGTAGGATATTGGTAAATATGTAGTTCTAAAAAAAATTGTTTAGTAAAACCATTTGTCAATTCAGGGATCTGTTAACTATGTGGTTTTAAAACTCTAATTCTCATTAAAGTTTAGTGCTGGCTAAATGATTAGTTCAGTCAAGGGTACAGTAACATACGTACATAAATAAGGACATAAATCTGTACACGCTTTTATGACATTGACAATAGAGTCCTGTACAGATATTTATGTCCTTATTAATGTACGTATGTTAGTAACCTTGACTGTACCAGGCTATAAACTATCTTGAGCCGTTTAAGCGTGATCGAGCAACAAACATCCAAACTTTCGCATATATAATATAACTAGGATATGTCCCACGGCTTACTATGTATGTAGGTTTGATTATGATCCTGGTGCTGAGTATAAGGTCACTTGAACTTCCTATCTTAAGCTGTTTTGAGAATAAGGGTATTTAATTTGTTTGTAGGTATCGACACAACGAATCCTCCTATTACTAAAGGGTCGGCAATGCGCTCTTGGTTATTCTGGAGTCGTTAGGCTAACACCATAATATACTCCTTACGTCGGCATAAACCGACCTGTCTTCTTTATTCTCGCCTAATCCCATTGCAGTTGGGGTCGGCTCTCCTAATCATTCTTCGCCGGGACAGTCTAAGTTTTAATTTATTAATAATTAATTTATAAGTAATAAAGCGTGCAGTATTTAAGTTAAACATATAAAGCTTCTGTAAAAGTTGTGCTTAAAAAAAACGGATGGTCAAATGGACAGTTTTTACAAGTTCATACTGTAATTAGGAACAATGTATGAACTTATAAAAAGTGTTGATTTGATCGCCTGTATTTTTTTAAGTCTAAATTTTACAGAAGCCGTATGTGCACTATATTAAATACTATTTAAACACGGTTACATCCGTATAATCAGAAACAAAAGTAATCAAACTCATTATAAATTATCATCAAAAACAGTCCTATTTGTATGGCCACGACTGTATATATATATATTTTGTAAGTGTACCAATTGGAAATAAAGGTTATTTTGTAGCAAAAAACATTGTTTAATTTCAAATTTGATTTCGGTGTAAGCATTTTTTGAATTCGGTGATACTATTTTATGAATATTGATTTCGGTGTGTGTGTTTGATTTCGGTGTACGCAAAAACTCGAATATCCCATGAACTACAAGGTTCCTATGAAGGCCTTTACCACCAATATTTTTTAAATTTAGGCCTTTTCTTGAATACCGAGGTCACCAATCGAAAAAGTGAAAAAAAAATACGTTCACCGAAGTCAAGCAAATCGAGCCGGCTCGGAGAATCGCCCATTAATGGCATTTGGATAGGAATCCGGCATGGCAGCATTCGATTTCCATGGTAAACCAACTTCCCATTGCCCCTTAACTAATTTAGCAGTATCTTCGAGAATTGATATCGCTTGCAAGTCATTCTTGCTTATTCGAGGTTTCGTAGTAACGCCGATAGCTTCTAATGCAAACGAATGACGGACCATCGTAGTTAAATTCCTGAGTGCATCACTTTCTTGTTGTGATCCCCAGCAGTCCGTGTTTTGAAGGAATGCCACCGTTTCTGTAGTCAAGCTTCTATCATAAAAAGCGCAAACATCATTACGCAAATAATTCGCAGGATCTATTGTGTTCCGTGGTAATAGCTGACGCCGCGGGGACGATGAGGCAGCGGGGGCCGCCGCGGGGGCGGGGAGCGCGGGCGAGTAAACAGGAGGCTGCGCTCGCGCTGACAAAACTGCTGCGTCATTCCAATGCCGGCCGCCGCCGGGCGCACTGCTCACGTTGCCATGCACATACCAGCCTAGCGGTGTGCGTGTGACACAAGGCTTATTCTCGCTTCCCGGTATTATTACAAGAGGCACAAGTAAATGGTAATGGTCCTGACCAATTAACAATTGAGGTTTGATGTCGTCATGTAACACATATTGCTTAAAGTCTTTTAAATGTTCATAGGTATCGAATCTCACACTGGATAGTTTCTGCACGGGCAAGTTCAGGTCATTCATTTTGCGCGCGCGTAGGCTGAATGACTCACCTGTGTCGTTAGTGACCGTTAAGTTTATAATCTCACTAGTACACTGTAATTCCGTATTGTTCCACGCGCCTCGTACTTGTAACGTTTCACTGCGGCCGTACAAACCTATTGCATTGGCGAGATCAGCTGATAAGAGAGATACCGAAGCGGCGTCATCGAGCAGGGCGCAGGCTCGCCTGCTACCATTAGGGCCGTGCACCATCACCGATACCACTTTTAGTAAGACTTTATTTTTACGAAAGTTCGTGTTGTTTACATAATCACTAATGTCCGCTGTCTCACTCTCATGTGTGTTCGTATTATGGTCTACACCTGATTGCACGTTAAATTCATTGTCAATAACGTTGGCACTGTTTTCACTAAAACCATTGTTCCTTTTAGGTAACCAATGTAGTAATTTATGGTGGTCCTGACCACAGTCGTCTATGTTACATGTCACGGCTGAGCAGGTCTGCTTATCATGCTGTGATATTAAGCACTTAAAACATAACTTGTTGAAGCGAACATATCGCCAGCGATCGCGCCTCATCGCGCGCTTGAACCGTGGACAGTCGGGCAGTCGGTGATTAGATATGTAACAAAAATTACACTTCTCCACGTCACTCGTTAAAAAAACAGGGTGCTGAGGGCCTCGTCGCTCTTCATAATGCTTCTTACTTCTGTCAGCTTGACTGTAAAGGTGGGACACACCTGCCGAGGCCGCTTTTGTGGCTTCTTTTACGAGAAAATCCGATAAATTTTCGAACTTAGATTTGTTACGTTCACTTAAATGTTCGTATGCGTAGTCACTCCATCGGTTTATAAGGCTGCTTGGGAACTTGGAAAGAACGGAATTCATGAGCTCGGGGCTGCGTAGGTAATCAGCCTGGCCAATGGAACGAGCGGTTACGGCGAAGTTTTTTATCTTAGTAGCGAAAATAACAATTTCGTTGTGGTAAGCCGGAGATAGCGGTTGAAGTTTCTTGATTTGAATTACTATTTTGTTAATAATCACTTCAGGGTGGCCGAAACGAAGCTCTAGAGTTTGCATTATAACAGTCGGGTCAGCTTTGCCACTGAGCATTGATATAACCGCTTCCTTAGCATCACCGCGTAAACATTTACGCAAACGGTCTATGTTTTCTGAGTCGTTGAATTTGCATCGCGCTGTTGTTTCGTTATAAGCATCCTTAAATTGCAGCCATTCCATGGGGTCTCCAAAGTACAGCGGCAGGTCTCTGGATGCCACCAGTCGTGTAATTAGCTCAGGACTTTGAACTTTCGCCGTCGAGGCACTAATTGCATTTTGTAGTGCGCTGGCTAGCTTTTCGATGTCGGTGGGATCCCGCAGGAGCTGTGAACCTGGCGGAGCGGGCTGAGCGGTAGGTAGCGGAGTGAGCTGGGCCGTCGGGTAAATAGCCGGCTGGCGCGCAGGCTCGCCGGCGCGGCCGGCAGTTGGTACATCACCTAAATGGTTTGTTGCCTTGTCTTCTAAATCTACTTCCTTGTTCTCTCTATCACTGCGTTCCAGCCATTCTTCAACTTTTTGCTTGCCGGAACTCTCAGAACGACAAGTTTTTTCACTCCGATTCGATTGCACTTCCAGGGCTGCAATCTCCAAAGCTAGTTTTTTATCAATTAATTCTTTGTCAATTCTAGCCTTACATTCTGCTGCTTCAAGCTCAAGCTGCATTTTTCGTGCCATAAAAACAGATGAGGTTGTCGACTTTTTACTGCTCATCGTACGTGGGCGCTGCGGCAACTCCACAGGATCTTTTTTAACTACGACCACATCCTCGGCTGGCAACGAACGAGTCTTCTCTGCAGACTCTTCTCCGTCGTTCTCCACTAGCTTGGTTAATGCTTCATTCTTCATGCGTCGCGTTTGAACACCAGTGCGCGACGTGGGCGGAGTCTTGTACATCGTGCAACTAGTCCTGCTTACAGGTTCTTGTTCCCGTGATCCGGTCGAAGACCACTTTGTCGAAGGTAGGTAGGTGCGGGAAATGAGAAGACGGATTTTGAGTACAAAAATTCCCAAATGCGAGCGAACGGTGTACGTGTGTCCGTGGGAAAGATGCAATGGCGACTAGAGGTCATACGACGCACACATGCACACCCTTTCCTTCACATTGCATTTATTTATAAAAAACGGTTTCCTTAAATAGGCACCGGATGGCGCTACAGGTAAGTAATTCTACGACACTTTATATTATTTTGCATGCCTTACATATACGTATGTATTTATTTAAGCTATACATATATTTATATGGTTTTTATATTTATATTTAACGCAGTTTCCATAAGCCTTATGTCACACAGGAAAGCAACAGACTCCAGCGTCAACACCCGGCTAAATTAAAATTAATTTAATAAATTTAAATTCGCTGTTTTTTTTAACTATGGTATCCGAAGCTACATAAACTAATTACAGACGGATACCAAATGTCATTGTACATGCAAAGTTTCGTTACAATCCAACACGTAGTTTTAAAATGAGAGCGTAACTACGTTTGTTTGGAGAATGGAGCTTACTGCGGACTCTTAATCCCGCTAAAATTACGCCTACTGAATGTTCAAATTACAGCATTATTCGAAAATTGAACTAGTTTCGCCTTTTTTACAAAATTTAAAATTCCAATTGCGGGCGGCAATAACCTTGATAATACCAGACCTACACAAGGAGGTTACCATAGACTGTCTCTTCGTGCGATAAGTGCCTAAATGATAAAGGGATCTCTCTCTCTCTGTGTCATGCCTGAGGGTCGTGGTCAGCAACAGGGTTGCACCTGGAGCGGATGATCTGCCTCCACCGGATTCTGTCCAGCGCGTCCCTTACGACCTTGTAGAATTTGGAGGACGAAGAGATTTTTACTTGATCTTGATCGTTCATCTTGTTGGTGAACGACCGCGCGATCGTTTTCCTTCGGTCTTCCCAAACATTCTTCGGTGTTAAATTTCTCCAAACTTTCGTCGCCTCTGCGCATTGTGTGGCCGAAATATGATAAGAGGGATACGTTTGGTTACATCGGGGGCGAGTGAGTTGAGTCGAGACAGGTTGGTAATCGCATAGTAAAAAAAAAGTCTGTAATATGAAATTGTTGACACTTGACTCCATTCTCTGTGGAATTCATTACTCAAATGAATTAAAAATAAAACTACTTAATTAGTCCGGTGAAACGTTGAGCTTAGTGTACATATTTTACATAATATGCTTATTAGTTTTTCTTTGGCAGAGTTTGAATGCCAGTTGCATATTTATATATTATCTTGTCCGGTAGGTAGTGTAAAATCCCTTTTCATCCATGAAAGCAGAGCTGTGCCCAGCAGTGGGATATCTAAAATAACACAGAAGAAGCTATGAGCAATGCAGAAGTGGGTGTATGTAATATGACTTGACATTATTTACCATTAGTAATGTTATACCTTTATAACGAAACAAATTATTTAATTAAATATTTTTGTATCGTGTTATTTTTAACGAGAAAGTTACGCCGTGAATAAGTCTTTCAAGAGGACACAGAGAGGGCGCTAGTCTTAGCGGGAATGTAATTGAAAAGTATACAACTTCCGCCACTGTCCTTGTAGCTCTCTGTATCATATCGTTTATTAGTAATGTTCTTCGGAAAGGACTTAAAACCTGACAAAATCTCATACATCTAAGAAAAAAATCTAAGATGTATGTGAATTACCTATACCACACTGGGCAAAAAAGAGAACTACCTACATATATATCTAGTCCATTCCCTTTCGTCCTTGAGGATATATGCCCTGACGTTTGTAAAAAAGTCACGCAGGCACGCTGATGGTGTAACAAAAAATTCAGCTTCAATTTAATAAGTTGTTTTAAAAATAATCCCCAGTTCATGAAAAACGGTAATAACCTTAATAAATTGTTGCGAAACTCCCACTAGTACATAAAAAGCAAATGTTGCCACACAATTTGTTGAAAACATTTAATTTTTCGGTCCATTTGTGGTTTATGTTATGGCTGACCGAAGTTATTATTTGTACAACAGCATGTTCGACGGCGGTTTTATAAATGGAAAGCTGTTCCAAATTGCGTGGTTTTATAATTAAGCCTGGCGTTATTTTCGGTGCATAGTTTTTCATTTTATATGAATGAAATAATGATCGCAATTGCCTAAAATATCATTATATTCCATTCACTCATAAGAAACACAGCACAGCCCCCGCCCAGCAGTGGGATATATATAGGTTATATATCACTACAAACGTTTAAAAATAGAAGAAAGAACGTGGGGCATTTTATGTGACATGAGATTTTTTTACCCCTATACTATAATTGAAGACAAAATAGAAGGAAGGATGCAAAAGCCAAGACGTGCATTTATGTTTCAGACTAGAGGCAAGTTAAATAATGTTGCAGAAACAAAAAGGACCTACTACAAAGCAGTAGCTAAGAATCGTTATTGATAAGGACATGATGATTCGCGATGAACAAAGCCCTCATAAAATTTCTTACAACTATCTAAATATTAAAATAATGTACAGTACCAATGCTACGAATAGCCAAAGAAAAGAGGAACATTTAAAAACGCAACACGTTTAGCGGGACTTGGCCTGCTACGCTAGTGTGCGCGCATTTACTTTTTTCTTAGTTTTTTGTTATTTGTATTAATGGTATAATAAAACAGTAGTGTATTTTAATATAATGATGTTTCAATAAAGCTAAACAATACAAATATACAGCCTAACGAAACCATTATTAAAATCCTCAAATCATAAAAATGGTTCATTGAAGAAAAATTATAAAACTTCGCATTAAGAAGATCCTTAAAATTAGGGTAACTCTGAAGTTATTTCCTAATGAACTCGAGTTTAAGTTGAATTAAGTTGTAAGTGGGAGAAGTTTCAGTGAACTGGTTTACAATGGCGATCCTTGTGGCTTTATTTGCCCTTTGAAAGGAAAACCAACATAATATGAAGCAATACGTCTGATTTTGTCAATTTAAATAAAGTTGGAGTTCTATGATAATCATGGATTATTATAAGGAACCGAGAAAACGGATTATTAGGTAAGTTTATTTTTATAAAAAAAAAAATGAGTATTGAGTTTGGATGCCTTAAATAAGAAATGAATCTTAACTGAGTGTATGTTACACTCAGTTAAGATTCATTTCTTATTTAAGGCATCCAAACTCAATACACATTTTTTTTTTTATAAAAATAAACTTACCTAATCAAATGCTTTAAAAATTACGCTGAATATTAGTGTTACAAAATTACCAATTAAAATAAGCGTGAAATAAAAAAAACGTTATACAATAACGTGCTATTATCATGCCATTATACTACAGTTCTTTAAAAGGGTGGGTCCCCCCTTTTAAACAACGGTGTATAACGATTTAACGGTACAAATGTTTTGACCTTGTCCTTCGTTTCATTTCATCCATCCACCAACCTTGTAACTATATTCTCAATTCATCTTTAAAAAGATCGCATCAAGGACGATTCATGCTAAGCGTCTTAATCGCTTGTGTAAATGCGTATATAAAAACCCTTTTAACTCATTCAATTATATTCCTTTCAAAAGTAAGTAGGGTGGCAGAATTATTGTTTTTTTTCGCGTGGTCATACCAATAAAGCCACTTTATTGTATAGATGATGGAAGAATAATAGAAGGCACAATGTTTCCAGAGGAGTAAACATTTTCGGACGAACTCAACTGTCTGACACAAAGAAAAAAATACATTTAGATCGACTTACCGTAGATACGAAACGTTAAGCAGGCCCCTACCTTATTCTGTTGAGATATAGTTAAAATATGAACGCGTATTTTTCGCGTTTGACTTTACAAGGGCAAACTACCCCTTTAAAACCCCCATGTTTCTTTCAGTAAAGTGTTAAGTAACAATAAGTAAGTAATAAATAGACAAACGCTTGTACTTAAATACATAGAAAACATCCATGCTCAGGAACAAATTTTCAGAAAAAGGCGATTGAATTAAGAAACTTGTGAGTAATAATTTACTTTAAAAACATAGTTTTAACTGACTTCAATTTAGTACTCCCCCAAGCCACGAGAATATTTCCACATTTATTTTCCAATTTAAATTTACCACATGAACTGATTTCCGAGAGAAAATGCGTTGATTATTAGAGAAAAAAACCCAATCGCTGCATGTGGCGGCCCGACAATATTTGAGGACTTCCCTCGAGTCCACAAGGATCACCTTTGGCACTTCATTAGATGCTATTTCAACGGAATCTTATCAGAATCTGTGACGTACTTTTGTACTTTTAAGTACATAATCGAGGAATTCCATAAGTCATCTGTGGTCTTCATCATCAATTTCACTCCACCAAATTTATGATTTCCGGGTGTAAATACACGAGTTTATAATAGAAAATACCAAAATCACCACACGCGTGCCTTATATAATAAAGGAGTTCCCTCAATTTCTCATGGATCCCATCATCCAACTGAATTACAAAAAAAAAATGGGACCCACCTAGAAGCATATACAAAAAAAAATACGAATCGGCTCATCAATGACGGAGTTCTGAGGTAAAAAACATTGAAAAATAATAATAATAATACCCGAATTGAGAACCTTTTTTTTTTTTTGAAGTTGTTTAAAAATAATTAAATAGTAAGAATTTAGTAATTTAGAACCAATGTTGAGAACTATAGTTCTCTAAATCTGAGAAGCCATAATGATTAAAAAAATATAGGTAGATAATGTAATTTAACACTTGGGCATTGAACACTCTTATCACTTTCACTGCCAGGAACTCGACTAGGGCTTACGCTGCGCGCTTTGCGCTGCATATGAGGAAAACCGTGGTGTAGTGTAACCGTTGGCAGTGTGTTAACACATTCACTACGCATCTACGAACAGAGCGTTCGCTAGGCGGGTTCCTGGCAGTAAAAGTGCTAAGCAACGCCATAAATTTGTGTTTTGGCAACTTTAGACATGGGCACCGCGACGCACGCGTGACGTGTCTACTCAATCAACCCTATAATCAAATTTATCTTTAAATTATAACAATATAAACATAAAAATAAGTAATGGACACATCAATTATTTCAATTAGTGTACATTGAATTTATTTACACTGACAGTTTAATTAGAGTCAAGAACTGTTGAAAACCTAAATAAATACTCAATAATACCAGTAAAAGCATAGTAAACCTGTCAATCACTGCGTTAATAATATAAATCACAATAATCGGATTCAATATAATAAAATTATGACGTGATGAGTTTAGCAGTCTTAACAGTAGTTTATCGTATTAAGTATGCGTATAGCCAGACACATTTACATTATGCCATTTATGTTATAATAATAATAAATTAATTTCGGATAACTAACGAAGATCCATGTATTGTACATAAACAAAACCAAACAATAGAGACAGAGAAACAAATAAACAGTAATACAGCTAGCAATATAATTAAAATAAACTTGACAATAAAACCAAATAAATACCTACTTGTAGTATGTCACGCAACCTCTAAGACAACCGACCCGCTGTTTTTGTTTACGACAGTCACACATTCTGTCCGCAATTGATCACTTTCAGGATGTTGTCACTACCCCTCAGTCGCTGCTGCAGCGACGCGTACTTCTTGCACATGATAGCGTCGAAGCCGTCGACGTGAACATACCTGACTGATGCCTGTTATAATTTGTTATCCCATGAAGTTGGTGAGGCGCACAGCGAAATGTCATCCCGCTCGAATTTGGAGCAGCCCAACTGGGGAAGTACCTCCGCCTTAATAACACTCTACTTGCTCTGTAGTAGTGTTGTGTTCCTGGAGGTGAGCAAGGTCGCCAGAGGTCCCGAGCATGCGTCCACCTATGCGTACTATCAGGCGGGCCGTACGCTTGTTTGCCACCGTCATTGTAAAAAAAAAAGTCTATAAAATATTTCTGTATACCTACTGGAAAAAGTGCAACATACTTAAATGAAGACTTTATATTACTTTATGGCTGATGACTTCAGCACATAAATCGTTGATGACTTGCGTATAAATCTGTGATATCTTTATAGTCTTTCTTACCTAAGTAGGAATAGCTTACGTAGGTAATAAACGAGCACGTAAAAATATCCAAATCCAAATTTATCCCTGTAACTGAGAGATCGGTTGAAATCAGTCACCCAGCAGTAAACATTTTTTAACATTTGCTGCGTACGGTTTTTTATGTAACGCGTAAAAAGAAGGCGAGCAATACATGGAGCGTACGTTGCTGTTCCGCTGTCGACCGGATTGAAGTTCTGTATCACGATTTAGGTAATCCGCCTAGTGCGGACTTACGGCCGCGGCTCCGTGCGGAGTAACGTAACTATATGTCATATTTCCGCTCTAGGTGATCCACTCACTTGCATCGTGATACAAAATTTCAATCCGCTCGACCGCGTGCCGCCGCGGCGGGCGGCGGCACACTGCTCCGTGCCATCGTCCTCTCTGAGGCTCTAGTATAAGTTTTACCGAAACAAAACTTTACGATCGCGTTTGCGTTTTACCCTCAATTTGTATGGGATTTGACAGCTAAACGCGAACGCGGCGTAACGTTTTGCTTCGGTAAAACTTATACTAGAGCCTCAGAGCTATCAGTCGCAGAGGCGTGAATAAAATTCGAAGTTTTATTCCAATCATGAACAACAAACCAATCAATGCTGTGTACATCTCATTTTATATATTTTCTTTGTTTTGGATAATATTCTCAACCCACGGTCGATCACGCATTTAACGTACGTTAGGTAGATCTAAATCTCAATTTTTATATGGGAAAATGACAGTTAAACTGGCCTAATGCGCGTTAAAAAACGTTACGTGATTACCCCTCAGAATCTTAGCATTACTTACCTCATTTTATCTAAGTATTCGTTACTTATGTGATCTGTTATGTGTGGTTAGTAAATCAATGGTTGTTGGAATTACGAGTTTAAAAACTATTTTTATAGACATGGAGACAAGAAGACGAATCGATCCGTTAAAATTCTAATGTTACATGGAAAGAGGTATATGTTCGTCTAATATATAATCTCATTTCTAATATATATCCTAAAGGACATGTTCTTCAACGATAAACTTTTTATCGCTTTATTAGAGTAAGGACTACAGGCTATATTCTCCGGGGTCATCTTTAAACGAACTGATTTTATGTATTTTTCAGTTTATATTCCGCCATAAACGTGCCACTGAGTGGTGCCGTGTAAAATCTTTCATTGCTCATAAACTTGACGCCATATTTTGCTATATAGCTACAGGTTCGAACCGTTGAGTCTAAGGAGAGATATCGCCTCCTTGTGCGTGTTCTATCGCTGGTATAACGGGTTGTGCTCCGAAGAACTGTTCGATATGATGCTTATGGCTACTTTTTACTACCGCACCGGTCGCTGTCGGAAGGGCATTCATCCTCACACCCTGGAACCTAAATGGTCGCGTACCGTACTGTTTTAGAAAAATTTCCTCCCTCGGACGCTGTAGTTGTGGAATGAGCTCCCTGCCGAGGTTTTCCCGAGGAACTACAGTATGGGGTTCCTCCAAAGAGGAGTGTATAAATTCTTAAAGGGCCGGCAACGCGCCTGCAACACCCCTGGAGTTGCAAGCGTCCATAGGTTACGGTAACCACTAACCATCAGGTGGACTGTAAGCTTGTTTGCCACCGACGTGGTATAAAAAAAAAAACTAATATTATATTTTAGAGGTTTTTTTTGATATCAATCTGTAGGATCGCCCATTTGTAACACGTTAGGTTGACGCGCGTGGAACGAACCGCATGAAGCCCATTGAGACCTTTTCAATTTTTTTCTAATGTTCTTTTATGTACATATTTTAATGTTTTTTGTATACCTACATAAAATCTCTGTAGCAAATTAAGCATCCACCAAATTGTAAACTGGTTGTCAGTAGGGGTGAACTAAAACCAGCGCTGTGTGCAGCTAGTCTGTGCCGCAGCAAATGCTGCGTTCACTCCTATTCATCATCATCATCATCATATCAGCCGAAAGACGTCCACTGCTGGACTGGACATAGGCCTCCTCCGAAGAGTGCCTAAGTGACCGGTCCTGCGCCACCCGCATCCAGCGGACTCCAGCAACCTTTACCAGGTCATCAGTCCACCTTGCGGGGGGCCTACCCACGCCGCGCCTTCCGGTACGTGGTCGCCACTCGAGAACCTTTCCGCCCTAACGGCCATCAGTTCTACGTGCTATGTGCCCCGCCCACTGCTACTTAAGTTTAGCGATTCGGAGGGCTATATCTGTTACCTTGGTTCTACTGCGGATAGCCTCATTTCTGATGCGATGCCGCAGAGAAACTCCCAACATAGCCCTCTCCATAGAGAGCCCCTTTGGGTGACTTTGAGCCTTCTTATGAGGCCCATAGTAAGCGACCACGTTTCAGTACCATATGTCATCACTGGCAAGTTGGCAACACACACTGGTCAAAGACTCTCGTCTTGAGACACTGCGGAATATTGGACGAAAAGATGTGCCGTAGCTTCCCGAACGCTGCCCAGCCGAGTCGGATTCGACAATTGACCTCTTTCTCGAAGTCACTCCTATTGTCGCACAGATATTACTAGATTTAGTTTTTAATTTTCTGTTTAGTATGTTTTTATGTTTTGTTTCTGTATCTGGTATCATCATCATATCAGCCGAAACACGTCCACTGCTGGACATAGGCCTCCCCCAAAGAGTGCCAAAGTGACCGGTCCCGCGCCACCCGCATCCAGCGGACTCCCGCAACCTTTACCAGGTCATCAGTTAGCACACCTGACCCCGCTAATACCCTGGCCGCTACCATAACCAAGGTACCGGGGGTCGCCGGAAGCTCGGGTCGGGGCCGTGGCTATCTATCGTGAGTATTTGGTATGTTGTGTGGCAATAAACTAACTATTCTATTCTATTCTAATAATCGACATCAAATTAATATGGGATTTTTTCGTCTCGGATTGAGAAAGCGTTCATCTTCCATCAAAATAAAATCTTTATTATCCCGTGAGGAATCTATAGTGCCTAACGTCACGTTTCAGTTTGAATTCTAGATCCATAAAAACAAAATCGTAAAACTTCTTTAAGTGGTTTCTTTGATTGGTGTACTTACAGTAAAATGAAGATCAGTGGTGCCCGTTGGTGTTATTGTTTCTGTAACAAAAATATTTAATTATTATTTACTATCAAAATATGCTAAATATAATTAAATATCAAAAATAATCATCGTTTATTTCCGATAAAAATAAAACACCCTCAATATCTAAGAACCATCTTCGATTCAAAACCGGGCAAACCGGTTGTTCCGTTTGGGGGCTGCAATGCCACAGACGCGAAGACAATGTTACACAGATACACATGAAACCTTAGGTTAGGACAATCCACGTTTTCGACTAGGGTTAAACAAACAATTATAAGTCAGATTAACTCAAATTCTGAAACAACTTTAAAAAGCGGCCAAGTGCGTGTCGGACTACGCACAACGAGGGTTCCGTGCCTATTAAAAAGGTCGTATCGTTACTAAAATCTTATGGCACTTACGTCCTTTTCTTTAAGGAAGGCAGTTTTTTAGGAATATCTCAAAAACCTTTGATCCGATCTTGTTCAAAACAATTTTCGTCGAAAGAATTTAATAAGCCCTATGAGGATGTTTTTTTTTCATATTTTTTAAATACACGGTTCAACAATTAGAGGGGGGACGGACACAATTTTAGTGACTTTCGAGGCGAATATCTCCGACTCTATTCACTTAATCAAAAAAAATGCTGAGAAACCTTATATTTATTTTCAAAGGCCTATCGATTGATGTGCCACATGTGGGCTTGCAATCAAAAATTTTTTTTTGACTTTCAGGTTTATGTATGGAGTGCACCCCTAAAAAGTTTTTTTTTTTAAATTTCATTACAAAAATATTTAGCGATAAACAAAATACACCCATTCTCAAATTTTTATTCAAATGTACCTTATAGTTTTCGAGTAAAATGCCTGTGACATACGGACGGACAGACAGACAGACAGACAGACAGACATGACGAATCTATAAGGGTTCCGTTTTTTGCCATTTGGCTACGGAACCCTAAAAAGGCAAAAAAAAACGTTTTCTGTATAGGAGCCCCCTCAAATATTTATTTTATTTTGTTTTTTAGTATTCGGTGTTATAGCGGCAATAGAAGTATATCATCTGTGAAAAATTCAACTGTCTTACTATCACGGTTCATGAGAGCCTGGTGACAGATGGACAGACAGACAGACAGACAGACGGACGGACAGCGGAGTCTTAATAATATGGTCCCGTTTTACGCTTTGGGTGCGGAACCCTAAAAACTTGTGAAATCGCCAAAGAGGCAAATTCAATTTATTTCGTCATTTTGCTTAAAAATAGGAAAATAAACAATTCTGTGCGAGTTTCTCTTGACAGACTGAACGTATTTCTATGCAACATTTTTGATCAAATTGGCCTCTAATCTATTTAAGTATGTATGTACATTCAATCAGCTAAACGTTTGTTAAAGTAGTACCACAAATATAAGTCACGTGACATCAAAAAGCAGTTACAGATAGTATCAGAGTGTATCTGTCACTGCTTTTTGATGTCACTGGCGTTTTTCAGTTGGCGTTAGCTACCTTTGTCCTCAAACGGATATTGTCCATGTAACTTACATTTGTGGTACTACTATACCTTCCCGTCTCTGGTGTCATGACGTATCAAAAGGTCGTATCACTTTCGGGTCTCATTGTGACATAAGCCGTTTTGTCATATAACGTAATTGGTGTTGATTCAAAGGCAATTCACGGGGATTTATATTCAATTGTCATCCAATTATGTCGATCCTGAGTTAGCGAAGCGATTGTTGAGAAATCCAGATCATTCTATTCTTACGCAAGCCTGGACCGATCGAAGACTAAACGGGCATTTTCATTGGTCGTTTAGTCGGTGTCGACCGACTAAATCATCCCGTCTGCGGGGAGCCATCCTATATATTGATACGGGATGTCTGTTCCCCGCAGAGATGACAACCTAATGGAAGTCATCAACATCAGTAGATATCACAGTCGTTTTACCGCAAGCGGGTATTCCTCGCATGCAGTATTTGTTCATTATCGCTCTCCCAAAACCACTTCTACCAGTCTTTTTGCTGCCCGACTACGGCAGTGTGTATTTACGTGTCAACACACCGTAGCGTTTAAGATACTGAACCGATTGTGATGAAGTTTCAATCGTCGAATTTAAACTTTCCTGAGCCATGTTGAAATAATGCTAATCCTGACGAAGAACTCCAAAAGAGTTCGAAACATGTCGCCCGCAGTGACATTTAGTAAGTACGTGAGTTGAACCGTGTAATTATTTGCATTAATAATCGATTCGAAATTATGCTCCGGATAACATTGGCTACCTTTTGTGTGAAAAAAAATAGTTTTTTTTTTTATAAATTATTGAACTTTTGACAGACAATACGGAATTATGAAATTCGGAAACAATATACTTTCGGAAAACTTTTAATTTCTTCCGAATTATGTAGTTTACCCCTTATCATAATCATTCCCGGTAAGGGCAAATATTTGTGTGATGAGCATTAATATTTGTTTCTGAGTCATGGATGTTTTCTATGTATTTAAGTATTTCTATCTATTAAATATATCGTCGTCTAGTACCCATAACACAAGCCTTATTGAGCTTACTATGGGACTAGGTCGATTTGTGTAAGATTGTCCCCTAATATTTATTTATTATTTATTCATTTGCGTAAAAAGGGTTTAGTTGTAGCTGTAAAATATACATGTTTTTTGTTCCACCTTTCTTAACTGTCCGTGCAGCATGCAAATTTTTATAACATAACTAACCTAACCTGCATACATTTAATTTTGCTCAGTGTGAGCGGTGGATACAACGAGCTTGTAGTTGGCTTGATTAAGGCGGCAATAAAACGGTGATTTTCCAGTACAATGCAAATTGTATGTGAAAGAGATAAACCGAACGGAGGCCCTGATTTATTGTTCTATTATTAGACCGTTTTTCACTCACAATCCGTAGGCGGCGTGACGCCATCAATCGATCGTCGAAAAACTTCTGTTCGTTATTTACAAGCGGTGCAGATGGATTTGTATGATTTATCGTGATGTACGACGCAAGTTTTGACATTGGCGCTGGAGTCGGGAATATAATTTTGTATAGCTGGGTTAGGCTACTTCCGCATTTCGAGGAATCTGTGTGCGGTTGTGGTTGTTTCGTACGTTAGGCCACTGGTAGATAGATCGATCATTTATTGATAAAAATATGAAAAAAATTACATGTCAGTTTTGCTTATTTCTATTCTATACTATACATTATTATTAGGTATTAGGTAATATTATACAAAATTAGATTACATCATAAATTCAACAGTTTTGTAGATTTGTAGAGTGGTTGCGTTGCGAAGGCGGTACGGTATGTATAAGTCAGTACAGATTATTTACACTCCGCTCCTACATACAGGCCTTTAAAACGTTATAAAATGAACCGGAATTATAACGGTATATTCCGTTAGTGTTCGAAAATTACGTTATAACAAAACCAATATTCTCCATAACGATATAAATACCGTAACAGAATGAATAACAGAACGATATATAATAACGTTATAATATCGTTTTAAAATGCGAGCCGCGCGCTACGGCTGCGCCGTTGCCGCTCTGTGCCAATGCCAACATGCCACCACGTGGGCCGTAGCGCGACGTGCGACGTTGCCGTTACGTTGTTCTAGCTTCTAAATCTTATTAATGCTTGTTTACCTCGATCATTTGCAAATTGGTTGTGAATTGTGAATATTTGGTTGGTTGCGACGATAAATGGCGGAATAAAAATGGGACGCAGGAAACGCAACGCTGTCCACAGATTCGTGGAGTTGCTCATAAATAAAAAGAAAGAGTGCCAATCTTAATAGCCCCTAGGTATACACTATTACAATATATAAGAGGGTCAATATTTTTCTATGTTAATTGTTTGTCTCGGCACTAAATCGCAGACTCCCAGTATTAGGACCTATTCCAAACAAGCCCTACGACCGACGGTGTTGCCGTGAGCAAAAAATTATGCATAGGTATGTTGGTATGTGCTTTTGTTCATTAATCGTAATAAAATTAAAATATACTTTTAGTTTCCGACATTTCATTTTATTTTTGATTTAGAGCCATTCCGAAAACGACAAGTTAAATAAAATCTGATAATGAAACCAAAGAATGTGTGAATTTTCGATTTCGGTTCTTCGCCATAGTCTGTCTAGATAGGCTCGCGATAGATAGGGGAGACCAAGGACGGTTGGTACACATAAATATATATCGATCCTCCTTTTCTTACGATTCATCCTCCTTTTCTAATTAATCCTTAGTCACTAAATATTTATGTAAATAACTAGCTGTTGCCAGCGACTTCGTTCGCGTAGAACTTGTTATGGTCTTAGAAAAAATATTGCTATAAAATTATGTTCGGTGCAAGCTATTTATCGCTGTCCCAAACACACTTCTACCATCTTAAAGATATACAAAAACTATCCTATATCCTTCCAAGGGTCTCAAATTATCTGTACGAGAAATTTCATCTAAATCCGTTCAGAGATTAGACCTACGTAAAAGGTAACAGTGCGATGAGTTCGTTAGTTTAAATTGATAAATCTAAATTGAAACCTTCGTTTTTACAAACATAAATATCTTACGAATCATCAACAGACGTTTTCATACAGTATTAAAGAAAAATATATTTTTATATGTCTACTAAGCTACATTACTGTTATAATAATAAGTACCCAATGTTGATTAAATCTATTCGATTCTGGGAGCATCGCAGTTCTAACCTAACCTATCCTACATTTCTGGTAACTGTTCAAATCTGTAAGTCTTACTTTAAAAAAGGTCTTGCTCTCTATACAACCTTCAAACCTTTTAACTCTCTTAGGAGATGAATAAAAAAACGCTGAAATCGTTTTCTAATCATTAAACAAACGGTCCATAACCTAAGTAATAAATCTATTATTTTAAAAATATCTTGCTCTTCGTATAAACTTTGAACCCCCTAGAAACCCTCTTAAGGGATGAATTTCAAAAACATTGAAATGTATTTTTTAGTTTTAAACAAACCGTCTAAAATCGTAGTTACACTAATGTTTTACTTTAAAATTGTCTTGACCCTATGCGGCCTTCGAATCCCCTTTAAATTAAACACTCTTAGGTGATGAATAAAAAAATCTACTAATCTGCTCTCTCTATTTTAAGGCCAAAATTAAAAAATCTTACTTAAAAATGACTTTTCCCTCCATATAAACTTTGAAGCCCCATTAACGCCTATAGGGGATGAATTAAAAAAAAACTCTGAAATCAGTTTTGTTGTCTTTTAACATACAGACTAAGACTGACATTAGAAATATCTTACTATATTTTCTTGCTCTCCATATAAACCTTGAATACCGTTTTAACACTTTTAACCCCCTTAGGGGTGGTATTTTTCCAAGACGATGAAATGATTTTTTTTTTCTAATAAGTAATCGTACCACAAAGTTGCCCATCTCTAGCTCAAAAAAAGTGTTTCTCATCCTAATCTCGCATAAGTACCTTTTTAACCCCCTTAGGGATGGAATTTTCTAACACGTTAAAAGTACTGTTTTTCTATTCTAATAAGTAATCTTTCTACGACGTTTCAAATCTCAAGCTCAAAAAAAGTGTTTCTCATACAAACCTTTCATCCCTATTTAACCCCCTTAGGGGTGGAATTTTCTAAAACGCTGACAGTCCTTTTTTGTATTGTATTTAGTAATCTTTCTACAAAGTTTGAAGTTTCTAGCTCAAAAAATAAAGTTCCCTCCATACAAACTTTGCACCTCTATTTAACCGCCTTAGGGATGAAATTTTCTAAAACACAGAAAGTACTTTTTTCTATTCTAATAAGTAATCTTTCTACAAAGTTTCAAGTCTCTAGTTCAAAAAATAATGTTTCCCCCATACAAACATTGCACCCCTGTCCCCTACTTAACCCCCTTAGGAGTGGAATTTTCTAAAAAGCTGCAAGAACTTTTTATGCATCTTAATAAGTAATCTTCCTACAAAGTTTCAAGTCAATAGTAAAAAAAAAAAGTTTCCCTCATACAAACTTTGCACCCCTATTTAACCCCCTTAGGGATGGGATTTCCAAAAATTCCATCTTGTCCCTTCTTTTTAGTCCCAGTAGTTTCGGCTGTGCGTTGACGAATTAGTGAGAAACATTTGATGCAGGCATTTAAATTATAAATAATTTACCATGTTATAACAATGCCATTAATATCTGGGGGCACGGTAGTGCCCCCGCTTATTCGACCGCGAAGCAAACACTGCCGTACCATCCTTTACTGGAACCATTTCGCCACATTTTCAGGCCTCTATTTGAGAACCTCTGGACCAGAATGCAGAAATTTTCGTCATCCAGTAAGCTATAATCACATACTTAAAATCCAAAATTTCAAGTCTGTAGGTCATTTAGTTCCGAAGTTAAGCGAAAGCAAAGTTTCGCATTTATGACACTCACTCACTCATGATCATCAAAATAGAACTAGTACTTCCCATAAACTCAGAAAGCTGAAATTTGGTACAGTTAGGGTTTAATGGCCACATAAAGGGAAAATTATAAAAAATTGCTATTTCAACCCAGTTTTCTAGATACACCAACTGTATACATTACTTTGTAATCCTATACAAATATATAGGATTACAAAGTTACATTTGCAGTGAATGGGAAAATTCAAAAGCAAGAATGGGCCTGCATTCATAGTTTGTATGTATGGATAACACATTACCCTAGAAAAAGAAGTGAGATTCCATAAAAAACACTCCATGTAAAAAAGAGGCCAAGTCTCGAAACTCTTCCACCGTAAAAAGTTGTGAGATATTTCGTAGAGCCAAGTTTTAGGCATTCTTATTCATCTTTATTTGCTTGCTAAATAAAATTTTGTGACTTGGCAATCACACAATACTACATAATTTTAGGTAAGTATGCAGATTGCCACGTTGCAGAATTTTATTTAGCAAGCAAAAACATTCCATGTAAAAAAGAGGCCAAGTCTCGAAACTCTTCCACCGTAAAAAGTTGTGAGATATTTCGTAGAGCCAAGTCTTAGGCATTCTTTAATCTTTATTTGCTTGCTAAATAAAATTCTGTAACTTGGCAATCACACCACTTTCCTGCATTAATGGATTTCTGCATACCTAAAGCTATGTAGTATTGTGTGATTGCCAAGTCACAAAATTTTATTTAGCAAGCAAATAAAGATAAAAGAATGCCTGAGACTTGGCTCTACGAAATATCTCACAACTTTTTACGGTGGAAGAGTTTCGAGACTTGACCTCTTTTTTACATGGCATGTTTTTTATGGGATGATGCATTTCCGATTAATGAGGCACAGAGTAGCTAAAGACAATCTGATTTGAAAATTATTAGTCAGGATATTCGTATCAGGCTACAACCTGCGCCGACAAGCCGAGCAAATCGAAAAATTCTCTATTTTACTATGACGTCGTGCACTCTAACAAACAACCTACGTTACGTAATCACATCGCTTACATTGCACGAGTAGGCTATACTGAATGCGAGAAAGGGGTAGCCTATAACGTTATTACATTATTATATCGGTTAAAAAAGTATCGGTTTTATATTAATGGTTTAGATTTATAACGTTATAATGGATATCGCTATACAGCGCGTCAAATATCGTTTTCGAGTATAGCGGTTTTAGGAATAATAACGTTATAAATGATAGCGCTATACGAAAATAGCGCTATTTAAAGGCCTGCCTACATACCGTATGTGCCATGTAGTCATGACGTACCTTCTCGCTTCCGTGCAATATACCCAATACTACTGCACAATTTAATGCTAGGTACTGCACTAATATAATGCTGACAGTATACAGACATGTAAAGAAATATGGGTGGCATCATTAAGTTCTCCGCAAATAAATAATAAGTACCGCATAAGTACAGATTTCCCCCATTAAGAGGCTCCCATACGCCAATGACCTTCGATCTGAATCCCTTAGTTTTCTAATGTTTTTTGTAGCTTATTATATTAACAACAACGGCTTTAAGCAATATAGTATCCCATATTTACTTCAAACTTCATTGTTTTCGAGATATTTGGCATCAAAGTTGAACAATTTTAGGCCAAAAAACTGGTTTTCTGGCCATAACTTTTGTGTTAATTGGTTTAAAATTAAAACCCTCTGCCAGTTTTTAGAGACGTCATAGACGAACCCAAATTTGTAGATTTCGTATATGTTAGATCTTTCACGTCAATAGAGATGCGAAATAAGTGTTTTTTTAGACAATGTTTAAAAAAATCATACAAAATTAAGTATTAATTTGTTTCAAAATCCGGTCTGTCAAAATGGAGATAAAAGATTGAAGAACCGATAGCCGTTTGATTTATGATTCTATCTGTAGTGCAAAAGTAGTAGATACGATTCAAAACTTGTCAAAAATCGATGAAAACCTCGGGTAGCCCCTTAAATGCGCTTACTACTGATGTGACTCCGACTTCTTTGCTTGTTGGATCACTGCACACCATGCTAACTAACATAACTATAATTTTTCACTAATTTATTTTTTATAGGATATCTGAGGAATCGCAAAATTTACAAATAAACGCAACGTTCATCATTTAAGAAAGAAATACGAAGTCAAAAAAGAATAGACAACAATACTTAAATTATTCCGAAATTGTGTTCTATTCGAAACACATATCTTCCGGTATAGTACAATCTAGCGTTAGAATAGAAGTTTTCAAATGTTTTCCCAAGATTAACGCCTTCGCTACAGTACGATAGGGCTAAAACTGTGACATTGGCGCAACATTATCTAGGAAATTTATAGGTTTAAGCTCGCAGACTAAAATTTAGTCAACAAACAACTAGAGTAATGAATTTGTTCAAGGACGCTTACTGAAAATGAGTTGAATACCTAAGTAAACAATCGAATGGATCATTATGAACATACCTATTGAGTTGTAGGATTATGAACCCAAACGGTGTATTTGGAACCCTATTACGTATAAGACTCCGAGACTACTGACGACTGCCATCAGTCAAGTCGTAGGTTTGTTTGCCACCATAGTATAATAAATAATATAAAAGTATAATTAATAGTATTTTTAGTGAAAGTAACATAAGAGCAATTTGTGAAGGCAAAACTAACCAAGGTCACGGAGCCGACACACGTCATTTAAATTCATTTTGAAAATTGGTTATTCAGTCTCAGCCTTCTATCGTAACGCATCGTTTACAATACACTATTTATGATGACACTCCTCTTTGAATATCATGGCTTAACAAATATAACAATTCTGGAACATAATGGGAGTAAAACTAGGTCGCGGCTCACTCAGCCAGCCGTCAGCTGTCACAAGGCTGTCAGACGGCTGTCAGATCTGTGATGACGTGATCACATTGTGATTGGGTGGAAAATAACCCGCTCACGAGGTTTACAGGATTCAGAGTTGATGTTGAAATTGGTTTAGCGTAATCTCAAAATCACATATGTATTTAACCTTTATTTTACACTATTAGCGGTTCGAGCAGATGTATAAAGGTTGCCATGGCCTACACCATCGAACTAGAGCCATAGAAAGGTTAATAATAATGGTTTCCTAAGCTGTAGACGATCAATTTGATAGAACAACCAATACTCAAATACATCGAGAACATTCAAGACACGGAATCAAATATTCATGGTCATCACAAAGGGTACCTAGGACTGTTTGCTTTGCATGCTCACTATTAAGCTAAACCGGTTGTCAAAAGTAGGGTAGGCAGGCTTCATACCAACAACGATCTAGTGGAAGTAGCGAGAGGAATTATTGAAGACATCAGTAATAATAACGACACTATAATGTTGAAATTTTCTTATACATTTTCTAAATTGATTTGAATATAGATATACACATTCTTATATGTGCGTAAATCCCAAAAACAACAACGTTTTTTTACAACCTTTTGATCCGCATATTTTTCCGCCACTGTTCATTATTCTAATGCCAGTCATAACCTCACAGTAAAAACAAAATAAATCTTATTGTTTGCAATTTTTTACGACAAAACGTTCTGTCGTCGAGTTAATTTTGCCAAATGTTCGCCATAAACTGTTTACTAGGCCTCAGTAATGACGGGTCACTATGGCTGTTCACAAAATAAATGAGAACAGAAGAGAAGAGCTTCAAAAACTATTTCAAGTTCATTACGAACTTTTTGACATAAAATTTACCTACATACAATAATTTCATAATAATTTAATTACATTCGGTAGTCTGTGACATAATCCCATCCCTGATATTGGACGGAACGTGATATCCCTAGGATATCGCGTTGGTTTCGTGTCTCTCTCATTCTCATAATGTCTCTTTTACATGACAAAGACGTGTCATTTTAATTTTCTGATTATGTCTCAGTGCATCACACTCCTATTCGAGTTACGACACTTATTACCTACATAATTTTATATAATTATCATGTGACTGTCTTTCAAAATCAGAATGACAGAGACATGAAAGCGATATCCTATTCTGACATTTAACGAAAATGGATCTTCAGGCCATGCAAAGGCGCATGAAGCAAGATGGCATAAATCACGAGGTGAGAGTAGTTGCATAATTTGCAGTAAATATCCAACTGTTATTTTCGGGATCCCCTTCATTGGCATAATTTTTTTTAGACTAATATAGTTTCGCATAATTGATTTGGCATAATTTCTATTGGCATAATAATACTGTCGCATAATAATACTTTGGCCTACTACTTTGTTTGGCATACTATGGTTTTAGAATAATTTTACTTGGACTAATTTGTATTCGACTAATACTCATTATGCATACTATTGTATGGGCTAATAATTATTTATCATATCTGTCTTGAAGCATAATTTCTGTTTTCTAAATAAATAAAACACAGTTTCGTTGTTAGCATGCATTTACACTTTTCGTGGACGCGGATTATTGGGTCGTGCATTATCAGGGCGGATAAAAATGGCTTGTCATAAGCGAACTCTGTCTTAGCTCGGTTAGGTTAGGGTTCACTTGTGTTCCTCAGACCAGAAATAGACACCCCGCGCAGCGGGGTGGCGTCGACTCGCTGGAGATTATTAGTCCGCACAGATGACCGTCCCAATGTACATGGATTATCAGGCTGTACATTATTGGGCCGTGCATTATGCTTTCATTGCTTTGTGTAATGCATGATTTTATTTTTTAGGACAATTTTTATGCGTTTTGTAATGATGCCAAGTAATTATTATGTCTTTTTGTATTTATGCTATCTGATGTTAGTCTTTGTGATGATTATGCTATTTTCGTTTATTCTTTTTAATTTTATGCCTAAAAATTTATGCCATAACATGATTAGGCTTAACGCTAATTCGGCTATAAAAAATTATGCGTTATTATATTATTCCAAATGATTTTATGCGATCCAATAGAGAACCGTTATTTTCACATGCAAAAAAAAATCTACGTACGTATGAAACATTACACAATCGACCAGTCTCGACTTCTCTTCTGTAGTCAGTTGTTTTGTGACGTCATGTTTCATTGTCGTGTCAATTGCTGGTGTCAGAGCGATGGAAATAAATGAAGGCGTGTACTCCATTGACGTTTAATCCTGAAGGAAGCTATATCATCTTTCTGCGTACTAGTTCCTGTTTTGTCTATAGTGCATATCTCTTTCTATTAATGCAAGGTTGTAACTTACTAAGCTAAGAATATGTTGACACTACTCATGAACTTATTTCCTAACAAGCTCTCACTAAGACACTCTTTGACGGTATGCTAACAATAATAATTTCCTCGCTGTGGCTGCACTGGACCTGTGAATTAAATGTGACATACGACAACTATAAAAAGACAACGTTACTACAATGTTGAATATCTGAGAGTATCTCAGACCCAACATTTTTGACCAAAGTTTGTATAGGTAATTTTTTCTTCTTATGCGTGTTATCAATCGTTATTTAACTTTGAGCCAAACACAAGCATTTCGCAACAACAGTCTGATCAGTAACATATTTCTGTTCATACGAACAAAGGAAAAGATGGAGGATATACATTATGAACTGACAGGACATTGCAAATTGAACAAATATCTGTTCCAAATGGGTATGAAACAGGACTCAATATGCCAGGAGACAGAGAAAAACAGCAATGCACATTCTCTGCTCTTGCGAACCGCTCATGCACAAGAGAAGTAAACTACCTAAGGCTGCACATCGTGCACCAAGAAGAGGTACAACATATCATCGCTCAAAGAATCTGGAATTTCCTAGAGGCAACGGGCCTTAACGGTGAACTCAAAAAAAGCGCTGCCACAATTAGATCACTTGCTGGTCGAAGTGACATACACAATCAACAATAACAATAATATACATAATGTATAATAATATTAGCTATGTTTTCCTTAGTTTTAAGCAAATATTGTACATACGAAATGGGTAACCGTTGGGGCCTAACACTTGTAATTTTTAATACCATCTATGTAACACGGTTAAACAAAATTTTTTTTCGATTCTATTCTATTCTATTCATTATGTTATACACCCGATAGTAATGCGTAGGTATTCCCAAAACCTTACACCCTATAATTGCGTAAACTTTTAGCAAAGCTTGTACTATGCGACGATAAACATACGATAAATAAATACTTAAATACATAGAAAACATCCATGACTCAGGAACAAATATTCGTGCTCATCACACAAATAAATGCCCTTACCGGGATTCGAACCCAGGGCCTCTTGCTTCGTAGGCAGGGTCACTACCAACTAGGCTAAAGCGGTCGTCAAAAATAATAGGTACTGTAACGTTTACATAAATAACTAGAACTAAACTACCTTGACTAAAACACTTTATCACCGTACGTATTCGTACGGTGATAAAGTGTTCCAAGTATTTAGTACACACAATACGTATTCAACTCACTACCTTCCCGCTAAACTTCGTAATAGATTTTGCAACGATTGATTGCTTTCTAAAGTAGACGAAGGCTTACAGCGAGATATCCGAACAAGCAACAATTCATTAAAGGTGTTCTTGGTAATGAAGCCCGTTCGTTAGAGACGGGACAGAGTAGGTACTGCTTAGTTAAGCCAAAGGTTCATGAATCTAATTACAAACAAGTTGTTTTGAAACAACAAAGAAAATGGTCATTTATGTAAATATTCGTTTGAAACCAAAACGTACGTTGTCTACTTACGTCTACCTACCCTACATTTTATTGTTTTGTTTCTTTTGCAGCTGTTTTGTTTGTGTGAGGTGTGCAATATTAGTAGATTGTATCTTAGAGGAGCAAAGTTATATCTATATTTACAGTGAGGGCGGTATAAGCAAACTATTGAGCGTAATGAGGGATTCAAGTGTTAACGCCCAAGATGGAAATAATTTTGCTACCATGTGACACATACTGTTCTTTACACCTTCAATGAGGAAAATAGAAATCCCTCATTTAAATTCCCTTATTACATTGTATTGTTCATTACTCCATATATCATTCTAAAATCTTATGCTGTGTTTTCCGCTCTAATCGTACACGCCAAAGCCATTTCCCCATTTCCCCATTTCATTTTGCTGATACGACGCGTTGTTAGTAAGCTAACTGAACCGTCCGAACCAGAACAGATTCTTTACTACGCGTCTACATTTCATGGGATTTTTTCGCCTGAAAATGAATAGCAACCAAGATTAACAATACAGTTTAAATTATTGCAATAAAGGTGACTAAACTGTAAAGGTAAGCTGAAAAACACTAGCAAGCTTACTTTATCTTTCATTTTTAGGGTTCCGTAGTCGACTAGGAACCCTTATAGTTTCGCTTTGTCTGTCCGTCCGTCCGCGAATAATCTCAGTAACCGTTGGCACTAGAAAGCTGAAATTTGGTACTAATATGTATATCAATCACGCCGACAAAGTGGTAAAATAAAAAGTGATTTGTTTTATTTTATTAGGGTATCTCCCCTATACGTAACGTGGGGTGTTTTTTTTTCATTGCAACCCTAACATATGATATATTGTTGGATAGGTATTTAAAAATCAATAGGGGTTTGCTAAAATCATTTTTTGATAATGTTAATATTTTCGGAGATAATCGCTCCAGAAGTAAAAAAATGTGTCCTCTAACTTTTGAACCATAAGTTTTAAAAATATGAAAAAAATCTCAAAAGTAGAACTTTATAAAAACTTTCTAGGAAAATTATTTTGAACTTGATAGGTTAAGTAGTTTTTGAAAAAAAATACAAAAACTACGGAACCCTACACTGAGCGTGGCCCGACACGCTCTTGGCCGGTTTTGTTTGTAGTGATACAAAGGCAGTTTATCAGAGTTCAACGTGGTATTGCGGTGAGCGTGTTGGGTACCCTTGCGTAAAGACTCAGGGTGGGCTATTTGACTACCGCTACAGGGCGTTATTGTTTTCTTTCGTTTTTTTTTTTCATTACATATGTACTTGTTCTTTATATTTGCCCGACTACGGTAGAGCCCTAAAGGAAGGGATATGAGTTCAGCAATCTATGTTTGTATTTACGTGTGTTCCACCGTAGCGTTTAAGATACTGAACCGATTTTGATGAATGAGGTTTCACTCTATTCGAAATTATGCTCCAGTGACATAGGCTATCTTTTGTATCATGAATTTTTCTTCAGTTAGTTTTCCGTGGTCGGGATACAATTTTGTGAACTTTTTACGCTTTTTTTTGTGTTTATTTTTTTCGTATGGCATACCTACATTATTTTGGCCTTTAAAGTTTGTCACTCTTTAGTACCACCCAGGGGACACGTGCAGGCTTGTGGTTAGTAGCTCCTGCGGACGCGAGTAAGAGTTCATATAACACGATGACGCTTGTAGATTGTGACGTCACTAATAGACGGCAACGTGCCGCGCCCAGTCGTGTTCAGCGCCGCCGTCGACGCGGCCCGCCGCGCGCGCGATTCGCGACGCGGCAGCTTCGCATATTGTAACGTCACACACTGTTTGCGTTTGCTCTCTCTAACAAGCAATATTAAAACGGTTGTAGCTTCGTCATTCTTTGAGATATCTGAATGGGATTTTCGTCACTAGGCATAGTTTTTTGCCTTCTTTCTCTTGGAGTAATAATAATTTTCGAGTCTACACCCCTATTGCGTACAAAAACACATCCCCCTAAGGCACCTTTCTAACAAGGATATAATCCGCAACAGGCTTTGCGGCTTTTTGATATTTCAAACTTATTTTTTAACAGAACCTTGTATTGTCCACGACAAAGTTGTTTTCAAAACTCTATGATGGGTTATTTAAGAAAGGGTTAAGGGCCAGGGCACCAATGAATAAACAGTCGTTCGTCAATATCAGGCCCTTAACAGTTTTACCTAACCACTTTACGGTTTCATGGAGTTATGCATGAAAGAGGGGATTTTGTTTATACCTTGACTTTTTTTCTAATCATGTATAAACATTGAGTACAATAAAGTATTACCGTACATAAGGCAAAAGTACCAATACTCGACACTCTAATGCCTAATTAAGTAATTGTTGACCCCTATATATTTTTTTTTTATTATTTAATCAGGCAACAAGGCGTATATTACACCTTCACCTTCCTTCTATTATTGTTCACCTCTAGGTAATGTTTAGAGTGTCAACACTGGGCCGTTTACCTTAATACATACTTAGAAACACTTGAAAGAGTATCTACCGCTCTTGTTTGGATGTTTCAAAGCGTTAAGCTGATTTTCCACCGGAGGGGCGAGACGGGAATTGTAATTTGTATGGCACTTACTATTTCCACCGAAGATGCGCGAGGAGAGAATTGAAAATTTGCCATAAGAATTTCCATCCTCGCCTCGTCTCGTCTCGTCTCGCCCCTCCGGTGGAAAATCAGCTTTACACAAAAACCTTTGTCCCTGTCCGCAATTCTGCAAAATCGTAATGTTTACAATTCAATTCACTACATTCGTTTTTCTTCACAGGACCAAAATGCGTTTGTGACAAATTTTGAATAGAAAGAAGCGCGTTTATGTATTGCCTATATACCTCATTCCAGAGGGGTAATCAGTGTAATCACCTAACGTTTCGAACGCGCGTTATAATAGTCCAATTGTCATTTTTCCATATAAAAATTTACATTTAGATCTACCTACAATGCGTTCGTACAATGCGTTACGTGATCGACCTGTATATATAATATATATAACATAATAGAATTTTAACGGATACATTTGTTTCTTCGTTTATCTAGGATGTTGAAGGGAAATATTGCACTAGTGTACTTATTTCGATCATTAAGTGCTTTTCAAACATAGCCATACTAATGATTTTCCTAATATTATATGGAACAGGCTATAGTATAATCTTGTTTTTGGACTGCTATTAAACGTTGAACGAGTGGAATATTTGGCTATTCGAAGTTTATCGTAGCTCGTGAAGTCTAAAATCCTTTTAATCTTCACGAGATAATGCCGATAAGGGTAACACTAAAGCGGAGTTTAATGAAAAACGCGGTGAAATGTTGATAACGGCCCCCAAAAACATGACCATGCATTAATGCACACTGGCAATTATTGCTCACTAGCTTCCGCCCGCGACTTCGTCTGCGTGGACCCGGGATAAAAAATATCTTTTATTTTTAGTCAGGCTATATAAACTCCCCCATGCAGGGGGAGGCCTGCGCCACGCAGGCGACTACTATTACCTAAAGTAAAATTTTATGAAAAAAAAAACAAAAATTAGTATCATGTAAGCAAATGTAATAGTAGAAATAAAGGCTATTTTTATTTATTTTATTTTATTTATATAAAATACTTTCGTGCAAAATTTTATACACATCGGTTTAGCCGGCGTGATTGAGTAACAAACATCTAAACATCCAATTTTTCGAATTTATGATATCACTAGCTACCGCCCGCGACTTCGTCTGCGTGTTGTACCACAGATAAAAACTATCCTATATTTTAATCCAGGCTATTTACTATCTTCGTGCAAAATTTCATTCAAATCGGTTGAGCTATTTAGCGAGATTAAGTAACAAACATCCAAACTTTCGCATTTATAATACGAGTATTAGTAGGATTTATTATTTTTCACACTTGCTATTCAGAAAAAGAGTCATTAATGTCCTCAAATGAGTGATCAAAATTGTACTTTACTTTAGTAACTTACTTCTTAAAAGTATGTGCCAGTCGGTAGCAAAATTATTTCCGTCTTGGGCGTAGACACTTGAATCACTCGTTACGCTCAAGATTCTACTTTAGAATCCCTCGCTTCATTCAAGTTTCAATATGCCACTCACGCCGTAAACATTATAATTTTGCTCCCTTGAAACACAATCTACCATGCAAGGTATAGAAAAAAGACAGTATTTACCCTGCAGAACGAATACACTTTAGCGCTGACTTTTATTTAAATTTACTCGGTTCGATCGCTATTGCCGATGAATTGGTAACTATAAGTAATCCAATCATGACATTGCCTCAGCACGGTTCAATGAGAGTTCAAGGATTGTTTGAATCTTAAAGTTTAAAAAACAATCACTATAATTGACTGAACATTAAGTTCGCCTTTTACTGTGCAATAAAGCCTTTAAACCTTTTAATTTTTTTACACAGTTGATTTCACTTAGGTACTTATTCAGTTGATAGCGGTTTAATCGGATAGCTTCAGGACCATTTCAGAATAGTAGGTGATATGAATAGAACCTGTTTAACGGATGAAAAGCATTATTTTATATCGAATTTCCACATTAAAAAACATTTTGCCAATGGGTTTGCTAAAAAGTTCTTGGCTAGCAAAAAAACAAAACTTTAGTGCATTTTTTTTACATTGCACTCACTAGGTAGTTTATAACGAACACATTTAATACTAAAATATTTAATACTATAATACTATTCGAAAGTAAGCCTATAGATTATTTATTGAACAGTTGAGTGTAAATTACCAGTTTCGATTTATACCTGCCAGCTGCCAACCCAAAAGTTAGGCCAAAATAGACAACCTAGCCTTGGTTTATTCTGTAGGCTTTAATACTTTAAACAAGAGAGTTTGAGGAAAATACGTTTTTTTAAAGTGAAAACTTCTTTAGCGGCGCTGTGCTCTTTTTGTGATGGGGAAATTTTTTTAAACCCGCCACAGCTCACGTGACCGTAAGATGTCACGTGACCGTAAGATGTCACGTGGCCGTGAGATTCGAGAGACACTCGCAACAGGTCATGTGACCGTAAAATTCGACAGATTGAAAATTCGTAAGACGGACACGTGACCAGACCCCGTATCATGGTCGGCCTTATCACGCGATAAGTGACAAGATAGGAGCGTCGTGTCGTTCTATCGAACGGTGTCAGCCAGTGAGGGACGCTCTATCTTGTCACTTATCGTGTGATAAGGCTGACCATGATACGGGGTCTGATCGAAAAACTGTTACAATGTCATTGAGTTTTCACTTCTGCCGGCACTCCCGGAGTGCAACCCGGTAGTTTTTTTAATATTCATAGTCTAGTCAGGATTTTTTAGCCAACCCATAAAATATAATACTTTCTGTTGGGATATTGAGGCTAAAGGTGCTTAATGTTAAGTATTTTCAAGGAAATAGTAAAAGAGATGTTACTGTCACGAGTGTTTATAATGAAGTAACTAGGTAAACAAGAATCATAAAAATATTGAATAAAAGAATAAGTCAAATAGAATACGCCTAATACAAAAGAAATATAACTTATAAAGAGTCTGCACAACAAGAGATTAGACTATCTACAACACTTTCCATCCATTAAACAAACGGGGGCGAGAGCGGTACCTCTCTATTCGTATCTTAGGCTAGAATACGATGATCTTTGACACAAAATGTCGGGTTACAAAGTTATCGCCACCGTGGCACGAGTTTTTATCGGTCGTTAGTCTCAAATTAATCCTGTTTATAATATAATAAAATTGGATTAGATAACTTTGAGAGCATTAATCCTTGTCGTGATAGTGTTCTGTTATGGTTCTCTCGTAATACTTATTTTATTAATTTGTGTCTTATTCTTCATCGTAATACGGCATGTTCGCTGATAATCAAACACTGGTTTTAATCGGTCTGTATGAAGTTTGCAGGAAATTACCTACTTGTGACGTCACTATTTCTAAAGTAAAAGAGCGTCCGCTTTGTCAGGCTTCATATGAATAAAAAAATAGTTCAAGTTTCAAATATAAGTTGAAACATAATATTTTCCGAGTATTTTCGTCGCGCGGTAAGGCGATACATTCAATTTGGAGGTCGTGGGTTCGAACACGGGGTCGTACAGGCATCATCAAAAGTAACTACGCAATTGAGGACGTCAAAAGTTCTTATTCCCTTTTAATAAAGACTTTTGACGTCTTCGTTTGCGTAGCTACTTTTGATGCTGACTGTACGCCATGGGTTTTTTCAATAAAACTTATATACGAAATATCATTTGATATTTAATAGTGACTTTTCGGTGAAGGTAAACGTCTTGAGGAAACCAATCTAATCCCAATAAGGTCTAGTTTTCCCTCTGGGTTTCAAGGTCAGATCGCAGTCGCTTCCGTAAAACTAGTCATGCCAAATATTGGGTTTAGGTGCTAAAGCGGACCCCGGGCTCCATTACTTGCATTACATTACCAGTTACTTATTCTTGTCTCAGATATGAATTGTATGAAACTTACAGAGTCGTGTAACATCCTGAACGACTTGAGTAAGTGTAAGAAGTTTGACAGTACCTACTCAATCAGATATCAATAGATATTATAATAATGAATGTCAAATTTCGTAATTATGTCTCACAAATAACCGTAAATAATCATCCATAAATCATAATGTGTTTCATAACGCCGACTTTGTGCATACAAATATGAACCAGTATCCGACTTCGTTACAAACAAAGTTCACAAACCATTTGATACAATCCGCAAAAGGCTTCGTCGGCATGAAATCTTAATTAAAACTAGCTGAAAGGACTACCCTGGAACGTAGCTGGCTCAAATGCCCCCGTGATACTGGCTCACTAATTTAAAGGTCGTTAAACGTGGGTAGTTTGTTTGAACTAATGTTTGATGGTAAAATGGTTGTTTTTGTTAACTAACAAATGAAACAGACCTGATCTCGAACCCACTCATCCATCTATCACCTACTTTCTGGCCTCTACAACAATGTACTATTAATGATATGGCGACCATAAAGGCTAATCCAATTAAAAGTCAAATGTCAAAGGCGATTAGTAAATTGTTTTCGGTTCGAATTACATCACGTTATCGGAAGATGGGGTCAGTAGTGAGTTAATGGGGTTTTCAGATCAGAGCTCTGAAAACTGCCCATTAACACTTATAATATTCAAGTGATATTTGAAAACCGCTGTCGGGTATTTGCTTCGTTCGAAAACCTTATAACTTCTATTTATACAAACGGTTTCAAAAACTTTAATAGCGCGATGCAGACCAGATTTTCTGATTGGTCGATTCATCCGGCGTGCAAATGACGTACAGAGGATTTTATAATGCAGAATATTACTCAAGTATTTAAAGATCACTCATGAAAGTAGTTCGATAACTTGAATCATAATCATATCATATTAAAATCTAAATTAAAAGTTATGCACAATGCACTTGTGACTGAGTAGAAATATGAACCCTTCAAGTCGTCACTTATTCATATTGCAATGCACGCTTACTACTTAGGGATCCGTATGTAAAATATCAATGAAACGAATGCATAATCATTTTTATATTTAACATTCAATAAAATCAGCCATCTGAAATCTACCCATTAATACTTACTTACTAATTATTCAAGTGATATTTCAAAGTCCCAATCGGGTATTGTTTTGAAGTCGTAAAATAATGGACATTATTTCAAATAGCAAAAGCTTAACACAACATGCAGTCTAAGGAGGCCAACCCTCAGTTGCATGCAAGGGTCCCAGGAAGCCGGTCCCTGGCATAAACCCTCATAGCGCAGAACGGCTATGGCGTTTGCACATAACACATCTAACAAGTTGATCAGGCTCGTCAGACATGGTCGCAACCCCCAGGAAGCAGGTCCCTGGCATAAGGCTACGGTTTTACATGTGTTGAGTTTGACCCCCTCCGGGTGTGGGTATCCATACCTATCGACCGCCTAGGTATAGAAAACCCTAGTTTTCAAGGTTCTGTATTCAACACAACAAACACAGAGGGTGGCCAGTCCAATGTATCTGAATTACGTGCTGGGGTCGTCCGGTCGCAACTTCCCGACAGACTTAGGTCTGATTTTTTATTTATATGAACAAATGTTAAAAACTTTAATAGCGCGATGCAGGTCCTGTTTATTCATTGGCTATAGCTCATGACGTGCTCGTGCGTCATGTTTTACAAAGCTGTTAGTAATCTAGACTTTAAAATAAGGCAAATTAAAAATAATATTTCTTTGCTTTCAATTGTAAACCGTTTGATGACCTATATTCTAGACCAATTTATTGCAAAATAGAGGCTATAACAAAGCTATTAGATTCATATTAGAATTGAACAATTGGTTCATATTGCTTTTAATTACATAGCAAAGTTGATCGACGTAACTAACTTGTCATCATGCATTTTGTTGTAACTTGAGTCATTCTACGTGTCCGCTCGTTGTCAAAGGAGCATTAAAACATACTAATCAACAACTTCTCTCCCGCTGACCCATGTATGCGTTAGAATTTAGTATGCATTTGCAAACAAATTATTTACCTCCTGGGAGGGGAGGATGATAACGCTATTTAAAACTTGGTTCGTTTATAACTATCCAATATTTTTAAATAATCTTACAAATAATGAAAGCAAGTATGTAAGCTTAAAATAAAACAAATCTGTAGGTATATTTAATATTCTATTTGTATACTTATGACAATATTTTTTAATAATAAAGAAACTTTCACTTTTTAGTATCATACATCATCTTAAATTATACGAAAATAAATCTAGGTTAAATCTAATAATTTGCATTGCTTAATCTTTTAACAATTTTATCAACTAGTCCTTCTGTGGAATTCAATACGTCATCACATTCACTCTCGACGACATACTGCACGGCGACGTCTTCAGACTCGTTGTCCAGTTCAAGATTGGATATGCTTATTTTAATAAGACGCTGACCTTTTTTACTTTGTTTAATTATATAGGAATTAAATTCACTGCCACAGGCTTTGTTTTTTCCGCTGTTCGCCTTTTTCTTCGAGGATTTCTTCGATATTTTCGAAGGCTTTTTTACCTCTTGAACGTTATTCAGTCTATTCATACAATCCTGTTGGTACTCTAGGTATCCATTTACATCTTGTGAGCATGGTAACACGTCATCGAATGTTGCTTGTGAATAAAAAGTGGAAATATTCGGCTCATAAACACTTTTGGAGATGGGTAATGGCTGCGAACTGGATTTACTCTGAAAATAAGCACAAAACATTTTAAATACTGTAACCGCAATATAAATAAATAAATGTAAATATTAAATTAGAAATTCAATCAACTCACCATTTTCACTGAAGTATGAGGTATACGATTTATCGATCTCGGACGACGTCCGTTTATGACAAGTTTTCCAGTCAGAATGATTTTCTACAATTGCGTTTTTAATTGTTAGGTATGTAAACTGTTTATATCGAGAAACGTGGATGCAATCAGTACAAGATAGAACATGTTAACACATCGATGCTTATCTAAAACAACTCTGTATCTCAAAAACTGTGTTTTTTCAGGGCAGAGGTTTAAAAAAAACACAAAAAAGATATTGTTATATTTTTTCATTAAGATAACCAATTTAAAATCTTCTTTTAGTCACAGTTTCCTCTGTCATCCAGTTATTTAAACCCAAGAAAATAAAAAGAAAGCAACAAAAAACTACACAAAAAAAACTCAAAAATGTACTACAGTTTAGAGTTGTGACACGATATTTATATACTTTGGATAAGTTTTTATGTGTACTAACGTCTCAATAGAAAATAATTCAAAAAAATATTTTTTTCTTTTGAATAATAGTGTATTATTCGTCTTTAAGACAAACGTATATATAAAATATTAAAAGAATACTGACTTATTTTGCTTTGTTTCTCAAATATTATTTTTTAATATGGACAATAATGGCCTTAAACGACATACATCACAATAATACTTAAACTATATAGACAATAACGGTATAGTTTAGTTTACAACACTTGGTATGGATGTAAATTAGTAACTCTTTTTTAAAGATTCAAAGATAATATATTATTATGGACTTTAAGGCTCCATAAAAATGTTTTGCACGCCTGGACGCAGGCTGAATGCACTGGACAATTATGTTGTATTTTTAAGAACTATGTAACTGCATTCCGAGCAAAATAAAAATCTTTGAATCTTTGAAATCATTGAACCTCGTGGGGGGCCTAGCTACGATGCGCCATCCGGTACGTGGTCACATCTCGAGAACCTTTCCACCCCAACGGCCATCGCTTCTACGTGCAATGTGCCTAGCCCATTGCCACTTAAGTTTAGCGATTTGGAGGGCTATATCGGTTACCTTGGTTTTGCTGCGGTAGCCTCATTTCCGATGCGATTGCGCAGAGAAACTCCCAGCATAGCCCTCTCCATTGCTCTTTGGGTGACTTTGAGCCTTCTTATGAGGTAACCGTCTACGTTTCCGTATCATACGTCATCACACAGTGAGGTAGTGGCAACACACACTGGTCAAAGACTCTCGTCTTGAGACATTGCGAAGTATTGGACGACAAGATGTGCCGTAGGTTCCCGAATGCTGCCCAGCCGAGTCGGACTCTATGAGACGGACCTATCTAACTTGAAAGTCTGAAGAAGTCTTGGAAAGTGTCCGTTTGACATGATCTTTGTCTTATCCATGTTCATCCTTAGATCAACTCGCTCGGAGGCTTTACTGAGGTCATCGAGCATAGTACTCAAGTCCTCCATGGTCTCAGCCAAGACTACTATATCATCAGCAAACCAAAGGTGATTGATGTACTCGCCGTTGATGTTGATGCCTATAGCCTTCTCCAGTCTAGAGTCTTGAAAACGCCCTCCATTGCAGCGGTGTACAGTTTTGGGGAAATAACATTCACTTGCCTAACACGCCGCTGTAGCGGAATACGTTTCAAGCTCCGATCCTGGAGTAGGACTGACATAGTGACGTTCTCGTACAAACACTTCAGTACTTCGATATAGCGGCAGTCTACTTTTCACCGATGGAGAGACTGTAGTTCAGCCCAGGTTTCGATCGAATCGAAAGCTTTCTCCACGAACGCTAAGCAGAGAGGCAAGTTTTAATTTCCAGTCTTTTGTATAACCTGGCGGAGCGTATGAATGTGGTCTACGGTACTAAAACCTCTTCGAAAACCGGTTTTTTCGGGAGGCTGGAAGTCACTAAGCCTGCATGCGAGGCGATTCGTAATGACTCTTGAAAACAGCTTGTAAACATGGCTCAGAAGTGAGATGGGTCGGTAATTCTTCAGCAGGGTTTTGTTCCCCTTTTTGACGAACAGCACCCCTTACCTCTGTTCCACGCCTTTGGCGTTCTCCCTTCCAGTAGGACGGTGTCGAACAACTTCTGAAGGGTCGTAAGGATCGGTTTTCTACCAGCCGTCATGAGATTGGCTGTAATTCCGTCTTCACCGGGTGCCTTGCTGTTCTTAAGCTGTTTCAGAGCCATTCTAATCTCGTACAGGCTGATGTCCGGGATGTCGTCTGTAAAGTGTCGGGTTGGTCTAGCTCTAGGGTCTTCCGCCAGACCAACTTCGGGTCTGCGAGTTGACGTGTATACGATATGTATGACGTGTAAAAACGCACTCACTCAAAAGCTCAGGTTTGGAAAAAACGACTCTCCAGTCCTCAGTTTTTTACCCTGCGAGCTGGCTCTGCCCAATAGACTCCATTGAAATCTCGTGTGAACACATTAGAGCCCTTATTTCGCTCGATGGCCTCTTCAATACGGTTCGTAGTGAATTGGCGCAGATCGCGGGTAAGGGACTTGGAGATCTGTTTATTTAGCTGCCGGTATAAAGTCGCATCGTTTGAAGACTGCAGAATCATTTGACTCCTTTCCTTCATGAGCTTCTGAGTGGAGCTAGAGAGCCTTTAAGTTCTGTTGGCCCGCTGGGCCTCGAAGAACATAGACCCAGTGGCACGGAAAGGTTCTACAAAACCTAGGCAATGGAAACGGTTTTGGAGTTCCAGCTGAAAGCTCTCGGGGTCACCCAAAGGGCAATGGAGAGGGCTATGCTGGGAGTTTCTCTGCGCGATCGCATCAGAAATGAGGCTACCCGCAGCAAAACCAAAGCAGATTTCGGATATTTTTACCAGTTCGCGTGTTGATTTCTATAACCAAAGTATAATATAGTCAACTGAAAGAGTTACTGAATCTTTGACACAAATTCATCCACGAAAGTGAGGCAGGACAAACCCTTAAATAGTGTCCATAATAAAAATATAATTATTATTGTTATTATACCACTTTTTATACAAAAAAGAGACGCATACGAGCATGTAGTAGGTATGTATCTTATACTTATCTTTTCTGATATTACAAAATAAATAAATATTAGAGGTTAATAATATCTTACACAAATCGAACTAGGCCCATAGTTAAGTTCAATAAGGCTTGTGTTGTATATTATTATTTTAATTGATATGAATACATAAATACCTTTTTTGCAATACATATAACATCTAAATAAGTTAATAATCGTGCTGCTTATCTATTTATAGTGGCTTTTCTCGTTTTGAATCACGAAACTAAATGCATATTTATGATGAACATAGTCCAAATTCGTATAGTATACCAATAATGAAGTAAGTCTTATGTAGTATAGGGGCTTATTTTGCTTACATGAACAAGCCAACTTTCATTATTTTCGTGAATACTCGTTTATTTGTTGTTAAGTCAAAACATCGGTACTTACTGTTTAACGGAAAGTGTCCCATCCATGAATAATCCTCTATTGCAAAAAAAATCGCTAGTGTTCCACTGAGCTATTTCGCGTAATGCCGCTGTTGTACAAACAAATTGATGCGTTTTAACGAATTATTTGGGGATGTGCCGGTAGTCAACAAAAAAACATGGTGACGGCGTCGATCGCTATGGCTCATCTGGCCTACGGACGGTCTTCCAGATAAAATGACGTCGACACCCCACCAATGGCATAACGGCACAATGCTGCCACGGTGGCAATTTTTTGAATTAGAACACGGGAGTCTTAGTCACGATAAACTTTAACGTGTTCTGCGTCTAGTCTTATACTTAGTAGCAAAACGGATTATTTCGCGATACCGACTTGTTTCAGATAAGCGTCGACATGTGTTTCATAAAGTAGAATTATGTACGAATGTTATAATTACAGGTTTCATATACCTAATAATAGATTTTAAAAGTTACATCCTTGCAAATTATCGCATTCAGTGGAGCAATTCTTTCCGTTCATATGGTTACCTATACTCGTTTCTTCTTACTTGCACTCTTTGTAGCATAATGTGTTGAAAGGAGACGAAAGTCGTATTCCATTATTTTGAAGGGAACAGAATGTCGGCGTTCTTTGCAATTAGAGCGATCGCTTTGATAGAACCGTATATGATTTAAAATAAATATGATACTTTTGTTTGTTGAATAATTGCTGATGTTTCGAAATAGGTATCTGAGGTATTAAACCTGTGAAAACTTGTCTTCTGCATGTTTTCTACCATTACTGTTATTAAGTTTTATTGATTAATCAACTTAACGAAGGTTGACAACTACTGTGAAGCGATATTCATGCAAACCAGACTTCGATTTACACTTCATCACTTTCTCACGGGTTTTCACAAGCGAAGGAACACTGCATTGAAATTATGTGCGTAAGTTTTTATAAATTTTATTTTTTTATCGTTTCTACGTGACTAATAAATAGAACCAATATAAGTTCAACAAACAACAATAGCAAATATATAAAATAACCTTTTTATTGCAGGTCTGATTCCGAGTCCTTTACCGAAATCGAGGCCAGAAAACCAACACCAAATTCGAGGTAAACATCACTTTATACTAATTTGTTTTGTTTTATTTAGTAAGGGATTTAATTTTTAAAGACGTGTATTTAATTTTAGTTTTGTTTCTTTTATAGGTCGAAAAAAATAGCGAGTAAGAAGAGGGCGCTTTGTGAATCCGATGTTGGAACGCAGGAGCTAACACGGTGAGTTGCAGTAATTTATATTTTATTTTGTTTTAAATTCTGTTTCCAAAAATAAAAAAAAATAAAAATGAAAATAAAAATAAGGTATACTAAATATAACATTATTTTGTTTCAGGTATAAGAAGCAAAAGGCGTCTAAAAAGTGTACTGAACTATATGAATCTGATGACGCAACTCCGATACCACGGTATATATATTAATTTTGCTTATGTAGTTCTTGTAGAAAATGAAATTAATTTTGTTTTGTTACCTGTATTAATATATATTATTTTTTCTTTTTAGATCTACTAAATTGAAGTCCAAAGTTTCGTCTCAACGGTAAGTAATTTACTAATTATATATAATATATAATATTTTTTACCTACAAAGATGTCGTTAGTTTTGTCTTATATGTAAGTTCGTTTGTTTATTTTTAACAAACTTATTTATGGTTTACAGGTCAAAAGCCGGTCCGAAGCCATTGTCGGATCAACAAAGCAGCGTTTCTTCAGGCTGGGCTCTTGACGACGATAGTGATGACGACTTCTGTGCCGAAAAACATGTTGCAGGGTTGCGGTCTGTACTAAAACGCCAAGTCCCCGGCGGAAAGGTGTATCGCTACGGTCAGTTGTCCGGTGATCTTTTTTTAGATTTAAAATTGTATAAAGTTGCTGATATAGCATCAATCGCTTCGAAAGGCAGATGGGAGAAAGCACTTGTTAGCCTCAAAATTCAGGTAGACTCTAATTCACCAGAGGTTTCGCATATCAAAAACGCATTACAAATATGTAAGGAGCATTTCACCGAAGAAGGAACATTTTACCGTGAATAATTAATAATTATTCTTACTATACCTTTATTTGTAATATTTGACCTTATTATTTTTGTTGAGTTGAAATTATATAATGTTGCTGATGTAATACCAATTGCATCGAAAGATTTATAGGATAAAGCATTGCACCGAAAAAGAACATTTACCGTGAGTCATATTAATTATTCTTACTATACCTTTTATTCTAATACTTCACTTACTCTTAATCAATTATCTATCGAATATGAGTAGCCGGTCGGTTTTCTGTTCCGTTTGCGAAATAGCTGTACCGAGTCGTACATTTTCCGCCCATTTACGTAGCACAGCCCACAAAAATAACAACTCTATATACAATATTGAAGGCATTGAAAAAATTGGTAGCGCTTTTCGTAGTAGGCTTGCATCATACCGAGTGCGGGGAAGCCAAGATGACCTTGACTGTGCGTGCCCTCCTATTCAGTTTATACGCAACATACGCGCCCGCGTCCGTCGTATTTTGGAAGCAAGGCAATCAGCTTTCGGTAGTGTCAAAGTGAATTTCGAATTATTTGCAGAGTTTTCTTTGCTAAAAAACGATACGTGTGGCATTAAGTCGTTTGCAACGCAGAATATTGTAATACATCCAAATTTCGATTTCAACGAAATATTTTTAAATGTTTTGCAGACGATTTGTCGAAAAATTGACGAATTTCAAACCAAAGACAGCGGGTGGTCGTTTATGAAAAATTTATACCTAGAAATTAATATCTGCAAGTACAATCCTCTGAGAGCGTCTGGATTCATAGATTTGCCTAAAAGTATAAAACTAAAACGCGCGTGTATCAATATAAAAAATAATGACGCGTTTTGCTTTCTGTGGTGTGTAATGGCTTATTTATTTCCGGCTAAAAATAATGTTCAAAGAGTATCTTCGTATCCTCATTATGAGGACGTTCTCAATATCAAAAACATGACTTTTCCCGTCGGTTTAAAAGATATCAAAATATTTGAGAAAAATAATCAACATATAAGTGTTAATGTATATTCGATAAATAATAAATTGGAAGTCGTAGGTCCGCTGTACAAAACCGCATGCCGTAAGCAGCATCATGTTAACTTATTAATGTTAGAAAACGGTCGGCAAACTCATTACTGTCTGATTAAAGATTTAGGTCGTCTGCTTAAACATCAATTAACAAAACACAAGGGTAAACTTTATCTTTGTGAAGAATGTTTGATATTTTTCAATAACGAAACACAGAGGGATGCTCATATATGTGGTGGTGTAAAAACAGTTTTACCAAATCAAAATGAGGAAATACAGTTTAAAAATTTCGAACGCATACGTTCGTTTTTTTTTTCAAGATATGCCTTTCGTAATATATGCAGACTTTGAATCCTTATTGGTGCCTAACACAAATGGAAAAACGGGATCAGAAAATACTATTCAACTACAGGAGCACGTGCCTGCTGCCTTTGCGTACTATGTTGTATGTTCGTACGATAGTTCTCTCAACAAGTTCGTTACATATCGTGGAGAAGATTGCGTTGCTAAATTTCTCAAGTATTTGCAAAGGGATATATCCACAATAAACAATATTTATTCGAATCCTAAGCCTATGGTTATTACTGAGACTGAAGAAAAGGATTTTTTAAATGCTCAACATTGTTTTCTTTGTGGCAATTTATTGCTTGGGGACTCAGTTCGAGATCATTCGCATGTGACTGGAAAATTTCGGGGGGCCAGCCACAGTTTTTGCAACTTACGCTTCCGTTTACCTGAATTCGTGCCCGTGTTTTTTCACAATTTGTCTGGTTATGATTCCCATTTATTTTTACGTGAATTAGGGGAAATGCCCGGTCAAATTAAAGTTATTGCTAAAAATAAAGAAAATTACATATCATTCACAAAGTATTTTATCAAAAATCCTGATCAAGTGATGCCGGTTCGGTTTGTGGATTCATTTAAATTTTTAGGAGCTAGTTTAGAGGAACTTGTAAGCACTTTAGACGACGGAGATTTTGTTAACCTTGCGCATTTTTTTCCACTAAAGGTACATTTCGACCTACTGAAACGTAAAGGTTACCCTTATGAGTATATGAATAATTGGGCTCGCTACGAAGAGCAAAGCTTACCTCAGCAACATTGTTTTTACAGCTCATTAACTAATGAAACGATATCGAAATATGATTACGAGCATGCGAAACTTGTTTGGAAATCATTTGGAGTCGAGAATTTAGGGGAATACACAGATATTTACCTTAAATCTGATGTATTGTTACTGGCCGACATATTTGAAAAATTCCGTCAAACTTGTAAAGTTAACTATAGGCTAGATCCTGCTTTTTATCTGACCGCGCCAATTTTAAGTTTTGATGCTATGTTACGAATAACCAACGTAAAATTACAGCTTATTAACGACCTAGAAATAATTAGAATGATACAAAAGGGTATTCGGGGGGGAGTTTGCTTATGTTCAACACGGTATGTCAAGGCAAATAACAAATACATGCACGATTATGATCCTAGTATACCAAATAATTATTTACTTTATATAGACTGTAATAATCTGTACGGGTATGCGATGTGTGCCAGTTTGCCTTATGGCGACTTCGAATTATTGCAGCAAGGTGAAATTAAAGACCTAGATGTTCGCTTAGTACCAGATGATTCTGATTTTGGTTATATTTTGGAAGTGGATTTACACTATCCAGAATACTTACATGACTTGCACAACGACATTCCGTTCTGTCCTCAAAAATTCGTACCTCCTGGTTCAAAGCAACCTAAACTGATTCCGAATTTATATGATAAATACGAGTACGTTATTCATTATGTACATTTAAAAACATGCTTGAAACATGGCTTAGTACTTAAAAAAATTCATAGAGTAATAAAATTTAAGCAGAGTCAATTTTTAAAACAGTACATAGATTTAAACACTTACGACACAACAGTTACGACAAAAAGCTACATCTGTATTCGAACAAAACTTGTTTAAATTATTTAACAATGCTATTTTTGGAAAGACATTAGAAGACCCTGAGAAGAGGTTAAAAGTTATGTTGGTTAACATATGGAATGATACTAAAAATAAAACAAAAAAGAAATATGGAGCCGAATGCCTGATATCTAGACCGAATTATCATAGCTCAACAATTTTTTCTGAAAATTTCGTTGCTGTACAAATGAAACCCGAGTCTGTTAAACTCGATCGACCCATTTATATTGGTTTTACTGTTTTGGAAACATCTAAGTCTCATATGTATAATTTTCATTATTCTTCGATGAAAACATTTTACGGGCCTAATATAAATTTATGTTACTCTGATACGGACTCGTTTTTATACGCTATAAGCACAGAAGATGTATACGCAGACATTAAATTGAATTTTCAGCATTATTTTGACACTAGTAATTATCCTGCTAATAATGTTTATGGCATTACTCGTCAACATAATAAAGTACCGGGCCTTTTCAAAGATGAACTGGGAGGCGAAATAATACATGAGTTTGTAGGTCTCAGGTCCAAATTATACTGTATCAAAACAGAAAAAAAGCAACTGAAAAAAGCCAAGGGTACAAAGAAACATGTCTTGCGTCATTTAGATTTTGAGAAATATAAAAAGGTATTGTTAAATAATGAAAGGTTGAGAAAGACAAACATTGTATTTAAATCATTAAAATATGTTATTTTCACGCAATCCGTCAAAAAAGTTGCACTGTCGTCTAATGATGACAAACGTATCTTGCTGAAGGACCGAATATCGACCTTATCTTGGGGTCATGAGTCTATGTTTTGATATTGTAAATTAACTTCACTAGCTACGCATTTGTAACGCCTATAAAATTTGCTATAGCAAAATTAGGCATCATAGATGTTATGTTATTTAATTAGTTAGTTTTAAGGTATAAATATTATGAATAAAGATGTAAAAATGTTTTTGTGCCAGTTTCTAATAAACCTATATTTCGTAACTAGGTGTTTTATTTAATTTCTATAGCTATCCTGTGTGTATTAAGGCAGGTTCACTTGGTTATAACTATCCTTAAAACCAAGTGGTAAGTTAGGTCATAAATTATAGGAATCATGTTATCTCTTTCACACCTGCACTGCATTATGGAGCGAGCCGTGCAACAAAAATAGGTACCGACTTTTATGACCTCACTCGTCACTTGGTTTAGTGGATAGTAAGTAAAATAAAAATTCGAAGGTATTGAAAATACAATTTATTAAACCATAAAAATCATTTTTTGCACACATTATCTAAATACCATGTTTTAATACATATAATGTTTTTTAACACACATTTCTTTTTATGATCAACACAATTCACATTACCATTTAAACAATACTTTTTATATAGGTCACCAAACGAGGGAGCATTCATCTCTCCTATATCAATTACATCACAGTCAGCACACAAATCTTTAACCCATTTAATCTTTTCGTTGCCTTTAACAAATATTTTCTTGTGCTGTAAATGAATTACAATAATTCGTTTGAACTCTCTAAAATCAACATAACCTTCACGCCACAAAATACCCAGATTCTTTTCTATCCACTTCACACGTCTTTTTTCCAATTCCGATAGAGTAAAGAATGCGTATGGAGGTTTTATTAAAAATGATTGCGTGTAATTATTTGTACTGTATCCAAATTCTTTAACAATAAACTTATTTTCAGAGGATTTAAAACCCTGGAGGTCTACAAACAAATAGTCCGCCATTTACGAAATTTTACGGGTAATATTGCTTAAGGGTTTATATTCTACAATACTGTCATTTAAAATAAGACAATACGCTGAAGTATGGTCAGGTAAATCTGATTCACATTCAAATTCAACTCTAACATCTACTGACCCTGTTTTTAAGGTTTCGTTTTGTCGTGAACAGTCGATAACGAATAGAGGTGCAACGTCTTTAAATTCTTGTGGAGAAAGCAACGGCGCTTGGCTACGGTTGTAATAAGACTGTTGGAATTTTGCGTACTGTTCGTATAATAAAGCAAACTTTTCTGATGAAAAACTAACATTCAAGTTTTCGTATGGAAAATAGGTGCAATTTAAAAACACTTTTACGTCTTTCAAATTACAGTGATCAAAGCCAGTTATATCTTTGAGAGTATCATTTTTTCTGTTCGTTTTGAATCCAATTATAACAAATCGAGGTTTTTCAATTTGAGATGATGTTTTGATGGCCCACGAGTGTTTTGATGTTTGAGGTAAAAGTGGATACTCGTACAAGTCCCAATTTCTAAAGGCCATTTGAATAACGTGATCTTTTTCCAAATATTTCAATAACCTCAATCTTTCTCGATCAGAAACCTTAATATGAGGCATACGCCAGACTATTTTAGATATAGTTAGGTTATCTACATATTCATTTGTATTCAGTTTTACGCAGTTCAAAGTAGTATTTGATCGCAAGAGAACCAGTTCATGCTTGCATGCTATTATAATCTTGCCATAGTCTTCAGCGAAACCGAGAATCTTTTTTAACGGTATAGACACTGAAAATGATCCGTGTGAGTTTTTTATGCCTTTGATATCCCAGCCCCACTGTTTTGACATCGACGATTCAAGTTCATTCATGGATATGAGAGATTTCATTGTTGTTGTGACCCCAGCATTCTTAATTCTGTCAATTTCAATACCGTTCAGCTCGTACCTAATATCTTGAAATAAATGAAGAATTGAGTTGTTTGTGAAAAGAACACTGTTCACTCGCTGTTTCGTTTCTCTGTTGAATACTGCAATTGAACCCTCTACGTATAAAGTACTTTCCGACGGTAGCACATACAGATCTTGTTGATTAATAGGTATACGAATTTCATCATTTAAATTAAAACTTGTAACGTACGGCTTATAAGAATGATATTCGAAACTTTCTATAGAGTTGTCGAAGCTGAAATTATCTGTTACTGATAATATACTCATTTTAATAAACCTATTATTTTTAAAAACTGTTTATTTTCCTTCGTAAGTTGTCCTTTAGGTGTTCTTTTCTTAGTAGCACAAAGAGTACTAGTAGCTTTCTTGTATAGGTTCACGTTTTTATTAAAGTCTATCATTTTTTTCGAAGGTGTAAATATATTTGAATTTCTTCACCACGTAAATTAACCAAATGGTCTTTTTCATCTAAAATTCTTATTTTAAGAGAGTTCAAACTTTTTTGAGTAACAGGAAAATAGATAACGTTTTTTGGTGTTTCTATGATTCGGTAACCAGGCGGTACATTAGGTACAAACTCGTGGATTATATGACAAGATTTCCCATTCACAAAAGATCCGCTCACGATGTCACATTCAACTCTGACTATGGTTGTAGACAGAATGGATACTGGCAAAGCGGACTCGGTTAATATATTCGCTGGAACAGTTTCTTTCCCAAAACCCAGAAGCTTACCAATAGAGTCTTCTTTATTAAAGTGAACGGTTTTAGAACACAATATAGAGGTTTTCAACGTGTTGTTGTTGCATGTCATTGTGAAAGAACAATCTCGGAGACGACTTTTAAGGTAATCATCAATATCTTGCAGTTCATATGAGCCTTCAGGTATTTCTACTACTTCATTTTCACCGTAATAAAACTTATTATTTCTCTTGTCTATATTCGGTATTGAATTAAAAGTTGACATATATAGCAAACCGCATTCATAATCGTCATCTAGTTCTAGAGCAGGTGAGTGATTTGTTATAAGAGAGGAGGAGCATCCAGTTATAGACAGAGTGAAAGACATTGTGTGAATGTAATTTTATTTATATGTCATCCACATTTAAATGGTTACACCAAAACTGTTTCAAGAATTGTATACACAAATGTCCACAATTCACAGTATTTAACTTTTGGTAAGTTGCATAATTGTATGAAATGTTACAGTCTTTTAAATAATGTATTAATTCCAACGGTGGTTGAAGATCGCCATAACTATTAAAATATTCACAATATTTGTTTACTTTGACGTAGGCTACCCAGTGAGTTCCTTGGTTTTCAGAACTATCTAAATTTAGGATTGCACATTCTACTCTTTTCGACCGTCTTGGTAAATTATCCCTCATAAAAACACCTCTAAAGTGAGGAATGTCCGTCGAGTGTTTTAAAATGTCGAAATTAGTGAGTGCTCGCCTGGGTAACCGATCATTCAGTTTTTTGAAGCTTTGATACATAATCCTTTTCCACTTTTATACGGCTTAATATGTAACCCTTTTCCCAACGCGATAGATTCCATCATCTTGTTATGACGTTCAGATTCAGCAAAGTTTTTTCTAGCAGTTTTGTAATCGTGGACAGCTTTTGCGATTCCAGCAGCTCCACCAGCCAATGATCCTAATGCAGAGAGACCCGCAAATATAGGAATGAGTGGAAGGAATCCTCCAGACTTCGGAATGGGTAGTAAGCGTGGTACACGCAGTTTACTCGTATTGTGAACAGAGATTATTCTTTTTGCTGCATCCAATGCTTGACTGATTGCAACGGATTTATTTTTCGATTTTTTTTTTTTTTAATTCCGTACGAATTTTTTTAACAAAATGTTTGAATGATTTAATTCCTGCACCAGCCTTTAATTTAGACTTCATCACTTTGCTAACTAACCATGAGGCTAGTTTTTCTCCTTTCCCGGAAGTTTTTGACCGTAATCTTTGTTTAGCCATTTTATACAGTTCCAAATCTGCACTGTGACGATCACTTAAATTAGAATGATTGTCGTAAGCTATGTCGTGCTGCATGCACGCGTTATCCAACGGATTGATTCCTTTATCACCTCTTTGCAACCGTTTATGTAATTTTGTACCTGGTCCACAATAATTATACCCAGGCAGGTGCAGTTCAAACGGTAAGTGATTAATTACACTATTTACAAGTCCGCTTCCTCTCATTACCATTAAGTTAATGATAAATTTACGTAAGACGAAGTGTATAAATATTATTAAACAATATCATCTCTATTAATCCAACTATTTTCACTATCATCAAGTCCTAACCACTTAACATACATTTTTCTACCCTTTCTTCTGATAACCTTTTCTATAAGATATATGTTTGGACACTGAGTTTTATGCAATTCTTGTTCATAAAATGTACCAAGTATAGGGTTTTTCCGTAGATCTTCTATATGGTAAGTGAAAGGGTTAGTATTGTTCACTTTTTTTATAGTAAAGAGCTCAGTCGACCAATTTGGCGTATACCCCTTATGAAAGACACTTTTGTATTTGCTGATGCGAACTCTATCTCCAACCTTAAATTTATTGGATTTTTGATGTAAATAATTTCGTGATTTGACTATGTTTTCCTTAACTTCATTTTCATTTTTAGAATTCACGGCATCAGGCATAAATTTAGTTGTACGATGTACAGTATGATTATAAGACTGAACAATATCGGCTAAAGGTCTTCCCACCCATTTATAGTTTCCTATAAAACTAAAATATCTGAATAGTTTTCCTTTGAGCGTTTTTATCAGCCGTTCAACAATAGAAGCCTTTTTGACCGAATACGTAGAATAATGGTTAATGTGTAAGGATTTTAAAAAACGCTCAAATTCAGTATTATAAAACTCCGTACCGAAGTCTGTTTGTAAATGAACTGGAATTCTTTGATATGATTTTATAATTTTTTCAAATGCGTTTTTGATCTCAGTTTTAGTTTTAGATTTTGATGGAACACACCACGCATATTTAGAAAACGCGTCAATTACAACTAGAATATATTTATATCCTTTGTTGAGCGTGTGAAATTTTTGTAAATCCAATAAATCTGCTTGCCATAAATGATCAATTCCCTTTAAAATAACTGGTCTGCGTTTGAAATTTTTACGAGCTGCTCGATGAATTTCATTAACGATTTGTTCCTTTGTCATTATTAGTATGTTTGACGATAGTCTCTACTTCCTGTTTGGTATAAAAGTTAACTCTTAACTGCGCATTAAGATTATGAATCTGAACCTTTATAGTGTTTAATAATTGATCAAGTTCTTTTTTGTCGTAAAAATTCGAGAAAGATTGATCGACATACTGCTTGTTAACTGCATCATCACCTGTCAGTGGTTTTGTAACGCCTTTCAATCTTGAAAATTGTAAATCATAATCTCCATTCTCTGATCTCAAAAGTGCTTTATCAGAAACTGTCATCAAACGTAAACGCTTATGTACGTGATGACCAAACTTATCGATATTCATTTATATTTTGTTAGTTGTTATTAACTGAAAAGCCTCTCATTAACTGTCTGGTAAAGAATGAATTTCAAAGTTATATATTATTCACGTGACCAGCTTCTCGTAACTCTTCAATAATAGATATAATTTCGTTATCCAAACCCGTATTACCAGCATCGCGAGAAGCAATTAACAGTTTCAACCTATCTACAAGCTCGTTAGGATCATCCCAATAAACATAGTTTGTATCCTTTTTAACGTTTTTTAATGTAGGTAATCCTTCACCCATAGTACAGCTTTCAGTGCTAGTCGTTCGCTCTTTTGCTAACTTAAAAAGCGGTTTTATAATGTGTAAATACTTCATGCCTTTGTTACTTTTGATTGGTTTGTTTGGATTAAAGTCACGCCTGTGGGCATTAGTTTCTAGTAAAAGTATTTTATAATTGCGCTTATCTTCTTCTGTTATAACACCCATATCAGGTACTTTCTTAAATAATAATTCTTTTAATCCTGGTGTCATATTTAGTATACGTCCACTGACTTTGAGTTTCTTATTAGCAACACGAACTGAAGAAGATCCAAGCATAAGCCTACCACGTTCTGTTCGAACACCAAAAGGAACATTATCAAAGGTACTTGACTTTTTAGCAAATTCTGGATCATTGCGTGGAGAATAAAATGTTGTATCGTTAGTGTTATCCGTTACATTACTATTAACGCTTTCAAATGTCTTATTGTGACCTTCAATGTCTTGACTTTCATTTGATAGAATGTCATCATCATCGCCATCATCGTCATCAGAATCATTACTTACTTTCGATAGATTGTCGTCATCATCATCATTAGTATCATCACTTACTTTCGATAGATTGTCATCAGAAATATTTGAATCAAATGATTTATGCAAAACAGTTTTATCGGTCACGCTTCTATCGCTTTTTTTTGCACTATCTGGACTGAATTTTAATTTTTTAATTGTATTTTTATCCCATTTCAATTCATCATCTTCAGAATTTAAATTAGCATTGACTTTACGATTAACCATATTATTAAGTGGTTCTGTAATTGGTTTGAAAACAGACTCTAAAATCATGTTATTGTTATTTTGTAGGTCTCGAATAAGTTTGACTTTTCTTTTAACAGCCTCGGTAGACTTGAGTATCTTTCCTTTAACATTTTTCTCTTCACTCATATTGCTGCTCATGTCTGATCTCAATGGTTTCTTTGATAACAATAAGCGCTATATTTATATACATTGCTTTAAATGATGTATTAATCAAATACAATAAAGGTATCAAAACCCATCCTATAACATCCTGAATTTTTAGGACAATCTTTATTTATAACCAAATATTTAAAAGGCATGCTCCATACTTTTGCACACATTTCTCGAAACTGTAACCATGTCATATCGCATCCTACATGTTCATCATATACATGACGTAAATTAACGTCATCTTGTTTGAAAATAATTATTAAATTTGCGTTGTCTCTAATTAACTGTTTAGGTATTTTACTGTACGTTTGATTCAAGTAGAAGCTATCAATACATTTGTGCCTTCCCATAGCAAAATAATCCCGAATGTTATTTTGATTCTCACACGCTACGTCATCAAATATTATAATTGAATTAATAATAGCTTCATGAGGGCTAATTACTTGATCATTTTCAGTGTACTTTTGATAAGTGACTGATGGAACTAATGTTAATACTTTTTCTAAGTACTGGTACATGGGTTGGAAAAGAGTTTTAGAATAAACATAAACATTTTCAAAACGCGGTCCATGCTCGTGAAGAAGAAGTCCAATTATTAAATTCGTTTTTCCACAGTTAGAGGGTCCACAAATTATACAACGGATAGTGTCAGGTAAAAGTTTACCATGACGAAAGTTGCGTTTTTTACCAACAGCACAAACCACATCCAATTTCATGCTGTGAGATTGTTTTCGAAATTTCATATTTCTGCAAAAGAAGACGTGTTACTAGCAGGAAAGTTTTATCTTGAATAATGTGGATTAATAAGACAATCAGTAGTTATATTCTAGAAGGACCGTCTTGTTCTGGCTCGAAAACAAATACCCGACGGAGGTTTTCAAATATCACTTGAATATTATAGGTGTTAATGGGCAGTTTTCAGAGCTCTGATCTGAAAACCCCATTAACTCACTACTGGGGTCAAAGACAAACATGGAAAATATCTTTACATCACCTGACGATCCCGAACACTGCCTTTGTACTAGTTTATTTTCCGTATTTACATAAGACAGCAGTGCTTCGGGAGCTGTACAGCTCGGCAACAATGCAGGTTCGGCTCCATAAACTGAGCGCGCCAATTTTAATTCAGAGGGGAGTGCGTCAAGGGGATACCATTTCACCCAAGCTTTTTACGGCTGTTCTAGAGGACGTCATAAAAACGCTTGCATGGCATAGGTCCGGTATTAATATCAATGGTGTATTCTTGTCGCACTTGAGATTCGCCGACAACATTTTTTTGTTTGCCGAGACCCTGGATGAGCTCCAAAATATGATCCAAGATCTTTATCATGCTTCCTTGCAGGTAGGTCTCAGGATGAATATGTCTAAGACTAAGGTCATGATGAGCGTTTCCGGCGAGTCCAATGCAACTGTAACGGTTGGAAACGAGTCGCTGGAGATCGTCGAGCGATACGTTTATCTCGGTCATATTCTATCCTTCGACAAGGAGCATCAGAGCAAAGAGATCTCCAGGAGAATTCAGCTCGGTTGGGCGGCGTTCAATAAGTTAGACGACATCCTCAAATCCGTTGACGTTCCACAATGCCTAAAGACTCGTCACTATAATCAGTGTGCCCACAATGACGTATGGTGCTGAGACATGGACGCTCACAAAGGAGGCTGTGCACAAAGTAAGGGTGGCACAGAGAGCCATGGAGCGCGCCATGCTCGGTATTAACCTACAAGACCGAGTGAGGAATACTGAGATCCGACGTCGCACTAAGGTGCGTGACGTCGGAGAAGTCATAACCAAACTCAAATGGAGTTGGGCAGGACATATTGCCAGGCAACGTGACGGTAGGTGGACCAAAACGTTAACGGAGTGGTGGCCACTTACAGGAAAAAGAAGCGTCGGTCGTCCAGCAGCACGATGGGTTGACGACGTAAACAAGACCGCGGGTCATTTCTGGATGAGACTAGCACGGGACCGGGATAAGTGGCGTACTCGAAGAGAGGCTTATGCTCAGCAGTGGGCGATTAAAGGCTGAAAATGATTATGATGATGATGATGATGAAGACAGCAGCCTTATCCACTGAGATTAATGTTAATCCAAATTACACGTCTTGAATCAAATGGCAAACAACGTGACTGTGTGATCTAATTTGTTCGTTTATTGAATCCCAATTAGTGGCAGTGAGGCTATGTGGCAATTTAGTCTAGAACAACTGACGGTATGTACTAGGATGCCATGAACAACTAGGAGCACTGTTTTTGTTTATCGCATTGTAGTCGCAATGTGTTGTCAGCTCGCTTCTACGTGCGTCGAACTAATGTGTTAGAGCAACTACGTGAAACACATTAGAATGCGAATAAGAGAGGGACGGAACTATGAAATAAGTTTCTGTCAAAAATTTCATTTTTGGTACAAGCTTTTATTGCCGACTGTACTTTTCTGTATACCGTCATCAACTGCTCATTAAGACGATCCTAACGAGCCCAAACTCGATGGGGTTATGTGGTTTTATTACGGAGTTCCTATGATCACCTTCTGTCTCCATCATCAGATCAGCTCGATGGTACCATAATATTGCATTGTCATCCAAACTATACTTATCCCAAAATTTCAGTTCAATTGGTCACAAGATTTGACGGACAACTTACATACTTACATACGAACAAGTCAAGTTAATATAAAGCTTGTAATAAAAACAAACCCAATGCCTATAATATAGATTAAAAATATTTGGGTTTTAATGCCCTCGATAAATGATTTAAACCTATTTTACTTAGTCGAAATAACGTGAAAATTGATTTGTCTGTGGGTATCTGTCACTGTATCTGTCTGTGACTTTATTGTGTTAGTGAGAAAAGGACAAAACTAATTTTAGATCATCATCATATCAGCCGGAAGACGTCCACTGCTGGACATAGGCCTCCCCAAAGAGTGCCAAAGTGACCAGACCTGCGCCATCCACATCCAATTTTAGATAACAGAAGTTTATTAAGTTTTTCAGTCATTTGACATACCATATTGACAACAATGGTTTAAGCAATATTTCAAGAAAAGTCCGTGTACAAACTTTCGATCGTAAATAGTTTACATTTATTTTCCCCTGAAAGAAAGTGGTCTTCCATATCCCAAACGATTTATCTAATTCATTCAATTCTTTTTGCTTGCCCTTTTTTCTATTTATTTAGGGTCAGCGCATCTTTCATATCATGGTATTTATGCCATTTTATAAGTGTGTACGTATGCTCCTTAACCCTAATTGACAGAGTAGGTATCTAAAAATGCACACATTTTTCAGTTAGCTTTTTTTTTTTTCTAAACCGATTTTTTTGCGCTTTATACATCGCAAACGAGACTTGAACGCAAGTTTTCTCTTACTTTGCAAAGTTTAGGTTTAAAGCGGATGTGACGGTTGAGAAAGTGAAGTTTTGGGACTATTTTGATGCCCTCGTCATCATCATCATCATATCAGCCGAAAGACGTCCACTGTCGGATATAGCCCTCCCGTAATTAATGCCAAAGTGGGTGACTGCTCACTTTGATGCTGTAATGAATTAATGATGGAAACTCCAGTAACTGAAGAAATAACCTTAAATCATCCAATAATTGCAATAACTTCGCCATTAATTCTACAATGTCGAATAAATCTCCTCCAAAAGTATAAAATTCACGTTTTCAACACACATTTCAGCGAGAAGCCGAACAGAGCTTTGTCATAAGAATCCCAATTTTACGGCCCTGTCTCAATAGGGAAAAATTGGCTTCCCATTTATTACCAAAATGGGAACAGTCACACATTTTTCCTGTTTTTATCTCGTAAGTTCGTTCACGAGATCATCTTTTCCTACATCTATAGGTAGGCAGATTTTTAGATGGAAGCATTGTGTTGTGTTTTTCTCCTTTAGGTACAATATGCATTATAAATAATATGAACGCAAATAAGCCACAAAAGTACACTCAAGGAGCCATTATTGATAGCACGCAATTCGAATTGAGCAAAAATATAATTGCCGGATCATCATCATCATATCAGCCGAAGGACGTCCACTGCTGGACATAGGCGGCCCCAAAGAGTGCCAAAGTGATCGGTCTTGCGCCACCCGTATCCAGCGAACTCTCGTGACCATTACCAGTTCATCAGTCCATCTTGCGGACTAGCCACGTTGCGTCTTCCGGTACGTGGTCGCCACTCGAGAACCTTTCCGCGCCAACGGCCATCGGTTCTGTTACCGGTGTGTCTGTTGTTCGGTGACCGATATAACCTTCTGAATCCCTAAACTTAGGGGGGCATTGCATGCAAAACCGAATTTACGGATGTGCGAGCGTAATTGCAATGAAAATATTCTTTAAAACTCACCAAAATGTCCAAGTAATTATGCAAAAGAAAGCCAGTTAAACTAGTCATAACTTATGATAAGACGCGAGCTCTTCTAGACAACCTTTGGGCAGAAGAGACGGTAATTGTACATTGTAAAATTCAGCCCCTTTTTCATAAGAGCGAGGTTTAAAGTTCATGCAAACGTGGTTTGTTAGAGACCTTAAATTTTTTCGTAGACGTATACAACGGGTCTGTTTGACTTGAAGTATTGAGTCAGTATTGGTTTGATATTTATTGCGCGCGCTCATTTCCACACGCAATAAGCTTAAGACCAGTAAGAGAGAGTTGCGCCGAACAGTCTGTAATGATAGGCGGTGTACGCTAAAATCTGATAGTATGGAAAGTTTGACAAGTTTCTGTGGAAAGACAGCTGCCGGCGCTAATATTTAACGTCGATCGGTCTTTAATCGTATCGTAGGTTAGTGCAACCCACCCTTAGACCTTATGTTTGTGTTTGAGCAACTTTCAAAGCACAGCTTGCGCCGCCGTGCGCGTTGGCTACCCATAAGAGCCCGTTCACACAGGGTCTCCGTTTTACTGATCCGTTTTATCGTATACGTTTTTTTTCATTGATGGCGTATGGAGTTGTATGAGCGACTTCACATATGACACAGTATTCAGTATACAGTAAAAAATGTCGGTCCGTTAAATGATGACATTCCGTTTTGTCATCGAATACTGGATGAACGGAAAACGTATCCGTATACGTATACTGCGAAGCATACCACCGCTAGTACGAAACTCATTTACGGAGACTTAATGCCGGATACGTTGAACGTTTTACGGTGCCTATGTGTGAACAAAGCATAATTTTTAGTTGTATCCGTTAAAATGGGTACTGTAAATACGGAGACTGTGAACGGGCTGTAAGGCGAGGAACACACGGAGCGGCGCCGGCGCCGTGGCGGTGCGCATAGTATCTCCGCCGCGTGCAGGAGCAGGACAGTATGGCCAGAGGGGTAATCACGTATTAACGTTTCCAATGCGCGTTAGGGCAGTCCAACTGACATTTTTCTATATAAAAATTGTCATTTAGGTCTACCTAACGTACAATGCGTCACGTGAACGACCTGCTGCTCTCGGCGGATTACCTACATCGTAATACAAAATTAAACCGGGCGCCGCCGCGGCGGGCAGCGCCGCACCGCTCCGTGTGTTCATGCTCATATATATTTTATGCAAAACCATGTTCCTCTCCTAACTCAGCCTACAGTGCCTGGACGCCGTGATTTGTAATTAAAGGGGGTGCCTTGATTCGAGTCGACCACGCCCCTTGACAGAGGCACGCTTATGCCTTCCACGCACGAGATAAAGAGATGCAACACTCTTCGGGAAAGGCTTTTTTGGACAAATTTCGATAAATACCTAACTTACTGAAGTTTTATTTATATTTCATTAAATGAGATTTTTAGATGTGATTAAATACTATAGTATTAACTTGATTGTGTCGTAAAATAATGGATTAATACAGTAGGCTGAGTAAAAAAAGGATAATAAAGACCCAACTTTGGTATTGTTTATCTACCGAGGAAATTTTAGGCAATCATATGTATCGATTAAATCAGATAAATAATCTTATAGTCAAGAATCATATGTCTGAAAATCAGACCTTATTGTTTCTTAATCTAGTCAGAACGGCGTTTAAAAATCATTTCCAATGCACTCCCTTAACTTGAGTTTTGTGAAGTTAATTACAAATCATTTATTAAGTTTATTTTCTAATGAAGTCCGGATTCGTAGTCAACTTGCCAAGGAGATTTTCAATCCCCTCAAGAGATATAAATTTACACAAGATTTAGATACAGAAAGCTAGTCAGGAAGCGGTTAAACCCTACTCAAAGTATCTTAGATAAGGGTCTGTCTGTGAAGACCATTAAAAACCTATCCAATTCTTTAATTGTTTTTATCGGTTTATATTTGTTAATACATTTTATTATTCGTGAGTAAAATAAAGTGTGTTTGAGTGAGAGTAAAACCGGTATTTATTGGACGAGCTATAGCGAAGCGAAGGATGGTCCGCTGTCCCGCTTTCTGGCTGTCCGGCCGTTTGCCCCTACAGGTCGCATTTTTCCACCGATACCTGTGGCATTGTGTGAACAGGTTCGATAATTACATGTATAAAGATTGTTTTTGTCCATTCCGCTTTCGCAAAACTTTTTTTTTAATACAGACTCGCGACTTTTACATCCCACAAAGCGTCTTGCATTTTAATCGCTGTACAAACGCCAACACAGTTGACTGACCATGTATTAAACTGGTCTGGTATATAACTGGTCATGTATTTGTATAGAATCTTATTACAATGCACATAAAGTGCACGGCTGATCAGTTAGCTGTGTTGTCGATACTCGTAGTACATTATTATACACATTTTAGTATGCGGGAGTGGGAGATGATTTTTAATTCGTGATCAGGAGTAAATTTTTCTAATTCTGTAATTGATACCAAACACGATTAACTCGAAGTTACCTAAATCAAACATTTTATTTTTGAATCAAACTGAATAAGGAATTACTTTATAGTTCAAAATCATTGTCACCCTAATGGTTGTTTGCGAAAATTTGACGTAACATGTGTGTTTGACGTAGATACTAACTTCAGGAAATGTAGGGTGACCGAAAATTCAATGGACATTAGTGTTAGCATTATCATTAACAGTTAACTAAAGAGTGATTTAATTGCATGAGACTGAGACCTCATCCATTGAAATGCGTTTTAGCTGTTTATCAATATTCTTCGACTCCTGATCACGGTGTAACGTTGTCATGTTGGCAAACAGTGTTAGATTTAGTTTGTGACGAATGAACTTGAACGCACCATAAACAGAACGCATTAGATAGAGTGGTGTTGATAAGTCAGTTTATAAATTTATCTAGTATTCTGGGATTTCCTGGTAGTCTAACAGTTATAAAAAAATACAAATTTAGTGTTTCGGTTAGGTTCAAAAATGTAAGTCTAGGCGCGATTGTTTAGGTCTGGTATTTTTGTTACAGGAAATAGTTTTGGAGTTAGTTAGTAGTCATATTAAGGGTTTTGTGGCTAATATAAGGTCTTCTTGCTCTCGTCCGGGGGACTGAAGGATGCTCAATTTCAGCCACGATAAGTGCAGATTGGCGTGAGTATATCATTCACTGGAAAGCTTCAGTCCATGTGACTTTTCTTCGGGCACTCCTTTGACTGATCTTGTTCTCTGATTGTAGGTCCGGTCAGTCCGGGTTGGGAATGCCTCATCGACTATTATTCTAGCGGTTGTAGCCGCAAGTCTGTGGCAGGTCTTGTTTCTAATCATGTCAATTTCATTATGATTTCCAGCGGGTTGGGATAAAAATAGATAGAAATATTTATATTTCTTTATGAGGACAAGGGGAGTTCTTCTGGAATACCGGGAGTTTTTATAGAGAGACAACATCGGCCAGGCAGCTCGTGTGATGCTACCCTACTAGCAGCTGCAGAGTGGGTCCCTCTAGCAAGACGGAGGAAGCTACCCAGTTTCAAAGTCTGCCTGCGGTGTGGCCGTTCTCGCCAGCAGTTAATTCAGGTGTGTTCAAACCATTTTAATGCAGGTGTGCCTACAACAGAGAAGTAGATGAGTAAATACTTATATGGTTATTTTTATCTGTAGTGCCATTCGTTACAAAAATTAAGCTTTAGGTTTGTTTAGTAATTAACTCATGGAAGAGACTCCAGTCTTTAGGACCTAGTTGTAACACGACCCAGCTCAATCCTGTGCAATTGTAATTGGTCAGTAGTTTTTAATTCTTATTAAATTGTGAGGTTGGCTGGTCTCGCCTATGAAATAAATCTAAGTTCATATCGCATGTATAACGGGGAGTGCTCCGAGGAATTGTTCGGATTAATCCCTGCCGCTTCTTTTCGCCATCGTCCAACGCGACAACATTAACATCCTCACCACTTAGATGGTTGGCAGTCCTCAACTGTGCGCTTCTCCAGAAACTTCCTGCCTCGCACAGCTAAACTGTGGAATAGATTGTCGCCTGCGGTATTTCCGGACCGATACGACCTTCAAACCTTCAAGAAAAGAGCGTACTCCCATCTTAAAGGCCGGCAACGCACTCACAACACCTCTGGTATTGCAAGTGTCCATGGGCGGCGGTAATCGCTTACCATCAGGTGATCCGTCTGCTCGTTTGCCTCCTATATCACAAAAAAAAATATATATATATGTGCAGTTTCTGTGACTACTTACGTTAAATTCGGATGAATAAAGAGTTTAATCTTAATTGGCAATTTGTTTCTATAATATCCAACGCTTTCCCAGGGCTTAAGCTACATTACTGACCTTGATCGTTGATCTTATTTTTTTTTACAAATTTCTGTGACTGGTGCTTTGAAGGGGCACGTAGCCGGGAGAAAGCACTTGTTTCAACGGATTAAAAATCACCGTGTATAAACAAATTGAATGAAAATAGTGAGTGTTTCTCGCAGAATTTGGTCATTGGCTACAGTCGCTGTCATCTTATCAATGAGCTACGCATTGGCTTTAAATTGTAATCTTGTTTGACTATTGTCTTCGCGTATCAATGGGAACAATGGGAGGCATTCAACGGTTTAGTTGTTCATGCGTTATTATTTACTTTTGCAATTTTAGCCAAATTTGGTTCAAGATTCAAACCAAATTGAGGTCCACCCATCACATTGCAATTATGTTCTGCGTTTTCATTATGATATGATTACCTATCATCATCAGCATCATTATCGAGGCGTTTTTTATTTAGAATATGTTTTATATGTTTTTTATTCTACTCTTTAGTTAAATAAAAAGCTTCTAAAAAGGTAAACCGCAATGAGACCTAATTCTGATCACATTTTAGGATATCTATTGATAAATTCCATTCCATTTGGCTGGCGCTCAAATAGTTAAACTAGGATGCTTAAATGCATTAAGTTGTGTCGGCGTTAACTGAACTACATTTAGAGTTCAAATGTCGACAGTAATTTGACATCGATAAATGCGTCAAAACGGTCCTGAATACAATACATAATTTATTGAATGAGCGAGCGTAGCAAAAAAAGCTTTTATGTTCAGCTTGGGCCTAAATTCTTCGTGTGTCCGGATGTCCAGATGCCCCGCTATCGGGCTGTTCTCCTCTAAAGGTTGCATTTCTCAACGGATTCTCATCAAATTTTGTGAGCAGTTTCAATAATGATACAGATTTTTTTAGCGATATTTTTTTATAAATTATAAAAAAAACATTGTTGAAGAAAATACATTCTCGTGAATTCTACAAGTGCTACACTTACAGAGCCACAAGTATTATAGTGGGATAGACTTACACAAATCGTACTAGACTCGAGAGTCAAGTAATATTTACTTGACGACCTCTGTAGCCTAGTTGGTAGTGACCCTGCCTACGAAGCTGGAGGTCCTGGGTTCGAATCCCGGTAAGGGCATTTATTTGTGTGATGAGCATGAATATTTATTCCCGAGTCATGGATGTTTTCTTTGTATTTAAGCATTTATTTATCTCAATAAGTATGTATATAGTCATCTAGTACCCATAGTACAAGCTTCGCTTAGTTTGGGACTAGGTCGATTTGTGTAAGATTGTCCCACAGATTGTCAAACATTGGGATGTTTACTTACCGCAAGACTGGAGTTGATAAGAAGAAATAATGTTTTCAGTTCACTGCTTGCTCCCATGTTGGATTCGCTCGTCAACTCAGTGTTTTACTATTAGGAAAAAGTTGCAACTGAATGATGTACAATTTGTGGGTGAGCGTTGAGGTTGTATAAAAAAAAAAAAAAGAGGTGAGCTTAAAACAAGTTACAGAATAGCGAGGCAGTCCACCGCGTCATGCCAGCAATAAGATAGAGCGAGACAGGGGATGCATGACCTTGGGTTTCTCGCTTCTCTTATAGCTTGCTGGCCGTGCAGGATGGCGTGGATGCCGCTTAGCACTTTCACTGCCATTGCCAGGAAGCCACCTAGCGGATGCCTACGCCGTAGGCGTTTTCAAAAACCACAAGAACTGCTACGAGCGTAGCGCGTAGCGATTCTTAATGGATAAAACCAAATTAATTCATAAAGTTTTTAATGAACATAAAGAGAGAGTATAAACTAGTGCTGCCCTCATAAGCGCATAAGAAATAGCGGTATCTCAAAATGAAATGTCATTGGAATATGCAATTTAAAATCTACGTCTAATGACATAACTTACATTTCATTTTGAGATACCGCTATTTGGCTTACAAGGGCAGAGTGGCTCTGTGAGCTTTAAAAGTCGAGAGCACGACATTTATAAAAAACCTTGTCCTCACAGTATTACGAGGAATCCTTTTCACATAAAGTTGAAATAACAATTTGTTTGTAAATTCCTATGTTGTTGCTCACATAAAGGCGCTTGTACAGACATGTCAAATTGGACATGGGTATAAGGGAGTGTCTTTGGCAGTACAATAATGTAAGACATTACGTGATGGGATATACTGGGACTCACTATAACATAAACATTACAAATTCCAATTTGACTATAATCACACATTTTATACAATAATAATAATAATCTTTATTTCGGATCATCTAGGTACATCCATATGTGGTTAGTAACATGGTTTGAGAACTTAAAACTATGTTAGTTTTAAAACGTAAATAAAAAAATTCCTTTCAGCACTGGACACAGGCTCGTGTGCATTTGTGTCCACTGCTCAAAAAAGGGTCCGTCAACCCTTCCAGCAACAACAGCTGTTGGTGAGGCGGCGCATCAGAGATGCTGTTGTCTTCCATTAGATGGCCTGTAACGAGTGTATGTTTGCCTCAACAAGCATTCCTCATGCGCTGCAATACCGCGATCTGCCCTATATCCATTGTTATACTGGACCCGAAGCGCATTGTAGGTTTTTTGGTGCAGTTGAAAATAGTAACTTTAACGCTTTTAGGTCATTTTGCAAACAACACGTGCACCTTACTTGGAATGTGAAACGTGTCTATACAATTGAGCCCCCAAGATGTTTCAAACATACTGTAAATGTAGGTGACATTTATTAAATTCCATAACATAATATTTCTGTTCCGCTAAGTTTTCCTCTGTTTCCCTTTAGCATGGAGTTATGGTGAATTTGCATGCAAATCCGAATTTAGTTGGTTTCTCTTGTACCGGTACACGCTTCAGTAATCAAGCTCGTCCGTCGACAGGGACAAAGAGAGCAGCTTCTGCAGATAATTATGCCTTTTTATGATTTTATTTATATTTTGTAATTTATACTTTATTACAATAATTTGATGGATCGTTATCAATTTTAACATGAGGAAACTACCCTAATTCTCGGCCGTTATCACGAATTATTTAAAGAATAAATGCTAACTATGCGTCTCTGCTCAATTAACAACGACTAATGTTTACATGTAATGATGTCACAGTTTGCTATTTAAACTACTGATCGTTGTATGGAAAGCAAGTAAATTGCTGTTTCGGTCGCGAAAAACTGCGCGCGACGAGTATAAAATCATTTTTTGGTTGTCTGGGCAGGCTGTTATATCTGGCGTTTGGGCTTAAAAGCCTTTGCTTCTCGACGAAAGTAATTTTCCGTAGTTTTTATGGGAAAAATAAACTATTTATGTATTGCGAAGCGATTGTTACCGGTATTTTTAAAAGCTTTCGTTCATATTTTTAAACGCTTGTAACTTTAGTTTTCAACTTTTTAGTCACAAACAACGTGAATTTTATTGAATTTACCCTAGTCATTCCTATGAGTTCTAAACGAAAAATACGTCGAGTGCGAGTTTAATAAGGCCGAGGTCTGGACGCTCTAGCGGGCAGCGGAGCGGTGAGTTCATATATTCGTGCGAGTTCAATGTATGGACGCCCGCCCCTCGTATCGCTGCCTGCTGCCGATGCCGTCCAGACCGCGGCCTCACAATTACGAAATAGTTAAAGCTATCGCGTAGTTTCCGTGACCGAGAGGCAACCTCAAATACTGCGAGTCATCCAGTTGCCTCTTGGACACTGCAACTACGCGTCATTGTTCTGAATAAAAGCAAGCATTTTCGTAACAGAAATGATAACGAAGAAATATTCAGTAATGCTTACTTTGTTGTCCTATGACAATCGGACACTTTACGCTCGAAGATGTAGACGATTATGTATACCTAGGACAAACTATCCAGTTGGGTAGGTCCAACTTCGAGAAAGAGGGCAATCGTCGAATTCGACTCGGCTGGGCAGCTACGGCACATCTTTTCGTCCAATATTCCGCAGTGTCTCAATAGGAGAGTCTTTGACCAGTGTGTGTTGCCATATGGCACTGAAACGTGGTCGCTTACTATGGGCCTCATAAGACGGCTCAAAGTCACCCAGAGGGCTATGTTGGGAGTTTCTCTGCGTGATCGCATCAGAAATGAGGCTATCCGCAGCAGAACCAAGGTAACCGATATAGCCCTCCGAATCGCAAAACTTAAGTGGCAGTGGGCGGGGCACATAGCACGTAGAACCGATGGCCGTTGGGGCGGAAAGGTTCTTGAGTGGCGACCACGTACCGGAAGGCGCGGCGTGGGTAGGCCCCTCGCAGGGTGGACTGATGACCTGGTGAAGGTTGCTGGAGTCCGCTGGATGCGGGTGGCGCAGGACCGGTCACTTCGGCACTCTTTGGAGGAGGCCTTTGTCCAGCAGTGGACGTCTTTCGGATGATATGATGATGATGATGATGCTTATTTTGTTTCTATAAGTAGTAAATTAATTCTCATTTTATTACATGGCATTGTCAATATTATCGATATAACCAAAACCCAGTCCACAAAGCGTCTAATTTTCCACTCAACCCGTTCAACGGGAAAGCCTGAGTGAAAATACTCGGTTTTATAAATATTTAAGTTAATGACTCTGAAAGAGACACTGGTTTTTCCGTAACTCTACAGAATAATAGGCATGATGCCTCATGTTCAAATTGATAACATGATGCTAAATGGATAGTAAATCATCAAATTATCGTGATAAAGTATAAATTATTAAATATAATTTAAATCATAAAAAGATTTTTGAAAGTTCAGAAAAATTATGCATTTTTTTATTGTCCAAGCCAAGAATACAAGCTGCCAATAGAATCTTAACGCTTTAATAGAAACAAAATTGTATAACAACTATGTACTTAAACGCAGTATTTCGCAACGGAAACAACAATTTACCGGATTTTCCATACAACGATACCTACAACTACTACAACTTTGTACAATTGTGACGTCATACTTGTGTGTCATTTTTTGGGTATTTATGTTCTTTAATTGTAGTTGCTCCCATACAAACATTTGTTCCTCTCCAAAAACCAAACCAATTAAACTGGTTCGAATGACATCATAAAGAAATGTAAGTCATCATCCCGATTGTGTAACTTTTGGAACTAGCGTTAGGGCATATAATTACAGTGTAATTATATGCTTTCAAAGACTAACCGTTGCTAAATACCTTCTAATGCACGTTAGAAAACTTAGTTACGCAATTACTCTACTGGTGACAATAACTAAGTAACGACTAGACAAACATAGTGCAGATCAATAGTTATTTGTTATAACTAGGGTGCAAAGTTGTATTTTACCCGCGAGTGTGGAATTGAAACACGAGCAAGCGAAATGGTGCTATAGTTGAAACTTGTTCTAAACTAGAATCCTGAGCGGAGCGAGTGTTTCAACACACGATAAGTAAAATACATTTGCACCCGTGTGTAACACAAAACTTTTCACCTCACTGTAGCACACATTTACATTTGCGCATTTTACAGGTAGCACTATAGTACCAATGCAGGTCATTTCCCTACGGCTTCTGAACCCATCTTAGAGTACTTATGATATGTGTGTAGATAAAGTAGTGTATGAAACTGTACATAATTTGTCCTTAAAACACTCGTGTGATCCTATTATGAAACTTGCTGACGCTCGTTTCATAAAACCACACTCGTATTTTAAGTTATAAGGCCTCTGATTATGTATCAGTTGCATAAACTACTATTATTTAATTTGAACAATATAACAGTAGGTATTAACGTTAAGTAATATCAAGTAGAATTTCGATCAAGTGCGAGTCGGATTTTAGTTTTCCCATACATTTTGAGACCTGATGAAGGCAACAACCAATTATTGAAAAGTTCTTAAATATTTATAAATCATCACTGTGATTTTTTTGTATTATGAGCGTTTTACGTTTTGTTATCTGTCAAAAGCTACTTAAACACGCTCCAAGGTCAAATTACTTTCCCCACTAGTGGATAAAATGCGTTTTTGCTCAGAAGAAGATGAAAGACGGCTTTCCGAGGCAGTGAGGGGAAAAGTCTATGCTCCGTGCAAAATTAGCTAGCTTTAATTTGTATTGTAATTGTATACAGAGTGTTTTTTTTAAATGGGACAGTATGGGGAAATCCGAATCTAAAGGAGATAGAGGAAAAGTGTCCAAGGAGACATTAGGTGTTTTTTTATGCAAACAAATTTGGCTCATTAAAATTTTTGGTCAAGCGTGAGTTGTTCTTAAAAAATTATAAAGTTGGTCAATTTTTTTTTTGACGCGGAGCGGCTCTGTTTCATGTAAGGATTATTTCATTGTATGGAAAGAAAAAAATCTGAACAGCAGAAGTTGGTCAAATTTAATGAAAACTAATCTTCATACAATTGCAGTATTCACCTTTTAATATTGTTACAAGTGCCTAGGCGTGTAAAAAAATATTTAAAATTATTCCATTTTTAAATTTCGATAATCGATAAGAGCTCCAGATGATTCAAGAGAAGAACATTTTTTTAAGGAACTTTGGTAAGATAATCTACCAACAAGATGGTGCACCAGCCCACAACAGTAGGGCAAGTAAACTGTGTTTGGACGAGCAGTTTCCAAACCGTTGGATGGGTACGAGTACATATGGGCCGATAAAGTGGCCCCCACGATCGCCCGACTTAACGCCATTAGATTTTTTCTTATGGGGTTACCTTAAGGGTCGAATTTATGAATCCCGATACAACTCCGTACAAGAATTAAAAGATGCTGTTTACAACACTTTAAACACAATTCACCATAAGTCTCTGTTAAATGCAACTAGAAGTGTCTTGAAGCGTGCTCGTACCTGCATAAGACAAGACGGCGGCCACATCGAACATTTACTCAAGTAATAAACCAACTGTATGAAGATTAGTTTTCATTAAATTTGACCAACTTCTGCTGTTCAGATTTTTTTCTTTCCATACAATGAAATAATCCTTACATGAAACAGAGCCGACCCGCGTCAAAAAAAAATTGACCTACTTTATAATTTTTTAAGAACAACTCACGCTTGACCAAAAATTTTAACGAGCCAAATTTGTTTAGGTACATCAAAAAACACCTAATGTCTCCTTGGACACTTTTCCTCTATCTCCTTTAGATTCGGATTTCCCCATACTGTCCCATTTAAAAAAAACACTCTGTATAGTGAAACAAATAAATCTAAATCTGTAGGTTTGTAGATGCAAGTAGAGGAGCAACCTGCCACCTCTGACAGAATCAAAGACGATGTGTACGGAATGTCTACCTATGTTTTACAGTAATGTTGCGACAAGACTAGGACAGAATTATATGCGAGCAGCAGCTACTCTCGGCATATTTTTGTGATAACACTGCAGACAATTAAGTTTTCTTACCCACTTAATTGAGGTTTTAGGCTCTCAGCGAGCTACCCGACGTAGTAATATCATTACCACCCCTGTAACGAGGCTGGTGATTATAATTAGGTGTGCGTCGGAGCCAATGTAGGCATGATATGTCTAAGTAAGAAGACTTAACTAGATTTAGTCATAAATTTTGCAGAATATTCTGCAGAGGATTCCTCGTCATGTTATGAAAGTTTAGGCATGCATGGGAATTGATAAATCAATAAAACAAAACAATTATGGAACAAAACTCAAAGTTGTTTATTCTTCAATTTAGGCATTATGCACGTATGAATGTCGATAAACTACCAACGGTTCGAACGGAACCGGCGAAAAAAACTCTGCGACGGATCATTGTCAAACAGTATAACAATATTATGATTTCAATATTATCACAGTATTATTTTTCTGTTTTTATGCCTTGTATTTGATTCATGTTTTGAGGTGTGCAATTAAGAGTATTATTTGTATAAAACTAGAAAGCCCTTTTTTTCAGTAAATTACTTCTGCGGGGCGCTATCACTGCTAAATATGTCGATGATGTAATCGTTTATCTTTTAATATGCTTTTGAAATAAGTGTAGTAAGCAACAGAGGCAGTAAGCTCGATAAAGCTTGTGTTATGGGTACTATACGATGTAACTAATATGTATACATACTTAATTACCTACCTAACGGCACAGAAATCGCCCAAGTCTAAGAGCCTTATCACACTTGCGATTTGCGAGCGTGTTTTCTATACAATTATCAGTCGCGGCGTACACGCTGCGTGATCGCCTTCATACAAAATACGCTTGGAAATCGCAAGTGTGATAAGGCTCTTAACAAAATATTCATGCTCATCGCACAAATATTAGTCCTTACTCGGGGCGTGATTTCTTCGCACCGCTGCAAGTAAATTATGGGCTACTGGCGGCCCCGGCCAGTAAGTTAGCGCTGCTACGGCACGCACGCGTTCTATCGCAGCGCGTTGAATGCGATAGAAAGGTATGGCCACGTTTAGGTTCGTTCGGCATATTGGTGGTGCGGTTTCAAGTGATAATGTGGACACGCTGGACAAAACACCAAATTTTCAGGTACAGTACATAGCTTTACGGTATTTATAGGAACCAACTCCTCCTTCATTACATAGACGCTACGGATGGACCTACAGCGGAGGCTTAGTAACGGGGTTCCGTTTGGTATCCTTTGGGAACTCGACCTTAAAAAATCTAGTTGAATTCCCTGACCGAAATCGAGATATAAATTGTCAAAATTACCGACATAAGAAGATGGCGGGCGGAGGAGTTGGTTCTTATTGTCCTCTCTCTATTGTTTTGACATACGAAGGAAAGTGTAATGTATTAGACCAGTGTCGGACACTGGGACAACCTTTACCTTCCTATTCCCACATTAGTGGGCATCTGGATTATTTAAAACGTCACAAAGCCATGACCTCTTTACCTCGGACATCACTGTCACAACATTAATGCCGAATCTAAGGGCTTTTCAGATGGTTAATTCCCCTTCCATGTCACTCACTTTTATCGCCTTTTTAATACAGTCTAATATTTCCGTAACAAATCCGAGGGTATTTTAATGCTCGTTTGTGGTTGGGATTGGGTTGCAGGCTTCATTATTCAGTGTTTAGTTAGTTTTTCCTGCTGATCGATCATGTAACGCATTGTACGTACGTTAGGTAGATTTATATGTCCATTACTATGGAGAAAATACAGTTGGATTGTCCTAACGCGCGTTCGAAACATTAGGTGATTACCCCTTAGACCATGATGGAAAGAGCTATCTATGCGTCGTCCCAAGGAACGTATTGATCATACAAACAGGAGATAGATATCTATCGTTTTTTAAATATCAGTAAGAGAATGGGAAGCGCCCTTAAGTCTGTCTACATACATAAATATCCAAGCTTTGTAGATGCAATTTTATAGGAGTGAAGCGGAAATACCTGCTAACATATACAGGTGTACCATAAATGGGATGTGAACCGATCACGGGCATATTTGGTAGCGCATTGCGATTCCAATGCATTTGTTTATGTTTTTTATTATTTGATTATTTTTGTTTAAGTACATTGATATTTTTGTCTTTGTTTACATTACAGCCTTGGTTTCTGTTGACATGCATGACAACTTTCCCCCCCGAGGGTGAAGAGTGAGAGGGTTTATTTCATTTTGAAGCGCACAGCTGTGTTATGAAAACAATTATTTTGTGTATGTTTTTTTTTCCGCAGGTGACGGCTTTTACGTTTTTGTTGTCATACACAAGCATTGTAAACAAAAACAAATACTTTAATGAGAACATACGGATTGTAAGCAGACACCGTAGCCTATGATCGCATGAGACCCCGGAAAAGTCAAAAACGCGTCGCCGAGCTTTTATTCACTTGAGGACCCATTATGTTAACAACTATAGATACAAATTAAATGCAGGTTCCTCGCTCTTAACAAAGCGCATCCCTGAGAGCTCTGGCAATGTTACTCACTAACAGAAACACAAGCGGAGTCCCTTCAAAGCAAGAGTACCTTCAAAACAAGAGTGCCTTCGCAACAAGTGTACCTACAAAACAAGGGTCCCTTCAAAACAAGAGTGCCTTCGCAACAAGAGTGCCTTCGGAACACGGGTCCATTCAAAACAAGAATGCCTATAAAAAAAGATTGAATAGGCTATTACTGAACTAGTCAGCTTCATCTTAGGCTCTGTTGTCGCTTTCCATCAGGTGAGACTAGGGTCAAACGCTGGACAGTCTTTAATAAACAAGTTTCTGTCAAAAATTTCTGTATACCACCATCAACTACTCATTGAGACGATCCTAACGAGCCCAAACTCAACGGGGTTACGTCGGTAAAGTACTGAATTCCCATGGCCACCTTCTGTCTTCATCATCAGATCAGCTCGATGGTACCATAATATTGATTTGTCATCGAAACTATACTTATGCACAAAATTTCAGCTCAATCGGTCACCGGGAAGAGGGTCAAATTTAACTTGCAAGATTTGTTTACAGACAGACAGACAGACAGACAACGGGACAGGTGAAACTAAATAAAAGCTTGTAAAAACAACAACACCACATACAATACTACAGACCAAGTAGTGGTAGGTATTATACTTAAAGTAAGTTAAATAAATAAATAAATATTAGGGGACAATCTTACACAAATCGACCTAGTCCCATAGTAAGCTCAATAAGGCTTGTGTTATGGGTACTAGACAAAGATATATTTAATAGATAGAAAATAATTAAATACATAGAAAACATCCAAGACTCAGAAACAAATATTCATGCTCATCACACAAATATTTGTCCTTACCGGGATTCGAACCGAATTCGTAGGCAGCGTCACTACCCACTTGGCTAACCGGTCGTCTAAAAGTATATTAAATATTGAAATACTGGAATTAGCAATCCATATTCATTACATTTCCCTTGAGCGACGGAACTAACTGCAACAGCCATAACCATTCCCTCTATATATAGCTCATTTCTATTTGCACAGAGCGCACCTAGACTTATATTTTAAATTAAGACGATGGCAGACAAGCCTTCCTGATGGTAACTTGCATGGAGAAAGTAGTGAGTAAGTCATCATCATCATCATCATCATCATAATCATCATCATATCAGCCAAAAGACGTCCACTGCTGGACATAGGCCTCCCCGAAATAGTGCCGCAACTCGCACCGTCCTGCGCCATACACATCCAGCGGACTCCCGCGACCTTTATGAGTTCGTCAGTCCACCTTTTCATCAGTCTACCCACGCTGCGCCTGCCGGTGCGTGGTCGCCACGTGAGAATCTTTCCGCCCCATCGGTTCTACGTGCAATGTGCCCCGCCCACTGTCACTTAAGTTTAGCGATTCGGAGGGCTAACTATTCTGGTTATTTCATTTCGCTCATTTCTGATGCGATCACGCTGCGCTGAGAAACTCCCAGCATTGTCATTTCCCTTTACGTCCATTGCCCTTTGGGTTACTTTGAGCCTTCTAATAAGGCCTGTAGTGAGTGAGTATGTGAGGTATTTGGTGTCAAAAATAAAATAGGTACGTAGTTTATACACCTATTCTTACTTGTATTATCTCACGCGAAAATGTTACCAGATCAAAATCAACAAAGACCTTTAAGCTTGGACAAACACTCCCTAGACCAAACGCTTTTCAACAGGCACCCAAAATCTTGGACAAAGGATCGATTTATATTTCATTGAAACCCAACATAAGTAAATTTTCTTGAAAGCAATACTGAGATAATCCAGCCAAGCCATTCACAACAACTAGTCTCACTTCACTTCACCCGCAAATGTTAACGCCGGGATTTGTAACAATAGTACCTGGAGGTTTGTCTTACTCTGGTTGGTCTAACACGACTGGAGTGAATCGTTTCTTAAATAGCCCAGATATCTCCAGGCGACTTGTCACCAATAGCGATAGCAAATAAATCTAGCAATATTGACGTTATTTCGATATCGTATTTGCTGATCCATTATCGCGGTGACTCGATTCGTCCTCTAATTTGTTTACTGTTGTTATACGATATTTGTTCCCGGCAATGATGTTATTATTGCCGCGTTAGCACGACTATAATGTGCTATTTCTAGGTGTTAAGGAAATACATGTAGAGAATCGCGTGATCCTGTAGTCCTATTATATTTGTAACAAAGGCATTTATTTTTAACAGTACAGAGGGATATTTCCACGTAATATTATAGATTCACCAAGTTCACTGTTTTTTTTTGTCTATAGGGACAGTTAAAGTAACTGATTTTATAAGGCGTTTCCCTTTTATTTACAAATGTTACAATACAAAATACCTACTGTTTGGGATAACTTTAAACTACGGGTACCTTTGAAGGGTTTTGCGATTGAAAGGGTTCGGTTTATTGATTGGGCATCTTGAACTTTTCACGTTGACTACTCCAATTTTAGTTTTACAACAGTATTCAAATGTCTAAGGTCAATTGCATCTAATTGCAAAAGGTTATTTATCCATGAATAGCTTGGACCAGAAGTTGGGTCGGAGCTGCAAGTTACTGATGGGGTCACAGGATGTGGACACGGCTACCATATATACAATTTAAAGGATGATTCCATTGGATATCCGCAGTAATTCTATATTGGTCCCAGTGTTTCAAAATTATTGTATTCGGAAAAAATGATATTTGAAATTGTGATCCATAAGTAATGAATATTGGCATCGCGATATCGTAGCATGTATATCATTAAATATCTTGGTAGAACACTGGGCACTTCTCTTAAATGTCATAGTGATTAATAGTGTCTTTGTTTTCCATAAACTTTATTTTCCATAAGTATTTTTTAACATATTGCAAGGTTTTTTGTGTTTAAAATGCAAAATAATGTTGATGGTATTCGTTAAGAACAAGAACAAAAAAAGAATTTTCTTTCGTTTCTTACGCACCTTGGAACTGATAGCTGATTGGCTTAATAATCTACCGTTTAATTTTTTGCTCCTATTACAGGCCAGATCCTGTATAGTGGTCAGCTGCAAATATACTGAATAAGCAGTCCCCAACCAGTAGGTTTGGAAAGCCATGCGTACCTTTAAAATACCACACCTCCTAAAATACATAACCTCCCATGGATGTTGAAGGACCTTAGTCCTTCGACATCTATGGGAGGTTACGCCACCGGTACAAAATTCCCTTTGACTTATTTTTATAAAAATACTTCTGAGATTGAATACGCTGCCTATCTGACTAGCACATAAATGAAAGTGTCAGCTGTCACGTAAAAATATCTTGTCAACGCGCTCAGACAAAATTGTATTGTTTCTAACATAATTAATATAATAAAATCTGAACATCTCATGTACATGACTTTACAAATAAAAAATATATTCTATTCTATTCTATTCATAATTATTCTTCGCTTATATTCATACACAAATTACGTTTCGGTTACCTAATCATTACGCTATTGTGACTCCTACTTTACATTTTATTTAACACGTGCAATTTCGTATATAGTTTACAATTACTTATTTGTACGGTGTCATAAATGGGACATGGGGAGAAAATGCCGCCATTATGGGCATTTCCTTAGCGTTGGACAACAGCGGCGCTGGTACTGGTACTGGCAGTGGGTCGAAGACGTCTGCATCTGAATGGATTTCGATAAGGTACCGTGGGCGGACCGGCCATGTACTGTGGTACGGAAGGCAAATAGAGAAACCACCTTACAAATAACCCCTAAAAGAGTATGATGTCGGCTGATGAAGAACTGCTGCCTATTTCATTGACAAGAGCCAAGCCTAACGAAGGTAAGTCTACCTTTCACATAAAAAAAAGCTAAAGGTCCTGGGTTCGAATCCCGGTAAGGGCAAATATTTGTGTGATTAGCATGAATACATATTCATGCTCATCACACAAATATTTGCTTTTTGCCTTATTTGCTCAGAGTATTAGATGTTTTCTATGTATTTTAAGTGATAGTGATTTTGATATCTATTTCTAGCTTCTGCCCGCGACTCCGTCCGCGCTCCATACAAACTTTCATTCCCCATTACACCCCTTCAGGGGATGATTTCTGGAATAAAAACTATCCTTATGTCCTTCCCCGGCACTCAAACTATCTCTGTACCAAATTTAAATCGGTTCATACATACTTTGCACTCCTATTTAACCCGCTTAGGGGTCAGTTTCTTTTCTTTTCTTGTATTGTATTGTAATAAGGAGTCCATACACAAAGTTTCACTAAAATTTTTACTCCTCCTTTTTACCCCCTTGAGGGTGGAATTTTCAAATATCCCTTCTTAGTGGGTACTTACGTTATATAAACCAGAGTTGGGCAAATTTTTATTTGAATAAGAATAAGAATAAAAACAGAATTTTTATTCTTATTCAAATTGATTTGAATAAGAATAATTCTTGCGCCCGTTATTTAGAATAACATGAAGGTGAATAAATCATGCTACTTTTATTTTAAATAAGAATAAAATACGGACTAATTATTCCACAAATGGGGTTATTCTAACATTTTATTTAAATAAAATGTTATTCAAATAAAATTAATTTGTTGGTATCGTCGGTAAAATTTTGTGAGTTGATTTACAGACAATGGATTTTATGATAAGTTTGGGTTTACTTGGTTTGTTTTGACGAGTTATATACAATACATTATACTTGGTGACGATGGTCTGATGATGGAGTCAGGAGGTGGATAGTGGAACTCCTCGATAGCTACTTGTATATCCTTCGAGTTTGGGCTCATTTGGTTTGTTTTGGCGAGTTCTATACATTATACGTGGTGATGATGGTCTGATGATGGAGTGAGGAGGTGGATAGAGGAACTCCTCAATGGCTACTTGTATACCCCTCGAGTTTGGGCTCATTCGCTTTGTTTTGTCGAGTTCTATACATTATACTTGGTGATGATGGTCTGATGATGGAATGAGGAGGTGGATAGAGGAACTCCTCAATGGCTACTTGTATACCCCTTGAGTTTGGGCTCATTCGGTTTGTTTTGTCGAGTTCTATACATTATACTTGGTGACGATGGTCTGATGATGGAGTCAGGAGGTGGATAGTGGAACTCCTCAATGGCTACTTGTATATCCTTCGAGTTTGGGCTCATTTGGTTTGTTTTGGCGAGTTTTATACATTATACTTGATGATGATGGTCTGATGATGGAGTGAGGAGAAGGATAGAGGAACTCCTCAATGGTTACTTGTATATCCTTCGAGTTTGGGCTCATTTGGTTTGTTTTGGCGAGTTCTATACATTATACTTGGTGATGATGGTCTGATGATGGAGTGAGGAGGTGGATAGAGGAACTCCTCAATGGCTACTTGTATACCCCTCGAGTTTGGGCTCATTCGGTTTGTTTTGTCGAGTTCTATCCATTATATTTGGTGACGATGGTCTGATGATGGAGTCAGGAGGTGGATAGTGGAACTCCTCAATGGCTACTTGTATATCCTTCGAGTTTGGGCTCATTTGGTTTGTTTTGGCGAGTTCTATACATTATACGTGGTGATGATAGTCTGATGATGGAGTGAGGAGGTGGATAGAGGAACTCCTCAATGGCTACTTGTATACCCCACGAGTTTGGGCTCATTTGGTTTGTTATACGAATTCTATACATTATTTTTGGTGACGATGGTCTGATGATGGAGTCAGGAGGTGGATAGAGGAACTCCTCAATGGCTTCTTGTATACCCCTCGAGTTTGGGTTTATCCGTATTTATACTTAGGGCTTGCGGTCGTGTCCGTGTTTCGTGTACAAGTAGCCGTGCGCCCGTTTTCGTGTTACACAGCAACGGTTTTATGGCCCGTTCGGCACGTGAAATTCGGCTACGTGTAATTAAGTCACGTGTACCCGTGTAGATCCGTGTCACGGGTTCACGTACCTTAAGTACACGCGGATCCGGTCCGCCAGCGACGTTGAGTGAAGATAAGATGCAGTGTCTCTAAAGACGACGAATAAAAATATATCGTTAGTTCTTATTCGTAGCTCTTTATTCCGTTTCATTCTTTTATTTTTAAGAACATGGACTTTTAAATATTTAGTGAGTAGTAAATAAAAGGAAACCAACATTAAATATAATCAATAATAATATAATACAGTAATTAAACGGGGGCTAAAATAACAGAAGTGTGTGTAGTGGTGACTAATGGATAATCACAACTAGTTAAGAATTCTAAACTGTCCCCTCCAGATTCGAAAAAAAATCCCGCTTATTTGTAAAACAAAACGAACACACGAAACAAACTTCTTTGAACTTCATGAACAAAACGGTGGTATACCAGGTAAAGCCGAAAGCTACTTATGAGTATTGTTTGTTTAATTACGTCTTTCGCAAACCTTTCGCATCGTTATCTGCAATTCTGCACGTGCAACTCCACTTATCTTCAAAAATACCACCCTGGTAGGTAAATTACAATGAATGACTCAATAATTTTTAAACCTTGAGAGAACTCAAATGATTGAATAAAATATTTATATAGAGATGCAAAATAAAATGTCACTAAGTCTGCGGCTTTTGTTTTTTACTTTCATAGAAGAATATTTTTAGGTGTAGTGTAATTAATTAAACTCTATATAGCGACAAGACATTTAACGAAAAACTTTTTTTACCTTGTTAAGCAGTCGAACAAAAATATGTCACTATCTACTTTGTAATGTGCCGAAACCGATAAGAACTGCAGCTGTGTACTTTTTTGTTTGTTTAGTCCATGCACGTGTTGTTTGCCTGGATTTACCGTCATCATACGTACCGAAGATTCGCAGAAATTTGCTCTTGTTTCTTTAGTAGGATTGCCTTGCGTGTTAACATTTTGGCTATGTTATATCCTTAGATAGTAAACTTGTATATTCATTTTTTTTTATTCTACTCTTAATTTAACGATAACTGATTACTGATATTATAACGCTATACGTCGCAGTCTCTTAATTGTATAATAAATATAAGTATAACTAATGGCACTAGAGAATTTTGCATCGTCGCTAGCTTGGATTAAAATCACAATAGCTGGTTATACAGAAAACAGAATAACGCCGTTAATTACTTAAATATCTAACCATTATAACTGAATCGACGCAAAAAATATAATTTAAACAAAAAAACACATAAAAAAACCCGTTCGTCCCGTACTAAGTAATAATTAGTAATTCATTAATAGTCCTTATTTGTTTCAATTTTAACTCCAACTGGCATGGCGGCGGCCCGGGTGTATCGTTCCAACCGGTGCAGACGAACGCGTTACGTACGGTTACGTATCTTGGCGTGTCACGTGAATCCGGACGCGAACGCAGGTACGGGCTACGTACCGGTCGTGTTCGTGAAATTCGTGATCTTAGTACCGCCGGGGTTAAGAACACGTAAGGTTCGGTCACGGTACGGGTCGGTGTGTATCACGGATATCCAGAGCCCTACATAATATTTATACTAAGGTATGGAAATTAATCTTATATTAGATATTTTTTTTTACTACACAGGTTTTTGCATAGATTTGCATACATTTTACTTTATAATCTCAATTTAAATTAGTTATCTGAAATAATTAATACAAATTTTAAATGCTTCAGAGGTAGACTAATATTAAGTATTTATGCTGCGTCGACCTCAAATAAATAGTACACTATTAGTATAAGTTTTGTGAAAGTAAACCGAAGGACATCGCTGCGCCCATCTGCGAATATAGTGATAAGCGCAGGTAAAGCAAGGGTTATTATTTTACCTGCCGTCATTTATTATCTCTTTTGCTCTCTGTAGGTGTGAAAGAGATAGCATAATTATGAGTAAAGTTATTTATACAAGATCATCGTCACCAAGTGTACTTGTATAGAACTCGTAAAAAAAAACATATAAACCTAAACTCAAGGGCTATACAAGAGCTATTGAGGAGTTCCACTATCCACCTTCTGACTCTGTCAAGACCAACAGACCATCCTCATTCCTCACCAAGTATAATGCAAAGAACTCATCAAAACAAACCAAATGAGCCCAATCTCGAGGGCTATACAAGTAGCCATTAAGGAGTTCCATTAACCACCTCCTCACTTCATCATCAGACCATCATCACCAAGTATAATGCATAGAACTTGTCAAAACAAACCAAATGAGCCCAAACTCGAGGGCTATACAAGTAGCCATTGAGGAGTTCCACTATCCACCTCCTCACTCCATCATCAGACCATCATCACCAAGTATGATGCATAGAACTCGTCAAAACAAACCAAATGAGCCCAAACTCGAGGGCTATACAATTAGCCATTGAGGAGTTCCACTATCCACCTCCTGACTCCATCATCAGACCATCGTCACCAAGTATAATGTATAGAACTCGACAAAACAAACCGAATGAGCCCAAACTCGAGGGGTATACAAGTAGCCATTGAGGAGTTCCTCTATCCACCTCCTCACTCCATCATCAGACCATCATCACCAAGTATAATGTATAGAACTAGACAAAACAAACCGAATGAGCCCAAACTCGAGGGGTATACAAGTAACCATTGAGGAGTTCCTCTATCCACCTCCTCACTCCATCATCAGACCATCATCACCAAGTATAATGTATAGAACTCGACAAAACAAACCAAATGAGTCCAAACTCGAAGGATATACAAGTAGCCATTGAGGAGTTCCACTATCCACCTCCTGACTCCATCATCAGACCATCGTCACCAAGTATAATGTATAAAACTCGACAAAACAAAGCGAATGAGCCCAAACTCGAGGGGTATACAAGTAGCCATTGAGGAGTTCCACTATCCACCTCCTCACTCCATCATCAGACCATCATCACCAAGTATAATGCATAGAACTCGTCAAAACAAACCAAATGAGCCCAATCTCGAGGGCTATACAAGTAGCCATTAAGGAGTTCCGCGATCCACAGACATATACAATAGGTATAAATTACACTACATTCAAGATTCTATACGTACTAGTGCCTCTATACCGATACGAAAATTACCAAATGCGTCGTGTTTTTCCCCGAGTATCCGTCCGAACTACATTCATTCATGGTATATTAGTTAAAATAAAAAATCATGATTAGATTTATTTGAATAATAATAAGTTAACGTTATTCAATTTTCTAACATAAGAATTATTCACGGCGAAATTATTTGAATAACTTTGACGGGAATAAAATCAACATGATTTTATTCATGCGTATTCTTATTCAAATAATGATTTTATTCTTGAGTGCCCAACTCTGAATAAACTACCTATTGTGAAAAAACAGCTTTCTAGGTTCAACGGTTAGGGCTGGGCGTTGATTTAAGTAAGTGCATGCACATTGCACACACACTCACAAACCAGTCAGTCAGGACTTTTACGTTTATATATATAGATATATATCGTCGTTTAGTACCCATACAGAAGCCTTATTTAGCTTACTATGCCTAGTTCGATTTGTGTGAGATTGCCCTCTAAGTTTTTTTCATTTATGTTTATATTATTACTTATTTATTTACATGTACTGTATATATGTACTATGTCCATTTACCTCGATCTCACTGAAGACCAACTTAATAAGCTTTAGCGCATTCAAAACCTCTGCATACGGTTCATATTTGGGTTACGCAAGTATGATCATGTCTCTTATTTTCGCTCTCAGCTTAAGTGGCTACCTATTCGTTATCGTCGTAACGCTCATGTCCTGACCCTTCTGTATAATGTTCTGTTTCATCCCGCTACACCCCGCTACCTCAAAGAACGATTCAATTTTGTCAAGTCGGCCAGGTCATCCCAAAATTTTCTTCTCAGTGTCCCGTCCTCCTCTTCAAGATTCTATAACTGCTCATTTACATTCAAAGCCATTCGACTCTGGAATTCTCTGCCCGTGGACTTGAGGCGTGCTAAATCTGTCGCTGCTTTCAAAGCTCACCTAAAGGAGCACAATTTGTCTCTGCCATGATTCCTCATACTTAGTTACTATTTTTCTGTTTTTCTTTATTTTCCTTCTCTATGGTTAACACTATATGTATAAGTATTTATGTGGGAATTTATGTATGTTTATTTGTATGCTTTATGTGTGTATGTTTATTATTAATGTAATTGTGTATGTTGTAAGTTCGGTTACTTCCAATTTTGCCACCTACCCATTTTGTAATTTTTTGTTGCTATTTCTCCGCTACCTAAAGGTTGTCTGGAAGAGATCGCTCTTTAGCGATAAGACCGCCTGTTGTTTACTTTTTTTTTTTTAATTAGTTGCAATAAAGAGTATTTGTATTGTATTGTATTGTATTGTATTGTATGTTATACCAATTTGATTCACATGCTCGATATTATTCGATAACTTGCCGTAACGAAAACGTTATCTATCGATCTACTTTAAACACACCTTCTTACTTGCTCTCGCATATGCTTGAATAAATTGAGTTATTACTTAATCATATAAACAACAAGGTACTCGTAGTATGTCTTATATAACGCTTAAATGATGCGTACAATACAATACAACTATTTTTATTGCTCACCAATATAATAACATGACATAAATACATACATATACTGGGTGGAACAGATCGATGGACTTTTAAGCAAATGGGATATAGATCAGGTTTAGTGCTTTACTTCTCACCTAGTAACCATATTAATATTTCTAACGGTTACCGAGATACAACTTGTTAAACTTTGGTGAAAAAAACTGTATGTTTCAACCCTATCCAGCAGATTCAATGAAGTCAGCAAGATTCTTGTGACTTGTGACATGTGTCAATTTCAAATGAAAATAATAACTATGTATAGTATTAGGGTTGTCACTAAGATAAAATATATCGATTTTTATGTTTTTTTTTTTCTTTTAAATCCAGCTTAACATTTATAATAGATCGTTTGTACGTCACTTATATAACACTGTCCTTTCAGCTTAGTCCAAGGAAATATTCCTCCCTGTATAAACCTATATACCAAAGATACAATACAAAAGAGCACCTTTATCTTACGATGTCTCAGATTCTGGTTTATAAATATTTAATACACTTTAAATATATAATATTAGAACGCGTTCTGAAATCCATATATACTATCCATATATATACACGGTGAATTTGAGTAACCCGACAGATTTTAACCATCGCTTCCAGAGCCTAATAGGAGTAAAAAAAGTAGTATAACTAATGGTCTAAAACGGCCTAGTTTTCGAGATATTAATTATTAAAAAAAAATACACATAAAAAATTGTCAAGTATAACACACCCTAAGGACGTGACGTAGCCAGATGGATCTGACACATTCATACGCAAGACCCTGCTGATTTCCGGCCAGTCTGTTAACAAATCAATGAGCTTAGGTATTTAATTTTTTATTTTTATTTATTTTTTAAATTTTCTCTTTCACTCCTTTAACTAAAGATTTGTTTACAAGAGAGTAGCATCGGTAATAGATATTTTTTTTTATTTTTTTTTTTGCCGTATTTGCCCTATGTTCATATAATATTATTTACTCGTAATATCATCAGGAATGTATGGTTAAAATCTGTCGGGTTACTCAAATTCACCGTGTATATACCAACATCAAACACGTAATTGTGTACACATATGATTTAGCTCACCATTATTTTATTTTGCTGTCGTTGCTAATTATGCTTACCAATATCGAGTTCACAATTTACCCCGCAAATTGGATAATAATATGTTACCGGACCAATTAAACGTGAAAACAATTTGCTCTGCATAAACAGAGGTCGTTGTGAGCTTAAAGCTTAAGTCTTAACAACTTGTAAGTTGACAATTTCCTTAACACATCTTAGCATTATTCCGTTTGAGTCTTAGTTCCGCTTTTGGAGGGGCGCAATCTGTCTGCGGTATTTTGTACTTTACCGAGACCTGAGGCGTAATCACGTTACCATTCGGACACGCCCCAGCTAGCAATTTAACGTCGTAATGACGTCATATTAAAGTTATTTCTGACGTAATGACGTCATAAGAGCGAAGTTCCTGCGACGTCGCAAATGACGTCGTGATGTCGCGACTTCTGACGTCATTTTCTGTCGTCGCACAGACGTTATCTCAAGACGACATGTTACCGACGTCACAAGGACGAATCCTCAAGTCGTCAGGAAGCTGATTGTTCTCACGTAGCCAAGACGTTATTAAGACGGCCAAATTTGGACGTGGCCCAGGCTTCGTCGTTAGGACGATCCATCAAGACGTTACGAGGCTGATAGTTTCAGACGTAGCAAAGACGTCATTAGGACTGCCAAATTTGGACGTCTTGATTTGACGTCGTCAGGACGTGCCATTAAAACGTCACGATGCTCATAATTTGAGACGTAGCCAAGACGTCAAACACTAACGTCCCTTGACGGCCAAATTTCTACGTCGCGAAGACGTATTGTTATGTCGTCGTCAGGACGTGCCATTAAAACGTCACGATGCTCATAATTTGAGACGTAGCCAAGACGTCAAACACTAACGTCTCCGAGACGGCGAAATTTCTACGTCGCGAAGACGTATTGTTATGTCGTCGTCAGTACGTGCCATCGAGACGTCACTTACACGTTAGATACTTACGTCTCCGAGACGGCCAAATTTCTTCGTCGCGAAGACGTATTGTTATGTCGTCGTCAGTACGTGCCATCGAGACGTCACTTACACGTTACATACTTACGTCTCCGAGACGGCCAAATTTCTACGTCGCGAAGACGTATTGTTATGTCGTCGTCAGTACGTGCCATCGAGACGTCACTTACACGTTACATACTTACGTCTCCGAGACGGCCAAATTTCTACGTCGCGAAGACGTATTGTTATGTCGTCGTCAGTACGTGCCATCGAGACGTCACTTACACGTTACATAATTACGTCTTGAGACTGCCAAATTTAGGCGCCGTCAAGACGTCACGAGGTATAGTAGTTCTGACGTAGCCAAGACGTCATATACTGTAACGTCTTGAGACTGTCAAATATGGACGTAGCTCAGACGTCTTGGCAGGTCTGCTTGTGACGTCCTGAGAACGTCTAATACCGACGTCGCGCTTATTACAACCAAAATAGAGCAGCTACACCAGCTCGAAATCAGAGCGAACACCTTTTTGAGCGCGTGAAAGGGATACGCACCGCAGTTTCGGTTCGCGTTCACTCCGCTTCCGCGCTGGTATGTGCTGTGCCAAACGGAGAACGATCGATATATTAGGCAAGTTACTCAAAAAGTCACAAATAATGACGGTTCAATCAAACATGTCAAAATTGAGTACAAAAGTTTTATTCATAAAATTGAGTGTCACAAGCATCGTTATTCAATAATCATAATGATCACATAATGGGAATGTTCAAATTACGATACGACAATTACGACCTAGTCATATAGAATCAAAAAGTGATTTAAATAGGTAAAAGTACAAAAGTTACATTCATAAAGTTGTGCTACAAACATCGTTATTCAATAATCATAATGGGAATGTTTCAAATTATACTCGTAATATATAAGCATCAATCAGTGATTGATCAAAGTTTAATACAAAAGAGAGGCTAATTACATAAGTCGTTTAAACAGTCTATAGCAAGTATATATGCTTCATAAATCTAAGGCATGGCACGTGCTTCCAAATATCATAATGGCATAATGTAAACGACGACGGGTCATTGAGCGTGGTCGATAAGAAGCATGCGGCGAAAAGCACGCGCCAATTAAGGTTAAACAGTACCTACGTGACTCCCTCATCGGTTTTTAATTAATTGCAACAAAGCTACAGAAGATATAACTATGGTAACTTTTTAACGACAACCATGCAAATACAGTGTTTTAGGAGTTTTCACTTTTTCTAAAAAGATGTTGTGGTACTTACGTATGTCGTTTTTTGTTAAAAGTGACCACTTTTTTCAGTAATGACATACATAACTACCACACAATCTTTTCATAGAAAGTAAACTCCTAAAACACCGTATTAATGTATAGTTCTCGTTTAAAATTACCATAATCATATCTTCTGTAGCTTTGTTGCAATTGCAATTAATTAAAAACCGATGAGGGTGACACGTGAGGGTACTGTTTATCCTTAACTCCCAAAACGACTACGACTAATGTAAACGGATTAAGCATGCGGCCTGGAAAACACGCGGGCCAGAACGACCGTCATGCACGTACTTTTGCAAACGACCAATGTAAATGCGCCTTTATATTCATTAAGTTGACTACGACAAACATGTTTCATTTCAAATCAAAATACTACAATTACGACCTTCATAAGAATCTCAATAATACAGATAGGTAAAAATTTTGTACAAAAGTTATATACATAAAGTTGTGCTACAAACATCCTCCAGGTCTATTTTATAACAAACTTATTAGATATATATATTTTGTACAATTTCGATAGCATTGGTTGAATGCTCTAAGGCTGAATGGGTCAACTAGGGCAGCAAAAAATGTTGTCAGTTGCCTAGGCTCTGCATAGTCTCTGGTACAAATTTCTCACATTTGTCAATACCATTTTTTTTCAGGAAGTAAATTGTTATTATTCCTAAGCAGCAGCAAAATACCGGTGAAAATATTCGACACTGAAATATTTTTTTTAATGAAAAGTAACATAATACCTATGCTAAATTAATAGGAATTTTTCATTATCGTTTTATCTATCTTTTTTTTTAGAAGTGGAGCCACCAAGATTTTTCATGCAGGTGGAGGGGGGGGGGGGGGGGGGGGGGTACCGCACCAGCGATGTCTTAGGTTAATAGCTGTTTAAGTTAAAGTACTAACTTAGTCAAGTTTGGTATCATTTTTAACTAAATCAAGGGTGTACAATTTAATTCTGGAATAAAAATTGCATCAATCCATAGTAAAAACACAAGAAATTATAAAAAGGGTTAAAAAAACCTAATATGTTTATACTTTATTTTTTTGTAACTATAAATAATGAATATTTTGGGAATAAAAAATATTTTTACAGTGTAACATTCTCCTATTTTAGGTATAAAAAACTTCGACAGCATTGTTTTATAATAAGTGTCTTTAAAAAAATCAAAACGGCGTGCGAGCGTAATATAACACTAGGCGCGCACGGGCAACTATTGTCGCCGCGACAGTACATCTCTCTTTTTCTCACTTCGAGCGTGCAAAAGAGACAGATGTACTGTCACCGGCGGCCAACTTTTTTATGTAATAAATACCTTCGTAAAACAGTTATGGCGTGGTTAATTCATTTGATTTGAACAAATTTTCTTTGTTATTATGGCACAAATTGACCTAAAACGGAATGCATAACCATTACTTATATATTTTTTTACGTCACACCCGGCCATAATGCGAGTTTTACTGCACACTGCGCGTACGGTAAAACTCGCATTGTGGCCAGGTGAAGACGTAAAATTATGTACTCAACACGGGCAGTAATTCGTAAAGCCCCAGAGCGCATATTTATTACGGTTCGGGCCACAAACACCTGCGATCTGGGACATTTACGAATCCACCGCCCTAGTTACGTAATGTACTATTACATCTTCATCGTTTTTGCGAACCTACCCCTATCATTCTAGGATCGCAAAATAACAATGTAATTAGATTTTTTTTCATATTTTTTTTTTTGCGCCATCAACAATTTTTTTGTACTACACCCATACGAAACATTTTAATTTGACATTCAATTTTTTTTAGTGGACTAGGAATAGGGCTCTCTAAAGCATCTCTTTTTCTTCAACTTTCATAGTTGTTTATAAGTTATGGAATTTTTCCTCGTGAAATAGGGAATTTAAAAAACGATTATTCTTTTATTTTATATATTTTTACTTCAGAACGGTGTCGGATATGATACCAAAAACGAATTCGGCATCCCCAATTTATACGAAAACGATACCAAACTCGGCCTAGTAGCTTAGCCGGTGTAGATATAAAGATAAAGTTGACACTCCCCCCCCCCCCCCCCCCTCAAAAATCGTGGTGGGCCCACTTCTAAAATCCATCCATGGGTCCTAAGGACCAATCCTGCCTGGTCATCTATTCTTGTCCCACTTTAGTGATTGTATTCTTATTACTAATTTTAGTTGTCTACTTACTATTTACTAATCAATAGTATGAAGCAATGGAAAACATATACGGATACTTTTATCATCTTCAGTGGGCACTGACAAACATTTTGCTGTAATACACTGTGCTGATATTACTTCGAAATCGCTTGACAGTTTGGAAGCAACGCAGATATTGGTCAATTTAGAGTCATGTGGATACACATAAAGTGAATCATATTGAAGAAAACGTTTGCCATAAACAAACAGCGACTCTCTGTCATTAAGAACACATTTTAAGATGTTATGTACTTCCAACACATTATCGTTTAAATAACAATATGAGTCTCTTTTACGGTATGCATGCACGTAAATAGAAAAACCTTTACAAACAAGTTTTCTAAATCGTTCAAATTTACCAGCAGGTACTGGTCCTGAGCTGTGTAACATAAGTGCCTCGCTTTGACTTGAGGAGATCAGTGATTTTTGGGTTTGTATTTCTTTCAAACGTTTCACAATTTGTGCCAAAGGTTTATTTGGTGACCTGACAAGTTGCTTAATGTGTTGCAAATAATTTTCAAATGGAAAGGCGGAAAATGTATCTAGTGCGCCAAATAATTCAACATCATCGGTAATGTGGCTCATCATATGAACATTATATATCAAAAATTTGGCCCCGTAAACAGTTTTGGAGTGATTTATGAACATTCTTACCAGCTCCTTTGCCAAGGGTGTGCCTAGTTTGTGTATAAGTTCGTTTGAGCAAAGAATTGTAACAGCAGCGTGTAATAGAAGGAAATTTTCATAAAGTGCAGTCGGCAGTAAAGTTTTTAGGACCATTGGTCCCAAGTACAATAAAAACATTCTGAATTCAGTTGCTTTGTAACGAGCCAGATCATCAAGTCCACGCGGACGTCTATTAAATTCTATTGGAATGTCTTGAGCACATTTTTCTAGTTTCTGAGAGATCGCTGTGACGGAACTGCTTCGCAAACGTACTTTCAAGTCCCCACCAACCCAAACGTTCAAAAGTTTTTTCATGATCCCAAGGCATACAGCATGCATGTAATCGATCGGAAATGTTTTTACTAAATTTAACGGCAGTTTTACAAGTGGAGTTGTGCCTTTATGGTAATCTTCGTCAGACTGATTACGGAACGTTTCATCTGTTCTCAGACTGGCAGAGGTGATGCTAGGGTAAATAACTCGACCTTGGCAGTATTCCCCAGGTTGTACACATTTGTCACATGCTGAATACCCACTGTGATATTTCGTACATTTTATATATGCTTTTGCGGGTGAGTCACAAATAAAATGCAGTACTTCTACCGTGAAATGCTTTCCTTCAAAATCAAAGCCGTCTTCAAGTAAAATATTCAGTTCAGTTATAAACGGGCCCAGATATTTTGACAAAGGGGTAGGTTTTCCTTTTCCACTAAACAGAGATATTACGAATGGTTTGAAACCAACGCAATTTTTTATTAGTCCTAATATTGGCCACAATTGGATCGTGCTACTTTTAAACAGAGGAAGACCGTCTATGTTGAAAGATAGTTTTAGTTCAGAATCTTCAATTAGATTAGAATTTAATTGGAGTTTCAATTGATTTAGAAGGCCAAAGTGCACAAAGTCACCATTCTCGAAAGGAATTGTGTTTACTTCTTCTACAGAAGTGCCAAGGAATGTCCTACTATCTTTTGGTAAGTTGGGACATAAAGGTACGAGAATTTTTAATAATCCATTCAGGGCCTTATGAGAGATTCTATTATCTACTGTGGCCCAATCTCTTAATAAAGAAGGGAAAGAATCTAAATATGATTCTGAAGGTTGGCTTTCATTGTCTTTAAAACTGTCACGCACTGTTTCACTTGTGTGTCCAACATTTGAGGAATGTATGAAGACAGAAAAAAAATCATTATTTTGACTGAGTGATGGGGATGCTGAAAGTAGAATTTCACCGTCGCTAAAGCTAAAACTGTCACGCACCGTATCACTTGTGTGTACAACATTTGAGGAATGTATGAGTAAAGGAGAATTTTCATTATTCTGACATGTGAGCGATGTGGATGCCGGAAGTTGAATTTCACCATCGCTAAAGCTATCACTAGGCACTTGAGTAAAACTAGCAGGCACATTAGAATTCACATTACATGTGAATGAAGATTCTAAAATTGTGTCACTTTTTTGTATGATCTCGTTTTTTTCATCTCTGATCCGTCTTTGGTATTGTCGAAGACCTATGTCTATTTTCTTAGGTCTAGGTATTTTTGGCATTTTTTGGCTTATATTTCCTACAAAAACACAAATTGAAATAATATTTTTAGGTACCGAATTAAAGAGAGATCCTTAACATCTAGGTAGAAGATAAAATCCAAATATGGTTAATAAAGCGCCTTAGTCCTGTTGTTCTTCTTGAGATGCGTTTCGGGAAAGTCTCTTCTTTTCTCGTTCCGGGGCGTGCTTCAGCCAATTTTTAATAGTGTCTTCAATTTCTCTGTCGGTGACTTTTGCAGTAGTTGCCTTGACCGCTTCTAAAATTTAATATAATATATAAGTTAACAAAAATAATATTTAAGTTCGGCGTTCTGAATAACAGAAGTCTCTTATTTCATAATCCCAAGAGATTTTTGCTATGAGAAATTCCGCTCCTTGATTATTACACATTATCTGTATGAATTAGAACTGGCTAGCTTTATTACCGGCTGAGATACTGAGCTTTTTAACAGTTCACTGTATGAGCGCCATCTATAGGATATTTTTTAAAATAATTTTTAGTATTTTCCGTGGTAGAGGATACCATCACGCATATTTCGTCCATACATGTCTACTAGCTAGATCCTTTGTGACGGACGGACAACGAAGTCTTAGTAATAGGGTCCCGTTTACACCTACGGTACGGAACCCTAAAACAGATTGAACACCGACCAGCTGATTGGACAATGTATGAAAACCTAAATTTTAAAACCTACAGTATAAAACCTTAAAGAGATAAAAGACCAACTTACCGATAACGCAGTGGCGAAGTCTCAATTCTGAAAACGGTTTCTTGTCAGATCGCTTTCCGTAATAGTTGTATTGTCTTGCCAAGTTGTCAGCCAGTGTAAACTTCATCAGTCTTGTCACTTTATCTTTGACTTCGCGGCCTCCTAAGCTTTTTAGGTATGACACCTGTAATTTGGAGTTGACATATTTTGTAACAAGCAGACACAAATTTCTTTGGCTAAGTTGTTCCATAACAGTAGCTGAGTGGCCTCTTAAAGTATTATTTCACCTTACATCCTGTATAATCTATCTATAATAGGGCAGTTGAGATTAATTTAGAGTAAAGCACTTGAAATATTATACAAATACTCTTTATTGAACTCCTCAAAAGAAAAACAGTACAGAAAATGTATAAAACTAATCTGGAGGTAAACAACAGGCGATCTTATAGCTAAGAAGCGATTTCTTCCAAACAACCTTTGGGTAGCGGAAACTCATTAAATAAACTATGTAGGTAGGTGTTGCAAATTAACAGAAAAAAAGAGTTTTTGCGAAAGAGTCACAAGGGGAGTCACCCAAACAAGGTAATTTTAATAAAATAAATAGCCATAATAATAATAATTAAATATAAGTATATAAATAAAATAGGTAAATATATATTATAGTCATACATACATACATATCCCACCCCGCTCCCATATCACTCCCTACTTGAACGCCGCTGGCCTGCTGAACATGCCTGCACGCAGACGGCTTCACCTCGCCACTCTTCTCTTTGGCATAGTGCGATCTGGGGTCCCAGCATATTTGCTGAGTAGACTTGTATGGCCCTAGAGTGCGCGTAGGTGTAAGGCGATGATTCTGGTGCCAAAGCATCGGACCGCGGCGTTTCGAGGTAGTTTTAGGTTCGCGGCGTCCAAGTGTTGGAATGATCTCCCTCCACCTATCCAAGGAGCGTCTAGCGGGTATTCCTTTAGGCGCCAGCTTAAGGGCTATTTGTTGACGCTCCAAAGATCCCAACCCTAACCCATCCAGCACTTTATTTTATTTTTATTTTTCCGTTTCGCGTTTTTCAATTTGTGTCCCTCATCCCATTGGGCTTGTTTTACATATTTAATAAATTTGTATATTAATTATTTATTTATTATGTGTAGGTATATATATATATGTTTGTATAGGTAGTATGTTGTGTTGCGTTCCGTGGATCACGTACGGCGCTGTCTGAAAATCAGCGCTGTAGGTGTCTGTCTGACACCTCGGCATAATGCTGAGACAGCGACCGATTCACTCCGCGAAGACACACACATTATGTGTCAATTATAATGTATTTTTGTCTCTGTGTGTCTTTTGTGTAGTGAATAAATGTCTTCTTTCTTTCTTTTTTTCTTTATACATACATATACAGTGCCAGCAGTAAAGTAGAGAAGATGACAAGTGTCACAGACGAGACAATAAGTGTAATTTAAGGAGCTTATACCTATTATACCTATCTGCCTACTAATAATACTACAACTAATATAAGTGTAATTTAAGGAGCTTATACCTATTATACCTATCTGCCTACTAATAATACTACAACTAATATCTACCAATGTTATTCCTAAATACCTATTACTACACTAACTACTGCTATTTTCACTAATATTACTACATTCTACTTTCCTGCCTCCTATGCCGCGCCTCAGGAAAGCGTGCATCCAGACTACTGAGGAAGGCAAGTTGAGGCCGTCTTACCAATTGCTTTCGCTTAGTATCTTCAGCTAAGAGTGTTTCAGATGTTGTCATTTCTTCTTCATTTTGGATTGGAAATTTGAAGTCTTCATGTAATGGTTCATAATATGTGTGTGCTGAATTGGTTAGCAAAGCTATGATTTTTTGATTCTGAACTTTTATTTCACTTAAAAGCGATATGATTGTGTCTGTAAGTACTGTGAATAATTTCAAATAATTAAGTAATATTCGTTAGTGCCTAACTCAACCTAATCAAAAAGGTGGGTTCACAAAATGCACACGATATTGGGGTTGTCAGGCAACTGGGATCACTTCAAACTAAGTCCATATGGTCCCAGTTACCTCAGGTAGGTAACTTACCTGATCCATGATTTACGTTATTAGGGTTTTTTCATACAAATAATGGAATACATTGAATCCTCAGACCAAGAAAATATACAGACGGAGCATTACGAACAGTCTAGTGAAGCCATGTAAGCTTGTATATGTACCTACAACTAATGTCTAATTATTATTATTGAAATGTTGTTACTAATTATTTCTGGTATATTATTATTAGTCTAGTGAGTTAATAAGCTAATTAAGAATGTAAATTGCAGTGCCCTTGCAGGGCTCATAGCTGATCTTGTTTCGATATACCACCTTATGTTATGTACCTACATATGAAAGCAATAAATTACTGATTACTGATTGCCAACCGGTTTTCAACCAAGCCCCATTAGTTTAGCACACGCTAAACAAATTAAATCGCACAAAACTCGAAATAAATGCTCTTGACAGCATTGCGACACGTGCTGAAGAGTTTTGTGCAATTTTGTTTGTATATGTGTGCGTGAGCGTGCGCTAAACTTGATGTAGCTTGGTTTTGTTTGTATGTGGTTTGGCTTCACTTGACTGTTCGTAACGCTCCGTCTGTCTTTTTTTCTTGGTCTGAGATTCAATCATCTGCACATTCTAGTTCTAATCTATCCGAACTGAAACCGTTCAGTAAACAGGTTAAAGGTTAATTTTTGTTTCCGCACTTAGTCCTTTAATGTACAGGAGCCATACTAGTCACGGGTGACCGGTACATTTAGGCTCACGATGTTTTCCTTCACCGTACGCGTATTGGTGAAAAACTCATTGGTATGATTCGAACCCGAGATCTTATTTGCGATCTCGTGATCGCAAGTAAGGTCTCGGGTCGAATGTTCTACCGTTAGACCACCAACTTAAAAAAAAAACTGTAGTGTATGTTAAAGGAATAATAATATTAAGGAGAGCTATCCACTTACCTATCTTAGTTTTTGAGTTTTCAGGCAATTTTGGCTCAATTGATAAGGCTTTTGTCCCAATTCCAGAGCCTCCTGGTCTTTGCTCAATTGATAAGGCTTTTGTCCCAATTCCATAATTGACACTTGAGCCGAGTGATTTCATTGGACTCTGCAGCTTTGTTTTTTTGACGTTACCTGGAAAGGCCATAATTAAATACGCGCATGAAAGATTCACCATCTGTCGATGGCCAGTCTGACGACGGTATAAGAAAAGTTACCTCGATATCTTAACGTTTTTTACCTAATGTCTGCTACTGGGGTGCAAACACTGCGAGCAGCAGGCAACACATTCTGCTGTGTTTTGTATTTTTCATACAAGTCCTATGGAAACCGATGTGACAGCAGCAGCGCATTTTAATGGCACGAATTCGCAGCAGGCAGCATTTCCATACATTCAAGGCCAGCACCTGACCTTGAATGTATGGAAATGCTGCCTGCTGCCCGCTACGAACTTGTACCTTAAGGGGCTCCACAGAGTCAATTAGCGGTACCATCATCAAAAATTAATATCTCGTGATCCAGCGTACTTATAGATATTTCTACCGTTGCGATTGTAAATCTATACATAGATTATTTTCTTATTCAAAAAATGGCTAAGTAATTTTTTGATTAAGTAAAAACACAGTTTAGTTACCAATACAAAAGTAACGATACTCGTTTTAAAATCTGGTTTCTTGTGGTTAGCAAATCCGCTATTGAATCTTAACATTAGTTACCCACCAATAGTGGCACCAAGCCATTTGACAGGTGTAGTATGTTCTGTATGTTCTATGATGTCGGCGTCGTCATCATCATCATCATCATCTTGATTTTCTTTATTGTTGTCTTGAACTGGAAGTCATACATACATACATTAAATTAACATCATCATACCCTGGGTCAGCCCTATCTTATATTTATCTACACAAACCAAATTGGTACACTGCCAGATTCGCGGAGGCAGCGCGGCAGAGTCGCGCCGCCGAAGTCATCCAACTGACGTTAATATAATCTCGTCATTTTCACGTCACATTGACATCAAACTAGCTGACGCCAGGTTTGTGGCCAGTGCGGTACGTTTTCACGACGTCGTTTGAACATTAAAGATTTTTTTATTATCACACAAAAGCTTACAGTAAATAACTATATCGTTTAAGTGGTAACTATCTTTTTGTTTGTCCCTTTCCATAATACAATCAATATTGGGATGATGTACAGTCACCAGCATCAATATCTGCCGAAACAAAGCCGGCAAAAATATCTGATCTGATATCCTTATGGCATTAGACATAGTGTCATGTCAGATATTAATGCGTGCTATGTTGTGGCAGATCTTATTGCTGGTGACTGTACAGTATGTTTATAAGTCACCAAAATTACTTTTTTATTATTGTGCTTTTTATACTCTTCACCACAAACTGCCTGATGGTAAGTGTAGCCAGACAATCTGTCCTGAGCTCTGCCACCGCGCGGACTTTTCAACCTTAGAGCATTAAACCAACCAGAGTGGCCATGAGTCATTTTCTATACATAAAAAGTCTGCCGATTTTTGCGGGGGAGGGGAACGTCAAATGTATGCGTAACGTGAAAATAGCTACGTCAGATAAACATCAGTCCATACAATGTGTATAACCACTGGTCATATACTTTTGGCAGAGGGGAACGCCTGTCAATAGCCACTCCGGTTGGTTTAATTATTATTATTATTATTCATTTATTTCAGATAACTAAGGATCCATCATGTGTTAGTGGTACATGTCTCATAATATGTTAGTAGTAGTAATAAGCTAGAGTAAATTAAATTACATAAAAAAAAAAAAAAAAAATGTCAGCAACTTTAACAATACCCAAATTAACGAATGATATAAGTCAAAAATCTAGAACTATAATAAAACAAACCGATGCAACGAGTGTACATGGAGGCTATCCCAGTGCATCGCTATGGGGCAATCTAGCCTACCGGCGATCCCACAAAGAATGCTGTTGGTGCTGGCCGCCACGCGGTGCTTGATGGAAGCGACCCGTTTCCGAATAACAGCTTGGAAACCATCTATACGGGCTTCCGCAAACATGCCTGAGGCACTGCAGTGTCTGGGCAGACCCAACAGCATCCTAAATATGTTATTATATTGAACTCTCAGAGCATTGACTGCCCTTTGGGTAAAGTTCACCCACAGGCTGCACGAATAAAAGGACTGGCAATATGCCTTAAACAAAGTTATTTTTACCTCAGTCGTGCAACGTGCAAACCTGCGGGCCAACATGTTACCCCGCACAGCCAATGCCCTGCGCTCCCTCTCAATATCAACGTCGTCGGACAGGCAATCCGTGACCCAGTGACCCAGGTACTTGAATTTTGTGGTTCTTTTTAAAGGGACCCCGTTCAAAGATATATTAGGGACCTTGTCCACTTTCTGACCACGTGACTGAAAGACAAGCACTTCACTTTTAGTCGTGTTGTACCTGAGTCCGTGGGTAACCGCATACCTCTCACATTTACCAAGCAAGGTACCGACAGCACACGCAGAGGGCCCCAACAGCACCATATCATCGGCATAACTAATGTTGTTGACCATGTCCCCCGCCACACAACAGCCAACCCTGGTACTGCTAAGGTCCTCTATCAGAGCATTTACGTACAGATTAAAGAGTCGAGGTGATGTCAAGCCCACCTGTCTCACCCCACACTTCAACCTATACATATCCGAAACTGCACCAGCCCACCTGACCACGTTGACTTGATTTTTGTACCAATAGTCAAAAATACGGATGACTTCCTCCGGCAGATCCGTTTCTAATGCTCTTTTTCAACTGTCTCTACCGTAGTAGAACTGCTGCCCGGGGTGGACTAGGACTCCTTACAATGTTTTTCCTATTTAATTGTACAAGCACTTATGAGTACTTACCTTTTAGAAATGATCTCTTCAATGGTGGTGGGCGACTCAGTCCTGCATCTTCATCGAATGAGTCTGAGTCTGATACAAAATTCTTGTTTCTTTGGCGTTTCCTCTTCTTATTTACAGCATTAGCATCATTCTCTTCTTCGGTTTGTATATCAGATGTTGACTCTAAGATAAGTAGCTTTTTCTTAGCTTTTTCAAGATCATCTGGAAGACAGCATGATGAGTTAAACATAATTGCCAACAGCTTTGTCCAACAGTGGACATTGTCGATGATGATGATGAATGCGATGGTCGCATGGCCTCAAAGGAGTCTGGTTGGGTTTCCTTAATCAATCGCTAGCTTGGTCATAATATCCAGTAGGCTTAACATGAATTCATAGAGATAGCATTGAGTAGAGTAATCCAACAGTAAACCCATACATTAAATGTAATATGGGGAGTTTAAAAAAAAATGGCAGATTAAGGTTAACTAAAGTGATGCTCAAGTCACATCTAACCTGTCTGTTTTGTTACTAAATGTATGCAATTGACATTGACTGTCGGTTTTGTTACTTTCCGTAACTATCCGTTTAAGGGCCCTAAAATAATGAATATGCCCTACAAGGGGCTGACATACATATATTGAGAAAACAAGATAGCTTTATCCAGTTTTATAGATCATTATGTCAAATGGTAACTTCATTACTGACTGTGTCCACTTAATTTATTATTAGATATAGTCTCATTCGTCAGTCAGTCAAGGTGTTCATCTCAGCCCCCTGGATACCTACACTAATATTTAGGGAGCATTCCGAATATATGAAGTGGAGTCTGCCCTGCCTCGCGCTCGCCGCTGTCAACAGGCAAACCTCTTAGACTTCCTTGCATTGCGGCCGATCGCTCGCTCACAGGCAGACGCCGACACCATACATTCAGCTCAGCTCACACATTTCATTCAGCCGTCGGCCGCGTGCAACAGACGCAAACGATCGTTGCAGAGGCTCAGTCACTAGCCGCAATGTACAGAAATCTACTCGAGAGGTTAAAACACCATACATTAGTTTTCTAACTTACCAGTTTCGTAGAAAAATCGCTGAATACCATAAGGAGTCCACGTCTCAGCATCTGGTGACTCGCATCGCTTTAGAACCCTATCCAGCGATTTACTTTCCTTAACGTTGGGTGGCCAAAGAATTCGTGTCTTCATTGGTGTTAGCCATTTTTTCACAATGACTGAGATTGATTCGCCTTCACTTGCCTCAAACTGGACCACACCATACATTATCACAAAAAGGAGTGGTGGCGCGTTAGTTTTATCACTATGTATCGCAAATAAAGCAACGTCGACCGATTAAACTCACTACAGCACCAATGCAATACAGCAGCACTGCGCGGAGCAAGAGCAAATTCCCATGAAACGAGTCAGACGAGTCCCACACGACAAAAAAAATGGCTGCTAAGAGCAGGCGTGGGCGCAAGGGCGCGAAACGAACGGACGCTTTTCCATAGAGTGTTGCCAGCAGTGGAATTCGATTCGATGCGCCTTGAAAACATCCGAAAATAGTCGCGAGGATCCGCAAAGTACATTTTCATAATTTCTGTATATTAGTGTTTTAAAGGCATTGAATATGTCCTTACTAGCTTTGGGTGGAGCAATCAGGGATATTTCAGTGATTTCAGCACTTAGTATATTTTTTCCAAAGTGATGTCATTATAAAACCTATTTTAAAAGATTGTTACGTATAGAACACCTCAAAATAAGCATCTTTTACTTGAAAACTTTTCTCTTAAGAAGTTTTTTCCGCTCTTTTATTTAAAAAAATAGCCGGCATCCTCTAACCTATCCGCCATCCGAGTCCGTTCACGATACCGATTTTTTTAAAGTCCCAGAACCGTTTAAATAACTGACCTTTTAACCCGAATATCGAACTGAGAGAAAAAGTTTAACGAATAAAACACGCATTTTTAACGATAGGAATAGTGGTAGCCCTACGCTTAAAAAAACCGCAAATCGATGTACAGTTTAGCCGTTTGGCACACACATACTATAGGGCAAAACAATTTGTTTGACCCGCAGTTCCTAAAAAAATCTCCCTTAGGGGGGGAGTGCCGAAACATTTTTCTTTTTGTATGGGAAAAATTTTTTTTTTTTCAGAAACCTATCGTGTGTAGTATTATATGAAAGGGCTTTTTGAGGCGATTCTAAAAATATGCCACATCATTACATTTTAGCCATATTTTTTTAATTAAAACAAAAATAATTTTCGAAACATACCAAGTTTGGGCTCCTCCAGACACGATACGGCTGATTTTTTAAAAATTCAATCTACCACAAATGATACGTGATATCCTCATATCTAACCTCAAAAAAGCAATTTTGAAAAGGATTGCATTAAGTTTATTTTTAATTTTTCAATATTACCAAGTGAAACAATCAAATAAAAAAATAAAAAAAAACTATATGATATTATTTCTAAATTGCTTTGGAACTGCGGGTCAAAAAAATTGTTTTGACCTCTAGTATGCGTGTGCCAAACGGCTAAACTGTACATCGATTTGCGGTATTCTTATGAAATTGGGCTTTTGGGGCTTCCACTAGAAAAGAAAATTAAAAAAAATATAAAAAAATGACCAAAAATCGGCCCCTTTCCTATACCCCAACCGTATTTTATCGTGATTCGTCTGCCTAAATCTTAAAAAAAAACATTAAGTTATGATTTGTTTAAGACCTATAAGAGCAGCGCATCCCCACGTGCGGTAGAGCGAAAAACCGAGTTCATTCATCTCCCTATGTCGCTTATTTTCATTAATTCTATACGAGTACGTGCAATCCGGCACGGCTATCACAAAACGGCGCGCGAGCTCTTTCGATTTTTCTCGCACTATCCGTCTCTCTCTTATTAGAACACTTAGAAAGAGAGGTAAAGTGCGAGAAAAAACGAGAGAGCTCGCGCGCCGTCTTTCCATATCCAGCACGGATATGGAAAGACGCTTTAAATGAAAAATAAATTCCACGGCGGGGAAAGGATTGTTCAATTTCGCCTTTATCATTTATTTCAGATAACAAAGGATCCATCATGTGTTAGTGTACGTGTCTAAAAAAGGAAAAATAACAATTAAATAATATGTTAGTAGCAATAACAAGCTTGAGTAAAATAAATTAAATTACATAAACATGTCAAACTTTAAAAATATCAATACCCAAATTAACAAATTATATTACAATGTCATAAACCTAGAACTATAATAAAACGAACCTAGGCAACGAGTGTACATGGAGGCTATCCCAATGCAACGTTATGGGGCAATCTAGCCTACTGGAGAACCCACAAAGAAGAGATAATAAGTGCGTTCAAACGGCCAAGCGCGGCGGACAGCATACGGTGCATATGATAAAGCGAGGTAGACGGTAGTTAGTAGTAGTACGGCAGGCTCAATCTCAATCTCAAAATCTAATCCTAACATGACACACTTTTCGAGCATGAAAAGTGAAAAAATATACCTACAAAATAACAGTCCCGTAGGATAGGATCCGAAATAGTCCGATTTGAGTCACGATCCGTACAAGATCCGCCGGAGGTCTGATTTACGCTTTGGGTCTGAATTATCCGAAATCGGACCAAAAGATCCGCACCGGCAACACTGGCATAGACATAATAGAAACAACTAGACCTTAATCGTTGTAAGCGAAAATAAGTATGATCAACTCTACCTAAATCTTAATAAGGTTGACTTTTGTTCAGCATAAGCGAATAGTGCTGCAGCCCACATACAGGAAATTTGTCACCGAGCCTACCGATTGGCTCCCATTTACAGTATTTTTCACCAGTGATGATTTCTGTGATGGGCAATCCACATTATGTGATTTTACCCCAATTTGTCAGTACAACATGTCGAAGTCAGAATTGGGTGTAGCGTACAGACGTAACAACTGCAACTATAATTTAATTCAGTGTGGCCAGTTAACAGTAGGAAAGCGAAAATTGCCGCATTGAAACGGTCCTGCGAAGCGGACTGCAAGATTGTTACTAACCGATGAGATAGGGCAAGACAGCACGTCAATCATGAGGCGGCCGTGACATACTTACTCTCGATTTTTGTGTGCTGGACGGCTATTACGCGACGGCGCGCGAGGTCTCAATTTTTCTCGCACGATCCGTCTCTCTCTTATTAGAACACTTAGAACAAGAGGTAAAGTGCGAGAAAATCGAGAGTATGTCGCGAGAGAAAAAACACTTGGCAGATCATGCAAATTCCATGGTCCAAATTGTGATTTTCATGCAATTAGTCCGGACAACTCATTTGACGGTTGGAACATGCATCCACACTATAGCAATTAGTCAGATTCTGATGAATTGGGGCTGACAAATCACGATGTGGATTGCCCATGACTTCGACATGTTGTACTGACAAATTGGGGTAAAATCACATAATGTGGATTGCCCATGACACTTCAAAATTTTCCGAACTCGCAAAAACTTTTTATAAAATAAAATAAAATAAAATAAAAATAAAATAAAATATCTTTATTCTCAGACAACTTTAGGTCCATAGGATGTTAGTAACACGATTTAAACACTTAATAACCTATGTTAGAATAAAATTAAAAATTAAATAAAAATAAGAATTAAATTAGCCTAAACTGGCAGCTGGTTCACCGAGGTACACTCACACTCGGGCCGTGCAACTCGTTGAACCTGCCGAGCACGGCGCTGTCCTGCCTGCCCGCCACGACCTGCAGGAGGCTGTTGGGGCTTCCCCTCACTCGGCGTATTAAGGACGCAACTTTCTTGCGCATGAGCGCAAAAAAGTCGTCTGTGTGTGCGTCAGCGAACATGCCAGAGGCACTGCAAGCAATGTCGAGGAAGCCCCACCATCGCCCGGAACAGGTTGTTGTACAATACACGCAGGGCACTGTAGGCTTTTTGGGTATAACTAGTCCATAGACTGCTAGTGTAAAAAGGTTGGCAAAATGCCTTAAAAAGCGTGACCTTGACATTAAGTGTACAACCAGCAAATCTGCGAACCAGCATGTTCCCCCTTACAGACAGCGCCCTGCGTTCCCTCTCTATGTCAGAGTCATCTTTTAACTCCTCATTCACAATGTGCCCAAGATACCTAAATTGCGAGACCCTCTGCAATGGTGAACCATTGAGGTAAACAGGAGGGACAAATGCTGGAGGTTTGTTTTTGCCTTTAAATAAAAGGAGCTCACTCTTTTTGGAGTTGTATATTAACCCATGTTTTTCAGCATATGTTTCACAAATACCTACTAATTTCCGTAAACTACCTACCGTGGGCCCCAGCAGCACCATGTCATCTGCGTAACATAATTTATGTTTTGAAGCAAAATAATTAAAAATGTAAAAACTGTACTTTTTAAAAACATATAGCAATATCGGTGTCCATTAAGTAGATTCCGGTCGAATACGATACAAAAATATTTCTTTTTAAAATGACGCAATCTGTGAAACGGAACTGTTTCCAGTACTCTGCTCCGTTTCACATATAACATATTGCGTCATTGACGATTGATTGAAATAAATATTTTTGTAGGTCTTACAGGTCTTACTTAAATTATAGTGTACCACTAGCTATGTCTGGCACTATATTAGGTGACTTAACACTGACGCCGTGGTGACCTACTGCAGTTGGCGAAAGTAAGACGTCAATCAGGAAACGTTTGTGAGACGTGAGGTGAACGTCAAACTTTGGGCGTCGTTTTGGTGACTAAAAATTGATGCCGTGGAGATGTGCGGCAGCTGCTCTAAGACAAACGTCAGACACTTCAAGTCAGTGTGACGTGAAAGTGACGAGAATATACGGACGTCACTTGGATAACTTTAGAATGACGTCGCAAAGACATACTGCGGTTGCCATAAAAATGACGTGACTTAGTTAGAGTCCTGGGACGTGATATGGATGTTGAATCTCGGACGTCAATTTGTGGTCGTTAAAACTGACGCCGTGGTGACGTACGCAGTTGGCAAAAGGGAGACGTCAGCCAGGCAACGTATGTGAAACGTGAGGTGGACGTCGAACTTTGGGCGTCGATTGGGTGAGTAAAAATTGACGTCGTGGAGACGTACAGCAGCTGCTCTAAGACAGACGTCAGGCACTCCAAGTCAGTGTGACGTGAAAGCGACGAGAATATATGGACGTCACTTGGATAACTTTAGAATGACGTCGCAAAGACATACTGCGGTTGCCATAAAAATGACGTGACTTAGTAAGAGTCCTGGGACGTGATATGGACGTTGAACCTCGGATGTCAATTCGTGGTGGTTAAAACTGACGCCGTGGTGACGTACTGCAGTTGGCAAAAGGGAGACGTCAGCCAGGCAACGTCTGTGAGACGCGAGGTGGACGTCGAACTTTGGGCGTTGATTGGGTGACTAAAAATTGACGTCGTGGAGACGTACAGCAGCTGCTCTAAGGCAGACGTCAGGCACTTCAAGTCAGTGTGACGTAATCGACGTCGTGGAGACGTACAGCAGCTGCCCTAAGGCAGACGTCAGGCACTTCAAGTCAGTGTGACGTAAAAGCGACGACAATATATAGACGTCACTTATCGACGTCGTGGAGACGTACAGCAGCTGCCCTAAGGCAGACGTCAGGCACTTCAAGTCAGTGTGACGTAAAAGCGACGACAATATATAGACGTCACTTGGAAAACTTTAGAATGACGTCGCAAAGACATACTGCGGTTGCCATAAAAATGACGTGACTTAGTTAGAGTCCTGGGACGTGATATGGACGTTGAACCTCGGACGTCAATTGGTGGTGGTTAAAACTGACGCCGTGGTGACGTACTGCAGTTGGCAAAAGTGAGACGTTATCTAGGCAACCTCTGTGAGACGTGAGGTGGTCGTCGAACTTTGGGCGTTGATTGGGTGACTAAAAATTGACGTCGTGGAGACGTACAGCAGCTGCTCTAAGGCAGACGTCAGGCACTTCAAGTCAGTGTGACGTAAAAGCGACGACAATATATAGACGTCACTTGGATAACTTTAGAATGACGTCGCAAAGACATACTGCGGTTGCCATAAAAATGACGTGACTTAGTTAGAGTCCTGGGACGTGATATGGACGTTGAACTTCGGACGTCAATTGGTGGTGGTTAAAACTGACGCCGGGGTGACGTACTGCAGTTGGCAAAAGTGAGACGTTATCTAGGCAACCTCTGTGAGACGTGAGGTGGTCGTCGAACTTTGGGCGTTGATTGGGTGACTAAAAATTGACGTCGTGGAGACGTACAGCAGCTGCTCTAAGGCAGACGTCAGGCACTCCAAGTCAGTGTGACGTGAAAGCGACGAGAATATATGGACGTCACTTGGATAACTTTAGAATGACGTCGCAAAGACATACTGCGGTTGCCATAAAAATGACGTGACTTAGTTAGAGTCCTGGGACGTGATATGGACGTTGAACCTCGGACGTCAATTGGTGGTGGTTAAAACTGACGCCGTGGTGACGTACTGCAGTTGGCAAAAGTGAGACGTTATCTAGGCAACCTCTGTGAGACGTGAGGTGGTCGTCGAACTTTGGGCGTTGATTGGGTGACTAAAAATTGACGTCGTGGAGACGTACAGCAGCTGCTCTAAGGCAGACGTCAGGCACTTCAAGTCAGTGTGACGTAAAAGCGACGACAATATATAGACGTCACTTGGATAACTTTAGAATGACGTCGCAAAGACATACTGCGGTTGCCATAAAAATGACGTGACTTAGTTAGAGTCCTGGGACGTGATATGGACGTTGAACTTCGGACGTCAATTGGTGGTGGTTAAAACTGACGCCGGGGTGACGTACTGCAGTTGGCAAAAGTGAGACGTTATCTAGGCAACCTCTGTGAGACGTGAGGTGGTCGTCGAACTTTGGGCGTTGATTGGGTGACTAAAAATTGACGTCGTGGAGACGTACAGCAGCTGCTCTAAGGCAGACGTCAGGCACTTCAAGTCAGTGTGACGTAAAAGCGACGACAATATATAGACGTCACTTGGATAACTTTAGAATGACGTCGCAAAGACATACTGCGGTTGCCATAAAAATGACGTGACTTAGTTAGAGTCCTGGGACGTGATATGGACGTTGAACCTCGGACGTCAATTGGTGGTGGTTAAAACTGACGCCGGGGTGACGTACTGCAGTTGGCAAAAGTGAGACGTTATCTAGGCAACCTCTGTGAGACGTGAGGTGGACGTCGAACTTTAGGCGTTGATTGGGTGACTAAAAATTGACGTCGTGGAGACGTACAGCAGCTGCTCTAAGGCAGACGTCAGGCACTTCAAGTCAGTGTGACGTAAAAACGACGAGAATATATAGACGTCACTTGGATAACTTTAGAATGACGTCGCAAAGACATACTGCGGTTGCCATAAAAATGACGTGACTTAGTCAGAGTCTAGGGACGTGATACGGACGTTGAACCTCGGACGTCAATTTGGTGACTTAAAACTGACGCCGTGGTGACGTACTGCAGTTGGCAAAAGTGAGACGTCAGCCAGGCAACGTCTGTGAGACGTGAGGTGGACGTCGAACTTTGGGTTTCGATTGGGTGACGTGAAATTGACGTCGAAAAGACCGACTGATGTATGACGTTAATTGAATGACCTACAAATGACGTCTTGGTTTCGTCAGTGACGTCACATTGCTACCTGGGGCAGTAGGACAGTTTAAGGGGCTCCCATACGCCAATGACCTTCGATCTGAATCCCTTAGTTTTCTAATGTTTTTTGTAGCTTACTATATTAACAACAACGGCTTTAAGCAATATAGTATCCCATATTTACTTAAAAGTTCATTGTTTTCGAGATATTTGGCATCAAAGTTGAACAATTTTAGGCCAAAAAACTGGTTTTCTGGCCATAACTTTTGTGTTAATTGGTTTAAAATGAAAACCCTGTACCAATTATTAGAGACGTCACAGACGAACCCAAATATGTAGATTTCGTATATGTTAGATCTTTCACGTCAATAGAGATTAGAAATAAGTGTTTTATTAGACAATGTTTAAAAAAAACATATAAAATTAAGTATTGATTTGTTTCAAAATCCGGTGGACCGAAATGGAGATAAGAGATTGAAGAACCGATAGCTGTTTGATTTATAATTCTATCTGTAGTGCAAAAGTAGGAGAAACGATTCAAAACTTGTCAAAAATCGATGAAAACCTCGGGTAGCCCCTTAACTGTCGTTATTCCACATATAATTTGACATTTAGATCTACGTAACGTACGTACAATGCGTTACGTGATCGACCTGCTAATCTGGCCTAGATTTACTTTATCGGTATTGTATTGTATTGTCGGTATACAGACAGTATTACAATTACACTGTTCTGTGTCGCGATCCACCGTATACCGCAATATATTAATATTGTGATATTAGGATGATCGCGGGTTCTACTCGAAGAATTTCGGTAGTTACGGGCTGAGAATTTTGTTGATGACGAATATATTGCGTGGACTGGGCGCACTACGCATACAGTACCACATTACCCGCTGCCACTGATCCCGCGAAACTTAGTGTTTAGAATACATCCGCATAGTTATAAGTAATATCGCCGCGAACAGACGCACCTCACGAGATTTAGTGGTTGGTTTGGACCTCTCAAGGTTAAGCCCGCGGGGGCTTCGAGGCTTTAGCGAATTTGTATGGACATTGTGCCTTTGGGTGGCGAGTTGGGCGAAGAGCGTGCCAGCTTGTATATGCTCATACACACACACACACTTACACAAAACAATAACTCATTCTTGCTGGCAGTTGGGCCGAAAAGGTTCAAGTATGAAGGTTAGTACTTATTTAGTTTTTAGTAAGAATAAGTTCAGCAGCGCGAAACGCGTCCGATTTGCTCTCGTCTGGGAGACCGTTTTGTATGGGAGGTCATTCTATGGGCCCGTGACACTCCCCGGGGTCCTGGCAGAACAATTAGAAAGAACTAGTTAAAATGTAGACATGCATTAGAGAATCTCACACGAAAACTCCGGGGTCGGGGTGAAAGTATCAGTAAAAATCCGCTCTAACTACTCCTGGTTAGAGACAACAACTAGCATCAACGGCTCAAAGTGCATTCCAAATCCTTATACCGCTCTTCCAATCAAACGGGCAATCGTACAAGAACCGACTGTGGCCCTCATTTATCGCCACCGATAGAATGGCATCGCTGGGGTATGAACGCTCTTTAAAAACAATTTATTAAACAATCACGCCTTTATTCCCAAAAGAGGCATATAGAGCACATGAATTTTACTGTACAGTGCTAATTCTAGTATGGTTCAGAGATAGGGAAAATGTGACATTACAGTCACAGGTTGCCAGTTCATCGTCCGCAACACACTTCAACCCTATCCCGTACTATTCCTTGCGACACCCATGGAAGGAAAAGGGGTTGCGTTACTTTGCCACGACACCGCGCGGGGAAAACAGTTTGCTCTGCATAATCAGTCTCTGGGTGTTTAACTAGCTAACTTGTAGTTCTAAGTACAAGTTGAAAGCTTTGTGTAACGTTAAAGTATATTTAAAGCTTCAAGGCAACAAGAATAGTTAACAACTTAGGCGAGCACACTGTAATTAGTACACTACATTATAAGGAATGGTATGTAGTTTTAATAGCTTTATATTGCAATTTTGCAAATAAAATGGTGTTATAAAAACCATTACATTTTCTCGGTTTTTAAAAGAGCGGGAACACCCATAACGACTTCAATTCCATGTGGTGAAAATTTAAATACTAGCTTCTGCCCGCGACTCCATCTGCTTGGAAGTTGATTAAATCGTAGATCCATACAAACTTTCACCACCTTAGCGGATGATTTCCGGGATAACAAAGTATCCTAAGTCCTACCCCGGGACTCAAACTATCTCTTTACCAAATTTGATTTAAATCAGTTTAGCGGTTTAAGCGTGGAGAGGTAACAGACAGATACACAGACACACTTTCGCATTTATAATATTAGAATGGTAGTGTGGATACTCTTGCATTTTGATGACTTTTTCGCCTTTTTTAATGTTTGGGCCTATTTAAAAATTTGTTCAGTGCCAGCCGGGTATATCTGGGGGGATCTTGTGGTAGATGTGCGTCAGCTTTAAGCCGAAAATTGGCGCAGGATCGGGATACGTGGCGTGCTCTCGTTTCGGAGGTTCAGACCCTCTTTTGGATCCTTAACTAAAATGGTTCGTTAGTTGAACCACGCTTAATGACCCTTCGGTCAAAGTCAAATTCAAATAATTGATTAGTGAAACAGGTAGGGTATCAAAAACCATGTCTAAATGTGTTTGCCACAAGGCATACAAGATTAAATCAAAAAAGATTCAGTAATAAGTAACATATCTTCAGAAACGTGTGTCTTTTGTTTGGGATGGTCGCGTGAGACCTAAATAAATATACAATCGAAGTTAACGAAAACAATGTAACCAAAACATTTTTTTAGCAACACGTTGTATACCTATTACAAAAGGGGAACTTTTCTTAGCAAAACGACTTTTGTTGAAAGCAAAGTTTTACAAGCAAGCCAAGCAAAGTATTGTGTTATTGTGTATTCTCCGTCGCCTGTTTCGTTTCGTCGGGATTCCATCATTCCACAGGGATCAGCGCTGGGAAATACCCTATTTCTCGCGTACATAAATAATTTACCATCTGCCATTACTGAGGGTCAAATCACTCTATTTGCCGACGACACAACAGTGGTAGTTAAAGCACGCACGTACGTTCTAGCTGAGAAAATCTCTACTGTGTGTGATCAACTAAAGAGATGGTTTTCGGCGAATGGATTGATATTGAACGTCAGCAAATCCAACATAATGGTGTTCTCTAGTAGGTGTGCTCTGAGCGTAAGTATCCAGTGCCCGATACCCATGAGCGATAAGTGCAAGTTCTTAGGCTTTACGGTAGACCCCACATTAAGTTAGAAACAGCACGTGGACTCGCTGTGTAATAGACAAGGTGGCGCAGTATTTGCATTGCGCAAATTAAAGCCGTTGGTTTCCCGTGATGCGCTGAGACAAGTATACTTTTCCCACTTCCACTCGCTTATGACGTATGGCGTAGTCCTATGGGGCAACTCGACTGATGCTGGGAGGGTGATGCGCATGCAAAAACGAGCTCTGCGGACCATGCTTGGCCTCAATCAGAGGCAGTCCTGCAAGACTCTGTTTACCGAGCACCGAATCATGACGCATTACTCCCAGTATCTCTTCGAGGTCATTATGTATACAAAAAGGCACCTGCCTCAGTTCAAGCGAGTGGAAGTGACGGGTAAGTGCCTTCGCAGCACGGGAAAACTTCGAACAGTACCGCGTCGCACGGCACTTCACGCCAAAAACGCACGGGTTATCGGGCCGACATACTACGAGCACCTTCCCGCCGACATAAAGAGTGAAACATGCGAGGAGACATTTAAACGCAGACTGAAGAACCTTTTGTTGGATAAGTCACTTGACTCCGTAGACGAGTACATCAAAATTATTAAATAAATTGAGAACCAATTTGAATTACTCTGAATATGGTTTTAATTTTGATTTGTCTGTATCTATTACTTGTTATTTATTTTCATTTGTTATTATTTGTTAGATTTGATATCATTGTATTATATAGTTAGTTGAAAGGTACTTCATGGGTACCACATTATTATTTATTTTATTTTTAATTTTTACTTTGTGACATGTTATGATTGGTACCTGCACTCAGGTACAACATCGTTGGTTTAATTTTTCTGTTCTTTTAAATTCGTTATGACTTTTTATTTCTGTGTACACCTGACATCGCATCATTTATTAATATTATTACATTATTCGAAGTGCAGCTATATATTTTGTATATACGCTGCACATTGTTCATTATTTCCGCATTTTTAAAAATTATGATGACTGTATTTATAACGGTCACTATGCGACGAGTAGCATAAGCAAATGTAATGTGTTATGTGAAATTTGTATACTGAGATAAAATAAACTAAACTAAACATTTATTTAAGAGCTTGGCTCTTGTCGGTGGAGTAATTTCCATTCTGTTCTATTCTCTGCCTTTTCCTTCAACTCTCTATAAGATTCAACTTCAATGTTTTCCTTTAGCTGCTCCATGTAAGCTCTTCGTGGTCTTCCTCTTTTTCTTCTTCCTTCTATCTTTCCCGCTATTATAACTTTAACGAAGTCATCGTGACGAAGAAGATGTCCTATCATTTTTCCGCTTCTGTTTTCAATAACTTTTTTTTTTATAATTTAAATTGAAAAACAAAATACACTTTGGTCCTTTTAGCCCTGAGGCACAAAAAACTTTACAGACAAGGTCTTAAAGGTAACCATTTTACTATTACTCTACTTCCTATACGTCGAATGAGGGACAGGGGATCTGAAGCGCGCGCGGGGTCGTACCCGGTGCAAATGTTGTCCATCGCCATTGAACGTGGTAGCGCGTCTAGTGTGATGCAACAAAACTAATTGATGGTGCAAATCATCTAGCATAAATATATATACTCGAAATAAACATATATAAATACACACATATACATATAATCAACCATTCATACCTATACAAAAAACTCAAGTGGTAGCCAATAGTAAAGTACAAACCAGTACCAGAACAGAGTACCTATTATAGAAGAGAAAAAATCATATTGTTTTAGATTCGATTTTAAGGACGCACTAGATTTAGCCCGTCGCACAGTGGGCTGAAAATCGACTTTCATATAAAAAGAAACCGAAGTCGAAAAATTCCTTTTTTTTGAAATCGCATTAGGTAGTCATGATCATACTACAAAATGAGCCTGAGGTACTTTAGACTTGTTGTTATTTTTTTATAGATACATATTTTTATGTATGGAGAATAAAGGTAAGACAGGTGAAGCTCTGAAAGTGCATGTTTAACAAAAATATTTGCATATGCCTATAGTAACACAGTACATCGTAAATTTGGAGGAAGAGACATCTGTAGTCGGACAGCTTGTAAGGTAAAAGAAGAATTACAAAACGTTGAGGATGATGCAGACACAGTAAGAAGCAGTTTATGAGAGGATCTAATTGAACGTAAATAGTTAAATCGTTCCTTTAGGTAACGAGGAGTTGCTTGTTTGAAAAGTAAATAATCTCTTTGACATCTTTTGAGTTCCTATGCACTGAAGGTCGCTATAAAAAGTACAAAGGATCTGTATGGAATCTCTACATACATTTTAAAACTAGTTGCAGTAAGCCTAGCACTTCCACTAGCGGCAGTCTTTAATGAATTACTTCGCAGTGGCAAATACCCACGACTCACGAGCCTTTAAACATACATACTAATATGCAACATAAATTTACATATCTCTATTAAAAGGTAGCTTTTATGTCACCCGGAGGATATATTCGAATCGATTGATACCTTATTCATCAAAATCGGTTCGGTATCTTAAACGCCACGGTGGAAGTCACGTAAATACAAACATACTGCTAAAGACATATCCCTTCCTTTCGACTCTGCCTTAGTCGGGCTAAAATATGAAATTTGGATTGTGTAAACTTTTGTAACCTAATTACCAAATATTCATATTAATAGATTTTTGATGTTAAATATTACTTTTCAAATACAAGCATTTGACCAACAATCTTACAAAAACTGCAACTAGTATAAAAGGGGTTGTTTAGCCTCTCCGAATCTAATCTTATGTGAATGCCCTGAAAATTAAATTTTCATAATGAAATTCCTTATTCTGTACGATGTTGTAAGCTACCCTCAAGGGACGTGCTACATATACAAACTAAGGCTCGGTAGTTTCAAAACGTCAATAAGCGTTAGTTACGTACCTTTATTATAAACCTCCTGTGGTCTCTCAAAAAAAAAAACAATGTAGTATTAAATAAGCCGCACGGATAATAGTCTTGAATTTTAATTTGTTATTAAATCGAACGAGACAAAACAAATGAGAATCCATTCCTAAAATAATTGATCTACATTCGTTCGAAGTTCGAACCATTTTGTTTTGTCTATATCAACCTGGGATTCAGGAGAGTATCGGAAGTTTTAAAGCACGGTCGGGTCAAGTGGTTGTCTATTGTTTAGCCAAAACTTATATAAAATAATATTCATATGCCCGAATTTTATTTGCCCGAATTTCATTTGCCCGAATTGTTTGTTTACCATAAAAATTATGTGACATACTCTTTGTTTACCCGATTATTAGATTCCAGAACATACGAGTGCCATACGTGTTGTTGTCCATATTATTAATTGTAATAATACTATTTATTAGAATATTTAAACGCCATACTAAATAATAAAAAAGTCGGTTCTGGCGCTTCGCCGGCCGCTGCCGCGGCACGCTCGCTTCGCTCGCTCGGCTCGCGCGCTGTAGGGTCGCAGTTCTACCTAACACTCCTCCTCGCTTCGCTCGTCGTCGTACCTAACTGAGACCTGTCTTAATGTCACTTTGCGTGTGTGTCATTCTGCGTAAGTTTCACATTGCGTGTGTGTCATTCTTCGTAAGTGTCGTTTAGCGTAAGTAGCGTTATGCGTGTGTTAGAAATGTGACCTAACCTACTTTCTGGGAAGCAATTTGGATGGCATATTATATTATGACTAGTGATAATTATGGCTTACAATGATGATGACAAATAATATTATTGATATTGATTTTATGGGAAACAAAGTTTCTGGCACGTGACTAATATGGTAAACAATAAGTATTGCATATGTAATTATGGGAAACAATATAATGGCTGTTGACTATTATGGCAAATGAAATTATGGCAAATGAAATTCTGGCAAGTGGGTGTATACCGGCTCAAGTCAACTACACACGTAGTTGACTCTCATTTTAAAACGGCATACTGAAATAACATGAAACTAGGTTTTGTTAAGTAGGATAAATTATATTAGAATAATAGTAGTAACAAATCAAGCACTAAGAGACTTTATTAAACCGTTCTACTTACTCGCTCTATCAGATTAGACTGTCCAAGAGTAAAAACAGAACTATGTCGGAGAAATTGCTTTGCAATGGCCATACGCATATATAAATAGGTTACCAGATGACATTAAAGCATTGACACTCAATCAATTTAAACTTAAATTATTTCACTGGCTGAAAGAAAAGGCATAATGGTATGATGTATTGCTTTTGACTTTTAGATGTTCATTTTTTCTTTTGACATTTACTTCCTATGTATTGGTAATGAACTAATGAATTTATTATTTAATAATTTTATAATCTGTTCAATAATTTTTGCTTGCCACATAATATGGTTAAACATGTATTCGCTACTAAACTATAACATGCCAGCTCTTGTAAGTATACCATGTTTAAAGCAAATAAATAATTTCATTTAATTCATTTCATTTCTATTTATTTGCAACTCGCGGATCCCAATGTGTAAGTATCAGAGTTTTATGTCGTTATAGCTTGTGGTTTTAAATGAGAACCAAACTATGTTTGTATGGAGAGACCGTCCTCGAGACCTTTAATAGTTTCCTATGGAACAACAGCTGGTGGTTACCACGCAGGTTTCAAATGCACTCTGCCTTGTGTTTCCTTCATTATGCATAATTTTTCAATATCAGTGCATCGTGGTCACACATTTGTCTTTACGCAAGAGAGAGGGCGTGAACCGAGCTGATTTATAAACTTTTATAAATCAGCTCGGTTCACGCCCTCTCATTATTTAAAGAACATTATTTTTGTCTGAGTGTTTTGACCCTTTAATTGGCCGTTAATCTTTATTTAGCAACCTCTTTGCATTTTTTTCTATAACCATCTTGTTTTATTAATACATATATCGTGACCGCGGTCTTCTTTTTAATTGTGGAGTTTTTAATTCGAAAGTTTTGGGTTTTAACTACTCAGAATCTAATAAAAAATATTGATATTGACTAGTTAAGAAAAAAAGTTTCATTGTTTTTTAATTTCACTTGTCTTGTTTTTTTTACGGTGAACCAAAAAGTAGAGATCTGGAAATTGTATCAGAAAACTTAATTTCAATAAATCAAAAACGTACCTACTTATATTTTTGTTTATATGATTGCAATACATCCAAATGTCACAGCACGAGAAGAATGATACCGATATCTAAGGAAGGTTCAACTGAGATAAAGATGGAGATAATGTAATCCCGCACTGTTCAATACAAAGTACACAGGATTATCTTTTGACTATCTGCTCGCGCGGATTCGCCTGCGTATGACACATACCTAACACTATAATAAAGCACTTGTTGCCCAAAGGTCCATTCTCTATACTAGTAAGTAGTGAAATAATTATGGAATTCGGAAGAGCAGTTCCGGAGTTTACTCTACATACAAACTTAAAACCTTCTCTTTATAATATGATGTAACAATATTCTTCTTAATTAGTCTTTTTTGAGAGTCGCCAGGATGCTCGCCTCTCCATTCAAACGAAGTTTAGTTCTAATTTTAAAACAAAATGCTAGAATAACATGAAACTGTATGTAAAATGGTATCCGCCATATCTAGGTTGGAAACTAGTTTCTGAGGCTAACTGCTGAAATTGAAATAGAAAAAGATTGAGCAACTATCACGTTTTTCAAACAAAGTCTATCCTCCTCCTAGCGTTATTCCCGGTAGTGCCCCTAAAGGAGCCCGGGGTCCGCTTTGACACCTAAACCCAAGATTTGGCATAGGCACTAGTTTTACGAAAGCGACTGCCATCTGACCTTCCAATCCAGAGGGAAAACCAGACCTTATTGGGATTAGACCGGTTTCCTCACGATGTTTTCCTTCACCGAAAAGCTAACGGTAAATATTCCGTACATAAGTTCCGAAAAACTCATTGGTACGAGCCGGGATTCGAACCCACGACCGCCGCTTAGCAGCCGCATGCCTGAACCACTAGGCTACCGTAAAACAAAGTCTTTAATCGATAATATTTCTTCTATTATTTTGGAATTATAATTTACTAGCTTCTGCCCGCGACTCCGTCCGCGTGGAACTCGTTTATATCGTAGCTCCATACAAACTTTCACCCCCCACTTCATTCCCTTGGGGGATGATTTCCGGGATAAAAACTATCCTATATCCTTCCCCAGGACTCAAACTATCTCTATACCAAATTTCATCCAAATCGGTTCAGCGGTTTAAGCGTGAAGAGGTAACAGACAGACAGACAGACAGACACACTTTCGCATTTATAATATTAGTATGGATAGCAACAGAAACTGGTTTCCGACCTAGATATGGCTGATCCAGTTGTGTATAAAAAGTTTCATTTAATGCGTCTTTAAAACGAGGACTAAACTACGTTTGTATGGAGAGCGACTTGCATGCGAATGCACCAGGAAACAGAATAAGTAGGATTTCTTTTGTTTTTAAATCGGACGAAACAAAACAAGCAAATCTGTTCCAATTTCACAGTCCATTGTAGAGGATGCCTTCATGTTAATTATATTCAAGAGACTGACACTCGTAGTCGTTCAAAAACAAGGTGGCCCAAGAAAATTATGCGTTTTTACTAAGTCAAAATCGTTAAAATATAATTATTTTTTCTTGGGCCACCTTGTTTTTGTTAAAACTTCGGAGTAAATCAATATTATACGTGATTTAGTTCCGCTATGTAAAAATAATTAAGCACAGTTTTATCGAATATAAATTCACCCGATGATGAAGATGGTGTAATTAGTCACACCGTTCATTTGAAACCGATAGGTATGAAAGTGTGACATTAAATTAGGTACGTTAATTACGGACATTTGAAGTTTTTATGTGATACCGATCAGAATATTCCTTCCATGATAGCAAACATACTATTACATCCACTCGAAACGACATCAAGAGTTAGTAGTTTATTCGTAATGAGCAGAATTACACCCATATTTCTAATATATACATATTCAAAAAATTATAAACAATTCACCAAGTATTCGGTTCATTGGTAAACAAACCGCAAATTAACATAATGGTGGGACTAAATGCAAGAAAACTTTGCTAAACTTACCCAAGAAAAACAAACTGTCCAAAACTATCCAGCCAGCATTCTCGAGTACCTACCACGCAAACAAACGTGGAAATGTACACCAAACAAAAAACAATCTTGAAGTTCGAAATTCAAAGTAAACTTTTTAAATCGTTTTCGCGTTCGTGGGCAGGGCGACGGCCGTGCGTTCACATCGGCGCTCCGAGTCTGACTAGCATTTTGCCTCTGACAGCGCTGATACGGTGATAATCTTGACACAAGATTTCAATGACTGCGATTGAAGGACCGATTCGACTTGTTACACTATCTGCCATCTGGGGCCCGTTTCATGAAGCAACAAGTTACAAATTACAAGCGTTAGTCTCTTTCCATCAAAAGGTATTGAAAAGAGACTTCCGCTTGTAATTTGTAACTTGTTGCTCCATGAAACGGGCCCCTGTTCGATTGTCCACTTAAATTTTCTATACACGGCGAAATGCCCAAATGCTGCCAGTTTATTAAGATACATTTGCGCCGGGTACTTGTTGCCCTCGGGATCTTTGCGAGATACATATTAAGTTTGTATTAATTTAATATGGCATGTTGTGGATTACTAATTTGTATAAATTTGACGATAGGTACTTAGAGCTGATACATAATCATAATAATCATAATCATAATCCATTTATTGGTTATATAAATTACATGTCAGAGGTACATTTACATTGTTGTAGAATATTTATTACACTACAAGGATTGTTTATAAGTATTACATATGTCAGCGAATATGTTAATTAATTGTAATGTATGTATAGAGTACATTTAGCAATACACATATTTTTTTTTTTTAATACACAACACTGGGACTAGGACAAAATAATTCCTTGTGGTCATAGAACGCCTGCTCTATTAGCCATTTTTTTAAGTTTTGCCTTAAATACGGATGTACTCTGAGCAGCAATAATGTCGCCTGGGAGGTGGTTGTATACCTTGCGACCCAACCCATGATATGGGCGAGTTTTTTTGACTTCGCGAGTCTCTGCGATACAAGGGGCAGCTTTCCTGCGCGCATGTTGCGGGTCGCGTACCTACCTGGGACGTCCTTTGCACAAAGTGTGACCACTTCATCACGACCAGTCACCGCCATTTGGAATATAAACAGTGACGGTAGCGTCAATATACCTAGCATTTTAATAATTACATGTCGTTTGTTACAAAATTGTAGTATACCTAACCGAAATAAGGTTTGTGTTATGAGGATTGGACAACGATAATATTAAATTGATATAAATACTTGAATACACAGAAAACATTCAAGACTCAGAAACGAATATTCATGCTTATCACACGAATATTTGCCTTTACTGGGATTCGAACCCAGGACCGTACGCTTCGTAAGAAGGCACCTACTATTTTGGTTGGAAACTGTTTTGTAGATAGTGAATTTAATTTTATTTTCGTGTGTTTTTTTTGTATTGCATTTATAAAGTATTTATTTTGTATTTACTGAATATAATTCTCATCTCTAGAAATTTCTGTCCCTGTAAATGCAATGCCAGACAGAATATAAATACGCCCTCAGCCGGGCATAATATTGATAAAGAACTATTAAGTAAACAATGTATACATTTGAACTGTTTAGTTCAATAAAAAAATAAGCAGATACTAATAGTTGATTTACGCAAAAAGCTAAATAGCCATCAATCACTGTCAAGTCAATAGAACCAATCGAATTTCGCTCTGGAATGAGTTCGACTAATTGATGAAAACCAATTAATGCAAATTGCAGATGTGTAAATAAAAAGTCATATAAGTATACACATACGTTTGATGTCCGTTTACATTAAAAACCCTCGAAAAATATCCTGACTTTATCATAATAATGTGTCCTAATGTTGTAACAATGATAGTGAGAGTAATAACCAAATAAAATAATTATGTCAGTTAATTTCAATATCGAGCCCCAAATTCAATAAATGTTTTCATCTTAGTCTTAAATATATCAAATTCGAATTATTAAGTTTAATTTAAAGTCCTGTCTTGTCAATTTGTACATTGTCTTGATTTCAGATAAAGTTAGTAAAGTAATAATTTAAATTTATTGTAATGTTAATGAACAATTGTTCAATTTCATTATGAAATTAATGATATTTCACCTCCTTTGTATATCTTGTTGTCTGCTTCCAATCCGATTCGCAATCACGTTGTACCTCGCTTCCATGAGACTGATTTAATATATTAGAACGAAACCTTATAACATTTTATAACACCACTTGCTTTTACCATACTGGAAAAGTACTAGGGAAGTATTAGAATGAGGTATTCTAGAGTTTCAGTGATGCAGTTTTCACATCTCAAAAAACTCATTACCTGCAGAAAGTGAGCTGTATGTGCTACAACGTAGGTATATTGTAGAATGTAGAGTATATGAAAGTCGAAAAGACTTTCAAAAATAAAAACGTAATGGGTGAATTAACCGACGGTGATTTATATCCGTGACGATTAAATTCGGCCTCGCATGTGATTTATTTTCGCCGTGATTAAGCCACGCCCGCATGATTTTTCCATTTAGTGACGTTTGTTACAAAGCGGAATCGTATTTGCCATTTTAGTTTGAGATATGTAGTACCTACAGAGACATTATAATATTTTATGAAAAGGATTTTTTCCTCGCAAAATGTGTTGAAAAACGTTGTATGAAAGGCGTGAGCTTTGATGATTACATCCTCGGCTCTCTTATCACGCTCACCTGAGGCTCGCGTGATAATTCCGCCTCTTATTTATTTATTTTTATTTATTTAATTATGAAACAAACGGTCATACAAAAAATATTGATACAATTTCTTCTCTTAATCTAGACCTATAGTTTCCATTTTTATTAAACATATCTTTATATAAGCACGAAAAAGTACCTATCCTGGATCAGGTTAAGCTAATTAGTAATTAGTAAGAGGTTACCCAGAATTTTTAGAAACAGTTTCACAGAAAACTTAGTGAACGGTAACATGTTCTACGTATTTAACAACTTTTTGAATAAGTATCGACAATAAACATGATGAAATATATTAATACTTTTATATATTGATAGATCACGTTAAGATTTACATACTAGTCCTAATTTTTTTTTTTATTGAGCTTATGGTACAATTAAATATAATATATCTAAATTTTTAACAATGTTATTTTCATTATAGAGTGCACATGCCCGCTTAATAAACATATTTTTAGAATAGTTAGATCTAAAGTGGCCGTCAATAGAACTTGCTAACTATGTAAACAAACCGTCATACTGAAATTGACATTACATGTCAATTTCAATACATTGTTTGTTTACATAGTTAGCAAGTTCTATTGACGGCCACTTTACTACATGGGATGGAGAATAAATCGACGGTCCCTATTAAAAGAGTAGGATCTGCAAAATACCTACTTTTTAGGAGATGCTGTCCAAGTTTTTGGAAAAAAAAATTGTATGGGGGAAACATGTGACTTGTGTGTTTTATTGAGCAGAAACGTCCGCTAACGAAATTTCAAATTTCGATCATAGAGGTAGTGGAAAATTGAAAAATTATTCGCCACCAGCGGGACTTGAACCACAACCTCTGGAATCCGTCCATCGCTCTGCCAATTGAGCTACCGTGGGTCCGCTAATGGCGACGAATCTTTCAATCTCTTCCACTATTGTATTTACACCTTAGGGAGGCTCGTAGCAGAGGTTGTGGGTTCAAATCCCGCTCGTGGCGAATAATTTTTAAATTTTCCACTATGATCGAAATTTGTATGGGGGAAGTTGTTAATTAATGGAATATCGTTATCAAACTTCGAATGGTTGCTTATTAGTAGGTTGTTTATTACTAGCCGTTGAGCATACATGTACTTTATCAACAATTTTTCAAAAAAAATACAAAAACCTCCTATATTACTTTTTTAACCGGAATAGCGTAAGCATCATTTGTCGGAAGTGCCACATATGACATTTTTGTCTGGAAATTGTATACATTTTTATGTCGGATGTACCACATCCGACAAAAAAAGGTACTCCAAAAAATGTCGTAACTGGCAGAACTGACATTGTTGCACGGAAACTCTTATGTAACAATTTAATACAGAGAAAATTTACTTGATAACTTAACAGGCTGTAAATTACATAAAATACACAACAAAAAACACGCTACACTTTTCCGTGTAAAATAGTAGAATGTGTTATATCCGACACTTTGTACTCACTGTGTGTCCCGTAAAATGTTGGAACTGTCACAACCGACGTTTTTAAATGTCATGTGTTCTTAGATCCGACATTTTCATCTTGGTTTTTACGAAAAGTATTGAGAAAAACTAAAATCTGTGAATGTGGGTTTAAAATTTAGGGTTTTTTACGACCTAAGCCGCTGAAAAGCAAAAATCTCATTTTTTGCAGATCCGACTCTTTTAAATGGGACCGTCGAAATGTTTGTATCTGAGACGACATCGGCGTTCTTTATTACCTGGAACTCTTAAACATATAATATATCTTTTAACAAGCTAGGGGCATCGATATGACTATTTATTATTTTATATAATAGAACCGAATCAACACAGTCTCTCCGACACTCAAGCGACTGCATTTTATGTCGGTTTAGGGATTCCACATAATCTTTGTATTCAATACCGCATTTGAAATCAAGGGCTTTTTGGAACTTTTTCTGCAACCTCTCTATCCTGTCAATATGAATGCTGTAGTGGGGTTTCCAAACAGCACATGCAAACTCAAGCCGACTTCATACATAACTGTTACAAAGAATTATAAGTGTTAAGGTATTCCTGAAAGGTTTACCAATTCGCAGGATCATAGCTACTTAATTGTTTAAAAGACTTAGCTAGGATGGAATCGATATGAGGTATACATGATAATTTGTTGTCCATGACTACTCCAAGATCACGAATCTCGTTTACTCTTACCAGGTCTTGGTTACATAATTTGTAATTAAAGTAGGACGGTGTTTTTTTTTTTCTAGAAAAACTAATTGTATTACATTTTGTCTATGTTTAAAAACAAATTATTCTCTCTACAAACGCTCTCAAAATTTTTCATAATTCTTATGTAATTATCAACATACCTCTTTTGTATCACAATGTACTATTCCTAGCGGAACTACGTATTGTCTTGCTCATTGTATGGAATTTTTGTTGCATTTGAATGCTAATAAGTCCGCGAAAATTAATAAATACCGTAAAATAACATTAAGATGACAATACGTCTACTGACGTCTACTAGCATATGTCAAGTTTAACAAAGTTACCAGGGTCGAAAAAAAATAGTTCCGTTTCTAGAGTATTCGGCCAAGCTGTAGTCTAGTTTACTTATGTCTTTCTTTTTTTCATGTCATGCTTACACTAGTAATAAGATTTTATTGTTTACGAACCATGTATAGACTTTAGTCTGAATTAAGGCGATATGATTCGACGCGCTAAGCAATCTGAGGGGGTGAGGTGCGCGGCAATCCGTGAAGCGCCGCCCGCGCGCCCCGACCCGCTCGTCGAGCACGTGACCGCGCGGCAGCCATTGCACAGACAAGACGGGTCACAGTAAAGTGATCTTACGATCGCCGTATATTAACTGGACCGTGAAAGGGTCAAGTTTGCTATCTGTGAAGGGTGTGAACTATGTACGGGTTTCGGACTACAGAAAAAACCCTGTATTGTTAGTTTACTATTTCACAATTTGTCCACTATAACGGTGCATATTTTAAGATTTTTTGCGGGTTTAGGGAAAACTCAGTTAAAGGTCCGATGAAGAAACAGATGGAATTGAATTGATTGGTATAGACTTAGTAATATGGTTCCGTTTGGCACCCACGGGTGCAGAAACCTATAAAAGAAAACACAAAGTAGAAAAACACTAATTATTTAACAATCATTTTAAAATCAATCACATTGTTGTTTCATAGACGAATTTTAATCATAAACCTTTTTTTGAAAATATAAAGGTTTTTGATTAAAATTCGTCGAAATCATAAGTCCGCAAACTTGACAAATATTCCAATTCGAATACACTGTCCTCCGGTTTACACGGCTCGATAGCCACGGCTCGAGTAGGTAGTATTGCGTCATCTTCTAACGATTGTGGCATCGCCTCATCTTCTACCGATTGTAGTGGCAACCGGATGAAAAGCGGTAGCCTGAAAGTGTGTACGCTGTTTATATAATGGAATTTTTATGCCATCCCTCCTAGTGCGACCGGAGCCGCGTAAGCAAGCGAAAAAAAAAACAAAATTGGCAGGAAACTGCTTGAAATTGTCTGTTTGTGATGAAGAACAAGCGTGCCAATTTGCAAGCGGTTGCCTGCCAATTTTTTTTTCTTCGCTCGCTCACGCGGCTCCGGTTGCACTAGGAGGGATGGCATAAAAAAATCATTATATAAACAGCGTACACACTTTCAGGCTACCGCTTGTCATCCGGTTGCCTCTCCGAAATTGAATTATGCGTCATTGCTCTGAATAGTAGCATATTTTGTTATTCATAATTCAAGATTTTTTAGTAGTTAGTATACTGTGAGCACTTCTATAAACCAATAAAAACCAGAATTATTAAAAAAAAACTATACAGGATGTCTCATGGCCATGCCACATGGAAGGGTAGTACTTTAAATATTGAAGATAAGATATTTTACTGAAAGAAGACTTTATTCATTCTTTTTTAAAAATAGTTAGAACTGGTTTCACAGATTTTGAAAAAATTACTGCCTGAACCGGGAATCGAACCTTTGAATGCAGTCATAATTATTTTAAAAATTAAATGAGGTTTTATTTCTGTTAAATGTCCTATCTTTAATATTTAAAGTACTTCCCCTCTATGTGGCATAGCCTGGGACACCCTGTATATGTACAATAAATACATTGGCTTACTCGTCTTGACAATCAGCAGAAGATGGGCCTAACAAGTTCACCATAGTCTTCACTTTCAATCTGCAGAAATAGAATTCTTATATTTTTGGTCTTCTATACAAATATTATAAAGAGGTAATGTTTGTAAGTTTGTGAGTTTGGCAATATTTAGAATATACTTTCAAAGTACACGCGGGCAACACCGCGGGAATAGTATAATTATTAAAAAAAACATGAAAAAATGATCCCGTGTTGCTAGGCGAAAATGATCTTAGGAGACCTTCCTTCGATTTCAAATTAATAAAGATTGGCGTTTACAGATTTTGGAAAAAACATACAGGGTGCGAGAAAATGGTCATTTTTATAAACCTTGTTTTTATGCCAATCGATCCCTTTCCTGTCCAGGATTAAAAGCTTCTATGGGACCAAAAAGAAATTTCCGGCTAGAAAAGCCATAAATCGAGAAAAACTTTCCCCATACAATTTGTATGAAAATGAAACAAGTTTTTTTTTTTAAGTATGTCAATCGATTACATTTCTATCCAGTATACATACATATACTATGAAGAAAAAGTGAACGGAGTGAGTGAGTGATCGCAATTATTACTGTGATTTTCATACCGTATTATGATCCTTCAATGTAACAGAACTGATTAGCGTGACAGAAAAAATTTAAAAAAGTTCACTTTTTCTTAATAGTAAATGTATGAAAACAGTTCTTTAATTTCTGGCTTTTTTGTACATCACCGAAAGTTAACCCCTAGGAAACTATTGATACTGGATAGAAATGGAATCGATTTATATTAAAAAAATACATGTAAAAAAAAACTTTTTTCATTTTCATACAAATTGTATGGGGAATTTTTTTCGCAATTTATGGCTTTTCTAGCCGGAAATTTCTTTTTGGTCCCATACAAGCTTTTGATCCTGGACTGGAATGGGATCGATTGGCATAAAAAAAAAGTTTGTCAAAATGACCATTTTCTCGCAACCTGTATGTTTTTTCCAAAATCTATAAACGCCAATCTTCATTAATTTGAAATCGAAGGAAGCTCTCCCAAGACCATTTTCACTTAGCAACACGGGATCTGGTAGCTGCCCTCACTGACCCAAAATCTATTTCCACCCTGTATACTGTTCGTAATTATTATTTTTCAGTGGAAACTAGTGAGTATCATGTCAAGGGTTTTTTTTTAAAATATTTCGTAATGCTAATCACATAATTATTATAGTATAAAATATGTTTAGTAGTTCTCGTACTGTTTTTCTCTACACTGTGTAACTGTGGAAGTGTACGCGGTGTAATCTGCGCGCGCGTGTGTGTGGTTGATGTATTTAATACGGGAATTCGTTTTTTTTATGTACTAACCTTTTCTGCTTATTCAGTTTCCGAAGCCCCAGTGACGATATCTTCTTTTTAATTTGTTTGTTACCCATTTTTAACAAATGCTGTGCTGCGAAAATGCGCGTACGTCCGACCTCCAATGCGTTCCGCTCGGGACTGCCGCGGTGCAGCGGGAACGGAGCGGGAGTGAATTGTGCCATAACTTCGTTGATTTTGGGTGAAAAAAGACATGTCTTAATAAATTAAAAATATGATGACCGACATCACTCACATCATCATAGACGCTTATTTTGGTGTAATTTTATATTCATCAAGTTACGTAAGATTGGAATAATGTCAGTTTTAAGATGAGAATAGAGGTATGTTTGGCATTTTTTTCTATCGATCAAAGTTTTTCCAATTATGTAACGGACTTCCGACGGAACAAGATTTTTAATATGTAGGTTTTCAAAATAAAACCGTTTACAAAATCACTTATCCTAGAAGAACCCCGAAGCAACTCGCCTTAAACGTTTTTTATTTTTTATTTATGGATTTACAAATTAAAAACGCTTTCTTCGGAAAAATAAAATCAATCATCTGTTAAAAAAGTTTTCAGAACGATTATATTATCTTGATTATATGTTCTCATTTGATTTTACTCGTTCTTATGCCAAAATAAGTAATTTCTTCCAAACCTGAGCTCTGTTCGCAGAGCTTACGAATAGGAACTGTCCAGTCCATAGTTTACAAATGTGTAAGTAATTATTCAACAACTCAGCATTACAGATTACAAATTCGTAAAAAAAATTACCGGAAGGGAAGGATTTTGAAACTTTCGGCCAATTTTTTATGTTATTTTCTTCCTTGCTCACCACAACTTTCTCGACCAGCTGCCATGCATTTATCATGTTGTCATGTAACGTAGTTGTATTGGGAGTGGGCCCACGGTTTACGACGTCATTAGCAAATTGCTTTGGCTTGCATTGGCTCTAGGCATCCCTTTGTGGATTCGGGCTTTGTGTGTTCGATTGATCATCTCATTTGCATTGGTTTCCCAAAAGCAAAAGGAAGTAGGAAGGATTTCTAAGGAGGGATTTATCACGTAACAGATACTTAGCTCGTTTTTTAGCTTCATGGGTTAGGATGTAGTGATGCGAATATTCATTTTCATCACACTTGCTCGAAAAGGGCTTCATAATGCGCAGACATATTCACTTTAAGTATTTATGTTTCTTTCTCTTTCGCCTGTCCCAATACTCCCAATAAAGTAGGTAGTTTATTTATTACATTTGTATGACGTTTCCGTGAGTCACCGACGGTGCTGGCTGAAAATCAGCGCTGCAGGTGTCTGACACCTCAGCATAATGCCAGTGTCCGGTTCACTGCCGCAGAGACACACTTGTTTCATGTTTTATCTGTTCTTTGATTATTTTATTGTTAAATATGTGTGTCCTGTGTGTTTGTGAATAAATGTATCTTTCTTTCTTCATCTTTCTTCTACATAAAGAGCTGTAATAGCCTGTGTTACGCCCACGGGCGTAATGGTTATTTTCTTAAATTGTATCTGCCACTCATGCGGCAGTTACAAAGCAAAGAGGTTTTATATCAAATACGATGTCTCAAAACGTATTTATAAATAAATTTAAACTTAAAAAACTACTTAAACATGTTTAACTGAATTATTTACAGATTTAATATGTAGTTATTTAGTGTCTATGTAAAATGTTTTTAAGTGTTTTCAAATCGTGGCTGTATACCGAAGGGTCTTTGCCATACGCGCCTCACGTCAAATTCAACAAAATGGACGACTGACATGATGCAGTGTTTATTACGATTTGTATTCATTTCATCTAAAATGTATTTGTTTCCTCGCAAATGTGATGAAAAACATTGTGTATAACACGGGCGTAAGTATATTGCAAACTCGAGTCATCAAAAGCCCTCCGCCTTCGGCGTCGGGCTTCTGATATAATCTTGTTCGCAATATTCCACTTCCGCCCCTCGTTAAACAATGTACTATTGTCTATAATTAATCTGCTTAGAAAATGAGCTTGACGTTAATATTGTTTTCCTGATTTGTGGTAGTCTTCCTTTGGTCAATTATATTCATAGGAGTGATTTGATCTATTTATTTCCTTACTATAACGCTTTTGTTTTAATAACGCTTCAATTAATCATGATGAAATCAAATTGAAATATTCGATTGCTGTTAGAATAATATATTAAATCTGATGGCACAGAAATGAGGATTATGAAGAACGTTATGTCTCTACCGGTAGAATCCGAAAACAGCTATTTGTCGAACTGATTTAAATTAATCCAATGAATTTGGCCTCAGATTACGTCAAAAATTCATCACTCTGTCTCACAGAATTTCGATTCTCACGCCCTATTTGGTTTATCTGTTTTGCATTTAAACTTGTTTAGCGCCCACGTTCATTAGCTCAGTGCGTGTGTAAGCGAGACAACGGAACTTTTTGAATGCTTTTTTAACTACCACGACGGTGGCAAATAAGCATACGGTCTGCTTAATGGTAAGCAGACACCGCCGATGGAGGAGGGGGAGCCGACCCTGTACTGATTTGAAGATTAGTTGTATATTGAAAGATTGTTACCGCCACACTACTATATACGCCCGCTGGACTTGTTTTGCCATTTTATCACTTATCGCTGTCGATAAGACATTCATCACGCTCTGACAAGTATGCGAGTGCGAAAGTGACGTATAAGTAATAAAATGGCAACCGGTTTAGGCGGTCATCACATTGCCACCGCAAATTTGTATGCCTCGTCAGTTTGTATATAGTATTTTATGCAATCGTTATATAATGTATCCTTTTTCAGTCGAGTACCATGTTTAGGCCACGAAGCTTGCTGAGTGGCCTAATTAAGGTATGAGACTTAAAAAGCTAATTATACAACTATAAATTGTATACAATACTTTTTCTACGAGTCAACTGAACTAATTAAACACCCTTGGTATCAATAGTGAAAACGAAGTGCAACCAACGGCTTTTTCTTTTTTGTACGTTGATGTCTATTACCTTTTGACTTTCTCATGACGGCGTCCTATTGGTCAAATACATTATAGTTCAGTAAAGGCGCCACGTGATTGGTCAATTTAATTTTAGTTGACTCAACAGTTATGAAATGTTGAGTTGGGAGCTCCACAGTAAAAAGTATGTGATTTAAGTTTGGTGTACGAAGTCTTAATTCAAACATTAAGGTTAACGAGTATAAAATAGTTATTTACGATACAAGTGCCAAAAATAGGAAATTCGCAACGAGTGGTGATAAATTAAAAAACGACCGAAAGGAGTGTTTTAAATCGACACGAGTTGCGAATTACCTATTCGCACGTGTATCGTACAACGTTTTACTGTACATATGGCTCTTTAAAGTTTCGACATATGCACGAAAAGTGCTCTTTTCCGCACTAGTGTACTTCACACTGAACTGCACCTCCAGCGTTTGTACGCGGCTTCGCACACCGCAGCGGAATGTGGCGGCAGTGTGTGATGCGCATTTGGCCCAGGTTGTTTTATAGGGTATTCACATTATGTGATTTTACCCCAATTTGTCAGTATAACATGTCGAAGTCATAATTGGGTGTAGCGTACAGACGTAACAACTGCAACTACAATTTCATTCAGTGTGGCCAGTTAACCCGACGAACGCGCGTCGTCTGTAGAACAAAGAGTATGTTACGGCCGTCTCATGATAGACGTGCTGTCTCGAACTATCTCATCGGTTAGTAACAATCTTGCAGTCCGCTTTGCAGGACCGTTAGAATGCGGCAATTTTCGCTTTCTTACTGGCCACACTGAATGAAATTGTAGTTGCAAAACACCGGTTTAATTTTTTTCTCAAAAATATAATGTAAAATATTAAAACAATATTCTTTAGTATATATTTTTTAATTTTCGTTTAAAATTATTTGAATGAAATTTGCGAGAAAAAAAACAAATGGCAGATCATGCCAATTCCATGGTCCAAATAATAATTTTCATGCAATTAGTCGGACAACTTGTTTGACGGTTGGATCAGCAGCGCAACATGCATCCACACGATAGCAATTAGTCAGATTCTGATGATTTGGGGCTGACAAATCATGACATGTGGATACCCCATTACGAGTGGTTTCCTAAGACGATTTCCTGAATCTTACTCACCACAGGAATGACACCACAGACCTACAAACAAGTAGAGAGCGAGTGCGAAACACGTTAAAATGTGATAGAGATCAGAAGCAACGAGCACAAACAAATAGAGTCCAGGAGGGTGCCATTAAATGTGAGGGTGGGGTATATATAAATCCGTATCGGATTGCGGCGTGTCAAGGGTACGCCGGTACAGCTGACATCTGTCAAATGGGGAACTAGGACGCGGGTTATATCGCTGCATTTACGTAATGCTAAGTTTCAATATAGAAAGTGAGTTTGTTTGTTTTCGTAGAATCATTTCGTAATTATAGTTTTTGTAAAATATGGGTCCATATCATATCATATCATTTATTTTCAAAATTGGATTGTACAATCTCATTATGATGGTCAATCAATAATAATAATAAACAAATTACATAGGTACCTACATTAAATTACATATTTATTAACTAATTACAAAACCTAAATTATTGAAACCATACAATTTATTTCCACGGGTTCCGATCTTCATGGTATTCTAATATTCTATAGTAACCTTTGTTACATATTTTTCCTTTTATCATAATATTAAATTTATTTACAGGCAATGTTTGGATGTCTATCGGAATCTTATTATAATAATGTACACACTGACCAATGAACGAATTACTTATTTTATGGAGTCTACTATAATTGGCTACAAGTTCATTTTTATTTCGAGTGTTTCTATTATGTATGTCGCATTTCCTTTTAAAAAGATGTTTGTTTCTGTGTACATACATAAGATTTTCAAAAATGTATTGACACGCAACAGTCAGGATACCAAATTTTCCAAATTTGTCTCGCGGAGAAACTCTAACTCCCAGATTGTACACAGCTCGAACAGCCCGCTTTTGCAAAGTAAAGATGGTATTCACTTCTGAAGCGGGCTCCCATAAGAGGATGCCGTATGACATTAAGCTGTGAAAGTAGCTAAAATAGACCATTCGAGCTGTGTTCACGTTCGTTAGGGCTCTATTTTTTTTCACTGCAAATGCCGCAGAACTGAGACGATTTGACAGTTTACTGATATGGGCTCCCCACTGCAACCTGGCGTCCCAATATTATGCCTAAAAATTAAGTCGATTCCACAAGATCCAATCGGTCACTCCTAATTCTGACGTTTGAAAGAACTGGTTTAACATTAGGTAAAACAAATTTGACACATTTTGTCTTTTTTTCATTCAAGAGAAGATTATTTACTGTGAACCACTCCATCCACATCAGAAATAGCGGCATTAAGAATTAAGTCTAAAATCAACCACCACACACCGTACAAAATTCCTGAAGATAGCACTTTGAAAATCATGTTTACTAATGTATGAAATTCCAAAAGGGGTCTGTCCTACGTTCTATCATAATGTACTTCAAAATTAGGTAGGCACCTACTCTTTACTAATGTGTACAAAATACTGAATGTACGGAATTCCTAAAATGCCTTAGATAAACCAAACTAACTGGTACACCTGCCGCAGACACCGTCGCCTATGGGTGCTTACGACATTGGCCTCCCCCAAAGAGTGCCACAATGATTGGTCCTGCGCCACCCGCATCCAGCGGACTCCCGCGACCTTTACCAGGTCATCAGTCCTAATTGAGGGGGGCCTACCCACGCTGCGCTTTCCGTTGGCTTGGCTCTGCTGCAAATACGTAGCCTCATTTCTGATGCGATTGCGCAGAGAAACTCCCAACATAGCCCTCTCCATTGCCCTTTGGGTGACTCTGCCTTCTTATGAGGCCCATAGTAAGGTAATGAAGACGAATTAAATCATTAAAAACGCGTAGATATTAAATGCGTTTTTTACTTTTGGGTTACTAATGTGTTGCATAAAATTGATTGTCATAATTTTATTTTGCATAACAGCCCTTGGCAGAATCATCATTTCGCAGAATTACTTTTCGCATAAATTTCATTGCATACAGTCATTTCGCATAACTTCCTTTGGCAGAATAGTACATTGGCATAATGACGATTGTAATAATAGTCCTATGATCGAATAATCGTGTCACCGAAATTTGTATCGCATAATATTTAGCTGCTGGCATACTGTCATTTGGCACAACGTTCTTTGGAAGAATCGTTTTTTGTAATCTTATTTAATCTATTCCTATTATTGATATTAAAACAAGTTTTCTGCTCTTTTATAAAAAAAATAACCTCGAAGACGGAAGCGGTAGCAAAGCTCCCGCTTTCGTCTTCTAACCTATCCGCGATCCGAGTCGGTTTTACCACTAAGTCCCCGTTCACTACTGCCTACGTGATTCGTGAAAATATTTAAAAATTAAAACATAAATAATGGCAATTCCTTTTTTTTATATATAAGAGCAGAAAACTTGTTTTAATATGTTTGTTGATATTTAAACAAGTTTTAAGCTCTTTTATAAAAAAAAATAACCTCGAAGACGGAAGCGGGAGCAAAGCTCCCGCTATCGTCTTCTAACTATCCGCGATCCGAGTCGGTTTTGCCACCAAGTCCCTGTTCCCTACTGGCTACGTGATTCGTGAAATTCCGTAGTAATAGGTATTGTACAATTTCTCGCTTGGCTCGCGCGTTTTAGGGTCGTCGCTTCGCTCGTCGTACCTACACCGACCTGCCTTAGAACGCTTTCCGCGCTAGTTGTCACCTAGAGTAGCACGGTTCAATATTTGTACGGCTTCAGCGAAACGTATATTCTGGCACATAAAATGATGCAAAAATAAAGTCGGTGATATTAGTTGTATGCTTCAAGAAATTCGGCGGAATACACGTTCTGCTACGTAAAATTCTACAAAAATAAATTCGGCCATATTACTATTCTGTAATTCAAAATTCGGCCAAATGAGTGTTGTGCGACGTGATAGTTATGCTAAGTATATGATTATGCTAAAGTATCATTCGGCTAAAAATGTTTCTGCGATAACTGTTATGCGGAGTGTATTTCGGACAATCGATATTATGCCAGATAAGGGAACCCTTTACTTTTAAAACACTGGCATATGCTTTACTAAAGTAAGTATGTTTTGAAACATTTCTATTTTAGTCACGAGCAAAATAAGTGACATGTAAGTGAGAAGGGCTTTTTAAATTACCAGTTTAAACTGACGTGTACTCTTCATATATTTGCCAAACCACAAAGTCAAAGGTTGCCTCGAGAATACTTTATCCATATTAACTATATATAATATCTCTATATCTTTTTAACTGCTTTGTTTGTGTGAGGTGTGCAATAAAGAGTATTTGTATTGTATTGTATTGTAATATCTTAATATAAGCAATTCTTTAAAAAATCATTCTACAATTCATTTAAATTTTTCTTGCATGCTTAGTAAAGTGGAATGTATTAGATACTACATTTGTATACCACCTTGTGTTGTAAACTACATTTAAGCAATAATTAAATAATTACGATTAGGTTCAACGGTAGATATTTTATTTAGTCTTGAATGAGCAATTGGAGTGGAGGGATATGTTGAGAGGAAAATAGTATACAAGGCTCGTAAAAATAGCTCGAAATATTCACCTTTGCATCTCAAAAAGTCACAGAAATGCACTTAAGGGTTCAACTTAATATTCCCATAAGCAAATTGCAGTGAATTTCTAAGTGGGTGAACCCTATCTGCAAGGAAGACATGGCCGAAGTTTCGGGCGGAATTCATATTTAATATGGCAATTCAGCCGGCGAGGCTTTGCATAAGAGATGATCCCAAAGCGAAAATTGCCAACGCCCTGACATTTTCACGCCATATAAGACGTAACAGTCCAATATAAAATAATAAAATCTAATTTTTTTAATGCAAGGAACTTGGCAGCGTTTTTGGGTCTACATTGGAATGCATTATATTCGTTTTCGGTGAAGGATAGCACAGTGCGGAAAGCGGTGTAATCCCAATAAGGTCTAGTTTTCCCTCTGGGTCGTTTTCGTAAAATTAGTGCTTGCACTAAATCTTGGGACTAGGTATCAAAATGTACCCCCTAAAAGACGAGGGCATAATCAGGGAAAAGCCAGGACGATGACGATAATGAATCGTTTTTGAACTATTTTCATTTCCCGTGACTATACTATTGGCATACCAACAATTGGCATGCCTACTCGTAAATGTTTGGCCCAATACATTGTTTGTCATAATTTGTCGCATCATCATCATATCAGCCGAAAGATGTCCACTGCTGGACATAGGCCTCCCCGAGAGTGCCACGTATGTACCTACCTACTCAATTTGACATGTAAAATAATGTATTTTATGAATAAAAATCTGAATCTGAATGACCGATCCTGCGCCAACCGCATCCAGCGGACTCCCGCGACCTATACCAGGTCATCAGTCCATTTGTTGCATAATCTTGCCCAATCTGCCTACTATGGCTATTTTCATTCCATCCTATTTCAGGGTATAGACTTTTGGGGAACAGCAGCAGACCGTGATAGGCCCTTCAAAATACAAAAGCGAGCTTTGCGTATTATGTCGGGTAAACCATATGACCACCCGGCTAAGGACTTGTTCAAAGAACATAAAATACTAACACTACCGTGCGTCTTCATATTGGAGGCCTGCAAATACGTAAGAGCTAATCTGGACCCTACCCGCGGACAAAACCACGGAAGAAATACACGCGGGCAACATTTCCTCCTCGTCCCGTCTCGTCGACTCGCGAAAACACGAAAGTCACTCGGTGTCATTGGTGCGAAGATATACAACACTGTCCCAACTGAAATAGTTAACTCGGCAAGCGATGCAATATTTATTGATAGAATAAAAACTTTACTGCTTGACCAAGCATGCTATAGCATAGATGAATTTATTTTAAGAAAAAAATAAGTATGATACAATTATATTAGAATCTATGTAACCACACACCACTTACGTGGTCTGTGCATTTAACGTAACCTATAACCAGAAATGTAACAAATTGACTTGTCAAATTTTATACTATTACCAATAAAAAATATAAATATGATTATGAATCTATATCTTCGTACTACAAGTTACATGTAATAATGGAGGAGAGCTTTATATCCTACTATTATTATGAATGCGAAAGTTTGGATGTTTGTTACTCAATCACGCTTAACACATCATTCACTGCCAAGAATCGCTACGCGCTACGCTCGTAGCAGATCCCGGTTTGGTACATGGTTTTTCACGTAAGTAGCGGAAAGCGACTACGGCGTAGGCGCCCGCTAGGCGGGTTCCTGACAGTGAAAGCGTTAAACGGCTTAACCGATTTAGATGTGCACGAAGATAGTTTATAGCCTGGATTGAAATATTGGATAGATTTTAACCCGGGTCTACGTAGACGTAGTCACGGGCAAGCTGGTCCAACACAAATGCAATCACGCTAGGCTGAATGTTCAGATTGACCAGTAACCTTTTACTACAAAGAATCGTGATTTAGACGAGCTCGAAGTAAGTGACCTATTGAGATGCTCCATTCTGAATAGCCGGCGAACTCTAGACGGAATACGCGCTCCATTAAGGCCTCTATGGGCGTAATGTTCTGGATAATAGGTAGAGCTAGATTTGAAGCGCTTACGCGTAGAATAGACATGTATATTTTTATTTTACTAGTCTAATGTCTGGCTAGTCCCTTTGAACCATGTCCAAGTCATCCCACCATCTCTTTCTTGACCGACCACGGCACCGTGGGACATTTTGTACTCTGTAGGTACTTAAATTAGCCCACCTCAGTATTGGGTAGTGTAAGATGGGTAAAGTGAATCATTTTCGGCAGTTTCAGATTGTAACCCTAACCTAATTGACCATTTGGGTAAATCCTAAACAAAAGCGGCCAAGTACGTGTCGGAGCACGCACAACGAAGGGTTCCGTGCCTATTAAAAAGGTCGTATCGTTAGTGAAATCTTATGGCACTTACGTCCTTTTCTTTAAGGAAGGCAGTTTTTTAGAAATATCTCGAAAACCTTTGAACCGATCTTGTTCAAATACTTTTTGCTGAAAGAATTTAATAAGCCTTATTGTGCATGATTTTTTTCATATTTTTACAATACACTGTTCACAAATTAGAGGGGGGGGGACACCATTTTAGTGACTTTCGGGACGATTATCTCCGACTCTATTCACTTAATCAAAAAAATTGCTGAGAAACCTTATATTCATTTCGAAAGGCGTATCGATTGATGTGCCACACGCGGGTGTGCAATAAAAAAGTTTTAAGTATAGAGTGCACCCCTAAAAGTTTTTTTTTTTGTAATTTATTTACAAGTCTATGTAGCGGCTAACAAAATACACCTAGCCTCAAAATGTTATTCAAACACACCTTATAGTTTTCGAGTAAAATGCCTGTGACATACGGCCGGACAGACAGACAAACATGATGAATGTATAAGGGTTCCGTTTTTTGCCATTTGGCTACGGAACCCTAAACACGACCTAGTCTCAAACTGAGCTAGGTCTAGACATACTAAACTACGTAATACATGTATGCAAGTGCCACTCGAGAGCAACATTTATAAAAAATGGGATACAGATAGACACAAGCCTACATACTCGCTAGAAACATTTTATTCAAGTTAATGATAATAAGTCATCCGCTGAATTACTTTGGTATATTTGTGTTTTCTATTGATAAATTCAAAGAGGGACATCCTACTCATTTGCCGAATTTGTAAGACATGACATATACATACAGATATCTCATTTCGGGTAATTGAACCATTATGGTGGGAGTAATATAAATCACTACCAAGAAGATGAGTGCCGTAATCTATCAGAGTTTTCGTGACGTCTACTTGATTCGACGTATTGGGTTCATATTAAATTCACCGTATTAGTATAAAAAATATTTGTTTAGACGGATGTCCTGTTAGATACGTTGCTTGACGAGTGTTAAAACGACATAATGTAACGTTTGACATAATTTCACGCGTGATGTAACAGTACATTGTGATACAAGTGTATATGTTGATAATTACATCACAGGTGGAATTGTTCACGCAAGCCGCAGGTAAGCGTGATTAGAGAGCCGAGGATGTAATTATCAAAGCTCACGCGTTTCATACGACGTTTTTCAACACATTTACGAGGAAAAAATCCTTTTCATAAAATTAAAATGTTAAGTATAGGCTCCTCAGTTATTTCCTTTAGTTATTGATTTGCAACCGGTTTTTACTCACATATTGTACATTGACAAGAATTTCCAGCAGGGGCGTCAATTCTATATATCACTTTTCTATTCACCAACAAGTCAACATTTTTAATAATAACCAAACATGCACCAATAATGTTTACAAAATACTTGTAAAATTAATAATAATGGCGCTCAACTATTTTTTTTAGTGAAGTTCGCGTAGTGCGCGCGCAGGTGTAAAGTAAAGCGAGACTAAGATGAAACCTCTAAACAGCCAATACAAAATAAAATAAATAGGTACTGTAGCATAAAAAAACTAGAAACTGCCACTTAAATAAATAATTTATTTAACTTAAATGAGAAGTAACAGTAACTCATCAAAAAAAATGACAATAAATACACAAACCCTGGAACAGTATCGACCTATTTACACAACTACTGATGTGATCAGTGACGTAAAGGTGACGTCGTGGGTGAAAAAAATGAATAGTGACGACGATGGTGGTGAGCGAGTGAAAAGAAGGTGAGTCGAGACGACGATGGTCGTGTGCGGGTGAAGGTGATATGGCGGGTAAAAAAAAAGGACTATGTAATGCTAGTGAATTGCACTTAAGAATTGAAAGATATATATTATAGCACCTTTCGTCACGTACACTGACCTATAAAGCAAAAGGCCGGGGAAGTACTACAAACTGCGAACTAGTTATGAATAAAAAACAAAACGGTCGTTCGCCGACGCGCTTCCGGATAGAGTTAAAACAGAGAGTCGCGCATTTGGACGTGGAATGTAACAAAGGAGGCATCCGATGTCGCGCCGTGAAGCAGCCTCGCCGTTCTTCGGCGACGGGAAACTCGTGGTTGCTTCGTGTCGGTGCACGCCCGACTGGCAGGCGGAATTACGGGCCAGGTAGCCCGATGGTTATGCGTCGGCGGGGTCGTAAGCCGGGAGCGCTACCACAATTGCAGCATGGGCGCAGTTGTCCCACGGGGTATCGTAAAAACCGCAGATTTTAAAGGCGGTTCTCTACACTAGCGCGCAACACGCAGCATTCAGGAAATAACTGTACACACAGGGCACAGCACTGAAGTGACTGACACAACAACTGGTCACAAATAAACTACATAAACTGGATTAAACCCAAAATTATCAATTAAAGGTGTTTTCATTCCAATCACATGGAAAACAAATGGAAAAATTCTCAAATTGAGTGATAGATTTCCACTTGAAGTTCAAGATTTCAAAAACGGAACGAAAATGAGCAAACGGCCAGTTCCGTATAAAAAGAAGACAATAAGGACGTAAACACATAAACATGCAGCATTTTTAACCCTGCAGTACGTATTAAAAAGTTATCTTTAATAATTCATGTAAAATGTGAGCAAACGTGAATAGTTTCACTAAATTAAACGTATCTATGTCATATCCAAAAAGAAATAGTCAATTAATTAACAAATAGGATTTAATTTGTTTAGTCGACTAAGAATCCATTTGCCGAGAATTAAAGTAAAAGCTGTACATTCTGTACAACCCGGTAAATTTAAGAATGGTGTTCATGCATACATCTTGCTGCAAGGTGCCAACGTGACCTAATCGGGATATAACCATAACACACGAGTTTCGTAATGTTATAAAACACTCGTGTTTAATACCCAGGATTATGAGCCTAAAAGCGACATAATAAGAGGTACGTTACGAGCAAATGTGTTGAAAACCCTTTATCCAGCAACCGTATAATTTATTTGTATATACAAATGTAAACGGTTTTTTTGGTAAGGTTTTATTTATAAAATTTGTAAAACGTCAATACATTCTGCAAGCTGAAAATATATGAAACGTTTCAATATGGAAAATATAATATTATAATGCGAAAATAAGTCATAATTATATCAAATGCGCTGACATACATTTCGACGACCGGTTAGCCTAGTGGGTAGTGACGCTGCCTACGAAGCTGAAGGTCCTGGGTTCGAATCCCAGTAAGGGCAAATATTTGTGTGATGAGCATGAATATTTGTTTATGAGTCATGGAAGTTTTCTATGTATCTAAGTATTTATATCTATTATATATATCGTCGTCTAGTTCCCATAACACAAGCCTTAATGAGCTTACTATGGGACTAGTTCGATTTGTGTAAGATTGTCCCCTAATATTTATTATTTATTTAATATATTATATACATGCTGACGCATAGGTTTGATAGCATAACAACATTATGCTATCAAACCTATACGTTTAGTCAGATAGACCCGCTGGTCCGCGCTGAGACCAACAAAAAACGTACGTAGTTCTTTGAATGTAAGAAAAATCACTTCAAATCATTTCAGTTGATTTCGGAGCATTGAACTAATGTCAATGATCAGATTTAATGGTTTCGCTGAAAATGTATGTGTTAGAATTCGAATTACTGCAAATAAATTCTGACGTCTAACTTAATTTAGTTAATGTTAGTATCATCTTGTATATACCTTATCTATGACCATATTTAATAGTAACAACACTTAAATCACATAATAAATAATAAGTAAAAAAAAACGATCTTATCTTAATAAATTTATAATTAAATATTAAATTAATTATTGTAACGATAGTCCTCCCAACTTTTATAGCCCAGAAGAACAACTATGGTCAAAAGTAAACTAATTTCCACCAATACGAATTTTTTTTATTTATATCCGCCGTATTGTAGTTAAGATGTCACTCATAGAGTTCATCCACAATAATACACACACAATCGTGTTCATTTGGACCATAGTTAGGTGATTTGGACTATAGGAAGGTTCTTTAGGAAGTTTTACGGTACGGTCAATGTGTTAAGTGGTCATAACTCATAAAGAATATGAAATTAACATTTGTAACCAGAAAAAAAAATAGGTTATGTTCGTAATAACATTTTTACCACGTAGGTACTTGTGCTATATATACGACGGTAGGTATTTACATAAAGTAAATTTGAAAATTCATAAATAAACTGAGAATCTGGGTGACGGCCGCGGCCCCGCCAAGTCGAGCGCGAAGCAAACACTGCCGTACCATCCTTTACTGGAACCATTTGGCCGCATTTTCAGGCCCCTATTTGAAAACCTCTGGATAAGACCAGAACGCAGAAATTTTCGTAATCCAGTAAGCTATAACCACATACTTAAAATCCAAAATTTCAAGTCTGTAGATCATTTAGTTCCGAAGTTAAGCGAAAGCAATGTTTCACATTTATGACACTCACTCATGATCATCAAAATAGAACTAGTACTTCCCATTAACTCAGAGAGCTGAAATTTGGTACAGAGTTAGGGTTTAATAGCCACATAAAGGGAAAACTATAAAAACATGCAATTTCAACCCAGTTTTCTAGATACACCAACTATATACATTACTTTGTAATCCTATACAAATAATATATAGGATTACAAAGTTACATTTGCAGTGAATGGAAAAATTCAAAAGCAAGAATGGGCCTGCATTCATATTTTGTATGTATGGATAACACATTAACCTACAAAAAGAAGTGAGATCCCATAAAAACATTCCATGTAAAAAAAGAGGCTAAGTCTCGAAACTCTTCCACCGTAAAAAGTTGTGAGATATTTCATAGAGCCAAGTCTCAAAGCAAATAAATATTAATAAGAATGCCTGAAACTTGGCTCTATGAAATATCTCACAACTTTTTACGGTGGAAGAGTTTCGAGACTTGGCCTCTTTTTTACATGGATCTTATTTAGTGGAACATCCAATTTATTCTGTGTGCGATTATACGGACATATATTGTATTTTATCTACGCACATTAGTGCTCTAAATTTTTTTCAGAAACCGTACGAAATGACCAGCATTATTACAACCGATTTTACTATGAGAACTTTCTTGTCTGTGGTAGTAGTTAAAATCTGTACTTTAATGTTGTAAAAGTATAGATTTTAGTAACGTTACGAGTTTAAATTTGGAACAGCTGTCAAAACTCAAGTGGGTCTCTATTCTAGTATCCATAGATATTAAAACAGCGATACGAAAGTTACGAAACGTAATTCAGTATGTTTTTTCAATATTTACGCACGATATTTGATCTCGAGTAACATGAGTATAGGGACTTCATTCGTTTGTCTATGATAAAAAAAAAACCATTAGTTTTTTTTTTGTCGGTTTTTTGCTGTTACCAAAGTAGAATTGTGAACCCATCTTAGAGTAGGTACGATATGTGTGTACATAAAGTAGTGTTTGTACATAATTCGGCCTTAAAACACTCGTGTGATCCTATTATAAAACTCGCTCACCACACTCATATTTTATGTCCTCTCATTATGGATCAGTTGCACCCACTTGACAGTCCAGCCCGCGAGACCCATTTTCCTTCAACCGTCCGGGTTTTTAGCGACGCACGCCCCGAGCCGCGCATCCACAACTTTCTAACAGAAACGTCTGTATTTTGTTAACTACAAAACCCATATTAAAGAAAATAAATACTGAGGCATAAACGAACATACATTTGTTTAAATACTTTTTGAAGAATAAGAAAAATATACATGATTAGTGATTATAATCAAGGTTAAACTTATGAACTCTGTAAAAATGAGGAAGTATTGAGCGATGACCCCCCTTTTATTATTACATATCAAAAAATATACAATTTCACCTTTCTAATGATACCACAACCAACACATATCGTTCTCAATAAGATAGCAAAATAAATTAAACACATTCCCTACTCCTTGCAATAGTCAACCGTCCAAGGGATAAGACCTAAGAAGCACCGTAAATGTTTTGATGGATCCCAAGTAGTATGACTATAATATTGTTTATTAATCTGTGTTTATTAATCGTTAATAATTATTGTATATTTCAGTAAACAGGGTCTCAAATTACTAATAATTAGGCTATAAACGTTCACTGCCCGAGCTCGAAAAAACCTTGATATTTTAAATTGACATCCCACGAGGTCACTATATCGTAGAACAAAAATTTACACTACGTCGTAGAAAGTACACATTCCTGGTCATTTTTATGTATAATAACCCCCAAAAATATGTAAATTAACGTGAAATACTAACGACATAACTACGAGTCTAACTCAAACACACACAATCACGCGCAGTTTCACGATGGCAGATATTTTTTTTTACCAGATACCCTTATCCTGCGAGGAAACCTGCCACCTATATTTTTTAGAGCAAATAATTTGGTTAGGCTACGTTTTTGCAGCAGTAGAATTTGTAAATAATGCCGGCATATTTTACTAGATGGCACTTTAATCAACGGTTCCTTCTTCTATACCTTGGCACAGATTAAAGAATACAAGTACAGATACCCAATCTCATAGAGCAAAAGCGTACCGTCCTAATGTAGGCAATTCTGTATACAATTTTAGTCCCGTAGCTACACCAGTAGATGCAGTATCCGAGCTAACACGGCTATGACGCTGTCAGTCTTTAGTAATACATTGAGATATCACCAGATGGCGTTGACTTCCCGGGCAACAAATAGAGTATTTTTGATTTTTTCGATATAAAAGTAGTATTTTAGAGACAATATTACACATCACACAAAAATATACATAACCAAATGCTTAGAGCCTGTGGTTCCATAGAACTTTCGCGACCCGTGATGGCGCCATCTAGTGACAGTACCCAATAATACGTAGCAAGCTTGAAAGCTGACTCGTATAGTACGAGTTACATGGATTTAGTATCAATTTTATTGCATTTACTAAACATATAAAATATACCTTTATTGTATGTGCGGAAGTATGTTTGTGATATAATTAAGGTACGTTGAATTTATTAAGGTGTAAAAATTATTCTATCTTCACGATTACTGGTTCAAATGTTTCGCTCGGTACCTGTGTCGCCATCTATGAGTTCTTTTTAGTATCAATTATACGTTGTTCTAGTTGGGAGGCCATGACCTTGGGATAGTAAGGTATCCGCGTTGCAGCATTTTGGTTTTGGATACTATGCCATCGTCGGACTGTCAAGTGGTTACTACTATGACTTATCTCGAATTAGATTTTGTTTTGCTTATGTTCTAGTTTTATTTTGACGATCATTACGAGACATCAATTCTTGAATTCCTTACTCTCATAATAATATTGTTTAGCAGCTTGTGACCTTTAATTGAATTACTTGACACAATTATTTTTAATGTAATGAATTAGTAATGTAATGAATACCATTCCTTGACGATCATAATGTTAATTCGTATAAAGTAGCTTAAGTCAATTTATATTGTAAATTTATGGTGTGAAATCTATAAATCTATATCTACATTTTGACAAAATACGAGGAAATTGAAAACAACTGTCGCTCTTGGAAACGACAAATTAATATTTCCAAGAACAAACGAAAGTTTTTTGATTTTCCTCAACAATGTTCCGATAGATCCACCAAACATATTGTTCAAGCTCAAAGCACAAGCTTAATATAAATAAATCAACAGTAACGATAAATTAGAACGAATAAACACCTCATCGGAGTTGTTTATGGCTGAGAAACAACAAACATGGCGTTCTTTATGGGATTAATGATATCATCGAGTGTGATCATGCTTTCGTATCCTTCTGTCTTATCTTTTTGCCTAAGAATTTACTTGTCCCGGTGTCAATCAACGTTTTGATTGGGTATTTAACACTAAAAAAACACAATAATTAATTGTAATATTTTCTAGGAGTTCTATGTTATTTTCATTGAGAATCACGAGTTCTTTCGATTATAATAGGTCAAAAAATGTCACACAGATTTTTTCCTATTGTGTTAGCTATATACTTTTTTTATAGCGGGAACACAATATGAAAGTTCAAAAATGTATGTAAATTTAGGGACACTTTTTCTCCTATGAAAAGAGATCGTGATTCTGAGTTTGTGTGAATTGTAGAAAAAATCGTAAAAAATATGGCATTTCAGAATGAACTGAAATCTGATCAACGAGTAGTTGATAACTGTACAGTAAAGTAGGTAAAGTAGGCAGTAAAAGCTTGTAGGTACCAAAAAAAAATACTATCAGAACTTATTTACCTTTAACCTTACAGCAATCTTGCTATAGACATTTTTAATATTGTCGCTAAATTGTGAGTATTGATTAACATTATAGTTAATGATTACAACTGGAAGTGTCCAGATGAATTCTATTAACGCCACTATAGCATAACGAAAATACTACTTATTAAAACTGACTAACTACTTTGAATAAATGGATTGATTTAATGTATTCGCTGCACGTTCTTTTAAAGTTCAATTGAGAACATTTTTTTTTTTAGGAGATTTAAAACGAGGAATTTGGAATGGAAAAACTAAACTATAACTTTTCCAGCTTGATTAGGGATTGAGTCAGTTTCAAACTATTTTTAAACTACTGGGCAATCGTGATCACTGGAATTGTTTACATCAATTTTAATTAATGATTTTGTAAGTGTGTAACTAGATTTGGTGTAACTAGATTTGTTGGGTTGTTGTTGAGGCTAGATTGCTTTATTTAAACACTAGTGACTCTGTGAGTGTCTTTTTTCCGTTAACTTAATCGTTTGTAAGTATAATATCCAAGATATGGTTAGTCTTATTAGACGTCTACACCCAGAGGAGATGCCCATTTTTGTCGCACGGGACCTGCAGAAACTTCCACCCGTGACCTTTGACCATATCGACTGCACTAGATTGTTAAAAGATGTCATTATTCTTCAGAAAGAGGTTGACTTAATTCGGAAGGAGTATGCGACCAAGATGGAGTGTGATTCATTGAAAAAAGAATTTCTGAACCTGAAGGAAGCCTCGTTGGTAAATAACTTTGATTGTTGTACCCAGTTTGTGAACAAAAACAGAGGTGGTAATTATACAAATCGAGTGAGTTTTGTTTTGGATACACAGGACAGCGGCCCATATGGAATCTTAAACTTGTCAAACAAAGAAACAGCTGTCAATGATGAGTCAATAACCTCGAGGCCGTTAAAATCAAACGTTGTAACTTTAGAAGCAAGCAACTTGCCGCCTCTTTCTCCCGTGAGTAATGCATCAATTGCTCTCTCGAACGCTAACTCGGTACAATCCCCGAATGTTTCCGAGCGCCAATGCAGCGGGGAGGGTGATAGATTCGATACCGCTAGCGCGTTATCGAACGTAGCTGCCATATCGAGTAAGCAACGTGTTGTGAAATCGAGCGCGCCTAAGTGCGAGGGAGAGAGCATGCACGAGAAACGCGCGAGCGTACAGACTCGTAATACGACCACGGACTCTGTCACAGCGCCCGCGCATGTACAGCGGTCTGCGCCGGTGGCCGACTCGGATAAAACTTGTAATGGTAATAAGGGCGAGATGGAATGTAAACAAACCTATGCGAGAACAGCAGCGGCAGGAGGTGAATGGAAGTCGCCGGCGCCTGATAGCGATTGGATAGATGTGCAAAGAAAAAGGTTGAAAAACAGATTTATTGGACTGACAGGCAAGGCAGTAACGAACTCGCAAATTAAATTTAAAGCGGCAGATACTAAAGTCCCGCTTTTCATAGATAACGTGGATAAGGATGTTTCAGTATCGGATATTTGTCAGTACATTTTTGAAAACACCCAAGTACGAGTTGACCTACATAAAATCGTTGCACGAAGAGTGAAACCCTATGACTCATATAAAGTTCTGGTTCCGCGGCACAAGTTTTCAACTTTTATGAATAGAAACTTATGGCCGGAGGGAGTAATATTTCGTAAATATGTGAATTTTAGTGGAAATAAGGAAGGAAGGAGTAGCGAGTTGAAATAATAAACTATACCTTATTATGGCTGATCGAAGATTAACAGAGATGACATTAGTTACCTTTAATTGTAAGTCCGCGACGAGGTCGGTGGAGGGGATAAGAGAAATATGTAAATCTGCTGATATTATTGCCCTGCAGGAGACCTGGCTTCTGCCACACGATGTAAATTATATCGGAAGCATTGATGATAATTTCGAGTATACGAGCAAATCAGCCGTGGATACCTCAATAGGTATGTTAAGAGGGAGACCTTTTGGAGGTGTCGCTTTGATGTATAGGAAGGCAGTGTTTACGTCTGTTCGCGTCATCGAGTGTAAGAGTGTGCGTGTAGCAGCTATCAGTGGTAGCATCGGCGATCGTTTGCTGCTATTATTCTCGGTGTACATGCCTACGGACGATACATCTAACCTACCCGAGTTTACGGAGTGCATTAGTGAAATAAGTGCAATTATTGAGTGTCTAAATGCGGATAGTGTATTTGTTCTTGGCGATTTTAACGCACATCCGGGAGCACCGTTTTACACAGAACTTTGTGATTTTTGCATAGAACAGAAGTGGCGGTGTGCTGATATGGAGTGGCTGGGCAGTGGTTCAGGTACATATACCTATGTGAGTGAAGCCCACGGTTGCAGAAGGTGGCTGGATCACTGCCTAGTCACCGAAGCAGCCTGGCTGTCTGTTACGGATGTTGCTGTAAATTACGATATCTATTGGTCGGATCATTTTCCTGTCATAATTAAAAGTAAAATCTGTTTTGATAATTTAAATGCTACTCATAATAATGCGGATTGTAATGACAATGAAAATTATAGTAATATTATGTGGGGCGAGAGGGACCGAGATCAGATAAATTTGTATAATAAAATTATTAATGAGAAATTGAGAGAAATTAATTTTCCGAATGAATTTATAACATGCTGTGATAATTTTTGTAATGACATCTCCCATAAAATTGTTTTAGATAAGTTGTATTGTGATATTATAAATAGTTTGCAATTAGCCTCAAAAATGAGCCGTAGAACTAAAAAGTGTAAGCGCAGGCAGGTTGTCGGTTGGAATAAACATGTAAGAGAAGCTCATGCTCGGGCGAGGATGTATTTCCAGCAGTGGCAGCTTTTTGGTAAGCCAGTGGCCGGACCTATATATGAGGATATGTGTTCTTCCCGTAAAGTTTTCAAGGATAGGCTGAAGTGGTGTCAGGACAACCAGACACAAATTAGAATGGACATATTAGCTACTCACCACAAGGCTAAAGATTTTGGCAAGTTCTGGAAGTATACAAATAAATTGAATCCCAAAACTGGTGTTCCTGCGTCTGTTAATGGATTGTGTGAACCGTCTAAAATAGCTAACATGTTCAAAGAGTCCTTTAAAGTTGAGAATGGAATTTCTGACCGGGCGGGCCAGGTGCTTTCTACTGAGGACTGCGGGACCCATGGACGAGTCAGCTTCTCCCTTAAGGAAGTTGACCGCATTATTAAGTCCATGACTAGAGGGAAGTCACCAGGGCACGACGGTCTCAGTATAGAGCACTTGGTATATGCAGGTGCTCACTTACCTCGAGTGTTAAAAATGTTTTTTAATCTGTGCATCAGTCATGGTCATCTTCCTGAGAATCTCATGAAAACTATAGTGGTCCCGATATCCAAAAATAGAACCGGGAACGCCTCCGACGGTTCCAATTACAGGCCAATATCCTTGGCAACAATAGTGGCTAAAGTGCTTGACGGGCTGCTTGACAACTTACTGGCGAAACACATTGAGACGCAAGATGCGCAGTTTGGTTTCAAACCAGGTCTGTCTACAGAGAGTGCCATTCTTTGCCTCAAGCATACCGTCAATTACTATGTTGAGGGAAAAACACCTGTTATTGCCTGTTTTTTGGATCTATCGAAGGCGTTCGATACGGTGTCGTACGAGGTACTATGGGACAAAATGGAAAAGGGAACGAGTACACCGAGGGGGGTGATCAACCTGCTCCGTTATTGGTACGGGAATCAAACCAATCAGGTGAGGTGGGCAGGAGCGCTCTCGGATGTGTACAGGTTGGAGTGCGGAGTGAGACAGGGTGGTCTCACATCGCCCCGCTTGTTCGACTTGTACGTGGACGAGTTGATTGTCAGGCTCAGCAGCACAGGTATCGGGTGCTCGATCGGTGGCAAAATAGTCAATAATATCAGCTATGCGGACGATATGGTGCTGCTGTGCCCGTCGACCAGTGCGCTCGTAAAGTTATTGAAGGTGTGTGAAGAGTACGCGGTCGTTCATGGTCTGAGGTACAACACCAGTAAGAGCGAGCTGCTAGTATTTAAAGCAGGTAACAAGGCCTTTGACTCACTTCCTTCCGTTTTCTTGTGTGGAGCTCCTGTCCGAAGAGTGACTCGCTTTAAGTACCTTGGACATTGGGTGACCGAAAATCTCCATGATGACGTGGACATAGAAAGGGAGCGCAGGGCATTGGCCGTACGGTGTAATATGTTGTCCCGCAGGTTTGCGCGTTGTGATTGGAATGTCAAAATAACGCTGTTTAAGGCATTTTGTCAGACCTTTTACACGTGCAGCCTGTGGACAAATTATACTAAGAAGGCGCTCAATGCCCTGCGCATTCAATATAATAACGGGTTCAGGATGCTGTTGGGGCTGCCCCGCTTCTGTAGCGCATCAGGTATGTTTGCGGAGGCACGTGCTGATTGCTTCAGTGCTATAATACGCAACAGAACTGCCTCCCTGATGCGCCGCGTGTGTGACAGCTCCAATAGCCTCGTGCGCCTGGTGCTGGAGACTCCTGCCTGCGCTTTGTGGAAACACTGGGACTCGGTGCATATGGAAGCGAGAGGCTCTGTATATAAGATTGTATGATATTTTATTTTATGACATGACAAAGTAGATAGATAGAGATAGATATAACTAACTTAGGATAAGTAAATGTAATGTATACTAACACTATGGACATTGTCTGAATTAAATAATTTGAATTGAATTGAATTGAATAATAAACGAACCTGCACACAAAAAAAAAATGAAATAATGTTGGCCGAAGCTGAAACCACGAACGCGCTGCGCTCGCTCGTTCACAAATTTTAAAAGCATTTCCCTTAATTTTAGTTTGCTCAAGGTTAAACTCTTCTGCTATCATGACAAGTCCTGCGGACGGTCTAGGGCAGAAAATAAGGTAAGCCGGAAATCTCATTGACCTGTTTAAATTCAACAAGCGACCGAAAGTATACGATCACATATGTACGATCGACATCAAAGCCATGTACACACTTTTCTCCTTATTCCCAATGAATAAGGTGCAAAAGCGTTGACATTTCTATGCCGTAACCGTACTTGCTGTCATTTACTTCTAAAATTCTAATTCGACCATCATACTTAACTGGAATCCATGGAAACAAAAGGACGTAGGTAATAGACAGTAAATGGTTTTATTCTTTATTTTTTATCTTTTGAAAGTGCAGTACAAAGTTTAAGAGAATAAGTAACTCATTTATCCGGGAGACGGCACTGTCAATTAGTGTGGGTTGACTCCTAAATCGCGAATACGTATTGGTATGTCAGTCATGGTCTATGGTCATATAATGCTTCAGAAATAAAATATTGTGAGCCCCCACAGTTATAGCCCGCGAGCTGCGTGTAATTTTTTGTCAGTCACTTCCTCCCAGTCTACAGTTGCATCATGAAGCGCCGTGGACGTCAGCTACGCCTCCGTTGGTGGGTTGACCAGAGGCAGGCTCCCAAACAGGTAAAAAATGTGACGTTCACGGGGCTTCATGATGCAACTTTCTGAAGCTCATGACTGGTTTTAATGACTGGTTAGACTGGTCATCATCATTCTGATCTTGACACGTTTTATTGTTATTGACCCTCTACATCTGTTATTTATTTATCGTATGGCAAATCAGTATTTAGAACCGTGAGATGTTGGAAAAGACAGTACGGTTGCCAGGTTGTTGCAATGATAATATACTTAATATATCTGTGATAATATTACATTAATGTTCCTTTTTTTGTTTAGACGCTTAGATACCGTATACATCTCTTAGAATATTAGAATAAGTATTAATTGTATTTGGACGCTCAGAGACCTTATACATCTCTGGAATACTGAATTAATATCATTAACTTCTGTTAATGCTGATGCAGATCTTATATCGAATGTCATGGTCATATTTTGCAATTTTGTTTTGTTTACATAAACTTTTATACAACGACGGTGGCAAACAAGCGTACGGACCGCCTGATGGTAAGCGGACACCGCAGCCTATAGACGCATGCAACTCCAAAGGAGTAACATGGCCGTTGCCGACCCTTGATATATTTGAGAATTCGCTGACTTAGTGACATTTCGTTTGTTAACCTTTTATATATAATTTTAAATTAATAAATAAATAAATAAAATATTATTGTGTAAGATTATTATTATTGTATTGTAAATTACCGTTTGACATGTAAAAGTGCTCTTATGGCCTATTTGCAGAATAAATAATTGATTTGATTTGATTTGATTTAATAATAATAATTAGGTAATTTAATTCAGGCACCTAAGGCCCTATACTCGTATATATATATATAAAGGTACGGGGTACGAGTAATAGATTCGTCATACAAAACAGTTGCTAGCTCGCGGGCTATTATACCTGATTATTCGTGGATATAGGTAATGTACGTATACATGTACCAAAAAGCTTACACCACTTAAAAACTGTTTACACAATATGGACTTGTTTAGAAAACACATCACTTAAAAGTTCATTTAAATCTTTTCACGATATAAATCACTATTTATAACACACTGAGACGATTCTCAGAACCAGCCTCAATTTTAGAGTAGAAATTGCTCGCTTTAAAGAAGTAGGCGTTTTTCATTGGGACTGTTATTTAAATTATGAGGCAATTTGAAGGCTTAACGGATGTTGTTATATTATGAGAGTATTATTATAATTCAAATTAATAATTTAGAATAATACGTAGTAAAAGGGAACACTTGTGGGTTCCATATATTTGGTTTGTTTAGGTCAAAATCTATTGGTTCTAGTAAATGCTAGTTATCGCTATAATAGAGTAAATATCATTCATTATATATTTGGGATTATGTAAAGTAACGATGTTGGTTGACATATTAGAAAATGCTATTAATTGAGGATTTCTTGAATATTTGAGGGAATTTACATCATTAAGTAAGCTTTGTTTTAACTGTAATTTGTGTTAATTATATTTAAAATAGATGGAAACATTAAGTATGTCCTTTCGACTAAGAATAGGTGAAAAGGTTGATCTAGGGTTTTATAATATGAAGATGTCATTATCTAGTTACCTTGCTTATTGCTAGGTTCGTTGATAGTTAGCTATTATTTATAAATTAACGCCGGTTTAGATGAAATTAGGAGGAATCTAAAATAAACGTTGTTTGAACTCAGAAACCAACTTTAGGGTGAGTTTAAATGTATTCCAGTTAAATTTCAAGGTGGGTTTGGCTGTTGTGTGGTAATTTTCATTGAGATTTTAGGGTTCATAATCACAAATATTTTGTAATGTTTGAGGTTAATTTTGGTATTGAATATCAACATACAGCGTGAGCTAGTAATTGTGGTGCGACGGGTTTCGACTTGTGTGGCGTGGGCCAGACATAGTGGCGCCAACGATAGCCACAGAATAGGAGAAAGATGTATGATTACGACGACGCCGTAGGGGCGGTGCAAGCGATTGAATAAGCTATAACAATGACCATAAGGGGTTATATCGGTTGAGAGTTCATGTTACAGTGGTTCTGGTGTCGGCGAAGGTATTTAAGGCGTTGAGCGCGGAGGAGCGTCACTTTTTCTCGGGACCTGTGGGGCGACACTTCACTTCTCTACGGACATGAGACGGGACTCCAACTACTACGAGGCAGCGACGGAGCCAGAGGCAGAGGCTAGCAGTGTATGGCAGAGCTGCAAGGTCTACCGTCGAGCAGCATCTTCGGCTGTTGTGGTAAATTGGGTGGTCCCAGCGAGCCCAATCTCTGGTAGGATTTTAATCTAACTTTATTTTACTGATCAGTGAGTGTATTGTCTGTGTCTATTTCCAACATTATCATATCTTTCTATTAACAATCAATATCGGTTGTCAGCATAAAGTATATACCTATGCGAGTGTTTTAAATGTGTAGCGGTATTGTAACTTTGTAACTACCTCCATTCAAGAGTGCGGTTTATCTCTAAGCGATGCATAATTGATGGTTAAGGTTTAAGCCTAATCAGCGAGCAATTATTAGTAATTATGTAGGGTTATACTATTAGGAATACGGTTATATATAAGCTATTTTAGTATATTACGTACGACTGTTGCCGTACTATTTTTCATATGTAATTCAGTTATTCGAATGTGTTTATTTTAATTAAGTTTCGCGAGGTGTTTCAGTAAATTAGTGTAATACCAAATTACACTAGTAAACATATGTAGTGATTTAGTATATACGTCAAATACCACTGATGCATTGAAGTAATTCATGAGTGAGGTTTATTATTAGGATATTATTATTATTGGGCTATTTTATACGGAACTCCTTTTGTTAGGTAATTGGTTAAAAGTGTTAAAACCGAACAGCTTCTTTCAGGTAACAAACTATTAATAGAAATGTTGCGAGCCAACATGATTCCACACGGAAATATATAAGAAATTAGGGGTAGTCGGTGTCATGAGGAATTAGTAGTGTGATTTCTGAGTAAAGTCGATACAATGTTGTGTGTAAGCATTCGTGTTTGAGTCTCCTTAAGTAAGCCACCCATAGCTGCAAGTACACTGTCAACGACCCAGACATAGGTGGTTCGCTCGATAAGAGGTTCCCAATCTGGAGAGACGTGAACTACTTTTGACGAACCCTACATGGAATGCATTGACAAGGGCGAGTGGTCAAGGGATCTCGATCTTGCTAATTGAGGTTTCTTTCCGTTTGTCTGGTTGTCTAGTTTTAGATTGACCCTTCTGTTAGAGAAGATTTGTTATCGATTTTACAAGGGATGCATACTTTACCTTAATATCTAAATTCTACATTTATGAAAGTTAGATGTCAGTAGTTCAAGTTAACATATGTAGGTACCGAGGAATTTTGTTATGGAATTTTCAATAAATATGGTGTGATTGGAATGGTGGTTAATTGCCAGTTGTCAGGCTCAATTGTGCATCGTCGTATATCTATCAATCTCTCGACTATAAAGGTGCCTTTGGGTCCTGCAAAGCTGGGATTGTTCGCTAGACCAGTCACACTACAACCTTTGAAATATCTCTATAGTAAAAATCATTCTGTAAATTTTAAGCGATTTAATTTATTCTCCGATTTAATCTTAATAACTAATCATACGGATGTGAATATTAGGAAATGATTTATAATATAAGTTGTACGTAATAAATAGGTCAAAACGATAGTCCACTTTTAACCATTTATTTCTGTATCTCAACGTCATCATCCAAAATCATCATCATCAACAAAATCTTAATATTTTAAGATGTAGGTACATCATTGAACGAACTCCTTCGAAGGAGTGACAAAAATCTAACTATGTGAATTATATTTATATATAGCTTATTTAGATAAGTAAGTTATTCCATAATAAGTTGTGGATTTTGTTGGTTTGAAGAAGCAAGTAAGTTAAGTTGTAGGTGTGAAAATATACTTATGGTATGATGTCAATTAACGTGTAACTTTTCCTTTATAGAATACAGCCTCCATTCTTCTCGAAAAGGGCCTGGGTCTACTCACGCAATGCGGGATCTCCTCCACTAGACGCTATCACACGCCAAGCCACTTCACCAGCGCGAATCACGTATAGCTTAGGTCTAAATAGGTCTTCGAGGTTAGGTTCCAGAGATAATCATTCCTAGGTTAGATTACGGCATTGTAGGTCTGGAGTCGGATGGTTTTTTCTTTGACCGAATCTCTTTCCGTCCGACAATATCCTAGGAGACGATTTGGTCTGTTAAAGTACTCAAGCTCGATTACTTTAACATAAATAACCAGAGATTCTGAAGCCGTAGGATAGATTTATCTAGACTAGAATAAAACTCAACCTTTCTAGTAGGATCGGCCGGAACTAACTCGGTTTTTCTATTCGCTTTGGTACGAGTTAGTATTTATAGGATCAAAGTGGATATCCAGCATAATCGAGTCTTGATTTTACTGGATTAATTAATCAAAGGTTCTTTAGCTTCAAAACAACCAAACTAATTCGATATTTCTATGATAAATAAATGATTTATTTTCTCACTACTATCAGTTTAATTTTATTAATTAGCTTTTCCTTCAGGTAGGATTCCAATTTCAGATGACTAGAGGCTTCTCAGGAGTTTCAGCTTACAGCTAGGGGTTAATTTAAGTTCAGAATAGGTTAGCATAAAGAGTCAGCCATTTTAAAAGGTTGAACCGTTACATTTTGGTTAGGCCGTGACCACGATGGAAATAGGGTATTTAAATTCACATTTTAGTAACCCGGGTTACTACGGAATAGAGTATTTTCGATTTTAAATAAATAATAATAATAAAAGGAAAAATATTTTTTTTATTACGTGATTCGCTTGGTGAAAGGGCTAATTAAATTTATTTACAGATTTTTCTGTGTGTGGGTTATACAAATAACCCACATTTTGTTGCCGTGGAGTAGATAGAGAGATGGAGTTTGTATTTTTTATTTTGTGTTATGTATTATTTTCAGGATTTTCCTTCTATTTATTTAATTTCAAAGGGATTTTCACGCGCGGTTTGTAGGTGAATTACTAATCAATAGGGTTTTATCGCACTAAGCTATGAAAAATATGCATAGGATTAATTTTGTTGTGGTCGGAGCGGTAATATTATTTTGACAAAATTCATTTGGGGGTACACATTTTTATTCCCGACTGTACTTTTCTGCATATTTTTATCAACTGCTCATTGAGACGATTCTAACGAGCCCAAACTCGATGGGTTTGTGTCATTGTATCACGAAGTTCCTATGCCCGTCTTCCAACTCCAGCATCGGATTAGTTCCTTGTCATCATAACCTTACTTTGTCATGCGATATATACATACGTGCGAAATTTTAGACCGAACGGAAGTCAGGAAGAGGGTCTAATTTAAGGATTAAGTAAAGGCGTAATAGTAAACACCCTTTTCGTCGGGCAGTCGTGTAAAACCAGTGCCTACGCGAAATTTGTAAATTAGGGGGGCAGCGATGTTTTGTGGGAGGCTTACGATCTACCATTGCAATAGAAGAGGGTCTAATTTAAGAATTAAGTAAAGGCGTAATAGTAAACACTTCTTTTCATCGGACAGTCGTGTAAAAATAGTGCCTACGCGAAATTTGTAAAATAGGGGGGCAGGAATGGTATGCGGAATGGCCTTACAATCTGCTTTTGCCATAGCGCAGTTGTGTAGGATCCATATCCATCAGGCGGTTGCTGTAGTAGTTATAATAATGTTTAGGTATATTGCATTTACTCCAAAATAAAATGAAATTTAAAAAAAAAACGGATCTAGGGTACCTAAAATTAGTATTTTACTAGTTTAGCATCTTATGTATTTTAGTTACGACTATCTCACCCTTCATATTCAATTATTGCATTCCAATTGGCAAAATAGGTTTGAGGTCATTGACATTTTGTCCCACGGTTTAGGCTATTATTCGTTACAAAGCGGTTAGGAAAGTACCGGTTAATGTATATATAATCAAGGACTTAGGTATATACTTAAGAACTCATCACATAATAGGGGTTAGAATTATAGGTAACTTTCGTAAGTTATGGGAGAAAAGTAGGTACATTTAGTTGCATTATAGTTAGTTGACCTAGTTAAATTGAGCAGAATTTTCGGCTTTGTTATTGTCGAACTACGTCTCGTTATAATTATGCATAGGATCGTCATTGATTTGGGTATAAAAATTGGGGGTTTTAATCTTATAAAGGCAAAACTAGTTCCGACGTAAAACTTGTAGAACTGGGGGGCAGATCGGGTTCTCTTGTGCCGGGGAAGGACGCGTTTCACTCGCTTAGTCGTGACCACGTGTGTAATTGGGTAAAGGGTTAGATAAAATTAGTGCCTACGCCAAATGTATGAAGTTGGGGGACAGATAGGGTCTATCCGTGCCGTGTGCCCCACACTGTGGCCGCTCGCGCCGTCGCGCCGCGATAATGTTAGGCATACATTGACATTTTAGATACCTAAATATTTTAACAACTATCTATGTTGCACCTAGCTAATATTTCATTATTTATGCGTCCTTTATTTACTTAGCTACGCTTATCATTAATTCAAATCGCTTATTTAATTTTGTAAATGCAAAGTTTGCCATTTGAATCAGAGATCGACAACCTTTTCGTTAAGGTTCAGTTTCTTCTTGGTAGTTAGTAGTTAAATATCTTAAATCTTTAAGAGGCATCATCTAGAATCTATTTAGAACTAAAATTTGCTATCAGGACTTTGAACAATTGCTATGATTCGTAATTTTATGTGAAAATACACTAGAAATAGTTTATAGTTAGAAGTTTAGGTAGTTTAGACTAGCTAAACTAGAGTTTGGTCTATCGTGCTAGGTATGTGGTTGTTAAGTTAATTAATAGGACGTAGCTTTTTTAGCGTTGTATGATTTGCTAGGTTTTAGATTTTGGAATTTTGAGATAAGTTGTATCAACTTGAAGTAATTTTAGTAAGAATCGTCTCCGTTTACATAATAAGGATAATTATTCATTAATATATATGAGATTAGGAAATCTATCACTCTAATATTATTATAAGCGTACAAATATATCGATTTTCTCATAATCTATGGCGCGCCATTTACCCGCGAAGGCTAGTTGCATACCCCTGCTACAAGTAAATCATACAGCAGGTATTTTCACGTCAAGTTTCCGTTTAAATTCAATTGCATATTTTTGTATTAGGTTGCTTAATTGTTTTCTTATATCAATACATTATTGTAAAAAGTAAGGTTCGGTGTGTAATTGTTTATTTTGAATGAGATTTGGTAGCGAAATACCTAAATAGTCGTTAAGAAACGGAATTACGGGGATTCTGAGAAAACTAGCACCTATTTTTAGATTCGAGAGTTGTAGGGACTGATAGTAGAATATAGATATTATTTTAGCAAGACATTAACTAGCTGAGAAATAGTTACACATACATCGGGTTCATAATTATCGTTGTTTGTGATTTGGTACAACATACAATGAGGTATGTGCTAGTATAATTAGGTCAAATATCTATTTAGTAAGTAAGTAGGTAAGTACCTATTTCATCAGGGTCAATGCACCTTACGGCGTAACGATTTAGTGTAGATTTGGTTAGGCCGCGAACGTCTAGTTAAAAAGTAAGTCATTAAGGTAATACTACGGGTCGTATTGTTATGGTAGATTATGAATATCGGAAAGAGATAATTAAACCTAAGGCTATCATGACAGATAATGGGTCTCAGTTTGCTAGTAAGCGATGGAAAGACTTTATGGTAGGGAAGGGGGTTAGAGTGATCTACACCACTGTCCGAAACCCGCGCCCAAACAGCACGGAACGAGTGAATAAGGAAATTGGGCGCATGTTTCGAACTTATTGTCATTCAAATCATAAGGGTTGGGTACCCTTGATGGAGAAAATTGAGAAATTATACAACAACACTTTTCATGGAAGCATTGGTTTTACTCCCTGTGAAGTTTTGTATGGACAGTCTACTGAATTAACAATCGATCAAGGTTTAAAAAATAGAGAAGTGTTGGATGTAGGGAAAGTTAGAGAAAGGGTAAGAGAAAATTTAGAAAAAAACGCTAAATATAGGCAGAACAAATTTAATCGGACTTTTCCTATCGTCCAATTTCAAATAGGAGACTTGGTTAAGATTAGAAGGTTAAATAAATCTAATGCGGAGCAGAAAATAACAAAGAAGTTTGAATTAATTTATGAAGGGCCATTTGTGATTGGGGCTAATCCTTGTCAAAATGTATATGTTTTGCTAGACCCGAAAACAAATGAGATTAGAGGTAAATTTAATACCATTCATCTTTCAAGATATTACAAGGAAAAGAGAGGGGCTGACTCGGGGGTTCTTGGTTAACAGCTGTGTGTCTGTGTTTGAGTGTGTAACGTGTTTAAAATGCACAGAAAACTTGAGAATTTGTTCATGGTTTGACAACTTGTTATAGGGGAAATATAAAGGTTGCCAATGAAAGAATTGGGCAGGTTAATATTGTTAAAATAGTTATTTAGCTAATGATTCGTAAGGTTGTCAAACTAAAATAGAAAAAGGAAAGTTGTGATTTATGTTTGTTATTTTATATATTTAGTACGGATTTTAATTATTGTGTAGAGAAACAAGTACGTTCAGTTAAAAGTGTTATGATTGTATACTATTTACGTTTGATTAAATTTATGAAAGAAAAGCGGGTTTCCATTAAAAAAAAAAAAACCTAATTTATTGAAAAAAAAGAGTTTAGTAAAGTAAAATGATAAAAAAATTTAGCGGTTAAATTTGGGATCTGAAACAAGGAAAATTATAAAGAGTTATATGGATTCGTCTAGGTTACCTTGTTAGATATTTAGACAATACTAGATCGGAGGTGTCATAATGATTTCTTAAAAGTGGAGGAGCTTCCATTGACAAACCAGCACAACTTAGTGTTTAGTGAGGGTTAAATTTAATGTCCAAGACCAATTTGGGGGGCATTTTTTTTTTTTTTTTTTTAGGGTCTAATACACTACTTTACGATTGGAAACGACTGGGTGCAAATAGTAAATAATAGTAAATAAATGAAGTGGGGTTTTAGAGAATTAAAACGCAAATTATACTGGTAAATTACGAAAACTACTACTAGTATTATAAATGCTAAAGTTTAGATGTTTGTTATTCAATCACGCTTAAACGGCTCAACCGATTTGGATGAAATTTTTCACGAAAATAGTTATAGTCTTGCCTAAAATATAGAATAGTTTCATATCGGGTTCACGCAGACGAAGTCCCGGGCGGAAGCTAGTGTAATAATAATAATAATAAATACACTGAAAATTTGTCACTGAAAGCTTACTAGGGGTGCTTTAATGTAACAGTCATGTAATAGGGAGAGTTGATTATTTTATGCTATCATGAAAGTTGGAACAATATAGAGTAGAAAATTCAACTAGGAGTTACTTATCAAAATTAGTTATGTTACCAGCTGATGGGGTCATCCAACTCTGATGTAGCGGGGTTAACGGTACGAGTACTTGCATTGTTTAGACTATGGATTGACGTCGAGGAGATGGAGTAGTGGGAATCGCCGGAAGAAATCAGAATTGGTGATGAAGGGCTGGGTGCGTTGATGAATGGGGGGGGGAGTAGCTACACGGTTTTCTTCTAACGGAGGTGGGGGTACCAGAAGTTCGGAAGGGGGAGTGGTAGGTTGAACAATTACGACCTTGCAGTTACGGGGGGCGGAAAACATAAAAAGATAGGGTTCTGTTTGTGTACCGATAGTGCTGTGTGTGGGGGAGGAGAAATTTTGTGCGGGATTTTGTTCGGTCTGAAAAATAAATTCAGTAAAGGAAAATTTGTGACAGAGATTAGTTTTGGTATTTAACAATAATTTAGTTGAGGAAATTTAAACATTGGGTGAATCTCCTATTTAAAGTACGTATTAGTTATTTCCGTATGTAATAATGCCTAAGTATGCGAAGTTTATTATATGAGGAGTACTACGTATAACGTTGTTAAACTAATGTGGATAGTATAGTCTAAATAAAAAGGTCCTGGTTGCATTCCGGGAGTGCCGGCAGAAGTGAAAGCTCAATAACATTGTAACAGTTTTTCAATCGGGTCACGTGACATCTTACGGTGTCACCCTAAAAATGAATTGGCGCAATACAACAGCAACAACAATTAATAATTATTTAGGTGGACGGGCCGCGCGCCGGCGGTGAACAAAATATCAATTTGTTTTTGCCGTTGGTGGATGTTTTTCAAAGTTTTATCTCTTTAGGTATTACGTCCAAATTCGAACTATTCGAATTTGCTCAATAGCAAAACGGTGAAGGTCGCGTGAACAAAATATATGCTATTGTAAAAAGTGTTTAGCGGCTTTATACTCTTACGAATAGCGTTCAGTTTTGAATGAACGAAATGAAATGAGTCAAATCGGCTAGTAGCAAAATATAAAAGTTTGTGACCTCCTTCACATCTGACGTCACAAAACTCTGTCGCGCATTTAACAATTTTACCCCATTCAAAAAAATGATCAGCGCCACTAAAGACGTTTTCACTTCAAAAATCTAAAAGCAAACAGCGCAAACGTATAGTGTGACCAGAAAATAGTTTAGGAATCTTACTAGATTATGGCGTCAATTAATTGTAGGAAGTTACAACAAATGTTAGTGCAAATTATTGGGGTGCAATGTATTTCGGAATTCAAGATTAAGTGGCGTACATTTATTTGCAATATTGACTTACCTTATCTTGTGCACGATTCATTTTCGACAGCTAAAATTTAACGATTTATCAGCGGGAGAGTAATTAAGTAATTATGAAGGTTGCGTAATGTTTATATGAACTTTTTTTGTCAGCCAAGGTTGTGAGTTCGGAAGTTTTGTTGTTGTTTAAAAGGAAAAAAAGAGTAACGTGTTGCGTTGTATTTATTTTTAGGTGTAGAAGATTGTCCGGCAATGTAACTAAAATATTGTTAAGAGTTATGAAGGGGTATACAACAACTATTTTGGGCTTCGGGATAAATTGTTTCATATATACTCGAATAATGGAGATGCTCACATCTTTTTTCTCGCTTGCGCGCAGACTGTCTCGCTCGTCCATAGTTATTCTTCACATATTTGTTGCGTTGCTTTAGAAGTATTATTTTAGGTAATTAAAATCCAGTTAGGTTAGGTAGTATAATGCTGTAAGTAAGTTAAGGAACGTTATTTAGATAGATGCTCACATGTGATAAGTGTATAGTGGTATATAAAAAACCTAAGTAGGTTTGGAAAATCGACGAGTTGCTAGAAATGGGGTAGGTTTTCTATCACTTTATCGTCCACTGTAGGGATGTATAGGTATTTTGTCATGTTGGCCGTGATCGTCTAGTGGTTAGGATCCTGCGAAAATCCTTAATGAAGAAAGAAGACGGAAATCGAGTCAGAAGAATGAAGAAGGAAAAATGAAGAGGTTATAGTTAAATTAATGTAGAATTATTTCACCGAGGTATCCTAGGTTTAAGATACCATGTCTATCTATCATGATTGGATTCAATGATTTTGGGTTTTGCCATATTTTGTTGGAATTGGCTATGAGAGTTTAACAAAGGATTTAATTTAAATTACGTTTTTTTACTAATTTTAACAAGTAATCGCTAATTCATGTTAAGAAAAAAAGTATTAGTATTCTGTAGATTTAAGGGTTTATTTGTAAAAGGTTACTATTTAATGAATTGTTTATTGTTTATTTTCAGATATTTACTAGATGTCACATCAAAGGGGCGTTGGTTATTGTTAAATATTTGCAGTTTAGATTAAGAAGGTAAAATGAGATTGACTTGCTGTCCTTTTATAATCTATAAACGGATGAGGGCCGAGTTGGTTCGCTGTGTGTGTAGGGTTTTACGAGTCAGTTTAGCAAGTGATCTTGGTTCTATTAATAAAATAAGTAGTAGTATTTTTAGCATAATATGAAATTCGTGATGGTATAACATCAAAATTTTCGTATGAAAATTAGAGTAAAATATATTTTACATCGTATCATATTATTCATCTTGCTTCATAATCATTTTGTTTCAAAATATATAATATTGACTACAGATAATGTGCTTAAAATATATATGTCAATTCACTTAGTGTATTAACTTGGGAAAAGCATTAATATTAATGTGATTGTACTGTCGAGTTCGATTGATTGGGTTAAGTCAAGCGGAAGGAAATGGTTATTAGGTTTAATGGTTAGGTTTAGAACCATTTATTTAAAGTGTGATTAGTGTGTACAGGAATGAAAGTGATGTATGCGACCGCATGGCAGGCAGCGCTGAGAGGAATTATGTTGTGTGATGAATGGACTTCGGCCAGTTGATCGAAATTCAAGGTACAATCTAGGTTAATTGATATTTGATCTCTCCAAAAAATATTTACACCAGTGTTTCCACGGTTATAGTTGGTTAGGTTACAGTCAATTTTTTTGACAAGGTCCATGTGTGACTGATCGTGGTGACATTATACTCCACAAGAAGCTGCGCTTACCATTCATCTTCCGACACATCTCTTCTTGAAAAAGGTATTCCCGACACCAATTTCGTCAGAATGATTTGTCAACGAACAGTCATTTTGAAATGATTTAATATATCTGGTATATTTTAATTATTTTTAAGCCACTTGGAGGACTTTTAATTGGTTCCTAATTCATTTGCAAATCAGGGTTGCAACCTTGAGGAAAGTTCTATGAACTTTGGTTATTTAATATATTTTAGTAAGGCTGTTATTTATGCGAGATGGTAGGGTGTTGCGATTTTTATCTATGAAGTAGTTCCGAATGTATAGTAAAGTAGACATGGCAATTTTACAGTATTGCTGGACGGGACTTGACGAGTATTGTTGGATTCTCTAAGGATATCATGGCATATCCAAGGCCTAGAGGAGGTTGATGAATGCAGCTATGCGCGGCTGAGTCACGTTTGGTTGCTAGACAGGGTGTTGACGCGTGTAGTCGGATTCTGCAAGATGTCACGGCATATCTAAGACCTTGAGGAGGTTAATGAATGTGACTGTACGCGACTGGGCCATGTTTGGTGTAGTTTGCAAAAACGCGATCAACAAATGTTATAGTTTAAATTTTGGTTTGATGTTCTGGCGGTATTATCATTATCATTAATGATTTGGTGGTATAGTCGGAGCATTAAATGGGTTAATTTTAAGTAACCCAGTAGTTATGGACATCTTGCCATCTGTATGAAAGCAGTCTGAAGTCGGATATCTCAGTCAAGGTGAAACATTCTCCATGAAATTGTTTGATATTGTGATTAATAACGTAAACCAGAGGCCTTCTGTTCGTTGGGGGAGGTATTGCGGTATCATCGACCGAGATATGTGGTCTAACCTGGGTCAACAATAGCCTGAAGGAATTTGGGGGCACAGGGTGATATTGTAACATCGGATCACGTGTGTCTATCGGATTCACAACCTGGTATTCTTGGCGAGTAGAGGCGGCCTGGAGAGACGTTTTCTTGTTAAGTGGGAAGGTTTTGCATATTATCGACCGAGATATGTGGTCTAACTTGAATCAACGAATGCCTGAAGGATTTCGGAGGTTTGAGGTAATATATAGAATCATTGTATATAGTTTGGGGGGGTTTTGTGTATCATCGACCGAGATATGTGGTCTAACTTGTGTTGAGGGTTGCCAGAAGGTATCCTGAAATTCAAGGTGATACTATAATTTTTTGCTAAATCGCTGTCAAACGATGTTATGGTTAAACACACACCACACCTTAATATGCACTTGTTGGAGAGATTGATATATCAATAAATTGAAATTTTCCAAGTTAAGGGGTTGAATTTTGTCAGTTTCCACTGAGGGGTTAAGTTATTAACATAGCGAATGGACTTGGACTTCAATTAGATTTTTTGTTAAAAATACTATGGGAGGACGGCAGGTTAAAAAGAGTTAAATGTAAGTTTTTTTTGTGTGCACAAAAGGGTCGCAATTTCTAGTCAACTGTTATGTGGTATACTAGTGTTGTGATAATGCTTCGTTTGAAATCGTAGATTTCACGCTGTGCATTATCATGGGGCAGAATGAGACGATTCTCAGAACCAGCCTCAATTTTAGAGTAGAAATTGCTCGCTTTAAAGAAGTAGGCGTTTTTCATTGGGACTGTTATTTAAATTATGAGGCAATTTGAAGGCTTAACGGATGTTTTTATATTATGAGAGTATTATTATAATTCAAATTAATAATTTAGAATAATACGTAGTAAAAGGGAACACTTGTGGGTTCCATATATTTGGTTTGTTTAGGTCAAAATCTATTGGTTCTAGTAAATGCTAGTTATCGCTATAATAGAGTAAATATCATTCATTATATATTTGGGATTATGTAAAGTAACGATGTTGGTTGACATATTAGAAAATGCTATTAATTGAGGATTTCTTGAATATTTGAGGGAATTTACATCATTAAGTAAGCTTTGTTTTAACTGTAATTTGTGTTAATTATATTTAAAATAGATGGAAACATTAAGTATGTCCTTTCGACTAAGAATAGGTGAAAAGGTTGATCTAGGGTTTTATAATATGAAGATGTCATTATCTAGTTACCTTGCTTATTGCTAGGTTCGTTGATAGTTAGCTATTATTTATAAATTAACGCCGGTTTAGATGAAATTAGGAGGAATCTAAAATAAACGTTGTTTGAACTCAGAAACCAACTTTAGGGTGAGTTTAAATGTATTCCAGTTAAATTTCAAGGTGGGTTTGGCTGTTGTGTGGTAATTTTCATTGAGATTTTAGGGTTCATAATCACAAATATTTTGTAATGTTTGAGGTTAATTTTGGTATTGAATATCAACATACAGCGTGAGCTAGTAATTGTGGTGCGACGGGTTTCGACTTGTGTGGCGTGGGCCAGACATAGTGGCGCCAACGATAGCCACAGAATAGGAGAAAGATGTATGATTACGACGACGCCGTAGGGGCGGTGCAAGCGATTGAATAAGCTATAACAATGACCATAAGGGGTTATATCGGTTGAGAGTTCATGTTACAGTGGTTCTGGTGTCGGCGAAGGTATTTAAGGCGTTGAGCGCGGAGGAGCGTCACTTTTTCTCGGGACCTGTGGGGCGACACTTCACTTCTCTACGGACATGAGACGGGACTCCAACTACTACGAGGCAGCGACGGAGCCAGAGGCAGAGGCTAGCAGTGTATGGCAGAGCTGCAAGGTCTACCGTCGAGCAGCATCTTCGGCTGTTGTGGTAAATTGGGTGGTCCCAGCGAGCCCAATCTCTGGTAGGATTTTAATCTAACTTTATTTTACTGATCAGTGAGTGTATTGTCTGTGTCTATTTCCAACATTATCATATCTTTCTATTAACAATCAATATCGGTTGTCAGCATAAAGTATATACCTATGCGAGTGTTTTAAATGTGTAGCGGTATTGTAACTTTGTAACTACCTCCATTCAAGAGTGCGGTTTATCTCTAAGCGATGCATAATTGATGGTTAAGGTTTAAGCCTAATCAGCGAGCAATTATTAGTAATTATGTAGGGTTATACTATTAGGAATACGGTTATATATAAGCTATTTTAGTATATTACGTACGACTGTTGCCGTACTATTTTTCATATGTAATTCAGTTATTCGAATGTGTTTATTTTAATTAAGTTTCGCGAGGTGTTTCAGTAAATTAGTGTAATACCAAATTACACTAGTAAACATATGTAGTGATTTAGTATATACGTCAAATACCACTGATGCATTGAAGTAATTCATGAGTGAGGTTTATTATTAGGATATTATTATTATTGGGCTATTTTATACGGAACTCCTTTTGTTAGGTAATTGGTTAAAAGTGTTAAAACCGAACAGCTTCTTTCAGGTAACAAACTATTAATAGAAATGTTGCGAGCCAACATGATTCCACACGGAAATATATAAGAAATTAGGGGTAGTCGGTGTCATGAGGAATTAGTAGTGTGATTTCTGAGTAAAGTCGATACAATGTTGTGTGTAAGCATTCGTGTTTGAGTCTCCTTAAGTAAGCCACCCATAGCTGCAAGTACACTGTCAACGACCCAGACATAGGTGGTTCGCTCGATAAGAGGTTCCCAATCTGGAGAGACGTGAACTACTTTTGACGAACCCTACATGGAATGCATTGACAAGGGCGAGTGGTCAAGGGATCTCGATCTTGCTAATTGAGGTTTCTTTCCGTTTGTCTGGTTGTCTAGTTTTAGATTGACCCTTCTGTTAGAGAAGATTTGTTATCGATTTTACAAGGGATGCATACTTTACCTTAATATCTAAATTCTACATTTATGAAAGTTAGATGTCAGTAGTTCAAGTTAACATATGTACCGAGGAATTTTGTTATGGAATTTTCAATAAATATGGTGTGATTGGAATGGTGGTTAATTGCCAGTTGTCAGGCTCAATTGTGCATCGTCGTATATCTATCAATCTCTCGACTATAAAGGTGCCTTTGGGTCCTGCAAAGCTGGGATTGTTCGCTAGACCAGTCACACTACAACCTTTGAAATATCTCTATAGTAAAAATCATTCTGTAAATTTTAAGCGATTTAATTTATTCTCCGATTTAATCTTAATAACTAATCATACGGATGTGAATATTAGGAAATGATTTATAATATAAGTTGTACGTAATAAATAGGTCAAAACGATAGTCCACTTTTAACCATTTATTTCTGTATCTCAACGTCATCATCCAAAATCATCATCATCAACAAAATCTTAATATTTTAAGATGTAGGTACATCATTGAACGAACTCCTTCGAAGGAGTGACAAAAATCTAACTATGTGAATTATATTTATATATAGCTTATTTAGATAAGTAAGTTATTCCATAATAAGTTGTGGATTTTGTTGGTTTGAAGAAGCAAGTAAGTTAAGTTGTAGGTGTGAAAATATACTTATGGTATGATGTCAATTAACGTGTAACTTTTCCTTTATAGAATACAGCCTCCATTCTTCTCGAAAAGGGCCTGGGTCTACTCACGCAATGCGGGATCTCCTCCACTAGACGCTATCACACGCCAAGCCACTTCACCAGCGCGAATCACGTATAGCTTAGGTCTAAATAGGTCTTCGAGGTTAGGTTCCAGAGATAATCATTCCTAGGTTAGATTACGGCATTGTAGGTCTGGAGTCGGATGGTTTTTTCTTTGACCGAATCTCTTTCCGTCCGACAATATCCTAGGAGACGATTTGGTCTGTTAAAGTACTCAAGCTCGATTACTTTAACATAAATAACCAGAGATTCTGAAGCCGTAGGATAGATTTATCTAGACTAGAATAAAACTCAACCTTTCTAGTAGGATCGGCCGGAACTAACTCGGTTTTTCTATTCGCTTTGGTACGAGTTAGTATTTATAGGATCAAAGTGGATATCCAGCATAATCGAGTCTTGATTTTACTGGATTAATTAATCAAAGGTTCTTTAGCTTCAAAACAACCAAACTAATTCGATATTTCTATGATAAATAAATGATTTATTTTCTCACTACTATCAGTTTAATTTTATTAATTAGCTTTTCCTTCAGGTAGGATTCCAATTTCAGATGACTAGAGGCTTCTCAGGAGTTTCAGCTTACAGCTAGGGGTTAATTTAAGTTCAGAATAGGTTAGCATAAAGAGTCAGCCATTTTAAAAGGTTGAACCGTTACAACACCTCGCTCTCAGAGTTCATTTAAATGATCCCTGTTGCATGCTAATACAGTCGCATTTCAATTGAACACATAAACTACGTAGCAGTTTGTCAGTTTTAAACTATTTATAAATGGCATAATGAAGGAGAACCAGTGATGGTTCATTGTTAGTCAGTCAAAGTTTTAGAATAGAAGTAGTAGTGGTAGGTAACTATTGTGTGTTTTTGTAGAAGTCAGATTTGCCAATATACTAATCCGAATTTTAAATGTCGTCAATAGGGGTGTACACTAACTAAAATAATCAATAATGTTGTACTTTCTCTAAAAAGGATTAAAAATGTAGTCAAATGGAGAAAAAAGCAACGCAAGAGGTTAAATAATTACAAAGTTATAAGTGTTCAAAGTTTTAAGAGGGGGTATGTCCTGTCCCTTTTCCGCAAAACGCACCTGCATATGCAACGATTGTCATTTACTATGACGCTCGCAGATTGTGACATCGCTATCTGCGAGCGATTTTTCTCTATAACAAGCAATATTAAAACCGTTGTAGCTTCGGAATTCTTTGAGATATCTGAATAGGATTTTCGTCACTAGGCATATGCCTACTCATAGGCATATGTATACTCTAAATGAAAATAGGCATACAAATATTTGTATGCCTATTTTCATTTAGAGTAATAATACATTTTGAGTCTACGCCCGTATTATGTAAATATATATACGAGTATGCACTCTCTGGGGAGGCCTATGTCCAGCAGTGGACGTCTTTCAACTGATATGATGATGATATGCAGTAAATATGCACATTAGATCAATAGTGGGACCGGATTTTTGCCCTAAAAGTTTTGATAATTCTAAAGATGGAAAGGTGATGCTTATATGACATCGGACATATTTTTAAGTATATTTGCAATATATGATGAAAAGTTAGAACGAGCGTTAGGTATAAATTAGGTATTTATATATTTTTATTTATAATTTGTGAATATTGAATTAAAGTGCAAAGTTTTAGGTTCATCGTTTATAATATGTATGACGCTATATGTTATTAAGTTTGTAGAACTTTTTTTACGCAGCTTCTTTGTCAAACCAGAATTAGGTTATTACTTTGTCGATATTGAATTAAAGTTTAAAAATCCTCAACAATATCTCTAATTTCTTAAGTTAATAGACAAAGCTAAAAATGTAGAAGAATAGGATACATGCTATAAAAGTAATATGCGTTTTTTGTCCTGTAAGATCTAATATTGAATTAGAGTCTGTAAAAATAAGTCTAATACTATAAAATAATATATGCAACCATATTATGAAAAGTTAGAAAATTCTGTGTATTGCTTGCATTAATAATACTATAATTTATTTAAAATGGCGCGAAATTCATAACCACGCCGCGCTGGCCCTTCAACGGCGGCGCGCGGGGGCCGATCGTAGTCGACCTAGCGAGCGATACCTCGCCCCGCCCTCCCCGCATTACCGCGCAAGCGCTGCTGTTGTCTTTCAAATCATTCATTTGTTTGTTTACCGTGCACATATTAGCTGCAATATTTAATACATTTGCTCAAAAAGTTCTACTTTTACGTACCTGTTTAGCGTGCGGAAAGTTGATTTTCACGAACTAGTGCTTTTCACTTTTCCCACTCAATAATCGTACAAATTGTACCATTAATTATTATGTCAAAAAATAAAAAATAAGATAGAGCTGTACTAAATAAAATGATTTTTGATCTTCATCATTTTTCAACTGTATTACAATGACGTTACAGAATTAATAATATAAAAGTTTCGAATTCCTTACTTGTTGTTTTTCTTATTTTTTCGCAACTGTATTAAAAAACGTCGTTGTGTAGATTACTATACATTGATTCGAAGGCTATATCGGCGCACAAAAGAAGAATGGAGATGGAGGCACCAGTAGCACAGCCTAGTGACGATGAGGAATGCTTTGATTTTCAAAACTTTTGTTTTTTTTTGCAACGAAGCTGCCAACGAAGTGTTTAAACAGGGTCAACTCAAACGCCCTGTTCAAGTCAGAATCACTGTCAGCGAAATAAAGAAATGTACACAGATGTTGTTAAACGCAGCTATAGCTGCTCGCCGCAAGCAAACCAATGTTAATTTGCCCCTGATTACGGATTGCTGTTACGAACACCAGGGTGATGTTGCAGGGTAATATCGCCGGTTAGCGACCACCTAATTTATGGTTCCGGTTTGCGACCACTCATTTCAATTGGTGTCAGGAATCTACCGCAAAAAACGACAATACATCCTTTCAGTTTTTTCAATAGATTGCATACATACATTCATATACTCACGCCCGTATCCCATTGGGGTAGGCAGAGACTAAGGAACGCCAAATACTACGGTCCTTAAATACTTCTTCAATAGATTTCTGTTTAATAATTACTTTAAATAATACATGCGGGGCACGGTTTATTTAGAGTGCGTTGTAATGTCATTTTATTAGGTATATTTAATTGAAAAAAAAAATACGTTGTCTTTCACGTGGTCGCTAACTGAAGCTGGTCGCGTAACCGGGGCGGCGTATTAACCCAACGTTATTAAATTAAACATTCCAATTTACGTTAACACTTAAAATAGGCCGTTTCTGCTCTAATAGTACCTGATTAAAGAAAACTTAGAAAGTAGAGCATAATTTAAACCAAAACAGTGAGAAATATATTATTTGTATGCAGAATGTAATGATAGTGAATGAAGCAAGAAAGGTTTGTCAAGATCGTAGCAAGTGGAAATCCGTGATCTCTGCCTATCCCTCCGGGAAATAGGCGTGATGTACATTTGTATGCATGTATGTATATTATTTGTAGTAAGGTAAATCTCCAATAACTGGCCACCCTTGAATAATCGGCCCCCTCATACTAAAAATTAACTCTATTCACGTATAATAGAATAGATATATATAGTATGAGGTGGCCAGTTATTGACGATTTACCCTACTTGTTAGGAATATTCGAGACAATTAAAGGTTTACTAAGCAGAAACGTCTGCTAACGAAGTTCTAAAGGACAACGTTCCCTAGGATGAAAAAAAAGTTGAAAATTTTGTTGAAAAAACTATTTTGCGTATTAATGTGTTTATTCAAAAATTATTTAGTTATTTCAAAAAAAGTGAGTACCTTTACATTTTGAGGAAAAGAAATGTGAATGGTGACCCAGATTTGAGCTGTATAGTAAAATGTATGGAGAAAAAAAAAAGTGGTCAGATTGAAATGAAAATAATGTATGTCATAAGAATCGTTTCAAAAACAACTTGAAAAAAAATCTTACTGGTAAAAGTAGGAAGAATCTAACCACTTATTTTTTTTCTTTTACATTTTACTATGAAGCTCAATATCTGGTTCAGTTAACAGTTTTCACAAAATATATTTTATTGAAAAACTAATCCTTACTTAAAAAGTTTTTGTACCTTCATTATTTTTAAACATACTTAAATACACGAAATATTTTTTTATTCAAAATATTCAGTTCTTTTTTTCCATAGGTGTGCGGTGTTTTTTCGATCAGAATAAACGAAAATCGCCAGTAGCCTTTTCAGGTTTGCGTATGCAACAAGGAACCCTTATAGTTTCGCCATGTCCGTATGTCCGTCTGCGGCTTAGCTCAGTCACCCCTACTAGAAAGTTGTAAGATTAGAATTGAAGACTTTATTCTATTGCACTTCGAAGAATCGAGATTAGACTGTAAAAATAAGAGTTCAATTTTAACAATAATGAAAAAAAAAGTTCCGTCTTAATTATTTTAGTTATTTTGTGAAAAAAGCTGCACAGAATAATGAGAAGTCGCAGAAGTTCACTTAGAATTGTCATTAGGTGTAAACAAATATGAATGATTAATACTTATACAATACCTACTTGCAATTTTATTATAATGTTGTCGTAAATGGTTGTATTTTTTTGTAATTTTTTACTATTGTGTTAGCCATCCATACTGACTTTAATATAAAACAATAAGTACCTACTTTATAAAGGACTTAACGTCGAAAATTTATAATATTTCGACTGAAAATTTTATTCTTTGACACTTCGAATAATCGAGATTATACTGTATTAATAAAAGTTCGCTGTCAGTTATACCTATTATAATGTGAAAAAAGTTACAGTTATTTTTTTTGACTGTTATTGTAATAAAAATATACAAGCTATTCACAACTATTTTTATTATTTCTGTTTATCCTGGTTCCTATTGTCATATCTTGTCCAGTCCTATTCGCCGTCATGTATTATACTTACCCCACCATATTATACGGTCATTACGCCGGTTACGTGACCAACTTCGGTTAACTAGGATTTAAGGACTAGGTTTTTTATTCAATTAAAGATATAATAACATTTAAACAGGCTGTAAAAATGCCTCGGTACGTACGCAATTTTTAAAGCAGATATTAGGCAGGAATCTACTTAAAAAACCAGAAAATATCCTCTCGGTTCACCATTTATTACTCCCGAGTGGTCGCAAACCGGCACACTAAATTAGGTGGTCGCTAACCGGTGAAATTACCCTACATCCTAAATATACAATTTCATCTAAGGTAAATTGAGTTTAACTATAGCTTACTGCTGACCACGTCGCAAAAAAATACATGTAGGTTATTTGTTAGTAGGTATTTATGCAGCTGGCTTAAAGGAGTAACAAAACATGGAAGAGTGGTCATTTGTGCAAGGGGCGATCCCTAAAATATTTTTAAATTATGTGTATAACGCGATAACCAGTTCGACGAAACCGCGGGCAATTCCTAGTATAGTTGGTAATAAATAAGGATACATTTCTTCTTTGTATTTCCATTAACGTACGTATAACAAAATAACATGTGTTTTGCCATTGATATTTATTCTTTGTGGATTTTTTTATGGATCGTGGACGCAATCAAGGGCACTCCTCTACCGTTGCGTTGATCGCTGCCTGCTGCCACAGCGCACAGCGCGGCGCGCGCATACATGCCGCGCTTTTTAAATGTATTCATTTACGCACGGAGTACTTAGGTATCAATATTTAGTGTCGCCGTAAGTTTATTTTTCTTAACTTTTGTTTGGTAACTGATATCATTGTCATGATCGTTTACTATTAACTCTACAAACTTTAATTCAATATTGGCTATACTGTTTAACCGGAAATCAATATCTAGACAAGCCGATTGTCTACATTTCTAACTTTTTTCCAATATGTTAAGTGGATCGACAATATCGTAACTTTGCAATATCAGCTACTCTAATTCTTTATTTACAAAATTATTTGCATTTTTACGTTCACCAGGATGCAGAAGTCCCAGATTTCTAAAAACAGAATATCGTATATAAATTAAAGTGTTATTGGATATGTTACAGTTTTTTGTAACTCTAATTCTATATTGACATAGTTATTGGCAAAAACTAAAATAATTCAATATAGCCGAAAGCTCCACCTAAAATTTTCTAACTTTTTACATAAGTATTATTTAACATGCCTCCAACGACATATCAAAAAAGAAAAAACTTTAATCTTGTAATAACCCATTTTTGTTCAACCGCTGGTCTACATAGACAATGAAGTGATTCTATAGGGAGTTATTTTTTGCTTTTAAGAGTGTTAAGGCGAGACCCTATATTAAGTATGTCATTAATAGCTTCAACAGAAAAATTGCAGTGAAAACGAAAAGTTATTAATTACCCGACTGCCGACGGAGAGGAGGGTTATGTTTTTCGAGCGTATGTATCTATGTGACCTTATTCTTTGGCACGCCCTGCAGCCTAAACCGTTTGACGGATTTCGACATATGAGATGTCGTTGGAATCCTCTTAATCGTGGGAGTGACATAGGTTATAAAATTTGAAAAAAGCAGTTGGGTTTTTGGAAAAATCTTTTAATTTCACTTGTTTGGTTACTTGATTGATAACACGCAATCTTTCGTTAGTTAAAAACTGGAAAACATGGTTAAGACGTCGTGTCAAATTACGGAAGTGCAGTCGACTACAAATAAAAAGTTATATACGACCAAAGTTACAATAATATGTAGGTATACACGACGTTATTGCCTTAACATTAAGGTCGTGTTAACATATTTTTGTAACTTTGGCTGTATCGATCTCTTTGTAGTCGGCTGTACCACGCCGTGCCGAGCCAATCCGAGGGAGGTGTGGGAACGCAGCTTAAGTTGTCTTAAAGTGTAGAGGTACTTAAAGTAGCCATTGAGGATTGCAAACAATGAGACAATGTTTCAAAGACAGATCAAGGTAGTATAAAGCTTGCAAAAACTACTTTAAGTACATTTTACTTTACATAATACACAATTTAGATAAAATTTCCTAAATTAGGTACTTCAATGTTTCTCAGTTTTATTAACATACATTAAATAAACTTGGTACAGTTACACTGTAAACTGAGTACTAAATAAGTAATGTTGGCTGTCCTCCTGTCAGGTCCAACTTCGAGAAAGAGGTCAATCGTCGAATCCGACTCGGCTGGGCAGCGTTCGGGAAGCTACGGCACATCTTTTCGTCCAATATTCCGCAGTGTCTCAAGATGAGAGTCTTTGACCAGTGTGTGTTGCCGGTGATGACATATGTATAGCACTGAAACGTGCTCGCTTACTATGGGCCTCATAAGAAGGCTCAAAGTCACGCAACGGGCAATGGAGAGGGCTATGTTGGGAGTTTCTCTGCGTGATCGAATCAGAAATAAGGCTATCCGGCAGCAGAACCAAGGTAATTGATGTAGCCCTCCGAATCGCTTAACTTAAGTGGCAGTGGGGGGGCACATAGCACGTAGGACCGATGGCCTTTGGGGCGGAAAGGTTCTCGAGTGGCGACTGTAACTGCAAGATTACAGTACTCGTTGATTATATTTATAAAAATAGGTACCTAATTCAGACAAATTCTATAAAAACGTTTCTCACGCCTAGCTTTCCTAGAAATCGATCTTATGTCAACACTGGAGTAATAAACCACTAATTTATTGGTTTAAATTTTTGTATCTAAAAAGCTGGTCTCGTATTTCGACTTCACGATTTCAAGTGGTGGGACTTCTCAAATTCATGGGCTTGGATCCCAAAGAACCTATGTCAATTGTAATAGTATAACATATATGTCTTTTGACTAACGTGTAGGGGAATTATTAATTATTGTAAACCAAAATGACGTATCTTAATATGACATGTAAAATAATTATACGTTTTGAATATTGCACAAGAATCCATGTAGGAGTTCTGTATTAAAAATATGGGCAGTTGGGATTGGACCTCGTAACGAAAGGCTGAAATTATCCCATTCGGATTATTTTATAATTAATTATCAATTGATTTTGATATGTGTTTGCGCGCGCGCTCCGCGTTTTATTTGCCTGAAATAGTGTTCCATTACTTGAGATTTTATGTGATATTTTTAACAGACATTTAAGACATTTTATAGACGAATAAGTGAATTTAGTGTAGGCACGTATTTTTAAGACAATTGACAATACTGTGAGAGTAAAACATTAAGTGTTTGATTTGTTTTTATATGAATAGTGTGTAACTGCAATTAGTAATTATAGAGTCAGAGTTCACGTGAAGTATCTTTAGTAATGTACCTAAGTAATTTAAGGGTTGTGTTTATTTTTGGTTTGTAATATTTAGGTCGTCTCTACGGGAGATAAGCTAGATATATAGTTCAGCGTGTTAATTGCTGTGGTAGTCATTTCCAAAGCTCTATAAATTATAGTTATGGTTAGATCTTTTCTGCAGATCAACGGGTCCGCTGAGACGTTTAATCGAAGATTATTTAGGGGCCATTAGGGCCAAATATTATTCTAAATTTTAATATTATGTTAATTATGTATATACTATCTCTGGTATGAGAGTGGATTAAAAGATATACTACTATTGTCTTGAAATGCAACCCTTATTTAAATAAGGATGCATGAATAGGTATAATAAATGATGGCATTGCAATGTGATTGAACTTTGGAAGAGCACACACACTTCTCAATTTTATAATTTGCTCTTTTTAACGTTTCTAAAGCATTATAGTGTTACGCATTTAATGGCTTTTTGATTCTATTATTTGTGACAAGATAGTGAACTTACAATAAAAAAAACTCTTATACACACCCATTGTATTTCGTGGCTTTAGCCTGATTTCAATGGACACACACTCATACACATCACATTTACACGACATACATTAGCTGACACACCACGAGCTTAGATTTTTATTTGATATACACGCACTTAGGTACATTCGACGCAAAGCTTTTTGGCTAATACTAGATCCTGGATTGCTGGAGTCGACTCGAATTTACACCTAAGGAATCTGACGTGTCAATTCCTTAGAAGCTGTGAACTTTACACCACATAATAGGAAAACAACCAAGGCCTGAGTTATGTATATGTCTGTAACGTATTCTCTGTTTTCCCTGGAACGCATCCTTTCGATAAAGCTGACCCCTGACGTCTGATGTCGTGTGTGAAGGCAGAGAGCTATCCGTCCAATTTAAGGGGTCTACTGTACAGACTATGTTATAGCGTATACGAAGTAATTCAGAGCACCTTGTACATAATCGACCACAATCACTATCTCTGTTACAAATACCGTGGCTGCATGAACGTTAAGGGTATGCGTAATTTCTGCTGCGCGTTATGTTTTGCGTAATTATTAAAATTAATCTTGGCAATTTGCGTAAAGTACATTTGAGAGTACTGAAGTACTTAAGAATCGTGTAAGATTATGAATGGTAGGTTGCATCATGATGGATTTGTTGGATGGCGAGGGTGTAGGAGCGTTGGCAGCCCTCGAAAGATTCAAGATATAACAATAATCATAATCATAATCATAATCATAATTTATTGCATCCATGGTAGTACAATACAAAGGTCTTACATATAGTTTTAGGATTCACATGGACCCTGATAGGGCACAGCAATATTAGGTAGTCTTAAATCTATTTGAATTAATAATAAATAAATAAATGTTAGCGCGGGTTACCAGTACAATACATTAATTAATTTGAGATTATTTTGATAATTTATGTCACACATGAAAGAGAGTATCTTGTAAGTAAAATAAATTGAATTGAATTGAATAAATTGAATAATGAAGCACGTCGATAATTGTATCATGTCAATAGCTATTATAATTATTAGTTCGTTTACATTGTATCGTCAAAAAAATCTTTCAGGCTATAGTAACACTTATTAACTAAGAGGTCCCTTAACCGTCGATTGAACTGCTTTTCAGTCACTTCTTGTTTTATATCGTCACTTATTTTATTAAATATATTTACTGCCATAACGGTTGGACTTGTCTTATGTAGATTAAGGTTTGAACGGAATGCTGGCGCTAAATTGTTTTTAAACCTGGTTTGGTACCGCCGTGGTTGGTCTACGAGTTTTGGGAAAAATTGCGGATATTTCCTCACAAACTTACAGATTTCAAAATTATATATGGATTTCGTATTCGATAAAGTAAGGTCTACAGCTATCTCTGTTTTTTATGTTGGCTAATATACGTACACATTTTTTTTTGTAAAATGAATAGGTCGTTTATGTCTGTACTATTGCTCCAAAGAATGACACCATACTTAAGCCATGAAAAGGCATACGCGTAATAAGCTGCGGCACACTGAAAATTTGTAAACTTTGAAAGTTTATTTTTAGTTTTTTGTATATGTGATTTCCAGTTGACGGATGTGTCTATGTTCAACCCGAGGAAAGTAAATGTGTCTACACATTCAAGGTTTACTCCGTTGTAGGAAAAGTTTATATCTAATGCGTTTTTTTGGTAGGGCTTAAATTGCATAATTTTGGTCTTTAAAAAATGTATCACTAAATTGTGGCCATTCATCCAGTCTGTAAGTTTAGTCAGTATAGTTTGCAAGGTTTTTTTTATGTCTTTGTCATTTTGACATGACGTTAAAACTGAAATATCGTCAGCACACAACACACAATTCGTCCAAGGACCTTGGGAGATTGTTTATATAAATTAAAAACAATAAACATCCAATGCAACTGCCCTGTGGAATCGAGTGTTTGACTGCCTGCACATCCGATTTTACAAAATGTATTTCCCCTGATTTGTGATCTAGGTATTGAATTTCAACGTATTGTTTTCTAAGTACGAGGCAAACCATTTCCATTATCTCTTATACCTATTTCGCGTAGCTTGTCCAAAAGTATTTTATATTGTACTCTATCGTAGGCTTTTGACATATCTAGTAGGATTCCAATTGCGTATTTTTTATCATTTAAAATATTCAACACTTTTTGCATATATTTATAGGTGGCCAGTACTGTTGATCGATTTTTCCGGAAACCGTTCTGACTGTCATTAAATATTAAGTATTTTTCGCAAAATGAGTTCAAACGTTTGCACATTGCTAATTCAAAGATCTTTGACGAAGTTGGTAATAATGCGATTGGTCGGTAGTTGCTTGGATCGGTCTTAGCTCCCTTTTTATGAACCGGTTTAATGACAGAGGTTTTTAAAAGGTCGGGAAATATACCATCGGAAAATGACTGGTTAATCAATAAGTAGTATGGTAATGTTAGTTCATCGACACAACTCTTATTCAACCTAGGCGGTAGTTCATCGACGCCGTAGCTACTCTTATTTTTTAATTGTCGTATGATGGTGTTTACTTCACGCTGCTCGACCGGGCGCAGGTACATTGTGTTGAGTGTGCGAGGACCCGGCCGCCCGCGCGGCTCCGGTCCCCCGCCAGCTGCCCCGATTGATGAAAAAAATGCATTGAACGCGTTTGCTACTTGTTTCGGGTCGTGCGTAAGATTAGTGTGGATCGCCAGTTCGATATTATGTCGTGTTTGCTTAGTTGTTTTATTTGTACGTTCTTTTATTATTCTCCACATTGATTTTGAGATGTTTTCGGCTTTTCTGATTTCACTTATGTATTGATTCTTTTTTGATTTTACTATGGCTCGTTTTAGTGTATTTTCGTACAGTTTATAGTATTTTATGAGGACTGGATCTTTTGTATATGTAACTAATATTTAAAAAAGTCTCTTATTGTAGCAAGATGTTCTTATTCCTTTTGAGAGCCAGTTCTTATTAGGTTTACAATTTATTTTGAGTAATTTCATTGGAACGCATCTGTTTAAAATGTCTCTTAATGTGTTCTCAAAAATTGAATAATTTTGATTTACGTCGTTGCTTGGGAGAAGCTTTTGGTTCCAATCAACGTTTTGTAGTTCTGATTTGAATTTGGAGACATTATCTACATTAAATAGACGTTTATGTATTTTCCAGGAGCTTAATTGCTTGGTTGGTTGGTGATATGTGGTGCGTATGTGTACAAGAATACCTTTATGGTCAGAAAGGCCGAAATCATGAACATGTGTATTCAGTGAATTGTCTGTAAAATTCGTAAATATCAAGTCCAAACATGTTGACGAGGTATTTGTGACGCGAGTTGGTTCCTTAATATGTTGGACAAAGTTGTACTCTAACAGGCAGTTCAATAAGTTTAAGGATTTTCTATCGTTACTTAAGATATTCGTGTTCAAGTCACCTCCTAAAATAACACGTTTCCTATTGTATTTCTTTCTGATACATTCTAAAACAAGTCTTAATTGTGTGACAAAAAATTCATTACATCTATTATTCCAATAAATTGCAATAAGGATTATATTTAATTGTTTAATTGGCTCTACTGCAGCAATTTCAATTATATATTCCACCGAATAGTCCACAATATCCTTTCTTTCTTCGTACTGTTGGTCGTCCCGTAGCAGTATGCAGGCGCCGCCGCCCGCGTAGTTCGCTCGGCAGTACGATGATGCGAGCACGTATCCGTTGATGCTTACAATCTCACTCTTCTCTTTTGAGAGCCATGATTCACATATGCACATAGCTTGATACTGGTTGCTGTTATGTTCTAGAAGTGATTCAAGTAGTGGTATTTTGTTGTATAAGCTTTGCATATTTTGGTACAAGATTTTGAATGACCCGTCACTTACGAAAGTTGCGAAAGTTATCAGGTTGTGATGATGTGTTTGAAGTGATATCTCGATTGCGTGAAGAGTCAATGTTCGGGTTCGTTTCGTTGGCGGCGACAGAGGAGTTGTGGGCTTCATCCTGAGTTAGTTGGGTTTCCGATGTGGTTTGCTGTTGTAGGTCGACAACATTACCGTCCACAATCAGTTGGTTTCGGCGAATCACTGCATGGTGACCGCTTTGTCTGGCAAGGCGTAGGTTGGCCGCTAGCGCTTTACTTTCCTGCAATGATTGTACGCTAAGGTATTCGGAAATAGACAAACCAGTATTTTTAAAGTAGTGGCTTTGTTGCAAGATGTATTTCTGCTGCGTTTGCTGATGAGTTCTACTTTAAGTGGTCTACAGGATTGGTCTGCCCTAGATTTTACATATCTCCCTATCCTAGTCAGCTCTTCGATATATCCAGTAATGTTTATGTTAAGAATATCTTGGAAAAGAAAGATGACATGATCATGAAGCTGGTTTTCGCTTTCCCCTTGGTATTCATACAGTCCGTGAATTACTAGTTTTTTGCTGTTTTCTTCGAGGTTGTTTGCCGGCATGTTGGTGGTTCTATTTTTTAGTAGATTTAGTTCTTGTTTTAGTTTCAAGTTTTCGTCTTCCAGGATTTTTATTTTGTTGTCAATGCAGGATATGTCTTTTTTTATGTCAATTTGTTCGGCGGTTAACTTCTCGGTGTTTATGCTGATGTCCATTCTCAGGTCTGATATCACTTTATGTATTTCTGTAAGGATTGCCTGGTTATTTTGGCTCAATTTTTGATCAAGGAGCTTACTAAAACATTCGATACTGATCGTTGCATTGCTTGTCGTATTACTTTGTTGTGGTTGTAGTTGTATGGTTTGAGGTAGGGTTGAGAGGTGTGATTGGCTTTTGGTCTGGTCATTTTCTAGTTCTTCGATCGACATGGTGGTCTCGTCTAGGTTTACGTTTGTTCGGTTTTGAGCCGGCGTACTATCATTTTTTGGACGGCGGGTAACATTGTAGCAAGACGGACAGAGCCAGGACCTTTCAATTTCAGTTTGTTTAGCTCGAAATGTCGCTGAGGGTATATTCAAGCATAAATAATGGTAATTTCCGTGGCATGCAGTACATTTTATCCTTTCGCTGGGATATTTAATTTCTTTATTACAAGCCAGGCAGTTCATCTTTAGCTCTGTGTTTGTTGACCAATCGCCGTGAGGCGAGAGAACGGGTCAGCTATAGCCTTGTCTGTAGTTTGAGCAGGATAGCAGTTTGCACTAGCCAATAGCAGGAGCGCTTAGCTAGTGCGTTAAGATGGTTTCTATAATTTGTCACAGCCGTTGGGCACTTTAAGCACTAATTAAAGTCAATAAAACACTGATACTTGAAGTTACAAACACTTATCTGCATGTTCAGAAGCAACACTTTCACTTGATGCATAACATGTGATGATTAAATACGTTATTACTTCCAGAATTAATTATTTTTATTTGCGTGTGCGTTCCGATTCGCGCGCCCACCGTCACTCAATATACTCAATAGGTATAGGCCCCATTTTCAAGACCTAAGGTCCGAAATACCAAGGTTCCCTTGTAGTCTGTTTTTTACAACTGTTGTCGTTCAACGTTATGGAGCATTTTTATAGTAAATATAATTTAGTTAGTTCATAAGTTAGAAATTTATGTATGTAATTAGTATTAGATAATCATAATTCAGATATGGTAATTAATTAATTAAATCAATTATCTTTGTTCGAGTAGTTGCAGATGGGGTGAGTTGCTTTTTCACTTATGTGGATAGACTATTATTGTTGATGTAATATAAAATGTTCATTTTATTGCGGATTTCATTAAATAATGCGGATTTTTACGGCTTGTTTTACCGTTTGATTTGATTTGCGGACGATAAACTTTATTGACGGATTATAATTTTACAGTAATGTTTACGATTACTGAAATTACCTTTCACGTGTTTTAATTCGGTTTTTGCGGCTATTGATCATATATTTACGTATGATTTTTGACGTTTATTTTATTTAAACGCGTTATTTAATGCGTCGAATACACTACATCTTCTTCGATACATTTTTCTCCTCCATTGCTAATGCCCAATCCGCTTATACGGAAAAAATCCCCATAAACAACGTAGTAAATAACTCTTTTTTCTTAAGGCCTATAAATGCCAATTAGTATGAGTAGTGTCGGCTCTTGCCATCGAGGTCCGTCTTTGATTTTAATTTTGTCGTTTTATTTACTTCAACTGTAGTTCGTCCCATACAAACATTTGATCCTCTAAGAAAACTAGTTCGATTGGAATCGTATTTTTTTTAGGAAATTAGACAACTGTAAAATTTTCTGTAATATTTACAGACATTTAAAGGATTGGCAACTGTGACATTCTGGAAAATAATATAATAACAAGACAACTTTAAACAAATTTCGAAACCATTTTCCGCTAATGGAAAATTTCGAGATAATACAGTATACGTTAAGTAGGTAAAGTGTATATATAATATTTCAAGAACATGTGCATTCACCGGCCCCTTACAATCAATGGCAGAATAAATAAATGAACAAATAAATATTAGGGGACAATTTTACACGAATCGAACTAGTCCCAAAGTAAGTTCAATAAGTCTTGTGTTATTAAGGGTAGGACGACGATAAATTTAATAGATAAATTGAGTAAATACTTATATAGGTACGAGTACATACATAAAAAACATCCAAAACTCACAAACATATATTCATGCGAATCACACAAATATGTGCCCTTACCGGGATTCGAACTGAGGACTTTCAGCTTCGTAGGCAGCATTACTTTACTACCCACTCGCTCGTATATTTATAATACGTAAAAATTAAAAATCCCATGTTTTACTAATCTTATTTCCAAAGCAAGGATTCATGTTCGAAAAGCACTTTGAATTGTCAGGTAGACCTAACTACTCTGGCCATAAGAAAGCTAAACAGACCAGTTACTTGCTCTAAAATCGCCCTGTCATAAAGCTTGAAAATTCCTCAGCGCGCTAAAGATTTTACTGTCCCGTCCCGTCCGGCTTTATCATCAATTCTAGCTTGACCCCTGCGTCCTACTGCATTCTTCCCGGTTCTCACAAAGGCGGATAATTTTGTAGGTCAGCACGGGTCGAGATATAGTGGTGGTGCTGGTGTTAATAGGTATTCAGTTATTAATATGGTTAACGCTTGGGTTTTCCCGTGTGAAGCGTTTTGGTTCGAAATCTTAGGTGGGCTTGTTACTGCATTTTCTATAATTGTGACAATATAATAAAATCGGGTACTTTCCTCGTGTTAACATTTATTGACGTAGTGTTGCTGTATTTATAGTAAATTACAAAATAAGTTAAAATTATAAAAAGATATGCTAAGACTTGAAAGTGTCCAAAAAATACGATTTTTTTTAAATCGTCCAAGACCAAACTAAAAGGTACTTACCAATAGGATCCTTAGGTTTGCTTTCACGAAACAAATATTGTAAAAATATGTATCTCAACTCAGTATTACCCGAGCTTAAAAGCTATTTACTTGATTTTCCTTACAACAGTTAGTACAAATAGCATATTGTGACGTCCTTATATAATGCCAATTAGTATGAGTAGTGTCGGCTCTTGCCATCGAGGTCCGTCTTTGATTTCAATTTTGTCGTTTTATTTACTTCAACTGTAGTTCGTCCCATACAAACATTTGATCCTCTAAGAAAACTAGTTCGATTGGAATCGTATTTTTTTTAGGAAATTAGGCAACTGTAAAATTTTCTGTAATATTTACAGACACTAGTAATTTGAGGTTATATGTGGTGCAAGATTGTGAATCTCGGAAAGGGTGCGATGCTAAGAGTCTAGATTCAGGAACTTATCATAATGTTGGATTGGAATGTCATCTCGCTTATATTTGAAGCCTAAATGAAGAAGCACCTCTACGTTATTGTGATGTTGTGTTCCTGTTGATATGTTAGGTATATTTGAGCTCCCGACCATGCGCTGTGCTGAGAGTGAGGAAACTGCATTTGTCAGTAGCTTTTGACACGACAAATCGTCAAACAAATAAAGGATTGGCAACGTGCTTGTGACATTCTGGAAAATAATATAATAACAAGACAACTTTAAACAAAGAAGTATAAGGATATAACAATCTATCATCATCATCATCAGCCCATTGCAGTCCACCGCTGAACAATGTAAATACAACCACAATAAAAATAATCCTGTTGCACAGTCACCTCAATACTATTTCAAAAGCGTTATATACTACAGCAAATAAAAACAGAGGTAAACAACAGGCGGTCTTATCGATAAATAGCGATCACTTCTAGACAACCGTTGCCTGAACTATACCTTTGCAAAAATCTATAAAATACGACAGTTGCATAACTTTGTGCTGGATGTCGGTTAATTCCAACTGTCATTTTAGTTTCAAAACTCCGTCGGAATTGTTTGCACGATTTTCGTTCACATAAGTTGATTATCTGTCATAATATATATATACCTACCTATTGAACCTTAATAACAATCAACCAACCTTATGCCCGAAATCAATTTGATATGGTTTTTATCGATCATTAAATCTTTAAAATTGTGATCCACATGCGTGGGCGTTGATTGCTGTCAAAAAAGATTAGCGTCAAAAAAACGAAACGCTAAACGTCTGCCATTTTTGACATCATCCAATCAGAACAGAATTTACTAAGAAACCCTTCCGATGATCATGATTTTAATATAGTTTCACAAACTTACGCTATCTAGCGGAAAATTTTGCAACCTGCTGTCTCGTACAGATTTTTAGTAATTTTTTCGCAAGATAGCGGCTTTACAGCTGCAAAGATAAATTGGTATTCGTTGCACACATTTTGTTTGTTCTAATTACAAAAATACTTAAACAAAAAGGTAGTGTAGTAATGACTTTTTTGTGGTCCCGGGCTGATTGGACAAAAAAATAGGATTTTTGCATGACTCGTGCCATCAGCATGTTGAAGGAGGTTCTGTTTTTTGGTGAATAAAGGTTGGAGATGCGTTGCAAAAACTGAGCGAACGAGATGGATTTTGTTGCAAAGGTTCTGTCATTTAATTTAAGATACGTATTATTTACCTTCAAACAAATAGTTTTTATTACTTGAGCTTAAAGAATAAGCGTAATAATTTTTAATAGCGACCATCAGTCACGCTGGTATAATATTTAATATTTTAATATAAAATTATTTAACAACGCTAGAAACTCAAACCTACTCGTCTATTTAATGCACATTATTATAATTTCTATACCATATAAAAAAAAACTGATATTTATGATTGTATAATAATATAAGTTTTTCTGGTAAACTCAGTCTTCATCTTTATTATAATTGACGAATCATATCACAAATATTAATACTCTAATTCATAATATGTAACTATGCGTACCTACCTACGTGATTATTTCGAGATGAACTTTTCGTAACCAAAGTTGTAGGTGTACTGTGTAGTAGTGTCAATAATGTAACGGAATTTACAAAACAGACCCCTACTTTACAAGTTGATCAAGCAATTACGAATTTAATGGAGGCAAACGTTATATATAATTTTATTTAGAATTAGGACCCAGTGCTACTGGTCACTGTGTTATTATCTTTTTTGGGTACCCTGGCTTTTTTTATAAACCCGTATCAACTTGTTTGTGATTGTAAAAAAAAAACATTTTAACCTGTAAGCTTTTGAAAACGTTGACAAAATAATATAGGTACTTATACCTAATAACATTTATCTTCTACAAACTCAAATGATAAGATGACAGACGAAGACAATAGTTTAGTTTTAGTAAAGCATATTATAAAAATTGTTACTTAGGTACCTAGTCATCAATCACAAAGAAATATATCTTTTAAAGTTGAAATATATCTTAAAGAACCTATAAAAAACTAATATTAGCGGACGAAAGAGACAAAATATTAAGGGCCATTCGACTGAATTAAACATGAGAACTAGTTTTAAAGCTGATAGTTAAGTACTTATCTAAATTTCGATAGCAATTTCCCAAAGGTATTAAATTTTCCACTAGCTTCTGATGGAAGCTGCCACGCCGTGGGAACGTGCCAAAAGCTCATGTAATCAGAGCCGGATCAATTAAGGCGCGGGGTCGCGGAGTCAAACGCTTTGTCGGTATCGCACATTGTCAATACCGGCAAAGATTATGTATGAATGCAGATGGGCCATTTTCGTTTTGATGCATACTAATGTCCATGTATAGCTAATGTCTAAAATAAATAATTAATTTGCATATTTTTTTTTAATAAAAATAATCTAAATAAAGCGTTAAATTTTAATCATACAATGGTTGTGACAGTGTGCACGATAATGAAAATGGCCCAGACACTTTGCTACACGATAATTATAGGTCAGATGGTTCATGTGACGAAGAACAGAATTGCATGGGCAACAGGTTACATACCGAGCATCAGTCGTGACGGATCGACTATGAAGGAGATACTGACAAAATATCGTACGTTACTGAGGTTTAATTTATAGTGACCAGCCCAGCGTATTATTATTTGATATTTCTATATTAATATTACTAGTGACTGTATGAGTTTTTCTTTTATTGTTCGTTTTGAAAACCTGACTAGAAAACCAAATCTGTATAATAGTCGAACCTGCTCAGAAAATTTCACGAGAACTTGTTGAGAAATGCACCCTATAGAGGAGAATAGCTGGACATCTGGACATCCGAACATACGAAAGCATCTTGGCCCAAGCTGAAACGGAGAACTTCTTTTGCTTCCTTCGCTCGTTCAATAAAGATGCAACTCAAATAGAGTTTTGGTTTGACTTATTGAATAGGAATCAGCATTGCGTTTCCCGCGCTTACTTCCTCGAGAAATTAGCCTAAGAGCCTTATCACACTTGCGATTTGCGAGCGTATTTTCTATACAATTATCAGTCGCGGCGTACACGCTGCGTCAACGCCTTCATACAAAATACGCTTGCAAATCGCAAGTGTGATAAGGCTCTAAAGCGTACATCCAATGATTCAACATGGCTGGTTGTTAAAATGTTTGATGTTGTATCGTATTGCCGACGCTTACAACGAGTACTGCTTTTTGACATTTTCATCATCAGCACCTTAGTTTGCTGATCATAGGTAGGTTGACGGTATTTTCAAAGCGTTGACCACTCTGTGCATACCTTACCCAACAGGTCCGATCCGATCCGACCACAAAACAGCCTCGTTACACGGCACGTCAATCACGTCAGCGCACAGATGGATTAATATAAACGTTACAAATAGTAATCAAAAGTGCTCTCGTGTCTCGCCAAACGTTTTTTGTAGGTTTTCGTTTTTGACCTTATGCGATGCTTACAGGTTTCGTGAAGACTTAGGAATATGTAGAATGGGCCACTTCATTCCACGAGTATTTACTACTCTATGTCTTGGTTCTACTAGGGAGTATGTTTTCCATGAAGGGTATGGATGAAAGTCAAGGGTCAAGTCAATTCATCAAAATCAAGCGGCATAGGTACATTTTGGCAACTTTTTGTACGCAAAATCACACGCTACCACACGGCGCTAATATGTTGTCAATTTGCCAGAAATTTTGTAAGGTGTCTTATTATCATTTTTTTGAATTATGTCTCTTTGATAGTTTGTGTTCTTCTCTTTAGGGTTCCGTATCCAAAGGGTAAAAACGGGACCCTATTACTAAGACTTCGCTGTCCGTCGGTCTGTCTGTCACCAGGCTGTATCTCAAGAACCGCGATAGCTAGACAGTTGAAATTTTCACAAATTATGTATTTCTGTTGCCGCTATAACAACAAATACTCAAAACAAATTAAAATAAATATATAAGGGGGCCTCCCATACAAAAAACTTTTTTTTTAACTTTTTTTATAGATGGTAAGGAACCCTTCGTGCGCGAGTCCGACTCGCACTTGGCCGGTTCTTTATCGCGATCGTGGTGTGTGCTCCGTTTCCCACCGACTGACCACAGCGGAAGAGCAGCGCTGGCCTTGTCAGCTTTACGCTGGGTTGTGACTATTCGTGGAAAAATATGTATAGCTATGTGAATGTCTCCACAATTAGTTGTTACTGCTATTGTCACAATAATTGTTTCCATTCTTGTTTCAAAACGTACAAAAGGAGCAAAACACTTTTTCATTAAAAAACAATACAAATCTTCATTGCGCACCTTAAAACACAGTACGGAACGCAATCAATATACTTAGACGCAAATTAAACAGCAAGTGATCTTAGCGGAAAACAAATCAAATTAATAAAATTCAAAGTAGGGATTGGAGAAATAATTAATAACGTAATAATTAATTACAATGATTTATTTATCGTATGGCAAATCAGAGTATTTAGAACCGTGAGATCTTGGAAAAGACAGATAATTGTAGCCACATTTTAAAGTGAATAAAAAAGATTCCACGTATATTTGTCTCTACCCACATTATCGCGCCAGTCACTTCAATAAATAAATAAATAAATATTTGGGGACAATCTTACACAAGTCCCAAACTAAGCAAAGCTTGTACTAAGGGTACTAAACGACGATAAACATAATTATATAGATAAATAAATACATAGAAAACATCCATGACTCAGAAACAAATATTCGTGCTCATCACACAAATAAATGTCCTTACCGGGATTCGAACCCAGGACCTCTTGCTTCGTAGGCAGGGTCACTACCAACTAGGCTAAAGCGGTCGTCAATACTTAATAATTGCCCTTTTAATTTCCCCGCCACTTCTATACCTTGCAAGTCTACTCTGCCCGCCTGTCAGTATTCAAACTATAGGTGATGTATGGAATATTTGGCATTTTTCCGGCGCGAGCGATCATTCATCATTATTAGAGTGCGCGCGCGACGAGCTAACGCGATTACTTGGGTACACGCGGTAAGGTGGGAGATTGGACACGTATTTTAAAACTGAGCTTGTATACATTTAACCCACATTATTATGCGTAATGAACGCTAGCAACCACGTGCTAACGTTTAAAGGTATCTCTGTTTGTATTGAAAAAAAAAAAAGATTATCAAATATTTAGGCGGACGGGCCGCGGGCGCGTTGTTGCGACGGGCCGGCTCACCCGCCGCCGGCGGCGAACAAAATACCAATTTGTTTTTGCCATTGCCAAATATTTTTCAAAGCTTTATCACTTTAGGAATAACGTACGTCCAAATTCGAACTATTCGAATTTGCAAGAACAGCGGACGGCGGCGGTGAACAAAATATCAATTTGTTTTTGCCGTTGGTAAATATTTTTCAAAGCTTTATCTCTTTAGGAATAACGTCCAAATTCGAACTATTCGAATGTGCTCAATAGCAAAACGGTGAAGGACGCGTGAAGCAAATTACAAATTTATTTGCAGAATATGCTATAGCAAAAAGTGTTTGACGGCTTTATACTATTACGAATAGCGTTCAGTTTTGAATGAAGTCGAATCGGCTAGCAGCAAAATATAAAAGTTTGTGACCTCCTTCACATCTGACGTCACAAAAATCTGTCGCGTATTTAAAAAAAAAATCCCCATCCCAAAAAGTGCTCAGCGCCGCTAAATAAGTTTTCACTTCAAAAAATCTTAGGAAATACATACACACTGTGAAGGACATGTAGGTACAACTGTACATTAAGTAGACGATGTACCGCCTTCTTTGTGTGTGGATAAAAAAAATCCCTCGCTCACGTCGCGGGCCTTATATTGCAAATTATTGCAAATGTAAATTGAAGTGCATTTATCAAATCACACAATTACTAACACATATGGGTACAAAAACCTGAAATAAAAATATTGAATTGAATTGAATTAAAATCTGAGCGATAATCCTACTTGCATCTTAAGTAACTGATCAGTCTGTCAGCTTAGCATTTTTCTGACGTCAAATATATGTGTACACCTCTTTGACGTTTAGAGACCGAAAAATGAATTATTTCATAAAGGGGACTTTTAAGATATCTTTACTATTCAATTTGCAAAAAAAGATAATTAAAGTCACTTACATGAGAACATGGATGTGAGAGGTCCAAGACAGAGTGAAATGGAAGAATCTGGAAGAGGCCTTTACCACCTAAGGGTTCTGGTGTGATATCTCAAAAAAAAAATATTAGGTTTAAATCATAGATTTTTATTTTATATTTTGTCATACCCAGAAATAAAAAGGCTTTTTTATTTTATTTATTTATTACATGTGAACATAGATATCAAAGTAAATTTTCAAAGAGAAACAGGCATTTTAACAATATTTACGAGTAGTGCTCAAGTGCATGCTCTTATTCTGAAAAAGGGTAGTGTTCATAGATATTTAGTGCAAATTTAGATTTTAATACATTAAGTGAGCCTACACCTTTTAAAACAGACGGCAGTCTATTATATAACTGTGCACCATATGTAAACATCTTTATGCCTAATTGGGTTCTTGTTTACGGCAATACCAGAACACTTGCACGGCGAGTGATTCGTTTTCTTATTTTTTTATACTTTACGAAGGATAAATTAACTTAGTGTGGATTGTTACCATTCCCAGTGAGACTGCCTCCAGCTATTACCGCTACTACGAATGTGATATTTTCTAAATTCAGATCGGAAAATACTACACCGCAAAACTAGTGGTATTGTCCCGAGGATGGTTCACTAAAATCTCAAACAAAAAAAAATGCGACTACAGGCGCTTAGTCTCAAAGTGGCTCGCAACATTTCCTTTGTTTCCAGCATTTAATTTTCCCTTTTTTCATGTTCTTGGCAACGGCAACGGTAGAATAATAGGAAAGCATCAAATACGCTGTAGTCAATGAAAGTGCTGCTCTCGAACTAAATAACCGTTCAATTAAGACGTGGCTCTGTAATGACCTGACTTCAATGCGAGTGATGACTATTTCTACCGCCATCTTGGATTTAACATTCAATACGAACAGGAAAGACTCTTTATATAACACTAGCAATTCCCATGACCAAGTCCGCATCTTACAAAACAATCCGGTGGACGCTGTATCGGAAATCGCATTTTATAAATAAGTAGGTAAATTGAAATCGGATGAGTAAATTCAGAGAAAAAATACTTACATGTATTGTGTTTTAAATGAAAATCAATAAATTGTTAATCATTATACAGTAGTAAAATATATGCAATGCTACACATTCACTGCCAAGAATCGCTACGCGCTACGCTCGTAGCCGATCCCGTGGTTTTCCTCATATGTAGCGGGAAGCGACTACGGCGTAGGCGCCTGCTAGGCGGGTTCCTGGCAGTGAAAGTGTTAACGTAAGAATGCCCATCTGAGAAAGTACCCTACTTTCCTACGACAGTGGCAAACAAGCATACGGTCTGCCTGATCGTAGCCCATAGACGCTTGCAATTTCATAAGAATCACAAGCTCGGTGCTGACCTTTTATTTGGTTTGAGGATTTCTTGAGTAGATGGCACTGCAGACTTTTAAAACATTATGAAAAAAAGCGATATCATAACATTATATTTCGTTAGTGTTGATTTTTTTCGTTATAACAGAATCAGTATGCCCCATGACGATATAAATATCATAAGAGAATGAATATCATAACATTATAAAATACGGTCGAATAACGTTATAATATCGTTTTAAAATTCGAGCCGCGCTGTCGAATGGGCGAAACCACAAGTGGGAAAAAGACACACTATAAGTTTTTTAACGTTATTAAGCTATTATATAAGTATCGTCATATATACTATTGGTTTAGATTAATAACGTTATAATGAATACCGCTATACATCGCATAAAATATCGCTTTGAGTATAACGCTTTTTTGATATAATAACGTTATACACTAAATATGCCAAATAATGCGATTGGTCGGTAGTTGCTTGGATCGGTCTTAGCTCCCTTTTTATGAACCGGTTTAATGACAGAGGTTTTTAAAAGGTCGGGAAATATACCATCGGAAAATGACTGGTTAATCAATAAGTAGTATGGTAATGTTAGTTCATCGACACAACTCTTATTCAACCTAGGCGGTAGTTCATCGACGCCGTAGCTACTCTTATTTTTTAATTGTCGTATGATGGTGTTTACTTCACGCTGCTCGACCGGGCGCAGGTACATTGTGTTGAGTGTGCGAGGACCCGGCCGCCCGCGCGGCTCCGGTCCCCCGCCAGCTGCCCCGATTGATGAAAAAAATGCATTGAACGCGTTTGCTACTTGTTTCGGGTCGTGCGTAAGATTAGTGTGGATCGCCAGTTCGATATTATGTCGTGTTTGCTTAGTTGTTTTATTTGTACGTTCTTTTATTATTCTCCACATTGATTTTGAGATGTTTTCGGCTTTTCTGATTTCACTTATGTATTGATTCTTTTTTGATTTTACTATGGCTCGTTTTAGTGTATTTTCGTACAGTTTATAGTATTTTATGAGGACTGGATCTTTTGTATATGTAACTAATATTTAAAAAAGTCTCTTATTGTAGCAAGATGTTCTTATTCCTTTTGAGAGCCAGTTCTTATTAGGTTTACAATTTATTTTGAGTAATTTCATTGGAACGCATCTGTTTAAAATGTCTCTTAATGTGTTCTCAAAAATTGAATAATTTTGATTTACGTCGTTGCTTGGGAGAAGCTTTTGGTTCCAATCAACGTTTTGTAGTTCTGATTTGAATTTGGAGACATTATCTACATTAAATAGACGTTTATGTATTTTCCAGGAGCTTAATTGCTTGGTTGGTTGGTGATATGTGGTGCGTATGTGTACAAGAATACCTTTATGGTCAGAAAGGCCGAAATCATGAACATGTGTATTCAGTGAATTGTCTGTAAAATTCGTAAATATCAAGTCCAAACATGTTGACGAGGTATTTGTGACGCGAGTTGGTTCCTTAATATGTTGGACAAAGTTGTACTCTAACAGGCAGTTCAATAAGTTTAAGGATTTTCTATCGTTACTTAAGATATTCGTGTTCAAGTCACCTCCTAAAATAACACGTTTCCTATTGTATTTCTTTCTGATACATTCTAAAACAAGTCTTAATTGTGTGACAAAAAATTCATTACATCTATTATTCCAATAAATTGCAATAAGGATTATATTTAATTGTTTAATTGGCTCTACTGCAGCAATTTCAATTATATATTCCACCGAATAGTCCACAATATCCTTTCTTTCTTCGTACTGTTGGTCGTCCCGTAGCAGTATGCAGGCGCCGCCGCCCGCGTAGTTCGCTCGGCAGTACGATGATGCGAGCACGTATCCGTTGATGCTTACAATCTCACTCTTCTCTTTTGAGAGCCATGATTCACATATGCACATAGCTTGATACTGGTTGCTGTTATGTTCTAGAAGTGATTCAAGTAGTGGTATTTTGTTGTATAAGCTTTGCATATTTTGGTACAAGATTTTGAATGACCCGTCACTTACGAAAGTTGCGAAAGTTATCAGGTTGTGATGATGTGTTTGAAGTGATATCTCGATTGCGTGAAGAGTCAATGTTCGGGTTCGTTTCGTTGGCGGCGACAGAGGAGTTGTGGGCTTCATCCTGAGTTAGTTGGGTTTCCGATGTGGTTTGCTGTTGTAGGTCGACAACATTACCGTCCACAATCAGTTGGTTTCGGCGAATCACTGCATGGTGACCGCTTTGTCTGGCAAGGCGTAGGTTGGCCGCTAGCGCTTTACTTTCCTGCAATGATTGTACGCTAAGGTATTCGGAAATAGACAAACCAGTATTTTTAAAGTAGTGGCTTTGTTGCAAGATGTATTTCTGCTGCGTTTGCTGATGAGTTCTACTTTAAGTGGTCTACAGGATTGGTCTGCCCTAGATTTTACATATCTCCCTATCCTAGTCAGCTCTTCGATATATCCAGTAATGTTTATGTTAAGAATATCTTGGAAAAGAAAGATGACATGATCATGAAGCTGGTTTTCGCTTTCCCCTTGGTATTCATACAGTCCGTGAATTACTAGTTTTTTGCTGTTTTCTTCGAGGTTGTTTGCCGGCATGTTGGTGGTTCTATTTTTTAGTAGATTTAGTTCTTGTTTTAGTTTCAAGTTTTCGTCTTCCAGGATTTTTATTTTGTTGTCAATGCAGGATATGTCTTTTTTTATGTCAATTTGTTCGGCGGTTAACTTCTCGGTGTTTATGCTGATGTCCATTCTCAGGTCTGATATCACTTTATGTATTTCTGTAAGGATTGCCTGGTTATTTTGGCTCAATTTTTGATCAAGGAGCTTACTAAAACATTCGATACTGATCGTTGCATTGCTTGTCGTATTACTTTGTTGTGGTTGTAGTTGTATGGTTTGAGGTAGGGTTGAGAGGTGTGATTGGCTTTTGGTCTGGTCATTTTCTAGTTCTTCGATCGACATGGTGGTCTCGTCTAGGTTTACGTTTGTTCGGTTTTGAGCCGGCGTACTATCATTTTTTGGACGGCGGGTAACATTGTAGCAAGACGGACAGAGCCAGGACCTTTCAATTTCAGTTTGTTTAGCTCGAAATGTCGCTGAGGGTATATTCAAGCATAAATAATGGTAATTTCCGTGGCATGCAGTACATTTTATCCTTTCGCTGGGATATTTAATTTCTTTATTACAAGCCAGGCAGTTCATCTTTAGCTCTGTGTTTGTTGACCAATCGCCGTGAGGCGAGAGAACGGGTCAGCTATAGCCTTGTCTGTAGTTTGAGCAGGATAGCAGTTTGCACTAGCCAATAGCAGGAGCGCTTAGCTAGTGCGTTAAGATGGTTTCTATAATTTGTCACAGCCGTTGGGCACTTTAAGCACTAATTAAAGTCAATAAAACACTGATACTTGAAGTTACAAACACTTATCTGCATGTTCAGAAGCAACACTTTCACTTGATGCATAACATGTGATGATTAAATACGTTATTACTTCCAGAATTAATTATTTTTATTTGCGTGTGCGTTCCGATTCGCGCGCCCACCGTCACTCAATATACTCAATAGGTATAGGCCCCATTTTCAAGACCTAAGGTCCGAAATACCAAGGTTCCCTTGTAGTCTGTTTTTTACAACTGTTGTCGTTCAACGTTATGGAGCATTTTTATAGTAAATATAATTTAGTTAGTTCATAAGTTAGAAATTTATGTATGTAATTAGTATTAGATAATCATAATTCAGATATGGTAATTAATTAATTAAATCAATTATCTTTGTTCGAGTAGTTGCAGATGGGGTGAGTTGCTTTTTCACTTATGTGGATAGACTATTATTGTTGATGTAATATAAAATGTTCATTTTATTGCGGATTTCATTAAATAATGCGGATTTTTACGGCTTGTTTTACCGTTTGATTTGATTTGCGGACGATAAACTTTATTGACGGATTATAATTTTACAGTAATGTTTACGATTACTGAAATTACCTTTCACGTGTTTTAATTCGGTTTTTGCGGCTATTGATCATATATTTACGTATGATTTTTGACGTTTATTTTATTTAAACGCGTTATTTAATGCGTCGAATACACTACATCTTCTTCGATACATTTTTCTCCTCCATTGCTAATGCCCAATCCGCTTATACGGAAAAAATCCCCATAAACAACGTAGTAAATAACTCTTTTTTCTTAAGGCCTATAAGAACCTGATGAAACAATTTCAAAAATCTAAAAAACAAAATATCCTTCGGCATTGATGAAATACCCTTATAAAAAAATGTGCCATAAATTTAGCTATTCCATACACACTCTGTGACGGAGAGGGGCGGGGGACGGAGTTGAAACCACCCGGGTAAGGCTTAACTATTTAATTACTTGGATACAATTGTCGTGGGTAGTGTTAGGCGATACTAAACCTTAACGTATCCCAACTAGGTGGAAGTGCGCTATGGTCAAATATCGTAATCCTAGACTAAGGACACCAATACGTCTCAGCTGAGGTGGGAGCGCTTAGCGTGCCTGGATCTAGTCCCTACTGGAAGTACAAATAAATCAAGGTTCTGCTCCGGAGGTCATGATTCTACGGTAACACAACGATAGCGCGTTCTAACTCGATGGCAGAGCCATCTATTGAGGAGCGGCGCAACCCGGGGCATCTCCATACTAATTTATGTTGCGCGCAGGCGGTGAGCTAGCGCCATCTGTTGGCGTCGTTGGTATCGGGTAATTGATGCATGGGGGGTTGCCAGCGACATCTAGTGGTGTGTTGTTACAATTCTTCCTCGCTAGATGGCGTGACGTGTCCTCGTGTTTTGATATTGGTCTTACAGGCTCCCCCTATGTCAACGAAGGCGCCTCGACGAGTATGACAGGAGTTTCCTCTATTGCTTTGCCTTGCGCGGCCTACCGCGGGGTCTAGCCACTTCTTTCTTGGCAGCTATTGGCTTTTTAGGTCTGCCCCTCTTTCTGATGGGTAGGGCAGGCTCTGAGACTGTAGCGTCTTGACTTCTATATGGAGTTAGAGCCGAGGCATGGTATATACCAACAGGTGTCTTAGAATCAGAGGTCGCTATCTCGAATGAGCTGGGGCCGTGCCGACGTAGAATGATGTATGGTCCATCGCGTCGTGGGGCTAACTTTGAGCTGAATCCCTGGCTGGATTTACTCAGTGCATGGGTTGGGCCAATACCAAGTCTCCGGGTTGATGATTAGGACAAGCTTGCCTCTTCTGGTCTACATATTCTTTCCTTTTTTCTTCCTTTCCCTCTTGGATTTCACGGGCTCGCGCTAAAGTATCTGCCATCGTGAGCAATCGAGGGGTAACTTCTTGGATGAATTTCTCGTTTTCTACTATCTCTCGGAGGTCATGGTTAACATCATCTGGCGTTCGTAATTCACGCCCGAACGTAAGGTATGCAGGTGTGTAACCAGTGGAGCACGACGAAGCTGTGTTCATCGCAAAGCGGATACTAGGCAGCTTCTCTGCCCATGTCGTGTGATCGTCCTTTACCAAAATGGCTAATTGAGTTTTCAGATCGCGATTCCTGCGTTCCACCGGATTGGTTTCGGGATGATAAACAGGAGTGAATGGTGGATGTTTAGACAATACGCCAATTGCTGCATAACGCTACTAACAAATTGTGTACCATTATCGCTGATAAATCGCCGTGGATTGCCATATCTTAAGATTACCTCGTCAAAGAGTATTTTTGCACATTCCTCTGCAGTCGCTCGCTCTAGAGCAAACAGTTCCACCCAGCGCGACGCGACGTCTTCCACAATGAAGATCCAATTGTGATTTCCAGGGGTTCGAGGCAGCGGCCCGAACAAATCAAATGAGACAACTTCAAACCGTTGGTTCTGAGCCGTGGTCTGAAGTAAACCCGCGGGTTTCTGGTTGGGAGGTTTGTAGCGCTGGCATTCAATGCAATTTCGCGTCTATTACTAACCGACAAACCAGTCTATCCACCTGGTTGGACGGTTAGTATTTTTTTTTCGTAACCAACAACCTAGTTGGTTGGCTGTTATTTTTTTTTCTTAACTGACCACCTAGTTGGTTGGAGGTTAATTTTTTTTCTTAACTGACTACCTAGTTGGTTGGCTGTTAATTTTTTTTCTTAACTGACCACCTAGTTGGTTGTCGGTTAGAAAAATTTCGTGCAAAACGCTAAAATAAGCATGTTTTGTAGAAAAAACTTTTGTCTAAAATCAAAAACGGCCGAGATATTTTACTTGAAAGTTGGGAAAATTCTAGGACTTGTAAAAATTTCAATGGGTAAAAAATGATTTTCAGACTTATTTAATATGTTACTATTAGGTAGTAATAAAATGTCCGGTTCTGGCGCTTCGCCGGCCGCTACCGCGGCACGCTCGCTTCGCTCGCTCGGCTCGCGCGCTGTAGGGTCACAGTTCTTCCTAACACTCCTCCTCGCTTCGCTCGTCGTCGTACCTACACCGACCTGCCTTAAAGTTTCTTCATACAAAACATGCTTATTTTAGCGTCTTCTATACCATACCATACCATGTCAGGCGGTTTTTCGGTTGGTATATTTTAATTACCAACCGACAAACCAATAATTAGTTTATAAGAAGGTGGTCGGTTCGTAATAAAAGTTCATATGACTAACCAACCAACTAGGCAGATTGTTAGTTACGAAAAAAAAATACTAACCGTCCAACCAGGTGGATAGACTGGTTTGTCGGTTAGTAATAGACGCAATTTCGGACATATGCTTCTATATCTTTCCTCATCCCTTTCCAGAAGTAGCGGTTTACGATGCGGGTAAGTGTCTTGTCTGACCCATAATGTCCAGCAGTGGCTTCATTGTGGTAGGCATTCATGATACTAGCCTGCTCTTGTTTAGGAATTACTAATTGACTGGTTACTACTTCGGCATGCGGGTTATAGCGATACAATAGACCATTATTCATGTAGTAACCCTTCCTACTCCAGTACTGAGCATTTTCTTCGTCAGTGCTCTCCAAGGTTTGCACTATCTTTACAATGTTTTCATCTTTGAGCTGTTCCTTCCTTATTAATTCTTTACTTTTTGTAGGCATGTCTACTATCACTGTACATATTCCACATTCTTCTTCTGTCTCAGGTTCGCAGCTGGGACGGGACAAAGAGTCTGCAACGACATTTACTCTGCCAGCAATATACTTGATGCTGATGTCGTAGGGCTGCAATAGTAGAGCCCATCTTGCTAGTCTGCCAGTGGGTGACTTTAAAGACATGAGCCATCTAAGGGCTTGGTGGTCAGTCGTGACCGTTATCTTTCCACCTTCAATATAACCTCGAAACTTATTGACAGCCCAGACCACGGCCAATGCCTCACCTTCCGTGGTGGAATAATTGCGCTCAGGCTTGGTCAAAAGTCGACTCGCGTACTCTATGGGGTGCTCAGTTTCCCCCTCCCCCTGGACCAGAACTGCTCCAAGAGCATAACTGCTTGCATCAGTTTTGATGGTATATGGCTTTGTGTGATCAGCTTGTGCAAGTACTGGGGTAGATGCTAAAAGTTCGCGAAGCCTTGCGAAAGCGTTGATCTGGTCGTCTTTCCACTCCCAATTGGCATTCTTTCTGGTCAGGCGGGTGAGTGGTTCTGTGACCTTTGAGAAACCAGGAATAAACCTTCTATACCACGAGCACATTTGAATGAATGACAGCAGGTGTTTTAGGTTTCGTGGAGGTGGCATACTCAACACAGCACTGACCTTCTCGGGATCAGGCTGTAATCCATCAGGAGTGATGTAGTGTCCCAGATATTTCACCTTTTGACAGCAGAAATTACACTTGTCCCGGTTCGCTGTTAGGTTAAACTCCTTGAGCTTATTGAAAACGTCTTGAAGGTCCTTGATGTGGTCTTCGAATGTGGGAGACATAACAATCAAATCATCCAGGTAAACCATTAACTTGATTTGGCTGAGTGTGATGCGGAATCGATCCATCATTCGCTGGAATGTAGCTGGGGCGTTGCGCAACCCGAAGGCCATTCTTAGGAATCGGTAGATCCCAAACGGAGTCACAAAAGCCGTTTTATCCTGGTGTTCTTCTTTCACTGGTATTTGCCAGTACCCAGCACGGAGGTCTATTGTACTCATATAGGGCGTAGATTTGGCGTTGTGAAGCAGGTCATCAATCCTTGGCAATGGATAGGCATCAGGAACTGTTACAGCGTTGAGCTGCCGATAGTCAACGCACACTCTTGTGCCACCATCTCTTTTGGGAACCATAACCACTGGTGCAGCCCAAGGTGAAGAACAGGGCTCGATTATACCCTCAGCCAGCATCTTCTCTATCTCTTTCTTGAGTACCTCAGCCTTTACAGGTGACAGGCGATATGGTGCCACCGAGATCGGTTTGTGATTACCTGTGTCAATGGAGTGCTCATAATCCTTCACCGGTCTACCGTTGGGTGTGAACACATCCTGGTTCTCTTCCAAGAACTGTTCCAATTGTCTGACCTCGATTGAAAATACGGATGAGGATGGGAACAGATCGTCGTCACCTTCATATGACTCCTCGTCATAATTTTGGAGGCTGATTCTAGCATCTTCATATAAGGCGTCTAGAATGGGTGAGTAGTTGGATGCGTACTCAGCATGGGGCCTTTTACAGGGAGGTGATGCCATATCTATCCTCTTCAAAGATCCATATGGGCGTGCGGAGTCCGTTGCGGTGTTGCTTTCTTCGGGTAATGAGGGTGACATTGAAGGGTCCTCCTCAGACATCACAGCAGCAAGCGCAGCTCCTGTCCCAAATACGAAGCTCTCTTCATAGAGTTCGAATATTTCGGATGGATTATCGATGAAGTGCCAAGTGCACTGGGGCAAGCTCAGGTCGATATGGGCATCTCGTATGAATCCAACTCCAAGGAGTGTGTAGTTACGTCGCGCCTTTGGTAGGACCAAGAATGTTGTTAGCACCGTGCGGTCGTTCAGCTTCACAGGAGCTTGGGTGACTAACACAGCCTGGTGCTTCGGGATACCATCCGCTAATGTCATCCCAACTGGCAATTCTTTGAAGCCGTATCCCTGTTTCTTAAGCTGACAGTACAAGGAGTATGACGCGATACTTGACTTGGCACACGTATCGAAGAATGCGGCGCCAGCCACTCCCCCTATCTCAACATAAACAACTGGTCGATCCCTAGCGTCTATGGTGATGTCGACCGAACAAAATCCAACTTCTGGTGCGGGTTGCTGCGTCTTGTTTGAATTGCAGGTTGGGCAGTTGGTTCTAACTACCCCTGGAGTACCATAGCCATAACATCTAAATCTTGGAGTAGATGGAGATGGATACTGAACAACTGCGTCTGACTGTCGAGTAAACGTATTAGCTTTTGCAGACTCTCTGGGTGCCTTGTCTTTATCAGCTGCCAGCTTTCGACAATTCTCGGCGTCGTGCCCGAAGTTCCTACAATATCTGCACTTGGGTTTACGCATGGGTGCTGATGCTGACCGGGCGTCATGTTTGCACTCATTCGGTCTCGACGCTGCAGCAACTTTCTCATGTAAAATGTGTTCCGCAGCTTTAGCCGCTTTGAGAAGGTCATTGAAGTTCTTTATGTCTGCGCGTGGGACCTTGTCTCTAATGTCCAAGCGCAACAAGCCATATGTCAAGTCTAGCTGAGCGTCTGCTCTTTGGCCAGGACTCGGCAATTGCGAGAACAGCAGTCGCTTGCATCTTACGAAGTCCTCGGTTGACTCGCTTTGGAGCTGTTTTTCTATAATGTCCAGGTACAGCAGGTAAGGCTCGCGAACAGGTGCGAAATTCTCACGAAGACGTGTCTCGAAGTCCGACCATGATGTTACTTCGTTTTTCACGCCAAGCCACCAAACTCCAGCTTCGCCTTTTAATAGGATGGGTAGCTCGCTGAGGGCTGTCTGATCGCCGAGGTCAGCCGATCTCTTAAAGATATTTATAGCGGATAAAAATGATTCCACCACTTCGGGATCTTTGGCTCCACTGTAGCTGTAGTGGCAGTTAATAAATGAACCCCTACTAGGTTGTGATGGAGCAGGCAGTCGGTCCAAAAGCTGCGTAAATTGTTCCGGTGTAAGCATCTTTATCGTCTTCTTCTTGGTGGTAGTTACACGTCCGGAGCGCGTAACGTAGGTTGGGCTCTTAAGTTTCAAGGTCCCGAGTCCTCCTCCACTCATTTATTATGTAAGTCGCCTAGTATTGTCGTAGCGTAGCGTTGCTCGTAGCGCAGGGCCGGATACCGTAGCTCGTAGCGATGACGTTACGAGACGCGTAGCACGTTTCGTAGACGGGCCTCACGTGCAGGGTGCCACTTGTGACGGAGAGGGGCGGGGGACGGAGTTGAAACCACCCGGGTAAGGCTTAACTATTTAATTACTTGGATACTATTGTCGTGGGTAGTGTTAGGCGATACTAAACCTTAACGTATCCCAACTAGGTGGAAGTGCGCTATGGTCAAATATCGTAATCCTAGACTTAGGACACCAATACGTCTCAGCTGAGGTGGGAGCGCTTAGCGTGCCTGGATCTAGTCCCTACTGGAAGTAAAAATAAATCAAGGTTCTGCTCCGGAGGTCATGATTCTACGGTAACACAACGATAGTGCGTTCTAACTCGATGGCAGAGCCATCTATTGAGGAGCGGCGCAACTCGGGGCATCTCCATACTAATTTATGTTGCGCGCAGGCGGTGAGCTAGCGCCATCTGTTGGCGTCGTTGGTATCGGGTAATTGATGCATGGGGGGTTGCCAGCGACATCTAGTGGTGTGTTGTTACAATTCTTCCTCGCTAGATGGCGTGACGTGTCCTCGTGTTTTGATATTGGTCTTACAACTCTTAATAAACCAATCATTTTCAGAAGGGATTTTTCCGGACGCGCTAAAAATATCCGTAGTAAGGCCAATACACAAAAAAGGAGCCACGTCAGATATTATCAATTACCGACCGATTGCTTTACTCCCAACATCAGCTAAAGTCTACGAATCTGCAATGATAAGACGCCTCTTTTGTTTCTACAAAAAAATCAAAATTCTAGACGAAAACCAATATGGATCCGGATAAACCGCTCTACCTTCCTAGCCATATATAAATATGTCCAAACCATTTTCGAGGAAATAAACAATAAAAAATACGCAGTAGGTCTTTTACTCGACATGAGTAAGGCCTATGATAGAGTTAGATATGAATGTGTATTAGTTAAATTGCATAACACAGGAATTAGAGGCGCTACATTAAAATGGTTTAAATCATATTTGGAAAATCGATTCTCGAATCTAACTTCGAAACAGGCTTAACACAACACGTCAAATCAGACAGAGTCCCAGTAACTGGCTCTATCCCGCAGGGTAGCGTGTTGGGTTGTTTGTTATTCCTTATCTATATAAATGACCTTCCGAAAATACTAGACGTTCATTGCACGTTATTTGCAGATGATATCTCAATATTATTTCCCTGCACTGAACCTGAGGAAGCTGTCACAATATTAACCCAAACACTATGAAAAATAGAGGAATCGCTACAAGCCAACAATCTTGAACTTAACCTAAATAAAACAAAAGTCATACAATTCAAACTTCATCAAAAACAAGACTTGCCAATCAACCTTACTTATAATAATATTAAATTAGAATGCATAAAATCAACAACTTTATTAGGGATTGATATACAGGGTGAATTCTAAATCGTGAATCGTAACCACGTTTACCGGTAAAGCTACTTAAGACTATTACAGAGCACTAGTGTTAATTACAATGAAGGACCCGCTTAATTAATTATGAACAAAACCAGAAAGTGCGTCCCCACTTGTCATCCGCCTTGGTCACCCTACACGAGTCACGTGACTTGCAACGCAATGTTTACCTAAGTGCAAAGGTTATCTTATCAATATCATGCATTAAATGCATTGTGCAGTTTGTTATTTAAACACTCATTAAATTTTCCTTTAGTTTACTCACATAAAAAAGAAACAATTTTGCACCATCCTCATAATTAAATTTTGTCTCGGTACCGGCGACTCAGGATACCTTCTTCCGAATAGTTCTTGCGTTTGACCAATTCTGCCAGTCTGAGCGTACCAAGATACCATATCAAACCTTTGTATGTTCGTGTACGGATACGGTGGAGGCATTTTTATACCATTAATCGTAATAAAACTGAATTAATTTATGAGTAAATACGATTTAAATACTAATGTTGACAATGTCGACGATGTTGACACTATTGACAATACATGCCAAAATTCTATCCAGCCAACTTCAATATTAGGAGGTTGGATATCTAATGTTGAAATTTTCATGACAAGTGCGAAACATAAATGTAGGGTGACCACGAGATTTTAAAAATTAGGATAAATCAAATTAAAAGTGGACAAAAAAAAACGTACTTAATTTAGGTTTAAAAGCATTGTAAGTTATTGTTAACTATGTATAGACTTCAAAAAAAATATTACGATTCACGATTTAGAATTCACCCTGTAGATACTAGTACCAATTGGAAGCAGCATATACTAAACCTGACGAAAAGGATATCGTCATTCATTTATGCCCTAAATCACCTAAAACGCGTAACGGACTTTAAGACAGCCCTTGCAGCGTACTATGCATACGCTCACTCCAGAATATCCTATGGAATCGTTTTATGGGGTAAAAGTACCGACATAGATAAAATATTTTATCTCCAAAAAAGATGCATTAGAATCCTGGCCAACATTGACGAAATGCAATCCTGTAAGCCATTTTTTGTAAAGTACAAAATACTCACCTCTATGTATATCCTAGAAATCAGCAATTTTGTGAAAAAACATAGCGAACTATACTCACCTGAAACAGTACCCAAAAGAAATGATCGAAACTTAAACAAACTAAAACTTCCCTTTTCTAAACTGAAACTGGTCACATCTAGCCCACACTAGGTATATGACAATAAAAATATATAATCACCTCCCAAACAACATAAAAAACGAGAATAAACTAAGCCTGTTTACCAAGAAACTAAAATCATTTCTGTTAAATAAATGCTACAACAATATCAGAGATTTTTTTGAAGATAATGTATAAAATCTCTTTTGTGATAAGTATGTAAATTATTAATTAGTATTGTGCATGGCGGACATGTAAAATAATCAATGTAAAATAATCAATTAATTATTAGGCATATTTGTAAATAATAATATGTACAATTTTAGATAGGATATGTATGTTGCCCTATGTGGAACATGAACAGCTTATATTTAAGAACACCTGTACCTGCTATGTGATATGCAATAAATGATTTCAATTTCAATTACATTTGCGTTTTGGTTCATTTTGAAACTTTATTTACATTCGTTTTATTTATTACGAATGTTATTTATTCTCATTTATGTGTTGCGTTTGTTGCGGTTTCATTTGGAACATGATTTGACATTATTATTTTTTAAGATGCGTTTTACGAAGAGATTTTAACACAACGGGGTTAAGGGTCCTATTCGTACTTCTTGAACTAGACGATCACAAGTATTTTATTTATGGCCAGTATTTTAGCTAACTTATTAAATAGTATTTTATTAAAAAAAGGCTAGTTTAGTCTTTCTACACGACCACGTACCGGAAGGCGCGGCGTGGGTAGGCCCCCCACAAGGTGGACTGGTAAAGTTCGCGGGAGTCACGCAGGACCGGCCACTTTGGCACTCTTTGGGGGAGGCCTATGTCCAGCAGTGGACGTCTTTCGGCTGATATAATGATGAGTGTTGGCTTATTGAGCCAGAGGTTTACTCTGAGACTCACGTTTAATATTTCAATTTGATTTTAATCTGTTTTCGTGCTTACTTCCACGGGTGCTCAGCTAATGTGTAACAAGAGTGCGAATCACATTGAAATCAAATTAGAATGCGAAATTCCAGCCACAGTTGGTCTTCCCTGTTAAGTTCGATTGCAGCAGAGGTCTACCTCATTCCGTATAACATAGAATAGAAGTTTAACGGACAAATTCGTGTAATTACGTTTCGTCGTTTACCTAGGACAGGAGTCGGCAACAGGCGGCCCGCGAGACCCTTGCTTGCGGCCCGAGAGCCTCCCTGATTGTTTTGTATGTAACGGTCGTTGAATTCAAAATTTTGGAATGGCCTTTCAAAGTCACAAATAAACAAGAAGTGCGGCCCGCGTAATTTTTGTTAGCTCCTATGTGGCCCTTGGTTGCTAAAAGGTTACCGACCCCTGTTCAAGGGGAAATAATAAACCTACTTGTTGTGGGTTTACTTATTTCGATCATTTTATAAGTGCAATTCGAACACAACAGTTCGAATCTTTTGGAGTTTAAATATGGTTTTCCATGAAATCGCACGACAATTAATGTACGATTTTTCTAATCATATATGAATTAGGGAATAGTTTGAACTTTGTCGATGAACGATCGAATTTTAAGACCACGACAGTGGCAAACAATTAAGCATATTTGAGCTGCCTGATTACGAGTAGACACCGTACGAACGCTATGTGATTGAACCTCTCTAAGTCCGACCTTTATTGATCGAATTAATCGTGGTTCGTTAGCTAGAGACAAAGGCATTTCAGAATCAGAATCAAACATTTATTCGTGACACAACACACTAATTACAAGACAAAGAAAAAACAGTGAATCTGTGTCGTGTCACGAAATGGGCCCAACTCGCTTTGCAGCCAGCGCTGGTCTTCCGTTTGGGCCATCCAGTGAGGACACGGTACGTTACACATAAGCACATAACAGCATCAAAAGATAGGAAATATCATGTAACGTGTAATATGGCATGGGCACTCTATGTCAAAGCAATATGGGTTAGATTCGAACTAAGAGGATTTTTCTTCATTCGAATTTAAGCCATGTCACTTTGACATAGAGTGCCCATGCCAGCATATATTAGTACAGCGTCGAGCACTCGGACGTTTACCTTAACTTGAAATTATTTAAAAACACAATTTAAGAAAAAAATAATAGTTAAAACTAAAAACATGCAAATAACAAAATCACATTAAAACAAGGAGCAAATGAAATATTATCATCTACCTACACTAGAAAACGCTACACCGTCACCGCCTTTATTTGGTCGCCCGTAGGTAAAACTATGTCGGGCTTTCCTGAAAAATCGCAACCTAATTGCAACTAATAAATAATTAATTATTAATTTGCAATAATTGTAATTGAACTCGATCGACGATTTGTTTCTATCTCTTCAGGACTCTTCAGGAATTCAGGATTTCCATTCTAACTGTGCCAATATCATTGGTCTTGAGTTTGTTTCGAGCATTTCATTCTTCATTTATTCAAGCTGTTTAGGTATTCAGTTTTAGCATTTAGGGCTCATGTCATGTTGAGCACTCGTTTGCAGAAATAAAAAAACTGAACCATTGATTTTGCGGTCTAGAAAGAACTAGAGCTATTCAGCCCAAAATACAAGAAGTTTTTGTCCGAAGTACAAGAATTGTGTACATAGGTACTTGTATACCTACCATATAATTCGGACAAAGTAATCCATTAATGTTAGTATTACAATTAAACTTAAACAACCCTACTTTCATGCTGTAAAATGTATGTGTATTTGGAACATTAAGATTACATATTGAAATAAATTATTCAGAAATGTGGTTCGTGATAAAAACTATACAACATTAATCCGGTCTTTCCGCTTTTAAAAAACAGGGTTCTTTACAAACAACTATTCAGGAAAGCTTTCCCTTATAAATAAACATGAGCAGAATCCAGACAGGAAGGGTGTACTTTAACCCCCGAGGCATGAAATTGCCTAGTTTGTCATATCTGCATGATAATCTCGCATTTTGTGTCGCTCGGTAACGACCTACCTACCCCGGAGGGGCCCGGAGCAGGCCGCAAAGTAATTTAAATCAGTACGTACAGAGTCTGGTTTACTTCTAACATTGCTTTATCAGCAATGAAGGTGTGCAGAATGCATTATGTCACCACCTGACAATACTGTGGCAAGATGTCTAGTTATGTGTCCAAATTCAACAATCATTGTTAACTAGTGGATGTGTGTTGACTGTATAAGGCCTGAATGACACAGGCAATAGTAAATTTGACAGCTTATGACAAGTATACTATACATGACTCGAACAAAAATTAGGGCTTTAAAGAGGTAGGTTACATAATGCATTCTGGAAACCATTGCGTAGTATGCCAAATTTCAGCTCAACCGGATACCGGCAAATAGCTAAAAAAAATTCTACAAAATGAAGGACATCTTACATTCTTATTTTTTTCCGTACATACATATGAACAGAGAAAGATAAATAAAAGCCAGTAAATCCATCTCCGGTAACCTAGATTAATAGACATAGAGATAGGGGTAGTAGACATTGCTCGAAAGAAACGGGATTTAGTATGCAACCATTATTCAGGCTCAGTGCTTGATTAGGAACTAGATTGATTTTAGTACGGTTTGTGTAAATATATTTTTATGTATCTACCAGTGGCATTTTGATGGGCAACCCGGAGCAAAAAAAAGTAACGAAAGAGTTTAGACTATATAACTATAGGCTTGTCCAACAATTTTCTTTTTTTTTACTTTTGAATGCGAATTGAAACTATGGTGTCGTTTAAGAGTACTTTTTCTTAGCAGACGTTACAGCGTAAACCAAAATTATGTGTTTTAGGTATTAACCCAAATTACGTCGACTGAACCCTCAACCAAGACAGGTATTTAATTAAAATATTTGTTCAAAAATATAGTAACTGTTTGCTTAAATACACAGACATTCTTTAGCTACCTAAATTCCCTAACTAAACGTGTACGTCAACAAACTCCTAAAAGTTTTCAGTTACATCGTGCCCTTGGCCCTAGCATCAGTGTAACATCAGACTGTTCACGTTTTACAACAACTAAGCGGAAAAGTTTCAATAAATATGAAATAACCTAACATCAATTTTCAAACTTTGCTGAGAGGGAAATCTTTAAGGTCACGTTTGGAGGAAGGAAAATTGGTAAGCAAGCGTAGCAAAGATTACGAGCACAGCGATTCGATATTTTTTTAGACTTGACCAGCTCGGTGGTGAAAATTGAAATTGACCCTAACACATTATTTCATGGTGTCAAATCGAAAGAAAACACACACACACACACACACACGCACACACACACACACACACACACACACACACACACAAACACACACACACACACACACACACACACACACTCCTAGTTAAGATGATATTACTGTAAATTATGTTAGTGTAATAGTACTTTGTGATACAAGTGAGGTATGTTGATAATTACATCAGAGGCGGAATTATCACGCGAGCCTCAGGTGAGCGTGATAAGAGAGCCGAGGATGTAATTATCAAAGCTCACGCGTTTCATACGACGTTTTTCAACACATTTTGCGAAGTGACATGAAAATTTTATAGACCTGCCAAGTTATTTTCTTTACTTATGGTAACAGATTTTTACTCACACGTATATATCGCCAAGAATTTCCAGTGGCGTCCATTCTTTTTATCACTTTTCTAGTCACCACGAGTCAACGTTTTTGTTAATACTTAACCAAACACGCATTAACAATTTTTACAAATATCTGTGAAATAACCTATACCTAAAGGCGCGCAACAGTTTTTTTTTTCGTGAAGTTTGCGCAGTGATACAAAATAAAATAAATGTTTTCGTTTTAAAATGTTATCTTTATTAATTCATGTAAAATATTATCAAAAGTGAAGAGTTTTACTAAATTAATAGTTTCTATATAATATCCAAAAAGAAATAGTCAATTAATTAACAAAAAGGATTTAGTTTGTTTAGTCGAGTAAGAATCCATTTGCCACACACAACCCGGTTAATTTAAGAATACATCGTGTGCATGCGTAAATCTTGCTGCAAGGTGCCAACTTGACTTAATCGCGATATAACAATAACACACAAGTGTCGTAATGTTATAAAACACGCGTGTTTAATATCCAGGATTATGAGCCTAAAAGCGACACAATAAGAGGTACCTACGTTACGAGCAATTGTGTTGAAAAATATGTTTGTTTTTATAACACATATAATATTTTGTTCATTGCGCCGTGTCGAAAGTGAGGGATCTGCGGCTCTGCTCACATCAACTTTTCAATTAATTGAAGGATCGGCAACTCGTTATGATTCCTCTGAAGTGTTCATTCTGTCGATCTTTTATGTCTACATTTGTGCTAAAAGTGGTACTGGAAAGTTGAATGTGCTCTGCCTACCTCTTTTGGGAATAAAGGCAATAATCGATTAATATATGTATGCATGAAGTCTACGACAGGCGGGGGAGACCGTAGACCTCTTCTTGTCCGAGCCTACCAGCGTATTAATATACGGTATTGCTCAATACCTACGTTTTTATTTCTCCATATTTTTCTCATCATCTATTTTTACCATATAACTCTGCTAAATTACGTGACTTTTATGATGTTGTTAACGATTAAATCAGCTAAGCGGATGTTCAGAGGAAGCTATTAAAACTGCAAATGTAGCCATGTGTTCACAATTAGAGTTTATGGACGGATATAAGTGTCTGATGCAATATTCTTTAAACATTGGATTAACTTTGAAAATTAATTATAGGTAACACGATAGTGGCAAACAAGCATACGGCTCGCTTCATGGTACTGTGAACACGGTAACTTGTCATCATCAGCATATCACCCTTCTGGTTGCGAGCTACGTACATTCAGGAGTCTTAAACTCTCTGTCCCATTTTACAGTACTGTTTTCCTTCCAAATTCCTTCGCTGTTCAGGGTATTCGTCTTTGAAATGATCTTACTTTTACCCGGTAAGAGGGAAATCATTCCAAAGAGAATTGGCTCTGCGTGCTATGTGCCCTACCGACTGTCACTTAACTTTAGCGATTCGGAGGGCTATATCGGTAACCTTAGTTCTGCTACGGATAGCCTCATTTCTGATGCGATCAAGCAGATAAACTTCTGGCATAGCCCTCTACATTCTTCAAGGCAGCATATGCTCGCCTGCAATTACTCCAGAGAACGTTGCAAGTGCCTTACGGTTGGCTCTAAAAATATGTAAGTAACTGCATCAAATTTTTAACTTTATTCCACCGCCATACGTTCGTAAACGTATACATATTTTTAGACGTGACTGTACAGACGTCTAAAAGGTTGGTATCAAGCGGAGACACCTCTGGAGTTAGAAGCGTCCATAGGCTGGCAAGTACTTACCATCAGGCGGGCCGTATGCTTATTTACCACCGACGTGGTATAAGACAACGTTCCGCTTCTGCACGCTAAATAATATCGCCCCGCGGCTTAGGTGACGTATCATAATTATGCCGTTTATCATCGAAAGTACACACATATATGTACAAAGATTAAGAGGCCGTAAATTTAGCTTTGTCTATCCTAATATCGCGAAGCCAAGCACATTTATTGGTCAATCAGTAAAAAGTTTACATTATACAATTAGGTTATAAACTCTTTTGAGTGAAATTTATTGAGTAATTTCATTTTGTATAAATTATGTGATGTTATTAATTTACAGCGCAATATAGTTAGTACCTATGTTATAATTATGTAAATTATGTAAACTATTATTTAATAGTTGTTTTTCTTCTGTGCTGAGCATAAGCCGCTCTTCGAGTGGGACCGTGCGCGACGACAGCGCCACGTGACAGGTGGACATTATGGACAATATTGTCACCGCTGTCAAGCGAGAAATAAGTAAATATTGTGAAAAAAAATAATGAAATCTTATGTTATTTTACTATATTAGACAATTTTGGACGATGGTAGTCAGGAAAATGATTGCCAAGAACATTCATATTGTAGTTTTCATTGAGAAATGAGCCTACTGGTAACTAAAACGGGGTTTCGTGCCATCACCCACGAAATCATTTTCCAACCGGAGACGAAGAATAAAGGCAAGAAATTGGTGCTAGCTGGACAAGTCCTTGAGGTTGAAGACATTCGCCAAGGAGACATGACCTGTATTATCAAAGCTCGAGTGGTTCGCCGAACTTCTGTCACGGCAACGGGGTACAAGACAACTTTGTTTGTAAGCAGATTTTTATGTTTCGATGCCGTTCAACAAAAGCTTATTCTGTGTTTAACAAATCAATTTACTTACAGCTAAACACCAATTGTCATGTTGAGAGTGTATCGTGCGACTGTGTTTATAATAAGTGGGAAATGCGGAGTGGAAAAAAAATCTTACGGCAATTATCCACTTATTTCTTTGGTCTCGTTTCCACCACGGTCTTGGAAATTGGTAAAATTTACAGTCGCTATTCTTCTTGGTGTTATTACAATTAACAATAACACATCTTACTAGATATTAAATTTATCTCAAAAACGATTAGAAAATGTTTACTGCAATATGGATTTGACAGCTCAAGAAAGCCACAAAAATGTAAATTTTAGCCGTAGCGAGCGCTGTGATCGTTTAGGCTACTCCCTCCACCCGCTTTGCACCCTGCCAATCCTGAGCTAGCCTTATCCAGAAGTGACCCGTGATCCTGATATCGTCCACCCATCAAGCTGGTGAACGGGCGCTCCACATGTTTATAAATACTTGGCAACAGGGGCGGCTCTTAGTCTGAGATGACGTGTGTGGATACCCTAGCGCGGTCCCACCTGGGCACGATGTCGTCGAGGGCTGGTGCAGAGGCCGCCGAGGCTGAGGCGGCGAAGCCCCGCAAATATGCAACTCCTGGCGTATTTGCGGCGTTTGCCTTTGAGACCCTTGGGAACCGGATTCATTTAAGCTTTTAAAAAGCTAAGCTAAATGCTCATCCGTTCCTCTGGTGAACGTAGGGCTGCTGGCTCGTTACATTCAGCGACGCAACGCACCCAATCTTATAGGCACTCTGCCTAGTGGCACCGATTTTGGGGAAATATTTATTTATTTAAACTTTATTGCACAAAAGAAAACTTATCGTACAAAAGGCGGACTTAATGCCATATGGCATTCTCTACCAGTCAAACCTTAAGGCAAAGCGGAAAAGATTGTGGGGCAGTGCAAATAACAACAAAAAAAAAATAACATTACGGTATTCCTATATACAACATATTTACACAAATACATATAGGTACATAAATGAAATAAATATTTACATACACAAATAAATTTAATATACATAAATATACACTACATACATACTTACAAGCGAAATTTTCAAACCTGTAACCTTTAGTCTACTCGGATCTGCTCTGGATCTGGAAATATAGTTAGTTTGTAGGTTTAAATTTTTAAATAAAGGAAAAATTGAAAAATTTAATGCTCCGAGTCGGTCGTTAGCAGCGTAACTGCTTAATACAAAATTAGTTTGTAGGTTTGTTTTTTTTCTTTTCCGTTTCTTGTTTCTTGAAAGTAATTATTCATCACACTATAATATTATAAATGCGAAAGTGACTCTGCCTGTCTGTGACTGTTACCTTTTCACGCATAAACCAATGGACCGAGTTTGTGACATTTGATAAAGAGATAGTTTGAGACCATGGGGAGGGCAGGGCAGTTTTTATTCCGGAATACACAAAAATAAAAAAAAGTTCTCCAGTAAGAAAAACAAAGAGCATAATAATGGTGATACGTCTTACATATATAGGCATTATCATTTTCATACTCTGCTGACAACTCGCGTCACGCGTCGCATATACTACTCGTCCATAAGGAAAAGTGTATTGTTATTCAAAACAACTAAACTTCTTTCCATTTTTAAATTTCTAAAACGAACTAAAATCCACGTAAAACAAACAAAACAAATTGTGCATGGTGAAAATTGCATCCGACAACAGATTTATTTTATTCACATGGCGTGCGGCGCGTTCTGGGTACGACAAAACATTATATCTAAAGAACGACCGTTTTTAAAAAAAACATAATATATGTATATTACGCATATTTGAAAATTTTATTAAATCGTATTAGGCTTAGATTGAATAGGCTACGACATTTATGAGGATATTCCCTTCTTATATATATTATTTGCCTATTTGTATATGTTATAATTATACACCAAGGTAACCGATAAAGCCCTCCAAATTGCACGTAGAACCAATGACCGTTGGAGCGGCAAGTTTCTCGAGTGGTGATCACGTACCGGCAGCGTGAAGCGCTCATAGCTTAGCGGCGCCTGCGAGTCGGAAACGACAACGCAGGTTAAGCAAAGATGGCAGCGGTCAGTCTTTGGATGGGTGACCGCCTGATGTTTGAGTAGTTAATATAAATGAGCACTTCCTTGCTTTGGAAGGTACGCTAAGCAGTTGATCCCGGCTGCTGTCTATGACAGTAGTCGTTAAGCCGAGCTAGAGGCCTTCCGGCGGCTTAGGAACTTCTAACAGTTGAGTTGCCCACTCACTTGACAAAGGGGGGACAACTGTCACTCGCGTCTGCAGGAGCTACCCACCACAACCCTGCACGTATCCCCTGGGTGGTGCTAAAGAGTGACAAACTTTAAAGGCCAAAAATAATGTATGCCATACGATTATATGTATATACCGGCAGCGTGGGTAGACATTCCAAAAGGTAGACTCCAATGGATGCGGGTGGCGCATGACCGGTTATTGTGGCATTCTTTGGGGGAGGCCTTTGTCCAGCAGTGGACGTCTTTCGGCTGATATGATGGTAAACGTCCCAGTGCTCGAATCTGGCCCCCGTATTTGATGCTTTAAATCTGAATTTACAACTACAGAAGTGAACAATAAAGCCGGATTCATACTTATCTGAGATCATGCTCTCAAATGCGCTTTAATTAACGCCTTGCCACGACAGAAATCGTCAGTGCACATCACAACATCACATAAATGTGAATTTGGCTTAAGTGTCGACTTTTAAGAATGAAGGTGTAAAAACGTTTACTTTGTGATCAAACAACACACACAACAAATTCTACAGCACGCCTACGCTCAGCGAAACGTTCACATTTCGGCATTGAACGAATCAAACGGATCGCGTCAAACGGATCCATTTGTAGGCAGTACGTTAATTGTATCCGCACAGTCCGCAGAATCGGAATGCCGATGCAACTAAATATTAGCTATGAGATTTCCAACGCCACTTTTCGTAGCGAGCGGGCAAGTGGATCATTTTTTTATCCGACTGTTTGTCTGAAATCAAAGTGATTTTTGATGAAAGTATCAAAAAACAATTCGTCGTGTTGCGTGCGCGTCTTTGTTGTCAAGAGAAGGAGTCGAAAAAAGAGAAGACATACAATCTGGATACATTACATGTTTAAGAAGAGATCGCGATATGGAGAACATCATTCATACATTTCCTGAGTCTCTGAACGACGACGCACTTCCCGTGTTTTTGTACCTATGTCTTATGCTAAATTGATACATATTAAGAAATCAATATCACGAAACAACATTAATAACGACAAGATACAAACTGGCGTGCACTGATCGGCAATCCATATGATGTCATCGGTACGTTGGAAAAGATGTCAACCTAGGGCATCTGCGTCGGCATTACTGACAAGCCGATACCTGCGATCCGTGCGATGCGTAACAGTGGGCGCTGTTGTATGAGTTTCTAACTACACAAATAGTTCTAAAATCCATTGCGAGCGATGTGTCCGATGTCTGCGATGCAGAGATTTGGACGCTTAGGTACCTTTATTAATGATTGCTTCTTTTCGACAATTTAGAAAACCGCTGAATTTAAATATCTTTAAAACAGGTTATTCTTAGGATAGGGTGTTATCACACACTAGCGCTTTCACGTGACTGTGCCATTTGGGTCATCCGTGATTGCGGTCGTATGAAAATTGTGAAAATATGCGCGCCGCACTCACTGTCATCGGCAGAGGGATCTGTGTTTTGCGTGCAGTCGGTCTCGATATTATAATCCACGTAGGTTATACTAGGAGGTAGGAACCTAAAGAAAAAAGAACTGCAGGTTATTGAAAAAAATACTAAAATTGTACATTACTAAAACTTCCAATTGATGTCCTCCTACTTCGGAATTAAGAAGAACTACTATGGTAAAAGGACGCACAGCTATATCACACCGCGAATATTTAATAATTTATTAATAGAAGACGAATGTGGTAGTAAAAACATCATTAAATCAAAAATTAAGAAGTTGCTAATAGGTACAAGCTTGACTGAATAGGTTGGGTAAATATAATACTGATATATACAACTTATACTGTGTATGATAAGTATAATTATAATTATGTATTAACCTTAATAATATAAGTTACCTAATCATATAATTTAGATCAAGGTACTAACGTTGAAAATACCTCGTTTCGCCGTTAAACGTAAGTTTGGCGAACCTAATTTAAGCCTAAAATGTACTTTATTTCGAGAAAAAATAAATAAAAAAAAGTAAAAAAATAAATATTGAAGCTACATGAGCTGGTCGATAGCGTAAGTCTAAATGTCATATTTTGTACGGAAAAATGACAGTTGATTTGTCCTAAACCTCGTTTGAAAAGTTACGTAATTACCCCTCACAATATGTATTCACGTAGAGCTCATAGTTTAATACGGATTTGCAGTTAGCTTACCATTTTTATGAGATTTGCAATACATTCGTTTACGGGAACGAAAAATCAGCCTAGCTAGATCAGATCGGTGGTCCCAGGACAGGCTACCTGCACGAAGACCGCGGAGGACGCCATCCCGCCGCGTTGGCGCAAGTCTTTCCTCTGGGACCATAATCAAAGGGCTGGCTGGCACACGTTGCTGCAAACGGTTGTGAAGACGATGACGTCTTTCCAGGCCCTTTGGTTTTGAACTTTTTTATTAGTATGAAGTTTATAGCTTAGCTTAGCAACGCTACAAACAAATACGTCAAGAAGCAAAAATACGTTGTTAGTATTGAAATATAAATTAATTATTGTGCGGTATTATAATAATATATTATTGATTGTTTTAGATTTATTTAAGAATCAATTTTATGTTAGGTGTGTTAAAATACTTAAAATTAAAAGCGTGCAATGCGGCTGTTATAAATCAAACCTTTTTTTGCAAGCTTTTATTTCGTTTCACCTGTCTCAGTGTCTGTAATTAAAACTTGCAAGTTCAATTTGACCCACTTCCCGGTGACCAATAGAGCTGAAATTTTGGGTATAAGTACAATTTGGATGGGTTGTACCTTTTTATACCGACAAAGGTTCCATCGAATACGTATCGCAGAATTTTCATTTCATCAAAAAACATTTTTTCAGAATCAGTAGGTAACTTTTCAGGATTGTTATAAAACAAAACGACGTAACCCCGTGTAGTTAGGGGTCGTTAGAATCGTCTGAATGAGCAGTAGATGAAGGTATACAGAAAAGTGCAGTCGGCAATAAAAGCTAGTACTAAATTTTTTAATGTTGATAGAAAGTTATTTTAAAGACCTAACTTTATTCTTCACTTCCTTCTAAATACTGATTTGCCATACGATAAATAAATAAATGGTTTATACACAATCATATTATAGCTGTACCAAAAAAGTTAACACTTGCTGAGCATAAAAAATGGATATGAGTAAGTAATAAAATTCTGCGAAAGAATAAATTCGGTGTAATTTCGGTGACATTTGTCGGTTAAATAACGGGATCCCAAATGAAAGCCCAAGGACTCCAAGGTAGATATTATATCCAGAAACTAGCTATTGCAAAGGAAGCAAACAGAAATCCCGAGGTTAATGACACAGAGGGGCCACGGATAGATAGCAACACATGAATGCCTGCGTTAGGCAGACAATGTCCGAACTTTAACTAGATTAACCTACAATACAATGCCTTTAGCATCTAGGTATTAATTAGAACCGACATAGCCTGAAGCAGTGGGCATGAGCTTAGAAATTCGAACTGTCACAGTAGAAGAATTACCTACGTGCAGTAAATTCATTTGGTACATTTTTCGATACTAATACTATGGCAACTAATACGAGTATGCCCACTATTTCAGGCTATGTCGGCTCTAATCAATACACTACAGGCAAAGATAAGCAGGCACAATAGCCTATGGGCGTTTGCGCTTCCAGAAGCATCACAAGCACCTTGCTGATCCTTTTTAGGATTCCGTAGTCGACTAGGAACCCTTATAGTTTCGCTTTGTCTGTCCGTCCGTCCGCGGATAATCTCAGTAACCGTTAGCCCTAGAAAGCTGAAATTTTGTACTAATATGTATATCAATCACGCCAACAAAGTGGTAAAATAAAAAGTAATTTATTTTATTTTATTAGGGTACCTCCCCTATACGTAACGTGGGGAGTGTTTTTTTTTTCATTTCAACCCTAACGTGTGATATATTGTTGGATAGGTATTGAAAAATGAATAGGGGTTTGCTATAATAATTTTTTGATAATGTTAATATTTTCGGAGATAATCGCTCCAGAAGTAAAAAAAAATGTGTCCGCCCTCTAACTTTTTAACCGACTTCAAAAAAAAGGAGGAGGTTCTCAATTCGGTTGTATTTTTTTTTCTTTTTTTGTTACCTCAGAACTCCGTCATTGATGAGCCGATTCGAAATTTTCTTTTTTTGTTTGTAAGTATATGCTTCCAGGTGGGTCCCATTTTTTTCTAAATTCAGTTGGATGATGGGATCCATGAGGAATTGAAGGAACTCCTCAGTTATATGAGGCACGCGTGTAGTGATTTTGGTATTTTCTATTATAACTAGTGTATTTACACCTACACCCGGGAATCATAAATTTGGTGGAGTGGAATTGATGATGAAGACCACAGATGACTTATGGAATTCCTAAATTATGTACTTAAAAGCACAAAAGTATATCACAGATTCTGATACCTAATATTCCGTTAAAATAGCAACTAATGAAGTGCCAAAGGTGATCCTTGTGGATTCGACGGAATTCCTCAAATATTATCGGCCCACATACAGCGATTCGGTTTTTTTCTCTAATAATCAACGCATTTGCTCTCGGAAATCAGATCATGTGGTAAATTGGATAAGAAATGTGGAAATATTCTCGTGCCTTGGCGGAGTACTAAATTGAAGTCGGTTAAAACTTTGTTTTTAAAGTAAATTATGAACCATAAGTTTTAAAAATATGAAAAAAATCTCAAAAGTAGAACTTTATAAAAACTTTCTAGGAAAATTATTTTGAACTTGATAGGTTGAAGTTTTTGAAAAAAATTACAAAATAATTTCTGGACGAAAAAATACGGAACCCTACACTGAGCGTGGCCCGACACGCACTTGGCCGGTTTTTCTATTTCAGGGTTTGCTGCGTTGATAGCTTGAAAAGGGTCCCCACCACAGATATAGATATTACATATTACTTAAACACCTCAATCTGTATTGAAACCGACCGTGTCAAAGTAGATAGAAAAAAGTTTCTATCTACTTTGACGTCACATCGACGATTGACGAAAATCGATTCTGCAATAAGGTATTTTCTTAATATTCACGGACAACCAGCTACCACAACAGACGCGCGCGGAATGGAAGTCGGAGTGCCAACTCGGAGTCCGAATTCTGACACGAGAAGTAGCATTTGCGTGATCTATGTATGTCTATGTCTGTGGTCCCCGCTTAAGTACCTAGGCGTAAAGTTATTGTTTTTTTTTGTCTCTAAATTGTAAATAGATGTTTAATAAACTGATGGTACATTTCGACTGTGTCTACAATTTGCTTAATGCTTAGTTCATCGGACAGCGGATATTGGCCTCCGGATTGAAGCGAACCAATGTCATGCCAAGCGTGTGTCAATATCAATAATTGCGCTTGGCTGAGCTTTTGTGCTACGCTCGGAGTTTCTGGAGGATATAATTCGTAACGTGATCTGACATAGAGAAACAATGTCACAGGATTATCAGTCATCATCATTATAATCAGGCTATAAACGTGAGCGTTAGGATGGCGGGTGAACCTCGGAAATTTCAATGAAATAGTTACAGATATTTGGTGTATTTGGTGATAAAATTCTGTGTCCACCCTCCTGACGTCAGAATTGCAGATGGACCTACAGAATATCTACAAAACATTAATTTTATTTCACCAATTGTATGTAATAATTTGGTACCTTCTGTGTACCTCTTAAAACAAATCTGTGTGCCTCCCCTCAAAACGGGTTATTTTCAATAATAGGTCCACCCGCCACCCGACACGGGTTAGAATAGCACCACCCCCTTTCTTCCTGTGGGTGTCTTAAGAGTCGTACCAAGGGAACAGGGTTGAAGTGTGTTGTGGGCGATGGGCTAGCAATCACTACAATATCACATGTCGATCTTTTATACCCACATTGATGCTAAAAGTGACGTTTCATGTGCTCTGCTGACTGCTTTTGGGAATGAAGGCGTGAGTCCAAGTATGAATCTATGCTGACGACAGGTTGGTCATGGATTAAAGGAATGGACAGGAGTCCTAGCCCAGGGCGAGTTGGGGACTTTACATGCACCTTTGAATTTTAGCAGACAAATGCACCCATTTGCAGGCCATTAATGATGATGCGGGCCTGTGGTAATAATGTTTTATTTCAGTCAATCATTTGTTCAAACCATTTTAGGCAAAATTTAGTGGAAATCGAAGTATAGTCTTGAAGGCCACTATTCCATTACTCTCAATTTACAGAAAGAGATATCCCTGCCGCCAGCATGTCCTAGGCGTATCCCTAATTAATAGCATTGCTGGACTGATTCACGTATCACTTTCCTATTGGTGGATTTTTTCCTCGCACAACGCTCCGCTACCGTGCACGTCTCTGGGATTTCCCATGTAAATCTTGATGTAAGTATTTTAGACAAGGAGTCTATCATTTCTGCCAATAGATAACCTGTGATTTACTTCCTGAATCTAGTCGACATAAGTCGTTATCTCAAGTGTACCAGCAACATAGAACGAGATAAGAGATATCCTACTATAGATGGACGATAACCTCTGATAACAAATGTGATTACAATTGGGAAGTTGGTGTAACCTAGATATGTTACACTGTTTTTAAAAAACTCACACTTATCTTTGTGCAATCTAAGCCCGGCTTCACTTAATCTACGTAAAACCTCATTTAACCGATTCATGTGCGTTTCCTTATCGGCGCCCGTGACATATATGTCGTCCAGCCAACAACTTACTCCCTCAATACCAGAAAGGAGCGTTTCCATTGACCTTTGGAAAAGACCAGGAGCGCTGGCCAGACCGTATACGAGACGGGTATACATATATAGCCCCCTCTGTGTATTTATAGTAGTAAGTTCTTGTGACTCATCGCTCAGCACAAATTGGTTATAAGCATTATTTAAATCTATTTTGCTATAGTGTTCGCTTCCTCCAAGTTTTGCAAACACCTCCTCAATTTTTGGTAGCGGGTATTTATCAATAACCAAGTCTTTGTTTAAGATTACCGAAAAATCGCCGGCAATTCGAACTTGGCCGTTTCCTTTTAAAACCGGTACTATGGGTGTAGCGTATTGTGAACAGCTGACCGGTACCAAAATGTCTAAACTGACTAAGCGATCTAACTCGCGTTCTACTTTTTCCTTCAAGGCAAATGGAACTACACGCTGCTTGAAAAACTTTGGAACACTATTTGGTTTTAATTGCAAATGTAGTTTCAATTTATTGTACGTCCCTAATTCATCATGCCACAGCTCAGAATATTGTTCCAATAACTTATTAACATCGCTATCAGCTGACAAATTGTTTAAATTTGCCGATAAGGTCAAATTAAATGCCGACATAAAATCTCTTCCTAATAGGGGTGGCCCTTCTGTTTCTATAACGAAAAACATTATTTTTTGTGTCTGGCAATTAAAGGTCAAGTCACAAATAAAATAGCCCAATGGTGCAACCTTATGTCCGTCATATAAACACATTTTAACATTAGTATCCAACAGTCTATACATAGAAAACATTTTTCTGTACAACATCGCTGATAGGACGCTGGAACCGGATCCCGAATCAAGTTCTGCCTTTAACTTTTGAGAACCAACTAATACGCTTAATTCTATCGGCTTAGTGGTTACATACCTTAAATTAAACATCTGACATTCCTCACACTCCGTGTCCTCGCCACGATTCCTGCGGGTATTGTCGTCGATAACGGGTGCGACGTTATATAATCGCGCACTTTCACCACACACTTTCTTTAAGTGACCCTTTTTACCACACTTTTTGCACTTGTATGATTTGTAACGACAGTTGACTTCCGAGTGATTTTTTAATCCGCATACCGCACACTGCCCGGACGATCCGGACATGAAACGTGGATCCTGCCGACCGCTGCTGCTGGCGGCGCCAGCGTCGGCGCTCGCGCGACCGCGCGCTCCTCCGCGGTATCCACCCTCAATATGAGCTCGAAAAATTGGCTCCTCTTTTACTGCCATTGATATCGCTTCTCGGGCACTTTCTGTTTGCTGAGCTATCTCTAATGCCCGAGCTAAGGTTAATCTTGACGGTTTTTGCTCAAACAGTTTGTCGCGCTCAGGACCCGAGCCCAGACCGAGCACGAAACGATCCCTGAGGTTCGTTTCCAGAGCGGCACCAAAATCACAATACTCGTAACTTGCGAGACCTCTTAATCGCGCCACCCAGTCGCTCATCGATTCGCCTGTACTCCTTGTCGCCCCGAAAAAACCGGCCCTTGTCCGCAAAGGTACATTCCTTCTGCTTGAAATGTTCGTCGAGTAACAAAACCAGCTGGTCATACGTCAAGGAATCTATATCCTTCGGGTATGCTAAATTGCGCACTAACCGGTAACTTTCATCCGACAAGTGTGTGATCGCTATTGCACTTTGTTTTGCGGCGTCCGTTACACTGTTCACTAAGAAAAACTTTGTTAACCGGCTTTTAAATATTGCCCACTCAGTTGTCTTGTGATCGAAAATAGTCAAATTTCCTAGGTAGGACATGGTTATAACAGCGAAGGTTAGCAATAATCCTCGTTAGCCAATGATATATCGGTGACCGGGAGCAATTGCAAGTAAAACAACCGTATGCTTGCCGACTGGTTATTACTGACTTCTGCGGTAGTATGCAATCACAAGCATACCTACATATCAATGTTGCATTTTGTAACGGTGTTGTATGGATCGAAATACGTGAAATTCATCAACCTGCAAGTGTGTTTTTGGTTGTATCTTAAGGGGCTCCCATACGCCAATGAGCTTCGATCTGAATCCCTTAGTTTTCTAATGTTTTTTGTAGCTTATTAGATTAACAACGACGGGTTTAAGCAATATAGTATCCCATGTTTACTTCAAAGCTCATTGTTTTCGAGATATTTGGCATCAAAGTTGAACAATTTTAGGCCAAAAAACTGGTTTTCTGGCCATAACTTTTGTGTTAATTGGTTTAAAATAAAAACCCTGGACCAGTTTTTAGAGACGTCACAGACGAACCCAAATATGTAGATAACGTATATGTTAGATCTTTCACGTCAATGCAGAACGAAATAAGTGTTTTTTTAAGACAATGTTTAAAAAATCATACAAAATTAAGTATTAATTTGTTTCAAAATCCGGTGAACCAAAATGGAGATAAAAGATTGAAGAACCGATAGCCGTTTGATTTATAATAAATAAGTAATGCAAAAGTAGGAGATACGATTCAAAACTTGTCAAAAATCGATGAAAACCTCGGGTAGCCCCTTAAAGGAGCCCGGGATTAGCTTTGGCTCCTATTTCTTAGAATTGGAGTAGCACTTTCTAACCCAGCGGGTAAAGTAACCTTGTTAGAATGTTTTCCTTCACCAAAAAGCTACAGTTAAATATCAAATGCTATTTTGTACGCAAGGTTTTCAAAGTGGCACGAGCTGGGGTTCGAACACGACCTCCGGATTTTGCGTGCCTGACTCTCGGCTAGATAGTGGATCCAGCTCCTTCCAAGTATTTTAATACATTTTATATGATTTAGTGAAATAGCAAGGTAATTTGTGCTCTGTCACACAACTTTTAAGCAAAGACGCCTGTTATGAACGGGTAACAACATCTATTTGCTTCTGAGTGAATATTTGTCACACGCTCAATTCCGCCAAATGGAAAATATCAAAGTCAGATAGGTACAGTCAGTTAGTAGCAGTCAAAGTACCCAAATATTTCGTAACAGTCCTACAGTAACAAAGACGTGTTGCGATATATTTGGCAAATTTAGCTGCTATTAACAATATGAGTGTACACAGAACCTAAAGTTTTGAGCATTAATCTCACCAATACTTTCTATACTCCTATTCAACAAAGACTCTGTCTGTCCTCTCTAGACGACCTTATTTCCTCTGTTGCCTAGGTATTCAATAAAAGGGACATCGCGATTTCGTAAAAGCATCTCGTGTAAGTACTGCTTACCGACCACCTGTTGCGAGCGCTCTCGGAGCGACGTAAGAGAGGAAAGCGTCTTCGTAGTTCCACGGGTTAAACATAGACGGCGCTGTAAATAGTTTTGAAGGGAAATTCTTGGGTGAGAAGATTATGCAGTGTGGTGGCAACTAAGTACAACTTGTATGTACGACGTCTAAGATTCGTCTCTTTTCTGGATATTGCCAATATTAAGGGTCACAAAGCCTAATTTTTGGTTGGGCTGTTAATCCGCATAAACGGTACATCTCTACGATTTCATGCAATTAAATCTTTTTTTGCACGGAAGTCCTTTAAAAGGCCACAGGAAAGACTAGGTACTTTTGTTTTATTCAATCTGTATGATGTTTTGTATTCCATTGTAAAATAATAAAGCGAATTTATCAACTGTATCATATCATCAGTAACTTTTTATGAAACGCCAAAAACGCTTTTGTGTGAAGGGAAATAGAAACAAGTCACGTCAGGATTGTCAACAGTTTGAATTGTATTATCTTTGTGTCTAAGAATCCTTAAATTAGGAACAATATGTTGAAACATAACGGAGAATGTAAAATTACACAATTTTAGAGTGAGTTCTCTCGGCAATTATGCATAAACGTTAAATACCTATCAAGAAGTAAAATCCCTACTAAACGATTTTTCCTTAGAATTGCAAATGCTAAAATGAGTTTCTAAAGTGAAAAACAACTTATAAATAGCACCACCTGGTACAAGCGTTGCTGGATTATTATTCTGTACCTGACCTACGAAATGTGTCCATATTAATTTAAAATGTTAAAATCCGCGACTCGAATCCAAATCAGAATACAAAAATAACTGAATATTGAATTGATGACGTCACAAATCCATTACGGAAAAGTGACAAGCACTTCGTCGTCGTCTTAAACTTTATTTGAATTCAAATAAGGTTGACAATCCAATGGTTATGTGAAAATGTAATTTATCTCTGAATGCGCGGATTTAATATGGTAGGCAGTGGAATTATTATGTAAACATGTCACTCGTAATCAGTTTAAAAAGCGGCTTTCCATTTCATAATAACTTTAAATAAGTGGAAAAATTGTAATATACAGTACAAACTATCCATGTAGATCTATACTATCAATACTTAATATTACAAACGCGAAAGTATGCCTGTCTGTCTGTCGGTTACCTTTCAAGCTTAAACCGCTCAACCGATTGAAATGAAGTTTGTTATGGAGTTTGAATTTCTGGGAAGGACGTAGGATAATTTTTATCCCGGAAATCATTCCCGTAAGGAGCTACAATATAAACGGGTTCCTTCCACGCGGACGGAGTCGTGGGCATAAGCTAGTATAAAATAATTGCACCTCTGAAAAAATATTTACCAATTAGGTTAGGTAAGGGTTTTTTTTATATCAATCGTGAAAGATTTACGGAATAAAAATATATGCTTGCGAAATGAAACATACACGAAATTAATTTGTTCTCACTTATAAAAATCAACTTACACAAAGAAATCTATGACCAAACTTAAACTTAGCGTACAGTCAACCGCAAATATATGTGATTATTTTAGTACTTTGTCGCATTTAACGTAACAATACTGCGCCCATGCGTCAAAGTAGTGAAAGTGACAAGGTGCTAAAACGATCATCTACTTTTGCTGTTACGCACAGTACCTAATCGCGCACTAATAGCAAGCATGGCAACGGCAATATACAAGTACAAGGTAGTTAGTAAATTAGGATATACATATATATAAACTCTAGTAACACGAGCCTACACCTGAAGTATCACCCACGAAGAATCTTATCAGTTCAGTTTTTAGCGATAGCTATTCAGCGCGGCAATGCGGCTAGTGATATGGGCACCTTTGCACCTGGAGTGACGCGGGGCGGGTTATTCGATAGGTACTTAGTTTTTTATTTGACTTTGGTGGTAGGTATTTAATTTTAGTTTAAGGTATTGTATTCTTTTGATGATGTTTTTTATGATCATCTTAAAATAATAAAAAATCTACTATTCAAGAAATAGATATGTTATAAGGTAAAATAGTTTATTATCTACACAATACAACTTCCCTCTCACTAATTCGAGATTTTGCTTTATTTAAATGACCTGACCCTTCAGAGATTTAAATTACAAATTACAGACCCTTGCGAGAACCTTGAACCACTTTCTAGAGAGGATCACATATATATGGGACCAATTATCTATAATTAGTGCACCACGTTATAATTATTATAAACCACGGGTAGAGTGTAGGATTTCTTACCAAAATTAATTTATAAATACAACTTATTTAGGGAAAGAAGAGCGTTTGTTTTAGTAAACTTTTTATTTTCGTCGACGAAACCTGCGAACCGGGTACCTGGTCATCGGGGTATGGTTAGGTAGTTATGTGGTATTGCTATCCACTTAATCCTCCACGGTGGCAGGCATCTGCGCTCTTATGAGAAGGACTCCAGGATCTCATTCTGAACGCACATCAGGAGCCCCTCTCGCGCATCGCCACATTTGGCTCGTCCTAGGGTGGAAAGATGTTCCTCGCTTTCCCTGGGGTTTCTAGGCGAGTGCCCCGGCCCCGGCCCCCGCCAGAAACACTGTGTCCCCGATGATCTTTTTAGTCGCCTTCTACAACAGGCGGGAAGACCTATCCTTGCCCGAGCCTACACGGTTTTGTTTTAGATATCTATGATTTGAACTAGACAAATTGGTGCCTAATCACCGCCTAAAAATCTTCGTAATCTAACGGGTTAAAATATTTTTTATCACACTTGCTCGTCAATGGCGTGGCGTTATTACTTGCGAGCGTACAGAGTACTTATAACCGTTTTACCTCCCACGTGCTGTTAAGTTTAGTTTAAAAATATAGAACCCATTCATACTTCACTTCAGACTGAGGATGTTTCCAATCAGCCAAGGTGTATTTCATATCTTCAAAAGTTTGCTACAACCAACTTTTAATATGTATAAAACAATATCTTTATATTAAATTTGACTGCAATTTAATATGTAGTTATTTAGTGTTTATGTAAAATGATTTTAAGTATTTTCAAATCGTGCCTGTATACCGAAGGATCTTTGCCATACGCGCCTCACATCAAATTCAACAAAATGGACAACTGACATGTTGACATTATTACGATTTGTATTAATTTCATCTAAAATGTATTTGTTTCCTCGCAAATTTGATGAAAATCATTGTGTCTGACACGGGCGTAAGAATATTGCAAACTCGAGTCATCAAAAGCCCTCCGCCTTCGGAGTCGGGCTTCTGATAGACTCTCGTTCGCAATATTCCACTTACGCCCCTCGTTAAACAATGTACTATACTTAATTTCCATTGCTTTATATACTTCATGTGGTAGTCTCTACATGTCACATCCGAACGAGTATGTATATAAAAATATCCCTTTCTGCTGACGTCATTCCGCGCGTGGCGAGGACGTGTATTTTATTTAGCTAAATATTTTGCGCGTGACGTTTCACGCACGGGGACGCAAATTGAAATCGAACCTTTGTTAAGCTGTTGTGTTCAGGTTGTTATTGGTGACAATGAGATGCCTTTTCCATTAAAAAAAATACATTTACATCTACCTAACGTATGTACAATGTTACGTGATCGAGCTGCTTGCAATGTGCTGCGTGACGTCATGTTGGCGCTTTGGGTACAGTGTAAAGCACATAGATAGCGCGGGTAGGTGAAATGGGAAGCGGGAGGGGCGTCGCATTTCGGGTGGTAATAAAAAAGACAAAATACCGTCGATTTCTCGCGAATCCATCATCAGGCAATCGTCCAAATTATTAGGTATCTAGGATTAGTCGTGTATCAAGGATCAATTCACAGCTGTCGTGGGAAGATCAGACTTATCACAGAAATGATGTATATGTTTGAGTATCTCAAAATGGTTATACATATAGGGTAGTTATATATCTATCATATTTGTCTCAGGAACGTTTCCGATTTCCAGGTTTGTTTATGTTGTTGTCATGCCATTGCAGTATGCCACTGACTCGCCCGGAGAGCTTTGCTTCTAACTTTCTCGTGAGGACAACTAAAGAGTGGAGCTTCCAGCAAACCATTTCCTTGCTACTTACAACTTGGATTTCAAGGTACGATCACTGTCGTCTCGTCATTCACACAGGCACTATCTTGGTATGCATATGACACTTTTCACTTCATCATCATCAGGAGAGATGGATAAATGCTTACTTAATAAAATAAAGGGGACTAAACGAGAACATTTCCGCCTCAACGGCCATCTGTTCTGCGTGAAATGCGCACACACCCGCCGCCTTTTATGCCGGCTCCACATGCTTGACAAAAAACGGCGAACATACAGGACGCGGCTATGCGGTAGAACGAGACATAAATATGTCTTACTCCCTTTAACGAATAGTTGCGTCCTGTATGTTTGCCATTGTTTGCCAAGCATGTGGAGCCGGCATTAAGTTTAGCGATTCGGAGGGCTACCTTATAGTCTCATTTCTGATGCGATCATATGTCATCGCTGGCAACACACGCTAGTAAAAAACATTCGTCTTGAGACACTCCGGATCTTAAATAATGTAGTAGTAACTTAATATTATACATGGGAAAGTTTTCATGTTTGTTTTTTTTATCTTGTCAAATTTCTTAGAAACACAAAATAATGTAATCAATTGTCGAAACAGAACTTTTTATTACTATAAACTAGTCTTATATTTTTATATTAACACAATAAAAATATAAGACTTTAGGTACATGATAACTTCCCAAATACTTGCCTTTTATCTTAAGTAACGGGAAAAGATTCACATGATATCAAACTTTCCTTATTCGTACCACACTAAATTGTATACCTAAAGCTGAACACTTTTCAGTGTTTGGCGCTTTTCGTGCTTAATGTTTTTCAAGCAGCGAATGTCCTAAAGTTTCTGACACTTACAAAATAATCGTATTAGTAACCAAGGTGTACCAAAGGTTATTCCGTACCCAAAGTCTATTACTAAGACTCCGTTGTCCGTCCGTCTGTCTGTCCGCCTGTCACCAGGCTGTATCTCATGAACCGTGATAGTTAGACAGTTGCAATTTTCACAGATGATGTATTTCTGTTACCGCTATAACAAAAAATACTAAAGAACAGAATAAAATAAATATTTAAGGGGGCTCCCATACCACAAACGTGATTTTTTTGCCGTTTTTATAGATAATGGTATGGAAGCCTTCGTGCGCGAATCCGACTCGCACTTGTTAACGTAACGTTAAATCTGTCTCACAGTGGTAACTATACCAACTTTTCAACGTTATTTCAAGCTCTGAGCACAGCTCCAACAGCAATAGAGTTGAATTCATTGCTGTACTATTACTTTCATCGACATTTCGCACACTACAACCATGCAATTTGTCACACCAACTTATTTGAATTAAAGGTATACTGCTACCTCATGCCAACTGAGGAATTGCTAGGTGTGTTAAGGCCCCTTGTTGGTACCCAGTGCCAACATTACAGTATAAAACTCTATTTATGTTGGCGTCCATGCTGTTTACCCAACTAGTGGTGTACTCTGTAAACTCTTACCGTTTGGTATGTTATACTTAGTCTGTACTGTACCTCTCTTTGCTAATATTCGTCCTAGATAACGGACGCATTTTAATTACGTGATCTCCTATTGTATATTTGCTTGAACGACAAGTAATAAACTCAGTGTATATTTACTACGAAGACCAGCATTATTATTTACAATCTACAGTCACTACAGAAACCAACATTCACTAATTCTGTTTTCTATATCTGTTTCTGTTTTCTATGTTACATAGATTCTGTGTATTAACACATACACATATAGATAAATGCATGCGTTGTTGAGATTCTGTGTCTCGATCGTATTGTGAATCCAGTTACCAGCAATTCTCTACTCAATCTAGAGTTCGCATTTTCATTTTATCTCACGACGTATGCTATCTGTGACGAAAATCGGGTCGCTTAACAATACCAATTAAAATGCAATGACAGCAACGGATTTGCTCCGACGTCCAATCTAAAAACATGGTCTCTTGAGCAGATAGATAAAAGAGTTCTGTCAATAATTCTAAATACAGTACTTACTAGTTTATTGCATTTGTGCTCAGTCTAACATGATAGTTAGACAAGGTGTAAGATGGCCTCAATATCAGTGGAAGCACTCGTGCCTAGCCCAATAACATCGGAGAGCAAATCTGCTCGACTTCGCTGGCTTGGTCACGTCGAGAGACTGGGAGAGGATCGTGCCGCCAAAAGTTTGTACCTGGGGCGCCCGAATCAGTCGACGTCCATCCGGCCAAACCAAGGTATCACCGGATAGATGAGTCCATAAATACCTGTGCCAGCTTCAAACAGCCGATCTTGATTGGCGACAAGTCACCCAGGACCAGAGCACAGTGGCGTGTCTTAGTTTCTGAGGCCAAGGGTTCTTCCTCGGGTCGCTGCGCCAGCGTAGTTATTAAGTAACTGGATCACGCTCACCCAAACGGTGCCTGTCCACTCTTAAACATCAAGATCGTAAGTTTCCAGAAATACATACAGACGCCGGAGAAGAATTCCAGATACAGGCAGTGCGAACAAAAACGGAGTTTTTAACACGCTTTTATTATGTCGACCTGTATGTAACTAACTGTGTAATGGAATCTAAGGTAGCTAATTTTACCATCGTCCAAGAATTGTAGCGTCATGAAAATTGGCAGCTGTATGTAGTTCTGATGACAATACAATAATATGGTACTGTCAAACTGATCTGATGATGGAGCCGGAAGATATGAACTGGAACTTGGAAAAAAAAACCTGTGTTTGGATTTGTTAGAAAAGTTTTGTAATGAACTTTGATCACGATTAGGTTAAAGGCGTGTTTTTCTAGTGTTTTTTAACTATTAATTATTTAATCGCGCGATGCGGCACGGTGGGAATTCAAGTACATACGGCGTCTGGTGTTCCGAAAAAACTTAACTAATTTCATTATTCTAAGAGAGTCAGCATCAAAAGTAACTGCGCAAACGAAGACGTCAAAATTCCTTATTAAAAGGGAATGACAGCTTTTGACGTCTTCGATTGCGCAGTTACTTTTGATGCTGTCTATACATTATGTTATCGTTCATCTCCTGTGTGCAGTCACTAGTAAAACGTTTAACTTAGTAGTTAGTTCGTTAGTTTTACTGGGCTTTTTCCGCAAGTCGACATCCAGTGTGCCTATTTTGCGTGAATCGGTGGGGTAGCGCTACTCTAACCACCCCAGCTCCTCCAGAAAGTTTGTGAGTGCTTTAGTGTTGCTGACTGCGTCCAATAGTGTGTCCGGAGACCCTAGGTGTTTTTTCCTGTATACTTCTACCTGCTTACAGTCCAGTAGAATGTGTTTAGTTGTTTCCTCTGCTTCCATACACTCTCTGCACATGGGGCTGTCTGTGATACCTAAGTTGTAGAGGTGTCTGTTCAGAGTGTTATGATTAAATAAATACGTATGTGTATGACTATCTTGCGTAGTTGGCTTCTCTGTGTCCTCAGTAGTGCGGTTGTGAGTTTGTTGTCACGTTAACACGAGTGCTTAAGTTAAACGTTCCTTAACTTTATATTGGTAAATATTCTTATATAATAATAATAAATCAGCCTATATACGTCCCACTGCTGGGATAATATTGTATATAAATAATTTGTATTCTTATATAAATAAACGTATTGTGATTATTATGAGGATAAAGATATTTTCAATCGAAATCCGTCTTTAATTATATCACCGGACATAATGAAATACAACTCAATAAAAAGATCCTTAACATTGATCTTATCGATCAAGTAGTAGAATTGTGTTTTGTATTCTTTTTTGGGTGGTTCGATTCCTAGGTTTCGGTAAGTTTTTCATAAAATCTGTGAATTAAATGATTCATTTTAGAGAAATTAAAATAATGTTTCCATTACGTTAAGACGGAAGCAGAGGGAAACCTTAAGATATTATGGATTGAAGGTTTCCCCTCAGGGCTCAAAGATTTTTGTCCACCCAATATAGGTAGGTACCTAATCCTTATTAAATAGTAAGTTTCGACAACGCATTCCAGACAAAAACCAAGTACTTAACTAACATTTCACATTAGATCAATTGTCTAACTTTAAAAGACCGGGTAATTTCACTATTTAAAAAAAAACCTAGAACTATTTTCCTGTTCCGTTTTGTATCCAATCTAGTCGGGTTCGTTTCAGTATCCGAGAACGTAATTTCCTGCTGACAAGTCTTTGGTCTTTGAGAAGTGCTCATTAAACGTTTATACACATTGAAATCGTTTCGACGTAAAGTGAATTTTCCAGCGCTTGACACTGGCTAAATATGTGACACTTTCAATGTTATGTCAAGATAATAGAGGCGAACTAGGTGTCAACATTAAAGTGTCGAGCAATGGGACGTTTACCTTATATTGAAAGTCTGCAGAATACATAAAAATCAAACTACCAACAAAAAGTATTCATAATCATCATCGTCATCACTCATCATCATCATCATTATCATCATATCAAACTAAAGATGTCCAATGCTGGACATATGCCTCCCCCAAATAGTACCGCTGATCGGTCCTGCGCCATCCGCATCCAGCGATCACCCGCAACCTTATTATATTAGAAATAAATGTTTTAATCGAAAAAATTTATCACAGTAGAAATTAACTAGGTACCTAAACATATATTATTTACTATCTTCTGCCCGCGACTTCGTCCTCGTGGAACTCTTTTATATCGTAGCTCCTTACAAACTTTCGCCCCCTATTTCGCCCCCTTGGACGATGATTCCCGGAATAAAAAGTATTATATACTCGTATCTTAATCCAGGTTATATACTATGTGTATACCAAAATTAATTATAATCCCTTAAGCCGTTTTTGCGTGATTGAGGACCAAACTTTAGCATTCATAATATTAGGAGGATTTGCAAAATTTCTAGAGACACGACTCGCTTGACAGACTATAACGGGCATTTTAAGTTTAATGAATTTATTTAATTTCGAAGCGCTCATTTCAATTTCCTAGCGGCGGCTGCGAGTCGGAAACGATAACGCAGGTTAAGCAAAGATGGCAGCGGTCAGTCTTTGGATGGGTGACCGCCTGATGTTTGAGTGGTTAATATAAATGAGCGCTTCCGTGCGGAAGGCACGCTAAGCAGTTGATCCCGGCTCCTGTCTATGACGTAGTCGTTAAGCCGAGTTAGAGGCCTTCGGGCGGCTTAAGAACTCCTAACAGCCCACTCACTCGACAAAGGGGGCACAACTGTTATTCGCGTCCGCGGGAGCTACCTACCATAACCCTGCACGTGTCCCTTGGGCGGGTACTAAAGAGTGACAAACTTTAAAGGCCAATAACTACAACTTAGAAAATTTTAAAAACCCCCGACATTTTAATTTCAAAGTCCAATATCTCAAAAACGGCTGAACAGATTTTCATATAACATAGCTAAGAACACTCGGGATCACATCAGCTTTCGAATAATAAAAACCGCATTCAAATCGGTCCATCCGTTTTTTGAGCTACGATACGGATACACAGATACACGGACACGTTAAACTTATAACACCCCTCTCTTTGCGTCGGCCGTTAAAAGTAATGTATGCCTACGATTAAATTGTGCTGAAGTTTACCAACAAATTGAAAATTGAATTTGCGTATTCTATAAATGTACAATTGTCAATATGAATCCGCTTATTTATTATTTATTTAAATGCGTCTTATATTCAAACGGTTACGTTCGCTACAAAAATAACGCGGGAAACGTGAAACAGCTTTCGCCATCTAGTGACCAGTAGCTAACTTAAATTTAAAGTATTACACAGGCTTCAACTTAGGTACTTTATTTAATTGTACCTATCTGTGTTTTGTATATGTGAAGTGCAATAGAGAGTATTATATTGTATTGTAGGTAATTGTATAATTTTCATGAATATTTATTAATATTAATATTGATAAGCACATTAGGCACATACACAAGCACAGAGTATTTATCTAATGTTAGTTCACCGACATAAAGCTAGACAATAGCAACAAATCGCGAGCACAACACAAGATCCAACTTTTCCGTTAATAGATACGAATTACGAACGTTGCAAGACAATCAATCCATGGCGTATCCATATTATGAAATCGCGCTGGTGCGCTGAGTAAGTGACGTCACGAGGTCTCATGTGAGCATCCCTCGGAGGGAAGTTCCTTGATGGTTACCATCCCTTTGAGGGCTCTGTTATGACCATTACCAATTTCGATCTATTTATCTACTTTCGGGCGATTGTTAGTCCATTTCCTACATTTTAAATAAATTTACGATAAATAGCGGTAATATTAATAGCTGTTAGTAATTCTAAATTAGTAGAAAAGCGCTAAAAAACCTGTAGGCAAATTTTGACCATGACTAGGTATGGAGTGTTAGCCACAAGTTTATTATCGTTAATCAACTAAAAACTATATTTTTTTAACAGAAAACGAAGGATTATTTACATTTCTCCAAGAGATCTCCTTCTGGCAACGAAAATTCGCACTAAAACCATTAAAACTCACTCGCGAAACTCGACCGTGGTTAACGCGCCAGTGGCAGTTTTAGACTACCGATCAAATTCAAAATTTTCCTCCAATGGCCATTGAAATTGTCGCTTGTTAGCTGTCTCGCTTCATTGGCTATACGTTTCAATGGATTAAAACGAGATCAATACACGAATGGCGGTTTTATTTCTAAGAAAGTAAGCACAGCCAATGCGCCCCTCCGAGGGGGGCTCCACCAACCTGCAGGAAAAAATATGAAGCCCACAGAGGGATGACCACAGCTGAAGGGATATTTACTACGAAGACCAGCATTATTATTTACAATCTACAGTCACTACAGAAACCAACATTCACTAATTCTGTTTACATAGATTCTGTGTATTAACACATACACATATACAATACAATACAATACAATACAAATACTCTTTATTGCACACCTCACACAAACAAAGCAGTTAAAAAGAGAAACAATACAATAACATGTAGGTAGAGGTAGACAACAGGCGGTCTTATCGCTGAAGAGCGATCTCTTCCAGACAACCTTTGGGTATCGGAGAAAGAGATAAAACTAGATTATGTAGTAGGTGGTGGTGCAGAGATTATAATAAGCCAAAAATCAAAATAATTATATCAATACACGTACATAAATAGCTCTATATATAAACATACATACACAATCATACATATATACAAATAACACAAATAAAAATATATAAATATAATACATAAACAGTCAGCCAATAATAATAATAGTAAGACAATCGGGGTTAGGGGAGAGACAAATAATGTTCTTTAAGAAGAGATTTGAAGTTACCGATAGATTTAGCTTGTCTTATATCAAGAGGGAGAGAGTTCCACAGTCGAATAGCCTTAAAAGTGAACGAACTACTGTAAAATTTCGAAGATGACGAAGGCACAGTTAATAGCAAATTGTTAGAAGATCTAACAGAATTAAAATAACTAAAACGCTCTTTGAGATAGCGGGGAGTTGCAGGGTTAAAAAGGACACTAAACAGAAGCGAAATAATGTGAGAGTTACGACGATAACGGATAGGGAGCCACTTGAGTTTGGAACGGAAACTAGAAACGTGGTCATATTTGCGTAACCCAAATATGAACCGAATGCAGACATTTTGGAGACGCTCAAGCTTATTAAGCTGCTCCTCAGTAAGGTCGAGATAGGATACATCAGCGTAATCAAGAATAGGAAGAAGTAAAGTTTGAGCAAGCGCAATTTTAGTTGCAGTAGGCAGAAAATTACGAAGCCGCCTAAGAGACCCCACTGCAGCAAATATCTTCCTGCTCACTTCACTCACTTGAGGCACCCAAGACAAAGAGCGATCCATAATGATCCCAAGATTTTTCACTTGCATCGAATAATCAATCTGAATCCCATCAAAAAGTATTGGAGGGAGATTTGCAAAATCGACTCTAGAAATCAGATTGCTGCTGCCAATAATAATGACTTGGGTCTTCGCTGGGTTCACACTCAGACCATATCGTTGACTCCATTTCAGAATGCGTACCAAGTCATCATTAGTTCTTTCTATGGCAGAAGGGAGATCACCAAGCACGGACTGTGTATAAATCTGAAGATCATCGGCATAAAGGTGATAATGAGAGGAGATATTATGTGTGATGGAATTAATGAAGATAGAAAATAAGAGAGGAGATAGCACACCGCCCTGCGGAACGCCCGCCAGAGTACTGCACCAAGAAGTACAAGAAGAATCCACCTTTATTCTTTGCCGACGACCATTTAAATAACTACGAAACCAGTCAATCACTGCAGGAGATAAGTTAAGAGAGCGTAAAATAGCGAGCATAATGTCAAAATCGACAGTGTTGAAAGCATTGCTGAAATCCAACAGAGTTAAAACTGTAAGCTTTCTGTCGTTCATCCCCAATCGGATGTCATCAGTGATCTTAACAAGGGCTGTACTAGTACTATGCCCTGAACGGAAACCCGATTGAAATTGGTTTAAAAGATCATATCTGTTCAAGAAGGAAGTTAATTGCTGATGCACTAGTCGCTCCAATACTTTGGATAGAAAAGGAAGAATGGAAATGGGACGATAATCAGAAAAGGAACTGGGGTTTGACTTTTTGGGTAAAGGGATAATATCAGCATCCTTCCATTGAGAAGGAAACATGCCAGATGAAATTGAAAAATTTAGGATGCTGGTAATAAAAGGAAGCAGTAGGTCAAGGAGAGGAACTATCATCTTACGACTAATGCAATCAACACCAACAGCATTTGAAGTGATGCTAAGTACGCTCTTCTTAACTTCACTGTCAGTGAATTGACGAAAAGAAAAAGGAGAGAAATCAGAAGTTTGGGAAGTTGAAAGATAGTTTAGTGTATCTACCTTATAGATAAATGCATGCGTTGTTGAGATTCTGTGTCTCGATCGTATTGTGAATCCAGTTACTAGCAATTCTCTACTCAATCTAGAGTTCGCATTTTCATTTTATCTCACGATGTATGCTATCTGTGACGAAAATCGGGTCGCTTAACAATACCAATTAAAATGCAATGACAGCAACGGATTTGCTCCGACGTCCAATCTAAAAACATGGTCTCTTGAGCAGATAGATAAAAGAGTTCTGTCAATAATTATAAATACAGTACTTACTAGTTTATTGCATTTGTGCTCAGTCTAACATGATAGTTAGACAAGGTGTGGTGATTGGCCTCAATATCAGTGGAAGCACTCGTGCCTAGCCCAATAACATCGGAGAGCAAATCTGCTCGACTTCGCTGGCTTGGTCACGTCGAGAGACTGGGAGAGGATCGTGCCGCCAAAAGTTTGTACATGGGGCGCCCAAATCAGTCGACGTCCATCCGGCCGACTAAGGTATCACCGGATAGATGAGTCCATAAATACCTGTGCCAACTTCAAACAGCCGATCTTGATTGGCGACAAGTCACCCAGGACCAGAGCACAGTGGCGTGTGTTAGCTTTTATTATTCTGAAGTCTAAAATACAATGTTAGAAAGTTTTATCAAAATCGGCTCGGTCGGTAATTTTTGCTATATTTTGCCCCCAAATATACACTGGTTGTCATCCCAACCAAGTGTTTTGTCATCGGGCAGTCCAGGCCCTCATCAAACATACTCAGGATCAATGATGTAATATAAAAAACCGGTCAAGTGCGAGTCTGACTCGTGCACCGAGGGTTCCGTACAAACTATCAATTAACTTAAGGTAAAGTAAATGTCCCAATATTTGTTAAATTAAATTACTTATTTTAACCCAACACAACTGAATTCGTTAAAGACCATCGAACTACCAAGACAATTGAATCGCGATCTTTTTTTTTGACCTGCTATTTAAATATACCCGTCTCAACCCCATTAATAGAAAAATCTTAACAGCGCGAAGTAGGAATGGGGTCAGCGCCATCTATCGGCCCCATTTGGTACTAACGTGCAAGGGCAATCAGCTTATTATTTATGTTGGTGTTTTAGCGAATATTGTTTATCACGTGAACCGATCTCGATTATTATTTTTTTATTTGAAAGAGAGTTATAGGATTTTCAAAACAATAAAATACTTATAAAGTTGATTAAATTGCAAATTTAACTAGAAACAGATTTTAGAAAATAAAACAAAAAATACGCTAGATACAGAAAAAGTTATACTTTTCCAGTAATATTCATGTTTATCTTAATCACAAGTAATTATTTCAAATTTTTCGCTTGTATAACTTCGGAGATAAGGGGGGGGGGAATGGTATTTTTTTTTACATTTCCCTGCATAGATCAAAATTTTACCAATGTAGAAAAAAAAGCTGTTTTAAAATGTCCAACTCAAGCCCTTTCATATGATACCCCACTTGACCTAGTAACTAAACTTTGATTTTTTCCCCCCCCTCTTATCCGTAATTTTAGATAGATATTAAAAATAATATATTAAAATTTTTCATGTTCCATACACGTGGCTTAACTTTCTTTAAAACTGATCCAAATTTCAAATGCATTAGTAGGTAAATCCTGAGATATATAACCTTGTGACAGACAGACAGAGTCGCACCATAAGGGTTCCGTTTTTACCTTATTGGTCCGGAACCCTAAAAATACAGTACAGATTATTTATTGCCCGCCTACATAAGGAGTCTTGCTAAGTGGTCGGGGCGGGACTCTTCCTGACTTGGCACCGAAAAAGCCAACTGAAAAGGCAGTCATTTAAATGTAGGCGCGCACGTTGCCACATACAATTTTGGCATAATGGTAGAACAGGATACAAAAAGCGGCCAAGTGCGTGTCGGACCACGCACAACGAGGGTTCCGTGCCTATTAAAAAGGTCGTATCGTTACTGAAATCTTATGGCACTTACGTCCTTTTCTTTAAGAAAGGCAGTTTTTTAGAAATATCTCAAAAACCTTTGAACCGATCTGATGATGAATTTGAAACAATTTTCGCTGAGAGAAATGAATAAGCCCTATGAGCATGATTTTTTTCATATTTTTAAAATACACGGTTCAAAAATTATAGGGAGGGGGGTGGGGACGACACAATTTTAGTGACTTTCGAGAAGATTATCTCAGACTCTATTCACTTAATCAAAAAAGTTGCTGAAAAACCTTATATTTATTTTGAAAGGCCTATCGATGGATGTACCACACGTGGGCTTGCAATGACAAAAAAAAATTGACTTTCAGTTTTATGTATGGAGTGCACCCATAAAAAAATTTTTTAGTAATTTCATTACAAAACTATGTAGCGGTCAACAAAATACACCTATCCTAAAAAATATATTCAAATACACCTTATAGTTTTCGAGTATAATGCCTGTGACATACGGACGGACAGACAGACATGACGAATCTATAAGGGTTCCGTTTTTTGCCATTTGGCTACGGAACCCTAAAAAGAGGTAGATAGCTTATAAGCACTCCAAAAGTGGCACACTGAAACTCAGCCAATTGTATGACCTTTGCGTCAATTTCGCGTCGCGCGTCGTCAATCAGTGTCAGATTTGGTGGCCATTTTTAAACACTGAATTTCATATAGACAACGTATCTACCTCTTTTTAATATTACATCATTGCTTAGGATGGTGTTAGAACTGCCGCGCACTCTGCGCAGAGACGCAACCGTCCTTCGTTTTGTCGTGGAAGCCATCAGTGTGTCGCTATGAAAGGATTGTATGGCTGAAATCACACAAAGTATCCCAGACCATCTGACATAATAATGTGCAAGATATTAGAGCAGGTACTTACTGCGTTCGCAGAAAAATCACTTTTAATACTTTCTATCCATTTCCAGGTATCGCATCGACGTCAAAGAAGCACGACTACCCACATATATTATATATTTCCTCGTCTGGAAGGAAATTGCGTTCTTCTTGGTAAGTGGAAGTGGAAATGCATTCTCGAAGTAAATAATCTTTCCTTTGTACTGCTTGAGATTGAAGGCTCAGTGTGTTTCAAGTCCCTAGCCCAAAAAATATTAATTCTTCAAACAAATTTTCGAACCATTTCTGACCCCCTTAGGGTGTGAACTGGCAAAAACGCCGAAATTTGTTTACTTGTATTTCATTAAAAATCTTTTTACAAAGTTTCAAGTCTCTTATCTTATAGAATAAACTAATACCCATACAAATTTTTGACCCAGTTTTAACCCCCTTAGGGTATGAATTGGCAAAAACGATGAGTTTAGTTTTCTTGTATTTTATTAAAGAACCTTTTTACTAAGTTTCAAGTCACTATTTTAAGAAATAAATGAATTCCCATACAATGTTTCGAACCTTATATCACCCTCTGAAAAACTTGTATCTAAAAAAACGTCACGCTATGTCCTATTCTGAAGTCTAAAATACAATATTAGAAAGTTTTACAAAATCAGTTCAGTAGTTTTTGCTATATTTTTCCCCCAAAAACATAATGGTTGTCATCGCCGCCACGGGGCGTCCACTTGACAACAAAAGAAGGCGCTGTTACGTACACACGACTTCACCCAATCGGTTATCCTCAAATTTGGTCTGCGGGTCACCTTAACTCCATAAAACTTTATTAATACGTTCTTAAGGTTTGACAGAGTTTAGACGCCGACAAAAAACTGGAGAATGACCTACTAAGGCTAGAATATGCGTGAAAATTGGTGATGTTCTGCATCGCGCTATTGAAGTTTTTAATGTAGGTCGTATAAATACAATTTCCTTCAGTATCTTCTTATTATGTCTCTCTGACAACATCAACTAATTTTCAAATTTATAATATCAGTGTGATTAGTAGGATATTTATAAATGTGTAAGCTAAGGGCACAACCGGGAATAAAGCTAGGATGACGATGATGCGTAAGGTTTAGAATGTTTAGATATGTCCACATGTTCACGTTACTGGATTTCCGGCACAGGTGGGGCTGGCGGGACTCCATGCTCTGCGAATGTGGGGAGGAGGATCAAAACATAGTGGACGGGCCTCCAGAAGTTCTATTTTTTTTAATACGACGACGGTGGCAAACAAGCGTACGACCCGCCTGATGGTAAGCGGACACCGCAGCCTATAGACGCATGCAACTCCAAAGGAAACATGGGCGTTGCTAACCCTTGATATGTTTGAGGATTCGCCGTGTTGACAGCTGAAGGTACAGTACAGGTACGCTCTCAACACCACGCATCCTCGGGAGCTCTGGCGAACTTGCTCACCTCCAGAAACAACACTACTACAGAGCAAGTAGTAGTGTTATTATGTATATGTATAAGTTAACACCTGACGCTATCACCCTGAATGTTTTCTTATATTTTTTATGGCATGAAACGTATGTGTATACATGCTATACGTACTACTGTATACTTAAATGTATGTTGGTGGTTTGAATCGAGTTGAAAGTTGTCATTAATCAGTGCATTGTGGATAGAACCTCGACACGTTGAGCCTCTAATGAACGACGCGAGTTTTACGAGGCTCACTGAAGAAACTTCCTATAGCGCGGCTGGTGGAGTTTGGTCCCTCGTACTTCGATGTGGGGCATACAAGTGTTTAGACCAGGACGATGTTGGGGATACTGCACAAGTCGATATAATCTATATCCATAAATTGTGCTAAAGATTATTTTTACTACACGGGACGCGATTGCGTGTAATTAAATTTATGTTTCCTTTTACTAACCATGTATGGACCCTTAGTCTGAAATACATGATTTTTATTTTATTTATTATTTTGATGTCACTCGATATTTTAGTTGAAAGTTTACAAATTTGGTTTGTTTCCGTAGACTTTATCTATATATATAAAAGAAGATTTCCTGACTGATTCATCACCGCACAGCCGAATCTACTGGGACAAGAAACTTGAAATTTACACCAAAACTTCCTTTTATGACGTAGGCAAGGGTTAAGACAGGATTGCAAGAGGAACTGCAGTATTATGGAATAAGGGGATCTATACTCGAACTTCTTACATCTTATCTAACCGGCAGAACTCAGTATGTTCAAATAACTGACATAGATAGGTCTGGATGTATTGAATCTGTTAATTCTGACAAAAAGGAAATTGACTGCGGAGTCCCCCAAGGTTCTGTCCTTGGACCTTTGTTATTTATAATTTTTACTAATGATTTACAGTATAACATAACCTATGGAACTGTTTACCTTTATGCAGATGATACAAGTATTATAGTGGAAAATCAAAATGATATAGTACTTGAGGAACAAGTTAGCAAGACTTGGGAGGAACTCACGCATTGGTTTAAATCGAATGGTCTCAAATTGAATGTGGATAAAACACTGTATTTCCCTTTTATAAGACATACTAATAGTATGTCATACAACTTGCCTCTGCCCATAGCCAAAGCTGATAGTGTCAGGTTTCTAGGTGTAGAATTAGATCCACAGTTACGTTGGGCAAGCCACATAAGCCTCCTTAGCAAAAGACTGGCCAGTGCCTGTTACACTCTAAAAAACTTATCTAGAATGTTGAACTCTTCAGTGCTGAAAACAGTTTACTTTGCATATTTTGAAAGTTTGATAAGATACGGCCTGGAGGTTTGGGGTAATAGTGTCCATGTTAAACGTGTTCTCATATTGCAAAAGAAAGCTCTTAGGTATATCGAAAAGGCTAAGCCTTTAGAACACTGTCGCCCACTATTTATAAAACATGGAATACTAACCGTGGTCTCACTATACATATATTTAGTATGCATTTTTATGTATAAAAATAGGTCCAGTTTTAAGTACAATATAAATAAGAGACCTCAGAGATTATGTAGATATAATTTTGACATTTTATTACCACAATCGACATTTATGAATTTTAAGAATGGATTAGAATATAATGGTATAGAAATGTATAATTTCTTAAATGAGGACATACGACAATGTAGTAATGTAAATGAGTTCTCAATAAAATTAAAGTCGTACTTGATTGCACGACCATTTTATAATTTGCATGAATATTTTGATAGATTGTATGAATAAATAACAGTAGCATTAATTTCAAGTTAGATTAAGATTTGCATGCCAAATTGTGGCAGAGCATACCCGCATGTAATCCCTACTGACATGTATAATTGTTTAACACCTGCGTATGTTCTTGCAAATAAATGAATTGAATTGATTTTTGGAAATTCCATCCCTAAGGGATTAAATGGAGGTGCAAAGTTTGTATGAGGGAAACTTTATTTTTTGAGCTAGAAACATGAAACTTTGTAGAAAGATTACTTATTAGAGTACAAAAAATGACTGTCAGCGTTTTAGAAAATTCCACCCCTAAAGGGGTTAAATAGGGATGCAAAGTTTGTATGAGGGAAACTTTTCCTTTTGAGCTAGAAACTTGAAACTTTGTAGACAGATTACTTATTAGAATACAAAAAAAGAACTTTAGCGTTCTGGAAAAGTTCACCCCTAAGGGGGTTAAAAAGGGGTGAATAGTTTGTATGGAATAACTTTGTTTTTGAGCTAGAGACAAACAACTTTGTAGAAAGATTGCTAATTAAAATATAAACGAGTACTTTCAGTGTTTTCGAAACGTCTATCCCAAAGGGGGTTAAAATGGGGTGCAAGGTTTGGATGAGGAACACTCGTTTTGAGTTTGAGACTTAAAACGTTGTTAAAAGATTTCTTATCAAAATAAAAATAAAGTTCTTTCAGCATTTTGGAAATGTTCCACCCTTGAGGGGGTTAAAGCGGGATTCAAGGTTTATATGGAGACCAAGAAAATGTAGTAAGAGATTTGTAACTTCGGCCTTAGCCTGTATGTTAAAAGACTACAAAACTGATTTCAGAGTTTTTAGGGTTCCGTACCCAAAGAGTAAAAACGGGACCCTATTACTAAGACTTCGCTGTCCGTCCGTCTGTCTGTCACCAGGCTGTATCTCAAGAACCGCGATAGCCAGACAGTTTAAATTTTCACAGATGATGTATTTCTGTTGCCGCTATAACAACAAATACTAAAAACAAAATAAAATAAATATTTAAGAGGGGCTCCTATACAACAAACGGTTTTTTTTTTTCAGACTGTATCTCAAGAACCGCGATAGCTAGACAGTTGAAATTTTCACAAATTATGTATTTATGTTGCCGCTATAACAACAAATACTAAAAACAAAATACAATAAATATTTAAGCGGGCCTCCCATACAACAAACTTTTTTTTTTAACTGTTTTTATAGATAATGGTACGGAACCCTTCGTGCGCGAGTCCGACTCGCACATGGCCGGTTTTTTGAAATTCGTCCCCTATAGGGGTTTTTAAAGTAAGAGATTTGTAACTTCTGTTTTAGACTGTTTGACATTGATTCCATAAGGAGTTAAAAACGTTCATCCCCTAAATGGGCTAAAAGTAGTTGGATGTTTGTACGGAGAACAAGACAATTTTAAAGTAAGGGATCTGTAACTTCGGTTAAAGACTAACCCCTTTATCCATAAAACTTAAAATGCCTCTGCTAAATAAAATGTGATTTGTCCCTTTCTTACGAACACAAATGTCAAAGTGACAGATAAGGACAAACGAATTTTAACGCCATTTAGTTAAAACAGGCTTAAATATAGGACGTTTATGAATACGGCCGTAAGAAACTAATTACAGCGTTTCTTAAAATTCATCCTCTAAGGAGGTTAGAAAGAGTTGGAAGTATGTATGAGGAACAAGTAAATTTTGAAGTGAGGGAATTCTTAGGTCATACAAACTATAATAGCTTCCGCCCGCAACTTCGTCTGCGTGGACCCGGGATAAAAACTATCCTATATTTCAATCCAGGCTATAATTTATCTTCATGCAAAATTTCATACAAATCGATTGAGCCGTTTAAGCGTGATTGAGTAACAAACATCTAAACATCCAAACTTTGGCATTTATAATATTAGTAGGATGGTCAGCCATTTATTAGTCAAAATACATAATCCGACTGTTAGCAGAAAACTAGGTTAGGTTAAGTTAGAACTGCGATGCTCCCAGAACCGAAAAGAAGGTAATGTTTCATTTAACCTGCGGATTATTTTGTTAATTTAAAAAGTTGGTTTTGGATAATCTAATAATTTACTCTCTAACACCGTCAAATGGGGACGGCGGATGGAGATGGAAAGTTCTACGTAGCATTAGATAAGTTTGCTTTCAAAACTATACCTAGATCGCCCGGACTAACGTGAGTAAAACTGCTGGACGGCGATAGGCAAAAACTTCCAGTAATGTAGCTTTCCTTAATACATTATGAAAAAATATACAATTTTAGCAGAAACGTCTGTGGAGATATTTATAATTGTAAAAACGAAGTTATCCATTTAAATTTACAGATAATTTGAGACCCTTGGAAGGATATAGGATAGTTTTATCTCGGAAATCTTCCCTTTAGGGTCGGCGATAATTATGGTTCCGCCTACAATCATTTTTCTAAGACGGTGACAAGTTCTACGTGGACGAAGTCGCGGGCAACAGCTAGTTAGTTATAAAAAAATATAGTTCTCTTGTTAATGAAAGTGAAGTTTATTGAAGAAATACATTTTTAAACCGTAAACCGTACATTTCGGGTGTGTTGTAACATCTTTGGTCGCAAGCAAAAAGATGAGAAGAACTATACGTGACTCAGTCCCGTTTAGTAAAAAATATGTTGTTGTTTATTTTTATTTTATTTTTCAGTGTCTATTTAACCTTTAGTGTCAGCTACTATTCCAAAAGTTTAAGGCCCTGGCAAATCAATGATAATGTTTTTTATACGCTTATTGAGATCGATAAATAAATAAACCATTAGACAGTAGCATATAAATCAACCAAAAGGTACAGTTTTTTTTTTGGTCCATACTAATCTTATAAATCTGCAAGGGTCTGTCTGTGTGTCTGTTATCTCTTCTGAAGGGGCAAAAAGTAGTTTATTATAAAAATGTTCCCATTGTGAAGTTGAATTCCCAATGAAACAGAAAGCTCTTTAACAAGCCTCGGGGTGCTCAGAAGATTGATCGTAAACTAAAGTTTGATAACAGTTAGTCGAAAGTTCTAGTCATGCAAATCGCTCCGAAAACTTTGATGGCAAGATTAGAACTCCATTTAAAACAATATTTTGGAGACGTAGGTTCTGCGGTATTCACATTATTTAATATATCAGTACTTCTAAGTACCTCTAGGGAAAATTAGGACAGTTCGAAACGTGCTTTGAGAGACAAAGACTGCGTTTTAGCGAGCATTGAGGCCTTAATGTTTTTGTTTATTTAAGGTGACCGAAAACCTGACGGCTTTCTCGCGCAACGCATCGGCATTGCAATTCAGCGAGGAAATGCCGCCAGCATCCTCGATACAATACCTCGAGGACCTTTTTGTGTATTTAACTTAGTTTTCATTTAATTTAGTTAATGCCTATTATCAACTTCTATATTATACTTTAGAAAATAAATTATTATTTCGATAATTTACTAATAAAATTTGCCGAATTCTGAATGATTTTAAATGCCGTAAAAATGCATAGACGAAAAATGTTTGCCCCTGAAATTATCTTCGAAAAGGCATGGAATCAGGCCATGGGAATGGATGCCTGTACTCGTATTAGCAAGAATGTACGAGGGGCTTTTCTATAAAAAAATATATATCAGGTGGCAATGCTGTGACAGGCCGAGGAACTGCCGCCATTAAAATTAAATAAGCAAGTTCTAGTGTCAGGCAGCAAAACCGGAGATCAAAAACAGAAATCTGGTGGGACTCTTGTTTAGATATCATGAAGCGAGTGAAGCTGTTTGTAAACTGCGGTGTGGAAGGTAAAGGTTACCAGTTACCACCAGTCTACATTTACTTTATTATTATGATAATGATGACTGGAATACATACATACATATGATACATATAATCACGCCTATTTCCCGGAGGGATAGGCAGAGATCACGGATTTTCACTGCTACGATCTTGACAAACCTTTCTTGCTTCATTCGCTTTCATTAATAATGAAATTTATACTGTAGAATAATTCGCAAATTACTCCACCGACAAGAGCTGAGAGAGGTGATGGCACTTTGAATAGCTAGATTTGGGATATCATCAGGTCCATGGCACATTTCAGAAACAAGAATATGATGATGATAATACTTCAAATAGCATATTTGTATTTGTTGTACACCATATTTAATTTTGTGATATCGTGCGCATTCCAGAATAATTATTATCGGGTCGCCATTTTGCCGAAGTTCTGCTGAATAGACCTGGAATATTTTTAGCCACTCGTACAATACACAAATACAATATAACAAAATACAATATATCAAAAAAAAAACACATTGAAAAAGAAACGACAATGACACAAAACGCTCTCTGGCTGGCCCGCACTCGCCGGCCGAAAATACCGGTCCCCCGTCGCGCCATTGCTTCGTTGACGAAAATCCGACGTCACTGGGTATGTGAGTTGCTCCATAGTTTGTGAAACTTTCATCAATCCTCGCCATCTGGCAATGTCTGCTTGAAATCTTTTACCTTTAAAAAACTAACATGTGTTTATACAATTTAGACTGCCTAACTTGTTCTACGGCACATCTTTTCATCCAATATTCCGCAGTGTCTCAAGACGAGAGTCTTTGACCAGTGTGTATTGCCAGTGATGACATATGGCACAGAAACGTGGTCTCTTACTGTGGGCCTCATTGGAAGGCTGAAAGTCACCCGAAGGGCAATGGACAGGGTTATGTTGAGAGTTTCTCTGCGTGATCGCATCAGAAATGAGGCTATCCGCAGCAGAACCGAGGTAACCGATATAGCCCTCCGAGTCGCTAAACTTAATTGACAGTGGGCGGGGCAAATAGCACGTAGAACCGATGTCCTTTGAGGCTGAAAGGTTCTCGAGTGGCGACCACGTACCGGAAGGCGCGGCGGATTACTAATATCAAACATTGCACATTTGGAAATCGTCTTGTCAACAATGCAATGTCAACAACAACAAAACAACAAACCGAAGATGTTAGGAGTGGCATGGAGGGTCAAATGTACTCATATTAAAAGATTTTTCAAATGCATTCAATACCGTTGACCACGAAACCCTCCTTGCTCTACTTCAGCATCTTAACGTGCCACCTTCAGCTCTTAGTTGGTTCTCTGCTTATCTTCGGGACCGCCAGCAAGCGGTCAGAGTTGCCGGGCCTTGTCCGTCTGGTGCGACCTTGCCACTGGTGTACCTCAAGGAGGTATTCTCTCTCCTTTTCTATTTTACACATTTATTAACTTCATTACCCCTGAGTTTCGCTGTGCTTACCATCTGTACGAGTATGCTGACGACTTACAACTTTACGACCAGTGTAAAGTGACTGACATCACAGCTACCGTTGACAAGCTAAATCGGGACCTTTTACACATAAAACAGTGGTCTGAGAGGTTCGGCCTATTTGTTAACCCGTCAAAGTGTCAAGCCATTGTCATCGGTAGCTCCCGGCAACTTTCCAAGCTTGATCTTGACTCCATTAGACCAGTGCAGTTCAATGGAACTGTTATACCCTACAGTCAGAGTGTAAAAGACTTAGGTGTTCACTTGGACTGTACTCTGAGCTGGAGAACACAGGTTGTGGAAATTAGCCGCAAGATTACGGGATCTCTCCACTCTCTTAACAAGCACTTTTTGCCCATACTCACTAAGGTTTTGCTTATAAACACGCTGATTTTACCCATAATCGACTACGTTGATGTGTGCTATCCGGATTTAAATGAAGAACTTCTCGATAAGCTGGATCGACTTCTCAATAACTGTATCCGTTTCATTTTCTGTCTACGGAAATACGACCACGTCTCCTCTTTTCGGGCTCGGCTCGGCTGGCTTCCTATCCGTCAACGGCGAAATACTCGCATGCTTTGCACTTTATTTTCTATTCTTAATGATCCACATTCCCCTGAATATCTCAAATCTTTCTTTCACTTTCATGGTGCTTCTCGTGACCGTAAATTTCGTCGACCTCTTCACCGTACTGGATTTATGTCCAATTCTTTCACTGTGCAGGTGGTTCATCTTTGGAACAGCCTTCCCCCCGCGATCAGGAAAGCCCCGAGCAAATTCGTCTTTAAGAAATCTGTGCGTAATTTCTTTGCTGGCAGATCCGAGTAGACTAAAGGTTACAGGTTTGAAAATTTCGCTCGTAAGTATGTATATATAGTATGTATAGTGTATATTTATGTATATATTTGTTTGTGTATGTAAGTATTTATTTTATTTATGTACATGTATTTGTGTAAATATGTTGTACATAGGAATACCGTAATGTTATTATTTTTTTTAGTTGTTATTTGCACTGCCCCACAATCTTTTCCGCTTTGCCTTAAGGTTTGACTGGTAAAGAATGCCACATGGCATAAAGTCCGCCTTGTGTGTTGTTGTGTGTGTGTGTAGTTTTCTTTTGTGCAATAAAGTTTAAATAAATAAATAAATAAACAATCGTATTTGATGGAAAGATACATGTCCCCGCTTTCATGTCTTTCAAAATCAGAATGTGAATATCAAAGTGGGTATATGTATATGCCCTCTTCTAAGTTCTAACAAAGTCGTGAATGGAATACCGGGCCAGTAGGTATAATCACACGAAAAAAAATGATAAAGATAATCTGCAAATATATAGTTATTTTTCGGCTACGTTTTCAAAAACTCATTTTTATTCAGTTACTTTTCCGTAGTTGGGTTACAGTTTTCCGAACTGTTTATAGTTTCATAGGACACGCTACAGTAACGCTTTAAATTTCTTTCTTCTGCTAGGTCTGCTCAGAAGTTGCTTCTAAGTGTTCCCCCATCAAACTCTAAATTTTACAACAATTCTTTTACTTTCCGAGCTGTTCGATTGTGGAATTCTTTGCCTATTGAGATTAAACGTGCTAAGTCTCTTCCCATTTTTAAAACTAGACTTAAGGATTACTATTTTTCTCTTCCGTAACTAGTCATTTCTACTTGGTGTGTGCTGTTTGTTTTCAGCTGTAAGTGATACTGTTTCTATGACATTTAGTTATTGTATGTGTATGTAGGTTTATATATATATATATGTATTTATGTAAGTGTATGGTCTTTCTTATTGTTAAGTTGTTCCTATATTCTGTTTTTCTGTTTTCACCTACTCAAATCATATATTTTCTTGCATCGTCTCCACCACCCAAAGGTTGTCTGGAAGAGATCGCTTTTTAGCGATAAGACCGCCTGTTGTCTAATTTACCTCTATTTTATTTTTACTATGTCTGGTGAGCAATAAAGAGTATTTGTATTGTATTGTACCTTGTATAGTACCTACTAAAGCTCTAATCAAAATTGAAACGTGCCTACTAGCGTAGAAGCCCGATAAGCTAACTTGACATAGAGATCTAGATATGGATGGAGATAAATTAATTTCAGTCTTAGGTGGAACCATCGACAAGTCACACCAACTCAACAATGCATGGACCTCCATGCACTTATTAAAGCGCTTAATGATCCTGAAAACCTCCATCTTCCTTAGACGCCGTACTATTTGAGCTGGACCCCTCGACCCTCGACTTGGATCTGGTGACGGCAGCCTACTTGCAGAGCGTGCTCAATGCGGTGGCGGTCAGCGCTTGCGCCGTTCAGCCTGCAATCGTCTACATCAAGAATGTACATCTACTTTATGGAAAGGTAATAGGGACGATGCTTTCATTTGAAAGAATCGCATGTAGAATAGACCACGAAAGTATTCAAAAATGTAAATACTATAATTTATTTATAGCCAAAAAGTCCTGTTACAAACTGACAATTTAAACTTTCGGGCCTAAACGGATCTACAGTTCTTGTGACGTCACTCATGTGTGTCACTCGCCATATTTGTTTGTCTGTGACTCGTCCCTAGATGTCATAGAGTTACCCAAGTTTTGACTTTTGACAGGAGTGACGTCGCCAGATGCTGATTGTTGGATTAAAACACGTTCCGTTTCACATTACTTCAAATCGTAATTATTGTTTGAAATTAGCAAGGTAAACGTCCGAGTGCTCGACGCTGCACTAGTATATGGCATGGGCATTGGGCACTCTATGTCAAAGTTTGGATTACAGGTCCATTGTGTACCACCACGCCATTGTTGCCAGCTTTATCCTTATATCAATGTTAATACAGATACTCCTTAATCGATAGTTTCCACTTTGTGAAAATTCTCAAGGAAAATCGTAGTATTTGAAAATTATCAACGGAAATTGTTACACAATCAGTGAGATAAAAAGGTATAAGAACGTGTGTTTTCGTTTCTTTTTAACACGTTCACTACGGCATGGGGTCGAATGTATCCGATGTAGAACTTTCCTCCGGTGCGGGGAAGAAATTTCTGTTCCGAACGCTGGTGCGGGATAGATATCTCTGGATTTTGTACGAGTAAAAAAGGGGCAGTTAGTGTTTTGTCAATGTCTACTTGAAATTAGACGATTGACTTAATAAAAACTCATAGGGTACTTTCGACCCCATGACGACCAGAGCGAAAGTTTTTTCATCTAGTACGGCCACCGGGTCTTCAAGATCCGATGCCCGGTAGACCCGGTAGCCGTACTAGATGGGAGTTCAGTTGAGCTAGTGCAGTCCAAGTGTCTAGGTGGTAATTAGTCATGGATCGGTCTTGAAGCGATCACGGAAAATGTTAATTATGTGCTATAAGAATAATAGTCCAGGCAATGAACTGACAACTTGTATGGAAAAAATGACAATTTTGGAAATAATTTATAATAGCTTACTTTTTAAGTATAACGGATATATTATCAATTAAATAGTTACCCAGCGACAAAATCCGACAAAATTTCAGACATCGAAAAAATGATAAGTTAACTGGCTTCTAAAAAGTCAGTAAAAATATTAATAAATGTTTTTGTCTTTATTTTGGTTCATTTACATTTGCTCTATAATATTCAAGATAAATCGTACAAAAAAAGAAAATGCATGCTTCATTTAAATCTACATAATTACTTCCGGGTGGAAAGTTTGTCGGATTCTTGAATAAATCATCTCAGAATAACATTTTCAAATGAAATCAACAAAAAAAACGCTATTATAAATTAATGTTTTTCAAAACCGTATTTTGCCTGGAGTATAAGAACGAGCATGAGACGGTGAAAAAGGAAAAAGAGGAAGTGACTGCCAAAAGAAACATAATTGGTAAGCGAAATATCAATTCAAATAATATTTACACGAGCCAGTCAACTGGTCACATAAGTTCAAAATATCGTCTTTATGTAATATTAAATTACCTAATTATATATTACATTATGGCATTATCATAACGGCCGCATTTAATTGTGTATCTTATAAGTTTAGTCTGTTTTCGTATTTCGTATCGTATTCATAATTTTCGATATCGATATTTTATTCCTACCTCCAACACTAAAAAAATATCGGCAATGTAAACACTCAGTGCGGATATCGGGTTGAAAGGATCCGACAGATTATTCTTTGTTTTGCTAGCAAATCATAAAGTGAATCTACCTGCGATTTGAATATTGACTAGGTTGACTATGTAAGAATATGTTGTTTTAAACACATATCCATCAATCGTCATAACTACGTAGATAATCCCAATTAATCAAGAGCATACCCAACGGATGTTTTCGACCCGTTAACGCACTAGAATATAGTTATGTGTCGGATCGAAAAGACCCCATGTCGTACGCCGGTAAAGTCTTAGAAATTCTTTGCCGTAGTGAACGTGACAACTTTAAAAAGGAGGAGGTTCTCATATGGTCTTCGTTTACTCGAAGACGGCTGGACCGATTTTGAAAATTTGTTATTGTTTGGAAGGTTATCTTTCCCAGGTGGATTAGACCGCAAGTTGTTACCATTATTTATTTAATCTACTCTTGTAACATGTTTTTGTTATGTTGTGGTGCTATCGCCGGGTGATAGCTCACAGTATAAAACGGCTTTCGGTAGTCTATGTACAGTCATTCATATGCCAAACATGCCCACACCACCTTAGCTGACCTTTCATCAGCAAAGCTTCCATGCTCACACACACACACCTGACAACGACGTAGTACTTCGGGGTTGGGGACGCGATCCAGCAAGCCTGGCATGTAATTTTGTGATTGCAATGTAGTCCGAAAATTTATTATTTGAAAAGAGCCCAGTTAATAAAAGAAACAGGGTACTAATTAATTATCTGCACTCGACAACGCATCATCAGCAAACGACGTCTAATTATGTCCCTATTCAATTTCCTGGGCGATCGTTTTTCCTCATTATTGTTTTGTTTTTGCTCCGGCAATATTTCTTCACCCTACTTTTATTGCCATGGGAGATATTAAACATGGTTTCGGTAAAAGTAATCAGCAAATGCTGGCAGTAAATTTAAATTATTGAAATATATAACCACGCTTAACTGAATAAAATATATGAGATCAGTTTAGGTGGACGTTTTAAACACAGCTTTTGTGTACTAATTCGTTTTTTTGTAGCCAAGGGATCGAAAGACAAACGCGTCAGAATAATCTTATTAAACGTGAGAAAAAATAATTAGGAAAAAGTCAGTTAAAGGGCCAGTAATAAAATCGTTTAATGCCGTATCTTTTTAACGTATTTAGCGGATAGTAATCAAAACAAGAAGGAACTAAAACTTTTTATCTCCTCACTTTATGTATGACAGTATATTTGAGACATTTTTCAGAATAACGCTAAACCATAATAACAATTGCCTAGCTATAATAGACTTAAAAATGTGTCCCCGTTCGATGTTATAATAGAACCCCATTCCCTTTATTTTCCCATGAATGTCATAAATCAATACACTTCGAATCATTGTGCGGCTATATAAATATAAATAGCAAAGATAAAATCAGCTTATGCGCGGTGTACCGACCGCCTGATCATTGCAAAACCGGTTTCATACAAGAATTGTACTCCACCTTAACCAAAATTTCCAACAAAAATAAATTAATAGTCATAGGAGACATGAATATCGACTTAAAAAATTATAACAGTATTAGGAACTCATACTTAGATAAACTCTCAGAGCTAGGCCTAGACAGCGGCATAAATCAATTCACCCGCGTCGAAAAAAAAGGCAACATCATCACCAAATCCTGCATAGATCATATATTCACTAGGTCGATAAACAGCGCGGTACATACCGCTGTCATAAACATATCGATAGCTGATCATTACATAACTGCCTGTGCGCTAGCTACAGCCGCCGCCGGCTCGCGTGCACCTGCCGCGGCCACGCGAACTGTTACCGTACTAGACAATGATAAGGTTGTAAATGCTCTGCAACAGGTCGAATGGGACGAGGCGCTTGCGTACGATTGTCCGAATAGAATACTCAATTTCATTAAGGAAAAAATACAACATATTTATGATGAATGTAAAAGGTCTGTAAAGTGTAAAAATAAAGCTACGAAAAAATGTAAATGGGTAAACAAGAAAATTATAAAAATGTGTAAACAAAGAGATAAATTGTATAAAATCTGGAAAAAATCTCCAGAAAAAATAGAAAACAGAATATTGTATAATAAATATCGAAATAAAACTAACAAATACATCAATTATGTTAAAAATAAGTATATTAAAAAAGAAATTTGTAGAAATTTCAGGAATTCGAAGGAAATCTGGCGTATAATCAATGAGTTATGTGGTAAAATAAATAACTCGATTGATGATGTAATTCTAAAACATTTTAAATTGAACGAAAAAGGGATATGTAACAATTTTGCCAGAGAATTTCAAAAAAATGTTGAAAATATATCAATTTCTTGTAATAAACATATCCTTGACCACTCTAAGTTCGCCGGACGCGCAGAGGTAGCAATTCGGTTAAAAAAAGCGTCTTGTGATGAGATATCCAAAATAATAAGTAGCTTAAATGATAAAAAAAGCCCGGGCTATGACAAAATCCGAGCCATAGACATAAAAAATAACTGTGCAAAAATGACACCAGTGCTAACACATTTAATTAATTCCTGCATTGCTACATCTGTGTATCCCGACGAACTTAAAATTGGAATAATACGACCTATCCACAAAAAAGGGACCTACACAGACTGTAACAACTACAGACCAATCACTATACTGTCGTGTGTTGACAAGATCGCTGAGAGATACCTCGGTAACCAAATTAGTAAATTCTTGACTCGACATAAAATAATTAACACTAAACAGTTCGGTTTTCAAAAAAACCGAAGTGCCTCACAGCTCCTTTGTGAATTCAGCAATGAAATCAACGAACACATGCATGAAAAAAGGCATGTGCTCGTTGTTTTCATTGATTTCAGTAAAGCTTTTGATATGCTGAAATACGAAACGCTATTCAGCAAACTAGAGCAGAACGGTATACAGGGCCCCCTAGTTAATTTGCTAAAAAACTATCACGTCAACAGATATACTCGAGTTAAGGTTAATAACACATACAGTGAAGCTGTAAAAACGGATAAAGGGACGGCCCAGGGATCTATTATTGGCCCAACCGAATACTTGTTGTATGTAAATGAAATGTGCAACATTATAACTGAGGGCTCTGTCTACCAGTTCGCGGACGACACATGCATTATCACAGCCGACCGAGATATAGCTAAGGCCGAGAGCGTAATGCAAACTAACTTTAACACTCTCTGTAAATGGGCGCATGACGTCGGGCTTGTTATTAACGCACAAAAAACAAAAATAATGCATGTTCGTTCGGCTCATAATAAAATTGCACACGAGGTCTCTGTAGTTGCCCATCAGCACAAGTGCCTACACCAACACAGCTGCACAGTTACGTGTAACTGTGAAAATATACAAGTGGTAAAGGAACACATGTACCTTGGACTTATAATAGATCACAGGCTCAACTGGGGACCTCATGTTAATTACGTATGCGATAAGCTGAGAGCTATCTTGAGTAGATTATACATTTTAAAGCATAAAGTACCGTACAGAACCCTACGTCTGCTATACCTAGCCCTCGCTGACTCTGTGATCGGATACGCCCTGGGTACCTATGGTAGAACCTTTAAGACCTATATGGAAAAAATATACAACCTACAAATTCGAATACTCAAAACTATTGTACCAAAAAATATTAAAGAGCATTATGTAACCGACTATTCACAACTATTTAAATACTGTAATCTACTTCCTGTACAAAAAAAAATTAAACTAGCTGTCTTAATTGAAGAATATCACAATGTTACAAAACTCAAAGCTAAGAAAAGATGTATTAGATTAAGAAAGTTATCATCCCAAAGCCAATTTTGTTTATCTAAATATAATAATATATATGGTGCTCGAAAATACTCATACTTACTGCCTAAAATAATAAATGAATTACCTGAACATGTACAAAACTTATATGTAAAAGGCTGTAAATTAAGAAAAATATTAAAGATGCACTTTTTAAAATGCAATAATGTAACCTATATTCTGTAAACTAAGTTGTACTAACTAACCTACTTAAAATACTTAGTTTTTAATTTAGCTATAAATTAGATCAAAAGAATAATAAGAACTCCCCATCGGCACACAAACCTATCCAAGGTTTTGCCTAGATGGGCTTTGTAATGATATTCATTGTTTTTGTCTTAATCAATAAATTAAAAAAAAAATTAAAAAAAAAAAAAAAAAAAAAAATAATCGACTACGTGACCAGGATGAGATGTATAGCCTAGGCTATAGGCTAACAACCTTTCACTGCAATATCACATTTTCACCATCTTAAAACATACAACAACTACAACTATAGTGAAAATGTCCTTACATCCAATATTTGACAGCTGTCATCCGAGTACAATTGAACTCATCGTATGTCATCATTGACGTTTATTGTACCGGGATGACGGCTGTCAGATATCGGCTGTTAAAAAAATCGAATGATAGTGGCTTTGTGGAATCGACCAAAAACATCTCACATTGAGAAATGCGACCTGTAGAGGGGAACAGCTAGACAGACGGCGCACATATATAATTTATTCCTAAGCTGAAACAGAGAGCTCGCTTCATTCGCTACGCTCACTCGTCCAATTAGCACTGACAATTTAATTTTCCCAATGTCTTATATTTCTTACTTGGCGGGCCTGCAACCTCCATGCGCTCAGTTTCAGTAAGTATGTTTATACTGCAAGTTTCCAATCAGGTTTTAATAGCACTGGTGAATCGTTATGCCTCGAAGTGATGACAACTCTCAGCAATTGTGGCGCCGCAAACCCCATTTAATTTTTTCTTGGAACACTTAACTACAAATAAAGTTATTTTATAGCTCAAAAATTTAATATGAGTCGTAATTTCAACCCCGCCTGTACAGGTTAGATTTTTGCATTTGTTAATTGGGGACCTACGTTAGTTCTTTTAGAGGTCGAAACTTGATTTGATTGCGGACGAGAGCAAAAAAAAGTCGAGAGCCAGACGTATAATTTACCCTTCTTTTGTATCGACGGGGACCGTTAACTACTTATGAACATATCGGAAAAGTCATTACAAATGGGGCTAAGTGTTAAAGTTTGATTTTAAATGTTGGAGGCAGTTCGAATGAATCCGGTAACTTCACTAATTAATTTATTGGCAGTAGCGCCATAATCGAACATTACCACAAGGGGCTACCCGAGGCTTTCATCGATTTTTGACAAGTTTTGAATCGCTCTGAATACTTTTGCACTACAGATAGAATTACGAGTCATACGGATATATGTTCTTCAATCTTTTATCTCCATTTTTGTCTACCGTAAAGTGAAAATGGATAAAATGTGCGGTGATTAAGTTTCTGACTAAAGAAGGAAATACGCCTTCGGAGATCAGACAGCGTATGTTACGTGTGTTTCGCAGTTCGTGTTCTTCGGAATTTGTTATAAAGTTTTGGTCAAGGCAGTTTAAATTAGGTCGTGAGAGCCTGGATGATGATCCTCGTAGCGAAAGACCAGTTTCGGCCGTCACCGATGAAAATGTAGCCAGAGTGAAAAAAATTACATTAGAGGACCGACGAGTGAAGCAGTGGGAGATAGCTAAAGATGTGGGCGTCAGTAAAGAGCGAGTCAATTAAATAATTAATGAGCATTTGAACATGTCCAAGGTTAGTGCCCGTTGGGTCCCCAGAATGTTGACTGCATTTGACATGGAGAGGCGTGTCAAATGTTGCGAAGAGTTTTTGGACATGAGTCGAGGGAAAGAGGAAGAAATCATTTCTAGAATTGTAACATGTGATGAGACATGGATTCGACAATGGGACCCGGAAAGTAAGCAAGAGTCGTTACAGTGGAAATTTAAGGATGAGAAGCCGCCTCGGAAATTCAAGGTCTGTCCATCGGCAGGTAAACTTATGGCTACAATCTTTTGGGACACAGAAGGGATTTTGCTCATAGATTATTTACCGAAGAAAACTACAATGAATGCTGATTATTACTCAAACTTACTACGAGTATATCAACTAAGAGAGACAATAAAAGAAAAACGGCGAGGTAAACTAAGCAAAGGAATTCTGATTTTGCACGATAACGCACAGATAGATGATATGCGATAGATGTGCATTCAATATTGAACGTTCGGTGTCGAAATTTGGGTCTTCGGTGTGATCAAATTTCTCGAAATATACAGAATCCGTGAATGTCAGTGGAATACTGAACATATTAATTATAAAAAATGAGATGACCGGGAATCTGCACTACAAGCGTTTTCCGTAGAATTTGGGGTGGAAGGATTTGGTCCAAGGAAATTAGTAACAAAATCAAGAACGCAGTATCAAGCCGAAAAAAAGAAGGTTAAAAAAGCTACTGGATCCGGCAGTACCGATGTTGGTCACGGAAGGTAAAGTTATGACTATTATATATAGAAGCCCAAAAATTGTTAAAAATTCCTCCGTCTGAACTTCTTCCTTTTGCTTCAACGTCAATATAAGTTCACACACGGAATCCATATTTTGGTGGAGAGGCAGTTCTTGCATTCAATTGCCTCAAGCCTCAGTTTACACCTATTCCAGAATTGAGTTCAAATTGCTTTCAATATGCAAGAATATCACGTTAGGTTTAGACTGAGCAATTTTTGATTGCTTCAATTTTATTGTATGGAATGTGCAAGAAAGTTGTATAATGTAAATGGGCCTTAAGTGTATTTTATTAGCAGGGGACTATATAGAAAAAAAAAAATTGCCACGACAGCCTTTTGTTTCATTGTTAGGTAGATTACTTTTCAGCCGCCCCTCGTACGTATGTAAATTGTCCCTCATGCAATAATTTTTTCAGTCAGTAACTTGGCTTATCCGATTGAGCTGAAATTTTGGGTATTAGTATAGTTTGGATGACAATTCAATATTATGGTACCATCGAGCTGATCTGATGATGGAGACAGAAGGTGGCCATGGGAATGCAGTATTTAACCGACGTAACCCCGTTGAGTTCGGGCTCGTTAGAATCGTTTCAATGTGTATAGTTGATTGATTAGATGATCGTATACAGAAATACAGTCGGCAATAAAAGCTTGTACCAACAGAACTTGATAGAAACTTATTACGTTTTAACGCACGCATTTATACAGAGGTAAAGTGTAAGTTTGTAGGTAAGGGTGGCGAGAATTTGGTACTGAGGGGTAAACATATAACTTTACGAACAGGCGTTAGGAGAATCCCACTGTCAATTTTCCCATACAAGAAGTGACATTTAGATCTATCTGACGCACGTACAAAGCGTTACGTAATCGACCAGCTGCACTGCAAAAACGATTTCACCCGTAGATAGAATGGACATTCGAGATGGACAAAACCTATATTTTATCCTGCAGTTTTGCTTGCGTTCTGCAAAATACGCAGTTGGAACCCGGGCTGCAAGTGAAAATAAAATGCACAAAAGGAAAACTCAAGTAAAAAGCGAGCTTAACAATTATTATCCTTTGAATAGAGATAAAGCAAGAGTGGGTATTAGCGGAAATGAAGCCGTGGACACCCTGGCCAGGCAAGCTTGTTGTGAGGGTGTTGAGTGTAACATGTTACCTTTTTATTCTGACTGTATCACTTTAGTAAAACGACAAACATATTCGTTATTGAAAGAATACTTTGATAAGAGATCCAAAGAAAAAGGCATTTGGTATAAGACAATTCAGCCACATCCTCAGATAACTTCTTGGATAGATTGTTCGTAGACGCGACTTAGTATTGATGATGAGACTGCGTTCCGGACATATACCATTAAACAAGTTAGGCCATTTGATGGGAAAAGTGGAATCTCCGAATTGTGATGAATGTGATGTACCAGAAGATGTATGTTATAATGGAATGTGTCCGAAACGAAGCTGTCAGGAGATGTCTAGCATTTAACACCAGCTATGATGTCGGGGCCTGCAATAGCGTGCTGGCTACCCCGTTGTCAGACGCGGCCACAGCACTATTGCAGTTAGCTCGAAAGTGTGTTAACAATAGAATAATTTGAAATTAAGTAAGAAATATATGTCACGTTGATTATAACGGAGCGACATAATCACCTGTGACAAGCTCCTTAAATAAAGAGGAAATAAAATCCTTTGAATAGAGACAAACTATTCTTACATAGTACAGTCAGCACCATATTATAGTCAGTAGCAGCCAAAGTATCCAAATATTTCGGTACACGTCTTTATTACTATAAGATCAAGGGTGTGTTAGGATATATTTGGCTACTCTGGCTGCTACTAGCTATACGATGGTGACTGTACTGTGCCCAATAAAAACGAGTACAGGTAAACAACTTAAGTAAAGCTCTTCTTGTTTGTAGTCGTGACGTATTCAAATAGACATTACATATTTTAATTGTGTAACACAAACATTACAAACGCCTATTATTTAAAGTTCTTCCACGAAAACGTAACTTCTTTTTCGCAATTCTTGACATGCTTTATCAAATGTTTCATTCGTTTACCGATCTGAGTACTATATGCAATGTTAGTAAACATTTCTGAGAAATGTTGGCATGTTCAGTAATCAGTATAAATCTCGGGCTGTTTAAAAATATTCCGACTTTTATCGCAAATAGGAACTGCGACGGAAATACGCTCCAATTTATTGCGCTATTTGTAGCCTAGACTTAATACTGCTTTCCTTGTTGGTACCTTGAAATAAATAATAAATAATGGTATACTTTGACTTTCCTTTTAAAGTGCAGTGGCACACAGTAGTAAAAGTAACACACTATTGTGTGTTGCTAGTAGTCCACGCCACAGAGTAGAAACCCACACCAAGCAAAGGTTGGACAGCTTTGCTTGTTTTGGGTTTATAGGTTAATTTATGTAAGATTGTCTCCCAATATGTATTGGAATTTTTGTGCACAGACGGTAGCAAAGTTTATGGGAACTAGACGAACTCAAATACCACGAAAGCATTGCTTCTATAAAAAACAAATCTTTTGAAACCTATTAAGTTTGCTCGTAACCAATGAGGTGGCAACACTGGAGTGCCGTCGTGGCTTTTAACGACTTTGTTTTTTAGACAAACCATCGATGTTGCCATTTGTTTTCTGCTCGATCCTTTATCGACATTTTAGAGCTAATGACGGTCTGCTGTTTAATTTGAAAGCTGTAAGATTAATCGGGTAAGTGTAAGTTTTTGTAGATTTTTATTCGAAAAATGTAGCTACTCGTAGTTGTCGTTGTCGACTCAGCACGAGTAAATGGTAGCAATTTTATCGCTGAGGACAAATTGCTTGTCACGTTCTGACGTATGCGATTGTGAGAGTGACGGATGATTGTGAGAGTGACCGATATCTTCTCCAAACCACCAATCGTCCATCCATGTTCCATCGGACGTTGCTTACAGTGTGATCATCATCCTCCTAGAGTCAGGAATCAGGATCACAGCTCATTAGAGCCACCCGGCACCCGACCCGCGTTGCCTCCCTCGAGCGGTTAGTATTCTTAATATGGATTTATACGGGCATGCGCTCACTACATCAACTCCGTAGTTAGTACAGTTCCGAGGCGAGCCGGTGCGGGGCGGCGTGTTAACCGCGGCACCCGGGTGTTGAGTGGCTCTAATGAGCTGTAATCTTTATTCTCGGTTGTACCCTAAAGGAGCCTAGGGTCCGCTTTGACACCTAACCGCAAGATTTGGCATAGGCACTAGTTTTATGAAAGCGACTGCCATCTAACCTTCCCATTCAAAGCGGAAACTAGACTTTATTGGGCTTAGACCGGTGCACGGTGTTGTCACGATGTTTTCCTTAAGAGGCTCCCATACGCCAATGACCTTCGATCTGAATCCCTTAGTTTTCTTATGTTTTTTGTAGCTTATTATATTAACAACAACGGCTTTAAGCAATATAGTATCCCATATTTACTTCAAACTTCATTGTTTTCGAGATATTTGGCATCAAAGTTGAACAATTTTAGGCCACAAAACTGGTTTTCTGGCCATAACTTTTGTGTTAATTGGTTTAAAATTAAAACCCTCTGCCAGTTTTTAGAGACGTCATAGACGAACCCAAATTTGTAGATTTCGTATATGTTAGATCTTTCACGTCAATAGAGATGCGAAATAAGTGTTTTTTTAGACAATGTTTAAAAAAATCATACAAAATTAAGTATTAGTTTGTTTCAAAATCCGGTCTGTCAAAATGGAGATAAAAGATTGAAAAACCGATAGCCGTTTGATTTATGATTCTATCTGTAGTGCAAAAGTAGTAGATACGATTCAAAACTTGTCAAAAATCGATGAAAACCTCGGGTAGCCCCTTAACGGAAAAGATAATGGTAAATATTCCATATACTCGTATAAGTTCCGAAAAAGTTATTGGTACGAGCCGGGATTCGAACCCACGACCGCCGCTCGAAGATGAGTTTATTTTACTAATGTCATTTCGCAAAATAAATTAAACCTAAACTTGCTACGTATACCTAATCGTGCATAAGTAATTACTCGCTATATATTTATTTATTTAAACTTTATTTATTGAACGAAACAAATAAAAGCCAGAGGCGGACTCCTGCTCACGCGCCAACGTTGGCCCAATGTGTACAGCCGGCATAAGGATTTTTGTTGATAATTAAGGCATTCTGTACCAGTCAAAAATAGGGCAAAATAGATATTTTCAATTGGTGAGTGCAAGAGACCGGCTGACAAAACAAAAATCCTTATGCCAGCTGTACACATTGGGCCAACGTTGGCGCGTGAGCAGGAGGCAGCTATGTAAACGAAAGAGATCAAATTATAGCCCTCTCCCTCTAACGCATAGCTGCCTTCTGCTCACGCGCCAACGTTGGCCCAGTGTGTACAGCAGGCTTTAGATACAGAGTATCATATTCCAAATAGTTAGCGAGACATAACCGCTATTTTCGTGGCCCCACGATTATAAGAAGCACTTTACGTTCGAGATTAATATTAGAGCGGCCACCTGCTGCTTACGAGACGCCGTGATTGCAAATAAACTTTATCCGCTAATTTAGAAGCCCGCTTTATCGCTACTTTTATGAATGTACTATATTTTATCATGTTTAGACGTAAAGTTTAGGTAGAAACCAAAAAAAAGAAGGAACAGGATAATAAATCATATCTTATATCTTACTAAATTTTAGTGAGTTAGGGCACAGCTAATAGTGAGAAAGGGCACAGCGAAATTTCATCCCGCTCGAATTTGGAGCAGCTCAACTGGGGAAATACTTCCGCCTTGCAGAAGACCACAGCCATAATAACACTACTACTTGCTCTGTAGTTTTGTTCCTGGAAGTGAGCAAGGTCGCCAGAGCTCCCGAGGATGCGTTGTGTTGAGAGCGAGGCAATTTGTTCCTTCAGCTGTCAACACGGCGAATCCTCAAACATATCAAGGATCGGCAACGCCCATGTTACTCCTTTTTAGTTGCATGCGTCTATAGGCTGCGGTGTCCGCTTACCATCAGGCGGGCGGTAGGCTTGTTTGCCACTGTTGTTGTATAAAATAAAAACAACGAATGATAAAGAGGTTACGTCTGTGAAATGAAAGTTTGTAGCATTGTACGTTTGTAGGACTGTATGGAGTAATCTCCGAGACTACTTATCTGCGGCCACAGCAGGGCTGCTATGTTATCACGTATTTATTTAAATCTTGATTGCGTACAAGGAAAACTCATTATGCAAAAGGCTGACTTAATGGCATAAGGCATTCTCTATCAGTCAAGCCTTAAAGAAAGCGGAAAATATAGCGGGCATTGAAAATAACTATTAAAAAAACGGCTAAGTTGTATGGGAGCCCCCTTGGGCGGAGGCAGGTCCAGAGACAAGGAAAATTTGCGACCGGTCGCTACTTGTGTTGAGTCTGTCTCTATGGTAGCGGCCTGTCCGGCAGCTAACATGGTAGATGGCCTCGGGGGGAGCTCACAGTTGCTAAGATCCTCGAGGCAAAACTGATTGGGCTCCTTCACGAGGTTACCGCCTGTTAGCTGCCTGGTTCTACCGTTAGAAACAGGCAGAACGGAAACAATCAGTTGAGCCTATACCTTTGATATCCCAACCCATCCTATCCCGTTTATCCCGTCTAATCAGCCGTAAGCGATGACATGGCATGTCGCAGCGGGCTTTCCATCCACAAAGAAGGATGGTTAGCGGTAAAATGCCATCCGCGTGTTTGTGCCGTGCGCGGGGACCCGTACGGGTGGAGAGGGAGTTCCTGGTAGCTGAGTCGACCAGCGGTCGGGATAGTCACTGCTGGGAGACAACACTCTTCTTCGGCTCAGGATTCACCTCACACGGGCGGTCATGGTCTAGCCAGCCATGATCAATCGGCTGTCGTGTCCAGTCGGATGGCCACAGGCGAGTGTCCTGGGGGTATGGGGTCTGTAGTCGGTGGAGCACGGGTTACGAGTCGTCTGAGGAGATGACGAGTAACTCGGCACAGTGCGGACTCACAGACAACATACTCTCGGGGCGCTATATCAGATTGGTAGCCCTGATGCGTTTACGCATCCCCAGGGTGTGGGCTCCGTGGTGGATGGGGAGCTAATCTGATGAAGTAATGATAAAAGGTCACATGGATACTTTAAAACCAAAGACTAAAGAAATAGGGAAAGCCGTACCCGCAAGGGATGAGGCCAAATGCTGTACCGGCGGTACGCACTTCTGTCCCAGACAGGGGAGCGAGAGCGGGTAACAGTCGAGCAAGGGGGTCCGCAAGGACGCAGAAGGCGCGTGGCGCATTTTCAGGCAGAGGCCATGGTGGAGCGGTCCAAACCGGAGGCACCGTCCGATCTTTTCCCCACGGGTCGAAAAGCGGACACGCCCAGCAGGTCCCCGCAAGGAGACCGGCTGGCGCAGGTACCGGAGGGGAGGTCAGCGGAACTGTGGCCATCTGCAACCGGCCGGCCGGTCCTCTTCCAAACCCTGCTGACGAGCCGGGCGCCGTTGATAGCGTGTCTGTACCCCAGGGTGCGGATGCGTGGTCCGGTGGAGGAGTTGCTGGCAGCAGGAGGCAGAAGAGGCGAGACAACGCCAAGGCGAGGGCTCATACACTGAGCGAGGGCACCCCCCAGGATGCACCCACTTCGGGGCCAGGGATGGTGCAAAAGAAGAGGCAACTGGGAGCCAGTGGCGACTCTTCTCTGCTTGTCAGCGACTCCAAGCGAACGAAAGTCGCAGCTTCGTTCGCTGAAGTGGCTGCAAGTGAGAGGATGGCCATCGTCCCGGAGGCCTTTCCGGCCGAGAAGATCGGGTTGGGGCATCTGGGCGCCATCCAGGGGCTCATTCTGGAGCTTCTGGTTGATGCTCCGGATCCCCTACCCCGAGTCACTCTTGGCAACGTAGTGGCGGGCGCTCTCCACGTCAATTGCCAAGGGAGAGAGTCCGTTGCATGGCTCAGGTCAGCAATCGGAAGCGAGGAGATTGCTGGCCTGCGCCTGAGGGTCATGGACGCCAAGGATCTTCCAAAACCAATCAAAATGGCATGGAAAACGAAGATAGTTGGCGGCCATGACGTAAAGTTACTTCTCCGTGTGTTGCAGAGGTACAATCCTGCGCTACACACGGAGGAGTGGAAGGTGGTAGACACCTTGACGTCGGACGCGAACACCAGGCGCATCATACTGATGGACCGGGTGTCGGCCGACGTTATCAAGGCAGCGGGCTACCACCTACACACGGGGGTTGACCTGAGCTCCTTCAAGCTCCTAGAGGACGCGGAGGAGAGGGCGCTTGAAGGGGCTGAGGACGGCACTTGTGCGGGGACGGGCGCGGGGGGTCCGCCGCCTGGGGAGTCCGAGGAGGGCACACCTCCGGAGGGCAACGTGCCAACTGCCATTGGCAAGGAGGCTGAGGAGGCTGAGGAGGCTGAGGCAGCCAAAGAGGAGGGGCAGTCGGAAGCAGAGGCCGGGGACAGGGCGGGCTCCAGTGACGGTCTTGTTGAATCCCGCAGGGCCCGAGAGTCATCACCGCTATCGGGGATTGGCTCGGAGGACCTGCAGGGAATGGCAGAGCTGTAACTGGAGACCTCCATGTCTCCCATGTCCTGTGATGACACTGTCCAGGAAGTGGCTGCTGACCTCAGCAGGCCAAAACTTTAAGAGCGCCAATGGCGGGTTTAAGGTGTGTACAAATTAATTTACAACACAACAAGGCGGCCACTGCCCTTCTGGCGAGGCAGCTAAAAGGCGACAAGTTCGATATTGCTCTTATTCAAGAACCATATATATATAAAAGTGAAATAAGAGGTTTAGGTGGAACGGGGGGAACAATTGTTCACCTGTGTCCAGATAATAACAATAATATGAGGACATGTATATATGTCAAAAATGGCATCAATGCGATGCCTTTACATGCTTTCTGTTGCAGGGATCTCACCACGGTGATGATCCAAAACAAGGGGGAGGGTAAATAGCTGATACTATCATCAGCCTACCTCCCCTACGAGGCGACGGATCCCATCACACAGCAACTGCGGGATCTTGTTGCATACGGCAGCCGGGCGAACACCAACCTGATAATCGGCTGCGACGCGAACGCTCATCATGTCATCTGGGGCAGCTCAGATGTCAACAGGAGAGGGGAGAAGGTACTGGATTTCCTGGTAAGCTCTTCTTTACAAGTACTGAATAAAGGCAATGAACCTACCTTCGTCAACTCTAGGCGGGGAGAGGTTATTGATTTAACGTTGGCTACTAATAACACTAGTAACAAAATCAACTCATGGCACGTATCTGATGACATATCCCTTTCGGACCACAGATACATTTGCTTTAGGTACCAAACTAAAATAAAATCAAATACGGTACGTAAACGGAATCCGAGGAACACCGACTGGTCGGCCTTCAGAAGTGATCTAAAAGTGGACCTAGGAGACCCAAAAGGCAAGCAAAACTCTATTATTGACATAGAATTCGAAGCGGATAAAATAGTACAAGCCGTATACACGGCCTTCACTAATAACTGCTCGGAGAAGAAAACCCTGGCTAAAAAGTTACCTTGGTGGACCCCAGAGATTGTCCAGCTCAGGAGGGAAACTAGGGCAATATTTAATGACGCAAAGTTATCTAATGACTTCGGTTATTATGCACAAAAACTCACAGAACTCAGCAAGGCTGTGAGGAAAGCAAAAAGGAGAGCGTGGAGGAACCACTGCGATCAGATTGAGTCAATACCGGATGGAATGAGACTAACAAAGGCACTAGCAACCACAAAGTCGGTCCCGCTCACATCCATCAGGGACAATGACGGTAGAATGACGAAAACGGGGCTGGAGACCCTTAAGATAATGTGTAACACGCACTTCCCAGGCTCAGTAATACACGACAGCGTAACAGACGATGGTGCAATTAGTGCGTTGGAACAAACCACAAGTACAACGAGACACAATTGGGACACGTCTAAAAAGGTAGTAGATCATAAAAAGATAAAGTGGGCACTTTCAACATTTCAACCTTACAAAGCCCCGGGGCCAGATGGAATCTACCCCATTCTACTACAAGAAGGCGCTAATGTACTAATCCCGCATCTTAGCAGATTGTACAGGGCGTGCTTGGCCTTTGCACACGTACCGCGTGTGTGGAGGATGGTAAAAGTAACCTATCTACCCAAACCGGGTAAGGCGGAATACAGTGAAGCCAAATCGTATAGGCCGATAAGTTTATCGTCGTTTTTCCTCAAAACATTGGAGAAATTGGTAGATAGACACATAAGGGATGGCCCATTAAGGAGACATCCGCTGCACGAACTGCAATGTGCATACCAGCCAGGGAAGTCAACGGAAACCGCACTTCACCTGGTAACAACCAGGGCTGAACGGGCTATAGAGAATAAAGAACTATGTCTGGCAGCTTTCCTAGACGTGGAGAGAGCATTCGATCGTACCACGTATAAAGCTATCAGCGAAGCAGCTGCAAAACATGGTGTAGAGCCGACCCTATGTAAATGGATAGGCAACATGCTAAATGGCAGACTAATAAAGTCATCTCTCTTGGGGGATGAGATAATGGCCACGGCCACAAAGGGATGTCCACAGGGTGGGGTACTCTCACCAACTCTTTGGAGTTTGGTGGTGAACTCACTCCTGGTAGAACTCAATAAAGGTCCCATCCACACGGTAGGATATGCTGATGATTTAGTGATACTGGTTAATGGGAAATTCCCAGGCACGGTATCGGAAATCATGAACAAGGCACTGCAGACAGTGGAGAGATGGTGCGACCGGCACCAATCCGGCAAAACGGTAGTAATACCTTTTACTAGGAAAAGGACCCTTCGCGGCGTACAGCAGTTAAAACTGTACGGGAGGGTACTAGAACTGTCCAATGATGTGAAATATCTAGGTGTCACACTGGATAAGGAACTGAATTGGAAGAAGCATACAGATCTCACCATTACAAAGGCACTGAGGGTATTTGGAATGTGTAGATCAGCGTATGGCAAAACATGGGGACTGAACCCAAAGGTACTGAGGTGGATCTACACCATGATGGTGAGGCCCATACTATTGTACGGTAGCCTGGTATGGTGGCCAAGGACTTTAATGAGCACATGCAGAGATGCTCTGTTGAAAGTGCAGAGATCGGCATGCATGGCTATAACAGGGGCGTTTCGTACCACGCCCACAGCGGCGCTAGAAGTCCTATTGGACCTACCGCCACTTCACTTGGTGATTAAGTCAGAGGCGCGCAAATCGCTCTACAGACTAAGAACTCTTGGATTGTGGAGCGACAGCATGCCAAAGACTAAGCACACGAACATGGAGACTGACGGTTTCCTAGACAGAATAACAAACATGGGAAGCGACAAAATGCTACCCAAGTTTGTATTCCATAGGAACTACACAACAAAAGTTCCATCCAGGGCTGAATGGACCGAAGGTCTAGAACCACCGAGGTCTGGTATCGAAGACAGTATATGGTACACGGACGGATCAAAAATAGGATCCGGTACGGGAGCAGGCATTTATGCGAATGACTACAGTAGTAGTTTAAGCATGGGTAGTTTGGCAACCGTCTTCCAGGCGGAGACATACGCCATAATTGCCTGTGTACAGGAGAATATAGACAGGCAAACCAGAGGGCAGACCATCTATATACTCAGTGACAGTCAAGCAGCCCTTAAAGCACTTACGGCGCCGAAAGTGGATTCTAGACTAGTCTATAACGGCGTCCAGGCACTGAACAAGCTTGGAAAGCACAATAAGGTGCAACTAGTTTGGATACCAGGGCACGAGGGCTTCATCGGCAACGAAAGAGCGGATGAGCTTGCAAGAGGGGGGTCTACAAATCACTTTGTAGGTCCAGAACCATTTGTGGGACTCTCGCAGGGAACCATAATTTCGGCCTTTAAAGCCTACGCCAAAACCAAACACCAACACGAGTGGAGGAATGAGGCGGGCTTAAGGCATTCTAAGCTCTTCATAGAAGGAGTGGACTCGGGCTGGACTAACAAACTCTGGAAATCCAGCAGGAAGCAACTCAGAATCATATCTGGGGTGTTCACGGGTCACTTCGGGGTCAAGGATCTCTTGGCCAAGATGGGATTATCGGACAGTCTCGACTGTAGAATGTGTGGCGAGGAGGATGAAACCATGGAACACTTATTGTGTGAATGTCATGCCCTTGCCAGACAAAGAATGAATTACTTTGGTAACGGCTATCCGCAACCAAAGGAATTCAAGGTGCTCCCGTTAAGCTGCATCATCCGTTTCGTGGAAATGATGGAGCGAGCTTGGGAGTAGACATAAAGGAGAGGGCAAATGCACAAAAGATCCCATAGGGTCGAAGTGTATCCGAAAGGGCCCTCATCTATATAAGATAAGATAAGATAAGATGGGAGCCCCCTTGAATTTTTATTTTTTCTGTTTACAATAAATCATCTGTAAAAATTTCAACTGTCTAACTATCACGGTTCATGAGAGACAGCCTGGTGACGGACGGACAGACAGACAGACGGACGGACAGCGGAGTCTCAGTAATGGACCCTATTTACTGAGACTCCGCTGTCCGTCCGTCTGTCTGTCTGTCCGTCCGTCACCAGGCTGTCTCTCATGAACCTTACTTGTTACCTACCTACCTCGTTTTACCCTTTTGGTACAGATCCTTAAACTTCACTTACCTTACTTAAACTTAAGTTTTTCGGAACTTATGTACGGAATATTTACCGTTAGCTTTTCGCTAAAGGAAAACATCGTGAGGAAACCGGTCTAATCCCAATAAGGTCTAGTTTTCCCTCTGGGTTGGAAGGTCAGATGGCAGTCGCTTTCGTAAAACTAGTGCCTATGCCAAATCTTGAGTTTAGATGTCAAAGCGGACCCCGGGCTCCTTTAGGGGCACTACCGGGAATAACGCTAGGAGGATGATGGTACGGAACCTTAAAAAACGGTACTCCTATACAACATATGTACAAAAATACATATACCTACATAAATTAAAGTACCCATTTATTATTGTCACTAAATAAAATAAGAACAATAAACTTAAGGCTAGCTTAAGCCTAGTCAAAAGTCCCCCTCGACTCATCTCTACCAATCACCTAGCCGCGTTACCACGTTGAATGGCGACTGTCCTTTGCACCAGGACCCTATTCCACCAACTTGACAATAGGGAATATGCATGTGATTTAGAAATGGACAAAAAAAATCACGTGTAATCTATATTGCTTAATAAATATACACACATGATTATTTTTTCAAATTATCATGTTTCTATTGATAAAATAAATTGTTTAAAAGTACTATTTTTCAAATTCCCTCGCAAATTTCCAAAACGCAACGCTATTGGCGGAGCGAAACGTGACGTCACCGTGCAGGTCGTTAGTATGATTATTGAAAGTTATTCGCATTGTTTGGCCGCTGTTTATGATAAATAATCAGTGTTTTTTGGTAATTATTAAGTGAAAAAAGACTCGCCACAATGACTGAAGGCGGTTTTGTCAAGGCACAGTCGGATAATCTGCCTAAAATTGATGTGTTCATGATGACTAAATTTAATACATACTTCGCAAATATTTGTGACTTTACGTCCGCTGAACTAAGAGGAGTAAAAGCTGCAAGGTAAATAAGCTACAGATATTCAATAAATTTTCATATTCCTTGTTTTTATACTCGTGAGATTGGTCAATTAAATAATTATAACCTATTTTGGCGATTCAAATAGCTAGACTTTTAAACTACTTCAAATAGGTATCTTTGTTAAATAAGTGGAATAAAAAACTAGTAGATATTTATCCATACTATATACTATTTTACTATACTATAACTTTATATATTATATATACTAACTTCTGCCCGCGACTCCGTCCGCGTGGAACTCATTTATATCGTAGCTCCATACAAACTTTCACCCCCACTTCATCCCTTTAGGGGATATGGGGGGAGCTACGATATAAACGAGTTCCACGCGGACGGAGTCGCGGGCAGAAGCTAGTTATATTATATATTTTATATATACTTACTTAATAATAAATTATAAATGCGAAAGTGTGTCTGTCTGTCTGTCTGTTTGTTACCTCTTCACGCTTAAACTGCTGAACCGATTTGGATGAAATTTGGTATAGAGATAGTATAAACGAGTTCCACGCGGACGGAGTCGCGGGCAGAAGCTAGTATTATATAATCAAAGATATGTAGGTACCTATTAGGAATGTTAAATGTTGAGAACATCTTTATGAACTTTAACAAACTAGGTTGTTTTCGTCAAGGCTTATAAATAAAACAAATTTGTGTAGGTCACTCAGTAAAAAGGATTAAATTCTTTTAACTTTCTTCGATCAACAGTGCAAACAAAGAAACTTAGCTAAAACGTTTCTTGATCAAAATCAACACTCGTACTCGTAGTCAGCTGTTGATCAACAAAAATCATAATATTTGTAACATTAATAACTAAAAAAATTGGGAATCAGAATAGTTTTATGAATAAGTATATAAAACAATTTTGAGGTTAGGTTATTTTTTACCTATATTGTTCGCGAGTCGTAATAAAAGATTTTAGGTACATACATATTTAATACTCACGTCGAAATGATCTTCACAACAATATAAACTACTCAAGCACGATACATTATCTCTCCTCATCGCCTTACACCACTTTATCCTTATATTTGCACCTTTGGGCATATGAAAATATTTGCAGTTTTAATGTGATTTTCACACATAGGGACTGTGACGGACTGCCACCACAAATATATACGCGAGGGTAGCAGCTGTGTTCAGGCGAACCGACAGCCACTAGGCAGTCGCCGGCTAGCTGTCGGTGAGCGAGGTCACGTCTGTGCGCCTGAGCTAATAGCATTCAATGGTTGTTTTATTTATACGAGTATACCCTGAGAGACCCAAAGGTTGGACGTCACAGGGACAATACAATATTTATAATAAGCTTTTGTGTGCTCTTCCATTACAATAAGTTGATCTTATAAGCTTTAATCACTCACATTTATTAAAAGTGTGAATCAAACACTTTGTTGTTAATTTGTTTAAGAACCGCCGTGCACTAAGCTGCACGGTGACGTCACAAATGAGCGCGCCAAAATGGTGGCGTTTTGATCGTCCGAAAATGATAGTAATTTTAATTTTTTTTTTTTAGCTTATTTAATAATATTGTGAAAGTGTTATATTTTTTTCCGGTTATATAATTACTTATAGAATAGATAAAAAAAATAAAAAAATGTCATGAATATTCCCTATTGTCACCTGACACTGACAATTCGCTATACATTGCTTGTTCTAGAAGTCAAGATGGTTGCTAGGTTACTTGTGGATCCAGCAATGTACGGAGAATTGTCGTTGTCAGATGACAATTGTCGATTTGGTGAAATAGGGGCCAGATACGACCCCGCGCGGGCGTCAGATCCCCTCGACTCCAGGCAAAATACGGTTTTAAAAAACATTAATTTATAATAGCGTTTTTATTGTTGATTTCATTTTAAAATGTTATTCCAAGATGATTAATTCAACGAGGAGCTACTTGATAAGCCGCCTTCATCCACCAAGTTCTGTAACAAATCATTCACCTTTCAGGCTGTCCGGCTGTGGAATGCTTTGCCGTTGCATATAAGATGTGCAAAATCTCTTGAAATATTTAAAAATCTGTTGAAACAATATTACTTGGTTGTCTTGTTGTCCTGTAATATATTTATATAATTGTATTATAGTTTTTATGTATATATCTATGTATTTATACTATACTTATTTATGAAAGTGTGTATTTGAGTGTGTAATTAAGCTTTTCTTGATTTATTCCTGCACTACCTGTTTTTCAGCTCTTCTTGAAAATTTCCTGCTACCCAAAGGTTGTCTGGAAGAGATCGCTCTAAAGCGATAAGACCGCCTGTTGTTACCTTTATTTATCGTCTATACTTTTGTTACATGCTTTTCTTATGTTGTGGTGCAATAAAGAATATATTATTATTATTTATTTATTTATTTATTTATTTATTCAACCAACTTACATTTACAGCATATTGCCAAACATGAAAGTTATAGGTTATAGTATTAGTAACAATATTAAATTAAATTAAATTACCGTAATACAAATTAAAATTAACATTATCATCTTAGTGATTTATACATTTTAGCAAGCTTGTATACAAGACACATTTAGTACTGTATTGAAGTTGGAGTGTTGATTGACTCCAGATACCGAGTGGCTGTAGCCAGGAATGTCGGCTCCGACTGCGAGAACATGTCCAAGGTAGACTCATAAAGGAGAATATTATTGATGTGGTTCAATGCTTTGTACAAGGGACTGGTGCTCAGCATTACCGTAGTGTTAGGAACCACAAATAGCGGCCGCTGTCGTGGACGAAGTGTACCTCTCATATTAGGTAGCGGTACTTTAAGAGTTACTAATTGTAGTAAGGATGGATTACTTATATTGCCGCGTATCAGTTTAAAGATATATTTTACCACAGCAAGTTGTCTACGCACTTCGAGGCTCTGGTACGAGACCATTCCCAACACAAACAGAGTAGGGTACAAGTAAGGGTAATAGCCATACACTTTAAAGTAGAGGTAACGTATGAATGTTTTCTGCACTTGTTCAATTAGGTTAACGTATTATAAGCTGGAGCGCCTACAAAATGTATGTATCAGATATATATTTGGTCTACGCAAGTATGATCATTATCTCTGAATTCCGTTCTAAGCTTCGATGGTTACCGATTCGCCGGCGCAGGGACGTGCATATCCTGTCATTACTTTTCAACACACTGTTCAGCCCTACTTCCCCTCCTTATCTTTCTGAGCGGTTTAGTTATATGGCAGACGGCAGTGGCCACCGCTTGCGGTCGAGTGCTAACCTTACTCTTGCTGTACCGTCTAAAAAGACGCGAACATACTCTAGATCTTTTACCGCGCGCGCTGTTAGGTTGTGGAATGAGTTGCCTTTGTCGCTGAGACAGTCGCGGTCTGTTGCGTCACTTAAGATGAATTTGAAGAAGTTTTGGCTTTCCAATGACTTGTGAATTGGTTGAATATAGTATTTACTTATTTATTTATTGTATATTTGCGATATATATATTGCATATGATAGTGTGTATTATATTTTATATTGTACATATATTTATATATGTATTGGCATGTTTTTATTTGTCTAGGATTAATACCTATTAGGTTTTGTTTTCATTTTCTCTGTGTTTTTGTACACGGTATAAGTTTGCCTATCTCGTTCTACCTACCTTCCTCTCAATTGCTCAAAGGTTAGCTGGAAGAGATCCCTTATAGGGATAAGTTCGCCCTTGTACTTCGATCTATTGTGTGACATGTATATTCTTTAACCTGTTATTGTGTACAATAAAGTGCTTACATACATACAAACATGTTAATATACGATACAAACATACATAGAAAAAAAATCGCTTGTAATTATTACTTATTATTACAAGCGAAATTTTTAGATAGTTAGATAGATATTATTTATTGTCAAAACTGTGTACATAAGATCTCATTTCATACATTAAAAGGTATCAACAGTTAGCCCATTTCAGATGTACACTATTATTGAACTTAAAATTAAACTTAATCATTTGTAGACCTATACGAAATATTAATTAAGAATGTAAAAGCATTTAATTGCCAGCCATTCCTTCAGTCCCTTTTTGAACTTCGTACTCTCGAGTGACTTAATCAATTCAGGCAAGTTGTGAAAGATTTTGATTCCAGTAGCATAAGTGCTCTTGCTAATTATGTAACTAGAAGGCCTAATTGTACACACATCATTATAATGGGATCTTAGATTAGTTTTGGAGTCACTTTTTTATAAAACAAAATGACCGGGTTGCTCTCCGGGAGTGCCGACAGAAGAAAAAACCTCCCCTCCCCCTTCAACCCCCCCCCCCCCCCACATCTCACCTTACCCATATTACGTGACCTCTCTCGAATCTCACCTTACGAAATCTGTGGCGAGCTTAACAATTTTCCCCCATTACAAAAGTGCACAGCGCCAAAGAAGTTTTCACTTCAAAAATATCATGCCGTTCCTTAACAAATAAACAAATTTCTAGTATATAGATACACGTCAGAGTTAACATTTTATTGCTTCTAAAGATGTCCCTTTTAAATCTGATACTTTAAGACTTATATCGCTGTGCATAAAACATCCGTTACTCTCGCACTCGCATACTTGTAAGAAGGTGATGTCTTATCCACAGCTATAACAGATATAATTTACTTTAAAAACAAAGTTTTAACCGACTTCCAGTCTATATCAATACTCTGCCAAGCCACATGAACATTCCCACATTTCCTTCCACTTTACCACATGAACATTGATTATTACAGAAATAAACCAAATCGCTGTATGTGGGCCGATAATAATTGAGGAGTTCCGTCGATTCATCAATAAATGTGATTCTGAGACCTTTGGCACATCATTGGTTGCTATTTCAACGAAGTCATATCAGAATCTGTGACGTACTTTTAGAGTTTTAAGTACATCATTGGCGAGTTGCAGGAGACAACATCAGTTCCACTTCACCACATTTGTGTGTTCCGTTTAATTTTGGTTTTAAATAATTCAAAGTATTCGGTGATTACAGCATTTGAGAAATTCAGTTCCATGGCGGTTACAGCATTTATGCATATTGCAAAAAACTACCCCAGACACTTACTGCATATTATGCTCAAATATTATTATCTATGTACAATGTTTACTACATTTAATTAGAGATTGATGTAACAAACATACCACAGTTACGCCATTTTTAAAACTTCGTGAAGTATGCACAACTTCACGTTACCGTCATTGAAATATGCGCAGGCGGCGATGTTGCCTACACACGAAACAGTCGGTCGGCGGTCGCGGGAGCGTCAGGTTGTGGTTGTGCGGGTTTTGTGTGTCGACGTGTGAAATATTACGTTCGTTGCCGAGTTATTATTACAAAGGTAAGTACACGTGTAATAATTATTGCATCGATATTTTGATAGGAGACTATTAAAAATATTATTAATATAACATTTTGCATTTTTAGTACCTTATTATTTATTTTTAACTAACCGATATTCGACATAATGTGGGTAGTATTCTAACTATTTTGAGAATACAGCTTCTCTTGAAAACATTTAAAACCATCGCTATTTATATAGATAATTACTACTAATTATGGATAGTAAGGGGTTTATACCGACTCGTGCTTTTTAGGCTTCCGTACCCAAAGGGTAAAAAGGGGCCCTATTACTAAGACTTGGCTGTCTGTCCGTCCGTCCGTCTGTCTGTCACCAGGCTGTATCTCAAGAACTGCGATAGCTAGACACTTGAATGTTTCACAAATTATGTATGTCTGTTGCAGCTACAACAACAAATACTAAAAACAAAATACAATAAATATTTAAGGAGGGTTTTGAGATTTTACTTAGCAATTTTAGAGTGACTTTATGTTATATTTCTATGGAGAGACATTAAGACTAATAAGTGGTGGAGTTTTTATTGGTTGAAACTAAATGTAAACTAGGCTAACATTTTTAAAAACTGACTAAATAAAAGCCGATTGATACTTAAGTCGTTTTAATTTTACGGTCCTTTTTTGGACACTTAACACATTTCTGCTAATCCTATTACAAATTTAATGGCACATACGTCAAAATATAAGATTACTTCAAATAAATATGCATCAGGTTACAGCATTTATGCTTTATAGAATTTGTACTGGGCCTACGATTTTAGTACATTTACCTTTTTCCTTTACAGCATTTAAGCGTTATGAAAATATAAGTGCTATTGCTGTAAGCGCCACTAAAATGGAAACGACGCACTTTCATTTAATTTTGAGAATGTCAATTGAAAGAAATCTATGAGTTATGTAGTTGATCTCATTTTCAAGCATTTCTGTTCAAAAACGATGAAGTTATGTTTTTATTTTTAAACGAAAAGTTTTTTGGCTCTGGTGTAAAGTTTGCATTTTGGCGGTTACAGCAGTTTCGCTTTTTGCCATCGATATACTTACAAACAAAAAAAATATTTACGAATCTGCTTATCAATGACGGAGTTCTGAGGTAACAAACATTGAAAAAAAAACCAATCACTATCACTGTCGGGAACACACCTAGCGGGCGCATACGCCGTAACCGCTTTCCGCAACTTAGCGAAAAACCACGGGATCGGCTACGAGTGTAGCGCGTAGCGGTTCTTGGCCGTGTGTTTATCTGCTACGGACTACGGCGTAGCGCTACGAGCGTAGGTTAGCAGTGAATGAGTTAAAAGGATGTTATACTTGAGATTATTTTAGTTGGCCGAATTGCATCAAAGTAGTGCGTTCAAAAAGCAACTCTACTGTGGTAGGTAGAAGATCTCAAGCAAGAAGGTATCAGTTATATTGAAACTCGGTTACATTAAGTAATCTCAATCATACCTACATAGAAGGTTACCGGTACAGTGTACTACACAGTCGGGAATCGACATGCAAAATGTAAAATTTAAAAGTCAGTACAATAAGTCCTTTAATACCAGGGACAATAATAAGTCAATTTGCACGGAGAACCGATGGCCGTTGGGGCGGAAAGGTTCTCGAGTAGCGACCACGTGCCGTGGGTAGGCCCGATGGACAAGGTGGACTGATGACCTGGTAAAGGTCGAGGGAGTCCGCTGGATGCGGGTGGCGCAGGACCGGTCATTGTGGCTCTCTTTGGAGGAGGCCTATGTCCAGCAGTGGACGTCTGTCGACTGATATGATGATGATGATGACGACGATGATGATGATGATAAGAAGTCCATGAGAGGAGGCCGGTCCTTATAATTATAAATAAATAATGAAATGTAAGTTTGTTTGTAATATTTCACGACGGATCCTTGAACAGATTATAGAATGTAGTTTTGGTACAGACAAAATAAAGCGTAGGTCTAAACTCAAGGTCCATTTTATAAAATGATCAAGAAAAAAACGCGGAGAAAAATTATCACTAACTCCTTACAGATCTTCCAACCTTTTTGAAATATTAACACAGATTTACGAGTTACTACTTACTTAGTTCTAATGTCACAACTACTGTGCTCAACAAAGCGAGAATAAAGTTTCAAATTGGAATGTCAATAAGAAACTTCTCGATACGATAACAATGCAATGGAAAATATCGTGTTTATTCCAAAGTTTGTGATTGTGATATCAAACAAATCTCCAACACGCTCGTACTAACTCGTAAGGTTACTCAATATACCACCTAGATTTCCTAAATTGTCGGTAAACATTCAGAATTACAAAATGGCCGGTCCTAATGCCACCCGCATCCAGCGGACTCCCGCGACTTATCAGAAAGCACCCCTTTAAAATTTTAAATGTAGGCGCTCAGTTAAGAATCTGTACTGACTCGTCTGAAGGCTAACTGAAACTGAAACCGTACCGACCCCGCACCGACGAATGTGAAAGTGGCCTCAATGTGATGCGCTTTCATGAATCTATGTAGGATGAGTGGTATGGAACGTAAGACTGAATAAGGGACAAAGCAAGAATGATTAGAAGGATGTAGAAGTTTAAAAGAGAGAGTAAATGTGTGACAGTGGATTTTGAATGAGAAACGGACGGGGTTACGTGGTGGTGTAAATTTCCTTTTATTTCAAGAATATAAGTGTTTTAATTTTGTATTAAGCAGTTACGCTGCTAACGAAATTATACATTTTTAAATAAAGGAAAAATTGAAAAATTTTATGCTCCGAGCCGGATTTGACCGGCGACCACAGGCATTCATGGCCCGTCGCTACTAACCAACTGAGCTATCGGAACAATCCGGTTCAGGCACCAAATACTCCTTTCAATTTTAAAATTTTCAATTCTTTTTTAAATTTTTCCTTTATTTAAAAATGTATAAGTGTTTTCTTATTCAAAAGTAGTTTCAGTTCACTCCAATCCCACATGTATGTTCTTAGTCTGAACATTAATCGGTTGGTGGTGCTTAGGATATTTCTGAATCACGTTTATTCAGAATCTATAGTCACCTGCTATATCATATCTAAAGGTAAGTACTTATATTATGAAGAGGAAGTGTCTGTGACATTGTAGCTTTGTAAATTTGTATGTAATGGTTGATCAACGGAATTTCTTATCCGATTCCAAAATGTCGTTCACCTGTGTGTAGAATGGATTTTATGGATAGTTATAGATTAGGCTCTTTATTATCTCGCGGGTTTATCGACGTTCTTTGGAATAGCTACATTTTTATAAAGCATGACGCTGACAATGCTACGTTATCTCGTTCATATATTTGGAGCAGCTGGGAAAGTATCTTCACGTTACAGAAGTGCCAGTGTACCACGAATCCTGAAATCAATAAAAATATTCAGCAACGCGCTTGTATCTCTGGAATTGCAAGTATCCAATCGTTGGCTAATACCCTGATATTTTATGCAACGACGGTGGCAAACAAGCGTGCGGACCGCCTGATGGTAAGCGGACACCGCAGCCTATAGACGCATGCATTTTTTTTTTTTTTTAATACCCTGATACCTATATGTTCTTATTGTCCCTGGGATACCTACGCTATTCCCTTAAGGGCCGCCAGGACGCTCGACTGTAACATGCAAACGTTCTCATTTTAAAACATTAACGTGCACGTGTCCTCTGGGTGGTGCTAAATGAGCGAGAACACTTTCGGCAAAATAGCCGCTTTCGCTCCTATACAAATATCACATGGATATACCGATCGCCATACGATTAAATAAAAAAATAAAAAAGTTTTAAAACGTCATATTTTTTTTCTATATTAAATACCTATTTCCTCTGATTCTGGAGGGTTGGAAAAAGAGGGAGGCCTTTGCCCAGCTGAGCAGAGGGACTTTACAGGCTTTTAATAATAATAATAATTCTATTATTACATTTAGCAACATGAAACTAGTTTCCTACCCAGATATGGCGGATTTTATTATCGTCACGTCGAAAGTCCCGGGGACTCTTAAATGGACACACTACTACTTTTTTAACTTTTTCAACATACACAGTTCAACGATTTATTTGAAGCCAAAGTGACTTCTTTAAAAAGTTTAAGAGTAAGCAAACAAAATGTGCACACAATGTATTTCCCACCCCCAAACGAAGCTATATATTCGGTATGTAAGATGTCGTGCAAATAGACTACATTTCTGTTGAATCCGAGACACTGAATTGCAGTTCTGTTGTGAAACGAAAAAGGGCGAAGCTGTGATCAAAATTTCGTGCACTCACTGTCTTTTACTAGTGTTAAAGGATTTAAAGCACCACGATAAATCGTGGACACAAGATTGAAGCTTGTTTAATCAAGTTTGGACACAGATTTCAAGTAATAAAATGCTATTGAGCTGAACGACTTTTTACCAGACTCGTACAATATTACATTCACAGACAGTACAGTATAAGTAAGAACCTACATACAATGTCAAAGATATGTACCTAGATAACTTTTCAATTTTCATTTTATTATCAAGTAAGAATAAGGTTATGTTGGGAGTTTATCTGCCTCATCGCATCAGAAATGAAGCTATCCGCAGCATAACCAAGGTAACCGATATAGCCCTCCGAATCGCTTAACTTAAGTGGCAGTGGGCGGGAGACATTGCACGCAGAACCGATGGCCGTTGTGTCAGAAAGGTTCTTGAGTGGCGACCGCTGGACGACCAGGTGGACTGATGACCTGGTAAAGGTCGCGGGAGTCCGCTGGATGCAGTTGGCGCAGGACCGGTTACTTTGGCACTGTTTGGGGGAGGCCTAATCTATGTCCAGCAGTGCGCGTCTTTTGGCTGATACGAGTATGATGATGATGATAATGTTGAATAAGGTGAAAAAGTGTAAATATGTCTTTACTGTACATATGGTGCTACTTTCCCGCACTAGTGCGGAAAAGAGCACTTTTCGTGCATATGTCGAAACTTTAAAGAGCCATATGTGTGTTCGACGACCGGTTAGTCTAGTGGGTAGTGACCCTGCCTACGAAGCTGAAGGTCCTGGGTTCGAATCCCGGTAAGGAAGATTGACGCCTGATCTGAGACTTTTACTAGTGACTTTAACCTATTACATTCGCGATTGAAATTAGAAAAAACTACAATAAAATATCGCCACCACTGTGAGACATAGCTATGGTCCCACACTAGGCTAAGCCTGTCCCGTGGCAAACAAGACAAGTACAGATTAGCACTCCACGGCTGAATGAAAACAAAACAAAACAGCAAAAAAAAAAGTGAATTAAAAACTAACAATTATTTAATTATTCTGGGGTATGTGCAATAGGAGAGCGAGTATAATGTGTATGAAAGAATGTCAGTGATGTGTATGTTTGAGTGCGTAGTTTTGCTAAGGCATACAATGCGTTCATAAATAACATGATCACAAAAGCTTATGCTGAGGAATGCGCTCCTGACACTTACTACACACGTTGTGTTAACAAATCTGACGGCTTACGTCTTTATCTCCCACATCATGTTGGCGTATGCCCCCAGAAACGAAAGGTTAGAGTAGTTCATGACGCAGCAGCCAAGAATGAAGGAGTCAGCCTGAATTCTTTACTGCTCCCAGGTCCTGACCTGCTCCAGCCGCTACTTAAGGTTCTGTTTCGTTTCCGGGAGGGTCGCATCAGAGTGACCGCAGATATCAAGAAGATGTTTCCCCAGGTCCGGGTTAGAGGACAGGACAGAGACGCTCTTCGGTATCTGTGGAGATCAGATAGAACACATGTCATTAAGGAGTTTAGGATGACATCTGTCATTTTCGTAACACCTTCTATATATTCCCAATACGAACCAAATCTACAGTGAGTATTCAAAGAACAACTAACTTAAAATAAAATCTCTGCCACAACGAATGTCGCCACATACTTAATCCTCGAGACCTTCATTTGTTTAGCTGGAATAACAAAATAAACAGCGTACTCTCAACACGACCCCCAGGGTAAATATTCACAATGCTTCTCCTCGCTTGAGGCAGACCAGTGTATGTCTGACAACTGATAAGCCGCTGTTATTACGAGTCCCGGCGTCAAGATATGCTAGGAGTCAATGGTGAGGCGAGTCCACACAGTTTTTGAATCGCTCTCCAGAAATCCGAGATTTGCGTCAGTGGCATGCCATTTGCACACAAATCGTCACATTATGATAGTCTGTTTCAGCAAACCGTGATAAGATTTTGCATGACAATTTGCCGTCCGTTGCGCGATTACGTAAAGTAGTGACTTTGTTTACTTAAAATGATAAGTTTTGAAAAGAAACATCGCTACGATTTATTTTATGGCCGACTATAATTATTTTGTGATCAGTCAGCGTATAGTTCATCATTAAATATTGATCTGCTAACTTTGCTTTAACACATTCATTGCCCAGAATCGCTACGCGCTACGCTCGTAGCCGATCCCGTGGTTTTATGTATCGTATGTAGCGGAAAGCGACTACGGCGGTCTGACGCATATGTGTCGTCATGGGCCCTGAATGTGTACTACTTGTTTACTAGTTATCCGCACTGCCGCGCTGAGCTAAAGGGGTCTATGTTAGTGCTTGATCCATAGCGACACATGTCGCAAGTGCTTGTATTGAAAGCCGAGCTAGCGAAGGATTGTAAGATTTCAGAGAACCACAAGCGAAGCGAAACCTGGGCATAGCGAGCCTTTCAAGTCACGAGACGCCAAACCACTTTGCTGCCGAGCGAAACACACCACTTTTCACCTTATCACCGCGAGGAAATGAATGTAATTAAAGTAATTTCGACCTTATACCCATTTTCAATAAAGGTTTATTTACATTTCATCAAAATCAAACCATTTTATTATATTATTAAATGTAACATAAATATTTTTGCATCTTTAACCCTTATTAATACAAGGGGATATAGTCTCCACGCTTAGATTAAAAAGTCAAAGTATTGTTGGGAGCTCATGGGTAAACTAAGGCTCAAAACTACGCATTCATGTTGGTGTTTGGTTTAGGCGTAGGCTTTAAGGGCCGATATTATGGTTCTCTGCGAGAGTCCCGTAAATGGTTCTGGATCTACAAGGTGATTTGTAGACCCCATTCTTGCAAGCTCATCTGCTATATATATCGTACCTATACAGGGTGTACCAAAAATGGGGTGTGAAACGATCTAGGGCATATTTGGTAGCGCATAACGATTGTTATATTTGCTTTTGTTTAAATTACAGTCTTTCTATTTGTTGACATTCTCCTGCGAGGGTGAAGGGTGGGAGGGTTTATTTCATTATCAGCCGCCTTGCTGCGCAGCTGTGTTATGAAAACAAATGTTTTGTGTATGATTTTTTCGATACGCAGGTGACGGCTTTTACGTTTTTGTTGTCATACACAAGCAATGTAATAAAAACCAAAAAAAAACTTTACCTTTATATTGTAAACCATAACCAGGGGAGGGAAATCAAGTCCCACCGTGATACAGTTTTTACTAGTACGGGGAAAAGAGGACGCTTACTCACTCTTTTAAATTATCTATTTTGATACCAGGTTGTGTGAAAGCTGAAAAATATAACGTTTTTTTGAAGTGAAAACATCTTTAGCGGCGCTGAGCACTTTTTGGGATGGGAAAAAATTGTTAAATACGCGACAGTGAAGGAGGTCACAAACTTTTATATTTTGCTGCTAGCCGATTCGACTTCATTCAAAACTGAACGCTATTCGTAAGAGTATAAAGCCGTAAAACACTTTTTGCAATAGCATATTCTGCAAATAAATTTGTAATTTTGTCCAAGCGTCCTTCACCGGTTTGCTATTGAGCAATTTCGAACAGTTCGAATTTGGACGTTATTCCTAAAGAGATAATAAAGCTTTGAAAAATATTTACCAACGGCAAAAACAAATTGGTATTTTGTTTGCCGCCGCCGACGGGCGAGCGGCCCGTCGCACCCAACGCGCCCGCGGCCCGTCCGCCTAAATAATTGATAATTGTTTATAAATGTAGGATGAGTGGAATGGAACGTAAGGTTGAATGAGTGACAGAGCAAGAATGATCAGAAGAATGTACGCGTGTGAAAGAGAGAGCGAATGCATGACTGTGGATTTTGAATAAGAAACGGACGGCGAGGTTAGGCTAAGATTAACGCTAAGACGTGGTGGTGTAATTTCCTTTTATTTCTAAAATACAACTATTTTGATCTTTAAAAATTGCTTTCCGTTCACTCCAATCCCACAAATTGGTGTTAGAAGTGAGGATTTGGATAAATTTCAAAATATTAAGAAGTTAAGACGAAGAACGACGTGGAAAAGAAATCACCGTTATCCGTTACGACGACGACGATAAGAACTCGAAATGCCTCCAAAGAGAAACAGTGAACATGACGATGACGAGAACGAAGCTCCGACATCAGGTGGCGGCGGTTTCCTCCATTTAACCGAAGGCCTGGTTCCTCGATTCAGCGGGCAGGATAAGACGTACCCTGCTGCCCGATGGATTCACGACGTCGAGGACAACGCCGAGATATTTGGATGGACGGCGGTCCAGCAACTTCTGATGGCGAGACGTTCGCTGACCGGCACGGCACAGTTGTGGTTGCGGTCAGAGCGCACGTTCAAGACTTGGGACGACCTAAAGACGAGTATTGCTAGAGAGTTTCCAGACACATTAGACGTGAAAACAATACACGAGATGATGAGCGCCCGACATAAGAAACGTGATGAATCATGCCTGGAATATATGTTCATCATGAAGGAATTAGGAAAAAGGGGTAAGATGCCCGACTACGTTGCCATTAAATACATCGTCGAAGGTATTAAAGACAACGAAGTTAACAAAGTTATGCTGTACGGCGTTACAAGTTACAACGATCTCAAAGAGAAGCTAAAAATCTACGAGCAACTGAAAGAAAACATGTCCAGTTCAAGTTCAACGCGTGATACAAATAGATCGAAGCAGGCTGACAAGACGAACACTACGACGAACAGGCGAGTTTTCACACGATGTTACAGCTGTGGAGAAATGAATCATGCATCATCAGATTGTCCGCATAAAGACAAAGGATTGAAATGCTTCAAGTGCAATCAATTCGGCCATATTGCTTCGCATTGTAGAATGTCACAAGCGACAACTTCACGCAGTGCGGCTGGGAACGACGTGAGCGCAGCAGCGAGCGGTGAAGTTGGCAGCATTGCGAAAAGAGTGCCTTCAAGCTACGTAGGTGGCGCTGCGAACGGCGCGCGACGGAATTGTGTTGATCATGACGGACGGCGGCCATGTTGGCTGCACTGACACAAGCATGATGGCGAACGAAGAATGTTTGTCAACAACTGTCAAATCGGAAGAAAATAGTACGAATGGCTTAAATAAAGTTAAAAAGCCTATGAAGACCGTAGAAGTTCTAAAACAGAACGTGTTATCGTTGATCGACTCAGGAAGTGATGTAAATTTACTACGCATGGACTGCTACACGACGTTAAACGCACCGGAATTCGAGAAAAGCGAACTTCACTTGTCCGGTATAGGTTCGAATAAAGTGAAGTGTTTCGGTCGCGTTAAGCTAAATATCACCATTGACGAACAATCGTATAACGAAGTTGTGTTCTACGTGATTTCTAGAGACGCTATGCCGTATTCCATGATAATAGGTCAAGATTTGCTTCAACATTGTGTGGTATTGATGGAAAACAACAATGTCAGGTTAAAGCCGGCTAGTAACTGGGTGTACGAAATATGTGTGGTTGACTCTTCTGTTGTAGGTTGCGAAGTGAGTCCGGAAGTGCAAGAGAGGGTGACCAACATGGTGCAATCCTATGTTCCTAGGAAGACGAAAGAGGCGCCGATCAAACTCAAGCTGGTGCTTAAGGACGAGGTACCGGTGGCACAGCGGCCAAGGAGGTTGGCACCTAAAGAACAGGATGAGGTAGATACGCAGGTAGCACAGTGGCTCAAGGATGGCATAGTAAGGGTGAGTTATTCCGAATATGCAAGTCCATTGGTGTTGGTTAAAAAAAAGATGGCAGCTTAAGAGTATGTGTAGATTACCGCAGACTAAACCATAAGATTGTGAAGGATGAGTTTCCTTTACCAATAATTGAGGATCATATTGATAAGTTGTGTGGGGCAAAGGTGTTCAGTACCTTGGATCTGAAGAATGGGTATTTTCATCTACCCGTGGATGAGGATTCCATCAAATATACAGCATTTGTCACGCAAACCTCACAGTATGAGTTCCTGAAGGCCCCGTTCGGTCTGTCCGTCTGTCCAAAGGTGTTCACCAGATTCATAACCATTATCTTTAGGGATCTAATTGCAAAAGGTGTGGTGATCATTTTTATTGATGATTTAATTATTCCAGCGGCAGATGAGAATGAGGCAGTATGCAGATTGGAAGAAGTCTTGGAGATTGCCTCAGAATATGGCCTCCAAATAAATTGGAAGAAGTCACAACTTGTCCAACGTCGTGTCCAGTACTTGGGACATGTGATCGAAGACGGAAAGGTACGGCCCTCACCAGAAAAGACTGATGCTGTAGTGAGATTTCCCGAGCCTACCAATATGAAGCAATTGCATAGCTTTATCGGATTGACTTCCTATTTCCGTAAATACATTCAAGATTATGCAGTAATTGCAAAGCCGTTAACAGATTTGTTAAAGAAAGAGAGTGTATTTGAGTTTGATGCAACATGCAGAGCTGCATGTCAAGAATTGAAGATGAGGCTGGCTAGTCAACCAGTACTCAGAATATACAACCCCAGATTGAAATCAGAGATGCACACAGATGCATCAAAAGAAGCTATCTCAGCTATATTGTTACAGCGAGGTGACGATGCACAACTGCACCCGATATACTATATGAGCAGGAGAACGACGGATCCTGAAACGAGATATACGAGTTATGAACTAGAAGCTCTAGCCATTGTTGAAGGTGTCAAGAAATTCAGATGTTACCTATTCGGTACAGTGTTCAAAATCATCACTGACTGCAAAGCTTTCACGCAGACATTTGACAAGAAGGAGCTGGCTATGTCGACAAGAGTGGCAAGATGGGTCATGGATCTTCAACAGTATACTTTTGACATAGAACACAGAGAAGGAAGCCGCATGAGGCATGTAGATGCTCTGAGTCGAAATCCATATGTTGCCGTGATAAGCGCCAGTGCACCAATCACAGAGAAAGTGAAGAGTGCTCAGGAACAAGATGAAGGACTGAGGGCAGTGATGGACCTAATCAAAGAGAACCAGCAGTACAAGGACTATTACATGGAAAATGGTTTGCTCTACAAAGGCAATCTGAAGCATCTGGTGATTCCACATGCTATGGAACACGAGATTATAAAGAGAGCACACGAGAATGGCCATTTTTCCAAAAAGAAGATGCTAGAACTAATCAGTAAAGACTACTACATAAAGAATTTGGAAAAGAAGATAGAAGAGTATATTTTGACTTGTATACCATGCTTGTTAGCGGAGAGAAAGAGTGGCAAACAAGAAGGTTTCTTGCATCCTATCGCTAAACGAGAATTGCCCCTGGATACTCTTCATGTCGACCATATTGGTCCAATGACGGAAACAAAGAAACTGTATAATCATATTTTAACAGTAGTGGATGCCTTTACCAAATTTGTCTGGTTGTTTCCAGTCAAGAGTACGACGTCAAGAGAAACAGTAGACAAGCTACTGATTTACCAACAATGTTTTGGGAATCCAACTCGGATCATCTCCGACAGGGGGACGGCCTTCACCAGCACCCTGTTCCAAGACTTCTGTAAGGACGAAGGTATCGAGCACCTCACGATAACGACGGGAGTCCCACGTGGAAATGGGCAAGTGGAGATTATTCACAGACATCTGATAAGGGTATTGACCAAGCTGTGTTTTGAAGAGCCTACACATTGGTACCGCCATATCAGCAGAGTTCAGAGAGCAATCAATAGCACCCATCAACGGAGCATAAATATGTCTCCATTCGAGCTATTAATTGGAACTAAAATGAAGCAAAGAGAAGATTATGAGGTGTATGAATTGATAGAACAAGAGCAACGGGATAGTTATATGGCTGTCAGAGAAGAAACTCGAAAGAAAGCAAAAGAGCACATCTTACAGATACAGGAAGAGAATAGACGGAACTACAACAAACGAAGGAAAGAGAGCACCAGGTACCGAGTGGGTGATAAAGTTGCCATAAAAAGAACCCAGTTTGGTGTCGGTATGAAGCTAAGACCGAAATACCTGGGACCGTACGAGGTTGTCGAGTGCACGGGACGAGACCGTTACAAGGTGAGGAGGTTGGACGACGACGCCGAGGGTCCGCGAGACACCACAACCGCCTGTGACTACATGAAGAGGTGGCCTAGCGAGGGATAATACAGGTATGATTTTATTGTCCTAATACTGCCACAGAGGGCACCACACATACTTTGTGCGTGCACATGGGCTCAACTCCGGCATGTTTGTTTTCCGTCAATGATACCATTTTCTAGACGCTATGACGTCATGTTTGTGCCATAGTATGTTATCCTCCATTTTTATATTTAAAGAAGCCATTATAATGATACATATTTAAGAGTAAGTGGCTATAGTTAAGTTTGTATGTAAACCGTTAATGATAAATAAGTTGTCTATATTTTATGCTGTAATGGGCTAACATTTCATATGTACAACTCCATATGGTTTAAAAGATCTCTTGCCAATGTTTACGTTTTTATAAAGATTTATTTAATATTGTTAAAGTTCCTATTGCCAACTCAGTCCCTACGGCAGAGAGTACCTGTTTTAGAATAAGATGTTTAGTTTAAAGTAACCTGTCTGAGGCCAGACTAGGCACAGGACGGCCGATTTGTAGGATGAGTGGAATGGAACGTAAGGTTGAATGAGTGACAGAGCAAGAATGATCAGAAGAATGTACGCGTGTGAAAGAGAGAGCGAATGCATGACTGTGGATTTTGAATAAGAAACGGACGGCGAGGTTAGGCTAAGATTAACGCTAAGACGTGGTGGTGTAATTTCCTTTTATTTCTAAAATACAACTATTTTGATCTTTAAAAAGTGCTTTCCGTTCACTCCAATCCCACATAAATTTGCGTCAAATTCATTTTTAGGGTGACACCGTAAGATTTCACGTGACCTGATCGAAAAACTGTTACAATGTTATTAAGTTTTCACTTCTACCGGCACTCCCGGAGTGCAACCCGGTCTTTTTTTTATCATAACTACTCACGCCCTTACACAATAACACCCCCACCTCCTTATACACTTATAACACCCTTATACAAAAACTATGGTACTAGGTACCTTAATGCAGTATTATTGCAACCAAAACGACAATTTACATAGTAATTTTCAATGCAACGCTTAGTACGGATATCGGTATCGTGAAAATTATAAATGTGTTTATTTAGTATTTATTAATTAAATCGTATGGCGATCGGTAGGATAGGTGAGAATATCCATGTGATATTTTTATATTTAGGAACGCCTATTTCGTCGAAAGTGCTGTCGCTCATTTAGAACCACCCAGGGATTTATTTAGTATGAGTATTTTTTGCTGTCGCAGCGATTACTGATTTAGTGTCTTATTTTTGCCTTTTGTACAAACATATTTGGAATGTGCTTCTTAGCCTTGAGAGTCCGATTACCTAAACCCAACAATTTATGCAGAACTGACCTTCTAACCCTAAAGGCACTTATATCTATGGTAATACGAGAATCTTCAGAATATTAAAGTTACAACACTTCCCAGAGACTTTAAGAGGGTTTCCAGCCGCATTCCCAATTCCGTATATTTAAAATGTGACCTTTATAAATGTTGAAGTTTCATCTTGATCGTTGACCTTTCCATTGGGGTTAATAAGGCCATTATCTACACGGATTAAACTTCTCATTTCTCTAACGTCATGAATACGTATATCAAATGAAAATTACCGCTATTGTCCTTTACTTTTCGACAGCCTGTATGACTCGTTATAGCTAAATGGATATTAAGCTACAGGCGACGTGACAACACTTTTTTTTTTGTAATTATTTGGGCGAATGTTCTAATAGCTAGCTTATTGGATTAGGCTTTGATGAGCTACAAGTTTATTTTTAAATAACGCTGTTATATTTCAAATTTGCCTGAAATTTTAGGGTAAAGTCAACCTAAAGGTAGGTCCGATTTTATTTTCATCAGTACCTGTCGACTTTGTGACTGTTACTAAATAATTCAAAATAAACTATATAATACACTATGTATATTTTCTTCGTCAGTAATTACATACGATTATTTTTTTCAATTTACGCAAAATATTTATAATAAACACTGAACCTCCAATCCACTGAAAATCTTTTGCAGCATGAATACAGAAACTATTATTAGTGACAGGGTTAGGCCGAAGGCTCGCACAGGGGCAGCACCCGGCTCCTGTGGGTAATACACTAAGGTTGTCGCACTAATAGCTGCCCGGGTATTAAGAAACGAGCCCGGGAACCAAGGTATGTGACTGAGGTATGCGAGCTGGAATGCAGGGACGAGGACGGGAAGGGGGAGAGGGCTAGCAGATGTGATGAAAAGACGATGGATAAATGTAGCTTTCTTGCAAAAGACGAAGTGAAAGGGTAAGAGTTCTAAAAAGATAGGGGAAGGATATAAGTATTACGGATTACTAATATACCGGAAGGCGTGGCGTGGGTAGGCCCCCGGCAAGGTGGACTGATGACCCGGAAAGGTTGCGGGAGTCCGCTGGATGCGGGCGGCGCAGGACCGGTCACCGGCACTCTTTGGGGGAGGCCTATGTCCAGCAGTGGACGTCTTTCGGCTGATATGATGATGATGATGATGAATGTATGGGCAAAAAACTTTTCCCAAAGTATCACATCCCATACTATACTTCTCAAATTATCATTTAACAAAGAATCATTAGTCAAAACCACTTATCGCAACTTTCCAAAACAAATTAGTGTCAAATAATTACTTGGTCATGTTTCATTTTACTATGTATCATTTAGTCAAATGGCATTTCCTACTTGTCCCAAGATATTGCATGGCATCGTAAATATTGCACTGTGGATATAACATCAATTTGTATAACGGTCTCTTTCTATAATTTTATTATAATATTTATAACAAACAATACCGGACCAATATGAGACATTGAGTCTAACTTACCGAATGTAAAAAAACAAGCGAATAATGACTGAAATATCGACCCAACGCAAACATACATATCTAGAGTAAATGCAAATGTACTGTTTTAAAACCGTTGTATTGCATGAGGTAGAGAACAGTGGCAAGCCTAACAACTCAAATTACATTAATAATCTTCTACGTTATTGTTGTACTCGTAGGTACTTTCATCATATACATGTTATGAGAAACACACAACTAATATTATTGTCTGAACAACTCTGAATGCCTCTTGCGCTAACCCAACGAAATGAATCAGAATGAAATACATTTTATGTAATAACAAAGAACGTTCAATTCAAAATCGGATCTGCTATTCCGTTCGCAATGTTTCACAGAAGGATATATTATATGTCATTACCTTGATGTCTCTTTCGTTAAAGAATCTACTGCTCTATCGTCTTAATCTTAGAAAAATGTAGAAGTCATCATCATCATCATCAAATCAGCCGAAAAACGTCCACTGCTTGACATAGGCCTCCCCAAAGAGTGCCACAATGACCGGTCCTGCGCCTGCCGCATCCATCAGACTTCTGTAACCTTTACCAGGTCGTCTATCCACTGCGCCCGAAGTGTGGATGTAGAAGCAGTCAATAATTAACATAATCATACTCATATGAATTATGTACTTGACTTGACGATCGGTTAGCCTAGTGGGTAGTGACGCTGCCTACGAAGCTGAAGGTCCTGGGTTCGAATCCCGGTAAGGGCAAATATTTGTGTACTGAGCATGAATATTTGTTTCTGAGTCATGGAAGTTTTCTATGTATTTAAGTATTTATATCTATTATATATGTATATCGTCGTCTAGTACCCATAACACAAGCCTTAATGAGCTTACTATGGGACTAGGTCGATTTGTGTAAGATTGTCCCCTAATATTTATTCCATTATTATTATTCATTTACGTACCCCTTTTATTTCAATAGACTGTCGACAGGGCCTCGGCGTGTTGTATAATGCAAAATGAATAGTTAAAACAAAGCTATTATTAAAACACAAATCTGAAAATAAATACTGCTCGTGATTACAAACAAGCCAGGAAATGAATGAGAAACCATGTCGTACGGTACCTTCAATTACATTTACTTAATTTTGAACCTTACCAGTCACACCAATAAGTTCAGAATTATAGTTATGACAGTACACCCACGTAGCGGGTTCTAGGCTTTTGTTCCACAAATATCCCGGCCATAGACAATAAGGATCGATTCTCAGAATTTACTTAGTTCTTCAGTTTATTAAGTTGGTCCCAGATTAATACAGTCACTAGCAAAAATGTGGGCGTATACAACTCGCTCAAATAAGTTCCGTGGCTTTTAGGCACTTGTCCCACCGCCGGCGAGTAGCGAGTACTCTCATAGTAATTCTTACTCGCTTTTACTCGCGCGAGTAAGAATTACTATGAGAGTACTCGCTACTCGCCGGCGGTGGGACAAGTGCCTTATGTCGGTGATTTCCAGAAATCCCGTCTTATCCCTTGCCTACGTCATAAAAGGAAGTTTTGGTGTAAATTTCAACTTTCTAGTCCCAGTAGTTTCGGCTGTGCGGTGATGAATCAGTCAGGAAGTCTTCTTTTATATATATAGATAGATGAAGTTCGTGGTCAAATGCGTAACTGGTCTTATGTATGTATGTATGTATGTAAATACTTTATTGTACACAAGACAGAGATAAAAATACAGAGGAAAAAAAGTTAAATCGGTACAAAGGCGAATTTATCCCTGTAAGTCCTTATGAGTTTCTGCCCTGTTGCGTTTGGCCATAACGTATATGGCCAATTGAGTTAAGGTATATCAAGTTCATGGTGAAATGCTTAACTGGTCGTATGAGTTTCTGTCCTGTGGCGTTCTAGCCAAATGCAAATCAGGTAAAATGATTTCCTGGTCAAATGCGAATCTGGTTAGTTAATATTCTGTCCAAATGCTATTAAACCGTTTCGAATAGATACCAGCATAATATTATTCCAATTAGGTATATTGTTATATCAATACAATTTGGTCCACAATAATATACGTTAGAGGTTGGATGATTGCTCTATTTTCGTACCATATTATGTTTTGATTCGTTAACGGCTATTGTGCGTCTGTGATGTCAGAAATTGGAGAGTTGGATCTCAGTTTTGTCCGTCACTTTCACATTTGCATTCAATGTGTTCCTCGAGGCCGTTCTGACTCGTTAGATCTGCGCGCGTGGAAGCGAGATGCTGAAATCGTTGAAATGCAATGGATATGTGAAAGTTATGAACCAAATTTAGCCTCACCGGTAGCGTGAGTCATGTAATGTATACTTCACTATCACTACATAGTATAAAACAAAGTCGCTACCCGCTGTCTGTCCTTATGTATGCTTAGATTTTTAAAACTACGCAACGGATTTTGATGCGGTTTTTTGAAGTGAAAACTTCTCTAGCGGCGCTGAGCACTTTTTGGGATGGGGAAAAATTGTTAAATACGCGACAGCGTTTTGTGACGCCAAATGTGAAGGAGGTCACTTTTTGCTGCTAGCCGATTCAACTTCATTCAAAACTGAACGCTATTCGTAGAGTATAAAGCCGTTAAACACTTTTTGAAATAGCATATTCTGCAAATCAATTTGTAATAATACCAAAGCGTCCTTCACCGTTTTGCTATTGAGAAAATTCGAATAGTTCGAATTTGGACGTTATTCCTAAAGAGATAAAGCTTAGAATAATATTTACCAACGGCAAAAACAAATTGATAATATGTTGGTCGCCACCGCCGTCTGCTGTGCAAATTCGAATAGTTAGAATTTAGACGTTATTCCTAAAGAGATAAAGCTTTGAAAAATATTTGGCAATGGATAAAAACAAATTGGTATTGTGTTTGCCGCGGCCCGTCGCACCCAACGCGCCCGCGGCGTAGAACTATTATATAATCTGTGCCCGCGGGTCGTCCGCCTATTTAATTGATAATCCATACTTATATTATAAATGCGAAAGTATGTCTGTCTGTCTGTCTGTCTGTTACCTCTTGACGCTTAAACTGCTGAACAGATTTGGATGAAATTTGGTTTAGAGATAGTTTGAGTCCTGGGGAAGGACATAGGATAGTTTTTATCCCGGAAATCATCCCCCGAGGGGATGAAGTGGGGGGTGACAGTTTGTATGGAGCTACGATATAAACGAGTTCCACGCAGACGGAGTCGCGGGCAGAAGCTAGTTGTTTATAAATTTGCGTCAAATTCATTTTTAGGGTGACACCGTAAGATGTCACGTGACCTGATCGAAAAACTGTTACAATGTTATTGAGTTTTCACTTCTGCCGGCACTCCCGGAGTGCAACCCGGTCTTTTTTTTAATAGATAGAAAAAGGTTTATATGTTTAGGGCCTGTTTCAAAATGCCGGATAAAGTTATCTGCCAGTTAAAATTATTGCTATCCTTTTCTCCCGTCATATAAAAGAAAAGTGACAGCCAACATTTATCTGACGGATATGTTTTAACTGGGTCTTTCGTCGGGGATGCGGTCAGCGGTGGACGCCTTGCTTCTCAAGCGGAGCTTCTGACGCTGATTGCATTATTGACGACTGACCAAACTACCGAACAACGTCGCTTTATAAGCAAACTTGACATTGGCGAAATCATCTTAACTTAGATGGAAGCCATTTTTTAAAAATTGAATTGAAATTGAATTGATGTTTTAACTGGAGATTGTGAAACAGGCCCTTAATATAGTACCCGTGCGAAGCCGGGGCGGGTCGCTAGTAATAATATTAGAAAGAGGAAAGATTTGATTGTTTGTTTGTATTGAATAGGCTCCGAAACTACTGGACCGATTTGAAAAATTATTTTACCATTAGAAGCCAACATTATCTCTGATGAACATAGGCTACTTTTTACGGCGGAAAAATGCTTCAATCCTACGGGAAAACGGGTAATCCGTGCGAAGCCGGGCCGGGCTAGTAGTAAGTAATATTATAAAGAGAAAAAGTCTATGAGATTGTAGCTTTGTAAGTTTGTATGTAATGGGTAATCTCCGGAACCACTGAATCGATTTCAAAAATTATTATACTTGTATATAGATTGGACTTTCCATATGGACATCAGCTAAATTTTATACCTCGGGTTTTCCTGCTTTCTTTGAATTATGCGGAAGGAGGGTCGACAATTTGATGATAAACCGTTGTATCTAGACGACTTGATTTCCATTGTATACATTTGTATACTAGCTTCCCACAAGGCTTCGCTCGCATAATTCAAAGAAAGCAGGAAAATCCGAGGGATAAAATTTAGCTGATGTCCATATGGAAAGTCCAATCTATATGTCGCAGGGAAATGGCCAAAACAGAGATTTGAACAAATCTCTAAGGGATATGATCAAATCACGCAGGATGTTAAAATGGCGAATCCATTTTATCATTTGCCTAGAAAAAATCAGTCATTTGATCAAATCTCTGAGTCTGTTTAGTGAAATGACGAAATCGGCCAAAAAAGGCAACTCGTTTTTTCATTTCACTAGATTTGTTTAGTGATTTGCCAAAATCCCTGAACCGCGTCAGTGAGTTGACGAAACTAACTCGCAAAACCAACTCGTTTTACCATTTCACTAGACATGTTTAGTGAAATGATAAAAATCTCAACTCTAGTACGGATTAAGTCGCTAGTGCGGTCGTGTTACCCCCCTCCTGCACCTTACCGCTACCCGCTCTCGCCCTTGAGTGTCAGGGAAATGGCCAAAACAGAGATTTGAACAAATCTCTAAGGGATATGATCAAATCACGCAGGATGTTAAAATGGCGAATCCATTTTATCATTTGCCTAGAAAGAATCAGTCATTTGATCGAATCCCTGAATTTGTTTAGTAAAATGACGAAATCGGGCAAAAAAGGCAACTTGTTTTTTCATTTCACCAGATTTGTTTAGTGATTTGATAAAATCCCTGAAACGCGTCAGTGAGTTGACGAAACTAACTGCTCGCAAAGCCAACTCGTTTTACCATTTCACTAGACACGTTTAGTGAAATGATAAAGTCTCTACTGTAACATGGTATACCACCATGGTACGGGTGATGTGATCAAATATCTGAACTGGTTCAGTGTTACTCTACAATTAAGTTTGATCAAATCTCTCACAAGATGTTTCAGGGATTTTATCAAATCACTAAACAATTCTGGTGAAATGAAAAAAAAACGAGTTTACTTTTTTGGCTGATTTCGTCATTTCACTAAATAGATTCAGGGATTTGATCTAATGACTGATTTTTCTAGGCAAATGATAAAATGGAATAGCCATTTTCACATCCTGCGTGATTTGGTCATATCTCTTAGAGATTTGTTGAAATCTCTGACATGATTTAGTGAAATGGTAAAATAAAATGTCGAAATTAGGTAATAAAATAGTATGTCAAATCAGATTTTTTAATCGTATACAAGAATTTTGTAAACCAGAATATAATCATTTTAAGGTGGTTCGCTTTCCATACAAAAAATGACATTCGCAGGGTAACAGCGTGCTATTTTAAGAAACTTATGTAAGAAACTTTTATAAATTGGCTTTCCATTTGCGCGAAATTCCCCCTTTACTAGAATAAACTTGTATGAACTAAAATCATTTGAGAAATTCGTTTGGGACGTGATACTCTGGGCAAACAATTTTTCTCTAATTATTCTTTCTACAAGTCTCTACTTTTTACAAGTTAATTCTATGAAAGGGGGAATTTCGCGTAAATGGAAAGCTAATTTATAAAAGTTTGTAATAACATAAGTTTCTTAAAATATCACGCCGTTAACCTGCGAATGTTAAATAACGTTTTGTATAGAAAGTGAACCATTAAACATACCATATAACGGATTAACATACCTCAAACATACCTCCAGTCTAACAAATAAGAAAGTAAGTAAAAAATTGTAAAAATAACGAAGCTACAAGTGCCTAAAACCTTTTTTTTTATTTAGTTTCCATTTAGATTTTATTCTCTTATTTGTTTGAACATTTTGTAGATTTATGGCATCTCGAATTACACATAACATTATTTTTTTTACAAGCACATCTATTTGTCCTGCATTGTACTTTAGATTTTTCACAGGAGCACTTCTTGAACCCCTGTCCTCCAAATACAGATAACTTAGCTGCAATTTCACGTAGACTGTACTTCGTAGCGGGAACTGCGGTAAATGAAGTTGTGGCTGGTTGAAGTGCGTTTCTAGGAAGCCAATCTTTTATAATGCCGACAGATGTGCCAATTTGGTATAGATTATTTTTGACATTTAAAGCAATTCCCGTGACATTATTTCCGTCTAAAGGACCTCTATCTACCTTAGGGATGTACACCAATACAGTTGACTTGACTAACAAATCTTGAAATTTGGTCAACGAAGTTTCATTTTTTCAGCTGATATTTTTAAATATTTTGCGGCATTTTCCCTTTCAGTTTTCATATTTTTCTCTTTTTGGCATAGTAGGCATAACACTGTTGATCCATATCCTTCTTCACCGACAGTACTTCCACATATTGCATGCACTGGATTTTTACAAATATCGCACGTGTGGGCTCCAGTACACTCCATGTCACAAACTATGCAAGATATTATTTTTTCAGTATCGACTGCTCCTCTGTCCATAACCATGACTATTACAGTTTCCTCGCCGTTGTTGGTTGGAACTACAGTTGTTGTCAGATTATAGCGGTGCCAGCATTCAATTCAACTGCTGGGAGATCATTATCATCGCAGTAGTCGTAATCGTAGTTATTGTTAGGTATGTTTTTCATGCATGATTGTAACTCGTTAGATGTTGAAGCTTCGTCGTCGTTAGGATAATCAGCAGTTGTCACGTCCTGTGGTACTGATTCCTGATAGTGATTCGTATATGTTGCTGCCGAGTCTTCAGGTGTTGAAGCAGCGTAGTCATTCGTGAGTTCAGTTGAAACGTTTTGACTATCTGCGGATCCGGCTACTGCAGTAATGTTGTTTTTCTGCTGTTTGAGAATTAGATCAAGATGTACTTCATTAATAAGCTTTTCAAGCAACTCTTTCGGAATATGAGTAGATTCCAGCCCTGATCTTGGTTCGGTACCGAATAACGCCTTATAGGGTGTTCGTTTTATAGTGCGATGGAAGGACGAGTTTTTTTGGAACTGCACAAAATAACAACCCAACGACCAATGTTGATACGAATTGTCCTTAAGCCAAGCGCGTAACATGGTTTCGACATCTGCGTTAGATCTCTCCACGGACCCTTGACTGGCCGGATGCCTAGGCCGACCATTTACTGTTTTACAAGATGGCCCTGAGGTTCGTCAATTCCTGTATAACAGAAGCAGTGAACTCGCGGCCATTGTCGCTCTAAAGTATATGTGGACAGCCTACTTCCAAGAATATTTTTAGTAGGTCCAGCGCCACTCCAGCGGACCTTTTTGAGAGCAATGGCCGTAAGAAGCAAAATTTCGTCGCATGGTCTTGGTAGTGCAACAGCCATTTAAAATGTCTATCGAGCGTTGACTGTAAGTCAATTAGATCGACTTGACCTCGATGGTTAAATTCGCCAGATATAATTGGGTTCACAACTATTCCTTTTCTTGGAAATGTCTTTTTGCTTTGACAGTCCGTACACAATTTCAAAAACTCCAGTGCTATCGAAGTAGGTATGAAGTACTTCGATTTTAAAAAATGCAGTATTTTGTCTCTCCCTCTATGCCCAGTAAACTGATGAGCTTGTTTAAGTATGTCATACAATTCATCCATAGCAGCCACTTTCACAACGGGATCAGAAACTGACTTTCTCTTAAAAATCAAATATTTTTGAGTACCAACCTCCATGAGATCGTATTTATTTCCATAATAATACTGTTTATTTGTCCGTGGTGTCTTTAATACCGGGGCCAATTTAAATTGTTCGATAGCCGTAATAGCTTCTTCTATTCTTTCGCGAGTCCATAGGGGTTTTTCTTTAGCTGGTCTCTCGTGAAAACACACACTAATAGTTTCACTATACTGTTCTTTACACACAAACTGTGTCTGACATTAATTTTCTCCTACGTCCGAAGCCATTTTCTTTAAAAACTTAAACATACAAATGTAAAATTCGTTACGTAATGTTTGTTTACTTGCCGTTATTGCACTGCGCACGTGCGTCTGAGCCGGCCGGTGCCTAATACGCAAGGGCGAGAGCGGGTAGCGGTAAGGTGCAGGAGGGGGGTAAGACGACCGCACTTGAGCGACTTAATCCGTACTAGAGTTGAGATTTTTGTCATTTCACTAAACTTGTCTAGTGAAATGGTAAAACGAGTTGGCTTTGCGAGTTAGTTTCGTCAACTCACTGACGCGCTTCAGGGATTTTGTCAAATCACTAAACAAATCTAGTGAAATGAAAAAACGAGTTCCTTTTTTGGCCGATTTCGTCATTTCACTAAACAGACTCAGGGATTTGATCAAATGACTGATTTTTTCTAGGCAAATGATAAAATGGATTCGCCATTTTAACATCCTGCGTGATTTGATCATATCCCTTAGAGATTTGTTCAAATCTCTGTTTTAGCCATTTCCCTGCGACATATGTACAAGTATAATAATTTTTGAAATCGATTCAGTGGTTCCGGAGATTACCCATTACATGGTTTATCATCAAATTGTCGACACTCACTTCGTCGAATTTCACTTCAAAGTCAACGTTTCATGTATTTTCATTTCGTCAACAATTCAGTTCGTGGAATGGTCATTACAAGTAATTTTAAATCGTGTATTTTTACTTGTCAGATGATTCATTAAATAGTTGAATTATGTCATGGAAAAGTTTTGTAATTTATTGTTACAAGTATTTTTAACTAACATACAAATGATTACAAGGATTATTATTTAAAATTAAAATAGTTGGCATACACAGTTATCTATGGCAATTATTTTAACCTAACCTAAACCTAACCTAACCGCCAGCGTGTCGACGTCACCCCGCTTTGCGGGGTGCCTATTTCCGCTCTGAGGGACACAAGTGAACCCTAACCTAACCTACTTACAATTCAATTGTTACGGTTATTTGTTTTTTTAACTGCCCTCTTTTTCTGCCTGCCCTAATCTAATCCTAACCCTGTCTAATCCTAATCAATGAAATTCGTTGTTTTGTTATTCTGCCAATTAAAATTCATACTTAATGAAATAATGAATCATTTGCCAAATAATATTCCCTGAACAGTTATTCTATGAAATAATGAAAATTGGAATGATCTGGTCATGAAATAAAATTACACCAAGCAATAATTCGTGAACTAAATGTTACTTGAAACGTTTTCGATGAAATAAAATTCGATAAAATGTTTGTAGACAAAATAAGGGACACCCAGATACAACGTATTCATAAAAGTACATCAATATTATCTTCTGCACTGAAATTAAACAAAAAACATTAATTTATTTGATTTTACAGCGGCTTTAGAACAAAACAAAACAAAAATTCACCGATTCACTGCCGCGAAAGCACACATAATATGTGTCAATTGTATTTCTACTCCCTTTGCTTCTTTTTTGTAGTGAATAAATATCTTCTTTCTTTCTTTCTTTGTATAGGGAATTTTTCTTGGATTACTTTTTTTAAAGTTGGGTTTGAAAAAAATATGATCAGCATAACACCATACGTTTCTGAACGTATCATAATCAACTCTCATTTAATTTAGTTACCTATACGATAGGACACCGCGTTGGAATTTCAAAATTAAAAAAACAACTACGCTAGCCAATAAAGTTTACTTTTGGGCGCAAAGTTTGAGCGATAAAAGCCTTTCCGAGCTGGTGAGGTAAATACATTTTTTTTCAATTAACTTTAATGTACTTTTAGGATCGAATTACCGTTAACAAAGTTATTGTTAAGATATTTATGTTTTTTTTTTTGCAGAATCGTCGCTGCGCTTGTAAAATCCGACATGTGCTTATTTTTGAAACTCGGTTTTTGGCATAATTTTGAACTACTTCCGAAGGCGCATCTTCCTCTATAATCAATTTATCAAAATTGTAACTGCTTCCCGAAAAATAAAAATCAGCTATGTGAAATAAGTATGAAAATGCCCTTCAAAATGCGCTATGTGTTACATCGCCACATAACGCTTCTTGTGCCTAATAAACCTGTGATTAAATTTTGCGCCTTGCACTGGCACTTAGCGGATTTTACGACAAGTAGGTGGTACCCGTATAATTGAAGTTTACAATTAATTACCGTCAAAGCATTCGATTTTATTTACTTATCGTCATACAATTAAAGGAAGTTAATACGTGCTATTTAGTGAAAGAACAGTAAAATCTGTTTAATGTGGCAAACTGTGCCTAAAAAAAAGGAAATTTTACAATCATTATCATTAATTAACGCTAGTAAATTGTAAATCAGTAAAATATTTGAGATTTTAAAATAATAACATCGATCGGTTTCAGTCGGTAGTATTCAAACTAACTAAAATCTAATTGATACCAAACAAAAAAAAATTGATGCAACCATTGTTAAATGCACAATTTTAAATTGAATCACCGTAGTTCATAAGAAATATTTCTACACTCGCGGTCAAAGAAACCGGGTCAGTACGAAAATCTGTAATATCTCCTAAAATAATAAAGCTAGGGACATGAATTAAACTGCATATTGTAGATAATTTTATACTGAATTAAATAACATCAAATGGTGGAATCGTAATTCTTTTGTTTAATAAAATTACATAGGAAACAAAAAATCAACCAATTTTACGTACAAAAATAAGCAGTAGGTACTTCACATACAACACAAAAAATAAAAAATAATACTTCGTATTGCCTCCTCGGGCTCTTCTTACAGCTTCTAGACGATTCGGCATGCTGTTTATTAAGTTCTTTATGCGTTCTTGCGGGATATTGTCCCATTCTTCCACTAACGCCTGTTTCAGGTCTCTAAGTGTAGCTGGGGCGGGGTTTCGAGCTCTTACACGCCTCCCAAGCTCGTCCCATACATGCTCAATCGGATTTAAGTCCGGACTCCTCGAGGGCCAGTTCATACAGTTGATACCAACCTCCAAAAAATAATCTCTGACAATTTGAGCTGTGTGTGGCCTGGCGTTGTCATGCATAAACATAGAATTTCCACCCATATTAATTAAGTATGGGCCGACATGCTCATTAAGAATCTCTTCTACATATCTTGCACTCGTTAATGATCCATTTTCTATTAAAACTAACTCCGAGCGACTCTCTGAAGAGATTCCAGCCCAAACCATGACTGACCCACCGCCGAACGCCACTTTTTCCTCAAAACATGCTGGAATAAAACGTTCACCAGGCCGTCTGTAAACTCTTTGCCGCCCGTCATTTGCATAGAGCATAAATCTGGATTCATCGGAAAACAAAATTCTTGCCCAATCTTCGTCACCCCAGTATCTGTGATCGCGGGCATAAAGTCGTCTTGCTGTTCGATGTATTCTTTCAAGTTTTGGGCCATTGGCCGGCCTATGTGGGGTCAAATTTGCTTCTTTGAGCCGCCGCCTGACAGTCCGCTCGCTGATGCCGTCCCTTCGGGTCTCTAAAAGCTGATTTTTCACTTCAACTGCTGTGAGGTGCCGATTTCGGAGCATGGTTGTAACAATAAATCGATCTTCTCTAGCTGTAGTACATCTTGTTTTGCCAGTTCCTGGTCTTCTAAAGTTCTGCCCAGTTTGTAAGTAACGTTGGAGGACTCGCTGCACTGTAGAAAGTGACACACCTGTTCTTCTCGCTGTATACCTCTGACTTCTTCCTTCTTCTAACATAGTGATGATACGAGTACATTCATCTCGTGTTAGCGGCATGATATACATTCAAGAATGACCACAAAATAAAACAATGACAGCCTTTTATCATAGTTCTTTGACAGATTGAAAACAATTGCTTAAAAACAAGCAAAAGTAAAACGAACGCAATTACAAATAAGTACCTAATTGGTTTTTTTTTTCAATTAAACCTTTTTCCAGTTACTACGTAGAACATTGAAGGTTGGATTTAGAAGGATATTAAATTCTCTATAAAACAGAGTTAGTTTCATGCAGATACGACCAACGATTTACAAAATATTGAGGTTTTCGTCACTGACCCGGTTTCTTTGACCGCGAGTGTATTATTGTCAAAAACGCTCACTTTTTATGCGTAAATAACCATATTTACACAAAACACCAACTTTTTCATTCATTTCCATGCGTAATATAATCCGATTTGTGCTATATGAGACTGTTTGTAAAAGTATATCACAGGAGCAATAATCCGTTTAGTGTCACAAAATTACATAGAGGGTTAAAATGACACATTTAAAAACCGCCATGTGCCAAAAATACAAAAAAAAAATTGTATCTCCTAGAAACATGAGTATTTTTTTTTAAACATCATATTATACAACGCCTCAGTAATAAATTGAATTTTCGGCATACTTAATTCTAAAGTTTTGATCCTGGTTACAAAACAAACATGTTTTTTGTGTCTCCTGAAAAGTTAGGTTTTTTTACATGTCGGATTTTACAAGCGCAGCGACGAGATGTATTATACCAGCATGCTGCATCAACACCTACAAAAGATTAATGATAAAATCCGTGATACAATGCACTCGATAAATAGATAATGCCAAAAAATATGCTAAAAAGTAATGATAATAAGCTTTGCATTTTTACACAGTACAAATAAATACGATTATTCGATTTCAAATTATATACTACTAGCTGATGCCCGCGGCTTCGCCCACGTGATTATAGGAAAATGTAACATATTGAATTTTCCCGTGGGAATTTGATGTTTTTTCGCTGGAAAAAGTAACCTATGTCACTCTCCAGCTTCTAAACTATCTCCATACAAAAAATCAGATCAATACGACGCTCCGTTGCGACGTGAAAGAAGGACAAACATACAAACACACACACTTTCGCATTTATAATATTAGTAAGGAAAGGATACGTACTGGCGATTTTGAAAGTAAACGCATACATAAGACAAAGGCCGAATGAAGATCCAAAAAACTTGTTTTCAGTTCCTCAAAGTCACATTCAGCCTTAATTTCTAACTTAGAAATTAATAGCAATAATTATTCCTGTTCCCTGGTAACAAAGCTCGTATCATAAATAACTTAAATACTAACATAGCTATTTATTCAATAAACTTAACACCTCTGTTCCTCTTTGCATGACTTATTATTTCATAAAAGATTAGAATAATCCGCCTTGAATCGTCATGAAATTTTAAGGAAAACCATTTTGGCGACGAATAAAGTCGTGTTATGTCAGAAAATAATAGATGATTCCAAACAGCAAAAATAGTATAATATTCCTCTTCGATGTCCTAGATAACCGAAGAAATGTAAACGACACAATCCGTCAAAATTCTAATGTTATAAATTGGAACAAGGAACAATGATTTATACAGGTTCCTCCAGTTAAAAACAGTCTAGAAAAGAACGTGAAAAACTCGCAAAACTACGCTTCATAATTTTATGAACCCGCTAAACACAACTGGTAGAGGAACGATTTTCTCATAATTTTATACGTATTCATTCGAACCGATGATAGCTGTCGTTTAATTAATTCCGAAGGTTGTACGTAGAAATCTGAAAGGGCCTGAGCGTAGCCCCTTCAGTCTGTATCTAGCGGGCGTGCTGAACGCACGGCAAGACGAATAAAGTTCCACGTTGTCTCGTCGAAACAAAAATATCTTCCTTTCTACTATTAAATAATAATAATAATAAAGTTTCTACAAAATAAAGGTTTTTTTTATCGACGAAAATTATTCAATTTTTTTTTTAAGTGCGTTTCGCTAACTTTAAATAGTTGTTGAATTCATCTGAAGTTGGACATCTGTAAGGCGGAAAGGACCTTTGAGTGGTTTTTTTAAAGAACTTGACAAATTGTTATTGTTTTCGGTGTGTTGTCTCAAATTATCGAAGGTAAGTGCTAAAGTCATAATTAATTATAGAGTACTTGTTTTTTTCATGGTAGTTACCTATTTGACAAAAAACTAACATACATTCTAATAATAAAATTAAACGTGAAATAATCGGTTGAAAATATTTAATATTTTATTACCTGCTTTAACTTTTATTATTTAGAAACTTTATAAAGAAAACTCCCGTGAGAATCAGACATATAAAAATATTATGAGAACGAGTCACAGACGTTAAGGTCGAAAATCGCTTGACATGTTTCGAACCGAGTCGCGGGTCATGAGAAACAAATAATCATAAATAATACACCTTCTCAATAAAACAAAGGATTTTTCGTAGTTGTAGTAGTGTATGTATATTATACACATTAATTTAAAAATTATAAAAAAAAACCTTATTGTTGACGGAATCGAGCGTTCCTGATAATCCTGTTATAAAAGTACCCATAATCTGATATGAATCGGTGTCAGTACTTCAACAGCCAACGAGTAAAGAGTAGTTAATGGTCAGTTATCTATTCTTTGCAAATGCCACTATATTAATGATTTACACGCCATACAGTCATTGGATATTATTTTCGAGCACTTTTGATTTAATTTATTATTACTATTACGTTGATGTTTTTATTATTTATATTGTGTTATAATACCTACATGTTAATCTTAGTAAACTATGTGCATACGTCGGTACACGTACATTTAAATAAAGAAATAAATAAATATGTGGGGACACTTAGATACACAAATCGACCTAGTCCCAAGCTAAGCCAAGCTTGTACTATGGGACGACAAAGAACGTTTAGTTTCGAGGTTTTACGGTATAGTAGGTATATCACATACCGTAAAACTTCGAAACTAAAGTCCAAATGAACTCGATGTTTCACAATCCTGTATGGCTATTATTGTGGATGAGCTTTATGTGAGGCAATGTATGGATTGACGACCGGTTAGCCTAGTGGGTAGTGACGCTGCCTACGAAGCTGAAGGTCCTGGGTTCGAATCGCGGTAAGGGCAACATCCATGACTCAGGAACAAATATTCATGGTCATCACACAAATAAATGCCCTTACCGGGATTCGAACCCGTCCTGGGTTTTTTACTCCAGCTTCGTAGTCAGGGTCACTACTAACTAGACTATAGCTGTTGTCAAATTTTTTATGTCCATTTCACTGTAGCGCGACGATAGGGTCTTAAAAAACATGACGACTTTTTTAAATATAAGTCATTTTCAGGCTGTAACCGCCCACTGCTGAGCACTGGCGTACTGTGTTTCTTAATTAAGCACCCTAAAATTCAAGTTTTTAGAATCCTATTACACTGGCCCCACTACCTTGTGACGGCTAATTTGTGAACGGAAGTTCTAATTTTGTAAGGGAAATGGACAGTTGAGATGTCCTAACGCTTGTTCTAAAAGTTAGGCCATCACCGGTAACCTTTCGCAATTACTAAATTTTAGTAACCGAATATTGTTTGCCCGAAAACTTCGTATTTTTATGATCTCTCCGAATATACAATTCATTACTTTTTAGGGTTCCGTAGCCAAATGGCAAATAACGGAACCCTTATAGATTCGTCATGTCTGTCTGTCCGTCCGTATGTCACAGGCATTTTACTCGAAAACTATAAGGTGTATTTGAATAAAATTTTGAGGATAGGTGTATTTTGTTAGCCGCTACATATAATTGTAATTCACTTACTAAAAAAAAAATTTTTTTAGGGGTGCACTCCATACATAAGACTGAAAGTCAAAAAAAAAAATTCATTGCAAGCCCACGTGTGGCACATCAATCGATAGGCCTTTTAAAATAAATATAAGGTTTCTTAGCAATTTTTTTGATTAAGTAAATAGAGTCGGAGATAATCGCCTCGAAAGTCACTAAAATGGTGTCCCCCTCAAATTTTTGAACCGTGTATTATAAAAATATGAAAAAAATCATGCTCTTCTTCTCTTCTTCTTCTTCTTCTTAGCATATTCCCACTTTAGGTGGGGTCGGCTCTCCTAGTTAGTCGGCGCCAAGACGATCTGTCCTGGGTTGTCGGGTCATAGGGCTTATTAAATTCTTTCAGCGAAAATTGTTTGGAACAAGATCGGATTTGATGCTATTCAAATGTTTCAGTTGTCCGAAAAACTTTTACCGCTATAGTTATTTGAGCTTTGGCTTGTTACAACTTTTGTTTCACAGCCAATTTTTTACTTATCCATCATTACTTTCGGCATTCAATACGTTTAGCCAAATGTTCATTATAAGTGAAGTTCAAAGTAGTTTCATAGAGACTCTAAGGCAGGTAATTGTAGGTACGACGACGAGTGAAGCGAGGAGGAGTGTTAGGTGGAACCGCGACCCTACAGCGCGCGAACCGAGCGAGTGAAGCGAGCGTGCCAAGGCAGCGGCCGGCGAAGCGCCAGAACCGAATACTTTTTTACTACCCTAATACTTACATATATATTATATAACTATAATTTGCAAAGCGTGATGACTAATTCATATCAATAGGATCAGGATTGTGAATTATTAACATATGTTTGCTCCGTATAAACAATAATTATGTCAAATATAATAAAGCCGATTTCATAAAACACGAACAGATTATCCACGGAATCGTTACGTCGGAATAATGATGTTACGGATATACCAATAATTCGGAATCATGGATTTGTCAAACAATTACAAAAGCGAATCATAAAAGGACCAGCTGTTAACGTTCGAAGTGAAGTGTCCGACAAACGAAAAAAAAGTGATACGGAGTTTGTCGAATAGTTAATGCCGAAATTAAAAAAAAGACAAAAACGTTTTGTGTTTCAGAAAGGTAACCGCCATTGCCCCCTCTCCCCTCTGATCTTCCAGCCCAGAAAGGAAACTAAACCAGGAAGTCCATCAGAGAATCACCGTTTTTTAATTCAATTTTTTATACCTATCACAGCATCATTCTGAAGCTCGGCGCGGATGGAAACGAACGTTATTAACATCGTAATAGTACGTCAAAATTATTTCGCTGTATTGTAGCTTCGGCGAAACATTCGTTCGATGAATGGTTGTCGGTAAAACAAGGGTAAACCACACTCCCAGTAACCCCCCGAGGGACCTACGAAAAAAAATATCCAAGAACTGATTATTCACGGGTAGAGTCGGTTTTTTAGATATAATGACTGGACTATAGCTGATATTATGTAGTCTGAGACTTATTATTAAGGGCCACGTTCCAAAAAAATTAAAAAATGGGAAGCCAGGTCAGTTTCTGGGGACCTGTTTGAGCTTGATGTTGGGGCCCGGCCTGTGGGTTTTGTGGAACCTCGACGGGTCTGGTGCCTACTAAACCGGATCAGGACAGGGGTCGGAAATTGCGCATCTCTTTGGTGCAGATGGGGATGGTGCGAGTCAGCGGAATGCCAGTGTGGCTGTCCAGATCAGACGGTACACCATACCATCTTTGAGTGTCCCATCACCAAATTTAGCGGGAATTCGGCTGACTTAAAGACTCTCTCGACGGATGCAGTTGCTTACCTTAAATCTAACATCATAAACATTTAATTAAGTAGAGAAATAGTATGCCATACGATAAATAAATAAATAAAAAAAATAAAAATAAAATATTTCGGTTGCTAAGTAAGAAAAATCGATGGAATGAAAATTTGGCGGCATAATGCATTAGGTGAACCGTTTGTCGGTAAAATAAGGGACTCCCACTGGTTGATTCAAAAAGTAGACTGATGTCCTGTGTATATTCAAAAAACGGTTTTTCTTAAATAACTCAGCCATTTTTGATTTGACAGTAAAACCGTCAGAACAAAAACTGTAGGATATTTGATTCTCTACAAGTTTGGTCGTTACAATTTTTCTTCTAGGATCTATATTTTGGAAATTTATTTATTTTATTTAAGAGCCTTAAGTGTCCCACTGCTGGGCAAAGGGTTCCCTCTTTTGGAAATTAAATTTGAAAAAAGCGACCAATTCAAAATATTTTCATCATCTCGTTTAGTCCCCTTCATTTAAATAAAGTTGAAAATAATTTATTTTAACGAGATGATGAATTTATTATGAATTTGTCGCTTTTTTTCAAATGTAATTTCCAAAACATCGATCCCAGAAGAAAAATTGTAAGAACCAAAGTTGTAGAGAATCAAATTTCCTACAATTTTTGTTCTCACAGTTTTACTGTTAAATCAAAAATGGCCGAGTTATTTAAGAAAAACCGTTTTTCGAATATACACAGGAGCCTGATTCAGTCTACTTTTTGAATTTACACTCCCAGTGACCCAACTCGAGGGACCTACGAAAAAAAAATCCAAGAACTGATTATTCACGGGTCAAAATCTATAATGACTGAACTAGTAAAGCTAGCAGTGATAAATCAATATTAAAATAACTTATGACTACCTGCGTAAAAATGCTCGGTCTTTTAAGCCAGGGATTAAATAAAATGTCATTGAGACGTATTTTATTTATTTTATTCTTGTCACGAGATTCTTTGTTCCCATATTTGCCAAGTAGGCGTTAATATGATCTGCAATCTTTTGTTATTATTGTCCCACGAATGCAGAAAACAAATAAACAGCATCGTATTATTATGATTTTACTTATTGTTTACGTGTATAGACTCTAATTATTAGATATTAAATCTCTTTAAGGGTCTGTTATGTTTAGAGTAGGTAACTGAATATTATTGCATTAGGTATTTTGATTCGGGTACGTATAAAATAAAATAAAATAAATAAATAAAAAGCCCATTTATTCCATAACCATAATGAAAAGAAAAGTACAATTGTTATTATTTTTTTAAATTGTGTAGTTAAAAAAAGTTAAAGTTTCTTCTGTGAATTAAAAAAGTTATAATTTCTTCTGTGTATTAAAAAAGTTAAAGTCTCTTCTGTGTATTAAAAAAGTTAAAGTTTCTTATGTGTATTTTTTTGTTTTTTTATTTTATAAATTGGTCAGGACCCCTCTCGGGTAAAGGCCTCCTCCAGCTCTTGCCATTTTGAGCGGTTTTGTGCTGTCTTTGGCCAGTCTGTAGCTATTTTACGGAGATCGTCGGACCACCTAGCGTTAGGTCTACCCAATTTTCTCTTTCCTCCTGGCCCCGCCCACAGAGTAGCTATCTTCGTCCATCTTTCTTCATGCATTCGGACGACATGCCCAGCCCATTTCCATTTTGATTTTAAACTATATTCCAGCGCATCTATTATTTTAGTTTTTGCCCTGATATCGCTGTGTCTTATCTTTTCTTTCAGTTTTATTTTCATAATATTGCGTTCTATAGTTCTTTGGCATGTTTTAATTTTTTGCTTGGCTATATTGGTGTATTTCCAGGTTTGGATGCCGTACGTCATAGTTGGGAGTAAACACGAGTCTATGACTTTCTTTTTTAATTTCAGTGGGAGGTGACTATTTAGACCCTCTTTCATACTCCAAAACATGTTCCAAGTTTTTTTTATTCTTCGGTCGGCTCTTCTATGTTGTTTGAAGGGTTAAATGATAGTTGTTTGCCTAAATAAACGAAGTCTTTTACATACTCCACTTCTTCTCTTTCACTCTTCGGGTACGTATAAGTATAGAAAATTAGTCTCTCAATGTAGCAAGATAATGAACTTCAAACTTATTGTTAGGGGTGACCAATATTAAATCAGGTATTCAACACGCGCAAGTTTTTTTTGTGCCTATCTATAGTTGTTTCACGTGTGGTGCAAAATAAAATGAAATGCCCTTGACTTATAAAAGGCTGAAGACCCCTGCACGAAATAAATGAATATGCATTGCAATTCTTTTTCTAAAAGTATTTTTCTTCGTATTTATTACTCGCTTGTGGCAGAGTGTGAACCTTAATTCTTGCTGAACCGTCTAATAAGATGCGAGAATTATTCAATATATTTTAATGTGTACACCGTAATTAAAAGTTAGCTGGAAAAGACCTTGATGAGCCTTTGCACTTAAATTTTATATAATGACATAGTTTTATTGTTCTTATGTTAAAGTGCTTTTAAGCATTTTTTATAGTTTTTTATAAATACATACATTTTTGTATAAGCTAACAATATTAAATATGTAAATTTTATGGCGCTCTGGAATGAAATGATTTACTAACTAATCTGGGGGCACGGCAGTGCCCCCGCCAAGACGAGCCAAGCGAAGCGCAACGCAAGGGCACTACCTACCTTTTCTCGAAGCGGTTCGTCGTTTTTTTGAACCCTCGTAACTTGGGTTTGGATTAAACCAGATAAACAAAACTCTCGGGATATTATGTCAATAGTGGACTTATTAAACATATAAAGTTTCAGTAACATAGCTCTTATACTTAAGATTTTATTGATATCTAAAAAACGCCGATTTCGTCACTGACTCACTCACTGATGTTGATCATCAAAACCTCTAGGGTACTTCTTGAAGTCCTAGAAAGCTGAAATTTGGTATGTAAGCTAGTATCAGTACACAATCAACAAAAAAAATAAAAAAAATGCTACTTTTACCCCCAACCCCATAAAGTAGGGGATGGAACTTTGTATGAGATTTCCGCAAATTACGAAAATTTATATAGGGCCTCCTTGTTATAAATAGTAAAATACGTCGGACCACCAGTTGCTTAGCGATCGACAATACGGTTTCCGTCGAGGCCGCTCGGCTGGTGATCTTCTAGTCTACCTGTCACATCGTTGGGCACAGGCGATCGAGACTAAGGGTGAAGCATTGGCTGTTAGTTTGGATATAGCGAAGGCCTTTGATCGGGTTTGGCACAAAGCACTTCTTTCGAAGCTACCATCCTATGGGCTTCCCGAGAGATTATGTGTATGGGTCAGTAGCTTTCTAGCAGACAGAAGCATTAAGGTCGTAGTTGACGGGGAATGCTCCGACTCCATGTCTGTGAATGCTGGTGTCCCCCAAGGTTGTGTGCTATCGCCCACGCTATTCCTTATGCATATCAATGACATGCTGCAAATCAGCGGAATTCATTGTTATGCTGATGATAGTACAGGTGATGCCTCTTACACCGGCCGTACCAATATCTCTCGGGAAATCGTCATCGAGAACCGGAACAAACTTGTGTCTGAAATTGAGACTTCCCTAAGTGAAATCTCTGAATGGGGTCGACTTAACTTAGTCCGTTTTAACCCTACCAAGACACAGGTTTGCGCGTTTACCGCAAAAAAGTTAAAGTTCGACGTGTCACATTGTTTTGAGAGCACTCCCCTGACTGCCGCAGCCAGTATCGGAATCCTTGGCGTCGACATTTCGAGTGAAGTCCAGTTCCGCGGCCATTTAGAGGGTAAGGCCAAATTAGCCTCAAAAAAGCTCGGTGTGCTCAATAGATCGAGACAGTATTTCACACCGGCCCACCGCCTGCAGCTTTATAAGTCGCAGGTCCGCCCACACATGGAACTGTTCTCATCTATGGGCAGGGGCACCCCAATACCAGCTTCTCCCTCTGGATCGCATCCAACGACGAGCAACTCGAATTGTCGACAGCGAGCATACGAGTATTTCGGATCGGCTTGACCCCTTGGCGCTGCGTAGAGATGTGGCCTCTCTCTGCATTTTCTATCGCATGTATAACGGGGAGTGCTCCGAGGAATTGTTCGGATTAATCCCTGCCGCTTCTTTTCGCCATCGTCCAACGCGACAACATTACCATCCTCACCACTTAGATGGTTGGCAGTCCTCAACTGTGCGCTTCTCCAGAACCTTCCTGCCTCGCACAGCTAAATTGTGGAATGGATTGTCGCCTGCGGTATTTCCGGACCGATACGACCTTCAAACCTTCAAGAAAAGAGCGTACTCCCATCTTAAAGGCCGGCAACGCACTCACAACACCTCTGGTGTTGCAAGTGTCCATGGGCGGCGGTAATCGCTTACCATCAGGTGATCCGTCTGCTCGTTTGCCTCCTATATCATAAAAAAAAAAAAAAAAAAGTATTTCAGGATTTTTGGTAAATCACCCCCCACCCTTTAAATTACGGGGTTGAAGTTTGTATTTTTCCGCAAACTTTAAATTAGGGGATGGAAGTTGGTATGGGTTTTCCCATTCACTTCTTTAGAAATTACCTTACAAAAAGGAATGAGATCCCACCAAAAACATTACATGTAAAGTGATGCCAAGACTCCATAGCTCATACAGCTTTCAGCGTGAAAAAGATATCAGATCGCAATTAGCGCCAAGCTTCCTACTCCACACGGCGTAACTCTACCACTACCAGCCACGCTCTACAAATTCTTTATCTTGGCTAAAAAGTATAGACCCGTCACTTATTAATATCATCATAAATTCATTCGGCGTGAAAGTCTATGCGGCGACCGGGATGTGCCCAACAAAGCTATAATTATATACTTTTTAGCCAAGATGTAGAATTTGTAGAGCGTGGTTGGTTGTGGTAGAGTTACGCCGTGTGGAGTAGGAAGCTTGGCGCTAATTGCGATCTGATATCTTTTTCACGCTGAAAGCTGTATGAGCTATGGAGTCTTGGCATCACTTTACATGTAATGTTTTTGGTGGGATATATATTTACGTGGACACTGAAAACCGTAAATATTTTAGAAAATAGTAATATAACGTCTGTTAATACTATACTTAAGTCCTGTCTTCAAATAAAGACAAAAACAAAATGCGCTCGACAATTAAGAAAGACGTGGTTGGTTGAGCATTCTGCCGTTATTTTACAATGTAATTAGACAAAACTGTTTGCTTTCCACGCGTTTCTAATTACGACTTGTCACGAACATGCAGAGGACAAATAAGATCTTTAGAAATAGCGAAATAACAATACAATACAATACAAATACTCTTTATTGCACACCTCAATAATTATGAACGCAATCTAGAACTTGCTCTTTTTACAAGCTTTTATTTAACTTGACCTGTTCGTGTGTTAGTGTGGGACAAATCTTGGAACTGAATTTTGAAGCAGTTATCCTCAACCGATGGCCCCTGGGGCGGAAAGGTTCTCGAGTGGCGACCACGTAACGGACCGCGAAGCGCGCTAGGCCCCCACAAAGTGGAGTGATGGATGACCAGAAGGGTAATCACTTAACGTTCCGAACGCGCGTTAGGACAATTAAATTATAAAAATCTACCTGACGCGCGCACAATGCGTTACGTGATCGACCTGCTGGTAAAGGTCGTGGGAGTCCGCTGGATGCGAGTGGCGCATTACCGGTCATTGTGCCACGCTTTCGGGGAGGCATATGTCCAGCAGTGGATGAATGTCGGCTGATATGATAACGATGATGATAATTATGATAACGATGACGATGATGATGATGATGATGATGGTGATGGTGGTGATGATCCTCAATGATTGAGCTTAAATTTTGGGTATAAGTATAGTTTGGATAACAATTTAATATTATGGTACCATGAGCTGATCTGACGATGGAGACACAAGGGGGCAATGGGAATTTAGTTCTTAACCGACGTAACCCCGTTGAGTTTGGGCTCGTTAGAATCGTCTCAATGAGTAGTTGATGACGGTATACATAAAAGTATAGTTGGCAATAAAAGCTTGTACCAAAATAGTAGATTGTACAACAATTGTTGCGCCTCGGCGTTTATAAAATCGATATAAAATAGAATATAAAATCGAGTGTAAAATGGGTTAAATGGACGAATTGTACACTCTATTTTCACTTCGATTGCGAGGAAATGAGTTGTTTATAAATTTGCGTCAAATTCATTTTTAGGGTGACACCGTAAGATGTCACGTGACCTGATCGAAAAACTGTTACAATGTTATTGAGTTTTCACTTCTGCCGGCACTCCCGGAGTGCAACCCGGTCTTTTTTTTAATAGATAGAGAAAGGTTTATAAATGTTTAGGGCCTGTTTCAAAATCGCCGGATAAAGTTATCTGCCAGTTAAAATAATTGCTATCTTTTTCTCCCGTCATATAAAAGAAAAGTGACAGCCAACCTTTATCTGACGGATATGTTTTGGAGATTGTGAAACAGGCCCTTAGAATACTAACGAAACATAATAAAATAAAAATAAAGAGTTTATTCTATGAAGTTAAACTTACTTATGTGGCTGTTGGACCGATTGCCTTGGTCTTCGACGAAGATTTTACTTTATGCACTAGACTGTGCGTAGACAGCATAAAGACGAACTTTAAAAGCATGAGAAATGAAAAAAATATTTTAAACAGATACTTTTATTATTTATTTAATTTTAGTTGCACTGTGTGTACGTATATCAATAAGTTGTCCTTCTATTATGAACCGTTTTTGGAGATTCAATTGAGTTGAATCGTAAGTTCAGTGATTACAATATTATAACACCATCGATGAAGCTGATTCGAATATGAAGATAGAAGTTGGCCATACTGGCCATTGCAACTCTTAAATTACAAAAGATAAAACCCAATTAAAACTTTCTTGAGACATGTCTAAAATACTACTAATAAATTCACGGTTAAACTCACGACAGGCGACATGTTTCGAACTCTTCGGGAGTAATTCTTTAGTGTGAGTGTTTTTGCAGCCGTGCTTCATGCGAAGAGGTTGAAACATGTCGCCTGTCGTGACATTTAATACGTGAGTTTAATCGTGAAGTTATTCAAAAAAAAAAAAAAAATTCAAAATCATTTATTTCATGTAACAGGGACACATATTTAGGTACATAGAATAAAAAATAAATGAATTAAAACTAATAGACTACCATCGTATGACACTGGTGGGAGAGTGCAGCCCCGCACAGTGTACCAGGATAGCACAGTCAGGCTTATCCACTATCATTTTAAGAATGCTATTGGGACTGTCCCGCACCCGGCGCACCAGGGATGCCGCGCGCCCGCGCATAGTCGCATAGAAACAGCTGACGCGCGCCTCCGCAAACATCCCTGATGCGCTACAGAAGCGAGGCAGTCCCATTAGCACCCGGAACGCGTTATTATACTGGATCCGGAGGGCCCTATAGGCCCGTTGCGAATACTGCACCCACAGGCTGCCAATATAGAGGGAAGTGCAGAAAGCCCTGAACAGAGTGACTTTCAAACCTTAAAACCTTCGTGCTCGGGCTCATTGAAACCTCTTAGTTGATAAATGTGCAAATACAGTCGGCTTTAAAAACTTTATAAATATCCTGCAGCACTTTATCTAGAGTATATTAGTTTATCTACAGTAACTTTTACACATGGTGTAGACAAGTGCTACTTTTACCCTACAATAGGGATGATGACTAAGATTTTTTTGTGACGTCATTCGAATCAGTTTTTGGAGAGGAACAAATGTTTGTATGGGAGCAACTACAATTAAAGAACATAAATACCTAAAAATTTGAGATAAAGAAGAAACGCTTCATACTGTGTGTCTATACAAGTGTGACGTCACATTTGTATATTTGTACTAATCGTAGTATGGAATATCAGGTAAATTGTTGTTTCGTTTCGAAATACTGCGTTTAAGTACATAGTTGTCGTACAATTTTGTTTCTAGAAAAGCGTAAGGATTCTATTCTTAACTTTTAATTTACTCTTGGATAATAAAAAAAAATGCATATTTTTTCTAAACTTTCAAGGTCTCATATCTTTTTATGATTTTAATTACATTTTATAATTTTATACTTTATTACAATAATTTGATGGTTTACTATCCATTTAGCATCACTACGTTATCAATTTCAACATGAGGCATCATGCCTATTTTTTACAAAACATGCCATAAAACTCTTGTTTGTCCTTTATTATATTTTCGTCCGTACTGTAAATGGGTATTAAAGTAAGTTAAGACCTATTTACAAAATGCTTTGCCGGTACGACCGACCGCGATAGCGAATAAGCCCGTAATCTCTCGATATGTTATCAGCTCTTTGGGATTTGGGTGTATTTGGCAGTGACGGTTTATTGCGTATGTGATATCAACAAGTAGTCGTCGGATATATTTTTCATCTGTTTTTATCTGAGGCTAGATTTGGAGGTTTGCAGATGTTTTGTCTGTGAATTTCAAGAGTAGTTTGTACCAATAAAGTACATAAGTTAATTCCTTTTTTTGTTATTGATTTTTGTCATTGTAAAATGGATTGTCCAATGTATAATTAGCGAACTGTGTGACCTAAAACATATTATTACTACTTTGACATGTAAAATGGCATTTTTACCAATAAATGATTGTATTGTTTCCACGTTTTTTAAGGTTCCGTAATCAACAAGGAACCCTTATACCTAGTTTCGCCATGTCCGTCTGGCCGTCCGTCCGTCCGTCTTCGGCTTAGCTCAGTAACCATAACTACTAGAAAACTGTAATATGGTATGGGTATATAAATCAATCACGCCGACAAAACAGTAGAATAAAATCTTGAAAACATTTTTTTTTCCTAAAAATATTTTTCAATTCCGTTTTTCGTTTGCGAGATATTGGGCTCAACTAGTTGCCGAGTAATAGTCGACCAACTTTAAATGTACTTAGAAAGGCCAACTTTCGTACAAATTTGGCTGACGCAACTGCACCATTTAGTTGCAGTGCGCGTGTCGATGTAACTAAGACAGACAGGCAACTACGGAACCCTACACTGCGCGTGGCTCGACACGCACTTGGGCGATATTTTTTTTTCGACAAAATGAAATTCCTTATACTTACTTTCTTAATTATAGGTACAGAATGTCAAACCATTGTCTTACAAATTATTATAAAAAATAGTTACAAAAAACAGGAATAATGAAGGCTCACTTAATGTACAAATGCTCACATGTCAAAAGAATAATAGATCCCAAATATTAGGCAGTAAGGTGTCAAGCATTGGGACGTTTATCTTACTGCATACATAGCGAAGAAGCGCGTGTTACATCGCAGTCAATGTCATCCTCGAGATATGATACTTTGGTTTTATCTAGTCTGTGGGATCATAATTCCACTTTTATCTATTTATTTAAAAAATATTGCACAGTAGCAATTTACAGTACAATACAGTACAATTTACTTACAATTTTCATTGTTTTATCTGCCTGTACAAAAACATTACATATTATTATTCTTAGTTTAGTAGCAGTGTTGTAATTACGAGCTGGCGCGTAATGTCTATGAAATTAATGACAGTTTCATACATTTTCCGCGCGCCATCTCTCGTGAATCGACCTGAAACTTACTTGGCTTCGTAAATCACCTCTGCATCAGCTACATGGATCGAACTGGGTAGATCTGATTTCCGCTACCCGAAGACATGATTTGATTAGGTTCTGTACAGTGTTCTTTTATTGAGCTGTGCAATGAAAAGTATCACAGTACAGTTCATATTGTATATAGAAAACTCCCGTGAGAATCAGGCATATTCAAATATAATGAGAATGGGTCACGGGGGGTGCTAAGCTAACGCTAAACTAAATGTGTGTGCCATGACTAGGAACCGCGAAACGGTTCGAAGTATGTCGAGCGGTTTTCAACCTTAAATACGTGAGTGGGTCGTTCTCATTATATTTTAATATTTGTATTGTATCGTGTGAGGCTATGGAGCGTAGTATGCTGGGAGTCAAACGGATCCCACCAAAAACATTACATGTAAAGTGATGCCAAGACTCCATAGCTCATAGAGCTTTCAGCGTGAAAAAAATATCAGATCGCAATTAGCGCCAAGCTTCCTACTCCACACGGCGTAACTCTACCACTACCAGCCACGCTCTACAAATTCTACATCTTGGCTAAAAAGTATAGCTTTGTTGGGCACATCCCGGTCGCCGCTTAGACTTTCACGCCGAATGAATTCACGCTGAAAGCTGTATGAGCTATGGAGTCTTGGCATCACTTTACATGTAATGTTTTTGATGGGATCTCATTCCTTTTTGTAAAGTAATTTCTAAAGAAGTGAATGGGAAACCCATACAAACTTCCATCCCCTAATTTAAAGAGTGGGGGGTGATTTACTTAAAATCCTGAAATACATATCTCATTATTTATAACAAGGCTAACAAGGACCCCCTATATCAATTCTCAGACCTCTTGCATCAAAATTTGCGGAAGTCTCATACAAACAGTTTCAAGTTTTAAGATTTTTTCGTTATTTGTATACTTTTACTAGCTTACATACCCAGCTTTCTAGGACTTCAGGAAGAACCTTAACAATATTGATGATTATCACTGAGTCAGTAACGAAATCGGGGTATTTTAGATATCAATAAAATCTAAAGTATAAGAGCAATGGAATGCATTTGAAACTCTATAGTTTTAATAAGTCAACCACTGACATCATATCCCGAAAATTTTGTTTATCTGGTATAATCAGAACCCAAGTTAAGAAGGTTCAAAAATACGACGAAGCGCTTCGAGAAAAGGTAGGTAGTGCCCTTGCGCTTCGCTTGGCTCGTCTTGGCGGGGGCACTCCCGTGCCCCCAGATCGACCATGTCCGAAACTCTACGCTGCGCTCAAAAACTAGCATTGCTGACGTTGCGGCTAAGACGGCCAAGCTGAAATGGGAATGGGCTGGCCACGAATGCCGCATGCATCCCCAGAGGTGGGCTAAACTAGCCACAGAGTGGGTGCTGCGCGATGGCAGGCGACGGCGTGGCAGGCCGAGACGGAGATGGTGGGACGACTTGGACGTTTTTGCAACGATTGGCCGGAGATTTCTCGGAATCGGGACGAGTGGAATTCGCAGTGGGACACACTACAGGCTAGGAAAAAAAAATATTGTACTGAACATGCAAGGATATATCCAGGGGTATTCAAACATTCTTTAATAAGTATATAGGAAATGGATCAGACAATGGACATGGTTATATTTTGTTCTGCGGCCGCACCTGGGTTATCTGTGCGGTCGGAGCAACTACAAAATAACTGTTGTAGTGTGTCATTGATAACATGAGTGGGAAAATGTTAGAGCATAAATATTACGTCACAATGAATAGATGAAAACAATAATAGTGACAAAAGAAAAATACGAAATCCGAAGAGAACTTACATAAAACAAGTACAAGAATGCATACAAAAGCGAGACTGTAGAATACAGTCATACATGTTCGAATGAATTGAGAATGTAACATGGAGCCGGAAATTAATCAATTATTGTTTCTTTACGTCCTTCAAATCTTCAAGAGACTTGGTTGCTTTTAAATAACAAATTAATCCACACTGGAAAAAGAGACAAATATATACCTAATACGTTCTTTTCGGTATATTTTATAAAACAATCAATTTAAAACTATTTAGGAACGTGAACTATGAAGTAATTTAATTATTCCATTGCAACGACCCGTTTTAACGAATTCTCCCTTCAAATTAATTTACACTCGGTAGCTGCTGTGTGTAAGAGCCAAAAATCTGCCTCGTAAAAACTGCTTTAGATATAACTTGTTGGTTTCGCATGGCATATTTTATTGCGCAAAATTGCAGAAATACTTATCTACGCAGTAATATTCAATTAAATAATTTGTTTCATTATTCATTATAAAAGTAATTTACGCTACTAATTCTACGTTTGTTGTTTTCATTCGTTTTTAGATATCATACTTTTTTCTTTGCATCTTTTATAAATCTATGTTTAGGCCAATGGTTAGCTGGTAGAGAATACCATTTGGCAATAAGCTCACCATTTGTACATTTGTGTATTTTGTGCAGTACATTTTGGATTAATAAATAAATATTTCATTATTTATTTAAATGAAAAGAGTGATATTTCGAAATACTTCTGCCCATGGGTACTTTTAGAACTGAAATATGTTGAATTTCAAAAAGTGCGCATCTCTAATTTAACTTTCAAAATAGGTTTTGTGTCTTACAAAATGTTCTGGTTTCTTGTCTGCTCACGGCAAACATAACAAAAGTAGTTATTATGTGTTTATTATTCACTCGAAATCGGCGAGGCTCGGCCCGCGTATTATAAAGAACTCACAAATAGTATATTTCTATCGAGGCCAGGAAAATAGGGATTGCCGGCCAAGGAGATATACATGGACGACCGTAGCGAGGCCGAATAGGGATACGAGGCTGGCAATCCCCTTTCACATCGAGGTATCTATAGTGCTTTTCTCAAACATGCAATGAAATAAAATAAAACCAAATGTTTTTTGATGACTGAACGTTTTGATGTTAGGCTCATTGACATTGAAACAAAAGATCGCTTTGCAGACCTCCAATTTTGTATGAAATTCCATTACGGATCTCTCGTCTCGCCGCGCCCGAAACGTGACACTTCGAAGCACTTGTAAAGAACACAACCTCAATATTTCATTGCATGTGTGTGCGAGTAAAATATAGCCTAGATCAATCCAGTTATATCTCTACAATACGCGGGTAAAGCGAGCAGCTACTTTATTATCAGGGCTACAACTGCTACAAGAGTAAAATGGATGTAGCTACGTTAAGAATTTGTACCCGTCTGCGCCGCGCTCACTCGACCAAGTAGTACCTACTGTTAATGGGTGCTAATGGCTGCAGATATCTCATTCGCTTTTTCCGCTGCCAAATTAAGTAGTAATGGGGTATAGTTCAGTAAGTATCTACAGATATAATGCTATACTCAATTCAATTCAATTCAATCTATTCCACATATAGGTATACAAGATACACTTATGTCCGTCAGTAGATACATTGTTTCTTATCATTAAAAATTATGACTTTTATAATATTTATATTGCTAATTAGTTAGTTACTTAAGTAATAGATAATACATAGAACCAATTACTACAAATCGCGTCGTCAAGATATATTTGTGGGTGAACGGTTAGGTGAAGTTAAAACAAGTTAGAGAATAGCGGGGCAGTTAATGTGTCCGATCAGTATTACAGTCACCATGATCACCTTTAACATCTATATGGGGGGGGGGGCTGCCTAATAAAATGACAATTGTCATCCAATGGTCAGACCCCCCCACCTATTTTGAAATGATGTAATATATGGGACAGCCCCAAAGTATCCTAGACACATCTTAAATTGGGCAAATAAGAACTACCAATAAGTATTAGTACCTATATAAAACATTCATGCATGATTCTGTTGAGGCACCTGTAACGTTCGATAAAATACAACAAACTAAAATTTTAAACATACAACTGGGCACACCGATATCGACGCTTTTGTAAAAATGACAGCTATTTGGCAGAGCATCAAGAATGTTTGTATCGGCACCGGATTGTTTTTACTTACAGAAGCAATTCATTCAGTACCTCCACAAAAAATTCGAAGTTTCAGAGAAATTCGAACGATTTATTCGGACATCGAAAATAAATTTCGTGTCAGTTAAATATGTTTCTCGGTGATACATCGTTTATTTTTACGTCTATCGTGTGTCAACGTAGAATAAACCATTCTACGTAGATAATAACAAATCCAACACGAATTACAGTTAAATTTATTTCGTGTAGTGAAGTTTGTTTTGCTGAAATATTTTGTACACTGAACGTCTGTTGTTGGTATACTAAAAGTTTTATCTTATCGTGTTATACGTCTTCATTTCGTAAATTAATCTTAATTAGATTTATCAGTGAAGACAAAACATAAATGCATAATTAAAATTTCCGTAATAAGTACTTACATCAAAAAATTAAGAAAAAGAAGTTGGCCATCGAAGTTTTTGAACGGAAAGCTACTTATATTTTTTCTTTAAATGTCACCCCAGTCTTATCACTCCAGCGTGTCATATCTTTCGATTCTAGAGTGAAGTGTTTGGTGTTAGATTGTGGCATCGTGCCACGAGTTTTCTTCTCGTGGGGATAAAAATTAAGGCAGTTTACACATTTATTTATTTAATCGTATGGCTTTCATTATTCTGGCCTTTTTATTTATTTATATAATGTGTAGATGTCGTACGAAATAAAGTTGGAATAAGTAAAATCGTGTTATTAATTTGTTATCTAACCAGCTTCCGCCCGCGACTTTGTCTGCGTGGACCCGGGATAAAAAATGTCCTATATTTAAATACAGGCTTTAAACTTAAATTTCATTCTTCGTCCATAATTTTATTTAAATCGTTTAAAGCCAAACATCTAAACATTCAAACATCGGACCATCCAAAGTTTCGCATTTAGTTATTTATAATATTAGTAGGATAGAACTGAAGTAGTGCCCTGTTTGCTTAATTTTGAAAGATGTTGATTGTTGTTGAGATACAGGCAGTTCTTTTTTTTCTTTCTTTGTAAATGCTGAGCTTTGTATCTTGATGGAGAGACAAATAAAAATAAATTACTATGCGTGAAATAATTTCCCGGACCGCTTAACCGATTTCATAAATTCTTTCACGTAGGAATTTCCAAATGGTTATAGGCTATATTTTATTAGGCGGGTTTGTCTTCGTTCTCTGCAATACGCGGGCAGCTCGTTGTTTAATAAAACGCGTAGGAAACCTGTGAAACAGTATGGACGTTTCCACAAAACGTGGGGAAGCCGAGCGTAACGGGGTAATACCCTAGCACACCGTTTAGCTACCTCACACAGCTCGCCAAACAGATTAAAATAAGGACCAGAAGCAAAGGACAAAAACCGACCCCCAGGTAAAATCGAGGTCGGATCGTAAAAATCAGCGGCCAGGGTAGAACCGTGCGTGCACTCAGCGTGGCCGATTCACTTGACCTATATCGCCCATGAAAATGTAGTATGACTATAAATAATGAGCGTAACGTGCCGTGCATCTTCCTGGCGAGGTTAAAGCTTGGATGAGACGTAAACAAAAGTATCCACATCGAGTTAGTTTCCGACTTTACCACTCCAAATACTCCAGAGAAGATACTTTCCGAATGAGCGTCAGGATAAATGAACTGTAATTTTTCGGTAATTTTTTTTTTTTTTATGATTAATTTATTGCATCATGTTAACAAAGGTCTTATCAATATATTAGAGTCCAATACATGAACCCTGTTAGGGCACAGCAATTTATAATCTTATAGCTAATATGCATTCACACAATTGCTACTTAACATTCGTTATAAATATATTAACCTTTTATTAAAATTTTGATAAGAAGAAGACGGGACAGAAGATAATTAGTTATAAAAATATATGTTTTATTACTATTAGGCTAAAAACATTCCTTCACTGATCGATCTTTTAAAAATTCATCTATGCCTTGTTAAGTAGTAAGTTTTTCAAGTTCTTTTTAAATTTTTTATCATTTTGTTCTTGTCTGATTCGGTCGGGAATCTTATTTGTTATGATGGTACATCGATAATGAGGGCCTTTCCTGCACATTCGGTATAACTAGCTGATTTAAGAACCGACTATTTATTTTACCAGCATCTTTGTTGGTTATAAATAAGGCCGAATGTTTTCTCACAAAAAGTGCTGATTCCAATATGTGTATACAGGGTAACGTAAGTAGTTTGTGTTTGACAAAATGCGGGCGGCAGCTATTTGGCATTTGTGTATTCGTTAGGACCTGGACACATTTCTTTTGCATTATAAACAGATCTTGGGCACTAGTGCTATCGCCCCACATGACCAAACCATAACGGAGTCGCTCAAGGTGGTCACAAACTTCAGCAAGCATGTAACAGAACATCAAGCATTTGCCATAAATTTGTCGAACTGAACAACGAACAGCCAAGCATAGAGCCAAACATCGCTACAGTACGATTACTGTTAATTAACCACTGACAGATAGTTTGCCTTCATTTAATTTTCAATTGTCAGTGGTAAACCCCAAATAATTCTACTGTACTAACATTTTCACGATCATTCTAGTAGTCCGCAAGCCCACTACCAATACACCTAAGTGTCATGACAACACGATAATGCATGGCCGCAGGTCGGGAAAGTTGCGCTAAGCAAGCATCAGAAGATTTTCACACATAAAATCTGCCAAGTACTTCCAACCATTTCAGGACTGACAGACTTAGATTTACTCTCTCTACGATTGAAGGGCTAAATGATGCCACATGTCTCGTACTGTTGTCACATGACGTAAATAAAATAAATAAATAATAAATATTTGGGGACAATCTTACACAAATCGACCTAGTCCCAAACTAAGCAAAGCTTGTACTATGGGTACTATACTAGACGACGATAGCTACCTATACAAATGTTGATCGGAAGTGAAGGATTTTCAAACTTTCAGCCAATTTTAGGTGCGAAAATCTTCCGATTCTTGCTCAACGCAACTTTCTTGACCTGCTGCCATACATTTTATCTTGTTGTCATGAGACGTCGGTGTATTGGGAGTGATCATACTTTTATGATTCATAATATCAGTATTTTGACACTGCGCTCGGCGCGCATGAAAGATGTTAGATGTGATATATTAAGTTAAGTCGACTAATACTAAACTAAGCTTTATACTCGTACTCTATACTGCCTTTAGATAGTTAGGTAATTACATACATTTAACATCATGAACCAGAATTCAGTCCAATTAAAACTTCATCTACTGTTGGCTTTTCCTAATTAGTTAGATGTACACGATATTACGAAATTTTATCTGTGACATGCTTGCGGATAATATCAGTTTAGAAGGTCTTGAAATAGTTTCAGCGAAGTACAATACTTATATTTAAAAATCAGGTGAACATTTTACATTCTAATCAGATATAATTGTTTTGATATGATAAAGGTAAATATTAAGTAGTTATTAATCTGATTATGTTCAAGAGGGAAGACAGAATACTTTGAAGACGCAGAAAGATGAATAGCAAATCAGCGTAATGCCATAAGAATATAAATCATTTGAATGCTATAAATAGGACCAAGCGCAGATTCAAGGCATATGCATGTATTTATTTATTATATTAGGAAATGTATTTTCATTAGCTTTTAATTTGTGTTTTTCTTGTTCAACTGCCTGCACCTATAAGCTTTTCTGTTTAGCCTTGTGGTTGACTGGTAGAGAATGCCTTAAGGCATTAAGTCCGCCATTTGTACTTTTTATCTGTGCAATAAAGTTTAAATAAATAAATAAATAGCTACATTCCTATTAATGCGAAGGGGTTGTAAAAGAAACAAGAATATGTAAAGTACCTAAATGCGACAAAACAGAGTATTATTTTCAAGATTATTACCAAAATTTCGCATTCCAGGAATACTGCCAACGACAATGTTGCTGGGATTATTTCATGTGTCGTCGGTTATGTTGCCGTTCCAAGAAATCATGACTTCTTTTTTTATTCTTATCGCATAATACTACGAAGAATGTTTGTTCGATTGCATAGGTACATCTACTATGATCTTTTTTTCAAGCTCAATAACGAAAGTATACCAGTCAACCATAAGGCTAAACAGAAAAGCTTATAGGTGCAGGCAGTTGAACAATAAAAAAACAAATCAAGCTATAATTAGTAGGCGGTCAGTCACAAAGTTATAGTTTAAATAATATGAACTGAGCTCATGAATGGGCTTTGTTTGTGGTCGGCGCGTGCGAAATTTTGCAAATAGAAGATTACCGCCATTTATTCATTCATTCATTCATTTCATTTCTTGATAAAATATTGAATTTTACATATCAACTTAAATAATTATTATTTACATTTCATTTTAAAATAACGAAATCTAATGTCGTATACAATATATTCAAAATGAAGTACTAGATTGCCAGCAACATTATTTGTGGCATTGTCATAAAGCTATAAGTATATATTTACATAATAACACGACTATAGTGAGTGCATTCCTATTTGCACTATGTGACAGCTGTCATAATGCAAATAGGAATGCACTCACTATAGTTGTCAAGTTCCCGTTGTGATGTCGGTAGCTATCATAATTATCATCATCAAATCGTAGTTAGCTTATCGTTTTGACGATCATGTTATCAAATATAACATCAATACATCATGTCGCTTTTTCAGTAGGGTATAGCCTAAGATACGAACAAAACACGCAAAAGCAACTTAGACATAAGAATGAATTGTTAGTGACCAAATGTAATTTTATTTATTTCGATAAAAGCCTAAACAATACCGCAATTAGAGTATATAATAAACTAGACGATAATATAAAACAATGTGATGACTTCCGAACGTTTGAAGGAAAATTGAAACAATATTATATTAACCGACCTTACTATTCAATTAAATAAGATTAATTAAGATTTACAACTTTATTATTTGAATTTTACTGATTTTTCACGACATGACTAATATACATAATTATATATTATAAGACCGTTTATGAGATACTGTTGCGAGATGCATATTTCGCACAGTCAGTTTATTATATAATGTATAGCAGTAAGTAGGTAGTATATACTAACATTAGAAATAAGTAATTGTGGTAACTATATAATGTATGAGTCCTGAGTTACTCGAATTAAACGTTTTCTATTCTATTCTATAATTAATTTTCATTCGAACCTTACGAGACATAACATATTTTATTATTTTTGTTTGATTGACATGACATATTATTTATGACATGTTATTTTATTTGGTACTGTTTCTCTCTATGACATTGTATAATTATTGTTTCAACTCTTGCTTCCTATTTCCATTGTATTATTACCTATTATTTTTTTTTGATTTAATTTAATTTAATTGACTACATTGTGTTTGCATGCATTGAACTATGTTTTACAGCCAATAAATGATTTGATTGATTGATTGATTGAAGCCAGTCAGTCCAATTTAGTTGATTTTGATTTTATTTGAATTTAAAACAAATTAACATACAAAATCGTTTAAAATGAATTCTTATTATTCTTAAAAAGAATGATGACTATGAAAATAAAAACAAATTGCTAAAATTACCATGAATAATACTCGTATTTAAATATTGATGAAAAATATTGAAGTTACATCAGGCTTAAATGTGTGACAGTTTAAGATTTATTACATCTCGAGGTTACAAATGAGTGTTTACATCCGGAGTAATGTATACTCGTAGTAGGTAAGGGTGCTGGTAGTTAAGAATTGAACGTTTTAACAAAAACATTATATGCATATTTTCTGGCAAATAATGATCCATGTATGTTTGAAATGTTTTTCCTATTAAACGTATATGCATGTTTTCTTGCAAATAATGATCCAAGCATGTCTGGATCTTTTTTCTATAATAATAATAATAATAACGGCGGCGTTTCGGCGAACGGTTAAATAGCGAAGAGTCTCGACCACCACCTCAAGAGACTCTCACTAGATGGCTGGATCAAGGGTCAGATACAGAAGGCGGTACTCCTGGATACTGCGCGGATAGTCAGGAGGTTCCTGTCTCTGTCGCCCTGACCACCGGCAGCTTAGGCCCCGCCTCGCTGCCGGCGGTACCCTAGGTTAGGTTTTTATAATGATTTTATGTTTTATATGTATAGTTTTATATTTTACTTTTTATATAATTATTGTAAAAACCTAGCTTAAGATGAAATATAAATAAAGAGATAATAATAATATCGTTTATTGCATATCACATAGCTAAACAAAGCGCAGCGTAAGAAATCCAAAATTGGAGGTACCTTTTAGTTTAGTCCAAAACAATCAAACATTAAACGCATGTTAAGTAACTTAAAGTTGGCAATATTGTTACAAAAAGCTTAAAATATCCTTGTACAGCATTTACACGATCCTGCTGGCAAATCTGCTTTGATTCTCTTCGTACTACAGTTGCAGGATCGTGTGGATTATGTTTCTACCTGAATAATGCTACCTAAGTATGAGAGGATTTTTTTATTTAAATGTTGTACAAAAACGTACAAACAAATTAAATAGTCTATACTAGGCAAGACGACTAGTTCTTCTATCCTGTCAATACTTACCTACTTACGGCGCAAATGAAACGAAACGCCGCCGACAAGGTCAGTAAATTCACAAACAGAGCTATAACCACGAACTCCGAAATTCGAAGTATATCCATCTCTATCGCACTCACAGTACTCGAGTGACAGGGAAGCATGTATACGAACTTCGAGTTTCGTTTTCCGTGGTTGCGCCGCAGGTGTCGACGAAGAAGCGCACGTGCTTCTTCGTCAACCTCTGTTTGTCTTGTCTTCTCTTCTTCAGAAAGTTCTTTCTCCTCTGTATTAATACGGCATTGGTCGGTATGCGGGGTAAACATTCAACAGATTGTGTATTAACTTGCTCAAAATTTCGCTTGATTGGGTTTTGCAAATTACATTGTAAAAGGTGCGACAAGTTAGCGATAAAAATTCATCATGCCAAAAATACAGAGGAGAAAGAAAAAGCTGAAAAAGACAAGCCACGACATTTAGAAATGGCTGAAAATTTGAGAAACCCAATGAAGCGAGATTTTGAGCAAGCACAAAATACACAATCTGTTGAATGTTTAACGTTTGATTTAGAGAAGACATTACCTTTACCCCGCATACCGACCAATGTCGTGAATAAGAAAGAAGAATTTTACTTTAGTTTAAACTAATTTCAAACAATAATTACGATTTGAAGTAATGTGAAATGGAACGTGTTTGAATCCAACAATCAGCGTCTGCGCGTCTATCATAAGACGGCCACGACGTAATCTCGATTTTTCTCGCACTATACCTCTTGTTCTAAGTGTTCTAATAAGAAAGAGACGGATAGTGCGAGAAAAATCGAGAGTATATCGCGGCCGTCTCATGATAGACGTGCTGGTGACGTCACTCCTGTCATAAGTCAAAATTTAGGCAACTCTATGGCATCTTGGGACGAACCACGGACAAACCAATATGGTGAGTGACACACATGAGTGACGTCACAGGAACTGTAGATCCGTTTAGGCGCAAAAGTTTAAATTGTCAGTTTGTAATAGGAATTTTGACTATAAATTATAATATTTTTATTTTTTTATACTTTCGTGGTCCATTCTCTACATGCGATTCTTTCAAATGAAAGCAAAAATGAAAATATTGCATGTTCCCTATTGTCTTCAATTTTATAAAACCCTTAAGAGTTCTGAGGACATCATTGATGATGTTCATGGGTTCGGTGGCGTGCCAGACTTTGATATAGAATGTTGATGTTGATATAGAATGTTGACTTTGATATAGAATGTTGATGTTGATATAGAATGTTGACTTTGATATAGAATGTTGATGTTGATATAGAATGTTGACTTTGATATAGAATGTTGATGTTGATATAGAATGTTGACTTTGATATAGAATGTTGATGTTGATATAGAATGTTGACTTTGATATAGAATGTTGATGTTGATATAGAATGTTGACTTTGATATAGAATGTTGATGTTGATATAGAATGTTGACTTTGATATAGAATGTTGATGTTGATATAGAATGTTGACTTTGATATAGAATGTTGATGTTGATATAGAATGTTGACTTTGATATAGAATGATATAGAAGTTATGAAGATGAATGATGGCCGACATTCATCTTCATAACCGTCTGTATCAAACGGACCGATATCACCGATGACAGTATTGTAGGTACTTGTTATTAAAATATAAATTTCTTTCGTATTTTTTTATTTGTTTTCTTAGTTTTCATCCACGTATTAATTGCCTAAGTGTGGTCAAAAAATGGACTAAATATTAATGTTAAAATACTTTGTGGAACATTTTAGCAAAATCATTTGTAATTAGGGTCCATACAAAAAGGCATTCTGCTAAAACGTTCCAATACCATTTTACCTAAATACTTACCCTAATACTATAAATATACAAAAAACCCGTATAAAATAAAATAAAAATTATATTTTTCTACAATTAAACTTATAGTATTCGTTTCTAGTAGTTACAGAAAAAAAATGTACCACTAAAACGTAAAATTGCGTTTATCTCAAAACGAGGTCAATGTGGGTTGGAACGTCAGTGCATAACTACGTCCAATTGTAGAAACATCATAATAAAAATGATTTATTAAGATTATTTCCAAATATATACCGTTTTTTATTTCACTCAATTGTTAACTATAAAATCATTTCTAAGCGGTGTAAACCCTAGCGTCGATTGGCCGTCACGAGCGGGCAACGAACCCCGAGTTCAAGGTCGCTCTATTGTTAAATTTTGTAGGCATGAAAAACGGTAGGTATTCCCTTTTTTATTCAGACTTGAGTATCTGTTCGTAGATCCTAGAGCACAACATCGCTACGAACATTTTCATTCTAGCGAACGCTCTAGTAAATGCTGTGCGGCAGATGTGGGCGGAGAGGGGCGGTGGCTGAACCCTGCTTGCCTGTGAGTCGGAAACGCAGGTTAAGCAAAGATGGCAGCGGTCAGTCTTTGGATGGGTGACCGCCTGATGTTAAAAAAAATAAAAAACGCACGGATCATCACGATCTTCCTAATATCGTCCACCCATCGAGCTGGTGGCCGACGCTCATTTTACCTAGGCCACCAAATACTTACAAAGTTACAATTTCAGAAACTTTTCGTCTTTATAGTATAGTATAGAGACCCTGTTTCTAGATCCATTCAATGTTACCCAATAAATTAAGCAGAATCCCGTTAAGCTTTAACCCAGCTTATAATTAGATACGTTATGATTTATCCACGTTAATTAATTCACAAACACGACTCCAACCCCTCAAGTGCAATGGTGTTTGTAAGGCTTAATACTTACCCACGTGTTCTACACACAGACATGTATTTCAGTAGACGCCGCATGAACCTCGTTTTGTATGTGACGTAATCTATTCGCGATCGCGTGGCCATTGTTCGGTGAAATCTTAGTAACTTGGTATTTTAGTTTTAGACTATGAACCTGGATTTTGACTCCGATTCTGGGTCTTAAGGGGCTCCCGTCAAATTTGAACGAAATTTAGTAGTTTTCATTTCGACACTCGTCCTCGGTTTATTGAAGCTAGCTTCCCAGGTGCAGATATGGGAAAGTTTGATTCCTTTTTAACATTTTTGATTTTTAATAACTTGAAAAATGTGAAAGAAAATACAGAATTAATTATCCATTTTTAAAGAAAGGTCTGTAAAAATACAAAACCCGCGACACCTCATCCTCATTAAAACTTTTATACACCCGAAACTCATACCTACTCATACATACTGGACTTACCTATAATTTTGATATGCGTTTTTATAATCTTACTAATTAACACAAAAATTATGGCCAGAAAACCAGTTTTTTGGCCTAAAATTGTTCAACTTTGATGCCAAATATCTCGAAAACAATGAACTTTGAAGTAAATATGGGATACTATATTGCTTAAAGCCGTTGTTGTTAATAGAATAGGTAAGCTACAAAAAACATTAGAAAACTAAGAGATTCAGATCTAAGGTCATTGGCGTATGGGAGCCCCTTAATGAATTTTGTCACAACCTATGTAGTGTAACGATGATTAAAATAATTTCTATGCATATAATCGCTTCAGTAATATAACTAACACTAAATAAAACAACGAAGTAATTATATCATTTCATAGTGCATAATATTTTTTTATATAACAAACATGGAGTATGATTTTCCGATGTGCAGTTAGAAGTACATAAATAAGGACATAAATATCTGTACAGGACTCTATTGTGAATGTCATAAGGGCATGCACACATATTTATGTACAGTCGACTACAAAGAGATGTATCCATACGATGTTACAAAAATATGTATACATAGACTTTACTACCATAGTAATAAGATATACATACATAACTTTGTAACATTAAAAAACATACTTATCTTTGTAGTCGACTGTACGTATATTAATACCCCAGACTTGGCATCAATCACCATAGTAAACAGGAGTCACGTCGCATCACACCCCAAACGTCAAGGTCTGTAAATACATTTAAAAATATGCGATAAAACCCCGCTTTGAAAAAAAATATCGTGTAAGTTGAAATCAGTGTACTGAAGAAGGACAAAAAAATTAGGCGCGTTTGCTTTAGCTCACCATCATCAGTCGTTTCCTGCTAAGGTTCATGACATTATGTCCTATCTGGCTTTCAGCTTTTCCTTTGCTTGATCTACCTAGACATAGTCTGTGAAACACTTGCAGTAATTGTTGAAAACTCTCACGACCCGCGTAACACTTTAGTATGAATAATGGCGGTTATTTAACAATATTTCTTACGCAGGATACTAAACATGAAGCGCGGAATTTATGGAAGTTATTTTGATTATTGTTCTTAAACATTTTAGTTTCTTTAATACCTTAGCTGACGCGATGAATATATGGTAATAATATAAACAACGTTAGGCTTAGTAGCAAGAAGTTTTGGGGAACTAATTTAAATTGTCTTAATATTAATCTTAATAGTATTGGGTTAGACGGGATGATGATGAAAAGCAATAGCTCACAATTATTAATTTATTCCACCATCATTTCCTTATGCAACTTATACACAATTACCCTTTATTACAACCAAATATCTATCCAAACAGCACCGCTCTCGATCCCGTCCATGAACCCAATGCCAATTCGTCCACATTCCGATCAAGCCGTTAACACATTCGCAACTGGACTAAAAATGGAACATTACACCATAAAAGGGGGGCGCTTTCGTTCACTTCATTTTTTAAGTCTTATTATTGGAAGTCCGGAAATGTTATTCATAAAATTTTACGCCATAATAATCGTTAGTCCTAATAATTCTTATTCCTAACGATCGTAAGTCATAACCATTCGAAGTCATAATGACAATAATCATACATTTCTCATATCCTAATATTTATTTTCATAATATTTTTCATTATAACATTCGCTTGTCCGTTTTATTTAAATTTATAATGACACTAGTCATTCTTTTTTTAATCCTTAAATTGTTTTTCATAAAGTTTTTCATCATAAATGTTACTTATCCTATATACTCATAACGTTTTTTAAATGTCTAGTGACATCGAATACGTGACTTGAACCGTGTAATTATTAGTATTATTTCAACATGTCTCACCAAAGTTTAAATTCGATAACGTTTTTACTTAGATTTTATTGTATAATACTGAATAATCATATTACCCGCATCATCGAAACCGCCGAATTCACCTATTTTGCTCAAAAAGCTATCTCCGCATAGACAGGCGGCTTGCTTAGCGTCAAGAGCCTATCGAGTCACCTAGCGAGTAGCTTAGTAACACGAAAATTATAGAATTTTTGCGACCGGCCGCACTGCGCGCTTGGCGTTACGAAGTAAATAAACGTGTTTGTTATTGTCGCAAAGCGCGAGGCGAGGCCACAAGGCTCTAGCTAGACGCTAAGCAAGCCGCCTGTCTGTGCAGACGTAGCCTAAGCAGGTCCGTGTAGGTACGACGACGAGCGAAGCGAGGAGGAGTGTTAGTTGTATTCAAATTGTAGTCAAATTTATATTTAACTCCTTACAATAGTAACCTACTCAGATTAAGAAGTGAAATCAGAAAGTCACCTCTTTGAAGGGAGTTATTATAAATCCATTACATTCCGTACCTCCTAAGTGAAGTTTTTGAAAAAAAAAAATTATGAATGTTATATTTGCCACATCACACAATTTTCAGAATGGTGCTGTAACCGTGAACGTATTAAATACTAAAAAAATACTAATGTACATCTCTACAAAAAACGTAACTTTGGTACATGCAAATAAGTCGTACAGGAATGTCAACTTTTGTTTTTCGTACTCTGTATGACACCAAATTAATTTATAAAGTGTGCCCATTATCTTTTCTCTCAAGCGTACGAGTATATTAACCGTCGAGCGCCAGTGTTCGCAAAGATAGGCTACGCTCGATCTAGCCAGCTACAATATATTCCTTAAAATATGTTTAGCGTAGGTATTTGTTTTGTGTTGCCTTCCAGGAGGTAACTCATGTAAAGGTTCCGACGGAAGACTAGCGCTGGCCTTCTAGGTTAGCACCATGCTGAGTCGGGGCTTTTCGTAGACCCTGCTACTTTTAAGTTACTGTGTTCTGTTTTTTATCCCCATTGTTTTGTCCACGAATAAATGTTTTCTTTCTTTCTTTCTTTCAATAAATCACATAACGTCAGATTTGAGTGGAGCCTGAAGGAAAAAACTGGAAAAGAAGCGTTGGAAGAGTGTTAGTACAACAATAGTCACTCAGAGAAACTCCAGACTACACTTAAGAGGCGTCACGCGTCAGTATGTGACACGCTATCAATCAAGTGTGTCAAGCCTTCCGTCTTTAGGCTTTTATTCCAGCAGTTAAAAGGGCTTCTAGATGGGCTATACATTCCCGAAAATGTGTGGCCGGCAACTAGCGTGAAAGTAAGAGCAAGACGCCCATAGTTGCCCGCCAGCCCGCCACACATTTCCGGAAAAGTATAACCCTAGAAGCTAGAGTAGTCTAGAAGCCCCATCAGAGAGGCTAGTTTTTAAGAGAGTATGATGCATTGAGATACCTTGTCGCTATATTTGGAGCAACCCAGCTGGGGAAATACTGCCTTACAGAAAACCTCAGTCATAATAACACCACTCACTAATTTTGTGGCGTGTGACAGACGGACAGTGCGTATAAGTGCTTCGTTGGATCAATTTTGATAGGAAACATTAAAAATCTAATGTCAAACATTGTTCTTAAACATATTTTCAAACAAAGCATTGGACTAGTCTCATTATGAATTCCCTGAATAATGTATATTATGACTTGGAAATGACTCCATTCTGCACTTGGACTGGCTCTCATGAATACTTGAATTTTCATCGCGATTAATGGTCTGTTTGTCTTATCGTGTTGTTATGAATAGCTTAGTCCACCTACACTTTGGCATTTGAGGGGGTTATAGTGGACACAAACCCCGGGGTCTATTTGACGTGACGCATTGACGTTATGCAATTCTCTTTAGGGGTTAGTTTATTTTTATTAAAAATATATATATATTAATAAATAATATTAATATTATTGAAAACTCCTCTCGCATTATTTATCATCCTCAGTGTCTAAAATTGATCTTTTTATACATGTTTCAACTGATTGTGATTTTATCACATTTTCTAATTTTTAAAAATTATAAAAAAATACTAAATGAAATTATTTTCAAAATTGATTTTTTCAGGTTTAATATGAGAATATCACGTATCATTTGTGGTATATTGTATTCATTTATAAAAATAAGCCATACCGTGTCTGGAGGAGCCCAAACTTGGTATGTTTCTAAAATTGTTTTTGTTTTAATTTAACAAAAATGCCTGAAATATAATGATGTGACATATTTTTAGAATCGGCTTAGTAAGCCCTTTCATTAGGTACCACACACGATAGGTTTCAGACCAAAATATATATTTTTTCCATACAAAAAAAGAAGTTGACATAACTTTTCGTTTTTTTTTCGGGCTACGGGTTAAATTGATTCGTTTGGCCTAAAGATCAATGGAACCGATTTTCAAAACTTTAACACCATTTGTCGCATATTTTGGCGTACCACTAGCACTATAAGGGTCCCTTTGGTACGGAACACTTAAAATTTTAATCAACAAATACAAATGCCTATTCGAACAATCTACAACCACTTACAAATGAGGTCTTAATTAAGTTTAAGAACGTCATGATTCAAGGAGGTGAGATGAGTAAGGCACTTGTCCCACCGCCGGCGAGTAGCGAGTACTCTCATAGTAATTCTTACTCGCTTGAGCGAGTAGCACGTAGTAGTAGTACCACTCGCTTACTCGCCGGCGGTGGGGCAAGTGCCTAATCAACGCACGTAAAATAACCCCGGTGCCATAAATTTTCGTACCTACATTAACTTGTTTGCTTGGTTTAAACGAAATTAAAAAATAATGTTAAAAGATGTTTGCTATGTGTATTACGTAGCTGGTAATAAAGTTATCAGGCTGCAAGTTAAAGGCTAAATTAAATAATTAATTAACGTTCTTCCACAAACAATTTGCCCGCAAGTTGAAATAAACTTTTCCAAAGATATTTTAATTAAGTATTTCGCTTTTAGAATGGGGATTCACAAATAATCTTGGTAGAGTTCGCGAATCTTTTGTTGATTAAAATAGCGTACAAATGTTTGCGTGTACTTGTTTCTTAATTCGAATTATATTTATTATATGAAAGTCATCTGAATTGTTAACCACATAAATTAAATATGTACTACACCATCGTCACAATAATAATAGCTAAAAACCATTTAGTCAAACAGGACTTTCAATTTTATAAAACTGCCCTCAAATCTGTTCATGCGTTTTGGAACTACGGTGCCACAGACATAGACAGGCTCAGACTTTAGATATACATTTTAAACTTATGACACCCCTTGTTTTCGTCGGGGGTTGAATACAGCCTGTCTTTCGATCGGCTTATTTTTTCTTAAACAGAATACTCGCACTATTTCTCACAGTAGAATAGAATATGATCATTTATTTTGTATAAAGTATGGTTGAGATAATTTAAGGCGGCTGACTTTTTATAAAACTTTCATTGGTATTAGAATATTTACCTCGGACTACTTTGATACAATTTGGCCACCTCAAATATTCTTATGTATACATTTACAGCACATCAAATGATATTAAATTTCTCAGATTTCCCTCTCTTAGCATTCTATCCATGCAATGCTATGCCACTCTCGTAAGTAAAATAAATAAATAAATATTAGGAGACAATCTTACACAAATCGACCTAGTCCCAAACTGAGCAAAGCTTGTACTATGGGTACTCGACGACGATAAACAAACTTGAATGAATACATAGAAAACATCCATGACTCAAGAACAAAATATTCGTGCTAATCACACAAATAAATCCAAACGTACAAACTAACTTATAAACTTCATTCCAAAGCGTTAAGCTAATAAAAATTGTCTAGCTCGGTCACTAAGTTAGTGTTCGCTCGTACCTTCTACTTACTACCATTATAATAAAAAACAAAGTGTTAAATCGAATGATTATTTTAAAATAAGCTTAGTTCAGATTTTAGCTTTAATTTAGCTACATTTTTTTAACTAGAGACCAAAATATTTATCACGTGTAGTTTTTAATCAGTATTATAAGTTGACAACTAAATATATTATAATCTTTTTGAAATGTGACTTAAATAAAGAAATAATATTTCAACACTTTTTTGCCCGCTTGTTTAAGAGCTAGGCTCTTTTCTTGTATGCTATTTTTAAGAGCCCGCTCCAAAAAGCAAGATTTTGCATAATAATATCTACACTGGAGAGAGTTTATCTACTCTCTTCAAAACTAATTTGTCCTGCAAAAAAGTTCATACGTTAAACGCCGCAAAGATAAAATGTTGCTGCTATCTTGAGCGGTATAAATTCAATTAGTTTTATTAAAATTGTTGAGTGGGTTACCTAATTCATAAACTCTATAGTTGCATAAAATGCAAGTAACTTAAACTAAAGTAGCAGATATTAGTCGGGATTTGCTATTATAATATATTAGTTCAGTAGAAAAAGCTAGCCGTCGAAAATGTTTACTTTTCAACAAATCCTTTTCGTTGATGGCTTTCGAATAAGGGAAAATTATTTCAGTATGTGTAGAAATATCAACACAATAGTAAATATTCTATACCTTTAGGAATAAGAGAAACATTTTGTTAGTTTGTAGCATTGTAAGTTTCCATATATTATTATCTGGAAAGATATAGATAAAACTTTCCTCTTACACTGAACTGATTTAAAAAAAATCGTTCACTTTTAGGTATATCGAATGGACTTTCTGAATGGAAAAAGGCTCAGGTGAGCCTACACTATTTGCTAAACGCGAGTGAATCCGCGCGGGCAGGTAGTCTTGCAAATAGGTTAAAAACACGATTGAACTCTTCGTTCGGTTTTCGAGTGGCGACCACTTACCGGTAGGCGCTGGGTAGTGCCCGATAACTGATTCATGTTTGTGTTTAGTAGCTTTTATTCAATTATACCGGAATGATATATATCAAACTACTACTACTACTACTTAAGTGCCAGTGGGCGGGGCACATATAGCACGTAGAACCGATGGCCGTTGGGGCGGAAAGGTTCTCGAGTGGCGACCACGTACCGGAAGGAGCGGTGTGGGTAGGCACCCTACAAGGTGGACTGATGACCTGGGAAATATTGCGGGAGTCCGCTGCCAATGTCTAGCAGTGGACGTCTTTTTGGATGATGATGATTCATTATGTTACTCTGTAGTGTTTTTTTGACTGGATATTAATGTAAATTTAAAGCGTCTTAATTTATTTCGTAATTTATGCCCTATAGACTTATGGTTCTAAATGAATATTATTATTTATTATTGTTATAATTATCCCTGTCTTTTGATTGAACGTTTTGTTATAAGCTAAGCAGCTTTTAAGCAAAAATATTTTTTTCTTATTGTTTTCAGGTAAATACAGCAGATCAGCAAACAACCTATACGAGGGAAGGAGTAGGTGTGTAAAATAGGTACAAGTGACGTCACAATTTTCTATGGTCCCACAATTCCCATGGTTTGATCATAGTGTAGGTATTTAAAATAACTTTAAAAAGGCAAAAAAAAGCAAAATTTGCATGTTTTCCTTGTATTTTTGTCTTTTTTGGTAACGGGCAAAAGCACTCAAAAACACGGTGCGAAAATACGTTAACACGGGATAAAGCAAAAAGCATATAAAGAAAAAACACAAAAATACAACTTTTATCACCATCATCATCATATCAGCCGAAAGACGTCCACTGCTGGACTGGGTGCCAAAGTGACCGGTCCCGTGCCACCCCCGCATCCAGCGAAAAATACAACTTTATTCAACACAAATAACTAGAATATGTACAAAATTGCAGACTGTCACCTCAAATTTTGTCTCTTGTTTTATATTTTTTCACCTAGCGGCCGCATACGGCGAGTACCTAACCTACCAAAAAGGTTTTACTGTATTATTTAAAAAAAAGGTACCGCTAATAGGTAATATTAGTTTTTTTTTGTTTTCAACAACCCTGATAAACCGGTTTTGGTGCTTAGTTCGTGGAAGCCGTATTTCGCCTTCACCACATTTCAATTGTTAATTTGAAGGCCTTTGGCTCGTAATCGGTACAGGCTGTGAAACGTCAAAGTCTTCTATTAAAGCCTCTCGGGCAACATTTGGTTTCAATATTCTGTTACAGAAGCCCCATGCTAAACTTGATGCATGTTCTGAGGAGGCGGTGAGGATTGTTATAAGCTCACTGTCGCTATTGTTTTAAGTAACTGTGTATTATTTTAGCTGATAATCTTCATATACGTAAAAAAAAATAGGAAAGACGAGTAAAAATTATTAATTGTACCACATTATGTTTTATTATTGGCCTTGCATCTAAGATATATGATAAAGATGATTGTTTACATGACGAAATACAAAGTTAGTTTGAAACGGTCGGAAAGGTCGTTGGTTCGGATCCCTGCTCATGCCAATGAGTTTTTCGGAACTTAGGTATGGATGCGGACGCCATGATTTTGCTGCTTTCCAAGGAAGTTTCCGCTATGCAGCCACGTGTTGGAACAATGTCTCGCCGCAACTTGGGAGCCTGCCAACCTAGAATTAAACTCAAAAACTTCATGCAGGAAAACCTATGTCTTGAAACCAGTTGTATATAACACTTCCTCACCTGTTGGTTCTGCCCCATATGCATTTTCATACATTGCCATACGTTTGTAGGTCACCGTAATTTAACATGTATTGTGCTAATATGTCACAATTATAATTATTAACTATTTTTGTAAGCTCGATCAAATCGCTGATGTCGATCGATAGCTTTTCGGTGAAGGAAAACATCGAGAGGAAACCGGTCTAATCCCAATAAAGTCTAGTTTTCCCTCAGGGTTGGAAGGTAAGATGGCAGTTGCTTTCGTAAGACTAGACTAAATCTTGGGATTAGGTGTCAAAACAGCCCCTGGCTCCTTTAGGGAAAACCGGGAATAATGTTAGGTGGATGATGATCTCCAGATTGTCCAGCCTCTATGATGGCCACATTATGAGATATTGCTGTAAATATTTTTGTCTCTCTGACCCAGGTTTCGTCACAACTTTACAATATTTTGGATGATGTTGAATGGCAAAGGATTCATCGTAATAATTCATTCAATCATATGAAAGAAATCGCATAACTGACTCTCCAAGCAAGTAATTTCTCAAATTCCATCAATTGCCTAGGACCAAGAAAAGCTCGAGAAATTACTAACTTCTCCAACATTTCATTTTCCTAATTCGAAATACGAAACTCACACAAAATTGTGTTATAGAAGAAAACCAATTTATTGAGATGCCAATATTTCCTTAATTTGGTAAACGGAGGCTTCTGAGGACATTATAAATTAAAGAGATCATTTGAATAATGTACGAAGTAACGTACTGAGATTTTTTTAATTACTGTAATACACACAAAGAATTTTGCTAAAAATAAAGTACTTAGACTATATTTCTAGGGCTTAAAACAGGCTTAAACTCTCTACAAACCATATTTTATATTAATTGGTTGAAATTCTTTAATATTTTAGTTGTTCAAAGGGTTTTTACGAATGCCATCCTTATAGCCGTAAAAAGGAAGTAGACAAACAAACAGACATGTTAGGTACATTAACAGAATAATATACAGGGTGCAATCTTTTACGTGATACACAATAGCAAAATGTGAATCTATCCATGATTCTGAGCAACTTTTATTATGGGACCAACTTTGTGTTATGCCAAAAAAATCCAACTATTTCATTAACTCTGCTCATTTTAGACTGACAAGAATGTATGAACAGGTGTGTTTTTTTTGGCATAACACAAAGTTGGTCCCATAATAAAAGTTGCTCAGAATCATGGATAGATTCACATTTTGCTATTTTGTATCACGTAAAAGATTGCACCCTGTATGTATGTTACCCTTATCAAGAAACAAATGATTTAATTAAATATTTTTGTTTTCGTGTTATTATTTCTCTGTATCATATCGTTTATATACTCGTATGTATGTTCTTAAAATTTCTTTAGAATTGTACAAAATAAATATGGTTTCATCTGCAACGCTCGAAGTTTACCCTTGACGCTCAACTCTTTCTAAGTTTCGTTAGGTTTCATTAAATAACATTTTACTTGCTCAGGTTTTCATGTTTTTAATTAAATTTAAGAATATAGGAGTACAAAATATCCGTAATTCTGGTACGTATAGGTAGGCCAAAACAAAGTAGCACGAAGCCATCCTACTTCCTACTATTGTAATATGAAACCCATCAACTGTGTTGTTGATGGCACTCATCCAAGAAAGTAGTTTACCAGATTGAACCTCCTAACAATTCAGTCGAAAATTGCTAGACCACTTACATGGCTTACTGAAAAAGCTTTTCCTTATTCATATCAAGGTGGAGGGAGATCAAACTTCAATTCACCCGTCATCGTCATTCGAGAGTTATTTGCCTACACGTGGAAAAATAATTTCTATGGCATGTCACGTGCCGTTTATATCGATTTGGTTCAAAATTTCGCATAGAAATGTGATATGTCATGTTAGGATGGTTGAGACACGAGGCCACTTCCTAATTTCCCGCGGCGGAATCGGTAGGTAGTATTTTGTACTTTCCGAGAGCTTACTGAATAGGATTGTAGACTCAATAGTTAAAATTGATAACGTAATGTTGCTAAATGGATACTTTAAACCATCAAATTATTGGAATAAAGTATAAATAAAATAATATAATTAGAATCATAAAAAATATAGACCTTAAATGTTTAGAAAAAATATGCATTTTTGTATTGGCCTTGAGTAAATTTAAAGCTAGCAATAGAATCCTTAAGCATTTATAGAAACGAACTATGAACCTAAACGCAGTATTTCGCGACCGAAACAGTAATGTTGTTATTTCGCCTCACTGCCAACCAATTAAATTTTTTGTGGGTTATAAACAAGGGTAGTATCCAAACTTTCTTCTGTATTTTATCTAAGAGCAAGGTATATATGGATTCATAAGGATTCCAAATGAGGGAAGAAGCGACAATTCCAAAAAACATTCAGCGGTCGAGAAGCGCAACGCACTATGGTTAGTTGGGATCACACACAATTAATTACAAAAACCGCTATCACCGCCGCGCAATGTCGTGGCCGTTAGCCGTGTTTATAGACAAGGGCATGGATTTTCCTATTCTACAGATCGCCATATGATTAAATAACCAAATAGACAAGGCGTTTGGCGGAGCAAGACGCATGCTGTCAGGCGAGTATGAAAACGCTGACACCTGTCCAACGCCTACTCCATAAATAATATTCGTCTTTTTGCGTGTTCGAGCCCCGCGCCGCTGATCGCTCCACATGCTCATAAACGCGGCCTTAGTTTACTGCCAGAGTGCCCGCTCGAAGTGGAGCTGTGGGCGGCCAGCGTCTTGCATGTGTTTAACATGTACGCCGCACCCCGCCCCGTTATCCGTTCAACTCGAGCGGGCACTCAAGTCATACATGAGCTCGACGCACGTGGAAGCGAGTAGGTACGCACAACACTTTTATATCAAACAAACTGCCCGAGCAGCTTCGCCCGTGGATGGCAAACAATGCAACCAAACCTGCAAGAAAACTTATATGTAGTCATGTCCATCCAGAAAGTCCGTATACAGGTGAAATAATCAATGAAATCGGATGAGTAATTACCCCAACAGATACAAAACATACAAATTTACAATCAATCAAGTCTTTTTCAGTCCATAATATCAGTTTAGATATTTGGCGAATTGTCGAAGAAAATCTTTTTGTATATTTTGACCTATTTTTACAACAATTCTGCTTGATTATATTCCCTAGAAACACATCAGGATTACTCAGTTTTCCCTAAGCGACGGATAAAACGTGTAAAAATCGGAAGAACAAATGAAAATTTTGTTTATGACAGAGCGTAATAAGGAAATGCTAGGAGACAAACAAAAAACTGTTATTTCTATCTCGGCTAGTTTACTGCAAAAAATCTCCGTTGTTTTGTTTATCGTAACAAAATGTATGCCGTCATGAATTAGATTAGACTAGGATACTCCAGAATGAAAGCATCTGCTTGATTATAATTATTTTGCTTTCACATGTAGGTAATGAAATGATATCTATTGTTTCATTAAAATAAATTGTTATTTACATTTAGTTAGTTATATTAACATTAAGTTGAACTTATTAATTTTAGACTAAATTGATCGATTACAGTATATTTTTAGAAATTATTAGTGTACTTATAATATAGGACGATATTAGATCTACTTGCAAAATTTCATTGTTCTAGTTCGACGGAAAGTACCCTATACATTTTGATTCCCTTGAGAGATTGTCGAAATATGTACGCATTTTGCAGCATTAACAACCGTATCTTTTTTTTACGTTCATATTCAGGTTGATTTTTTCACAGCTTTAAGGGACTTTAGACTTGAGAATATTTGGTTTTAATTTCAACTTGATAAAAGGTCTTGACAGACATACAAATGGACAACAAAGTGATCCTATTAAGGGTTCCGTTTTTTCCTTTTGAGTACGGAACCCTAAAAACGAAAGAAAAAGCCTGGATAGCAATTCCAAAAAGCAAGCAGAGCATATTGATGTGTTTTACTAGTAAGGCCCTGCCAATGGCTACTTCTTTCACCGAGATTTGTTACAAAATCGGAAATCACTCGAGGCACCATCAATGTACCTACCTTAATTCTGTAGTAAGTACCTATGTCGACATGTATCAGTAACATTATTATTTTATATAGGTACATATTTTGTAAAATGTTAATTCCTATGGTCATAGTTACGAGTATCATCGAAATATAAAGTCGCACAAATTATTTTTATTTTATTAACTTAGCATGTGTGGGTCCCCCGTGTGGTGTCGGGTTAGAATAGCACCACCCCCTTTCTTCCTGTGGGTGTCGCAAGAGTCGACTAAGGGAACAGGGTTGAAGTGTGTTGTTGGCGATGGGCTAGCAACCTGTCACAGCGATATCACATTTTGTCGATCTTTTATACCCACATTTATGCTAAAAGTGGTACTGGAACACAAGTTTCATGTGCTTTGCCTACCCCTTTTAGGGATAAAGGCGTGAATGTAAATATGTATGTAACCTAGCATAATTGAATTGTGTTTTTTTCCTATTCGTCGGCTTCGAACAAGTTTTCTGAATAACATCCCGGAATCGTTTACAACTCGTCTAAAAGTCTACTTGATTGCAGGGAGCTAAACGTTTTGCAAGGGGTCTCCAAACAATGTTCAACCGCTCCGGGAATAATTTGGAAGTGGTGTTGCTAAATTGAGATGATCCTCGTATAACCGTGATAGTTTAAGTGTTTGATATGTATTCAAGTTGAAACGGTTGGACGGATTTTGATGAGATTTGCTACACAGGTCAACCTGGATTAAGGCAAATTATAATTTTATCTTGAAAGCTAAACGTCTGTACACGTGTTAGTTTGTCTATCTTGTTGTTCTTGATCTCAACTCAATTGCTCAAAGGTTAACTGCAAGAGATCCCTTACAGGGATAAGTTCGCCTTTGTACCGATTTAACTTTTTTTTGTCTGTATTTTTACCTGTATCTTGTGTACAATAAAGTATTTACATACATACATACATAAACTCTAAGAGGATGAAATTTTGTATGAAATTACTCGAAAAGAAGTCTATCTAAATATTTCCTTGAAATTATCATAGAACGTAATACTTAAATAAGTTTCTAACTTAGCATCAAGCCAACCTTCTGTGCATGATCTCAGAATTGACTATGGGAATATAGGATGTACGATTAACGGCCATTCCCAATAATCAATCCACGGATAGTTTTCCTTACCAGCAGTTACATTTTGACACATTTTCTATGGGTAATCTGTCAAAATGTGTTAAGGAAAACTATCCGTGGATTGATTATTGGGAATGGACGTAAATGTACTATTCTCACTCAACGGGACCGGAGCGCGCCTGAGCGCATTTCACAAGTTGCCAAAGGAATTTCAATCTTGAAGACGTTACAAACGAAGAAGATGAAGATCTTACAGACTTTCATATTTGAATGGATTTGCGGCTGGTCTGCTCCTCGCGGACGCGGAGTGCTGCGCTCGGCAGTCTTCGCATCTGACTGGCTCCGTCCGGCTTTTTTCTACTGCACTCTATTAAAACGCGGTTGCTCGCGCATCCGTTGCGATGCCACGCGACCTGGCCCGTTCAGTGGGAATCGTACAAAAGTGTATTGTGGGCGTGAGCTTGCACCCCAAAGGCAGATTGTTATTTATTTTAGTAAAATCGAGTTGAGGATATCATCCTTATAACGCCATACATTAACATATAACGTAATTTGGCACATTGTCAGGAGAATACCAAAGTTGCCACAGTGTGTTCAATACTTATTTACATTCCCGACAGGAAGTGAACGGGTAAGGAGCGCTTTAATTGATCATAAACCTATTTTTGTAATGGCGTACTCAGCGCTTCCGTTTAATGGGTGACCGAGATTCGCGCGTACGTAACATTCGTTCTGTGAAATCGTATCTTGTTTGCATTGTATTTTACTTACGTTATGCAATAAACTGATACATTTGGAAGCAACTGTAAGTTTACTTAGTCGACGCAAATTTAAGAGAGAAAGGGCACAGCGGAATTTCGTCTCACTCATATTTGGAGCAGCCCAACTAGGTTAGTATTACCTCCACCTGACAGAATACCACAGTCATAATTACGCCACTACGTGCTCTGTAGGTATTTGGTGTTGATGGTGAGAAAGTTCGCCAGTGCTCCCGAGAATTTCCTGTGTTGGAAACGTGGGACCCGTTAATACAATACAATACAATAATCAACCTAGCGTTATTACCGGTTGTGCCCTAATAGACGAGCCAGGGGTCCGCTTTGACACCTAATCCCAAGATTTGGCATAGGTTTTACGAAAGCGACTGCCATCTGACCTTCCAACCCAGAAGGAAAACTAGACCTTATTGGGATAAGACCAGTTTCCTCACGATGTTTTCCTTCATCGAAAAGCTAACGGTAGGTATATGTTCCGTACATAAGTTCCGAAAAACTCATTGGTACGAGCCGGGATTTGAACCCACGACCGCCCCTTGACAGCCGCAAGCCTGATCCACTAGGCTACCGTAGTTTATTATCCCCTCTCGATTAGAAATAAATATTTGACACGAAAAATTCATCGAATGGTGTGAGCTCAGCCGCCCAAATGTATGGAACCGCTGGTTTTTTTTTGCGATTTGGATACAACTTAGTGATCAATTTTGATCGAGATGACCCACCGAATTACCTCCCAAAATTTGAACGGTGAATACTATTTCATCCTGTATAATTTTAACCAATCGCGTGTCTACCAATGAAAGCGAATTGCACGTAATAGCTTTTGACCAATCAATGTCCACAGTCACGCTATCTGTAAGAAGAATCGATATAAGCATTATTTATTTATCGTATGGCAAATACGTGTATTTAGAACCGTGAGATCTTCGAAAAGACAGTACGGTTGCCAGGTTGTTGCACTTTTAGCACCACCCAGGGGTCACGTGTAGGGTAGCGGTGGGTAATTCCTACGGACGTGGTGCAACTTCAGCATTTATTTTGAATGATACTGTTACAATCGGCAACAAAAATGTAATCATTTGTTACCAGAAGACCGCAGTCAGAGGTATGTGGTGTTGTGTTCCTGGTCGCGTGTTCGTTGCCAGGGCTCCTGAGCGAGTGTCGTGTGAGAGTAGGGGACCCACGGTCGTCTCTAGCTATCAACATAATAAAGAATCCTCAAATCAATAAAGGGTAAGCGTCCGTAGGCTATGGTGTCAGCTTACCATCTGGTAGACCGTTTGATGTTTGCCACCGTCGTAGTATAAAAAACTGGCATTGACCTGTCGCGTAGATTATGTTATGGGTTTTTCTCCCGCGCACGGAAACTTGCGAAAATCAGTACATATAGTTATAAATAGGTTTCAAAGATCTTTCAGTATATTACCTACAGACTTCCGTGTACAGTGTTATGGAGACAACGTATTTTATGGCTATACAAGCCAAAACAAGAGCTGCATGCACGACCTTAAATCTGGCAAGTGAAAGTTGCTCGCGGAGAACAGAGAACAATAAATATTAGAAAAAGTGAACTGATGTTTTAGATTATGTGACACATTGTTATATTTATATTATTATATGTACACCTGTAAACTTATGACGCCTTCGTGAGTGCGGTACTATCTTCAAGCTATCATCTATTCTCATATATCACCTCTGATTTATTTACGTTAGGCATACATGTATTAATTAGGGCTTAAGGACGATCCACCGTTAAGTGCTAATAGCAGGGACACCGGCCCGACGCCGAATCGAATAAATCGACTAAACAAACCGTTCGTCATAGTCGTAAAATAGGTGTATTGCTGCTTAATTATTGACGTTCCGTTGCTTACGCGATTTTGACAAGCGTCAATGTTTGCCGACCAGCGCACGGTTGAATTTTTTCAGTTGGCCGAATCGCATCTAAGTAGTCCATTCAAAAAACAACCTTACCGTCCAAGGCGGAAGATTTCAATTCTAACGACAGTTTTATAAAAAGTCGGCCAAATTCAATAATCTCAACCATAAACATATGTAATAAGTTGTGACTTGTAATGATCCTAACCTGGCATATAACACTTTCATGCTTTAAGAAGGACGCCAGCACATTTGTTTAAAATTAACCTCTCTAAATTATTGATTTTTAATGTTATTATTCTTTAGCTGATTATTTCTCCGACAAATTTAATTATTTTTTTGTAACGTTGACTATTTTTATTTTGTTTTATTGATTTTAAGCAATTCGTTTTTTTTTTTAGTAATGAAAATCTCATTATATAATTTTTTGACATTGTTAATATTATAATATGTATAGATTATGTAAATTCAACAACAAATTTGTATTCCTAACGGCGAAACATAGGGCTCCCACATTGTTTGTACAGTCAGCGTCAAAAGTAGCTACGCAAACGACGACGTCAGAAGTCTTTATTAGAAGGGAATAAGAGCTTTTGACGTCTTCGATTGTATAGTAACTTTTGATGCTGACTGTACCATCATATACTTGTCACCTATGTTTACAAATAAATCACTTTGACTTTGACTTAACAGCCGTGTTTTCGTACCCGCAAGTAAACAGGCCTTTGACACAATTGACGACATCTTTTCATATGTTTTGGTGTTATTTCGGGGATTTGAAGTGCTTATTTTTAATTAACATGTTATGTTAGCTCTGCCAGGTTATCAACAACAACTCTGATCCAAGCCCTGAATCCCTGTCATAATAACAACGTGAAATTAGTAGAAAGTCTTTATTTTACCATGACCGTTTTTAATATATGGGTTATATGCTGGTACACAATTTAAGTATATACTTATTTAAAACAAGTTTTGAGAATATTTTACTTGAAATAGTGTTTAGCTCGTATTAACACGTTTTTAGGGTTCCGTACATCAAAAGGAAAAAACGGAACCCGGATCACTTAGTTGTCCGTCCGTGCGGGGGGTCCTATACAGACTGCGTTTATTAAGCGCACCGTCGACGCGCGTTTGTGTGAATTCACGATTTGACACAAACGCGCGTCGACGGCGCGCTTAATAAACACAGTCTGTATATAAGGCTTTTACTCACAATGCTCAAGTCACATAGCTAAAGCGCACAACAATCAGTATCATTAAGACACATTTATTTAAGCTACAAATAAAATGAAAATGTATCTTTAAGGGGTCACTTCACCAACACAAAAGATGTTGCGATTAAATTCCAACATAAACATTCTGTTGACATTTCAGACTTGGGATCGACGTTGAAAAGGGTCCTTAGGGCTACAAAAATGTTGCGCAATTTATTTTGTTCAGTGGCAAATGAAAGGTAGTGATTACAGCTGACTAAATTGTCTAAGCGGCATTATTTACTTAGTATTCAAATTTAAGACACAAATGTACAAATGGCGAGCTTATAGCCAAATGACATTCTCTACCAGCTAGCCATTAGGCTAAACAGATTTTAATAAAAGGTGCAAAGAAAAAAGTATGATAATTTCTGTTACGAATACGGAACGTGAAGAGAAAAAAAAACAAATGTATTATACGTTACATATAGACAAATAATTAAAAAACTGGCCAAGTGCGGGTCGGACTCGCGCACGGAGGTTTCCGTATTACCATCTATACGAACGGAAAAAAACACGCTTGTTGTATGGGAGCCCCCCTTAAATATATATTTTATTCTGTTTTTAGTATTTTTTGTTATAGCGGCAACAGAAATACATCATTTGTGAAAATTTCAACTGCTAGCTATCGCTGTTCTTGAGATACAGCCTGGTGACAGCCAGACGGGCGGACGGACAGACAGCGAAGTCTTAGTAATAGGGTCCCGTTTTTACCCTTTGGGTACGGAACCCTAAAAATATATAAGATACATAAAAATAGATATACTACTACAAATTAAAACATACTATCATGGGATGGATTTATTAGAATATGGGCATAAGAATTTGTGTTTGACCCAAATCCGTCCAGTAATGCGGAGAGATTTTGAGGGTCTTGTCGGAAACTATCTGCGTACATTATATTTATATATTTACTAAAATTATGAAAAGGTATAGTTTAACTTAATATACGGACTTACTCGTCTAATGTAAAAAAAATATTTCATTAGTAGGCTATATCTATCGTGTTTATTCACGCATGGATTAGATGGCCGTGGCTGGATATTTGACGACCTTAGCATAAAAACCTAGTCAGTAAGGTTTGCTCCCGGGCCTGCATTTGTATGGTCAGTGCCGAGATTGCCGGGAAACGGGACTGGCCATACAAATCCAGTACCGGGAGACAACCCTTTGACACGTCTTATTGCAACCTATTTGTAATAAGGCGAAAATGTTACCTTATTTCTGGCGCCAACGATACAAAGTTTGCATCATTAAATAAAAGCGTGAGTAAAAATTAAATTAATGATGTTTCACGGTGTTTAAGAGGCTTTCAGCACAGGCGGTAATGACACAGTTCTTGTTACGGTTTTATGACTGAGCGTTACTACGAGATACCTAGGAGGAAAAAAAAAATCGAAACTTTGTTGCCAAAAATGCGATGCAATGCGCTGCAATTACAGTTTAATTCCGGCACCACACTTCGTAATGCGTTATGTGACTACGCCGTATTTGCGTAATCACAAGTCAATCAAAATAGCGGCGATGGTTGTGTTAACAGCAGCAGCTTATTATTTTTATCTAAACGCAATTTACTAATACCTGTTGTATAAGTGCAACAAGTAGTAGTAGTAGTTGTTACTAATAAACCGAAAAGTAGGCACTGGTGGATGATCACAGGTCATAGAAAACGAACAAGGTGTGTACTAGTGAACGAAGTGTGAGCAGTCGACGCGCTATTCGGCTTCTGTGCGTCCTTTGATGTGTTCCAAAAAGCCGACAAGTCGACGGATATGCGTATAAACTATTCGCGCGCTATAAACTAACGCTATTATGCGTGCGAATAAAGCAAACATAGACGAATAAACCCTCCGCATTGCGTCGAATGCAGGCGCATAAGCCGAATAACGAATAGCGCATACCGAAGTGTGCTGCCGGCATAAGGTAGAAAGGTGCGGTTTGACGATTCTATTTGAAATTTTGGCAATGTCTATCTTCTTGTTCTACCGATATCCCGGCTTTTGCCAGGGTCCTATTTTCTTACCCGCTTTTCTCTACTTTGCACGATCCTGGGAGACTTCCTTTTTGAGCCCGTATTCAAATCAAATCAATCAAATCAATTATTTATTCTGCAAATAGGCCACAAGGGCACTTTTACATGTCAAACGGTAATTTACAATGTAATAATAATATTCTTACACAATAATCATTTAAAACTTGCAGATTAAGGACCGATTTAAACGGTTACCAAAGTAAATGTCACTAAGTTAATGAAAACAAAGCAAAATTGCAAAATATGACCATTACATTCGATACAAGGTCTGTATCAGCATTAACAAGAAGTTAATGATATTAATTTAGTATTCCAGAGATGTATAAGGTCTCTGAGCGTCCAAATACAATTAATCAATTATTCTAATGTTTGTAGAGATGTATACGGTCTCTAAGCGTCAAATAAAACAAAAAAAGGAACATTTATGTAATATTGTCAGAGATGTACAGGGTCAGTAAAAATAAAACGTGTCAAGATCAGAATAATGTCTCTTGTCAATACGATAATAATAATAACAACACTAGCTATGTAATGTAATGTTATGTATTCGCTCATGTAAGTCTTCATGACAATCAGCCATCGCTTCTTTTGTCTGAGGGTCAACTGGCTCGTATTAGAGCATAAGAATCCCTGTATATAAATGGCTTGCGTTGACATCAATGCAAGCTTTTTTAAGCCCCGACGAAAACGAGAGATATGTGTCTACCTATGTGTCTGTCTGTGGCTTCGTTCGTCCCAAGCGGATGAACCGATTTAAGGACAGTTTTTTATAGTAGATTTCAATGCATTCATGTACCTAGTTATTGAGCAATAATAAAATTTAAATTCCTTGTTTGTTTAAGAGAGATCGCACTGGTTGAGCAATAAGAATCACGTTCGAACCTGGTTCAAAGCGATGAATATTTTCTATGTTAACCGTTTGATTTGAAAATGTAATTTCAGTAGTGGATGTCTTTAGTTTTTGTACCACTATAGTACTAAAAGATAGTAAATAGGGTCGAGTTTGTTTTGTTTTTAAAATCGGACGAAACAAAACGAATGCATCTCTGTTCCAATTAACTGTGATATAATTTCCATTGCAGAGGTAGATGCCTTTAATAGCTCTTTGGGTGACTAGAGGTAACATTTTATTTAAAGGTAAACAACTGATTCTTTCGGAAAAAAAGGCAAAATTCCCCGCACCTGTTTACCCAAATCTACTGAACCCATTCTCTCGCCTTCATAATCTCATAGTTCTTCAAATATAAACAAATTAAAAAGGCAATCAACGTTGCACTTAATCACAAGCACATCACGATCTTATTTCGTACAACATTCGTTTATTGTTCGAATGTAAATAGATCCCGAAAACAACCATGCGGCTCAATAACCAATATAGCTTGATCCTGATAATTCTAACAAATATGCATAATCAAAGGTCAGGCTTATACTGGTTATTCGAAGTTGAGTTTGTAGACATTATGTGGGCGGTTGACGATGGATGACCGATGACTGACACTTTTCAAACAAACCGTTTTATATATTACCTTTCACAAAAACTGTTTTATTTACCATGGATTGTTAATTTTTTTTGGAAGTGTCTGGTTAAGATCTGACAAAGTTGACATTAAATACTTAATTAGATTGGCGTAAGTCCAAATCGTTTTACAAGCGATTCTATATATTATTGATTTATAGTTATATATTATATATGTCTACCCATATACGACGCAAACATACACGTGAAAGTTGTTTCATCTGAATTAAATCCAATTGGGTCACAATAATTATATGTCAGACCGCTTAAGATGTATTGAATTTAACACTTCACTACCAGGAACCGCCTAGCGGGTGCCTACGCCGTAGTCGCTTTACGCTACATCCGAGAAAAACCACGGCATCGGCTACGAGCGTAGCGCGTAGCGATTCTTGGCATTGAATTAATAAATAGATATAAATTCAGGGGGCCGCTATTTTTGACTCCCGAGCGCTCAAAAAATTAAATGCGATTGTAGCATCAACATTGAAGGCACTCACTTTCTATTGATATAATTGAACACAAGTGGTCAATGCCAGTCGTTTTTCGATTATCTATCGCTATTTCAAAATAGCATTTCATCGATTTTTAAAGTTTTCAAGTGAAATAACTGTCAGAAAATTACATTAAAACCTATATTTCCCAACATTTCCGAATGCTGATCGTATTTGGTTCGAACCACTGATCCGTGTCGGTACACGGGTCTCAAATTCGTACCATCAATATTAGAGCTAATTGGAGGACGTGGCTGATTGATTACCTTAATCCGCATCGCGATCCAAATGTCGAATACGCAACCATTTTGTCATAATCATAATGAAGGGAACATTTCAACAGGGCCACGATTCCACTAACGATATTTGTATGACGTGGACATCATCATAATATCATTTTTATGTTCATGTTATATTGGGGTTCATGAGACATGGGGATATGCCTGCTGGGTTCTATTGCTGGTGGAATCATGGCCCAGGAGCCCGATTCGAGATTTAATGTGTGATGCCCCAGCAGAATCGCTAGTTTCGGTATAGGTGCTTACTTGACTTGAACACTCACATGAACATCGAACATTCGCCATTTTACTAGCTTTTATTTAGTTTCACCTGTCCCGTTGTTTGTCTGTCTGTCTGTAATCAAATCTTGCAAGTTAAATTTGACCCACTTCCCGGTGACAGATTGAGCTGAAATTTTGGGTATAAATATAGTTTGGATGACAATTCAATATTATGGGGACCGATTTTTGACTTTCGAGCGCTCGAAAATCAAGTAAAAGTAAATACGTTTGTAGTGTCAAAATGGCAGGCACTTAATTTTTACCAATATAATTAATTACAAGTGGTCAATACCACTCGTTTTTCAAATTTCTATCGCTATTTCAAAATAGCATTTCACAATTTTTGACAGTCTTCGAGTGAAAGAGTCGAGCGCTCGAAAGTCAAAAATCGGTCCCCTGATCTGATGATGGAGACAGAAGGTGGCCGTGGGAATTCAGTACTTAACCCCGTTGAAAATTAAATTAACCATGTCAAATATATTATATGTCCATATACTCACATACAGAATACGATGGATGTTCTAATAAAAAGATTCTAAGCTGACGTTTGAATGTTTCGTCAGATGGTTTAGTTAAAATTTTGGCGGGTAGACGCTCGTAATACGTTGGACGAATTACCCTAGGATTTTTTACTGAAAGTGCCATGCGACGCGGTACTGTTCTTAGCCTTCCAGTGGATCGGAGCTGTTTACCTGGTACTTCCACCCGTTTAAACGTTCGTATATTGGTTCTCACAAACATTAGTACCTCAAACATGTATAGGGAGTAGTGCGTCATGATGTGGTAGGTTTTAAATAATTCCTTACATGGATGCCTGGGTTTTACTCCAGCCAGCAATCGAAGCGCACTTTTTTGGAGTAAGAACACTCGCTTAGCATCAGTGGAATTACCCCGACTGTACAACTGTACCATATGACATCAACGAGTGAAAATGAGAAAAATAAACAGATTTTAAAGATGTCCTTCTGTCTGTCCGTCCGTCCGCCCGTCTTCGGCTTAGACCAGTACCCCTTACGTCGTATATGGGTAGACATATAAATATATGCTGCTAAATGTTCATATGAGAAAGACTAACCGAATCTTGTATAGCGGTTGCACCGCGTTTAAAATAAATCGACCAATGTATCGACGTTGTGTTTATGCACTGCCGTCAAATATGTTCGACATATTTCCAAAGTTTATGTGAGCAAACAAAAGGGTTAATATCATGTTTTACTACTGTCTGTTCAGCGTTTAATGGCAGACATTAACATTTTGCAGGCACACGCATCAGTGCTGTATAATTTTATTAAAAATTTTTGAAGAAAAGTTGTGTGTAAAGTAGTAAGTACATTTTCTATTCAATCGAATGGACAGAACTAATAAAGACTGACTTCAATACTTATTCTCAAGTGGATTTGCGACGTGTACCTATTAAGGAACCCTTATAGTTTCGCCATGTCCGTCTGTCGGTCCGCCCGCCCGTCTTCGACTTAAATCAGTACCCCTTACTAATTGAAAAAATAAATTCGGTATGGGTATATAAATCAATCACGCCGACAAAGCAGTAGAATAAAATCTTGAATATTTTTTTTCAGCGTACTTCCCCTACGCCTAAAGTGGGGATTTTTTTTTTTCGTTATACCCTTAGTGTGGGATATCGATGGATAGCTTGTTCAGAAATATTATGAGTTTTGTAGAAACATTTTTCAACTCACTGATTCGTTTGCGAGATATTGGGCTTTAAAGCCCTAATTTTTGTTCGAGTCATGATATTCGAGTTCGGTATAATAACAGTAATTTACACGCTGATGGCGCTATACTGCTTGCGTCAATTCCTAGATCGCACCATCAAGCTTTTTTCTGTGATGTTGACTTATTTACATTAAAGGTATATACAAGTCTGAGTTAAAATATGAATTGAAGCAGTTCAGAAATAACATTTTGAAAATTTATTAATTGAAATGATGTAATTCCATTATCAATAATCATTTATTCATTGCAAGAATGTAGTAGGTACAATAACAAGGTGGTATAAACATTTTAGTGTCTAGTACATTCTGTTTTTTTTTTAAATACATTTACTTACAATGTTATATTTTTTTTTCTATCTCTTTGAAGCATTTGAAACATGCCAATTAGTGAAGGAGCGTTCATTTTAAAATTGGTTTTCTCTACATAGGTAAGATATTATTAAGCAGTGGCATTATTTTTAGAATTCGCTTCTCAAGATTAACGTTGCCAGTCTCCAAATTATTCAGAACGATACCATTATAAAATCTAATTAATATCGGAGTCATTATCCGAGAGTTTCTACACACCCAGAGTTTCAGTGTTTCTCTGTTTCTACAATTGACGACAAGTGTACAAGTTCCTAACTTTACCGGATTCAAGGGATGGAAGTTTCACAATTTACGAGTAACGTGTTTATTAAATGTGCCAAAGTGCCACGTATAGTGAATACCAAAATGTTTTGCAACTTTTGTCATGGATCTAAAGTCTACAAATTGGTTTTCATTTCTCATGCTCTAAAAGTTCGTCTTTATGCTGTGCGTAGGCGACATAAAGTCGCTTTTCATGCTCTAGAGCCTAAAGTAAAATCTTCGTCGAAGAACAAGGCAATCGATCCAACAGCCACACGAGCAACTTTAACTTCATAGAACAAACTCTTTATTTATTTATTTTTTATGTTTCGTTAGTATTCTAAGACCAAGGCAAGGATACCAACAGCCAAAGTACACAATAAAACTTCATGAAAAAATATTTTCATTTCATTTCCTCGCAATCGTAAAAGTGAAAAGTAGAGTGTACAATTCGTCATAAAACACATTTTACACTCGATTTTAAACGTCTCGCGTAAAATGGTGCATTTTATATACTTGTTGTACCTACAATCTACTATTTTAAGCCGTTGTCATGTTCATTTACAAACAATTTTAATAAAATGTTTTCATTCCTTGGCAAAATGTGCGTTGCTGTCGGTAATTGAGGGGATTCACTCAAAATGCCGCCCCGTCGGTAATAAAGAGGATTCTGAAAAAAAGAGATATTTGACGTCGTGGCAGATCTTGATTATATAATTGGTTGTTTATCAAAAGCAAATGCTTTTTATGAGCAATTAGAGATATTCAAACGCTGTGCCGTAGCAGAGTCCATGTTGAACTGTTCTTTGGAGAACGCTATGCTATATGATATTGGCCACAAAAGATTTGGCCTTGTAATCATGCACAAAACACTTCCCCTTGCGTAAGCGCTGCGCGCTGATAATGAAAATTCGTTTGAAATTAAATAAATTTAAAGTTGTCAAGTTTTCCACGTAAATGAATCCTGTATTCAACATCTATGCCTGTTTTGACCAATAAACGCTAAAATAAATCATTTAAAAGAAATACTCTGCCAATCATAACATATTATGACACTTCGAAACGCTTTTTTAAGCACATGAATAGCGATGTAATCGTTATTTTGATTAGTTTAACGTGCAGTAATGGATTGGCATATTTTTGTTGGCATCTCTTTTAATCGGCCCCGGATTTATATTTTAATTGAAACACTAAGATTTTAGTAGCCGTAAAGTTAAATGGATTGTTAGAAAACAATCCTGACTTAGCCTGATTGGTTATATTTAAATACATTGGGATAAGTTTGTTTCTCGGACAGGGCTAAATCGTCAGTCCCTAATTTACCGTAGTTGGACGAGCGAGCGAGGCGAACGAAGTTCTTCTTCAGCTTTGGCCAAAATTATTTACAGGTCACATTTCTCAAGCGATTCCCGTGAAATGAATGATGACGATTTGTGAGGATGTTCGATAATTACATAGTATTTTTTGTACATTCAGTTTATGTAATTTACTTTTAATTTTTAATCATAGTCTCTCAAACTCGCGATGACGCAATATCGTGAGTAAGATTATAAACTGAAGCTGATCACAATATTACGGTGACATTTATACCGTCATCGTCCAGTAGTCTACGCCGAAATAAATGAATTTTATTCTGCAAGTAGGCCGTAATGGCACTTTTACAAGTCAAAATTCTACCAGCGTTTCTGAAAAAGGAGACCACTGTCAAGAAGAAACGCCGAAACAAACTCAACGGTCAGAATTTTTTTGCCAAAAAAAGCTTATTACAATCATAGTTCTTAACCTACTTAAAATAAGTCAAACTAAATATGAATACAAAGAAAAAAAATCATCATAATGCGTTGTTCTAGAAGAACACAATCATGTCCGATTAAGCTATATGAATAATGAAGCTATTTTGGGCTCTGGTTTGGGCCATGCATTTCTGTCAATTAGATAGTCCTTAACCTGTAATAAGCCTTCGACATCAATGTTTTTTCAAGTATTTTTTAAGAGCTGGATTATGGTGAGGTATTAGGGCACAGCGAAATGTCATCCCGCTCGAATTTGGAGCAGCCCAACTGGGGAAGTACCTTATTACGCCTTGCAGAAGACTACAGCCATAATAACACTACTACTTGCTCTGTATATAGTAGCTCTGTAGTTCCTGGAGGTGAGCAAGGTCGCCAGAGCTCCCGAGGATGCGTTTTGTTGAGAGCGAGGGAATTTGTACCTTCAGCTCTCAACACAGCGAATCGTCAAACATATCAAGGGTCGGCAACGCCCATGTTACTCCTTGGAGTTGCATGCGTCTATAGGCTGCGGTGTCCGCTTACCATCAGGCGGGCCGTACGCTTGTTTGCTACCGTCGTTGTATAAAATAAAATAAAAAGAGCTTGAAAGGGTATAGGTATAGGATATATTAAAGCCGAATGGTTACAATTCCGTAGACCGTATGCTTGTTTGCCACCGTAGCAAAACAACCCTTTTGGAACCTGTGAATGATTTACACGGCAAAATTTCCTCGATAAATACAACGTTGTAATGAAAACAACGAGTTTACCTATCTGCTTTTTATCACGATAACTTCGATAAGTTCAAGGTCGACTATGAGTGCAAATAAAGTTATTAGATATTGATTGATGCCCGCGTAAGATAAACGCCCGAGTGCTCGACGCTGTGCTAGTAAATAACATGGGCACTCTATGTCAAAGTGAGATGGCTTTAATTCGAATGAAGAAAAATCATATTGCTTTGACGTAGACTGCCCATGCCATTATACTAGTACAGCGTCGAGCACTCGGACGGTTTACCTTAATTTGCAAATTAGTCGAAGAGTCAAGTAGTACTTACTGGGAAACTTTATCTCAAGGTCGAGACCATTAGAGGAACATATCTTTCAGGGGCATGATGGAACAAATAAAATTGGGTTCCATATTTTGGCTCAAAGTCTATGGAACAGTCGATTTCTCTTTTCATCATCAAAATCATTTTTTGATAATATTAATATTTTCGGAAATAATCGCTCCAGAAGTAAAAAAAAATGTGTGTCCCCCCCCCCTTTAACTTTTGAACCAGAAGTTTTAAAAGTATGTAATAATCTCAAAAGTAGAACTTCATAAAAACTTTCTAGGAAAATTATTTTGAACTTGATAGGTTGAATAGTTTTTGAAAAAAATTACAAAAACTACGGAACCCTACACTGAGCGTGGCGCGACACGCTCATGGCTGGTTTTTCAATGTTGTGTTTGATCCCTTAAAATAAGAAGTCCGGGCTCACTCTCCGCAATAAGCAGCGATGGAGTATCAATAAGTCATCATCATCATCATCATATCAGCCGAAAGACGTCCACTGCTGGACATAGGCCTCCCCCAAAGAGTGCCAAAGTGACCGGTCCTGCACCACCCGCATCCAGCGGACTCCCGCAACTTTTACCAGGTCATCAGTCCACCTTGTGGGGGGCCTACCCACGCCGCGCCTTCCGGTACGTGGTCGCCACTCGAGAACCTTAGGAAGTGGCGGGAGATTTTTTCGAAACGTAGTTCACATTCAAAACGACATAATATACTGTCTGGCAAAAAAGAGTAGAAAATAATAGAGGCGCCGCTATCGCTCATATAGCAGTAGGAGTAATACGACCTAGAAAATAGAGAGATAGTTATTTAAATACAAGCTTTGTTAATAAATTTTATTAAATAGTACAATTTTGGATACCAGACACTTAGTTAAAACACTTAAAATTCATCAAATATATTTCAAGTACCAAGTTGGTTTTATGTAAACATAACCTCTAAAATGCACCATGTAAACAAGACGAAAATTATCAATTTACTGTAAATCTAGCGTAAGGAATAAATCAAATTAATATCACCATTCATAATTTAACACTTACTCGTATTAGTAGTCTACAATTATTAAAAACCTGTCATTCCAGCAGTTCATCTGTAAACATTGTCCAATTCCGACAATATGATTCCGGCTTGATATTCCGCAAGATGTCGCTTAAATACATTATAAAGTTATTGTTGTTGTTACAGTGACAATACATATGAAAAGTTTAATGAAGTTACCAGGGATGGTGAGGTAGGGCACAGCGAAATGTCATCATGTCTCGAATGTGGAGCAGCCCAACTGGGGAACTTGCAGAAGACCACAGCCATAATAACAATACTACTTGCTCGTGGAGTCTTGAGTCGAGTTTGCTGGGAACTTTTAAAATACCATAAAAAGTGCTACGCTATTGATGTGACATGGCGAGAAAATTACGCGTCAAATACGAATTCCTAGTTCAAAAACAGTTGCGCTTCACTGGCAGAGGGCCAAAGATGCAGAATCTAGCAGTGGGCGAAAAATCAGACATTGGACTGTGGTGTGAACGGAAAATGGGGAAAACCACCGTACTAATCCGCAAATAAACAAATATGATGTCAACTTATGAAGATCTGGCTTGATCTGTCTATTCCACCGTCAGAAACCAAGCTCTTAGATTATTTATCATCATCATTATCCACGTATCAGCCCAAACATGTTCACTGCTGGACATGTACCTTCCCCCTGCAAGAGTACCACAACGACCGGTCCTGCGCCTTTCGCATCCAGCGGTTTCCCGCGACCTTCACCGGGTCATAACTCCACTTATGCCTTCCGCTTTCAACTTCCCCTTACCTTCTGCACTCAAGTGGCAGTGGGCGGGGCACATTACATGTTGAACCGATGGCTTGGGTCGAAAGGTTCTCGAAGGGCAACCACGCCTACTCCGGTACGGTAGTAACGATGAGCTATACATTGGTTCTGCTGCGGGTAGCCTCATTTCTAATGCGAACACGCAGAGAAACTCCCAGCCTAGCCCTCTGCATTTCCTTTAGGGTGACTTAAGGCAGGCCGACAGTGAGCGACCACGTTTCAGTGCCATATGTCATCACTGGCAACACACACCGGTCAAAGACTCTATAGAGCAACGAGTATGATGTGAGCTAAGGACGATCTGGCGTCTATTCCACCGAGAGAAACGAAGCTACTAGATTATAATCATGAATACATACACGGTGTTACACAATATTACTATAGTAGCTATACGGTAATTGGTAGTCAATGTTATTATCATACTAGTAACCATGTAACTAAAATTATTGATAAACATAGTTGTTATGGTGAACGGAATAGATATGAAAATCGATCAGGAAGTCAATTTTGTCTGACACTTCACAAAGCGGCCTGATTTCTATAAATTAAATAAATAAATAAATAAACTTTATTTAATTGCGTGCTCGCTTCCTCGCTCTTAACTTAGTACTAAAGTGAACAGTATCAGAGTGAGAACTGGAAGAGGGAGAACAGTGGAAACAAGTGGTGAAAAGTGCAGTGATATTGCAAAGTATCAGCTAACCGTAGGTTTATTAAACAAGTAATGTAAAATTTTGAAGTAAACGTGTTATTGAATTTTAACTTCGTGAGACATGTATCAAATGTCACTACGGGCGACATGTTTTGAACTCTTCGGGAGTTCTTCTTCAGGATGAGTGTTTTCGCGGCGGTGTCGCTTGTCGAAATTGGGCGCCGCCTACATTTTAATCGTGATGGTGGCTGGATGTTACCGCCAGCATGGAAAACTATTATTCCTAAATTGAAGTGGACAGTGTGTTGTGACATTCCCGTGGACACAGTGAGTTCAGTGTGCGTACCGTCTCTCGGAGGAGACGACCCCCTGCCGCAATCTCACACAACGACTCCAGCGCAAGACTGCCCCTCTACCCCCGCCCCGTCGGCGCGTGCGTCACGCGCCGCACGGCGTCTGGAACGGACGCGGCCAGTGATTCAAGCGGCACCGCCGCGAATACAACACTCATCTTGAAGAAGACCTCTTGAAGAGTTCGAAACATGTCGCCCGTAGTGACATTTAATACGTGAGTTAACCCTGTAATTATTAGTATTTTTTAAACGTGTTATGTTAAATTCTTTAGCGCCTGCTAATAGTATAACTGGCAATCAAATGTAAAGTGTAATTCTATGAGACAGGCATAGCCTAGTGCAGTTGACACGGGCAATTTTATAAATATTCAATTATATGATAGTGTTCGGTAACCAATATGTCATAGAAACCATGTTTTGTTTAAACTTGTGCCACTGTATAAATAAACATAATATAATTTGTTTTTTTTAAAGTGCATTTGTTTCAGGACGTCAGTACTAGTAGGTGCGTAATCAGTACACTTGTGAGTGTTAGTTCAGTCAGTGTTAGTACGCGTGGACTCAGTGGACTTTACCCAGTATAAGTCACGTAATAGGTTTATAGTCGTCCTAAAAAAAGGTGTTTAACACTATCCCGTACATCACGCTCGTAAACTTTGGCGCACAACGGTATGCGCATAACATTGAATTTTCAATTGGAATGGGGAAATGCAAATCATAGTTTTGTCTATTATCGAATCGATCCCGTTTGTTGCCCACGTTGCAAAGACTCAATACTATTTCATACATTCACGTCCGTATTCAATTAAATGTTCCGTGGCATTTCTAGCGATTGTGGATTAAGGACGGTGTGATATTGCATTTACAGGTTGCTAACTTATCGCCACCAGTATCTCAACCCTATCCCGTTGTCGACTTTTACGACACCTACGGAAACAACCACCCTGCTTTTGTAAAGTAGTCTATAAAACATACTTATTTTAACGTATTCTGTACGAAGCAGTCATAAAAAATAGGTGTCAGAATATTATCACTGATTAAAAAAAAAAGAAGTGTAAAGTACATGTGTCGGGGGCCCCTTTGCTTTAGGCGGACCGATAAATCATATAGTTTTATGTATTTCATTATTTTTCTGGGAGTGTTTATAGGCTTTAACATTATGAAGTGTGACACCACCATGACATTGAATGATATGACTAACTAAACAGATGACTACCAATCATTATGACTTGCGAAAAAAGACCTTACAACAAATATTATAAACTAGATTATAACCTTTAATATTATGTAATTGCATACCACCGGGACATTGAATGTTATGGCACAGATTAAAGAATACAAGTACAGATACCCAATCCCATAGAGCAAAAGCGTACCGTCCTAATGTAGGCAATTCTGTATACAATTTTAATCTCGTAGCTACACCAGTAGATGCCGTATCCGAGCTACCACGGCTATGACGCTGTCAGCCTTTAGTAATACATTGAGATATCACCAGATGGCGTTGACTTCCCGGGCAACAAATACAGTATTTTTGATTTGTTCGATATAAAAGTAGTATTTTAGAGACAATATTACACATCACACAAAAATATACATAACCAAATGCTTAGAGCCTGTGGTTCCATAGAACTTTCGCGACCCGTGATGGCGCCATCTAGTGACAGTACCCAATAATACGTAGCAAGCTTGAAAGCTGACTCGTATAGTACGAGTTACATGGATTTAGTATCAATTTTATTGCATTTACTAAACTTATAAAATATACCTTTATTGTATGTGCGAAAGTATGTTTGTGATATAATTAAGGTACGTTGAATTTATTAAGGTGTAAAAATCGTTCTATCTTCACGATTACTGGTTCAAATGTTTCGCTCGGTACCTGTGTCGCCATCTATGAGTTCTTTTTAGTATCAATTATACGTTGTTCTAGTTGGGAGGCCATGGTTATGGCTAACCAATTTTATGACTAACAATAATGATGACCTGCAAAAATCGGAACTCCAATTTACATTGTAAAATTTAATGACTTTCGACAATATGACTACAAAAAAATATGATGGAAAACGTTATGGACCGATAAAATCGGATCTTCAATTTTATGGGGAACAATAGAGACCCGACAAATTATCTACTGGTTCAATGCTAAGTGATTGGCTGGTGTACGATTAATATATTTTAACTTATTTTTCTGCCGAATTTTGTGGCTGAAAACAAAGATCGTAGTCTTTAGGCGGGTTCTTTTTAAGCTTAGAAATTTAACTAGTCTGTCTCTCTTTGCATGGGTTCAAAAGAGACAGAGGTATACTGATATGTTAAGGCCTGGCAATGATTCACAACGACACGAAAAAGTATCAATAGCTTTCGATGACTTTCCTTTGTAAAGTCCAATATCTCAAAAAGGGTTGAACAGATTTTCATGAAACATGGCTTCTTAGCCATGCCATAAATTATCTGACTCAAGAAAAAAACTAAACGAAAATCGGTTCATCTGTTTGGGAGCTACGATACCACAGACAGATACACAGACAGACACGTCAAACTTCCAACACCCCTTTTTTGCGTTGGGGGTTAATGGAGGACACGAAAAACACGCTATAATTATAAATTAGTGTCTGTGAAAACTTTATTTTTCCTGGAGAATTGGTGGGTACGAAGTTGAGAATTCGATCTTACTATATCTCATTTACGGATAGATCAGATACAATTCTCCGGGTTTTTTCACAAAGAAAAAAAACAATGATGAGTTTTCCAACCAAAATAAATTTGTTTGTTTTGGCATTAAGAGTTCGGGTGGTCCCGGCGTTACGGATTCAATAAACATCGAACATCAAACGGAATGAAAATACGAGTAGCTCGTGGTAAGACGCTTTTGTTGGGAACTTTTGAGTCTTTTTGTGTAAACTCTCAGGTAACACTATTATTTTGGTCTGTAGGTAAGTGATGTTGTATTCCTGGTTAAGAGTAAAGTTTGGCAGAGCTCCCTAGGGTGCGTTTTGTTGAGAATTAGCAACTTTTATTCCGTGGATACTCGAGAAAAAATACGGTTCTAATAAACATTGATTTATAGCATTTTTTTGGTTATTTCATTTTAAAACGATATTTATAATTTAATGCTAGAAAGTAGATAGTAGGATAGGTAGTAGATGTATTTTATATTATAAATGAAGCATTCGTTGTCTTTTTTTATATAATATTTATTAAAAATATTTTAGAGCAAATAAATGTTAATGAAATGAACCAAAATAAAGATAAAACATCTATTAATATTATTTCTGACTTTTCAAGAGCTTAGTTTTTAAGAATTCAGTTATAAGTCTGATTTTTTGTTGGATATGGTCTCTAGGTAATTCAAGTGATGATATATCCGTTACACAGAAAGTAATGAAAAAAAAATGCATTTTCTAAAGGTTAATGAAATGACTAGACTAAGAGATCCCAGCGGCTGGTTGTCCCACATTGTGTCTAATCAATATCACAGCGACGTCATAATAATCCTATACTATTAAACGTTCAATATATATATAAGTAAACTAGCTTCTGCCCGCGACTCCGTCCGCGTGGAACTCGTTTATATCGCAGCTCCATACAAACTTCAACCGCCCATTTCATCCCTTTAGGGGGTGATTTCCAGGATATAAACTATTCTATGTCCTTCCCCGGGATTCAAACTATCTCCACACCAAATTTCATCGCAATCGGTTCAGCGGTTTAAGCGTCAAGAGGTAACAGACAAACAGACAGACAGACAGACAGACACACTTTCGCATTTATAATATTAGTATGGATATGGATTAGTATGGATACGAGGGCTGCCTTTTAAGTTGTGTCGTTTGGAAAAACTAAAGACAATTTAAGTGTTAAATGGTATTTATTGTTTTTCAAAGTAATCACCGTGATATGTAATACACTTTTTCATTCGATCGAACCAGTTTTCGAAACACTTATTCCAGTCCGAAGTCGGGGTCTCCAAAATGGCCGTTTTGTATGCCTCAACCGCTTCTTCAGGCGACTGGTACCGTTGACCACGAAGTCGTTGCTTGATTTTTGGAAAAGTAAAAAAATCGTTAGGGCTTAAGTCTGGACTGTACGGCGGGTGTTCCAGAATTTCGACGTTTTGCTCTTTTAAAAACGCAATAGTTTGCCGGGCGGTGTGCGAGCTCGCATTATCGTGGTGCAGTCTTATACGACGTCTTGGGTTATTTTTTCGAAACTCGCCGATGACTTCTGGTAAACAGACAGTGGTATACCAGTCAGCATTAACCGTTTTACGATCCTCGAGCACGATGGTGGCAACGTGGCCACTTTTCGCCACAAACGTGGCGACCATTTTTTTCGAAGTGCTCCGTGAGCGTATTACTTTGGTCGGTTTTGGCTCATCTTGGAACACCCAAACAGTCGACTGCTGTTTAGAATCGGGGTCGTAGGCATATATCCAAGATTCGTCACCACTGATAATGTCGTAAACATGTTTCGAGTTTCCTCGGTTGAATTGCCGCAGAGTTTTGCGACACCATCGAACGCGAGCCGTTTTTTGGTCTTCACTGAGTAAATGTGGTATCCAGCGTGAGATCAACTTTTTTACGCCTAAGTGATCATGCAAAATACTGTGAACACTGGTCCCTGAAATACTTAAGGAAGCTTCTATCTCACGGTATGTCGCATGGCGATCTTCGATGATCAGTTGCCGTACAGCATCAATGTTCTCCTGGGTTACGGCTGTTTTTGGTCGACCTTCACGATGTCTATCACCAAGACTAGAGCAACCACGTTGAAATTCTAAATACCAGCGTTCCACAGTCCGAAGGCATGGTGCTTTATCATTGAAAACCGTAGTCAACTCTTCGAAGCACTGAAGTCGCGTTAAGCCCCTTTTGAAGTTGTAAAAAATTATCGCACGTAAATTTTCCTTCGAAATTTCCATTTTCACAACTGACTTGTCAACTTTGAACGAACGCTGTACTAAAACGGTTGGGCCGATTTCGAGTCATTCTTTTGTTTTCGAATTCTAAATTCAAATATTTTAACGTGACACTAGTTCTTTTTTATGCAATCACGGGAGGTTTGCAAACGACAGAACTTAAAAGGCAGCCCTCGTAGTATGGATATATATGTCGGGGTGTGGGCGTATCCTGGGTTCTCGGGCATTGATAGAAAACGATGTTACTATGTTTCCAAACTTTACTAAGGACTTCTCCACAGCATAGTTACAAATTGATGTGCAATACAGTGAACTGGCAATTTCGGTTCTCGTATTCCGTCACACCATTCTCTCTACACGATAAATTCTCCATCCAAGAGAGCGTCTACCTCCTGTCAGCCCTTTTCCTCGACAGCGAACACAACAGTCCGTTGTTCTGTTTCTAATTCAAATAATACTCGTTGTACTATAGCCCTCTGTTGGCGCACGGCAGAACTAATGAGCTCCCGAGTTTGCCCAGACAAATAATATGTCCTCGTTCGCATGTATTTCAATGATGACATTTGTAGATTGACAATAGAGGGCGCTGAATGAAACTTCTCCTCTCCGACATATATATTTGCAATCACTTTCTCGAAAACGGCTCTAACGATTTCAATTAAATTTGGAATACAGGGGTTTACGGGGACGAGAAATCGATCTAGCTGGGTCTCAATTCATTATTTTCGCTATTTTCTTTTCTCTATTAATTTTCTCTATTTTCACCCGAGCAGAGCTCGCCCAGGGACTCGCGAAAGGTTAATCAGTTAATATTTGCAAAGAATCCAAAACTCACCGCCTATCATAAAGTCCGGAAGATATAGGGAGACAAATGTCTCTAGCGATGGCGGGCGAAGTGTAAAGTTGTGATTATTTAACTTGGCTGACTTTTTATATAAATTCGTCGTTGGAATTGGAATATGAGATTTATTATTAGTAGAGTTGCGTTTTAGGTGTCATTGTGGACCGGGCTTCTTTAGGCCACAACTGTTAATAACGCTAGGAGGATGATGGTAGAGTTGATTTTTGAATGCACTACTTTGATGAAATTTCGGCCATCTAAAATAATCTCAAGTATAGGTAGGGTACACTATTGCATCGCCAAAAAGCTACCGAATTTACTTATGTTCAAGACTGTTTGCGAATGCGAATATGTGCAAGTCGTGGCGTGTTTCGCCTGTGCCGGCCGCCTGCCGCCGACTCGCGCATGCGCAAAGCGCGCCAACCCGTACCACGTGATTAATTTTGACCTAGAAAGCACTCTTACTTGGGTAGTGTAGTGACTTGTGATTGCTTTTTATGCATAATTAATAAAATTATTAAAAAGTGATTAAGTAAGTTGGGTTTTTAGTGTACTTCCTTAATATTCGCATTCGCATTCGCGAATGTAATAGATTCGCATCGTTCAAGACCATCGCTAATCAATTTTTTTAAGCTTTTCATGGCAAACCTTGTTGAACTCCAAATAAAGAAAACAGAAGTAATTTAAAGAAAAAATTAATTAACTCGTTATAATTAATTTAATCTCCTATACTTAATTAAAAATATAATTTTGTCTCGAAATATTGAAGAGAAAACCTGAAATAAATCTGAGCGATTAAAGCGCGCCACGCCTTCAACGTCCGTGAAGGAGTCAAGTTACGTCATTAAGGGGAAATATTGAATGTGCACTTTTTAACGTTTTTCGCCGTTTTCATATTTTCATGGACTTTGATGAAGTTACAAAAGAACCGTGAATCAATCAAGCGCTTACTTTAGCATTCCTACTTTATATGGCACTATCTGCTTGTGCGGCTTTGCCCGCGTATAGCAAAGAACGCAGGCTGACCTTCGGGCTTAAATATAGCCTTTAACCATTTAGAAAGTCAATACCACACGCAGGTGAAAGAGTTTTTGATGTCGTATCAGCAGTTCCGGAGATTACCCAAAACGTACAAATTTACAAAGCTAAACGTACAAATTCTCACAGACATCCTCTTTATAATATTATTAGGTATAAATAAAGACAATACCTTTAGGTGTCAAAGCGGAGCCCAGCTCCTTTAGGGACAGAACAGAACAGGTTTAGGTTCTCTTCTCCTTTGTGAACATTGCCAACGGGCTACGAAGCCTGGACTTTTCATCCGCATAAACGGCATCTCCACTTATACAGGGTGTAATCGTTAAGTGTTTACAGGCCATAATTCCGTAAATACAGCAGATATCAGAAAACTTCTAACTGATATCGAAAGTACGTTACCCAACGAGTAAAATTACACTAATAACGTTTTTGAAATAACAGCAGAAATATCCCAAATATTAACTTCAAACCCTTCCATACATTTAGTAGGTAACCGTTCATTCAAATATAATATTTTTTTTATTTTAATATTACTTTATCTATTTAGAAAATGTTATTATTGTAATTTTACTCGTTGGGTAACGTACTTTCGATATCAGTTAGAAGTTTTCTGATATCTGCTATATTTACGGAATTATGGCCTGTAAACACTTAACGATTACACCCTGTATAGTTTCATGCAATCAAATGCACAGTAGCCCTTAACTATTGGTCGCAGGAATGACTTCTGTTTTAGCCAAGCTGTATACACACATATCCTACTATTTGAAAAAGCTGGTTGAGGACAGGAGAAAGCGCCGATGGATGTTCCAGGGTAAACAATACGGGTGTAGACTCGACAATTATTATTACTCCAAAAGAACGAAGGCAAAAAAATATGCCTAGTGATGAAAATCCCATTCAGATATCGCAAAGAATTACGAAACTACAACCGTTGTAATATTGCCTGTTAGAGAGAGAAAACGCTCGCAGTTAGTGACGTCACAATCTGCGAGCTTCTTAGTAAATGACAAAAGCGCCAGAACATAACCGTTCTGAAAACTGTGGACACATAACTTTGTGATTATTTAACCCCTTGCGTAGCTTTTTTCTCCATTTGACTATTTTTTTTATCCTTTTTCGAGAAAATACTACATTATTGTTTATTTTTTAAGTGTCTACACCCCTATTTATGATAAAGGGTCAGAAACTCGAAAAGCCAACAGACATCACACCTTTTGGACCTGGAATATTACGTTTTGACCCTTAGATGCTCCTCTATGTATTTTTAGTGACATAAGGTTATTAAACTTATGCGTCAATCTAGTTAATTAACAAAATTGCAATTAACTTTGATTGCTGTCATGCACAACTGCGTCCAATTTGTTTACTGTAAAGGTTGCCGAAATTACCTAGGCTTCATTAATATATACTAACTTTAACACAGGTAGATTGGTAACACGTAAATATAAATAATTATTGCGATATATTAAAGTCAAAGGGCATATGTCCATTATAATGACACGTGTACAGTGCGACAAAAGAGTAAAAATTAAATGAGGGCGCCACTTTCTACGTAACTGTCACATTATTTGACGTAAAATGCTTAAACATGGCAACAATTTAGTATGGTTTTTTTTCCATTTTATTTAATTTCTACTCTTTTGTGTCGCACTGTAATATACATTTTTACGTTAAAAATACATTTTTGAAATAATTTAACTTTTGTCATTTTATATAAATTCGAATATTATTATACAGATAATTTTTGTTTATTTTAAGCTATAATTGAAAATTGAATCACATTGTGTGAGTGTTATTGGAGATGATATTTAATTATGATAATGTACTAAAAATAGGTCCTTCTTACTTAAATTGCCACTGCGGCTGACTTTACTTGCTATCCATTACGAAATTAAATTAAGTAACGTTTTGAGAGTGAAGACATTAAAAAGCTTTTAAGTTAATGAAATGATGCAATGTTAGGTGTACATGAGGTAATGTATTCGTCCAACTAATATAATAAAGAGGAATATAATATAATCTATACTAATAAAATCAAGAATCGCTAACACAGGATTGTGAATTTATTATTAACATATTTTACTGAAGGTAATTCAGCAAGTTACAACTGAATAGTACTGTAAATAGTATTATTACAAATATTCAATTAATTTTGGAAGGCGACTAAGATTTCATACTGGTTATAATATAATTGTCAAGAAGAGCAAATTAAGTTAATTAAACAATTTGGTTTCAATAATACTACCCTACCACCACCCTACCATCTTTGGGGTAGGCCTATTTCCAGCAGTGGACGTCTTTCGGCTGATATGATGTTGATTATGATGAATACTACCCTAGGGAGTCCGTTGGATGCGGGTGGCGCAGAACCCGTCATTGTTGCACTTCTTGGGTGACAGGTCCAGCAGTGGACATCTTTCGGCTGATACGACGATGATGATGACACTACCCTGTGACAGACCGATAGGTGACTTAGTAAACGTAGATACTAGTTAATTAAACAGACTACCAAAGTCTATACAACGACGCATTCCTTTAAATAATGAGTCTCCTAGAACTAGTTCCACTATAAAGATTTATCTGTAATATTGATTTCGTATGGCACTTAAACCTCTGTTTCAAACAACTCTTTAACCTAAGGCAACTTATCTTTCGTGGTCAAGAATAGGCGTTAATTCAGCGTGATTGCTGCGGAGTCCGCAGCGCAAATCTTCCATCAGAATATTTTAATCTAATTGATCTAACGACCAGTGTGTAGCGTGCAGAGCGTGAATGAATTTTATCAATCACCACTAATGTCGTTGCTATTGTCAATAGGTACATCATCCTTTACTATTAAACGAGCAACATTTGTATAAATATATATACAGGGTGTTAACGGGGTCATGATCAACCACGAAATCGCAAAAAAAAACCAGGTATTCCATACATAACTCTCAATTAAATCGCAGTTAACTCACAGTTAACTCTTAATTGGCTCTTTTTTTTTGCGATTTCGTGGTTGGTCCCATGGGAAAGGTTGTTCAGTATGATCATCTTATTCGCTTTTTGTCATTCCGGATCATGACCCCGAAAACACCCTGTATATTCGCGATCATATTCTCGAAAACGACTCTAACGGTCTCAACGATATTTGGAATATAGGGGTAGGGCGCCCCGTAGGGCAAATTATCGATATAGCTAGGTCTCATGTCTGGGAATATTCGTGTTCTCTGTATTTTCTCTATTTTAACCCGAGCAGAGCTCGATCGCCCAGGGACTATTTATATATTGTGTAATGGCATGTGATATTTAGAATATTTATTACGAATAAATTACTTATGACTTATTTATATGTTTAAATGAGTAAAATCAAATAGAATAAATGCGTTTGTGTTAAAGTGTAAAGTATAATATTATGTAGTTGTACGTGTAAGTAGCAATTATTTGTAATGTATGATGTGGGGAGGATAGGTGCAAGATGAGGCTGTTTCTTTTATAAAAAAAATTGTTGTGTACGAACAATTGTATTAGTAATATGGAGTAACATTGCAATGAGTGGTAACTAAAACAAAAGTTGTAGGAGCAGAGTTTGGGCACTGCTTTTGCGTGTCAAGTAAGTAGTAATCGTGTCGAGTTCGAAGATGGCACTATTGTACATTTTTAAATAAAGGAAAAATTGATAAATTTAATGCTCCAAGCCGGATTCGAACCGGCGACCACAGGCATTCATGGCCCGTCGCTACTAACCAACTGAGCTAATAATTAATTAATTTAGTATGGGGTGGCGCATCGTTACTGACGATTTCTCAATATAATTTGAGACGTTGGTGCCGTTAAGAAGCCTAAGTCTTCTGGTAGATGTCGCTACACGTCTCCCTAAGGCGTTGTAGGAAGGAAGTGATTGAAGAATTGCCCGAACCGGATTGTTCCGATAGCTCAGTTGGTTAGTAGCGGCGGGCCATGAATGCCTGTGGTCGCAGGTTCGAATCTGGCTCGGAGCATTAAATTTTTCAATTTTTCCTTTTTTTAAAAATGTATAATTTCGTTAGCAGCGTAACTGCTTAATACAAAATTAATGGCACTATTGTGTTGAGGAGAGATCTGTGCCATACGAAGAAAATGCTACAGAGACTTATCTATAAAGAAACTGCTAAAACACGCACGTTATATTAAAGAAACGTGACCTCGTCAAGGCATTGGCAGTGTTTGTAATTTATTATTCCGTGGTGAAAGGGACACTTAAAAGTTGAAAACCTCCCCATTGTAAACAAAATCCTGTTACCTTCATCGGTTTCAATCGTTTTGATAAGTTTGTTGATTGAACAAACAACCTTTCTACAATGTTGCCGCCAGCTATTCTTAATAACAGCACTTCATTAATTTTCGACGATTTACCATCCCCGACCCAGGGGGGTCTATTTGACTTGACGTATTTAAATGATTGGTATGACATCATTTGTTGACATGATGTTTTGACAGGTTAGGGTTCACACGCGTAGAAGGAAACGCGGTATACTGCAAGCCAGGTGTTAACAATTACAAAGGCTTGTCTTATACATATACAAATTAACGCTCAGGCAACATTAACACGAAAATAAGCAGCAAAATCAATAAGTATTATACGTATAAAAAAATTGTACCAGACGTAACTTCTGTCTAGAATCAAATACCATTGTTTTACAACGGAAACCAAATCCGAATTGATTGCCAGCTGTTTGACAAAAAACGCTCGCAGCATACCTTTATTCTCTTTGTTACATACCTAAATCCGAACGTATTTTCAGTTACAGTTCTTTATTGGAATTTTCACAGCATAGACGTTTTTTCGTACGTTTTCACAAACCCATTGTAATAAAGCCGCCAGTCCCGAACACACGCTATATTTCATTCTTTACTGGTAAAGTAAGAGTAAAAACGCGTAGTTCGCCAATAAATTTTAATTTGGGTATTAGATAAATTTTACTTGATACAGAAAATTAACTATACGCTTGGCTTCTTGTATTTTGAGATATAAACACACAGTCACACACAGACAAACCTTTTAGGTAAATAATGGTCAATACAGTGATAAACTAAGTAACTTAAACTACACTGTAGTTATTTAACTAATTAATTTAATTTTCATTTCTCATGCTCTAAAAGTTCGTCTTTATGCTGTGCGTAGGCGACATAAAATCGCTTTCTATGCTGTAGTGATTAAAGTGAAATCTTCGTCGAAGACCTAGCTAGGCAATCGGTCCAACAGCCACACGAGCAACTTTAACTTCATAGAATAAACTCTTCATTTTTATTTATTCTGTTTCGTTAGTATTCTAAGACCAAGGCAAGGATACCAACAACAGCCAAAGTACACAATAAAACTTCATGAAATAAACTTAGTTTTTATTTTGACTAATTTATTATTTTTTAAATATTTAAATAATAATAATAATAGCCTTTATTCATGCATTTATAGGACAATTACAATAATTCAAAAAGTAATCTTTAAAACACACCTAAGTATACACAATAATTTTATCTAGTGTCTAGTTTACTTGTATTATATATATATATATATATATATATATATTTTTTTTTGTTTTTTTTTTTTTGTTTTTTTTTTTTTTTTTTTTTACTTAGTACGTGTGCATGGCGCTTTGCGCGCAAAAGGCCTCCCCCAACCTTTCCCATAATTTTCTATCTTGAGCTGATCTCCACCAATATCTGTCAAAACTCTTCAAATCGTCTCTCCATCTAAGTTTAGGTCTTCCTTTGCCTCTGGTCTTATTTCTTGGGTGCCACTCTGTGACAAGTTTTGCCCACCTGTCACTTGCCATCCTGGACACGTGTCCTGCCCATGCCCATTTAGCTTTTTTAACAGAATGAATAACATCTTCCACGCCTGTTTTGGTTCTAATACTGGTGTTGGTTACTCTATCTTTTCTTGTAATTTTCAACATTGATCTTTCCATTGCCCTTTGAGATATCGTAAGCTTTTCCATCTGTTTCTTAGTTAGGCTCCATGTTTGTGCACCGTATGTTAATGATGGTAGAATGGCAGTGTTAAAGGTAGCTCTTTTAATTTTAAGGGAAAGGTCGCTCTTGAATATAAACTTCAGTGCCCAGTATTTTTTCCAGGCTTTGCTTATCCTGTGTTCCACCTCCTTGTCCTGGGTATTATTGAAAGAAACCATTTGCCCAAGGTAAATGAATTCTTCGACGTATTCAATTGCATTTTGTTCGAGCATGATAGTTACTACATCCGCATTTGTCATGATTTTACATTTATTACGATTCATTTCAAGTCCGGCTTCTCTACAAACTGCGTTGAATTCTTTTAACATGGTACTTAGGGACGTAGGGTCTTCGGCGAAAATAATTACGTCGTCTGCAAATCTTAAGTTACTTAAGTATTTGCCGTTTATATTTAGCCCTTTGTCTTTCCAAGTTAGTTTTCTAAATATTGTTTCCAAGCTGGCATTAAATAATATTGGAGAGATCGGATCACCCTGTTTTACACCCTTTTCTAGGGCGAAAGACTCTCCTTGTCTATCGGTTTTTATCCTTGCTTTGCTGGTTCTATATATGTGCTTCAGTATATTAATATATTTTTGTTCCACATTTTGCTCTTCTAGCGTTTTAAATAAAAAACTGTGATCAATTGAATCAAATGCTTTAGAGAAGTCGATAAAAGCAATGTAAATGGTGTAGTTATATTCAATACATTTTTCTATGATTTGCCTTAAACTGTGTAGATGGTCTATGGTACTGTAAGACTGTCTGAAGCCAGCTTGCTCCTCGGGTTGTTGTTCTTCTAGGGTCTTTTCTATTCTACGCCTCAATATTGTCATGAATAGCTTATACATAGAAGAAGATATACTAATGGGTCTGTAGTTGTCCAGATGGTCTTTATTGCCCTTTTTGTGGAGTAGCGTAATATTTGATGTGCCCCATTGTTCTGGGGTAACTTCATTCTCAAGTATCCTGTTGAAAATGTGTGTTATAACTTTGTGTAGTTGGTAGCCTGAATATTTTAATATTTCATTGTTAATTCCATCTGGTCCTATTGCCTTTTCCGTTTTTAGTTTAGTGATTGCTGAGGAAATTTCGTCTATTAGGAATGGCTCTGGCTGATTACATTCTTTTTTCATATACACACTTGGGTCGTAATTCGTCTTAGAATATAGGTGTTTGAAGAAACTTGTCGCTGCCGTGACTATATCCTTTCTATTTTCTACTTTATCTCCCTTATATTTCAGATTCGGTATTAATTCTTTTCCAATAGACATAATTCTTTCAGCCTTCTTCACTGCACGAGTGCTCACAAGTATTTTTTCTATTTCTTCCATTTTCTTGTTTTCTATGTCTCTTTTTGTAAGTTTTCTTATTCTTCTGTGTATTGCCTTCAATCTGTTTTTCTCCGCTCTGGATTTGTTTTCTTTTTGTTGCAGCTGTAGTTTTAGGTTTATAAATTTGTTTGTCTCTTCTGAGTATCTAGTTTCCTGGTTCTGCGTTTCCATTGTCGAGAGTTTTTTTATAACTTCATGTAAAGTTTCTTCCAGGATGTCGTATTTATACTGTACTGTGTCAGATCCCTTGAGATTTACATCTTTAATTAGGCTGTTCGTGACTTCGCTCACTAATAAAGCTGAATCGCTTTTGATTGAAGTTGATTTCCTGGATGTGTTGATTCTTCTTGGATTAGTCTCTAGTATCATTCCCACAGGTCGATGGTCCGATGTAAATTTAAGGTTCCGTATAACTGATATGTTGCGGATATTCGTTTTGTTCTGAATCAGAAAAAAGTCTATTTGTGCTTTATTTGTCTGGTTTGGATGCTCCCAAGTCCATCTTCGGCTACTTCTGCTTTTATAAAACGTGTTTCCGATTTTTAGGTTCAATGTTCGTGCCAAATTTATTAGTCCGTCTCCTCTGTAGTTTCTGTTACCGTAGTAGTATTGACCAACCGTGTCTTCCTCTCCAATTTTTCTTTTTCCAATGTGACTATTAAAATCACCCATGATGAATTTCGTTTTAGATGTACTTCTCCAATAAGCTGACTCGATATCTAGTATAAAGGATTCAACCTCTGCCGCTGGTGCGTCGCTTGTAGGTGCATATACTTGTATCAAGGTATAAGTACTACGCTTAATTGTCATGTCTAAGCTTATAACTCTTGCGGAGGTATGGGATATTTTATTTACGTGTGATTTTATTTCTCTATTCACGAGGAATCCCACACCGTGTCTGCCCTTCTCTAGTCCGTAGCAGTAAAAAACGTGTCCCGAATTAAGTTCAATCAGGCTCTCTCCTTCTCTTCTTACCTCGCTCAATCCAATGATGTGCCATTTTTCGTTTTCTAGGCTGATTTCTAGTTCTCGTAGTCTATCGTTATTCATTAAGGTTCGGACATTAAATGTCCAAATATGAAGGTTTTCTACCAAATTTTGACGGGTTGGGGGGTAGAGGTCTTTAACAGTCCCCAGACTGACCAGGATACCTGTGGACTGATTATTGCTGTTTGTTGATAGTTGGTGAGTATTTACTTCTAGTGGTGGGGGAGGTTCGTTGTATCATGCAGGTTTATTATAAGTTTCATCTGTTGCGAAATCAGTAGCTTGTGTCTTGGAGGTGCTTGGCTGTAGTTGTGAGGTATTTCGTACGTCCCTCGGCGTTTGAGTCACGAATCTTTTAAGTGTTGTTTCCGTTCTGTTCTTTTTGTGGATTTGCTTACTCGACGAGCTCATCCTGTTTGAATCCGGCGATTCGCTAAGATTTCTTTTACTATTTTGTTTTTTGTCCACGCTTTTACTATCCCTTAAATACACTAATTTATCGTATTTAAGGATAACTTTTTTTCCATTTTCCTTTTCTTTGATTAATTCTTGAATGAGCTCTTTGCGCTTTTCCAGGACATTTTGTGGAAAATCCTCCTTTATGTACATATCGTGTACCTGCAACATTTTTTTTGTTTCGTAAGATCTGAATTTTTCTCCCAAGTGTTGTCATGGCTACGATAACCGGTCTGGTTTTTCCTCCCCTCTTTCCTATTCTTCTAACTGCGGCAAGTTCGAATTTTGCACACTGTATGTTCATATGTTGATTGATTATCTGTACAATATTAGATTCTAAATCTTCATAACGATGCTCTTTTTCAGGGACGCCAAAAAATACCAAATTGTTACGTCTTATATATTTTTCAATATTATCCAAGCGATTTTCTTGTGTTTCCAACTTTAATTTAAGCTGTTTGTTTTGGTCTTCAAGATGCTCGAATTTCGAGTTTAGGTTTTCATTTATACTGTCTTTAACTTCTTGTATTTCTTTATTTTGTCTATTTAGTTGTTCTTGGATATCTTTAAACATTTGTTTTATCTCTTCCATTATAGCTATATTCGCTGCGCGCTCAAACTATTGGCGATGGAATATACTTTATCGCTTTTTTATTTTATTTATAGTTAGCTATGTCGCATAGATAGCAGCGACAGTTGCGGTTGGTGGCGGAAACTGTTTGTTAGAGTATCGATATTGTGTAATAAATTACTTCAAGTTGTCAACAGCGCCACCTGGTGGTTGGTGGCGTAACTGATTCACGTAGACGACAGCGCTACCTGATGGTTGGTGGCGTAACTGATTAACGTAGACGACAGCGCTACCTGGTGGTTGGCAGCGGAACTAATCCACGTAGACGACAGCGCCACCTGGTTATTGTTGGAGATACTATTTTTGCACTGCCCGTAAGGCCGGGAACTATTGTACGTTATCAATCCAAGTATTTTTTAAGGTTATACACTGTATTTTTGTTTGTTTTCCGGCACTTGTGGACATTCCGTTCATAGATAATGACACCAGAAGTTCTTATTATATTAACGTAAACACTGCACTTAAACAATTAGGTCTTCGCGAAAAAGTCACGTAACTCTTATATAGTTTCTGCTCGTATTGTCACTGTTTAAGAACTTTTCTCTTTGGACCTTCACATAATGTTGTTTATTGTGGTCCACTCTCACTTTATAATGTCATTTTGGTTCCGCAAACGTAAACAATCGAATTTTAAATATTTAATTAACACAGAGCCGATGTTGACTTTAAATATTTATAATATAAATATTTCTGAAACTAGCTGACGCGCGCGTTTGCGCAGTGCGCTCGCAGATCTTAAAGCCAGACTTAGATGAAATCTCTAAACAGCCAATACAAAATAAAATAAATATTTTTAATTTTTGTATCAAGCAGTTACGCTGCTAACGAAAATATACATTTTGAAATAAAGGAATAATTGAAAAATTTTATGCTCCGAGCCGGATTTGAACCGGCGACCACAGGCATTCATGGCCCATCGCTACTAACCAACTGAGCTATCGGAACAATCCAGTTCGGCCACCAAATTTTTCAATCAGTTCCTTCCTACAATGCCTTAGGGAGGCGTGTAGCGACATCTACCAGAAGACTTAGGCTTCTTAACGGCACCAACGTCTCAAATTATATTGAGAAATCGTCAGTAACGATGCGCCACCCCATACTAAATTAATTTTTGTGGTCGCCGGTTCGAATCCGGTTCAGAGCATTAAATTTTTCAATTTTTCCTTTATTATAAATGTAAAAGTATTTTTGTTTTAAAATTATATCTTTAATAATTCTTGAAAAATATTATTTATTTATTTTAAAAATATTATCAATTAATTAACAAAAAGGATTTGATTTGTTTAGTCGAGTATGAATCCATTTGCCGAGAATTAAAAAAAGGGTGTACAATGTGTACAACCCGGTTAATTTAAGGATGTATCGTGCTCATGCATACACCTTGCTACGAGGTGCCAACGTGTCCTAATCGGCATATTATATCCGTAAAACAGGAGTGCCGTAATGTTATAAAACACGCGTGTTTAAAACCCAGGATTATGTGTCTAAAAGCCACTTAATAAGAGGTACGTTTCTAGTAATTGTATTATAAAGTTATACGCGAGCGGAAAATCCCAAAATCGAATCCCAGGGAGAGACGTAAAATTTTGTGCTCACCACGAGCAGTAATAAATAAAGGATTAAATCGCATATTCATCGCTCTTGCCTTCGGCACGAGCACGTCAAATACCTGCGATCTGAGGCATTCTTTGTTTTACCGCCCTTAGGGTAAGGAAATCCCACCTCACCCCGTAGTCCCTCGTAGTTGGGGTGAGATGGGTTTTCATACAAAGGTGATTTTGGAAGATTGTTGGATATTTTTTTTATTATTATGAATATTACTATAGCTCCATTTTAAATTGGAATACATTATTTAGGTAGCAGTAGCCTTAAAATCCCATCTCACGCCCCTTTCATCCCTTCTCTCCCCCATCATAACCCAACTCTCCTCGCGATCACTACTGCCCCCATTTTACGATATTATAAATATTTGGGTAAGGACCAAATTTTTGGCCAGATTAACTCACTCAATTAATTTTTTTATGCTTTCCGCTGTGACGCAAAAGTTAACCATACAAATTCTATGGTAAATTTTGTGTCAAAACGGATCTCTGTTCACTACTTCAGATTATATGGTACTACCGACTAACCAGGCTAACTACTGACCAAGAATTTGGTCGTCACCCATTTATATTTTAAAGTCAATCCGTCTATACTATCCCCATTCCGTCGTTAAAGTATGAATATTTCGCCCCAAATATCTCAATAATATTAAACTACAAGTAATAATGTTTGAAGATGTTCTAATTTGGCAAGGCTACAGGAACACAAAATGTCGCACTTATTTAATTTTGTTACGCTCGCAATCCAAAACATTTTCCGGGCAGATTTTGGCGCAACACATTATCTACAACCAACCATTGTGACGATTCACATTTTGAAGAGTGGTCATTCAAAACTACTTATTTGTTTTTTAGAGTTATTCTGAACTGTACCGTGATAAAGGCGGTATAAGGTCTAAATTCCAAGCACAGCAACGATCACAATCGGTCTATTTGAAAATACATTCCTCATTTGGCACTGAAAGCCTTAGGCGTAGCTGGCGTTAATGTTTTTCGGTTTTACGAGCGTTACCATGGTTACCGCCCACCTGTAACCTCTCATTTTACCAATAAAAACCTTTATTTAGTCCTTTTGTCGCGATACCAGCGAACAAATTATTTAAAGGGTCTTTTAGGTTTCGTGTGTCTGCAAAGAGTTAAGTTTACAGAGCGAATAAAAATGCTGTCACGTTTATACACACTTTTGTTTAATTTCCACTGTTCGTCTAAAAATTGTATTTATGAAATTTCATCATCATTTTCAGACTGTTGAGCATAAGCCTCTCTTCAAATACGCCAGTGTCTTTTAAAATTTGTGAATAATTATTCCCTTATATTTCCGGTATCCGATTGAGCTGAAATTGGCATTTATGTAAATTCGGTGACACTGCAATATGGCACACCGCCAAGTAAAGTACCTACTAAACTTGTTTTTTCGTCAGAAAATTAAACTTATTGTGTTATTTATATAAACTGGAGCAAAATTCTACGTGAACGTTACATAAGAATGATGGTTGCTTTTATCACACTAGATAAAGCATTTGATTCGCTCTTATGTTGTTAGATAGAAAGTGACAGATGCTTTATCTTGTTGTGTATTGCGAGTTACCCATGATCATAAATCATAACATAATACGTTTTCTCACAATTTTCCAGTGTCCTTAACTTTCTAAATTTTTATAGTAGGTAGTTCTCTTCTCTCCTGGTAGACATGTCCTGAACCTTTATTTGAACTAAAACTTCACTTTCAATTCACTTTTTTTGAGCTTTGTCAGTTTTGTCCCACTATTTGTGACTGTTATGTTAATCACCTCCAGTTTTATAAAGATCCGATCTTTATATCGGTAAGGAATGTAAAAAATACTACGTTACAAAAGTTTTGTCTTATATTCAATCAAACGCATCTTTGTTAAGCCGGGCCGGGCCTTCAGAGTCTCAGACAAATATATGTATTTAAAATGTCCCGTGCATTTAAAAAAAATGAATACCGTCCCCTATCTAAATTTTAAAGGCAATCGAAGTAACATTTTATCGACATCCAGTTAGCTCTTTACGAGGGTATCCGCAATTTAACTAACGATTTAACACCCTCTCCTTTCTTTCCAGATGGATTGGCAGCCTTTTCACCGACCTTCCAGAACGATGACGTAAAATGCTCAATGCCACTTACGATGACATCATATCCACGAGTGACCCGAACAATGCCACGGCCAATATGAACACCTCTCACGTTCCCGGAGTAATAATCCTCACAAAAACCCTCGCCGGCGATGTATTCAACGTTATCGACGAACCTAAAGTCAATAAAACAACTGACTTAATAGACTTCTTAGTTGTGCAAGTCGCTTTTTGTCTGCTGTACAGCGTCATCTTTATGTTGGGGGTTTTCGGAAATGTTTTAGTATGTTTCGTCGTGTTCAGAAATCGAGCTATGCAGACGGTCACTAATCTCTTCATAACAAATCTGGCATTATCTGATATACTGCTATGCGTTTTTGCCGTGCCTTTAACTCCCATGTACACATTTCTCGGACGATGGGTTTTCGGAAGACTGCTATGCCATTTAATGCCGTATGCTCAAGGGACGAGCGTATACATTTCCACGCTCACGCTAACATCTATAGCAATTGACAGATTCTTTGTCATCATATACCCCTTCCATCCCCGGATGAAGCTAAATACTTGTATTTTCATCATAGTTTTCATCTGGATCTTCTCATTGGTAGTCACATGCCCTTATGGCCTTTTCATGGGGATACAAATAACGAATAACAAGACTTACTGTGAAGAGAGCTGGCCCGCAGACCGATCTAGAAAGATCTTCGGAGTATTCACAAGTGTATTGCAATTTGTCATACCATTTTTAGTCATAGCTATATGTTATACATGCGTTAGTATTAGATTAAACGACCGCGCCAGGTCTAAACCGGGTGTTAAAAATACCAGGAGAGAAGAAGCTGATAGAGATAGAAAGAAAAGAACAAACAGAATGCTCATCTCCATGGTAGCTATCTTTGGCATCTCATGGCTTCCTATAAACGTAATCAATATATTCAACGACTTCTACGCAGCGATGACTGAGTGGAACTACTACTACATGTCGTTCTTTCTCGCTCACTCGATGGCAATGGCATCGACTTGCTACAACCCATTTCTGTACGCCTGGCTGAACGAAAATTTTAGAAAGGAATTTAAACAAGTACTACCATTCTTCGAGTCGACTGGAGGGGTTAGAAACAGCTACCACTCTGGCCGGATGCCTACGCACAAATCAGACAAAAATTGTAATGGTAATGACACTATTCAAGAGACTTTACTTGCTTCTTCTTTTAATAGAGGTCCGTCGTTGAAACATCGAATGCTAGAAGGGAACGGGAGGAAAGACAATGGTGTTGAGGTAGAAAGTATTATTCTAGAGGATAAAACAATCTCTGCAACGTACAATACTAAGAATGAAAATGTCAATCTACAATTAATAGACGAAGAATCACAGCAGAGTGAGGTGAAGGATAATAAATCTGTTATTATATAAACGTGAGTATTTACATTTAAATTTTCGTAACGTTATTTAAACCATGTACGACGAGTATATAACTAATTACTCAAATTTACCAAGTCGAGTTTATTCCAAGTTATTTTATCCATACAAATGATAAGTTTGTATTCTTGCTTGATCCGAATAATAAGTATAACCTAACCTAACCGTTCACTTGATTTCGGATTTGAGAAAAAATTGCCTATGTTGCTTTTTTTATATCAAAGCAGACCGTGCTTTACTTGGCAACCACGGTTGCCACAATCTGTTTAGAGGTGCGCGAAGTTGGTAATTGTGGTTGTTACGAGCAAATAAATAAGTAGCTAAATAGTAGCGGCCATGATTGACTGAAATGTCCTGGGTTCTAGGTAAGAGACAATATACGACTCCTAAATCTTGGTTGTCTTGTCTGTCTTCCAATTCGACTTTTTTTTCTATTTTTTTATGTAGATAATACATCTGAGTTTCAGTAAAAATAATAACCAGAAGACAAGACTGTAAGTTTAGTAATAAAATAAACGAATAATTCATTGATTAATATCATTGAATAATTGATTACCTAAATGTAATTTATTTTTGACTAATATCAAAAAATATAATTTATTGTATAACATGGAACAAACATCATGTTACATTTAAGATCTATTATTTGCTCGTGTAGGTTTAATCATACTGTAGCCCATACTGAATTCGAAATGTGTAGCATTTTTCCTGACATACATTTCCATATACTTCATTTATTTGATTTATTATTTATTTATTATGAAACAAACGGTCACACAAAAGTATATTATTACGTGTTGTTAAGTACAAATCAGACCTGTAGTTTCCAATATGTATCACAAATTATAGCAAAAACTTAATTTAAAAAAGATTACATAGTTGCAGTTATTAGTTGCTACAAGTAAAAATAGAAAATTTTGCGACAAGGTAAAGAATGACAAAGAGAAGCGAGCAAGAACATTACTATTACTACTATTACATTTGTAAGTACCTAGGTAACCTAACTTTCTTATAGGAATATAAATCAAAATTATCTAGATGCAATTTTAGAGACATTTTTAACGAACTTTTGGTACAGTTAAATATAATATTATCAATATCTTTTAATTGATTGTTATTGTTATAAATCCCAGAGGCACGCTTAATAAACATATTTTTTGCATAACTTGTTCTACTGCGAGGTTAGGAAAATAAATGTTTACTACGACATTGGCGTTCAATTCTACGTGGAACTCTAATTTGTATATCTTGGAGCAACTTTATAACTCTCTTCCGACTGAATTGAAAAACTCATCGACTGACGCCATTTTCAGAGGCAAACTAAAAAAGATCTTACTGGACATGTCGTGTTACGCCATTGACGAATTTAATGATAAGGTATTATTGACCCACGCATAACTTAGTTAATAACCCTTAATTAGACTGACATCTACAATGTCAATTAATATTTTTTTAGGAATATTGTATATCTATTTATAATTAAAACTACCTTGACATGTATAAAACTTATGTACCTACCTACTCTATTTGACATTTATGAATAAAAAATCTGAATCTGAATCTGAATCAAGCTAGGAGCGTCAAGATGATTATGTATTATTTTATGAAGCAAAACTGAGTCAACACAGTCTCTACGACACTCAAGTGATTGCATATTGTGGCGGATTAAAGATTCAAAATAATCATTATAATCATTGCCAGTTATAAAGTCAAGGGATCTTAAGAACTTTTTCTGTAGTCTCTCAATCCTATTTATATGAACACTATAAAAAGGATTCCATACAGCACATGCGAACTCGAGCCGACTACGGACGTAACTATTATATAATATTTTAAGTGTCAGAGGATTTCTAAAGGGTTGGTAAACAAGCAATATAAAACCCAACTGCTTAAAAGATTTTGCCCAGTATGGAATCGATATGTGGTATGGAATCGATATGTGGTATGGAATCGATATGTGGTATGGAATCGATATGTGGTATGGAATCGATATGTGGTATGGAATCGATATGTGGTATGGAATCGATATGTGGTATGGAATCGATATGTGGTATGGAATCGATATGTGGTATGGAATCGATATGTGGTATGGAATCGATATGTGGTATGGAATCGATATGTGGTATGGAATCGATATGTGGTATGGAATCGATATGTGGTATGGAATCGATATGTGGTATGGAATCGATATGTGGTATGGAATCGATATGTGGTATGGAATCGATATGTGGTATGGAATCGATATGTGGTATGGAATCGATATGTGGTATGAAAGACAGTTCGTCTTCATATTTATTTATTACCATAAGACCTACTGTTAATCACATTAAATGCAAATAAAGAACTTATTTATTTACTTACTTTGCGTTAGCAAACTTATGCCTACCCCATTTAAGAGTGAAGGCGTGAATCTATGTACGTAAATATGTATGTAAGCTTATAAATCTGCCTTTTACAATAAATATCGAGTGTATATCATCCTACACCAAGGTAACACGCCCATGGCCACACATTTTGCTGTAATATTAATCAATCTTTGCCTTAACGTGATCAGCCAGCCCCGAGGCCAATAAGTCTCCGGTTCCCAATTCAATTCCCCAATTACTTTCCGCAAAAATACCGCTATTTTTGTCGCCAAAATTTTAGGGGCCTAGCACGACTCGCTAGCAAGCGTTGCGCGACTTTTAGAGCGCGCGCATATTACAGCCATTAGTGGCCACCACTAAACACGACCACTCTGTCACACAGGCTTAGTATCCTTAGTACGCTTTCTGTACTTTTTGATTTTGTGCAATAAACTTTAAATAAACAAATAAGCGACTAGTGGCCACCACCAAACAAAATAATCAATAATGTTTGATTATCTCGAAAAAGGATCAAAAAAATAGTCACATGCAGAAAAAAGTAACACAAGACAATAAGTAATCACAAAGTTATAAGTTTTATGACGTATTATGATTATTACGTCGAGACCACGGGTCTCAAGCGCTTTCTTTCTCTATCAAGTCATATTAAAACGGTCGTATATATATCGTATTTTTTAAAGATATTTTGAATGCCTTTTTTCTTTAGGAGTCGTAATAAAATAAAAGTAACCTAACCTAACCTAACCAAACCCTATTTTAAATCGCGGCGCGGCGGGCTTGAGTTGTGCTAGCCACGCAGAGTCAGAAGTTATTTGAAACTTTTTCAAGACGTTTTGCCGTCGCGTTTCTTTTGTTTATCTATGCGAGTTCTTTTCGAGGTGTATTTAGAAAGACTGACATAGTAAGAGCGAATTCTGGCAACCGAATGCAAGCAAAAAAAGACTTTAAGCTCGCAGTATAAAGTCATTATTTGGTTCCTTTTTTTGACATAATTGACTCTTACGGTTTTGGTACCCAAGGAACGAGATTTGACTCAATTTATTTGAACTACACTAAAATAGTTGGCAAGGTGGAAGTTGGAATTAAAGAGCGAAGTTGGAGCTAACAGATATAATCTGTGACACTACTTTCAAGTTAAGGCTTTAAATAAGGAAGTTTGGATGCAAGGAAAATAATTGGCCTTGAACAAAGCAACTTTCTGGTTAAAATTTTTAGTTGAATCTTGTTTAATCAGAGGGGTCATTGCGTAGATTTTCAAACGAGCATTAGGACAAATCAACGTTCGTTTTCCCATACAAAAAATGTAATTTAGATCTGCCCAACGGATCAGCATCAGGATATTTTGAGTTCACGCAGTGACGCCTTTATAAACTCTGATAAGTTTCCAGTGATCCAGCAGTGCACCCCTTAATGGCTTCTTAGACTTCTATGCTCAGGTACCTACATAATGTTATAATTACGCATACAATAATGTCTGCTACAAAGTTACTCCATTCTCACCAGCGGGGTGACTAAATTAGCATTTTTATTGATAATTCTGTCAGGCGGTTCTATATTGTTGTACATAGACATGTTTTTGTGCTTTAGTTGCTACGAGTACCACCTGCCCGCTCGACCTTACAAATAACCCAGGCGGAGACACAGGATTAAAATATAGCCTATAACTTCTGCCCACGACTCCGTCCGTGTGGAACAAGTTTATGTCGTAGGTCCATACAAACTTTCACCCCCATTTTATCTCTTTAGGGGATGATTTTAGGGATAAAAACTACGCTATGTTCTTCCTTGGGTTTCAAAACTATCTTTATACCAAATTTCATCTAAATCAGTTTAAGCGTGAAGAGGTAAACAGACATACACACTTTCATTTTTATAATATTAGTATGTCTAAATGCACATGCTGGTGAAAGTATTTTTTAAATCAGATGTGTACATACCCGTCAACACTACAAACAGCAGGTGCCCAACTTTAGAAACTGTACCAACTACTTGAATAATTTATGTCGATTATTATAAAGTTTCAAGGTTTGTCTACAACTTACTAACTAGTTAAGCTAATCCTAGATAAATTGCGCTGAACTTACAAGTTAATCCTTTTTTTAAGAATGTCCTGGCTTGACGGTTAAAAAAACGTTTGCATGAGATTAGCGTCTATTTTATGTAAAAACGTATTATTATTGCTTCTTTTTCTTCAACATCATCCTAAAAGCATTATTCCGGTTGTGCCCTAAAGGAGCTCAGGGTCTCCCTTGACAAATAATCCTAAGATTTGGCAAAGGCTCTAGTTTTGTCCCTTTCTTTTCCTATAAATTATTAATAACTAGCTACCCGCCCCGGCTTCGCATGGGTACTATATTATACATATAAACCTTCCTCTTGAATCACTTTATTTATTAAAAAAACTGCATCATAATCCGTTGCGTAGTTTTAAAGATCTACGCATACATAGGGAAAGACAGCGGGAAGCGTTGTTTTATACTATGTAGTGTTGTAGTGATACAGGACAATCTTACGCAAATCAAATTAGTCAACTAGTACTCTCAATAAGGTTTGTGTTATTATACCCTTTTCACGAAACAAATTATTTAATTAAATATTTTTGTTACGTGTTAGTGGAAAAAAAGGAAAAAAAAAAAAAAAAAAAAAAAAAAATTTATATATACAACTTGCGTCACTGTCCTCGTAGCTCAGTTGGTAGAGCAGTCTAGCGTTAATAGAAAGGTCGCAGGTTCGAATCCTGTCGGGGGCTACAGACGAAGATGGTTTATTTTTCCATTATATTCTTTCTCTGTATCATATCGTTTAAGGTTTGTGTTGTTATAGATACAAGACGACTTACATTTAATGTTTATAAATACATAAACATCCAGGAGTCCGAAACAAATAAGCACGAGACATCACGTGGATGAAGTCGCGAGCAAAAGCTAAACAAAGTAAATAGGGATATTTCGTCGAAATTAATAACAGTGATGTACAGTCAGCGGTATTAACGTACATAAACAAGGACATAAATATTTGTACAGGACTCTATTGTCGATGTCATAAAGGCAGATGTCCTTACCGTACTTAATAGAACTGCGAATAGAATAAAAGTGAAAAATACTTTAAAATTTCACGAAAAAATCCCACATTAGCAGAATGTCGACTCCACACGCGGGGACCGGACCCGCTTACCTTAACCCGTTCAAAAACCCGGGTTATTTTAAAGCTATTGTCCAAAAACCGCTTCATTTCGGTAAGCTTTTGATTGGCTTACCGGTTAATAAACTAACCCTTTTATTTGAATTAATTCAGGTTAGTGCTTACCGATATTAAAAACCCGGGAAAGGGTTACCGGTTCAAGCGCTGATTAAATACGAGCAAGCTGTTTTATCTTTTACGTAAACTGCATAATATATGGTCTATTATCGTAGCGCAACATGGCGGTTCCCTACGCGCGCGGCGGTATTGCGCGTGCGGCATTTGTCAAAAGCTTTGTAATTCGCCGACCTAAGCCTAATATCGAAAATTCAAATAAAAGTGTACGTTAAGTCACGTGGCGCAGAGCGCAGATTTCAAAACACATGTAAGGCAACAAATGGCCAATTATAAGGTGTTGCATTGAGTTTGGTATATTTTTGTTTAGTACTAACTTATTAATCCTATTATTGATAATTATTGTCACTTTATTTATCGTTTGCTGTCTGTGCACATCTCTCGTGCATTATAATAATTTTCTGAAGGCCATGCCAGGATAAGATAAGTGAATCTGCCCCCAGCGAGTTTTGGCTTGCAATTCTTTTCGATAGCTTTGTATCGGAAACAAGAACTTATCCAAAATTTGAGCCTCCAAAAATTAGTTTATAAAAAAAAACGAAATATCATCTTTTTAGGGCTCCGTAGCCAAATGGCAAAAAACGGTACCCTTATAGATTCGTCATGTCTGTATGTCTGTCTGTCCGTCCGTATGTCACAGGCATGTTACTCGAGAACTATAAGGTGTATTTGAATAAAATTTTGAGGATACGTGTATTTTGTTAGACGCATAGTTTAAACTGAAAGTCATTAATTTTTTTTATTGCAAGCCTACGTGTGGCACATTAATCGATAGGCCTTTCAAAATAAATATAAGGTTTCTCAACATTTTTTTTGATTAAGTGAATAGAGCCGGAGATAATCGCCCCGAAAGTTACTAAAATTGTGTCCCCCCCTATAATTTTTAGAAAAAAAAGAAAAAAGATCATATTTCGTTTTTTTTATTTATGTTTAAACTTTTGGTGCTCAAATTTTGCATACTGACTGGTTACCGATACAAAGCCACACCGTCGAAAAAAATTGCAAGCCGAAACTTGCTGAGGGCAGATTTACTTAGCCTATCCCGGCATGGCCTAGCGAATTGTATAAATACATTTTATGTCATTCTACTCTTTCTACTACATGGAGTAGGCATTAAAAGTTCCATCACGAGTGGCAGGAGAGTGGTAATGCTTACCCTAAACCTAAAGGTTACCGGTTAGTACACGCAAAACACAAACCGAATCAGCTCCTGTAAGCGGTAACCCCTTGTAACGATTAGGTTAGTCTGAATAATACGGGTTATCATTATTGTTGGGTAACCGGATGAACGGGTTACCCAAACGATTAGCTTATCATATGAAGGGGCTACCCAAATGAACGGGTAAGGCAAATGAACGGGTTTTCCGGTCCCTGCTCCACAGCAGACATTAGCCTTCCAGCGGGACCTACAAAAATAAAAATAAAATGACCTTGTGCTGTACTTAAGATGAACGCGGCCTAAAATATCTGATACTGAAAACCTTAGCCTTCCTCTCAAAATGTCAATGGTCCATACGAACCGGCGGTGCGGACTAAAATCAACAACAAAGACAAGAAGATTAACAATACATGTCCAAAACCAAACAGCACATTATATTATGTACAAATTATATTAATCTAAAAACGAGAAGATCATTCAATATGGATAGGGGACCACGCTTATACCATACTTAGACCGTTGAGTGTCATCTCAGTTTGAAAGGCTTTCAAAAAATAACTCTTCAAGAATACAAGTAGGTTTGTTTAAAATAATCCTGTAGGTATATGGACTAAGAGTAGGCTGCATCAAACCGTCTGTGATCATAAGCGGTGATCGTTAAAATTTGAATGTATGGACAGGTTGACAGCTTTCTATGGACTGACAGTTGCCAACTGCAACCCGGCCCGGTCTACAAAACGCATGACGGGTTGACTGTGCATTTCACATCGTTTTGATTTTAACGCAACTAAATATAATTTATTAATTCTGGACAGCAATTGAACGAGCGAGCGAAGCGAACGAAGTTCTCTGTTTCAGCCCCGGTCAAAATTATTTCGTATTTCCGGCTGTCCAACTGAGATTCTTAAATTCTGTGAGCAGGTTCGATAATTATAGATTTTTTTTTTCATATGTGATAAAACACAGGCTTAGGACTTCAGTTTACAGAGCCACTGGTTATAAACATTTTAACTATCTGGCGTGGCGTAAAGACGGATGTAGGTTAAAAAAATCAGGCACCTCTTCTGGATTTACATTTCTCTTCACTGACCACACACACCCTATCTAGCAGTAACAAAGTAATAGGCACATAGATCAAAGATGAGGCTAGTATCCGAAGCATCTCATATGTTTTTTTTTTTTTTTTTTTTTTTTTTTTTTTTTTTTTTTTTTTTTTTTTTTTTTTTTTTTTTTTTTTTTTTTTTTGCGTAGGTGGTGGAGATCCTCATTGGATACTGCGGCCCGGCTTCGCAGCATGCCCGACTCAACTGGGAATGTTACCCAGTTGCCTACGGACTAAAACCACCACCCTGTGCAGTGTTGTGAAATGCAAGAGCGCAGTGCTATCGGTATACACGTTGCTCTTGGCTGTGTTTTTTATTTGAAGTGTGTATGTATGGGTGAGGTGAGTTATTGTTTCAGTGTAGGGTTTTGTTGTGAAGTTTACTTATTGTGTGGAATTTGTTTTAATGTGTTGGATGTAGAGGAAATATTAGGGATAATAGGGAGAAGTTAGGGATGCCAACCTTTGCTTGCTGAGTGAACCCCGGTCGTTTATTCAGCAAGCAGAAATAGGTTAAGTTAAAATTAAATATATATATATATCTATATATATATATATATATGTATATATATATATATATATATATATATATATATATATATTTTTTTTTTTTTTTTTTTTTTTTTTTTATGTTAGGATCTTGCTCGGAATCTGTCCCCAGCAAAGGGAATCTAATATCGTCCTCCGGTTGATGAATTTGTGTCGGCCAAGATACGTGGAACGTCGCTGTGGACGTTATTGGCCGTATTATTTGACTGTGATAGGTTTGGGATAGGAATAGCTATCAATTAATATTTACTCTAACTAAGGGTAAGTTTGTAAATCAACCACTTTGCCCTAGTTGATAGTGACTACGAAGCCTGAGGTCCCAGATTCGAATCCCGGTAATAGCATTTATTGGGTACGTATAAGAAGATCGAAAATTCAAATATCGACAGTGAAAACATCCAAGTACAAAATATCGAACGATCGAATTATCTAACTTTAAAATATCGACGTCCAATTAGTCTAAAATACAAATGCCGAACGATTAAAATATCGAAAGTACAAAATATAAATAACTATGCAGGCGATATATTCAAATTTCGAATGACAATATATCGACCATTGAAATGGCAACGCCCAAATAATCGAAAAGTAAAACGTCGAACCATCAAAATAACTAACATCATATGGTCTACTTGCATACCACTGGTAAAATTGTTAAAGTTGTGCTAACATTTATTTTTACCTAACTTAAACCTAACCTAACCGCCAACTTGTCGAAGTCACCCCGCTTCGCGGGGTGCCTATTTCCGCTCTAAGGGACACAAGCTAACCCTAACCTAACCTACAAATAATACCATCGTTAAAATTATAGGTTGTTTTTTTACTGCGTGGGGCTTTGCCCACCGAGCCCCTCCTTTTTCTAGTTGCCTTGACCTAATCTTCTATATTATAAACCAGTATCAACAGTAACAGTAGGTATAAAAAGTAGGAAAAACTTTTCTCTAAAATCAAAAATGGCCGAGATATTTGACCTCAAAGTAGGAATTTGGAATCCAAAAATGATCCAAAACCGAATCGGAGCAGTTTTATAAACACTCTAGAGGTAGGGCAGACAAAACCACGTGGATGGTGGGGTGCTCCGATTCGGTTTTGGGTCATTTTTGGATTCCAAATTCCTACTTTTACGTCAAATAACTCGGCCATTCTATTTAGCTAGCAAATAAAGAATGATAAGAATGCCTGAGACTTGGTGCTACGAAATATCTCACAACTTTTTACGGTGGAAGAGTTTCGAGACTTGGCCTCTTTTTACATAGAATGTTTTTATGGGGTACCTATCATATTATAGGATACCTATTTAAGAGATTGTGCAATCGACATTCTTGTTGACTTTCGATGTTTCTTATTATACATACATACATACATACATTGACGCCATTATTCCCAAAAGGGGTAGGCAGACCACATGAAACTTATGTTCCAGCGTGTTATTATGTCGATAGTAATATTTTCGACAATTAGGCAGTTGATCTTAAATCATTCGGTAACTAATACTTTTGACGTTTTATACTATGGCATTATGAACTTTCGATGTTTTGTACTTCGATGTTTTCATTTTCGATGTATCAATTTTCGATCTTCTCATACGTACCCCATTTATTAGTGTGATGAGCACGAATATTTTCTCCTGGGTCATGGACGTTTCCTATGGATTTATGTATTTATTTATAAACATAAGTATGTATATCGTCGTCTAGTACCCATAGTACAAGCTTTGTTTAGTGAATAGGTGGATTTGTGTGAGATTGTCCCTCAATATTTATTTATTTATTTATAAGGTAATACTGTCACCTCCAATTTTATTACCATTATAATCGTGACTACATTATTACCTAACGTTTTACACAGTTAGATTTACTATTGATTAGAAGCATAAATAAATACAAAAGGGAATCTAAAATCGCAACGCATTATTTACCGTTAACCATAACACCAAACAAAAATAAACGCATGATTGTATTTTTTTAATCGAAAAGTGATTTCGTGACAAAATATAGCTGAATAACACTTCCAACACTGGGGAATAGACCAGCAGTTCAACAAAAAATTGGTTTTCATAACTTTTTTTTTTTATATTCGTCGTTGGACGGTTGGAGGCATGTTTAATATATAAGAAAATCTTAATAGATAACTTACATTACACTCTTAAACAAATCTTTATTCTTATTTTATTATATAATAAAAATCCTAAGTCTAATTATAAAATTCGATTAGGAAATTTAAAATCTTAAAATAATAAAATTAAGCCTGATCGCTGGAAATGTAAAATATTTTTTCTAAAGAAATAAACAGTTCAATTTTTTTTTTATGTTCCATGCCATTTAAGCATAATTTTTCATCCTGAGAAAGATCCAAACCTTTATGTAGAAAGGAACGTAAATTCTAGTTGCTTCAACTTATAGGTATGAAAATAAGTGATTATACTTAATACATTTAATTGGTGCAAAGGAGACGCAAATAGTAAGAGCGAGAAAGATGCGGTTTCACTCTATGAAAACAAGGCATGTTGATTTGATGTTAGGCAAGTAGTAGTTAGTAGTTTATGCAACTGATACATAATCAGAGGCTTCAAAAAACGAGTGTGGTTTTATGAAACGAGCGTGAGCGAGTTTCATAATAGGATCACACGAGTGTTTTAAGTTTAAGGCTAAATCTAAGATGGGTTCAATAGCCGTAGGAAAATGACCTGCATTGCTACTATTATAGTGCTACCTGTAAAATATCTTTGTTGCAATCGTGGCTGCATTTACGATATACGGCGGAGTGTTCATATCGTTCTCGGAGTCACTAATACTCATATTTTCAATTAAAATGTGAATTACAAACAACTTTTCACAATTCTACTTTCGTTACAGCAAAAACCAACAAAGAAATGACAACAGTAATGGCGGCAATTCGATCCTACGTCAAGACGAATGTTTTTTTTAATCATAGACAAACGAATGAAGTCCCTATTCTCATGTCACTCTTGATCAACATGTCGTGCGGTTTATATTAAAAAACATACTGAATTGACGTTTCGCATCGATAACTATATTAATATCTATGGATACTAGAATAGAGACCCACTTGAGTTTTGACAGCTGTTCCAAATTTAAACTCATAACCTTACAAAAATCTGTACTGTTATAAGTAGCATAATATTGTCTGTCCTGGCTCACTTCCAATGTATGGGGAAATGTATGGAACGTCTGTTCTGGCTCACACCAAAAATTTCATAAAAAAGTGAGCTAGAAAAGACGTTCCATACATTTGTGTGTTCCTTAAAGTGTTTTAGTAGTGTAAAATGTATGTAGCATCATTTCAGAATCACATTCTAAAATTGTAAAGGAAGTGTGATCCAGGACGGACCCTCCATACATTAGTGTGTTCATGTGTGTGTCAGGAGCGTGAAGACGTTGTTGACGGCCATGACCGTTGGTGGCGCCTTGGAAGAGGTAGTTGGCGACCGGCTCTGTCTATACCTAAAGTATGTCCTACGTCATAGCGTGTGTGTGAAGAGGTCGTTGGCTGTCAAGGCCGTTGGTGGTGGCTTTGAAGAGGAGGATGGCGGGGCCGCTGACGGTGCTGTTGACGCGTTGGTTGGATTTTAATACAGGTGTGACGTTTGTAATTGAAGTGGGTTAGATTCCTCAACACCTGCCCACTTAACACCTGTAGAGGATTAATTAATTATTGGCTAGAGGTATGGGTTCGTGTTGCCAAGTCACATTTTATGATAATGCGTCGCATTTAATTAGTTTGAGCTATAATTCTAAGAATAATGTAATATGTTGCAAAACAGGATAAAATGATTAATTAGCATTCAACCAGGCGAAACAACAGGATGCGCTTATCGTTCCAGAGTTTTAATTAATATTCTTGCATTCTTCCGTATTATTGAAATAAAGGTAGGTTTGTATGCCAACTTTATAATTAAATGTTTGGCTAGATATCAATGATGATTACACAATAAAATTACCTTGCCAAAAAAATATGCTGCCAATATTTTGAATATAAATTTGTTTGCACCTGCAGCAATGTGCTATTAGAGTTCGAATACGCGTCTGACTCTTCAGATGGGTACATATTAGAAGTCGACTTAAAGTATCCTAATCACTTGCATGATGCTCATCGTGACTATCCATTCTGTGCTGAAACCAAATCACCACCTGGATCAAAGACAAAGAAGTTGTTATTATCACTTGAAGACAAATCAAATTACATCATCCACAGCGTGAACCTAAGACAATGCGTTGAAAACGGACTCGTTTGCGTGAAAATTCATAGAATCTTAACTTTCCACCAGAAACCCTGGCTCAAACCGTACGTTGATTTAAACTCAGCGAAAAGAGCTCAAGCAACCAGCACCCTTGAGAAAAATCTATACAAGTTATTTGTCAACAGCATTTTTGGAAAGAGCATTGAGAACATTGAGAAGCGGAAAATTGTACATTTATGTCAACATTGGGAGGATATCGACACTCTAACGAAACCTAATGAGGTTTCGTTAGAGTGTGAAACGTAGCGTTCAAGTCCATAATGATGGACTTGAACGCTACGTTTCAAAACCGAACTTTCACAGTTGCATTATCTTCTCCGAAGAGTTGGTTGCTGTTCAATTGAATCCAACTAAAGTCACTTTGTAACACCATATGACGTTAGATGGCGTTAGTAGTACCGCATCGCCCATACTATTAAAGCCAATGTACATGCTGCGCTTCCGACGGTCCTCAATAGATGGCGCCGTCGTCGAAATAGAACGCGCTATCGTTTGTTTCCCGTAGAATCATGACCCTCGGAGCAGTGCACCGATTTATTGTATTCCGCCAGTAGGGAAATTAGTACTTAGCACGCTTTGAGCACTCACCTAGCTGAATCTTTTAAGCGTCTTGGTACTAGTAAAAACCGTTGCTGCTTTAGGGTACTTCAACCTAGCTTGGATACCCCAAACAGTTCTGGAAGCGTTCAATGTATGGTACATGTACCCCTTAAGTAGAAATAAAGTCTATTATCGCATGACTCAAACTCTTTAAGTTCGACACCCCGCCTCTCCGCGATTACAACTTATGATAAACCTACATATGCGGGTTTTTCCATTTTAGAGCTGTCAAAAACTTTAATGTATGACTTTCATTATAATTATAGGATGCCTAAATATGGGGATAAAAGTCGCTTACTATACACTGACACAGACTCATTCATTTACGAAATCAAAACAGACAACTTCTTTGAAGACATCAAACCTGATTTAGAATCTAAATATGACACATCCGACTTCCCCACCGACAACATTCACGGTTTCCCACAGGTTAACAAGAAGATTGTTGGAGTCATGAAAGATGAAACTCAAGGACGAATCATTACTGAATTTATCGGATTAAGATCGAAAATGTATGCTTATACACTGGATGAAGACGAAAACAGCAAAGTCACGTGTGTTAAAAAAAGTAAAGGAGTCACCGCAGCCGCTGTCAGAAAGATTCAATTTGACAACTATCGCAAATGTCTTAATTTAACGAGTGCATTTTACGATACCGTACATACCATAGCCAGCGATAAACATAAACTGTACACCCAGAGCAAGAGGAAAAAAACACTTTGCGGTTTAGACGATAAAAGGTTTATCAACAATGATCGCATAACAACGCTACCTTGGGGACACTACTTACACGTTGAACAATCATAAAAGTACTTGAATAAATTAATATGATTTGCTCAATCACGATTTTTATTTACCTCTATCCAATAATTAATTAATCCTCTACAGGTGTTAATGAGGAATCTAACCCACTTCAATTACAAACGTCACACCTGTATTAAAATCCAACCAACGCGTCAACAGCACCGTCAGCGGCCCCGCCATCCTCCTCTTCAAAGTCACCACCAACGGCCTTGACAGCCAACGACCTCTTCACACACACTCTATGACGTAGGACATACTTTAGGTATAGACAGAGCCGGTCGCCAACTACCTCTTCCAAGGCACCACCAACGGTCATGGCCGTCAACAACGTCTTCACGCTCCTGACACACACATGAACACACTAATGTATGGAGGGTCCGTCCTGGATCACACTTCCTTTACAGTTTTAGAATGTGATTCTGAAATGATGCTACATACATTTTACACTACTAAAACACTTTAAGGAACACACAAATGTATGGAACGTCTTTTCTAGCTCACTTTTTTATGAAATTTTTGGTGTGAGCCAGAACAGACGTTCCATACATTTCCCCATACATTGGAAGTGAGCCAGGACAGACAATATTATGCTACTGTTATAACATTACAGTACAGGTTTTACCTATTACCACAGACAAGAAAGTTCTCATAGTAAAATTGGTCGTAATAATGCTGGTCATTTCCTACGGTTTCTGAAAGCATTTTAGAGCACTAAACACACTAGCACTTTGCATATGTGCGTAGATAAAATAATATACATTACTGAATTACCGAATTCCACATGTTTATATAAATATTTTTTTATTATATTTATTTATTTATTAATCAATTAATTACCAAGTACGTAGGACTGCCCTCGGACTTTAATGACCTCACGAGCGAGCGTTTATGCTTTGCATTGTAAATTCACATTGCACAGCTCAGTCTCACGAAAATCTAGTTTTAATTTATTTGTAATAATTTTTAAACAAATTTAAATAATATTTTTTCTGTTGTTTCAGGAGCACATCGAGCGTCTTCTACTTTTCTCTGTTACATCGACATATTTAAGTTATTTGACTGTACGTAATTATCAGATACTAATGATAGGTACTTAATTGTAATTACTATTTTCTATAATCTTATGTTTTAATTGTGATATAGTTATCAAATTAAGTATGCCATACATTTTTCAAGTATTTAGACATCTCATTTCTGTTCTTAGGTTTCTATAAAAAAAGTTGTTAAAACTTACTTAGCTGTTGTGTAAAGTTTTTTTTTTCGGTCTGTTACTGTTTAGTTTTATAGAAATAATGTGCAATGTCTTTGACGTAAGTCGTTGGTATAACCTGAGATAAATCGAGTAAAAATATTGTATCTATATCGCACCCTGTACTACTATTTTGTAGATAATTTTGTTAACAGTAAAAACTCGATATTGTTTGCAATACTGTTAACTGTATACCTACCCACAGCCTGAATCCAATTTGAACTTAGAATTACTTAGATATAACTGTTTAAAAAAATGAGATGTCAAATATGTAGCTATTTAGCATTCTAAATGACCTACGATTACTTCTTAAATGTGCATAGTCTATGAAAAAATCAAGTCTCTGTCATTAACACGGTCAATGCATGAGGCAGCGCCCTTTTTTAGGGTTCCGTAGCCAAATGGCAAAAAACGGAACCCTTATAGATTCGTCATGTCTGTCTGTCTGTCCGTCCGTATGTCACAGGCATTTTACTCGAAAACTATAAGGTGTATTTCAATAAAATTTTGAGGATAGGTGTATTTTGTTAACCGCTACATAGTTTTGTAATTAAATTACAAAAAAAAAATGTTTTAGGGGTGCACTCCATACATAAAACTGAAAATCAAAATTTTTTTTTCATTGCAAGCCCACGTGTGGCACATCAATCGATAGGCCTTTCAAAATAAATATACGGTTTCTCAGCGATTTTTTTGATCAAGTGAATAGAGTCGGAGATAATCGCCTCGAAAGTCACTAAAATTGTGTCCCCCCCCCCCTCTAATTTTTGAACCGTGTATATTAAAAATATGAAAAAAATCAGGCTAATAGGGCTTATTAAATTCTTACAGCGAAAATTGTTTTGAACAAGATCAGTTCAAGGTTTTTGAGATATTTCTAAAAAACTGCCTTCCTTAAAGAAAAGGACTTAAGTGCCATAAGATTTTAGTAACGATACGACCTTTTTAATAGGCACGGAACCCTCGTTGTGCGTGGTCTGACACGCACTTGGCCGCATTTTAGGCATAAATTCTCAATAATTTATCGTTTTTTTTTTTCATTTTATTCACTTTATCTTCAACAGTCAATATACACGGTGGAATTTAATCGGTGAACAGGAACCCATTTTTCTAATTCAGTAATCGATGGCGGTCACGTTTATGTAGTACTTAAGTGGAACCAAGTTTTTTTTTATCATAACTAATTTTTAAGTTGAAATTAAATTTTAATTAAAATTTATTGTCACCCTACTAATGGTTTAGTCTGAAAAGTTTAATACCTCTTTTCAAACTATCAGCCATAGAAATTTAAAACATAAATGAGCAATAAGCTGTCAATTTGTCATTGTCAAATTCATAACAAACGTCGGATCTGTCTAGATTCCCGCCAAAGCCAGCAAGCACTTGACGTATGTACAATTGTACACTTACGAGTAACTTCCCTTCAATAAAAGTAGGGTGTCCATTTATTCAGTCAGTGTACATTTTACCGATGTTAATTAAGTGTGATTAATTAGATTGTGAGCTATATTGCACGAGATCTCACGTATTGGTTTCTGTGTAGATTGATAATTAAGATTTTTGGATTCCTGATCACCGATTAAATTCCACCGTGTATAATTTGCATGCACCGCATTATCCGACAAAATACACAATAGAAAAACAAAACGAAAAAAATAAATTTAGTTAGATTACGTATAATTTAAAGACATTCTCAAAACACATCATAGAAACTGACATTGCTTATCTTGATCTCACTGAAGTTTAACTTGATAAGCTTGAGTGTACCTACCCAAAATACAGACGTTCGGTTCATATTTGGGTTACGTAAATTTCTCCTTTTACAACTCTTAGCTCAAGTGGATTCCTATTCGTTTTCGGTGTGAGTTACCACATCCTATCTCTTCTAAGTATATGTATAGTATTGTAAACTTTCTTAAGTGTGGGTAACCCTAACAAGAAATTGAATGGATAATGATCTCGCGCATTGAACGTGTTAAATTAGTCTTACTACAAAATAATACTAGAAATTGTAAATATTATCTACATGCAAGTATCCAGAAGGCCTATTTCACACTTGAAAACTTAATCAATCCCATAATAAAATAGCATTTTATTAAAATAATAGGTACGATTAATTTATAGATGTATTAAATGTGGTTTTTGTTCAATGGATTGATGTTTTGAATGAACGTTTGAGCCCAAATTTCAAACTTAAGTCACCTAATTAATCTTAAGAGGAATGTTCCCTAAACCGCGATGAATGTAATTCAAGTACCTATGACTCATACTTGGAAAAAAAAAACGTTAGGTAAGTAATTACTTAGAAAAATTTTACAAATTTATGCAATATACTTTCTAATTACGTAATAGATAGGAAACTGACTATGTAAGAATTCTAACACATTTCTTCAAATCTGTCTTAAGGGTACATCGCAAAACAATTTTTGGAAATATAATCCTTATGTTTCTTACTGAAAGTGCCATTTGTATTCCCGAATTTTTGCATCTTACACGTAGGCACGGTTGACGACAGTCAAAAAACGTCTTTACCTAAATTAATTAATATTTTAAGTCAGAAACAAACTTTTTTGCATTTTCGCGAGGTCGCAGGACACAAACCCCGAACTCTAAAATATTTTCTTATGTGCATAGTAATATATAAAATGAAATTGTACTTAGATTTTTCTTATTTGATCTGATTTAAAAACAGCTATGCATATAAGAAGAAAAATGTTTGAAATTTTGAGTTCGTTACAAAACATCAATATGGTGTATTTCAGTGTTTAGATTTATTGTGTACAAAAAAGATGTAGATTGTTAAAGAATATGATTGCATATAGTATACATTGTTTTTCAAACGGCTTTTAGAATAGGTGTATTAAGATACTGATTTTATTGTATGGTTTGAATGTTTGTTGGTGTACAAAATTAATTGTTGATTAAATGAAGCTGAATGATTGATTTACATTTCGATTGTTTCATTGAAACTACGAGTACATATTAAAGACGAGTATCCTGACATAAGAATAAGAATAAATTTATTTTAAAACATTTTTACAGGTCTTAAATACAGAAGAATATCCGGCCGGCCCCGAACTAGGCTGAGCCTGTATCTCGGGACCTAGCAGCTATACAAATGAGAAAATCTTGTACACATGTAATTGTACAGTAACTAATATATATGCAGAACAAAATTGTGTAACAATGGTTTCAGTAGTCAAGTTTTGTACCAACAAAACTTGACTACTGAAACCTTAGTTATCTTCGTTGTCGTATAGCATTATCGCTGCACCTAACAAATAGAATAGCAAAGGAAAATTGTTCCCATAACTTAAAATGGACTTCCCCAAAGTAACATCTTATTCAAACAATTACTTTTTATCCAGCGAACCATAGAATGCGAGTTCCTTACACTACCCAAACACGTGTCTAAAACCCGGTATGCGCATGTTCGAACTAAACGGCTAGGCATCGTTCTAACACCCCGCCCCCATCCCCGCATAATGGCAATGGCACCAAAAGGGTACACATAATGATGGGGGGCCATTTTGCGGCGCTACTTAGACTTGGTTTGATTGGGTATGTAAGGTTGTTCGTTCACTGCTTTTTACAGTTAGTTTTTCGTAGTCAAGTTACAGTTTTTTTATCTTTATGCTTATTCTGTCTAAAGAATCTCTATCATTTTAGAAACCAGTTAAATCCTCATAATATATACAAATATGCAAACCGACTAGCGTTGGAGCAAACACGTTTCAAGAGCAACCCTATAAAGCGGCGAGCATCCATCATCGTGTTTGTGATATCCATCATGTTCAGTTTGCTCGATGACTTGGGTAAACCCGCTCAGTGTTGTCAGGGCTAATTAATTGAGAACTTGGGCTTTCTTTTGTAATGTCAATCAATTTGGTTTCTCGTGACATCATCATCATCATACTAATGTTATAAATGCGAATGTTTGGATGTTGAGGTGTTTGGATCTTTGTTACTCAATCACGCCCAAACGGCCCAACCTATCTGAATAAAATTTTACACGAAGATATTCTATAGCCCGGACCAAAATAAAGGATAGTTTTCGTCCCGGGTCCACGCAGACAAAGTCGTGGGCGGTACTTGGCAGTGTAATTCTCTCCAATTTAATTCTAAGCTTGGACAATAAAATCGTGCATATTATCATGTGCATTTGTAGATACTCGTTCTGTCTTGAAATATGCTAGCTATTAGTAATCTTAAAAAAAACTGTGCAACCAAGGAGGTTTATAAAAGCATCAGTTTTTTAGCCAAGTTTAAATATAATTGTTTCCTCCTAGCGTTATTCCCGATTGTGCCCTTAATTAGCCCGGGGTCCGTTTTTAGCTAATCCCAAGATTTGGATAGAATCGTTTAATTAGCCAGAATACTTAAAAACATGTGGAGCAGGATTAAGAGGCAGGCTCTTGTCGGTGCAGTAAAATCCAACTTATTCTAACGTATTCCACAACTTTCTGCACCGCAGTGCACGATCCAAGGTTATCACGCGCCGTGATGAGATCTGAACATGAGACCTTCCAGAAAAAACCGTGTTCAAGTAAGTACCTATCTAGTGATCTTGAATCAGAAAAAAGAGAAACAATCATAGAAGAAATAAGTTTAAAGATATTAATATAATAAAATTACATTATCAATACATCTATGACAATATTATGTAAGTATGTACAGTCGAGGAAATTGAATGTTTAGCACTTTTGGACCTTAACGTCATTCTAATAGAGTTGACATGTGCCAAACATTCAATTTCCTCGACCGTACATAAAACATTGTCAATTTTAGGAAAAACTGTGACATAGGTACATAATATTAATTAATACTAAAAATAAGCATACGCTCACGGTGCTCACCACTTGGCTCCAAAAAAAAAAATCATTAATGGATAATTGTGTAAGGTTTTATAACAAACTTCAAGGAAACGTAACCGAGTTATCTATTAATTAATTCAAGAACTATGTGAAGCGTAAACTTATTTCGTAAGCTTATTATAGCACACAAGACTACATAAATGATAAAACTCCATCGAACTAATTGTGACTGAATTTTGAACTTATGTATTATGATTGGAAAATGATATTGTTTTTTTAATTTATTATTCGCCTTGTTTTTTATTTGACATTAGATTGGTTTTTCTAGAAACATTCTAGACCAGTAGTTTTTATACAATTTTTACTTTATATAATTTTTATTTTCTGTTGAATAAATTGCTCTAAGAAAAAAGCTTAAGATTATGTTTCTAACTGACGATTTGAAAGTGCTTGTTAGTAGGCCTACTTGAATAAAGATAATTTCAAGTTTGAGTTTCGAGTTTGAAGCGTTTAATTTGGCATTTCAAAATATTGGTACCATTGTGCGGGTTTTAAATAAATAAATCATAAAGGATAAATTTTACACCAATTGACATAGTCCCATAGTAAGCTCAATGAGGACTGCGTTATGCTTGGGTTATATTATATTATTTTGAGGTAATGCTATCAAACCTACAAAAGGATGTACAGAAGCCCGCAGCGAAAAATGACCCCACAAGTTTGTGCGGAGGGGGCAGAAGGGGGAGCAACACGTTTCTTTGCGGCTGACTGTACATTTTAATCCACTTCCCTACAGATCCGCTATAATTAAGGTTATTTCATAAGCGACCCATCTTGAAACTCAAAGCAACAATTTTAATCCACGCTCCGTGAGGACTAATGTGATCCGATTACTAGGCCGACGCTGCTTGAATATTATATTTGCTTCATCCCATCCTTCCTCTATTTCAGGAATACAGATTACAAACCGAGACATTAAAATTAATGTATACTGTATAATATTTTATTCAATTCACACTAACATAGTTCCTTAAGCTGACTGTTACTAACAAAATACCTATGGACCACTGAAGTCTGAAATAAATGTTTTTAGGGTTCCGTAGCCAAATGGCAAAAAACGGAACCCTTATAGATTCGTCATGTCTGTCTGTCCGTCTGTCTGTCCGTCCGTATGTCACAGGCATTTTACTCGAAAACTATGAGGTGTATTTCAATAAAATTTTGAGGATAGGTGTATTTTGTTAACCGCTACATAGTTTTGTAATTAAATTTAAAAAAAAAAATTGTTTTAGGAGTGCACTCCATACATAAAACTGAAAGTAAAAAAAAAATATTCTTTGCAACCCCACGTGTGGCACATCAATCGATAGGCCTTTCAAAAAAAAAAAAGGTTTCTCAGCTATTTTATTGATTAAGTCAATAGAGTCGGAGATAATCGCCTCGAAAGTCACTAAAATTGTGTCCCCCCCCCCCCTCTAATTTTTGAACCGTGTATTTTAAACTACTTTTTACTTGGCCGCTTTTTTTATTTTTATTAAAACAAATCATAATTACATCCGATTAGACGCCGTCACACAGACACGCATCAATACAATGAACTTGCATTCTAGCGATGATACTTTTCAGGTAAGAGCCTTATCACACTTGCGATTTGCAAGCGTATTTTGTATGAAGGCGATGACGCAGCGTGTTCGCCGCGACTGATAATTGTATAGAAAATACGCTCGCAAATCGCAAGTGTGATAAGGCTCTTAAAGCTCACAAAAAAAGCGGAGCGTTTTACCGATCATTCTAGGTAGTGGGTGTGCTGTTGCAAGATGCCTTGCACTTTTTGATTATGTGCTGAAACTTGGCACAGTTAATCCTTAGGTGGTCTTGAGTGGATTCAGACTGGGAGCCATCGAGAGCCACCCTGCAATTAGGGGGGGGAGGGGGGGTGAAGTTCGACTCCGCCGCGCTTTATTTAAAGCCATTTTTAGGGTTCCGTACCTCAAAAGGAGAAAACGGAACCCTTATAGGATCACTTTGTTGTCCGTCTGTCTGTCTGTCTGTCTGTCTGTCAAGACCATTTTTCTCAGGAACGCGTTCAAGCTGATCAAATACTCAAGTCTATTGTCCCTTAGAGCTGTCAAAAAGTCAAACTTAAAATGCAACGCAATCAAAAGATACAGTCTTTTATGCTGCAAATTTTAGAGTTTTTCGACACTCGCAAAACCTACGGGGTACTTCCCGTGAACTCAGAAACTTGAAATTTGGCACGAAGCAACGTCATATAGCACAGACAAAGGAAAAATTACGAAAAGTAGACATTTTTAGTTAATTCATACAAAAATATTTTTTTGAATATTTTAAACTTAATACCTTTTTCCTCGTAAAAGTGTGGAGTTATTAAATTGAAATTCATGTTAAATACTCAAGGCTAAGGACCTTTTAGATGTAGCAAAACCAAACTTTTATGTCAACGCAATCAAAATAAATAGCAATTTAAGTCGCATATTTTGAAACCGAGTACTCGCAAGAAACTCAAAACCTAAAGGGTACTTCCCGTTAACACAGAAACTTGAAACTTGGCACGAAGAAACTTCATGTAGCACAGACAAAGGAAAAATTACGAAAAGTAGACATTTTTAGTAAAATCATACAAAAAATATTTTTTCAATTTTTAAACTTACTACCTTTTTCCTCGTAAACGCGTAGAGTTATTAAATTGAAATTCATATCAAATACTCAGGTCTATAATACCTTTGAGCTGTAGCAAAACGAAACTTTTATGTCCACGCAATCATAAGAAATAGCAATATAAGTAGCATAATTTAAAACTGAGAAGGTAATATGGCTGTCGGTCGTATGACTTCTATGGATGTAGAGTTAATACATTCTAGATGTTACAGTATTGCTACTTTACCTTTTGAGGCAGATGGAGCGATAAAACATACTACAACTTTTGCTTGTTATAGGTTTGTACGGAACCATCGGTGCGCGAGTCCGACTCGCATTGGCCGGTTTTTTTTCTAAAAATATACACCCCAAGGCAAGTATTATATCATTTTCGGATAAATAAAGGATTAGGAATCTATTTTACGAACCAAAATAATACATTTTGGAACAAGAAAATAAAATAAATTAGAAAAACATGTAAAGCATAAATTATTTTTCTTCAATATTACCAATTTTTTTTAACTACATAAGATACATCAAAACAAAAAATACGGCCATAAAGCTACATTAATTCTGTTTTAGAAAATATATTATTTTGTATATAAATATGTTGACAGACCGGAAAAAAATATATGCGTGAGTCAGGGTGACCTCAATGCATGTGTCGTCCGTGAAGGAAATGAAGGGGTATCTTTTGTTTTGGTGTATCTTATGTAGTTAAAAAAAAATGGTATTATTGAATAAAAATAATTTACGCTTTATAAGTTTTTCTACTTTATTAATTTTTTTTTGTTTCAAAATGTATTATTTTGGTTCGTAAAATAGATTCCTCATCCTTTATTAATCCGAAAATGATATAATACTTGCCTTTGTGTGTATAGTTTTAGAAAAAAATGGCTTTAAATAAAGCGCGGCGGAGTCGAACTCAACATGCATATCATTTTGAATATTATTAATTTAGCATTAGTTCTGAAACGTATAGAACTGCTGTAGAATTCGCAAGCTAGTAATTAAAAAAAAAACTGAATTTACTTTATATTGAACCTGTTCACAAAGTTTCACGAGCAATGTTTGAGAAATGCGACCTGACCTCGTATCACTCGATAAGTGACAAGGTAGAGCGTCCGTCACTGGCTGACACCGTTCAATAGAACGAGACGACGCTCCTATCTTGTCACTTATCGCGTGATATGGCCGACCATGCTACGGGGTCTGTAGAGGAGAACAGCTGGCCAGCTGGATATACGAAGCTGACAGAGAAAATCGTTTGCTTGGCTCGTTTGTTCAATTGTTAGGCGTAATCGTACTTTGTCAAATTAGGTATAACGTCAGACTACTATTATAAAGGTTACGAAGAAATGAGTTCTCTATGCCAGTAAGACTCTCATTACGCCTCAAAATCTAACTTTTTTCCTATAAGAACTGAAAAAAGAAAGTATTTGAACGGCCTTCCAGGTCTACCTAAAGTAAGTCAAAACTTGGCAAATTTATCTCTTATTTGGAATGAATATCTCTCTTGTGCAGTGAAAAAGTTTTTATACGCCAATCGTAACTTTTACAATTTCAAAATTAGGCAATTTGGACTGCCCTTAGATCTAATTGAAACATAAAAGTTATGGATGACAACAATGAATTTAAGCCGATATTATATTTATACGGAGTTATGAAAGTCATGTGAAGAAAGAGTATGAATGTGGAGGGATGGAAGAGACAAGGTAGGCCAAGGAAAAGGTAGATGAACTGTGGCAGAGACGATATGAAGAGGAAGGCAGTGCGACGAGAGGACGACTGACAACTTTGAAGACTGCCTACAATGCTGACGATCCCGGGTTTGATTCCCAGTAAGGGCAAACAATTGTGTGATGAGCATAATTTTATGTTTAAGTATTGAAGTATAAGTCTTATAGTACCCATAACACAAGCCTTACTGAGCTTTATCTGGGGCTAGTAAGATATGTGTAAGATTGCCCCGTAATATTTATTTAATTATCATTTATTTATTTATTTATTTAGACAAACGCAAGCATAACAGTACAGGACCAAATCGCTTACACACTAAACATAAGTCATAGGTAGATACCTACCAGTCAGTTAAAATTAATTACAGCCCAGTTAGGACCATACATTACATTTACAACTATTTAATAATATAAAAGACAAGTACTTATTCATGTATTGAACTATGTATAACGTGGCATTAGTAGTAAAAGAGTGACGAGTGAGGTGTGGTGGGGTGAGTGAGTGAGTGAGTATAGATTTACTTGCAGAGTACCCTACAAGTTCCCTATTTAGTTTACATTATCCATGTTTTTCCAAGTTGTCAAGTCTTCAAGTCTCTTCAATAGAATGAATCCTTTGAATTTGTTTGATTCAATTTCCTGATGTCAAGAGATGTCGCTTGCAGATGAGGTTTGCCCAGTTCAGTGAAATTAAATTGTAAGGTTTTACAAAAACGATGTTGATATTGACAAGAACAAATTGGACGTTATATTGATTTAAACTTTCACGATTCTCACACATTATTTATACTAAACGGGACTTAATCGCGTATAATTAACTTATTTTACTGTCTAACTGTCCGAGTTGTCCGGTGACCATGGATGTTGAAACACATGCGAAACGTCGGGAGACCTCAGTGAGGTAAATAAAATAAGTTATAATTATACGCGATTAAGTCCCGTTTAGTATAAATAAAATTGGACGTTGTTTTAGAGGTTATTTTCTTGAGATAATTTTAAGTCTCGATTATTATATTAGTCACTCGTTAATTCGAAATACAAAAAGTTACATTTAGATCTACCTGACGTACGTAAAGTGTGTTACGTAATCGAACTGACTGTATTTATATAATAGGGAAGATGCATTATTTTAAATATTGCTTTCATTTGAAAGAATCGCATGTTGAATAGACCACGAAAGTATAAAAAAATTAAAATACTATGATATCGACTACCGTAGGTTCAAAGGGCGTAAGGGACAAATGGTCATTTTTCAGGAGAGCGAAAAAACGGTTTTGTTTCGAGAAAAAAAATCGAAACTTTTTTGTTCCTTTACACAATAATATGCTCGTCAGTGATTTATTTACATCTTTTTAAGCTCTTTTATATCATGTAACTAGATTTAAGACGCGGCTCTTAATTAAAAAGTTGTGCGTCCCTTACGCCAAAAAAAAAAACCATTTTTGACTACACCTGTCCCTTACTTCACAATGTTGCCGTTTAACAAATATGACAAAAGGTCGTATCGTACAAAAAAATCTTTCTAAATGTCAATTTGGCGTAAAAAATAGCCATGTCTCAGCTATGTAACTAGTTACTTGCACTGGGGATTTGCTGATATTGCATTGAGGATTACAGAAAATTTGTATGAATAAACTTAATGAGATCAAAACTCTCCAATTGCAATGTTAAATGCTGCTTAATGAATAAAAGAAAACAAACAAAAATAGTCACGACAACTTAACGTGAAATAAATAGACTACTTAAACAGGAAAATAATACTCGGTATTAATCATTCATTGTGTCGTTCAATTCGTTCTTTATGTCTTAAAAGCTACTTCACGAGCCCATGCAATAGAGGTAGTTACAAAATTATCAATTTTTCCGCAGCTCCTGACCAAACGTGTATTTAAAGCCCCTCTCCTTAATTATAGAACATTATTCGCAAAACGCTCACCTGACTATATGCATCGGCGAATTTACAATAAGATCTGCGAAGTTCTGAGAGAGAGATTCAACATTACTTTATTGGTAACGCTATGGTGGTATATGTAGGTATAATGCTTGTTATTACTTTCTTCTTTCGAGTTCATTCTGATTTCTTGAATAACTTCATATTGTTTTACGGATTGCACTCCAGGGTCCCAAAATTCAGGCACAGCCTAGTTTGGGGTCCGCCAGGCATCTCATTTTATATGTAAAGTAAACATGTGTATTGTTAAGCAAATAAATGATTTTTGATTTCATTTGATTTTTGATTGTCACCGAGCTCATCATCATCCTCCTCGTCTGTCTGCTAAAGTCGCTATAATTTTTTCTTAAGGGGCTCCCATACGCCAATGACCTTCGATCTGAATCCCTTAGTTTTCTAATGTTTTTTATAGCTTATTTTATTAACAACAATGGCTTTAAGCAATATAGTATCTCATATTTAGTTCAAAATTCATTGTTTTCGAGATATTTGGCATCAAAGTTGAACAATTTTAGGCTAAATAACTGGTTTTCTGGCCATAACTTTAGTGTTAATTGGTTTAAAATGAAAAGTTTTTAGAGACGTCACAGACGAACCCAAATATGTAGATTTCGTATATGTTAGATCTTTCACGTCAATAGAGATACGAAATAAGTGTTTCTTTAGACAATGTTTTAAAAAATCATACAAAATTAAATATTCATTTGTTTCAAAATCCGGTGAACGGAAATGGAGATAAAAGATTGAAGAACCGATAGCCGTTTGATTTTTAATTCTATCTGTAGTGCAAAAGTAGGAGATACGATTCAAAACTTGTCAAAAATCGATGAAAACCTCGGGTAGCTCCTTAATAAGGCAGCGACATATATGCTAAATGAAAACGTTTCGGTATCGAACCGTTGTCCAATTTTATTTTTATCCAAATATTTTTGGTAAGCAATTTTCAATTATTCTTCGTACAGAAGTTTAATATCCGGCTGCTTATCCATAGAAAATTCCAAATTCTCCCTCTTCCTTTCCTTTTGTCCTTTTCAGTTAGATCCTTAATACTTGTAGACGCCCGCTTGCACGCTTGGACTCTACTTTTCCCTTAGAAACTTTCCCACGTCCCTTAACGAATTTAGACTGCTCTTTAGTGCTTCTTAATGAATTATGGTCGAATTCTTCTTTAGTCTTGGTCTTTTGTTCCTATTCCTTTACCCTTTCCGGATTTTCAATCCTTATTACTCGTAGACGCCTGCTTGAACTCTTCCTTGCTCTTCTTATTTTTTCCTCTGGTATTTCCAGATCTATCCCCATTTCTCGTTGACGCATGCTCGAAGTTTTTATTTTCGTAGCGGCATTTCGTGTCTTTCCTTTTTCTCCAATTTTAGCAATGGTGTTGTCCCTTTAATTGTTATATGTTGAGACTAGCGTTAGAGTTAGTAAACTCTATGATCACTCTGCTAGTAAAATTCCATGGCAAATTAGGGTGTCAGACTCCGACTATTAGATAAAATTAAACTGTTTTGGCGTAACGGACAGTCCTGTGTGAATTCGGGGATGTAAAAGGATGTATCGTATCGAACATAAAATGAGAAATACGACAAAATGCATCAAGGTATATGTGCAAAATGCTGTAACGTACATCAAGTGAGCGTTACGACAAAATACATCAATGATGGTATATATGTGCAAAATGCTGTAACGTACAGCAAGTGGGCGTTACGACAAATTGCATCAATGATTTGTATATGCGCAAAATGCTGTAACGTACATAAAGTGAGCGTTACGACAAAATACATCAATGATTGTATATGCGCAAAATGCTGTAACGTACATAAAGTTGAGACAGTTCTGAACGCCTGCCTCGATTTTAGCGTAGGAATTGCTCGATTTAAATGGGTAGCCGTTTTCATTGGGACTGATATTTAATTATGATGGTTTTAATAGGGCTTTAGTGAATGTTGTTATATTATAGAAATATTCTTAGAGTTGTAATTAATAATGATTTAAAATAATTCGTTAAAATAAACATCTGTAGGATCCACATATTTTGGGATTGAATAGGTCGAGGTCTATTGTTTCCAGTGAATGCTTTTAATCTGTACAATAAAGCAAATATAATTCATTAAGCACATATTTGTTTTATGTAAAGTAACGTGTAGTTTGAATTGGTAGAAGATGGTAACCTAGGCATTGAATATCATCATATAGCGGGAACAGAGGCTTCGTTTCGACAGGTTTTCACTTGTTAGATGGACGGCAGACATCGTGTCGCCAAAACCTACCGGTGAAATAGCGATATTATTCGAGGCGGCAATAACGTAGTAAGAGGGGGCGCATGCGTTTAGATACGCTATAGCAATGATCATAAGGACTTTTATCGGTTGGGAGTTCATGTTACAGTGGTTCTGGTGTCGGCGAGTTTTGTTTAAGGAGAGCGACGGGGAAGCGTTCACTTTTCACGGGACACGGACGGAGCAACACATCACTTCACACGGGACGCGGGGCGAGACTTCATCTTCCTTCGAGGCAGCAACGGGCCAGGCAGATCTTCAGGCAGAGTCTTCTTGCGGGTTGCGGAGCTACGAGGTCTCCCTCCGAGCAACATCTTCGGCTGATTTGGTAAATTGGGTGGATTCAGCGAGCCCAATCCCTGGTAGGATTTTAATTTAACTTTACCTTAATCTACCAGAGTGTGTGGTTAGTATGTGTCTATTTCCAACTTTATAATATCTAATCATTAGCAATGATTGTTGTTTGATTGCATAAATTACGGATTGCCGCGTGTGTATTTCAAGTGTGGATCGGTGTTGTAACTTTGTATCTACCGACATTCAAGAGTGCGTCATTAGTATGCAGTTTTCTTACTATTAAGAGAACTTTTATTTAGTTAATCTAGTGTATTGTGTACGATTGGTGCCGTAATATCCTAATATATTAGGATTTAGTTATTTTAGTACGGTTAGTTCCTGGATTTAGCATTTTCCTATGATTCGCGAGATGCTTCAGTAAATCGGCATACTCTGGGTAGTGAACATTCGTGATTGAGTATCTCGGTTCAGTATCACTGGTGCGTTATTAGCAGCCATGAGTGTGGAATATTATTATATTATTATTATTGGGCTACCTTATACAATACTCCTTTTGTTAGGTAAATGTTTAAGATGAGTTAACGTGTTTCCGCCCGGGAGTATATTAGGTATTATGGGTAGACAGCGTCCCGTTAATATCTGAATACTACATATTATGAAAGTTAAATAGCAACGTTTCGAGTTTTACGATTTTACCGAGGAATTATGGTATGGAATCTTCAATAATAATGGTGTGAGCGAGATGGTGGTTAAATGCCCGTTGTGCATTGTCGTATATCTATCAATCTTTCGACTATAAAGGTGCCTTAGGGTCCTGTTGGATCGTTCGTTGGACCTATCACACTTCCGTTTTAGCAATATCTAGGACGAACCGGAAGTCAACCAGTATTTATTTCTGTATTTCAACGTCATCACTCAAAATCATCATGATCATCAAAATCTTAATATTTTAAATTGTACATCATTGAACGAACTTCTTCGAAGGAGTGACAAAAATCTAACGTTGCGAGTTATATTTATATATAGCTTATTTAGATAAGTAAGTTATTCAATAATAAGTTGTGGATATTTAGACCATAAGTTTTATGAACTTATTGTTCAGAAGTAGTAATGTAAGTTAAGTTGTAGGTATGTAAATGAATTTATTGTATGATTTTATTCACGTGTAATTTTTCCTTCCATAGTACGTCACCTCTTCTCATCATTCGAAAAGCACCTGGTTCTACTTTCACACAGCGTTGGGTCCTTCCACTAGAAACATGATCGCGTCTTTGGCCACCATTTCAGAGCAAGTCACGACTTTATTCTATCGGCAGGTTTAGTTAGGATACTTTAGACTAGGATCCAAGGATAATATTTTCAAGTTTAATTTACAGTTCTAATTAGTGTTCATTTCATTATTAGTAGGTACGGAGCTAGCCATTTTCATTTGATCCGCTTTGCTTTTGGACTAGCATTCCTAGGAGACAAAGTGGATTCCTTAATGAATTCTAGCTTGAATTTGTTGGGATAAATAACAAAAGTTTCTCTAGCATTAGGATAATTCGATTTAGATTAGAGTCTTAAATTAATAAATTTACTAATATATTCGGCCGGGACTAACCTTATTGTTTTACTCGCTTTGTTATTGGGTTAGTATTGTCTAGGAACCAAAGCGAATATCCTATGAAATCTAGCTTGATTCCATTGGATTAAATAATCAAAGTTTCTTTAGCTTCAACATAAAATACTACTTCCAATGTTTAATGAGCAATAAATAATGATTTGTTTCCCCTCATTACTTGTTTAATTATTTACCTTTAGCTACACCTACAGGTAGGCTACCATTACAGCTAGGCTTTAGGTTAAGTTCAGAATAGGAAATATAGATTTATAGACATTTAAGTAGGTAGGAGCGTCACATTTTGGTGCCGTGACCAGGATAGTCATTTTTATGGCTGTTACCGGGATAAGTCGGTGACTGTAGGATCAGGGAATTTAGGGTTAAATTCTTTTTTTTAATCGTGGCTTGCTCTGGGCTAGGTTTAATGTTTTACTTTTACCGTCACCCGTACTGTGTGAGGGTTAACTAATTGTTTTATTGCAGCTTGTTCTGTAGTGGGTCACTTGACCCACATTTTGTTGCCGCTAAATGGGTAGAATGGTGAGAGGGTATGGTTTAATTTGCTTTTCTTGATAATGATATTGTTTTCAGGGATATTATGTTTGTGTCGTTTTTTACGTAAAAGGTAGTGAAACGGTTAAATTTTGCCTTGTTATTGTCGAACTACGTCTCGTTATAATTATGCATAGGATAGTCATTGATTTGGGTATAAAAGTTGGGGTTGTTAGTCTTATAAAGGCAAAATTAGTTCCGACGTCAAACTTGTACAACTGGGGGGCAGATCGGGTTCTCCTGTGCCGGGGAAGGACGCGTTTCACTCGCTTAGTCATGACCACGTGTGTAATTGCGTAAAGGGTTAGATAAAATTAGTGCCTACGCCAAATATATGAAGTTGGGGGGCAGATAGAGTCTATCCGTGCCGTGTGCCCCCACACTGTGGCCGCTCGCGCCGTCGCGCCGCGTGCGTGTTCGCGATAATGTTTAGGCATACTTTGTTGACATTTAAGGTACCTAAATATTTTAATAACTATCTATGTTGCATCTAGCTAATATTTAATTATTTATGCGCCCTCTATTTACGCTTATAATTAATTCAAATCACTTATTTAATTTTGTAATGCAAAGTTTGCCATTTGAATCGGAGATCGACAACCTTTTCGTTAAGAGTCCGCAGCAAGGTCCGCTCAACTCCGCGTTGAGATCGCGCGCTTACGCTTTAAAATGTTGTTGTTTCACCTAGAGGGAGACAGGGCGCTAGCAGTAAAGCGAGAGCGCGCGGGGAGGCGGAGCTATACATGTCGCAGTTAAAATATCGCAGTAAAATATCTTCATACAACGGCGAAATTATTGCGGTAAATAAAATATAACAGTAGAACATCTCCATAGCGAGATAACAATACAGTTTATACAGTGCGTAAGTGCGGCTAGGCAAATTTTAACTGATTATTTAACCTACTAAAAACGTAAATGTAGAGTACAGGCTACAAGTTTTGATGTGCCAACAAAAGTAGTAGTAACTAGTAACATAAGTATAACATACAATATACCAGGTTTTGTCATTTTAACAACCTAGTGCCATAATTGCATAGCAGATTTTCAGATACCACTACCACTATTTTTGTTATAAATGAAATAAATTAATATTTATTCTGCAAGTAGGCCGCCAAGTAAAGGGCACTTTTATAAGTCAGGCCCTACCAGCGCTTCTGCAGAGACCACTGTCAAGAAGAAACGCCGCAAGAAACTTAACAGTCAGTCTTTTTCCCAAAACAAGCTTATTACAGTGATAGTACTTAAACTATTTTTAAATAAGTAACTCTAAAATCCGTATTATAGATGATCAAAAATATTAGACACGTATTTTTTCTTTTGGTCACTAAACAAAAAATGTCGAAGTTATAAGTGCGCGTAACGTCACGGTTCATACGTTTGTGAAGTCACGCGGATTATACGCGCCATAACTTCGTCATTTTTACAGACTTCAAAAAAGCAGGAGGTTCTATGTTCGGTTGTGTGTATTTTTAAAATAGGTGCCCAATATCTTATGATCAATAAAAATACGCACTAATTAGAATCCAGATCTTTTTTCCTAGGAACCTACCCTATAAATATTTATTCACATTGAAGATTTGGTGTAATAAAAAAAGATCATACATTATTGTTTTTATTTTTGGTAAAAAGTACATACTTACAACAATGATCCTAGTTGGTCCATAAATAAATGAAATTTGAATTTATAGCCTTATTATAACTTACCTATTAGGATTTATATTTTCTTTTTGACGACGAGCCGGTCCTCTTTTCTTCCTTCGAGCCGATAGCCATAATTTTGTCTTTGAACACCTTTTCGCTTCTAGAAAAAAAAATAACTATAGGTAATTATAAACGTCTATACGCTCCCGTGATCGCTTACCATCAGGTGGACCGTATGCTTGTTTGCCCCCTTATAGTTTTAGTTGAAAAATATATGTACCTATGTACCTTGTACATCTTATATCTACAAATTGGACAAGCGCCAACCTGAGCACATAATATAGTAAGAACCTAGTACATACATAAATAATAAATACCTACAACCAAGGTTCAAGTAGCACCGAGAAACAACTGCTATTGTCGCGTCGTAATTTTTTTATTTAGATACCTACCTAGTATTGTTATTGTCAGGTCACTCGATCAAAAAAGTGGAAGGGTAGGTAAGTGCCAATTTCTATATATAATTATGATATACAACATGTTAATAAAATAACGCAAAACCTGAAAACAGTTTGTTCAGAATCGAGCATAGAATGCGAAAAAAATAAAAAATTAAAATTTGACAAGATTTATTTTTTACATTTGTATGGAGTGTTGGCCGTCAGGGGCGACCTGCTCCATACAAATGTAAAAAATAAATCGCGTCAAAAAAATTTTTTTTTATTTTTTTCGCATTTTACTCTCGATTCTGAACAATCAGTTTTCAGGTTTTGCGTTATTTTATTAACACGTTGTATAGAAGTACGTAGATTACTATAGAGAGTGACGAAAAAACCTATCCTATATACTTTAGGATACTATACTATAACTTACATACCTACTTAGGTAAACTAATTAAAATTTCTAAGCAATAATGTGTGATAGGTAGTTTTCGTATAAAGTCCGTTCGTTCATCCTCGTCTTATTTAAATTTATAGCGTATTATTATTTTTTAACTATGTAAGTATTTTGTTTTGGCTATACAGTGTTTTTTTTTAATGGGACAGTATGGGGAAATCCGAATCTAAAGGAGATAGAGGAAAAGTGTCCAAGGAGACATTAGGTGTTTTTTTATGTAAACAAATTTGGCTCATTAAAATTTTTGGTCAAGCGTGAGTTGTTCTTAAAAAATTATAAAGTTGGTCAATTTTTTTTTTGACGCGGAGCGGCTCTGTTTCATGTAAGGATTATTTCATTGTATGGAAAGAAAAAAATCTGAACAGCAGAAGTTGGTCAAATTTAATGAAAACTAATCTTCATACAATTGCAGTATTCACCTTTTAATATTGTTACAAGTGCCTAGGCGTGTAAAAAAATATTTAAAATTATTCCATTTTTAAATTTCGATAATCGATAAGAGCTCCAGATGATTCAAGAGAAGAACATTTTTTTAAGGAACTTTGGTAAGATAATCTACCAACAAGATGGTGCACCAGCCCACAACAGTAGGGCAAGTAAACTGTGTTTGGACGAGCAGTTTCCAAACCGTTGGATGGGTACGAGTACATATGGGCCGATAAAGTGGCCCCCACGATCGCCCGACTTAACGCCATTAGATTTTTTCTTATGGGGTTACCTTAAGGGTCGAATTTATGAATCCCGATACAACTCCGTACAAGAATTAAAAGATGCTGTTTACAACACTTTAAACACAATTCACCATAAGTCTCTGTTAAATGCAACTAGAAGTGTCTTGAAGCGTGCTCGTACCTGCATAAGACAAGACGGCGGCCACATCGAACATTTACTCAAGTAATAAACCAACTGTATGAAGATTAGTTTTCATTAAATTTGACCAACTTCTGCTGTTCAGATTTTTTTCTTTCCATACAATGAAATAATCCTTACATGAAACAAAGCCGACCCGCGTCAAAAAAAAAATTGACCTACTTTATATTTTTTTAAGAACAACTCACGCTTGACCAAAAATTTTAACGAGCCAAATTTGTTTACATCAAAAAACACCTAATGTCTCCTTGGACACTTTTCCTCTATCTCCTTTAGATTCGCATTTCCCCATACTGTCCCATTTAAAAAAAACACTCTGTATAAAAGAATCAAACTATATATCACCAAAGCCATATCCAGAATGATTTGACGTACCCAAGTGATATTTACGTAGGTACCTACCTATTTAATACCGAATGAGTACCTACTGTGAGATTAAAATTTTGTTTACCTACCAAATAAATTAAATAACACGTCAACTAAGGATTAATGACTAGGTACTCATATACATTAATATAATATGTACATATTACATGTATATAATTTATTTGTATACTTGGAACTTGACTAAAATGCATATAAGTAGGTACTTACCCGGTTTATCCATTTTTGTAACATAAAAATGCAAAGTCCATAAGAAAGCCACAGATCGTCGTCGATCAGTATGATCAGTATGATCAGTATGATCACACACACCACCAGTATCACCAAGAAAAATCAAATCCGTTTTATCAGTCCAAGTCGTGAATTGACCGCGATTATCGTAGGAAGATAATTCACCAAAACAATACGTCGCTCCCGCGCACAGCAAATGGGTCACTATTGTCACTAAACTAAGCGCACGGCAAGGAGTAGCTATGATAAGGGCGGTGCGTACCGCCGCCCCCCCCCGGACCGTTCCCCGCGCTAGAGTAATTCGCTGCAGTTTCGCATCAAATTTTTGTAATTTATTTTAAGGTTTTCGTAGTTACGCTCTCATTTTAAAACTACAAGATCAATTTTGATAAATCTTTTTTCTTTTCAAACTGCATAGTTTAATCGACACCGGAAATAGGTTTTGACTTCAATCTAAACTATATTTTGGTCGTAGTAGGCCGCCGAACTGAACAACTTTCTGGGGTCTAAAAATGCAAAACTTGTACTCGCTCTATTTTCTTTCTATTAACATTTTAAGAGTCATAAACTAGTTTTAGCCCTAGATATATCTTACCTCATTATATTTAGAGAATTTCATGATAATGTGACATGTTATATTAAAGTAAGGACGTAACTACGTTTGTATGAAGAATCGAGCTTGCTGCGGACTCTTAAGGTTTAGGTTTATTGTTGGTAGTTATAGGTAGTAGATAAATGTCATCAACTTTTAAGAGACATCTATTTAGATCTAAATTTACTATCAGGTCTTTGCAAAATTGCTATGATTCGTAATTTTATGTGAAAATACACTAGAAGTAGTTTTATAGTTAGAAGTTTAGGTAGTTTAGACTAACTAACCTAGAGTTTGGTCTATCATGCTAGGTATGTGGTTCTTAAGTTAATTAATAGGCGGTAGCTTTCTTAGCGTTGTACGATTTGCTAGATTTTTGAATTTTTGAGATAAATTGTATCAATTTGAAGTAATTTAGTAAGACTCGTTTCCGTTTACATAAGAAGGATAGTTATTCATTTATATATATGAAATTAGGAAATCTTTCACCCTAATATTATTATTAGTGTACAAATATATCGATTTTCTCATATTTTAAGACCTTAAATATGGCGCGCCATTTACCCGCGAGGGCCAGTTGCGTACCCCTGCTACAAGTAAAACGTAGGTACATTAGGTATTTTCACGTCACGGTTCCGTTTAAATTCAAATATAGGTGCATATTTTTGTATTAGGTTGCTTATTTGTTTTCTTATATCAATACATTATTGTAAAAGTAAGGTTCGGTGTGTAATTGTTTATTTTGAATGAGATTTTGGTAGATAAATACCTAAATAGTCGTTAGGAAACGGTATTCATAATTATCGTTGTTTGTGATTTGGTACAACATACAATGAGGTATGTGCTAGTATAATTAGATCAAATATCTATTTAGTAAGTAGGTAAGTACCTATTTCATCAGGGTCAATGCACTTTACGGCATAACGATTTAGTGTAGATTTGGTTAGGCCGCGATCTTCTAGTTAGAAAGTTAGTCATTAAGGTAATACTACGGGTCGTATAGATATGGTATATTATGGATATCGGAAAGTATCAAAGGATTTCACGTCATAATGTAACGTGTAAGTTACATACGTGCAAACTTGTAAGCGCGCAAGGAGTTTCTATTGTTAGATACCATAGGTTATTTAAAGCTAGAAATAGTGTCAAGGAAGTCATCATTGAGGGACAATACCTGTTTATCAGTGCCGAATCGGATATTCGCTTCCAAATTCCCAATTCATAATGCAATCCTTTTATGATCCTAGCTATGAAAACATCACTTATTTCACACACAACTCTCACTATCACTGCTTATCACTGCATTAAACTACGCGTATCACTGCTTTAAACATTAACAGGTAGTTTAATAGTCAAGGAACAACGAAATAACTTCATTTAAAAGCCAAATACTAGCAGACAATAGTTCGCGCGCAACTTGTCAAAATAAACTGAGGGAAAACGTGATCAAATTTAAGATGCCACTTATAGAAGTTGCATGATAGTAAAATGTGACTATTTAATTTGGTCGCATAAAACTTCAAAATGGCGAACGCATGATTCGGCGCCTTATAGTCGGTTGAGGGAGAAAGAAAGAGACGGCAGATGTTTGCTTTCGAAACGCGGGAGTTAGGGGTCAAGTTTGAACTTTGACTTATACGTAAAGACTTTGATCAGATACAGTAATAGATAAGTATTTATTTGTGTTCGTTATTTATACTCTTAATTTTTAAGTTATAGGTATAACTAAGTTTGATAGAATTATTTAATGTGGTCGACAATTATAAAATTGTTATAGGATTTTGAATCTTGTGATTTGCGTGATAGTTACTTTTTGAATGGGAAATTTTGACGTAATCCGGCTGCCGACTCAAATAAGTAAGTATGGTATTTAGTCGTGCTTGGGGAAAGTGATTAATAGTAATTAATAACTGATTATAGTTAGCGGTTATTTATGTAGGTATTCGCCATTTTCTTGCAATTTAGTGCAATAAATTATGAATGAAAGGATTTATTGAGTATTAGTCTGAGTGAGTCTAGCTGAGGGGTATGAAGATCGCGCCACTCGAGGTTCCAGTATAGGTATTTGCGTTGCATTTCCGCATTTTAGACCAAATTTCACATCAATGGTTTTAAACATAGGGTGTACCTACTATTATTTTCATACGGCTCTGTAGGACAGATGTAATTATCGGTAGTTATTTGAGATTTGACACGGTCAATTAACGGTTGTTAGGTACCTGCTTTAAGTAGCAGCGAATTTATAAAAGAATCGATTGTAAAAATTTGGTTGTGTTGATATATAGGACTCGGTTAAATCGATTTTCGGACGCAAAGACCGCTGTATTGCAGATTTCATCGAAATCGTTCAAGCTTTTCCGAGAAGTGTAAACAATATTTATTCAAAAAAGGTATCGCTTGCATGAAGATAAATTAAATATTGTACCTACGTTGTAGGAAATTAAATTGGCTTCAGCATGAAAGAGTTAGTGGATGGTGAGCTAGGCAGGCCGATGGGTTGTTTGCCACCATTGTGGTAAAAGCTGTTTTGCAGGTAAATTTAAGAAATTAGTTCCATGAACATTTTGTGACACACATGTTTTAGGTATTTTACTTTTAGTTTAGAGCTTGTAGGATTTATAATACTTACGAAGAGTATTTGAACAAGTGAGTGGAATATTGAACGAAATTTTCCGACTTGGCTTAGCCAAAGATTACATCGTATATCCGGGTGTCCGTACGTCGGTCCGTCCGACTGTATTAAAACAGGCCAGCGAAGCGAACCAAGTTCTTCAACTTGGCGATTATATAATGTGTTCGGATTTCTGTCTGTCTGTTCTCCTCTGCAAGTAGCGTTTTTTTTAATCGTGAAATTTTGTGCACAAATTTTAGATATGTTAATGATTTTAGGTTGTAGAATAAAAGAGATTTTGTCATAAGACTTGTTCGTGTATTCTACAGCTCACCGAGGCACTAGATATAAGATAATGGCATCGGACTTGATCATTAAAAATTTTAGTGTTAGAATATCACAAGTGAGTGAGTTTTAGTTCACATTCCGGAAAGCGGCGTGTTAGGAATTGTAGGTACCTAACCCATGTTTGACTTGAGGTCTCACTTGAGTGATGCAGTTGGGTATCTAATCTACCTAAGTATTTTACCTATGTAGTTCAGGTAATTATTATTATAATTATTCTTGATATTAGGTCGTAACATCGAATAAAGAAATAGTACTTGTACTAGAATACGGCCCTATCTGTAACTTGTTTTAGGCTCGTCTTAATGTTCACGCACAAATATATTTTGACACCGCGAGGCGTAGTAACTAAGTGTAGGTAGAGAAGGTCTAGTTTCGTGACAGGTGACCGACTGGGTGAGCCGCATTAGAGCATAGCGAATAAAAAATACAGGATAATCTACTCTGTTCGCAACCACGTAGCTGTCAATTTTACGACATAAACAATATCTTTCGTTTTGTCACAATCAAAAGGCTAATTACTGTAGTAACTTGATGATTTAGTTCTACATAGGGAGGTTACCATAGATAGTTTAATTTCGCGCCAATGTAGGAGGGTGATATAGGCCAGCGGTACTATATATAACAATGGAAAAATGGGAACAGTTTTATGTCATGATTTTCGGTACTCGTAACCGTAAAATAAATGGTATAAATACTATAAATGGTAAAGTTAATGTATGTATGTATGTATGGATGCTGTAGATTTTGTGTGACATTTTCTGATGGTCATGTAGATAGTAGGAGTTCACGATGTTTTCTTTCTGAGTTAGTTTACTTAGACATTAATTTTATTTTACATTTTCTTTCAACAATAGGTATATTGGAGTTTAGGATGTCATATTAATATTAATATCGGATTCGACTAATTTGTGGTCGTAGGTTTTGAACTTGAGTTCAAATTTGAGTCAAGGGCGACGGCGTCACGACGATATTGGATAGGAAGTTAATATTTAATGAATTGTATATTGTACAGATTTTGGTATTTGCTGGATAAGCGGTGTTACGAAAAATAATATGGTGATAAATTCATGTAAATTGTAAAAATGGGGGGCAGTTAGACTATTGGGAAATTCTTAAAAGGGGCGTGGTTTAAAATTAAATATTTGCAGTTTAGGTTAAGAGGGTAACGTAAGGTTGACTTGCTGTCTTTTTATAATTTACAAGCGGATGAAGGCCGGGTCGGTTCACTGTGTGTGTAGGGTTGTAGGTATGAGCGAGATTTATCGGGGAACTTGTTTCTGTTAATAAAGAAATAAGAAGTTTTTTTATAATATGGAAATCGTGATGGTAAAACATCAAAATTTTCGTATGGAAATTAGAGTAAAATATATTTTGCATCGTAGGTATCATTTTTTTTTATCTTGCTTCGTATCGTATTGTTTCAAAATGTATAATTTTGATTACATATAATGTACTTAAAATATACAATATACATGTCGATTCACTTAGTGTAATAACTTGGAAAAAGCATTAATTTTAATGTGATTGTACTGTCGAGTTCGACTAATTGGTCTAAATCGAGCGAAAGGAAATGGGTTAAAATAATCTGTTTGTGAAAGTATGATTAGTCTGTACAGGTATGAAAGAGATGTATGAATCGGAGCAAGAGAAATCCTTGAGAGGGAATATGTGAGTTAAGAATGGACTTCTACCAATTGGTCGAGATTCAAGGTACAATCTAGGTTTGTTGGTATTTGGCCTCTCCAAAAATATTTACACCAGTGTCTCCACGGTTATAGATGGTTAGGTTACAGTCAATTTTTATGACAAAGTCCATTGTGTGACTGACCGTCGTGACATTATACTCCACAAGAAGCTAAGCTTATCATCTTCCGACACATCTCTTCTTGAAAAAGGTATTCCCGACACCAATTTCTTCAGAATGATTTGTCAACGAACAGTCATTTTGAAATGATTTATATTTCTGATAATGGAAATATTTTAGGCCACCTGGGCTGTTATTTTTTTATTCCTAATTAATTTGCAAGTCATAGTTGCAATTGTGTGAAAGGTTCAATGAACCTTGTTTATTTTAATATAATTTTAGTAAGGCTGTTATTTATGCGCGATGGCAGAGTGTTGCGATTTTTGTCTATAAAGTAATTCCAAACGTATAATAGAGTAGATATAACATTTTTTTAGCATTGCTAGACAGGTGTTGATGCATGTAGTCGGGTTCCCCAAGGATGTCACGGAACATCGGGATCACACTTAGCACTACGAATTTGACTGTATGCAACAGGGCCATGTTGGGCATAGTTTGCAAAACGCGATCGACAATTGTTATAGTTTTCTCTTTGCTTGGTGTTTTGGCGGTATTATCCTTATCATTGTCAAAAAAATGTTTTGATAGTGCTGTCAGGGCATTCAAGGGGTAACCCAAAGTACCCAGTAGTTTGGACTTTTTGCCATCTGTATGAAAGCGGTCTGAAGTCGGATATCTCAGTCAAGTTGAAACATTCTCCATGAAATTGTTTGATATTGTGGTTATTAACGTAAACCAGAGGCCTTCTATTCGTTGGGGGAGGTTTTGCGGTATCATCGACCGAGATATGTGGTCTAACCTGGGTCAACAATAGCCTGAAGGAATTTGGGGGCACAGGGTGATATTGTAACATCGGATTACGTATGTCTATCAGACTCACAACCTGGTACTCTTGGCGAGTAGAGGCGGCCTGGAGAGACGTTTTCTTGTTAAGTGGGTTTTGCATATTATCGACCGAGATATGTGGTCTAACTTGAATCAACGAATGCCTGAAGGATTTCGGAGGTTTGAGGTAATATATTGAATCATTGTATATAGTTTTTATGCTAAATCACTGTCAAACAACGTAATGGTTAAACACATATCACACCTTAATATGCACTTGTTGGAGGGATTGATATATCAACAAATTGAAATTTTCCAAGTTAAGGGGTTGAAGTTTTGTCGGTTTTCCACTGGCGAGTTAAGTAATTAACACAGCGAGTGGATTCGGTCTTCAATTAGTGTTATATTGTTTCAATACCATGTGAGGACAGCAGGTTAAGGATTATATGTTTTTGTGAAATACAGGGTTTCACAGAGAGGTCGCAATTCCTTGTCAACTGTTATGTGGTATAATAATATTGTGATAATGCTACGTTTGAAATCTTAGATTTCTCGCTGTGCATTATCATGGGGCAGAATGAGACAGTTCTGAACGCCTGCCTCGATTTTAGCGTAGGAATTGCTCGATTTAAATGGGTAGCCGTTTTCATTGGGACTGATATTTAATTATGATGGTTTTAATAGGGCTTTAGTGAATGTTGTTATATTATAGAAATATTCTTAGAGTTGTAATTAATAATGATTTAAAATAATTCGTTAAAATAAACATCTGTAGGATCCACATATTTTGGGATTGAATAGGTCGAGGTCTATTGTTTCCAGTGAATGCTTTTAATCTGTACAATAAAGCAAATATAATTCATTAAGCACATATTTGTTTTATGTAAAGTAACGTGTAGTTTGAATTGGTAGAAGATGGTAACCTAGGCATTGAATATCATCATATAGCGGGAACAGAGGCTTCGTTTCGACAGGTTTTCACTTGTTAGATGGACGGCAGACATCGTGTCGCCAAAACCTACCGGTGAAATAGCGATATTATTCGAGACGGCAATAACGTAGTAGGAGGGGGCGCATGCGTTTAGATACGCTATAGCAATGATCATAAGGACTTTTATCGGTTGGGAGTTCATGTTACAGTGGTTCTGGTGTCGGCGAGTTTTGTTTAAGGAGAGCGACGGGGAAGCGTTCACTTTTCACGGGACACGGACGGAGCAACACATCACTTCACACGGGACGCGGGGCGAGACTTCATCTTCCTTCGAGGCAGCAACGGGCCAGGCAGATCTTCAGGCAGAGTCTTCTTGCGGGTTGCGGAGCTACGAGGTCTCCCTCCGAGCAACATCTTCGGCTGATTTGGTAAATTGGGTGGATTCAGCGAGCCCAATCCCTGGTAGGATTTTAATTTAACTTTACCTTAATCTACCAGAGTGTGTGGTTAGTCTGTGTCTATTTCCAACTTTATAATATCTAATCATTAGCAATGATTGTTGTTTGATTGCATAAATTACGGATTGCCGCGTGTGTATTTCAAGTGTGGATCGGTGTTGTAACTTTGTATCTACCGACATTCAAGAGTGCGTCATTAGTATGCAGTTTTCTTACTATTAAGAGAACTTTTATTTAGTTAATCTAGTGTATTGTGTACGATTGGTGCCGTAATATCCTAATATATTAGGATTTAGTTATTTTAGTACGGTTAGTTCCTGGATTTAGCATTTTCCTATGATTCGCGAGATGCTTCAGTAAATCGGCATACTCTGGGTAGTGAACATTCGTGATTGAGTATCTCGGTTCAGTATCACTGGTGCGTTATTAGCAGCCATGAGTGTGGAATATTATTATATTATTATTATTGGGCTACCTTATACAATACTCCTTTTGTTAGGTAAATGTTTAAGATGAGTTAACGTGTTTCCGCCCGGGAGTATATTAGGTATTATGGGTAGACAGCGTCCCGTTAATATCTGAATACTACATATTATGAAAGTTAAATAGCAACGTTTCGAGTTTTACGATTTTACCGAGGAATTATGGTATGGAATCTTCAATAATAATGGTGTGAGCGAGATGGTGGTTAAATGCCCGTTGTGCATTGTCGTATATCTATCAATCTTTCGACTATAAAGGTGCCTTAGGGTCCTGTTGGATCGTTCGTTGGACCTATCACACTTCCGTTTTAGCAATATCTAGGACGAACCGGAAGTCAACCAGTATTTATTTCTGTATTTCAACGTCATCACTCAAAATCATCATGATCATCAAAATCTTAATATTTTAAATTGTACATCATTGAACGAACTTCTTCGAAGGAGTGACAAAAATCTAACGTTGCGAGTTATATTTATATATAGCTTATTTAGATAAGTAAGTTATTCAATAATAAGTTGTGGATATTTAGACCATAAGTTTTATGAACTTATTGTTCAGAAGTAGTAATGTAAGTTAAGTTGTAGGTATGTAAATGAATTTATTGTATGATTTTATTCACGTGTAATTTTTCCTTCCATAGTACGTCACCTCTTCTCATCATTCGAAAAGCACCTGGTTCTACTTTCACACAGCGTTGGGTCCTTCCACTAGATACATGATCGCGTCTTTGGCCACCATTTCAGAGCAAGTCACGACTTTATTCTATCGGCAGGTTTAGTTAGGATACTTTAGACTAGGATCCAAGGATAATATTTTCAAGTTTAATTTACAGTTCTAATTAGTGTTCATTTCATTATTAGTAGGTACGGAGCTAGCCATTTTCGTTTGATCCGCTTTGCTTTTGGACTAGCATTCCTAGGAGACAAAGTGGATTCCTTAATGAATTCTAGCTTGAATTTGTTGGGATAAATAACAAAAGTTTCTCTAGCATTAGGATAATTCGATTTAGATTAGAGTCTTAAATTAATAAATTTACTAATATATTCGGCCGGGACTAACCTTATTGTTTTACTCGCTTTGTTATTGGGTTAGTATTGTCTAGGAACCAAAGCGAATATCCTATGAAATCTAGCTTGATTCCATTGGATTAAATAATCAAAGTTTCTTTAGCTTCAACATAAAATACTACTTCCAATGTTTAATGAGCAATAAATAATGATTTGTTTCCCCTCATTACTTGTTTAATTATTTACCTTTAGCTACACCTACAGGTAGGCTACCATTACAGCTAGGCTTTAGGTTAAGTTCAGAATAGGAAATATAGATTTATAGACATTTAAGTAGGTAGGAGCGTCACAAAGTGAGCGTTACGACAAAATACATCAATGATGGTATATGTGCAAAATGCTGTAACGTACAGCAAGTGGGCGTTACGACAAATTGCATCAATGATTTGTATATGCGCAAAATGCTGTAACGTACATAAAGTGAGAGTTACGTCAAAATGTGCCACAGATATTTTTTATTTTAGTGGATACAGCAAAATGTATTGCAAAAACGGGTTCTGGTGCAACTTTTTTCATTGTCGTAACGGACACTTTTTTAAAGCTATCGAGACGTTATTTACACCAATCGATAGAGAAAAAAAAACTGAATATAACTGCATTCATAACTGATTTTCGCCAATTTGTCACTTACGCCCTTTGAACCTACGGTAGTCGATATATAATCAAAATTCCTGTTACAAACTGAAAATTTAAACTTTCGCGCCTAAACGGATCTACAGTTCCTGTGACGTCACTCATGTGAGACACTCGCCACAATTGTTTGCCCGAGGTTCCTCCCTAGATGTCATAGAGTTGCCTAAGTTTTGACTTTTGACAGGAGTGACGTTACCAGATGCGGATTGTTTGATTCAAACAAGTTCCGTTTCACATTACTTCAATCGCAATTATTGTTTCTGTAAGACGTTTCAGTAGCTGTTATTATATGTTTATTTTTTACATTTTGGTCACAAAATAATGGTAAATATTAAAGCTATATCTTCCCTATTGAAAAGTTCACCAGCTGGTCGATTTCCTAAAGCTTCATGCGTTAAGTAGATCTAAATGCTGCTTTGTATGGAAAACGACAATTTAGTGTGTACTGACGCTTGTTCATAGAGTTACGAGATCGCCCCTCTGATCAGCAAGACATTTTCACTATCATCAGCATATCAGCCGACAGACGTCCACTGCTGGACATAGGTAGGCCTCCCCCAAGAAGAGCCTAATTATTCGGTCTTGCGCCACCCGAATCCAGCGGATTCCCGCGACCTTTACTAGGCCATCATGACATTTAATACCAACGAAAATCTCCGAAAAACTATGTTTCAACCAGAGTAAAAAGCTAACATTATAAAACCCGTACAAGGTATGGGTGGGACCTGCCTCATTCATTTGCATTTTAATTAACCAAGCTTCAGAAAAATTGCGAATGAATTGCTGCATTTTAACACTAGCTTTAAATTGGTCTATATTGACATAGTTTAATGTATGCAGGTAATAAAATACTGTTCACATTTTTACTTAATCACGGCACGCACGCGGCAAGGGTGTAACAATGGGTAACTGGGCACTTTTCGCTACATATTAACAATAAGCGGAAGGACTTCGGCATAGCATATGAGTGGAGCAGCTAATCAGTTTTCACTCACTAATGGCTTGGTGAGCTGTTGAACTCTCACGCCTGTCTTTTTTTTTTCATTCAAAAAACTGAATTGAAAAAAAATCTATATATTTACATATTGAACCTGCTTGGGCGCCATAGCAAAATTTATGGGCAGTAAAATACGAAAGAGGTTAAATTTAAATGAAAACTTAAGAAGTAGAAAACTTTTCTGGTAAATTTTCTCTGAAAAACTTGATTGAATACATGATTTTTATATCTTTTTTTTTTCAGTTGAATTTGACCACTTTTTTTGTTTTCCGCATACTATGGAGCTCAATTCTGGGTCAATATTCCCAAAATATTTTTTTTCCCAAGAACATAACATAAAAAGTTTTTGCCCCATCACTATGATTTAATATACACTTAAATACGCAATATCTGTGTTATCTTGTTATGTAAATATAGTAACTTTTCAAGAAAATTAAGGGTGATTTTTTTTCATACTTATATATCCAGAACCATAATAAAATTCCATCAAATCTACCAAAAAATATCATTGTCACAGTGAAACCTAACATTGTCAGTTTGACGTTCCAGGTGTAACCAACCTTATTATCATAATACGAATTATAATCGTCGGGATCGATGTAAGACTGATCGGAAATACTCAGATGTTTCATCACTCAAATTTCGAATATATAAATTAACTAAATATATAATAGACGTAAGATACCGAAAATCAAGTCACGAGTAAAGTCACCATACTCACACGACTAGATGATGTATTTTTTTATTGAAATACCAAAGATATATAATCATATACACACATTTTCAGACGATAATATTATAAGGGCGCAGGACCGGTCATTGTGTCACTCTTGGGGGAGGCCTATGTCCAGCAGTGAACGTCTTTCGGCTGCTATGATGATGAACTGAACCAATTGTTCTTGACACTCGAAGTTTTACCATTGTAATACGAATATTTCTACCACAAAACAATTCAATTAAAATCCATACGATTGGTTATAATAGAAGTATGTGTATTTACCTACAGTAATTAGGTTATATCTTTAAAATTAGTTAGTTAAATATGTGCATTTTTTCGACAAGAGTTATGATAACGCTTTACACCGCGGCGATGACGTGCTCACTGGCCGGCGAGTGTTCTTGACATTCCTTTTACTATTGAATTTTGAAACTGTCATAACAAAATGTTCTTGCAAAGAATTTGTTTATCAAAGAAGAAATAATGTTTTAATGTAATTATTTTAAACTTAAACGCAATAAATGCAGAAAATAAATGCTCAAGTAATGGATTCTTATAATCTATTGGCAACTTGGCCGCAACAAGTTTTGGTGACCCCGACGTGATCGAACACGCAAGTAGAAAAAATCCCATTTACGTAATGATCTGTTGTGAGTTTAAGCCAGCGAGAAAGGATTTCGTTGGTACCCATTAATATTTATTTTTACTACATTTACAAGCGGGATTTTTACTGTAATTACTTTCACTTTAATGCTTTAAATGTAAGTGACATCATATATTATTCAGTATATTGGTTTAAAATAATCTCGCACCTACAAAATGGATTAAGTTGAACTCAGACGCCAGAGAGGGACGATTCGTACTCGTTTAACTCTCTTTATAAAATTTCTTACATTATTGGAGCAAAGAAAGCCAACTCAAGTAACAGTCAAGCACGTCGCGTTGAAGGTGACTAAAATTAAAGAATCGTACAATTAATTCGAGGAAATTCAATCGAACATTGAATTGCAAGACAGTTCTCTAGACGAACAGGAACAGCGAGAGGATACAGGAAAACGCGTTTTTCATTTTGGCTCAGGCACAAGATTTTACTGCCGCCTTAAGGAGGAACACCGTCAGGGGGACGAATTCTATAGCCGGAGCAATCACCAGCACGCAGGTTTGAAAAATGTCATTCAATTTGTAAGACATGATCTTTCATAGGTTTCTTAACCAATTCTTAACCAGGCAACCCTACTATTTTGTGCAATTTTTGCTTTTTATGGAATGGTTGCGTCAATTTTCAATATTTTCCAAAAAACAACTAGCCACTATATGTAAAAACGCCATAAGTCAATTGAGACAACTAAAAAGTCGCGATAAGTCACAGCTACTGATCTTCCGTTTTGGCTGTTTAGGACCTATGCCTTTTTTTATATGGCCGTATTAACATTTTAAATAGTTTATATATACCTATAGAGAAAATTAAGAAGATCAATGACAGCTGCGAGCCGAATCAAACGGAAGGTATCTTAAAAGAAAATCAATTATTGAAACAATTACTTCAAGAGAAGGAGTTATATTGTACAAACCTAGAAAACACGATAGCAACTAAAAATATGAACCAAAGTCACGTAGGTCGCCTACAAAATGATGTAGAAATTTTAACACCTCTGAAAAGTAAAATAGAGAGGCATGAAAAAGAGAATTTCAACTTAGCATTAAGAATTGTAGGACCGGAGAATGAAAACAAACAACTCTGCAACCTAATAAAGTCGCACAGGACAGAGGAGATATCAGAAAGCATCAAAGTAACCTCTGAAAAGTGTGCTAGCCTAAATAATGAAATCTGTAGGTACATAAAAGAAAAAAAATCATAAAAATGTCAAGACAGTAGAATACTCACCGAATACAACATACTAAATAATGAATAGAAGGCGCAATTGAATCAAGAACATAAAATAAAACAACTTCACAAATCAGTAAATATGTTACAAAACAAGCATCAAACACCTGTTAAACTGTAAGAAAAACTCCAACATTAACAAATTAAGACTAAACACTACCAAAAAAACAGCGATCAAACGACGAGCGACAAAATGAACGTAAATACGCACAAGGGACTATTCAGGATTCAAAACCTAATCTTCTGCTCCTCTCCGACCTTTACGGGACGGAAAGTTATCAATTTTGTCTCAAATACGTTGTAGAGAACACAGGCAGATATTATAATGACAGGAACTTCAGATCGAGTTCTAAGCAACGTAGAAGTGAAAACAAAGCTCTACACGAAAAAGGACTGCGTAGTTACAATGTGTGGTGGCAGGGATTTCAATAATAACTCTCTTACTCAAACTGTAGATATAATCAAAAAAGCTGTCATAAGTTTATCGCATACAAATTGTCTGTAACGTGCCCCTTAGTGTTGACCAAAATTCAAAATACTTTAATTTTTTTGTCAATAAACTCAACCTAGAACTACAGAAACGTTTAGGGTGCTATGATTACTTACATTTAAGCGACATTGATTCACAATCTTATAACAACGACCTTTTTAATAGGCACGGAACCCTTTGTGCGTGGTCCGACACGCACTTGGCTGCTTTTTTTATTTATAAGTAATAATATAAGCTCGGAAGGGTTAAAAATAATGCACCTCAATATCATCAGACGTAGTAACAAACTTCTTAGTCTAGAAGCGTTTATTCATTATGAGTTACCGTTAATACCCAAAGTCATGTTTATAACAGAATCATGGCTGGTGCCATCTGAATACGAAACAATTAAATTACCAGGGTACCCTGTAGAGGCCCACACATCGTGAGAAAATACAAAAGGTGGTGGTACTGTAATTTTTATTAGAAATGGTTTCGCAGATAAGTTTAGACCAGTTAATATGGCAAAATTTTATTGTGAAAATGTGTTTGAGATTAGTGACGTAAATATTGAGATAAAGCACTCAAAAACAATTCAATTGGCAGTTTTGTATAGGAGTCCAAGTTCTAACTTTAATGTGTTTATGGAAAAATTTGATTTGATGGCATTTAAAAAATAAATGTGATCTTGACAAAAATTTACAGTTAAAACTACGTTTTATCAAGGAATAAATGAAATGAAATGAAATGTACTCATTGGTGGCGATTTTAATGTTAATTTTGCAGACAAGGAAAACAATAAGACGAAGGCGCTCCTTCAGTTACTGTACGACCACAGATTAAGGTACGTTTTTTATGATTATTACGGGTTCTACCTGTACAAGCATAGACAACTTTTTCACAAATTTTGACAATTATACTGATGCATCTATCGTTCCATGCACATTCTCCGACCATGACGCTCAGACTATATATATTCTAATCCCAGACAGTAACAATAATGACACCTGCAGCTTTACTTATAAAATAATATTTCACAAAAGAGCCACGCAAAACTTTAGAAATGATTTTGGCAGGGATTAATTGGTCCGACATATTTCGTGATAAAGATTGTAATTCTAAGCTCAAGTTATTTTACGATGCGCTCTCTGACTTGATGGATACGCATTTCCCAATAAAGAAAGTTATACATACACTGACGTACAAAACATGGCTTGCTAAGAGCATAAAAATATTCATTTTAAATAAGCGGAAACTAAGTATATTTAAAGACGAGAAATACTGAAGATGAAAAATTAAAAACTTACTTTAGTAAATACAAAAATACATTCAGGAAAATGCTAATCACGGCAAAAAAAAAATGGAAAAGGATTGTTAAGTCAAGAAATAAAACTCGTGCAATCTGGAAAATTGTAAATGAAGTGACTGGCAAAAAAGTAATTCAACGAACAAACGATAAAATGCAAATAAAACTAAATGTAACCTTGATCCAAGACAAATGTGTTTAATAACTTTTTTTTCAACATTGGTAAGTGTGATGTAAATAAAAATAATAAACATTACTTATATGAATTTCGAGAAAGAATTCACAAAAAACAAAAATATAAATTCTCTATAATTATATAAACCCTATTATTGAATCAGAAGTGATAAGTATAGTTAAAAGGCTCAAGAACACTCATTCAAGAGGTCGAGATGACCTAAGCACTGAAGTCATAAAAAATAATAATATATAGGTCTACTATGTATACCTATATGTATTAATTTTAACGAGTGTATTCTCGAAGGAACCTTTCCAAAAGTCATTCCGATTCACAAAAAAGGCCCTAAATCAGACATTAACAACTTTCGTCCTATAGCTATACTTAAACTGAATGATGGCCTCTGCTGTGGTGGAGTATTCTGTGATGTTACCAAGATATTCGACTGTGTGGATCATGGAATACTCCTTGAAAAGCTGAAGTGCTATGGCGTACGTGGAAATGCTTTAAGCCTACTGAAGTCTTATCTTACTAACCGTTCCCAATATGTTGAGGTCAGGGATGTGCATGAGGGATATGCAGAACAATCACAGGAAAAAACCTTAAGATAAACAAGGGGTTCCGCAGGGATCTGTGTTAGGACCTCTACTTTTCATCATTTTTATCAACGACGTACCTCAGTATATATCTTGTGGAAAGGCGTATTTGTATGCAGATGACACCAGCGTAATAATAGAGTCACTATCTGAAAGTGAATTAAACCCAAAAATGCAAGAATCCTGGTCACAACTGGTTTCTACAGTGTTCTCATCGAATGGACTGAAAATGAACTGTAATAAATGTTGCTTTATGATATTCCGTCGTGGGTTTAATAGCCCTGATCAGGTTTGCGATATTCCTATTCCGAAATCAGATTGTGTCAGGTTTTTGGGTGTTGAAGTGGACTCCTTTTTAAGATGGCACAAGCCAATTGAACAAGTATCTAATAGGCTGGCAAGTACATGCTATGCTTTAAAGTGTCTAGCCAGTACAGCAGACAAAGAAACACTAAGAGCAGTCTATTCTGCTCACTTTGAAAGCATCATCAGATATTGCATTGATGTATGTGGTAATGGTACAAATATAAATGCGCTACTATTGAAACAAAAAAGGCCCTTCGTTTTATCTCGTGGTGCTCATGGTGCTCGTGGTGTATATACCTGTCACACATCGATCAATATTTATAGAGCATAATATTATGACTGTTATTTCCCTTTATCTTTATTGTATCTGCTTATATGTATTTAAAAACAAAGATCAATTCAAAACAGCTAGACAAAACACGCCAAGGCAACTTAGACATAAGAATGAATTGTTAGTGACCAAATGTAATTTTATGTATTTCGATAAAAGCCTTAACAATACCGCAATTAGAGTATATAATAAACTAGACGATAATATAAAACAATGTGATGACTTCCGAACGTTTGAACGAAAATTAAAACAATATTATATTAACCGACCTTACTATTCAATTAAAGAATGTTACGCTAATGCATTAGATTAATTAACGATTTACAACTTTATTATTTGAATTTTACTGATTTTTCACGACATGACTAATTTACATATACCGGGTGGAAAAATCGAATGCAAAATGGATGGCAACTACCTTAAATATTGTAAATAGCACATTCTGTGTAAAGGAAACAGTCCTTTGTTTTTAAAAACAATAAATTCTGCATTTAAGGATTTATGAAAAATCGCTTGCCTTAGTCGGGACTCGAACCGGTCAAATGTGACAAAAAATAACGTGCTCTATTTTATGATGCAGATTGAAAGGGTAACTGATAAGGTTCATTTTTCTCTAAATAACAAATACAATCAGAATAACGGAGTGCCATGAAAATTTAAAACTAAAAACTAAACCGGTTCGAGTCCCGACTGAGGCAAGCGATTTTTCATAAATCCTTAAATGCAGAATTTATTGTTTTTAAAAACAAAGGAATGTTTTCTTTACACAGAATGTGCTATTTACAATATTTAAGGTAGTTGCCATCCATTTTGCATTCGATTTTTCCACCCTGTATAATGAATTTTCATTCGAACCTTACGAGACATAACATATTTTATTATTTTTGTGATTATGACATGCTATTACTTATTTAGTCCTGTTTTTCTCTGACATTGTATAATTATTATTGTTTCAACTCGCCACTCATTCCACCTATCTCCTATTTCCATTGTATTATTATCTATTATTATTTTTTGATTTAATTTAATTTAATTGACTACATTGTGTTTGCATGCATTTAACTATGTTTTACAGCAAATAAATGATTTGATTGATTGATTGATTGATTGATACCTCGATAATGGAATTTGTATGCAACATTGTTGTCGAGTAAAATCGAGCCGGCAAGGCTCTTTATCTTTAAATTTTTAACTAATCATAAACGTTGCACTTCACGTCCTGATTTTCAACCAATAAAGTCAACTTTGCTAGACATTTTTGAGAAATAATAATTTAGTGTATGTTGTATGGTGTATTTAGACATAAGTAATTAGAGGTACAGTCAAGGAATTTAATTTCCGACCCAGCTAAGGCTCAATATTGTATAGCAAACTGTCACCATAAGAGATAGCTAGAGCACGACGTTCCTTTGACATATCGCATGCATTGCTATATGTTAGTAACTAGGCAACCAGATTAACTACGTTGACATGGTGAACTGAAATTTTAAACGTGTTATCTCCTCAATCCCCACTTCCTGGTGTAACTCTGCTATTTCTAGCTCTTAATAGATCACGGTTAGCGGCAGGTATTTTATTTTTCAAATAAATAACGTAATTGAAAATTATTTTTCAGATTTCTCGATTGACACTGACACATGTTCGTAATTAGAAAAGCAAATGATAACTTTTCGCAAAGAGGTTATCTGTAATGTGAAGTGACAAATAAATATGTATTGGCAATTTGACATTTCAAAACTATTACTGAAATAGAAGTTTCGACCTTAATGCATTGCGAATGTCTAACGACATTTCAACGAAATGGGTAGGTATTTAAATTCCTTGACTGTACGTATGCGTAAAATATTCTTTGTTGTTAATTTGTGTGACAATAAATGATTAATATAAGTATCCTATTATTTTCTGTTCTGGGTCGCAACCCTCTAGTCTAAGCCGGTCCTCAAATAAAAGTAAGTCAATGTTACAAAGTGCTATGAGGGGAACGGTTGTCATAAACTATAACCCCTCACATTTTATTCCATAGCACGCGGACTATAATACTAGGTCAAACACTTGACCTACACTAGTCAATAGCTCTCAACCTAGGGCCTTTGTTCCTCCCATTATTCGACTAGACACTGTAAGCCCCCTTAGATGTCATGCAAATGAAGTATTGGAAATATTAATCGCTAGAGTAAGTGAGCGTCGCAGTTTGAGTAAGGTCTAATCACTATAAATTCATGCTTGTTTCATGGCGGTTTAGAGTTTAGAAAGAAAGAAACAAAGACCAGTTAGCCTAGTGGGTAGTGACGCCACCTACGTAGCTGACGGTTCCTGGATTCGAATCCCAGTAAGAGCAAATATTTGTATGATGAGCTTGAATATTTATTTCTGAGTCTTGGATGTTTTCTTTGTATCTAATTATCTATATCTATTAAACACAATTCCTCGTCTAGTACCCATAACACAAGACTTATAGGGGTTACTGTGGGGCTAGTTTGATTTGTTTAAGATGTCCCGCCCCTAATTGCTATTTATATTTTGTTGTTGTATGATTATTTTTTGCGCTACAAGGACGTATTAAAACGTCATCTCAAAGCCTGCGATATACCTGCTGAGGGCTGGGAGGAGGTCGCGTCTATGAGACCGAAATGGCGTAATAAAGTCAGAAAAGGTGTAGCTTCTTTTGAAGTAGCTCGACTTGAACACCTGGACCAAACGCGCCATTTACGGAAGACTCGACCCAGCCAGACCATCCTATACATTATGCTAACAATCACCAGGGCCAGCGATACTGCACACGATTTGACCGAACATTTAAGACTAAGTTCGGCTTTGCGACACATATACGTGTTCATCTGTGAAAACTGTAAGGGTCGCCGTCGTCGAATACGACAAGGAGGACTATTATATATATACATATAATAAAAATGTATATAATTTATTTATTTAATCGTATTGGCATACATTATTTTTGGCCTTTAAAGTTTGTCACTCTTTAGTACCACCACACACACAGGACACGTGCAGGGTTGTGGTAGGTAGCTCCTGTAAACGCGAGTAACAGTTGCCCCCCAATATGTATATATTATAAATAGTTAATAATGATTATACAGGGTGAATTCTAAATCGTGAATCGTAACCACGTTTACCGGTAAAGCTACTTAAGACTATTACAGAGCACTAGTGTTCATTACAATTAAGGACCCGCTTAATTAATTATGAACAAAACCAGAAAGTGCGTCCCCACTTGTCATCCGCCTTGGTCACCCTACACGAGTCACGTGACTTGCAACGCAATGTTTACCTAAGTGCAAAGGTTATCTTATCAATATCATGCATTCAATGCATTGTGCAGTTTGTTATTTAAACACTCATAAAATTTTCCTTTAGTTTACTCACATAAAAAAGAAACAGTTTTGCACCATCCTCATAATTAAATTTTGTCTCGGTACCGGCGACTCAGGATACCTTCTTCCGAATAGTTCTTGCGTTTGACCAATTCTGCCAGTCTGAGCGTACCAAGATACCATATCAAACCTTTGTATGTTCGTGTACGGATACGGTGGAGGCATTTTTATACCATTAATCGTAATAAAACTGAATTATTTTATGAGTAAATACGATTTAAATACATAAGTTGACAATGTCGACGATGTTGACATTATTGACAATACATGCCAAAATTCTATCCAGCCAACTTCAATATTAGGAGGTTGGATATCTAATGTTGAAATTTTCATGACAAGTGCGAAACATAAATGTAGGGTGACCACGAGATTTTAAAAATTACAATAAATCAAATAAAAAGTGGACAAAATAAAAACGTACTTAATTTAGGTTTAAAAGCATTGTAAGTTATTGTTAACTATGTATAGACTTCAAAAAAAATATTACGATTCACGATTTAGAATTCACCCTGTATACAACGTGTTCCCGCCAATTTCCGTTAATTGAAAGGGGGCATAGCTTAGGTCAAATAAAGGTAATTTCTCCAAGACACCAGTATCTTAACTCTTCCTGTTATCAAGATATTCAACATTTTAATTTAATCAGTTATGCAACATTAACCAGTGTAAACGGTTTTTTGACGTGCATGTCATGTGATGTCATTTGAACATTATCACATTTGACACTAACTTTTCATTAACTCTTGTACAATAACCGTTAATGCTAAATTTAATTATTTTGTATGAAAATCGAAAAAAAAAATTTTTTTTTTTTTGAAAAACTAATTATGCTACTTTGTTTCGGTGAATGGACTCTGCAATATGCCGAAGTTCAAGGAAATTCAGAAAAACACCCTGTAGAATACTGTGCATAAGTAGTTACTTGAACATTTCCATTCTGCAAGCACCAATTTCGCATTTCTTTCACGTATTGTACAAAGTTAATGATTACCAATTGATTTATCTATATTTATTATTTAATTCCCACAAAAATATAAAACTGGGACATGAAGTAAAATGTTGAAATGCTAAGTTAGTATACAAATACTTTCCAACTACGGTTTCGTAGGCGGCCAAAAAAAATGTGACAAGTGCTTGATCGAAACTAGTTACGTACAAGTAAAAAAAAGTACTTGATCGAAGCCAGTTACGTACAAGTACTTCAAAAGCCTCGATCGAAGCCAGTTTCGAAACTCCGGTTTCGTAGACGGCCGAAGGGGTAAAAACTATAGTAAACTAAAGCAAATATTATAGTACTCGGTACTCCACCGATAATCGTCAGCGAGTGTTTTTATCACCGTGATCTCCAAACGACCTCCACTAATTATGAGGTTGCGTGTTTGACTGTTCCTTGACAACTTAAATCGTATGTATGAACAACTAATTATATTTTTGTAATCAAATCGATACGAAGGAACATTGAAAAATCATAATAGGTAGATGTTAATTTAAAATCAACGGTAAAATATTCCACTATTTTGTTACCAACGCCATTCAAAAGTCAATAAATTTGAAAATACCTTCAAATCATCAAATAATAACTTAGAAGACATTTTCACATGTGAACTCATATTTAGGACTAAGGTCACATCTCCAGTTGGCAGTGCGGACTCGGTACGGTATTAGTAAGTTGTTGCTGCGACAGTACAGATTATTTACTGCGCGCCTACGTTTTGATTAATGAAGATCTAGTTGGCTTGTCCGCAATTATAATGTTTCTTCAAACCTAAACCAACTTCAATTTTAACTTTACTTATTACCTTGCGCAGTGGCTACTACTCGAGCTAGTAGAAATTGGAAATGTTTCAGATACCGGACTAAATAGGCAAAAGGAAGCCTCAGTTCCTAAACACGTCAGCAAATACGAATGGCATAAATCAACCGCAGATGCCCGTATAGCAGAACGTGAAATCGCAAATCCTTTGATTGCGAGGGATCGTTTTCATAAAAAGGGGACCAATTTCTTTTCCCGTGGAATATGGACGTGGGTTTTACCTTCTTTAAAATTATAATCACAATCGCCATAAAATACATCTGTACTCTTCAAGACGCGCAAATCTGTGTTAATATAGACTTTAACCCATTTAGCGTGCCAAACACCACCATAAGCGCCAATTTATAAAAACGCTACGGGAATTTTTCGCTAATGTGGAAATTGCTACGGACTATGTCATAGCACTATGAACGTAGCGTAAAAAAGAACGAATGCTGAAGAAAACTCTTCGAATAAATGAGCGTCAAGCTGAGTGCAAACCCGATAGTACAAAATTTCGTATTAATATTATTATTATTTTTCGTAATAATATACGTAGTTTCACTTTTATGTAAATTTTATTTTTGCACTATGATACATTATTTGCATTCTTTCCTTCTTTTCTTATACCGATTGATCGCTACATTGCTCTCGTATATTTGGTACGGAACATCAGAAAGAGGAAAAAAATAAAACCTACACAGCTTTTCAAAACCCCCAGTGCTAATACTTATTCAAACGAATCCGCAATTTAGCAATCAAATGGCTATTGGCGTGGAGTCAGCGGGGCTTTGTGTTGTTTATTTGTCGTGCAAACGTCGATGAGCTGTGCGACACTTTGGAAACGTTGTAATGTGGAAAATTTGTAAGGAAATTGTATTTTGGCTTAAAAACTGGTTCCTTTTTACATTTAATCGGCCGTTTAGCCTAGTTAATAATAACCCTGCTGCGAAGTTCGAGGTTCTGGGTTCTAATCCCGACAAGGTCATTTACTTGGGTAATGCAGGCGTTTTCTTAGTATTTATCCATGTATATAAAAGCACTGCATGGGAATTTACTTCAGTTGTAGTTGGTTTGCATTATGTGTGTCTGAACTGCTCTGTTTCATCGTTGATACCAAAATAAAGTCATTACAAAACAAATTGTGAGAAATTTACAATTAAAATCAGTTTTGAATGCGAAAACCGGATAAAATCGCAATCAGTCGAAACCCGATTCCGTTCGCGATTGCAATCATTTCAGTTTTAATTAATATTAAGTATTCTGCAGATGACGTATGTGGTGACGTAATGACCCATTTCGGCAGTTAAATGTGCTGGTTGGCGACTACTTAGATTAGTTGCTAAACTGGGATATTTTTTAGTTTTTGATTCTTCATCATCATTATTTAAGAGCTAGGCTCTTGACGGTGGAGTAACCGTCACCGATTTGTGTCCTCTGCAAGCCTCTTGAAGTCTTTGTGCTATTCGTCAGCAACTATCTTTTTTATTTGAGTTGTGTAAGTATGTCTGGGCCTTCCTCTGCCTCTCTTTCCTCCGATTTTGCCCTCCGACATATTGAAAAACAAGCTGTCGCGCCGCATAAAGTATCCGATCATTTTGCCTCTTCTATTTTCTATTGTTTTTAACAAGCATCGGCTCTCTCCTACCATCGTCCAAACCTTTTCGTTTGTCTTCCTTTCTCTCCTGCTTATTATTTTGTAGTGTTTAAGGGCGTGTACTATGCAGCAGGAGTTTGCGAATAGTACACTCGCGGTCAAAGAAACCGGGTCAGTGACGAAAACCTCAATATTTTGTAAATCGTTGGTCGTATCTGCATGAAACTAACTCTGTTTTATAGGGAATTTAATATCCTTCTAAATCCGACCTTCAATGTTCTACGTAGTAACTGGAAAAAGGTTTAATTGAAAAAAAAAAGACCAATTGGGTACTTATTTGAAATTGCGTTCGTTTTACTTCTGCTTGTGCGAGGCGTGAATTTATAAGTGTGAACCGCCAACAAAAGGATCTGTCGACGTAATGGTACTTATTTCGGTCATTCATTCTGATTTTTCGCACATTAGGGTGGGCACGTATTTTAGCCGATACGGCACATAAATTTGTCCGAACCTCGCAGCCCCAAAAACCCTTGATGCTGTTTAGTTTTTCTAATATCAACTTTATCTCAACGGCGCAGAGTATTTTCTCCAGGAACGTTGCCATGACATGCGAACTGGGAGGTGTCAAGCGTAATTTGACAATTAACTGACAAACATTACAATGGTATCTAAAATGGATTCAAAAATGATTGAGCAAAACCGCCGCTCCACTTGGATAACTTATTCACTTATATGCGTATGGAAATTGACAAATTCAAATAAATATTAAGGCACAATCATACTTAGTCAAAACTAGCCACATAGTTTGCTCAATAAGGTTTGTGTACGGGTAGACAACGATATATTCTGTTATATTGTATAAGGTAATCTTGTCGCCTGAAAGTACGGGGTACTTTGCGTCAAATCAGGTAGTTCTGATTTTTGCAGACTTGTTTATGAGGTTGGCCCAATGAATAATCCATGTTTGTGACCTCGAGCGCCGAACGCAACTTTGTCTAAAATCGAAAATACCTTGGACCGTGGACTAGGGATAATAAATAGTCATATTGATGCCCCCTAGCTTGTTAAAAGAGATCTGTAGAAGAATCCTAGGTAATAAAGATCGCCGGCTGTCGTCTCCGATATAAACATTAATTCTCCATCCCACGTAGTAGAACAAACTATTTGAAAAATATGTTTATTTTAAAGCGTGCGTGCTCTATAACGATAACGATAAGGTAAAAAAGTAGACATATTTAACTTCACTTAAAAATGTGTTTAAAACGTGGAGTATATAAGTAAAACTCAATGTTAATTTTATGTATGTGTCTTATTCTAATGTGTAAGACCGTTTGGTTCATATTTACAAATATATATATTACTAAATATCCTATACTATTAAACGAACAATATTTGTATATATATTTGCATTCACGTTCTCGTAAAGTCTAATAATATTGGCTTTAATGGGGGTGGAAAAATCGTTCTAGCTAGGTCTCATGTCTGGGAAAATTCGTTTTCTCCGTATTTTCTATGTTTTCACCCGAGCAGAGCTCGGTCGCCCAGGGACGCATTATAAATTCTTATTATAAATTCTCAAGTATTTTTCCAGCTGTACTTCCTATGAGTCCGGTGTGGGCTTCGGCACCTAATCCTAGCATTTGGCGACGGCACTAGTTTTACGAAAGCGACTGCCACACGACTAATGAATAACCAGACCTTGTTTCGGATTAAATCGGTTTCCTAACGATGTTTTTGTCCACCGAAAAGCAATTTTAAAGCTGCATTTTTCAGTGGACAAAAACGTCGTCAAAAAAACACTCAAAAATATCAGGGTATTTATTTACGTGTTTTTTTTATTTTGTAACGATTTGAAAAAGCATAAGGAAAAATCAATTTTACCTAATCCAAAATCATTAATAATAATAATCCTAATCAATCCTACGTGTGTAGGAAGCGTTACGCATTCGACCTCCGGGATTCGAACCCAGGACCGTCAACTTCACAGTCTATCACACGTCACATCTATGGGGTATACTTGGCACTAAAATGAGCAAGCGAGAAGAGGATAAGGATTACGATACGCAACGTACTGTTCGGCAATGAAATAGTCATCTGACCCCGTAGCATGGACGGCCTTATCACGCGATAAGTGACAAGATAGAGCGTCAGCTTCGTTCTATCGGACGGTGTCAGCCAGTGACGGACGCTCTATCTTGTCACTTATCACGTGATAACGCCGACCATGATACGGGGCCTGGTTTTATCACTGACAGTGACAAAACTTGCATCGGGTTGTACCTTGTTTTACCGAAAATTGTTCCATCAAATGTATGTTTCTCAGGATTTTCATTTCATCGAAAACCATTTTTGTCAGAATCAGTAAACTTTTCAGGAATGTTATGAAACAAACCTAAACTATCCTAATGGGTTCTACAGAATGACCTTTTAGCTGTACCTAAACAGGTTAACGGTTTAGTAACAGAAATTCGATGAAACGAAAATTCGGCGAAACCATGCATTCGGTGAAACGTTTGCCGGTGAAATAAGGGGACACCCTTGCATCGTCTTACTCAGCACATGCGACTTGAAAATAATATTTTTAATATGCATTCGTGGTAAAAATACAAATAATATCTTTTTCTTATTTATTTGACATGGTATGCAAATCTGTAATGTAATTTTTTATCATGAAATAAATAATCTTACCTAATCTAATCTAATATGTGAACGAATTCACATTCTCGTCTTCAAAGAACGCCTGCGAAATCCTCAAAAAATCTTGAATACTTTCTTTATATGTGGCAATTGTTTGCGATATACCCTCGAACATAAAAGACCAATCAAGCCAACCTTTGCGTCGGTTCTCGCACGAAAAGCCTTTGTAGGATCAATTCTCAAACGTGGAAAGCATGTGGAAAACAAATGATTACCTATTTTATTGCTGGAAAAAATTGGGGTCAAAATACATTTCGCATTCTAAGGCCAGCTCCACATTCCCGACAAAACTACACGAGATTTGCCGAACACGAGAGTGTGGAGTGAGTATTCGTCTATGTTCGTATTGTTTTGCGTATATTCGTGTAGTCTCCGTTTCGTGTCGGTAAAATGGCCAAACATCAAAGAGATCTCGTGAAGTTTCGTGTTTGCGCGAAACCTCTCCTCCACATTCTCGCTGCGCTTCCATCACTCGACCGACGGCAACCGTAGGAAGCGTCCATCTTGTATGAAAGTCCAATTACAACTGCGCAAGGCGAGAATGTAGAGGGTAGCTCTCTGTTTCGCCCGGTCTCGGCAAATGTTCCGCCGAAACCAGTCTCGTGTAGTTTTGTCGAGAATGTGGAGCGGGCTTTCTACTGCTTACCATCAGGCAAACTGTATGCCTATTTGCTACCGTCGCAGTGTATATAAAAAAAAAACGGTCAAGTGCGAGTCTGAGTCGTACACCGAGGGTTCCGTACAAACTATCAATTAACTTAAGGTAAAGTAAATGTCCCAATACCTATTTGTTAAATTAAATTACTTATTTTAACCCAACCAACAAAATTCAATAAACACCATCGAACTACCAAGACAATTGAATCGCGATCTTTTTTTTTGACCTGCTATTTAAATATACCCGTCTCAACCCCATTAAAAGAAAAATCTTAACAGCGCGAAGTAGGAATGGAGCGCCATCTATCGGCCCCATTTGGTACTAACGTGCAGGGGCAATCAGCTTATGTATGTTGGTGTTTTAGCAAATATTGTTTATCACGTGAACCGATCTCGATTATTATTTTTTATTTAAAAGAGACTTCTTCTATTATAGTCTTATAGGAATTTTAAAACAAAAAAATACTTATAAAGTTGATTAAATTGCAAATTTAACTAGGAACAGATTTTTGAAAATAAAACAAAAAATACGCTAGATACAGAAAAAATTATACTTTTCCAGTAATATTCATGTACTTATCTTAATCACAAGTAATTATTTCAAATTTTTCGCTTGTATAACTTCGGAGATAAGGGAGGGGAATGGTATTTTTTTTTACATTTTCCTTCATAGATCAAAATTTTACCAATGTAAAAAAAAAACTGTTCTAAAATGTGCCTTTCATATGATACCCCACTTGACCTAGTAACTAAACTTTGAATTTTTTCCATCCGTAATTTTTGATAGATATTAAAAATATATATTAAATTTTTTCATGTTCCATACACGTGGATTAACTTTCTTTAAAACTAATCCAAATTTCAAATGGATAGCATTTAGTAATTCCTGAGATATTTAACTTTGTGACAGACAGACAGACAGACAGAGTCGCACCATAAGGGTTCCGTTTTTACCTTATTGGTCCGGAACCCTAACAATACCGTACAGATTATTTATTGCCCACCTACATAAGGAGTCTTGCTAACTGGTCGGGGCGGGATTCTTCCTGACTTGGCACCGAATATAAATTAAAAAGTGGTAGATTTGAGACCGAGCGTGGTAGGTCGGTAGAACGGAGGCTAAATAGGTAGATCTACCAAAATGTTGGTAGATGTGACAACACTGCGCGCAGGAAAGAATCAGTATGGACTAGACTAGACTATCAGTTGACACTCTCGTACCACCTCCACACCGACAATTTAGGAAGTTGTCTTAAATGAGTAGTTCCTGACTAGCGTGGGATGCGCGGAAGCGGGGCGATACGAATGCAGTACCAGGGATTGCAATCCGGTCCGGCCGGACCGGAATTCCGGCCGGATCCGGCGCCTTTTTGTGGCTACCGGATCCGGAACCGGATCCGGTAAAACCAATCACCCAGCTAAAACACAAAATATTAGCGTAAAGCACTGCTAAGGGCGTGGCCACATGTCCACGACACGGCGCCGTAAACGTAAAACGACGCGGTGTCGCGTCGGAGCGCGGCACGTTATCCACCGTGCTAATTTACGTTGCCGCGTCGTGAAAACACACGTTACTGTCCACGACACGGCGCCGTAAACGTAAAACGACGCGGTGTCGCGTCGGAGCGCGGCACGTTATCCACCGTGCGAATATACGTTGCCGCGTCGTGCAAACACACGTTGCGCGTCGTGCAGACCCACGTTGCCACGTCGTGCAGATACCCGCCGCGTCGTCATGACAGTCTGACAGTGCATGTGCAACGCGCACGGCGAGATAAAGTCAAACACCAATCCATTCTTAAGCCTTTGTTCAAGATGGTTGAGGATATAGATTCCGATTTGTTAATTTCTTTGGTAGAAGAACGTCCAACGCTCTGGGATAAAACAAATGACGATTACAAAGATATTTTTTTAAGATCTAGTGCATGGAAAGAGGTCTGCCAGATTATTTTTCATGGGTTTGAAGACAAAACAAGCAAAGAAAAGACAAAACTCGGTAAGTACCTACTTATTTATTTATTTCTCTAAACTACTAAAACTGACATAAAAAATAATCAAAAGCTTCTAAAAATGCGGAAATTCCTTTTTTACACTCAAGTATTCATATAAATAATTTTTTAAAAAATTTTCATCTCGTTACAAGGTATTATCTATTAAACAATGTAGGTACAAGTACATAATTACAATAATAAAATTAACTTAATACAAGTTAATGTTAAAATAAAACTGTATCTAAATAAAACCTACAACAACCTTAAATATAAATACAAAATTAAAGCTAAATTATAAGTAACTTAAATTGTAGCTTTATAATTTATTTCTTTAAATTATTCAGTAGCAAATGTGGATGTAGCAGAAAAAAACCTACTTTGCTTAAATTTTCGTTGATTGCCAGCTGAGTGCTCCAACATCACTGGAAAAATATTTGCAGAATTCATTTCTTATGTTGACGGGGTTTGTAACGGAATCATTATTTGTTAAATGTTGTAACTCTAAAAAATCATCGTTAATAAAGATTTTTTCAGGTGCTTTTACTCCATCTCGATTAACAACAAAATTGTGCAATACACAACATGCCTTAATAATATCGGTCGCAAAATTATATTGCAAATTCAGTGGTCGATGAAATATTCGCCATTTATTTGCCAATATACCGAAAGTACACTCTACATATCGCCTTGCGCGACTCAAGCGGTAATTAAAAACTCTTTGTTGTACAGTCAAATGCTTTCCTGGGTATGGACGCATTATATTATTTGTTAAAGGCAGGCCTTCGTCTGCTACAAAAACATAGGGTACTGGTATTTGTGTGCCCGGTAATGGCTCAGGCCCTGGAATGGGTAGCTGTCCTTGTTGTAATAATTCGTGCAGTTTTGTATTGTGAAATACTGTAGAATCACATTCCTTACCATATGCACCTATATCAACATACATGAACCTATATTTGGAATCGACAAGTGCCAGCAATATTATAGAATTATAACCTGAAGCGCGGTGGACTGTATTTTTGAGTATTGGTTGGGCTGGATATCCGTGGAGAACAAATAAAATTCGGAGTCGTGTTACTGCGTGTATTTTTTACCGGGATCGCCGGTATGAGAGAGCGAGATACAAAATAGTTACTAGAACTAAAAACCTTTTGTTGGTGTTGCCAACATGCTGCCAGCCTCACCAAACGAATGGCTACTGACATAAACTTAGACCTATATCTTATGTTTACAAAATAAACATTAAAACTAAATTGCCTCCTTATTTTGAAGGTTGAAGCTATAAATTAACTTCAGTAAAATGCACCTAAAATTATTACACAATAAATCTGAACGATATTAGTAAACATATATCTTTACATAGACAGTGGTGCCATCTGTCGGCAACTAGCGAAATGAAACTTTACAAAGAAAGTGGTGCCATCTATTGTGATTATACTGCTACTTAAAAATATACAATAATTTTAATTATAATTATCTTCTATGGGTAATATACATATTTTATGAATACCACGAATATGTGTTTTGTTATTAGGGGTCATAACCTCTACCGCCCTAACCTTTCCGTCATGACCAGGGAACAATTTGACGATCCTAGCCATGGGCCAAGACATGGGGCGGATATTATCCTCCTTTAGAATGACTAATGAACCTAATTTTACATTGCAAGTGTTGTTTAACCACTTAGGCCGGTTCTGTAATATGTTTAGGTAATACTTGTGCCATTGTTTCCAAAAGTTTTGTTTTATATGTTGGCACAGTTTCCAAAAGCTAAGTCTATTTTGTGGTATCCCAGTTACATCACTTTCTGGGTACATAGTCAAAGGGCCACCTACGATGAAATGACCAGGTGTCAAATAACTATAATCATTTGGTTCTGATGACAATGGTAACAATGGTCGACTGTTGAGGACAGCCTCTATTTCACAAAGGACGGTTGTCAATTGTTCATATGTTAATACATTAGCTTTTAATACCCGTTTAAGGTGATACTTAGTGCTTTTCACTGCGGCCTCCCAGAGCCCGCCAAACGTGGGCGAGTAGCTAGGTATAAAATGGAAGTCTATACCTTTTTGAGAAGTAAATTCGTGTACTTGCGCTTTGTGACTCTGTGAAGACTGCAGTGAGTAAAGCTCAACTAACTGGTTCCTCGCGCATTTGAATGTACTAGCGTTATCGCAATGAATTTCAGTGGGCAACCCTCGTCTTGAAATTAATCGTCTCAAGCATGCCAGAAAGGTTTCTGTGGTTAGGTCTGAAGCCAGCTCTAGATGAACTGCCTTCGTCACAAAACACACACATACTAAAATATAGCCTTTACCTATGACAGATCGCCTAACGCGTGAAAGTTTGACGTTTATTGGCCCAGCGAAATCCACTCCGACTTTTTCATAAGCTCGACTAGTAGCAGTGACTCGACTCGCTGGCAAGGAACCCATCAGCTGTTTTGCTACAGTCGCTTTTTCTCTGAAACAGGTTATACATTTATGAGTAATTTTCTTAACTTCAATTAAGCCATTGACTATCCAAAACCTTTGATTCAAACTCGAAAGTACAAGCCTAGGTCCTGCGTGCAGCAACCTTTCATGCTCACTCCGTATAAGCAAGGCAGTTATAAAAGAATCCTTGTGCAATAAAGCGGGGTGTTTGTGAGAGTAAGAAATATTCGCATGATGAAGCCTTCCACCTACACGAATAATTTCTTGCCCGTCAAGGAAAGAATGAATATTTGCTAAGCTTTTAATGTTATGACCGTCACATAAAAGTTTAATTTCAGCCTTAAAATATTTATTTTGTTCATATTTGGTTATTAACATTAGCGAGTTATTCAACTCTGCAGCGCATAAAAATGGCGTATTTATTTTTTCTTTATTTTTGTTTATGTTATTTAAAAAACGCAGTATGTATGCAAATAGCCTTATGATTTTGTTAATGTTAGATAGTTTGTATAAGCGGGAAAAAACATAATCAAGTGGATTTTCACACACCAAATTGCCAGAAAACACCGAGCAGGGTTTCCTCATCTCTGGCACATCGTGAGGTAACTTAGTTACACAGCGATTAAATTCGTACTTACTGTCTTGTAGGAATGGGGGACCGTTCCACCATAGACTGTTGCTGCTCAGCTCGCTCGGTAGGACACCTCTGCTGATTAAATCGGCAGGATTCTCGCTCGTGTTGACGTACAACCAGCTCCATCTATGCGTGTTCTGCTTAATCACATTTACTCTGTTCCCAACATATGCTTGAAGTTTAGTCACTTCGGTTTTGAGCCATGCAAGCACTATTTGTGAATCGCTGAACAAATATACATTCTTTATGTCCAGTTTGAGCTTTAAAACGTCGTAAGTTTTCGCGACTAGCTTTGAAAGTAAGAGAACGGCATTTAATTCGAGTCTCGGTACCGTCATGCTTTTCTTTTGTACAGGATTTATGCGCGACTTGGAACAGAGTAAGTATGTGTCAGAATTTGTACCTGAACCGTCGGTGAGTCGTAGATAGATGCAGCAACCGTAGGCCGTCGTGCTGGAAGCGTCTGCGAAACCGATTAGCTCTGCTGTCTGCGAATCTGAAATGTCTATGTTTCTTGGCAACAGGATGGGTTGCATCAGTTTTAAATCAGATAGAAATTGAAGCCATTCTGTTTTTACATTTGCAGGAGGGCTGTCATCCCACCTGGTGTTTGCTGACCATAACTTTTGCATGATAGCCTTTGCTGTTACAACGATAGGGCTAATATAGCCCATAGGATCATAAATTCTACTAATATAGCTAAGAATACTTCGCTTTGTTAGCCTATCTGTTTGATGCGGTGTTGGGCTTGAGATTATGAAATTATCATCTTTTATATTAATTTGCAAGCCTAATGTTTTCATATTATAATTATCTTTCTGCAAATCTAAGGTGTCAAAGTGTTGCAGCTCAGATGGGATATTGAGTAATACTTCCTGACAATTTGAAGCCCATTTGTGAGTTTGAAAACCACCTAATGTGAGTAACTCGCATAGTTGGTCTCTCGCTTGGATAGTGGTGTCCAAATTGTCATTTGAGTAAATAATATCATCAACATATGTATTATTCTTGATAATCGACGAGGCTAGAGGGTGTGAGTCTTCAAACTTGTTTGCTAGCTCGTGCAGGCAACGTGTCGCCAAGTAGCTTGATGACTTAAGCCCGTATGTCACTGTGTCTAATCTTATGCATTTTACTGGTTCATCCACGCTGTCTCTCCATAATATATTTTGCAATGAAGTAAACGCGGGATTGACGAGAATGTTCCTAAACATGCGCCTAATGTCTGCGGTAAATGTATGTTTCCCTAGACGGAATAACATAATTATGTCAAACAGCTCTCGTTGGAGCACTGGACCATTCAACTGTAAATCATTCAGCGAGATTTTCTTGTTTGTAAGCATAGAACCATCAAATACCGATCTTAACCTTGTGGTTTTGCTATTAATATTCGTTACTGGAAAATGAGCAAGATAATAAGTTGGTTCCTTATTGAATTCATACAACTCAATGTCAACATAGTGACCGTGATTGAGCATTAAATATTCGTGTATGAAATTCTGATACAGCATGAATAAATCAGGTTTTGCATGCAGTTTCTTTTCAAGGTTTAAAAACCGCTTCAATGCGAAGTGGAAAGATTCACCAAGGGCATAATTGACCTCTGATAAGGGCAACTTTAAAGGTAAATCTACTGTGAATTTGTTATTATCTAATTTGACAGTACTTTGAAATAGTTGTTCGCAAAGTTCCTGTTCTGAAGTTTTTTCATTGAGTATTTCTGGGACCTTCTCATTGGCCCAGAATTGTGACATAGTCTCATTAATGTTTAACTCACATTTTAAAACAACTTTGTTGCATGTAGGTTTAATAATATGGGAGGGTAAATTACCTCCAATGATGCAGCCGAATACAGTGTTAATTACATACAGCTTATGCAGCGGTGGCTGCCCACTCTGCAATGATGCCAGCCGATAGCCTGCTGCAGGCGGGAGCAGGTCCAGCTGTGTTGATTCGCTTGGCAAGAGCGCCTGGAAAAATATATCAGAGCCAATTAACATATTTATTTCTCCTGGAATGTTTTTTTTTTTTTTTTATTTATTTATTTCAAAAAAAACATCTTAGCGGTAAGTATACATTTCAAGATCGCCAAACTGAGGGCAGTTTGTCGGCGAATGTGCGCTTTTTTCTTAACTTTAAACAGAGTTGTGTTATACCTACCCACCTGTTTACTACTAAATGATCTATATTAATGGCAATGAACTTAGTGTACCATCGACAGCACACTCAACCGTTCAGTGTGTTGCCGCTAGTAATTGTCGTACGTGCAAGTACAAAATATTAATATTAATATTTTTATATACTACTAATTTTATAAATCTATTTTTATATACTACTATCTAAATTGATCTTATCTAAAAGTATTGTTTTCAGCCTTTGTTTAAATACCTGTTTGCTAGTACTTTGTTCCACTGCTAGGCTTAATTGGTTAAAAATCTTAGGTATCATGTATTTACGAGTTCTTTGGCCGAAGTAATTATTAGATTTATACTCTAAATATCTTCTTTTTGTGCCCACCCTAAGGTTACGTAACTGTTTGCTGCTCGTTTTGAAGCGGTCAAGGCCATAGTTATCTATAGTTATTAAATATTTAACTTTTTCATGAACTGGCAAGATTTTTAACTTTTTATACAGGAATTTATAGTTTCCATTGCAACTGCCTTTGGTTTTTTTATCTACCAACAAATTTTTAATAATTCTTATTGTCGTGTTATCGTTATCGACGTGTGTGTTGAATTGCTCATCGGCTAATATAATGCTAGTTGGCATCTTAAATTGTGAGATATCAAATTTACTTTGAGGCAAATTGCAGGTTATTTGGTCAACAATGTGACATGATATTGTAGTCTTAAATGCAGATGTTAATGAATGCACCTCTAAGGGGATGCATGCATTTATGCTGCTTTTTGAATTACCTATTCCAATTACATTTATGCTACTCTGCTTGGGCATTTTACCTAATAATTTTACTACCTTCGAGGTGACAAAGGACACCTGTGAGCCACTATCCAGTAGTGCTTTGATGTGGTACTCGGTGCCGTCAACTCCTACAATTTTAACTCGGGCTGTGGGGAGAAGCACATTATTATCTGCATTGCCTGTCAATGCGACAGGAGGTGGTTGAGTAGATGGGTCAGGATTGCAGTGTAACAGAGTGTTATGTTGCTCCTTGCACTCTGCACACCGGAAATGGTATTTGCATTTCCCTGAATGCCCGCCTAAACATACTATACACATCTTTTTATCTTTAATAAACCTTAGTCTGTCGTTTGCTGTCTGAGATTGAAACTTTTTGCACTTAAATAATTTATGATCAGTACACTTACAGTAGCTGCATGCTGGCGTTGACACGGCGTGCGCTGCTACCTTACTGCCACTCCACTGCGAAGGGTGGTGTGCCCTGTGACCTTGCTCGGTGTTCTCCATAGCAAGAGCCCTTTTCTCGATGAACTTCAAGAAATCCTCTAGCAATGGCTTTGTGTCGTGGTCTCTCTCCAGCTGATACGCGCGTGCAGTAAATGTATCTAATTTGCGAGACAGAATACACAGTAAGATAGGGTCCCAGTATATAACATTGGGCTCATTATTTTTAATTGCCGCCAGTGTTTGTTTTACTAATGCTAGAAAATTTCGAAGATTCTCCGCTGTGGATTTATTTATTGGCTTTAAATCGAGTATTTGCCCTACATATTCCGCTGTAATTCTATATTTATTGCTATAGCGATCGTTTAAAATCTTCAAAGCCTCAGTGTAACTTTCTGCTGTGATTGGAAGGTTTTTTATCAAATCTAAAGGCTCGTCTTTAAGAAACGAGCGCAAGTAGTATAACCGCTGAACAGAATCAAGGGATTTATCGTTATCAATCATTGACGAAAACAAATTGATAAAGGGCATGTACTCAGTAAACTTACCATCAAAAGTTTGGATAGTAATAGGTGGTAATTTCCTATTATTATTGCTAGCAGTGGCTGTCAAATGGCTGTTAGGTGGCGCGTGAGCAACGGATAATATTCTTCTTGAGTTCAACTCTTGATCAATCACTGACAGGGCAATGAGGTAATTCTCCTCCATTGCCTCGTGGTCTTCTTTGTCGTCCTCGTCCAAAAACATGATTTCTTTGCAAAGTTGCTCGTACTCATTGAATGAATCGATCAGCTTCTTGCGCTTATTCTCGAGGTATTCTACCGTATGCACTTGCAATGGTTTTTCGACAAACAACGCCGCCTTGGTTATGGACGTTTTACAATATCCGCGTGCCTTAACTCTCCTTCCTAACTCTTCGTCAGATTCAGGCATTTTGCCACGTCGCCCTCAGCACGATACAGCCACTGAAGCTCTAAACTTGTACACAACACTATGTATTTAAAACTTATATTACATAAAGTGAATATACTAGACGTACTAGACTTAAATTTACTTAAATTGAAATTCTTAAATTAGCGAACACAGAAAACGACGCGTTTCCCACAAACAAAATGGCCTCTTGCTCGCCCGTAGCCGCTCTCGTTTCTTCCCTGTCAGTCTTGCGGTCGCGCCGATGCAGTTGTCTCCCTTGCGGCCGACGAGTGTTTTGCGTCGGCTAATGCGCATACGTGGAGAAGTGTTATTTTGCACTTGACGGGGTTATGTTGTTGCGTCTCGCTCCTACTCGCGGGTTACCTGCGTTATGGTGCTCCTCACTCGTGGGCTTGCGCAGGCGACTCCGGAACGAGATGGTGTATAAAAACTAGGTGCGCCGAGTATTACACGACCAAGTACAGGTGCCCGACGAATTGTTTTCTCGCGCCGATACACGTTGGCCCGTGGTAAATGTTGAACACAATGGCGACCTTTTTCTGTTTGCTCCCTTGTTGCGGAATTTGACACGGCGACTCTTGAATTTTGTAAACCACGAAATGATCTCTGATCTCTTCCTCGATGGACCATGAAGCGCGGTGGACTGTATTTTTGAGTATTGGTTGGGCTGGATATCCGTGGAGAACAAATAAAATTCGGAGTCGTGTTACTGCGTGTATTTTTTACCGGGATCGCCGGTATGAGAGAGCGAGATACAAAATAGTTACTAGAACTAAAAACCTTTTGTTGGTGTTGCCAACATAACCCTTATAGTTGAAAAAAAGAGATCCACTGTGATCAGGACTCAATATTCGAATGTGTTTCCCATCCAGGGCCCCGATACAATTAGGAAAGTTAGAGTTCCTATCAAACGCTTCTGCAACCTGTTTTAGTAGCTCTTTAGTTATCTTTGGTATACATTCACTTAAAAGAATGTCCCATATTGCTTGACAGATTTCTCGAACTATTTTTCCAATTGTACTTTTTCCACGATAATGTGCGAATTCCATATCTCTAAACGTGTTTCCTGTTGCCAAGAACCTGAAAATATGTATTATATTATTTTCTAATTTTATTTTAGTAATTCTTAATAAGTTTAGTGCAGACTGCAGCTGTACTTAATATTGTTTTGCCCTCGTATTTTTACGGAAACGCCTGAACGTCTCATGCTGTTTCAGACAGTGCGAGTAGTGGAAGGTTGATCGAAGTAGCATGACGATTACGAGTGTTTCCGAGAAAATACAAGAGCAAGCCATGGACAATTCCATTTATTCATAAACTAATATATGTTTTGTTCCTGTACGAGTATGTATCTTTGACATTTATGGTTCTTAGAAAAAGACAAAACTCAAATTAGATAATGTAGGTTTAAGTGACGTTTATGAATAAGCAAATATATCTGTACAAAAAGAGGTGTCCATTTTTTCATTTTATTATAATGTATTAAGGTGCAAAAGTGGATACTTTTCTATTTAGTTAACGTTACAGCTGAATTTAATGATCAGTCGTCGACTAGATTTTACTAAATAAAGTTTCTTCATTAATCGAAATTGATTTATACAAGTTGTGTATTAATCTGTACATCTTTTTTAGGAAATGAGTTGACAAAAAAATGGACGAATATGAAAGACAATTTCACAAGATACGTAAAACGGCTTGAAAGTTGTAATAAGTCGGGAGCTGGTGCAAAGAAGATAAAAGAGTATCATTTTTACAAACAACTTTTATTTTTGAAAAAAAATGCAGCAAATCTAACTGATTCAAGCATAATAGTAGAAGATCAAGACAGCGACTTGGAAATTCAACAAGTGGAGACAAGATCACGCTATCAGCCAGCTTCGCGAAAACGAAAGTTAAATGATGAATTTGAATCTGAAATTCTTCAAGCCTTAAAGGAAACAGAAAATAGACACCAGTCATTTTTCAAAGCCATTTTACCTTCTCTGAATAAGTTAAATGATCATCAAACCTTAATATTCCAAAGTCGCGTGTTAAACATCTTAACGGAATTCTATCAGCCACAAAATAGTTACAGTAGTTACCAGACAACATATGACAGGAATGACCAAAGACCCCAATCATCATCATATTACAATAGTTATCAATCCACCCGTAATCATACCTCAACAACAGATGTTTCTCAAACCCCAGGACCATCTTTTCAAGGAACATCAATTGGTAATGCCACAGCAAATACATCAGAAGATCATGAAATTGATTTTTCATAAAAATGTTAAAATGATAATAGTATAAACAGTCCGTCAACTTCATTATCAAAAAATATAACACCAGATTAAAAAAATATTATTATTTGTTATAAATATTGTTTCATGTAAAAGTGGTTGATTTCCTTAAATACTAAAAAGTTGTGATTTATGTAGCCATACCATAACAAGTGTTTTTAAATGTGTAATAAGCTTATATAAGTTGTAGATTTTTAGCGATATTTAATGATGCCTTAAATACTAAAAATTCGTAATTTTTGTAGCTGTAATAATTATTTTTGTTTTTTATTGATTTTTAAGATGCCTTAAAAACCAAATACTTGTCTATGTACACTGGTGATAAAGATTTTCAGTGATATTTAATGAGGTTTTAAATCTTAAATGCTGTGATTTATTTAGATTTGTGATACATATTGTTAGCTATTTTTATATTGATACATGTTGTTGATTTATTTTAGGACCTGTTAATTGATGCCTTAAAAACTTAAAAAATATGATTTGTATAGGTTCCTAAAAATATTTTATATTAATATACTGTGGTGCTTTTAATTATGGCAAAATGTTGAACGAGGTGCTTATATAGCTGACACTGAACAACTTTTATTATAGAGCCAAGCCCCTGAAATAAAAAAAAATGTTGGCTTGCTCATACAAAGTGTCGACAGCTAAGCGGCCGAAATTTATGAAACTGGCATTTTTTTGCGATTTCGTAGTTAGCTCCATAGTAAATGTTGTTTAGTATGACCTATATAAGGACCTCGTTCAAAATTTTGCCATATTTAAAAGCTGCCATGTATAAGTTGTTGATTTATTTAATGACGCAATTAAGACTAAAAAGTTGTGATTTTTGTAAGTAGATTCGTAAATAATATCTTATTTTTATATATGTAGGTACAAGCTATTGATTACCAATCAGTGGTAACTAATGATGCCTTAAAGACTTTAATGTGATTTATTTTAATTCGTAATGATTATTGTTACATTATTGTTATAGTGATGATGATGCCATAAAAACTATAATATACACATATTTTTTACTAGGTTATAAGCCAAATATTGTGATTTAGAGTAATAATTATAGTTGTTAATTGAAAACATTAATAAGTAGGTATACCGCGTGTAACATGAGGAAACCGAATAATTTGAACAGCCTGACCATATTTAGAGACTAAATTGTCCAATTAAAAAAATTAATTATTTTGGTTGTAACTTAGCACCGAATGCCTTTTTTACGGCGATTTTACCACTACGAAACACTTTATGGGCATTACCTTTGACAGGAAATATTTAGCTTTAACTTAGATTTTAAGGAAAAAAAATGATTTTATTTGTTGTTAGACACAGTTTTGTAATTTACATTTACTTTTCATGTAAAACTATGCTCAAAAAACAAAAAAAAAAAACAAGAAAATAAAATAATTTTTTTGGCCGAATTGGTTTAAAGCCACAATTTTTTACTTCTTGTGGCCTCAGGAATACGCTGTTAAAATTATTCGGTGTCCTCATGTGACACCGTGTACAAAATTTGTTAATAGTGTTACCTACCTATAATTATTCCCAAATAGTTACAAGCTTGACTAAGTACTTATAAAACATTCTTGTTTCATTGACAAAGACAATAAACAATAACATAAATATATATATTTTTAATTCTTACCTTATTGTTAATCCCAACATCTCCAGAGGTCGAACTGGTTTCCTAAATACATGTTGCCTTTTTAAACGCGGCGATATTTTCCATAACAGTTCTTCAAAACTTGACACAGACATTCTAAAATAATCATAAAACTTGTGATCACTTATTTTTAAAGCCTCGTACTTCCTTTTGAAATGACTGCCATCATGATTCATAATAGAAAGATATGGATTTATCCAATATTTTCTTTTCCTCTGCTTTTTCTTCATGCTTCTTCTTAAAAGCAACAAGAGCAGAATACGTGTGATAGGATCCATGTCGAATTGAAAACTGATCGCAAAATATTTTGAAGATGTACGAGTAGCTGCGGCGTCGTAATCGAACGTGGCACCGCACCGTGCATCTACTCAACTCAACACGGCAACGTTAATCTGCCCGGCGCGCGGTGCGACCTGCGGTGCCCGGTGCAGTAAAGTGTGTTTTCACGACGCGGCAACGTATATTCGCACGGTGGATAACGTGCCGCGCTCCGACGCGACACCGCGTCGTTCTACGTTTACGGTGCCGTGTCGTGGACAGTAACGTGTGTTTTCACGACGCGGCAACGTAAATTAGCACGGTGGATAACGTGCCGCGCTCCGACGCGACACCGCGTCGTTTTACGTTTACGGCGCCGTGTCGTGGACATGTGGCCACGCCCTAAGATTGAATGTTTCCGTCGATATTCAAACGTCGCTTGGCTTGACGCGCGCGATGCGAGTCATGCGACGTTGCCGTTCTTACCGCCTCGCCTTCCCGGCCGTAAACAGTTAATATAAGTAACTTTTATTAGTCGACGCTAGTCTTCTGCCGGCAAAGGATGTGTTGTAGTGTTGGATTTTTCGTGTACCGTAAGTACTGAATGCATTGTGTTGTGTTGTTTCTTTAAATTTAGGTTATTATACTACTAAATAAGACAGGGAAATGTTTTCTGTGAATGTGTATGTTATTTTTGTTCATTCTTACAAAAACAACAAAGCTGATTGGATTATAATTTATTAGAATTATGTTTTTCTTTGTGAGTGAGACTGACTATACTCTATATGACTCAACTATAATAAATAATTTAAAATTATATTACTACAGATAACTAAAAAAAGACTGGTTATATGGAAAGAAAGAAAGAAAGAAAAGTTTATAGTTTGGAATTTTTTGAAATACTATTTGATTGGGATATTTGTGATATGTGATTACTGATTACTTAAAAATGTTATTTTATGTTAAGTTGGTAAAGATAACCTTAGATTTATTTTTTGTTACTCCTTCAGTAGATATTTAAGAAAAGATCTCAATTGATGACTGATTATAAATAACATACCTAATATTTCCTAGGCTTACTCAGATTGTGATTATTCAAAATAATTGCAACTTAAAACTGCAGTTTTAATAATCCATTAGGATAAAATATCCGTCGTTTCTCAAATTATGATAAAAAAAAAAAAAAAACGTGACATTTAATTATTTAAAACCAGCCAGTGTAATCCGGCCGGATCCGGCCGGATTCAAAATCAGTCCGGTTTGCAATCCCTAAGTACCGCATGCGTACCGATTACCGAACCGCTTCCGCGCAACATGATACCCAAATGTAATATTGACAGTATACCGACAAGTAAGACAATCTGGGTGACAGCAGTAAGCTCCGCTAGTGCGGAAGAGACCTTATACATTTCCAACGCTTGCTTTCAATGCACCATATGTTAAAATGAAAATGATATGTGTTAAAAGTGTTAAAACGAGCGCGCAATACATAAAAACCTAATGTATATGCGAAAAGGATGCTAAAATTAACACCATTTATATTACAACTAGCTTCTGCCCGCGACTTCGTCCGCGTGGAACTCTTTTATATCGTCCCTAGTAGCATTTTAAGTTGGCATTTCGTAGGGCCATTGATCACCGAATGGTTGGTCAACCGTTGCGAGTGAAACACCTGTTTTCGGTAAAGCCAACGGTGTCTCCCAACATTGGGCCTACTATGATGACTATGTTGGGCCAACCACCGTTTCCGGCTGTAGGGCCAATTTACATTTACAACGTAGGGCCTACAGCAATATTACTACGACAACTACGTTGGGCCAACCACCGTTTCCGGTTGTAGGGCCAATTTACATTTGCAAAGTAGGGCCTACAGCAACATTACTACGAGAACTATGTTGGGCCAACCACAGTTTCCGACTGTAGGACCTAAAGCAACATTGCGTAAGAAGGGCCTACAAAATAAAAGCACTCTGTACCAACTGTAGAATAGCCGTTGGCAGTTAGTAGGGTTAGGTACAGTTGTTTATCTTACGAAGGCGGGTTGGTCTTACTTATGCACGATCTTCACTGACCGGGTGACGCCGGGGCGCACATTGTGAGTGCCAAAGGAAATTGAAACTTCTCTGCTGTAGTTAAATTCCATATTTGCACGGAATTTACGCAGCTTGCCACCTGCGCGCGCGAGTAGTGGAATTTAACTGAAGCAGAGAAGCTTCAATTTCCTTTGGCACTTACAATATGCGCCCCGGCGTCGCTCGTGGTCGGTAGGGATCGTACATTTGTTGTGGGGTGGTACCTATTTAGTGCACATGTCCATGGTTTCTAGGTGCGTAATCTCGAGAGAGATTCTATATTGGCCGAGCACACAACAATGTGCATGTGCATAATACTCACAAACCGCCTTCGTGAGAATAAACATCTGTAACATACAAAGTAAACGTCTTTAAATAACCGAATTTACAAACGTAACTGCACATTAACTGTTAACGGAGATTTAAATGCCTTCTGAGACTTTTCACATTTACTTGCGTTACCATCATTTTGTACAGCTAGACCGTAAAATAAAACTTCACATAAAACGTTTATAATTTTATTGTAAGGAAAAAAAGACAACCTCGATTTATAATCGATATGTTTCTATTATAATTAATTGTATTTGAATGCTGGCCCTGTAGCACGATGCTTTTTGACCGGCCTTAAAGCATTCATCACTTTCTAGCAAGTATTTAAGTGAGAAAGGAACACATTCTTTATGGCGGGCCATAAAAGGCATCATACTAGCCCAAATTTGTCAACGTCATGACTGGACTAACATATTTTGACCTCCGATTCCGAGCAGTTGCACTCCGTCATTTCAGTGGGTTCAGGTGTCAAAAATCCAATGGTCCGCTCATCGCGCAAGGTCCAAATAAGTTAATTAGACGCTGGATTATTCAGCAACTTTAATGTGGCGTCCTCACTGGCCAGTTTCGTCAGCCAATTGACAAGGACGCAGCCATCTGTTAGAAGAGAGATGAACACACATTTAAATGACACAGACAAAGAGGACTGTGATGAAATAGCTAAAACTAACCTTTTCATAAAAACGACAAATAGCTAAAACTATTTATTATTACCTATGTACTTATAGAGAAATGGCAGCTCGAAACTTTTGCCAGCATCAGTTTTAAACAGATATTAAATCAAAATGAACACACGACGTTACAAAACTAAATTGACCTTGTGATTTAAAAATTAAATTAACTAATATTAACTCACCTGTCTCGTACAATATGTGTTTAATGGGATACACATGTCAATTCTCGTCCGGTAATATTTTAGTTGTGAGGCATAGGTACTGCACTGACGATTTTATGAGGAGGCCAAAGGCACTCCTTCTTGCGAGGCGTGATCCACTCTTCTGTTACATAAGTATTACACTAAGACCACGCCGTCACCATCAGAATCATTAAATTCCACCACTTTGATCATACTGAACGTGATTTTGAAAGGATTGCTTAATAAACACGATATATTGTTATTTGATTAGTGAATATAACATGTAAGTATTAACTTGCACACTATTTTTTATATATATTTGCTAAGTAAATATGCAACCCTTTCAAAAACAAGTAATACTTTATACCATGCACGCACGCACTCAAAAGAAAATATAACCACTAAGTATATACTTATACGTTTACACGCACTATTCACGATGGAGATCGATAACAAAATGGCCGATCGAATTCGCGCGCCGCGCGTGCTCATGTCCACCGCCCCCCGCACCGCACTTTGTTTCCGAATTCCCCTCTCCTCCCGCTGCCATTGGATTCATATGTGGCCCACTGTTGGCCCTATGATGTTTTCAATATGCAATAGTACTAATGCTATGTGCTCTCTGGTGATGAATAGCGTAAAAAGTACTTGTTTAGCCTATGTCCAGGCCCGTGACAGATGAGTAATGCCTCTACTCGACACGAAATAGCGCTAAATTCCAATTTTTTGGTAGGAAAGCCAACTAAGTCGGCGGCCTACCGCCCAACATACGAGCATACGACATAGGCCCTAGCCTATGTTGGCTGCTCGTATGGGATTTTCTGTTGGAAATCCGACTAAAACCGCGGTAGGTTGTATGTTACATGATCGTATGGATTTTTTGTTCGGAACGCCGTACAAAACCTCAGTAGGGCCTATGTTGGCTGCTAGTAGGGATTTTTTGGTAGGAAAGCCAACTCAGTCGGCGGTAGGGCCTATGTTGTATGGTCGTATGGTTTTTTTGTTGGGAACGCTGCGCAAAACTGCAGTAGGGCCTATGTTGGCTGCTCGTATGGGATTTTCAGTTGGAAAGCCAACTCAGTCGGCGGTAGGGCCTACGTTGTATAGTCGTATGGATTTTTTGTTGGGAACGCTGCGCAAAACTGCAGTAGGGCGTATGTTGGCTGCTCGTATGGGATTTTCGGTTGGAAATCCGACCAAAACCGCGGTAGGGCCTATGTTGCATGATCGTATGGATTTTTTGTTCATAACGCCGTACAAAACCGCAGTAGGGCCTATGTTGGCTGCTCGTAGGGATTTTTTGGTAGGGAAGCCAACTAAGTCGGCGGTAGGGCCTATGTTGTATGGTCGTATGGTTTTTTTGTTGGGAACGCTGCGCAAAACTGCAGTAGGGCCTATGTTGGCTGCTCGTATGGGATTTTCTGTTGGAAATCCGACCAAAACCACAGTAGGGCCTATGTTGGCTGTTCGTATGGATTTTTTGTAGGAAATCTAACCAAAAACGGTAGTAGGGCCTACGTCGTTTGTTCGTATGGATTATTTGTTGGTAACCCAACTGATAACTGTGGTAGGGCCTATGTTAGATGTTTGTATGGTTTTGCAGTTGGAAAATGAACCATAAATAGCATTAGGGCCATTGTTGGCAATTCGTTAGATTGCTACTAACGATTTCCCAACTTTTTCCCAACCGTTAGCTACGGTTGGCCAACGCAAAATGCTACTAGGGGTAGCTCCTTAAATACAAACTTGCGCCCCCTATTTCGCCCCCTTAGACGATGATTCCCGGAATAAACACTATATTATGTATACCAAAATTCCTTTTAATCCGATTTTGCGTGATTGAGGTCCAAACTTTAGCATCATAGCCTAGCGGCGGCTGCGAGTCGGAAACGATAAGGCACGCTCCCGGCTGCTGTCTATGACAGTAGTCGTTAAGCCGAGTTAGAGGCCTTCGGGCGGCTTAAGAACTCCTAACAGTCGAGTTGCCCACTCACTTGACAAAGGGGAGACAACTGTTACTCGCGTCCGGAGGAGCTACCTACCACAACCCTGCGCGTGTCCTCTGGGTGGTACTAAAGAGTGATAAACTTTAAAGGCCAAAAATAATGTATGCCATACAATGAAATAGTTTATAAATTACGTTTATTCACGATTTTCGCTACGGTGATAGAATTGTGGTGAAGTTTACCAACAAAGTGAAAATTTAATTGATAAAATAAGTATAAAGTCAAGGATAATCCTACTAATATTATAAATGCGAAAGTTTGGATGGTTGGATGTTTGGATGTTTAGATGTTTAGATATTTGGATGTTTGTTACTCAATGACGCTTAAACGGCTCAACCGATTTAGATGGAATTTTACACGAAGATAGTGCCTGTGATTGTGATAGCCTGGCTTAAAATACATATAAGATAGCTTTATCCCGTGTCCACGCAAACGAAGTCGCGGGTGGAAGCTATTATTAAATAGGGGATAAAACTGGCCGAGATGGCGTCGGACTTTCGCAGCAATGAAGCGCGCCGGGTGCCTTTGAACGTGTTAAAAGTCTTAAAACTAACGCAATTTCAGATCTTTGTTACAACGGATATTAACAATAATATATTCATGATTATGAGTCGCAAATTCAATGAAAAAGAAACATTATTAATGCTTGAAGTATATAATGATAGCACCATCTAGCGAGCATGATTTTGATACAATTTCAGTTTGATCAGAGATTATTGAAAAGGAAAGATTGCTAACTCCATACATTGCTACAAGCACGCGTAAATCTTATTATCGCCGCCGGTACCTCCTAGTTCCTCTTATTAGACTAGGTGGCGTTGTTTTCAATCTACACTTGTGCCATCTATCGAGTTAGCGGTGAAGCAGGCTGTTAAGTAGTAAGCTCTAACATAAGATTCAAAATTTCGGACCGTGCGGCCATTTGATTTTGGTCGAGTGGTTCGGGTGTTTGCTTCACATGTCTGAGTACTCCGGTTCGCGTCCCAACTCCTGTAATCTGCTTTTGTATTTTTTGTTGCCACGAGACACGTCGCGGCGTCAGTTATGCTGGTACTCCAGGCAAAATACGATTTGGAAAAATATTAATTTATAATAGCGTTTTTTTTGTTGATTTCATTTTGAAATGTTATTCTAATATGATTTAATTCAAGAATCCGACAAACTTTCCACCCGGAAGTAATTATGTAGATTTAAATGAAGTATGCATTGTCTTTTTTCGTACGATTTATCTTGAATATCTAGAGCAAATGTAAATGAACCAAAATAAAGACAAAATATTTATCAATATTTTTTCTGACTTTTCAAAAGCTAGTTAGCGACTTTTTTGATGTCTGAAATTTTGTCGGATTTTGTCGCTGGGTAGCTATTTACTTGATAATACATTATATCCATTACACATAAAAAATAAGCTATTATAAATTATTTCCAGAATTGTCATTTTTTCCATACAAGTTGTCAGTTCATAGACTGGACTATTGACCGCTGCCTGTGACGCGTTTAAATTATCTTTTCCGCGAGGCCATCACAAGTGACGCTGCGACGGTTGCGTGTCGTGGCGAGAAAAATCTACTTATCTTTTTAATTCTACAGTCTGTGTGAGACAGGAATCGATGAGTCGCGCGCGACGCGACTTACTAGCAAGTTGTGCTAGACTTACAACAGCCAGTAAATAGTAATGTTATCCCTATCTATATACCTACCTAAATAAAACAAAGTAGTAATAGTTACATCATTTAACCCCAGTTTGATTTTTTGGATTTGTCTCCGCTCCGAATAGCAGAATAGGTAACTGTTAAAACATGGAATCAATTTTCTCATACATTTTGTATGACGATACGAAGTTCCCGGGGTCAGGTACTAGCCTAGTATATAATATAGCTGTATTAAAAATGAATGTTTTTTGCGCACCCTTTCTGACACGTCACACTTTAAAAGCGTAGGTATTCACATTCACATTACCCAATACGATATCTGCGGCCCTACCACGAAAATCGAATCTCGAAGTTCGTATACCTATCTCTATCTCTGTCATTCGAGTACCATAAAACATAAGTACGTTAGAGACGGAGATGTCCGAACTTCGAGATTCGATTTTCGTGGTAGCGCCCAGGGACCGGAACCGCTTACCCTTACACGGGTTTTTAAGCGGGTTTTCTTAACGCTTGTTTTGAGAAACCATACTCGTATCATTCCAGTTAAGCTTATTAAGGGTTAATTGCATGAACGGCTAAGCCGATCGTTTGAGTTAATTCAAGTTAACTCAAATCCCAATCAAAACCCTGTTTAAGGGTTTTAGCGGTAAGCGGTTTCGGACTGAGCGTAAACTAAATGTATCTTTATCGTCATAGCCATTCAGTTCATTTTGGCTTAAAATGGCCGCGCCGTTCATTTGAATTAATTCAAATTAACTCGAAAGCCTATCAAAACCCTTTTCAGGGTTTTTAACTTATAGAAGTTATAGAGCATTAAACGTAATCGATATTGGTCCTAAGCGTTTTACAGATACGATTCAATTTTTAAATGAGGTTCGCCGAATCGAGGCAGCCACCTGCCGCCCCGCACTGCGCAGGCGGCGGCGGTTTCTGTCAAAGCTTTTAAAAAGGCACTCCACTATTTTTGCGTCACACAAATTTGCTACAAGCTGCCTTAGTAAGAGATGCCATAATCGTCTGAATGTATAATAGCTTTTCACATTACCTAATGAAAGTACTAGCGGGGTATTTTTATGTAGTCCCTTTTCAGACTTATTGAGGTGAAACGTATTCACTGCCGCGAAGACACACACATTATGTGTAAATTGTATTGTATTTGTACTCCCTTTGTCTCTGTGTGTCTTTTGCGTAGTGAATAAATGTCTTCTTTCTTTCTTTCTTTATTTGGCGTATAGGCCTTTTTTATTTAGCGCGATACCCTTTCTCCCGTCGCGTGTTTCGTGCGGTTCGGTATAGCTTGTGTTGCCGTTCGCGGGCGGAGTCGATTTTGCTGTGTTGGCCCTCTGGCCATTTCACGCACAGCCCAAGCCGAGCTAAAGGGTCCTGTGTAGGCTCGGCTCGCAGCACTCCACCAAAAAAAAAAAAAAAAGGGCGGAGTCGAGTTAGTCGCAATCGCTCCGCTGAGACGAGAGGACTACGTTCTGTGCTCTCACGACTGCACGGTGAACATAATTATTTCAATAATATTGTGACCCAGTATATTCGTCCAGTGAATGAACGTATCATTACATTCCAATAGATATTTTGGTACATTTTGAAATAATATATTTAAAAGTCGACCTTAACATGTAGATCTTAAAGTTCAAAATACAACCATAAGATTACGCAGCGATCGGCGGGTGACCGGCTTCTTAGAATAATTTGTGCAGTACATGCAAAACTAGACGAACATTTTTCTGTCGATCGTGTATTTACTTTATGAAAGATTATCACGATCACTACCATACATAGTATAAAACAAAGTCGCTTCCCGCTGTCTGCCCCTATGTATCTATGGATCTTTAAAACTACGCAACGGATTTTGATGCGGTTTTTTTTAATAGATAGAGCGATTCAAGAAGAAGGTTTATATGTATAATATAGTATCCGTGCGAAGCCGGAGCGGATCGCTAGTTGAGAATAAATCCGGTTATGTTCAAAATCGATGTCAGAGAGGTCTAAATACGAATTCATAGTCAGAAATATTTCAAAAAGAGGTTGCATTATTTAAAATTTTTGAAAAATTTGTTGTAAGTAAATTAAAATGCGCGTTTTTTTTAAAGAACAACATACATTGGCAGGCTTCTCGAGGGTGCAGATTCTAGAAATGATGTCCATTTTGAATTCCAAGATGGCGAAATTACTTTCCGAATTTAAACTTTCGTGAGACATGTTGAAACAATACTAATAATTACACGGTTCAACTCACTTATTAAATGTCACTATGTGTACATGTTTCGAACTCTTCGGGAATTCTTCTTAAGGATGAGTGTTTTCGCGGCGGTGTCGCTTGAATCTGGTCGTGATTCAAGCGACACCGCCGCGAAAACACTCATCCTGAAGAAGAACTTCCGAAGAGTTCGGAACAAGTCGCCCGTAGGGACATTATTGACATTGTTTTTCTTTAAAGTCATCACGGGTGTCGCTTTTAGGGTTATCGAGAGTGCACATTCCAACAAGTAAGAATGTGCCTGCGAACTTGGACATTTTGATATTAAAAAGTGAACATAATTATGCATTTTTTCTTTAATATGTTCAAAATTGATAACTAAAGGGCCAAAGCGTCTCCATTGTCTCCAAGTACGAATCCGAGATCAGAATTGAAAAATTTGGCCGCCACACAGTGGTGGCCTGAAAATCTGGCTTTCATAGACATGATCGAAGTTTTCATAATATATTATAGTTTTTTTTAATGCTACTAATAAATTCACGGTTAAATTCACGTATTAAACGACGATGATTAACATTGATATTCATACAAAAAAAAACAGTATTAATACGTTTAGAAAAAAAACAAAAAAAAATAAATAAAAAAAACCTTTTTTTAAGTTCTTTGTAATCTATATATGTATACAAAAAGAAGACTTCCTGACTGATTCATCACCGTAGAGCCGAAACTACTGGGGCTAGAAACTTGAAATTTACACCAGAACTTCCTTTCATGAAGTAGGCAAGGGATAAGACGGGATTTTTGGAGATTCCATCCCTAAAGGGGTTAAATGGGGGTGCAAAGTTTGTATGGGAGAAACATTATTTTTTGAACTAGAGACTTGAAACTTTGTAGGAAGAAAACTTATTAGTATAAAAACAAAGTACTTTCTGCGTTTTAGAAAATTTCACCTTTAAGGAGGTTAAATAGGGGTGCAAAGTTTGTATGAGGGAAACTTTTCCTTTTGAGCTAGAAACTTGAAACTTTGTAGACAGATTACTTAAATGAATACAAAAAAAAGAACTTTAAGCGTTCTGGAAAAGTTCACCCCTAAGGGAGTTAAAAAGGGGTGAATAGTTTGTATGGAATAACTTTGTTTTTGAGCTAGAGACAAACAACTTTGTAGAAAGATTGCTAATTAAAATATAAACGAGTACTTTCAGAGTTTTCGAAACGTCTATCCCAAAGGGGGTTAAAATTGGATGAGAAACACTCTTTTTTGAGTTTGAGACTTAAAACGTTGTTTAAAGATTTCTTATCAGAATAAAAAAAAAGTTCTTTTAGCATTTTGGAAATGTTCCACCCTTAAGGGGGTTAAAACGGGATTCAAGGTTTATATGGAGACCAAGAAAATGTTATAGTTAGAGATTTGTAACTTCGGTCTTAGCCTGTATGTTAAAAGACTACAAAACTGATTTCAGAGATTTTTGAAATTCATCCCCTATAGGGGTTGAAGGGGGTTCAAAGTTTGTATGGAGAGCAAGACATTTTTAAAGTAAGAGATTTGTAACTTAGGTTAAAGACTAGCCCCTTTATCCATAAAACTTAAAATGCCTCTGCGAAATAAAATGTGATTTGTCCCTTTCTTACGAACACAAATGTCAAAGTGACAGTCAAAGTAAAAGGACAAACGAATTTTAACGCCATTTTAGTTAAAACAGGCTTAGATATAGGACGTTTATGAATAAGGCCGTAGGAAACTAATTACAGCGTTTCTTAAAATTCATCCTCTAAGGATGTTAGAAAGGTACCGTTTGGAAGTATGTATGAGGAACAAGTAAATTTTGAAGTGAGGGAATTCTTAGGTCATACAAACTATAATCGTCTGCGTGGACCCGGGATAAAAACTATTCTATATTTTAATCCAGGCTATAATTTATCTTCATGCAAAATTTCATCCAAATCGGTTGAGCCGTTTAAGCGTGATTGAGTAACAAACATCTAAACATCCAAACTCTCGCATTTATAATATTAGTAGGATGGTCAGCCATTTATTAGTCAAAATACATAATCCGACTGCTAGCAGAAAAGTAGGTTAGGTCAAGTTAGAACTGCGATGCTCCCAGAAGCGAAAAGAAGGTAATGTTTCATTTAACCTGCGGATTATTTTGTTAATTTAAAAAGTTCGTTTTGGATGATCTAATAATTTACTCTCTAACACCGTCAATAGTCCGGTACGCGAACACTGTAATGTGTCGTCAAACTAACATAACTCCCAAGTTTGATTTTTTTTTGTTATCAGCTAGAGTACCTTAAGTACTAACAGCGAAAAATAATTTCTAACAGTTTTTGATATTGGTTTACGAATAATTAACTTTTTTGTAAGGAACACTTGTAAAACTTTGCAAAGATTATACAAGTTATTGTTTTTTCCTATAATGCATCGTATTTGATTATTCAAACCTTACTTATCGTTTTCTAATAGTTTCGTCAAGAGATTACGTCAGCAAAAAAGGAAACGATTAAAAAATATATAAATCTCCTGAAAGAATATTCAAGTGACTAGTGGCTACTATAGTGTATTCAAAACTAAAAAAATATATTGCAGCACAAATTTCTAACAGATTTATCAATAGTCTTTTTTTTAATTAGCAATTATATCTTGAAACCATTCTCCTTACCATAAAAGAAATCTTATAAATTCTCAAGTCAGCGTAATTAATTTCAGTTCTATCGAAGAATATATATACACAAATTCTAACGGATTCATCAATAGCTCTTAATTGCATTAGCCTATCAGTTGTTATCCGCAATTTAAATCTTTCGCGCGCGACTCGCGCGATTCGTGTGCAGCGTGCTGGCAGCCGAGTACCTCTCCAAGGCCGTGCCGTGCGTACGCTCAAACTTGTAGGTACAAACTTTTAGTACTTGATTTTACTTTATATTTAGTTACTAGTTGTTTTTCGGTTGCAATTATCTATTTTATTTTACCAATAAAGAAAGTTATATAGGGTTATTTAGTATTAAACTTAAATTAGCTTCAATTTTATTTGTAGGTACTTATTTACTAGTCGCGTGTCATATCTGATGTTACTAATAAGAAGTAGATACAGAAAGTATATATACAGGGTTATTAGTATTAGGTATCTTTCTAAGTAGTCATCATCATCATCATATCAGCCGAAAGACGTCCACTGCTGGACATAGGCCTCCCCCAAAGAGTGCCAAAGTGACCGGTCCTGCGCCACCCGCATCCAGCGAACTCCAGCAACCTTTACCAAGTCATCAGTCCACCTTGCGGGGGGCCTACCCACACCGCGCCTTCCGGTACGTGGTCGCCACTCGAGAACCTTTCCGCCCCAACGGCCATCGGTTCTACGTGCTATGTGCCCCGCCCACTGCCACTTAAGTTTAGCGATTCGGAGGGCTATATCTGTTACCTTGGTTCTACTGCGGATAGCCTCATTTCTGATGCGATCTCGCAGAGAAACTCCCAACATAGCCCTCTCCCTATGGAGAGGGCTATGTTGGGAGTTTCTCTAGCCCTTTGGGTGACTTTGAGCCTTCTTATGAGGCCCATAGTAAGCGACCACGTTTCAGTACCATATGTCATCACTGGCAACACACACTGGTCAAAGACTCTCGTCTTTAGACACTGCGGAATATTGGACGAAAAGATGTGCCGTAGCTTCCCGAACGCTGCCCAGCCGAGTCGGATTCTAAGTAGTAGTAGGTAGTAAAATTAGGGTGTAGGTAGGAGGTAAACTCCGAAAGTTAGGTACTCAAGAATCTTTCAAATTCTGATTAGAGCCACACACTAAATGATCGAATTACCAAAAAAAATTGTTGTTCATCGAAGCGGAAGAGGACTTTTTTAATTAATTAATACTAAAAATCCGGAGTTATTGAAATTATAGAATTTCGATGCATATTTCTTACTAGGGAATGCATACCGGTTAACCGGTCAATTTTCTGAGTATAAGGCCGGTATAAAACCGGTAATTTTAAATCAAAACCGGTAATTTACCTAAACATGAATTATTAGTAAAATATTTTTTTTTTACAATTATTAATACTTGATCGTCATGATTATATCTCAATCAATGCCCTCATTTTGTCATGTAAAATGTCAATTGATTAACTGGTTAGCGTTATAGTACCAAATTAATACAATATTGTTTGCAGAAGCTTCTTAAAATACAAACACGGTTCCGTTCTATAAAATATGAACAATGATCTGCTTGGATAAGTACGACAGAGAGCGCCTTATTTAACATAGTTTGTAGGTAATAGGTATACTAATCATTTCATTTTCAAAACAAGGAAATACCTCTCTTTGTCTTAGTGAAAGAGTGAACGGCAAAGGCATCGAACAGAGGTGTGCTGGTGCTTTTCTTTAAAAATGGTGACAACACCCTGCTTAAGAAACACCGACCCATCTCACTTCTGAGCCGTGTGTAAAAGCTGTTTTCGAGAGTAATTACAAATCGTCTCGTGCGCAGGTTAGATGACTTCCAGCCTCCCGAACAAGCCAGTTTCCGAAGAGGCTTTAGCACTATAGATAACCAACTAGCTTGGATACCAGGGCACGAGGGCTTCATCGGCAACGAAAAAGCAGCATTGAGAAAAGCACTATACATACCTCGGCGTAAAAAGGGGTTGCCAGCCTCATAACTATCCGGCCTCGCTATGATCGGCATATGTAGTAATGTACTATTGTAGGTCCAGAAAAATTTGTGGTACTCTCGCAGGGAACCATGATAACGGCCTTTGAAGCCTACGCCAAAACCAAACACCAACATGAGTGGAGGAATGAGGCTGGCTTAAGGCAATCTAAGCCAGCTTATAGAAGGAGTGGACTCGGGCTTGACCAAAAGCTCTGGAAATCCAGCAGAAAGCAACTCAGAATTATATTTGGGGTGTTGACAGGTCACTTCGGGGTCAAGAATCTCTTGGCCAAGATGGGACTATCGGATAGTTTAGACTGTAGAATGTGTGGAGAGGAGGATGATACTATGGAACACTTACTGTGTGAATGTCATGCCCTTGCCAGAAAAATAATTAATTACTTTGATAACGGCTATCCGCAACCAAAGGATTTCAAGGTACTTCCGCTGAGCTGTATCATCCACTTGTAGAAATGATGGAGCAATTTGGGAGTAGTCATAAATGAGACGGCAAATGCACAAAAGATCCCTAGATAAGATAAAATAAGACCACCCGTCAAGTTATATAGAAGGAGTATAATCTGCCCTTTTGCTTAGCGTTTCTCGACGATTCAATCGAAACCTGGGCTATACTACAGTTTCTCCAGCTTTGCCAAGTATTTTATATTTCAATTTTGTAATTTATGGCTCGCTAAGCCATCGCCATTTCTCAGCCACGACACATGGCTTCTTTAGAATGTACTTCTTGCATGCTTTCTTCAGATATGTATATTATTATTATTTTCTTTTACCTTTATTGTTTAAATTTCGTATTTTATCAATGCCATGTATGTTGTGGCAATGAGTAAAGTTTTAATCAATCAATCAAACGAGAATGCCACTTCACTGTGTAAATCCGACTCCAGAATTGGAACGCGAAACCTATTCCGCTGAAGCGAGTCGATCAAGGAGATGTTATTTCTCCAAAACTGTTCACCGCTGCACTGGTGGATGCTTTAAAGACTGGACTGGAGAAGGCGAGTATATCACTCACCTTCGTATACCATGGAGGACTTGAATACTATAAAGCCTCTGAGCGGGTTGGTCTAAGAATTAAGATGGATAAGACGAAGATCATCTGATGCCCATGTATTACCGACTCTCATTACAATCGGACGCTCGAAGTTGTAGACGATGATATATACGTAGGACAAACTGTCTCCTGTCGACTCAGCTGGGCAGCGTTCGTTCGGGAAGCTACGGCACATCTTTTCGTCTAGTATTCCGAAGTGTCTCAAGACGAGTCTTTGGCCCATGTGGGGTGCCAGTGATGACATATGACACTGAAATGTGTTCGCGCACTATCGGCCTCATTAGAAGGCTCAAAGGGCTATGGAGAGGGCTATACTGGGAGTTTGTCTGCGTGATCGCATTAGACGTTAGGTTATCCACAGGAGAGCTAGCATACAGAAAGTATACATACAGACCTAGCCCCCCCAAATCGCTAAACCGATGCCACAATTTGGAACCCCATGAGCAACAGTACACGCTTTTCCTAGATAAAGTTAATAAACCATTTGTCCGAACGCTCTTTAGTAAACTATTAGTACCGTACCGTTCGGTTACTATTAGTACCGTTTTCTCTATCTAACTCTTTTCGCTCCTGGTATGGTTGGTTACGTCTTTTGAACATTACTTAGAAACAGCTATTTGGTAAAATATTTTTTTTTACTACTACGTGGGCTTGTAGTCAACTAGTCAGTTTGTGTTGTATTATTTTGATTGTTTTTTTATTCAGTAAATTATTGTTTTTTAGGATTGTAAATCCGTAGGGTTGCGTATCTGTAGAATTAGGAATCAAAACAATGACCGAGGGCACTGTGTGACCCGCCGACGCCAATGATGGGTGAAGGGGAACATGCAATGCACCATAATACTAATTTTCACGTTAACCTTCGTCACTCCATATTCACTACTGGTACTGTTTTGTATTGTACTGACCCTACTGATGTTGTAATGGTAATCTGTAAAACTGGGACCAATTCCTATTCCTACCTGCCTGCTAATCCCCAAGGAACGTTTTCAGTTATGTTTTAGCCCTCCTACCACGGAGCAAGTTTTAAATATTAATGAAAATGATTATTACGACATTTACGGAACATGAAACCGCCTTTTACTCTTTATACTACCTTTTAGCTTATTTTTACGATAAATAAACATCAAATAACGCTACTTATAAACCAAATTTAAATTACCGGTAATTTACCGGTTAATAGGTTTTGTCCTACTCAAGTCGGTAATTTACCGGTTTTGAATTTTGCCCGGTAATTGCATATTGCATTCCCTATTTCTTGAATACGTTACGTAAACGCTTGCTTTTAGTTTTGTATGTTAAGTTAACATACACATTGTATCATATTAAGGCGAAACATTCTCTTTAATCATATTTAAGGCTAACCTTACCAAATATAGCAACGAAACCAAATGGCTATACTATGATTACATACATACGCTGGACAAAGAAAACCACTTATTTGGCTGGGCATAATTCATATTTATTTCAACTTATGTAATGCCGTCTTCTCCCTAAGGCGTTGTAAGAATGAACTGATTGAAAAAAAAGGTGACCGAGGTGGATTGTTCCTATAGCTCAGTTGGTTGAGAGTAGGGAATGCAAAACCGGTTTTAACCGAAACCGAAGAAACCCGTTAACCGACTGTAAGAAATCGGGCCGCGGCTGGGTCGGCTAGAGATCTGAGAGGTAATCACAAAACGTTTCAAACGCGCGTTAGGGCAATTCAACTGTCGTTTTTCGATATAAAAAAATACATTTAGATCTACCTAGCGTACGTATAAAGCGTTACGTGATCGACCTGCCGGTCACTCATACGTTGTTTCAGTGGATCAACCTAGCTTGTTAAAGCTACACAATAAGTTGATTATTGAATAAGTAATTGCATAGGTACGTTGATAGTTACTCTTTAGTTTGATGAAGCTTATGAGTGTATAATTAATAGACGGAAAAGCCATCATTACAAAGATTTATTTATAAATTCATTCATCATTACAAAGATTTATTTATAAATTCAACACTTAATATAAATGAACACAATCGTAAAATCAACATTCTTATTTTGCAAGTGAGCTGATCAACAGAGGGGACGCTACCGCGTTGGAAACAAGTAACGACGGCGTGCTGTGATTGGTCATGACGCTCTCGCCGTCGGCGCACTAGACTCGCGCGCAGTTCGTCGTGCGTTCAAATTTAAAAAATAATTGATAAATGTATACAATGTGGAGCTATTGATGAATTACTTAGATTTTCTATCAATAGATTACTATGATAAAGCTGGATTATATGTGTCGACTTGAAATTTTTTGAGATTTATTTTAAAATAATTAGAAGGCTTTTAACATTAAACTGTTCATAAAAATTTAATCTATTGATAAATATGTTATTAATTCAAACTTAGGTTATCTTTGATAGTTTTTAATAGTATTCAGTAATCAAAACCCACTTGTATAATCTTTAAGAGGAAATATATTTTTTTTATTCGTTTCGGATTATACTGACGTAAGCACTTGACGAAAGTTTTAGCAAATTAAAGTGGAGATTATAATACTAAAATGTGATACTCTATTGAAGAAAAATACCACTTGTATAATTTTATCCCTGGATTTACAAGGGTCGCTAAGAAAACGCTGTGTAATACCTAAAGCAACGTCAAAATTCCCTATCTTTTTTTACTACTAGTAGTACTCATCATATTCTAAATATTAACAAAAAAATCGCGACCTTGGGAATTATCGAAGGTGCATTCATTTTACGTACCGTACTACAAATGGGGACGGCGGATGGAGATCGAAAGTTCTACTTCTTTTAGCATTAGATAAGTTTGCTTTCAAAACTATACCTAGGTCGCCCGGACTAACGTGAGTAAAACTGCTGGACGGAGGTAGGCAAAAACTTCCAGTAATGTAGCTTTCTTTGATACATTATGAAAAAATATACAATTTAAGCAGAAACGTCTGTGGAGTTATTTATAATTGTAAAAACGGAGTTATCCATTTAAATTTAAACTAATGAACCCATCGCACTGTTGCCTTTTACGCTTAATCCCTAAACGGATTTAGATGAAATTTTTGGTACAGATAATTTGAGACCCTTGGAAGGATATAGGATAGTTTTATCTCGGAAATCGTCCCTTTAAATATAGTAGAACTTTGTTTGGGTCGGCGATAATTAAGGTTCTGACTACAATCATTTTTCTAAGACGGTAACCAGTTCTACGCGGACGAAGTCGCGGGCAACAGCTAGTGTACATATACATAAACTGCGCTTCGGCTCTAAGACGGTTAAAAAAACACCCTGTATGTATAAAGTATGTGGAAGCCAGTTGACTGTAGCCGAACGATAAGGCGCGCTACTTTCAGTCTCGAGGTCGTGGGTTCGAACCCCGGATCGTACCAATGTACGAAATATCATTAGATATTTAACATTGGCTTTTGGTGAAGGAAAACATCTTGAGGAAATCGGTCTTAATTACAATAAGGTGTAGTTTTGGGTGTTTCTCGTTCGTCCGATCGGTTGATCGGTGAATCGGCCCATTGGCATTTCTTTAGTGGAAAAACAGTAGGTATCACTGGACCGATTGATCGCTCAAACGATCGGGCGAACGGGAAGCACCCGTAGTCTTCCCTCCGGGTTGGAAGGTCAGATTGTCATCGCTTTCGTAAAACTAGTGCCTACGCTAAATCTCGGGATAAGGTGCTTAAGTGGACCCCGGGCTCGTATATGGCACTTACGGGAAAAACGCTAGGAGGATGGAGTATGCGTAGTTCAGTCTTTGTAAACCGATTTCTTAGGATTTATGCAAAGATGGGAACTTTTGTGTTGAATTTCAGAAAAGGAAAAAGTGAAGAGACGGTCCGGACACTCAAATTTGTCCTTTTTTTGTATCGACGACTTATTTTTCATCCGTTTTATTTTAACAGCGGTAGTCGATCACGTAACGCATTGTACGCGCGTCAGGAAGATCTAAATGTCTCTTTTAGTGGGTAAATGTCAGTTACGTGTCTGCTGTAGTTTTTCCGAGAATCTCGACAGTTTGAGATGGCAGCCTGCTGGTGCTATATTAACACTTTTACTGCCCAGAATCGCAAGCGCTAGGCTAGATTCTCCATACAAACGCAGTTCGGTTGTCATTCAAATGGCATACTGGAACAGAATGAAACTTCTTCTGCACAATGGGACCTGCCGCATATCTAGGTCGAAAACTAATTTCTGTTGCTATAATTATAATAGAAAAAAAATTAAGCGATTAGAGTTTCTGTATGCATAAGGTAACTCGCTCAATTTCATTTTTTGTTTTTTTAGCAATAGTAAGTATTTTTAACCGACTTCAAAAAAAAGGAGGAGGTTCGCAGTTCGATACCAGTTCAGTTCGTTCGAGTTGAATATACCATCCAAATGTACATAATGTTAAGCAAATAAACACATCTCATTTGTTTTTTTTTTGTTAAATGTTTGTTACCTCAGAACTCCGTCACTGATGAGCCGATTCGAAAAAAAATTTTTTTGTTCTAATATCTTTATTTTCGTCATAAACTGCGTCGTAAACTGTGTTAAATATTACACAAAGCTAATTACAGTATTTACTTAAATCTAATATTACTTTATTCTTACGTTAAATCATCAATATCAATAATCACCCTTTTGACGACCGGTTAGCCTAGTGGGTAGTGACGCTGCCTACGAAGCTGAAGGTCCTGGGTTCGAATCCCGGTAAGGGCAAATATTTGTGTGATGAGCATAAATATTTGTTTCTGAGTCATGGAAGTTTTCTATGTATTTAAGTATTTATATCTATTATATATATCGTCGTCTAGTACCCATAACACAAGCCTTAATGAGCTTACTATGGGACTAGGTCGATTTGTGTAAGATTGTCCCCTAATATTTATTTATTTTATTTAATCAGTCATATAATTCTTCAATTATTTACAACGGTAAGCTATCATCATTGATAAAATCAATAATGTTTGTAATATGCTTCCAGGTGGGTTCCATTCTTTTCAAAAAATCAGTTGGATGATGGGATCTATGAGGAATTAAGGGGACTCCTCAATTCCTCATAGATCCTATATTAGGCACGCGTGTAGTGATTTTGGTATTTTCTATTACAACTCGTGTATTTACACCCGGAAATCGTAAATTTGGTGGAGTGGAATTGATGATGAAGACCACAGATGACTTATGCAATTCCTCAATTATGTAAGTACTTAAAAGTACAAAAGTATATCACAGATTCTGATAAGATTCCGTTGAAATAGGAACTAATAAAGTGCCAAAGGTGATGATGATCTTGGGGAATCGACGGAAGTCCTTAAATATTATCGGCCCACATACAGCGATTCGGTTTTCTTTTTTCTAATAATCAACGCATTTGCTCTCGGAAATCAGTTCATGTGGTAAATTGGAAAATAAATGTGGAATTGTTCTCGTGGCTTGGCGGAGTACTAAATTGAAGTCGGTTAAAACTTTGTTTTTAAAGTAAATAATTCTACCTTGATATGGCGAATCCTGTTATGTATACAAAGTATCATGTTAATCTAGCATGCCGTTTTAAAATGAGAACCAAACTCCCTTTGTATGGAGAGTCAAGTGTCCTGGCAGCCCTTAACGTAAAGATTCAGTCATGTTAGCTTTTGTACCCTATATAGGTACAATATCATCATCCTCCTAGCGTTATTCCCGGTAGTGCCCCTAAAGTAGCCCGGGGTCCGCTTTGACACCTAAACCCAAGATTTGGCGTAGGCACTAGTTTTACGAAAGCCATCTGGCCTTCCAACCCAGAGGGAAAACTAGACCTTATTGGCATTAGACCGGTTTGCTCACGATGTTTTCCTTCACCGAAAAGCTAACGGTAAATAATCCGTACATAACTTCCGAAAAACTCAATGGTACGAGCCGGGATTTGAACCCACGACCGCCGCTTAGCAGCCGCATGCCTGAACCACTAGGCTATCGTAGCTCCTATATATAGGTACAATATAACTTATTAATATATAACTAACCGATTACTACTCATTCATGTATACTAACATTACTAAACGTTATTGCTGAAGGTATTCTTATTTCTTGTTAATTAGAATAGCTATACAGCGCATCAACATTGTCGTATTGTTAAATTAGTAGACAAGTCGACGCTTATCTAAAACAAGTCGGTATCGCGAAATAATCCGTTTTGCCACTAAGTATAAGACTAGACGCAGAACACGTTAAAGTTTATCGTGACTAAGACTCACGTGTTCTAATTCAAAAAATTGCCACCGTGGCAGCATTGTGCCGTTATGCCATTGGTGGGGTGTCGACTTCATTTTATCTGGAAGACCGTCCGTAGGCCAGATGAGCCATAGCGATCGACGCCGTCACCACGTTTTTTTGTTGACTACCGGCACATCCCCAAATAATTCGTTAAAACACATCAATTTGTTTGTACAACAGCGGCATTACGCGAAATAGCTCAGTGGAACACTAGCGAATTTTTGTGCAATATATGATTATTCATGGATGGGACACTTTCCGTTAAACAGTAAGTACCGATGTTTTGACTTAACAACAAATAAACGAGTATTCACGAAAATAATGAAAGTTGGCTTGTTCATGTAAGCAAAATAAGCCCCTATACTACATAAGACTTACTTCATTATTGGTATACTATACGAATTTGGACTATGTTCATCATAAATATGCATTTAGTTTCTTGATTCAAAACGAGAAAAGCCACTATAAATAGATAAGCAGCACGATGATAAACTTATTTAGATGTTATATGTATTGCAAAAAAGGTATTTATGTATTCATATCAATTAAAATAATAATATACAACACAAGCCTTATTGAACTTAACTACTAGTTCGATTTGTGTAAGATATTATTAACCTCTAATATTTATTTATTTTGTAATATCAAATAAGATAAGTATAAGATACATACCTACTACATGCTCCATGTACATGGGGACTTCAATTACTCGTGTGCGTCTCTTTTTTGTATAAAAAGTGGTATAATAACAATAATTATTATATTTTTATTATGGACACTATTTAAGGGTTTGTCCTGCCTCACTTTCGTGGATGAATTTGTGTCAAAGAATCAGTAACTCTTTCAGTTGACTATATTATACTTTGGTTATAGAAATGAACACGCGAACTGGAAAAAATATCCAAAATCTGCTTTGGTTTTGCTGCGGGTAGCCTCATTTCTGATGCGATGCAGAGAAACTCCCAGCATGGCCCTCTCCATTGCCCTTTGGGTGACCCCGAGAGCTTTCAGCTGGAACTCCAAAACCGTTTCCATTGCCTAGGTTTTGTGGAACCTGTTCGTGCCACTGGGTCTATGTTCTTCGAGGCCTAGCGGGCCAACAGAACTAAAAGGCTCTCTAGCTCCACTCAGAAGCTCATGAAGGAAAAGAGTCAAATGATTCTGCAGTCTTCAAACGATGCGACTTTATACCGGCAGCTAAATAAACAGAATCTCCAAGTACCTTACCCGCGATCTGCGCCAATTCAGTCAATATTGAAGAGGCCATCGAGAGAAATAAGGGCTCTAATGTGTTCGCACGAGATCTCGATCGAGTCTATTGGGCAGAGCCAGCTCGCAAGGTAAAAAACCGAGGACTGGAGAGTCGTCTTTTCCAAACCTGAGCTTTTGAGTGAGTGCGTTTCACACGTCATACATATCGTATACACGTCAACTCGCAGCCCCGAAGTTGGTCTGGCGAAAGACCCTAGCTAGACCAACCCGACACTTTACCGACAACATCCCGGACATCAGCCTGTCCGAGATTAGAATGGTTCTGAAACAACTTAAGAACAGCAAGGCACCCGGTGAAGACGGAATTACAGCCAAACTCATGACGGCGGGTAGAAAACTGATCCTTACGACCCCTCAGAAGTTGTTCGACACCGTCCTACTGGAAGGGAGAACGCCAAAGGCGTGGAACAGAAGTAAGGGGTGCTGTTGTTCAAAAAGGGGAACAAAACCCTGCTGAAGAATTACCGACCCATCTCACTTCTGAGCCATGTTTACAAGCTGTTTTCAAGAGTCATTACGAATCGCCTCTCATGCAGGCTTAGTGACTTCCAGCCTACCGAAAAAGCCGGTTTTCGAAGAGGTTTTAGTACCGTAGACCACATTCATACGCTCCGCCAGGTTATACAGAAGACTGGAAAGTAAAACTTGCCTCTCTGCTTAGCGTTCGTGGAGAAAGCTTTCGATTCGATCGAAACCTGGGCTGTACTACAGTCTCTCCAGCGGTGAAAAGTAGACTGCCGCTATATCGAAGTACTGAAGTGTTTGTACGAGAACGTCACTATGTCAGTCCCACTCCAGGATCGGAGCTTGATAAGTATTTCGCTACAGCGGCGTGTTAGGCAAGTGAATGTTATTTCCCCAAAACTGTACACCGCTGCAATGGAGGACGTTTTCAAGACTCTAGACTGGAGAAGGCTAGGCATCAACATCAACGGCGAGTACATCAATCACCTTTGGTTTGCGGATGATATAGTAGTCTTGGCTGAGACCATGGAGGACTTGAGTACTATGCTCGATGACCTCAGTAAAGCCTCCGAGCGAGTTGGTCTAAGGATAAACATGGATAAGACAAAAATCATGTCAATCGGACACTTTCAAGACTTCTTCAGACTTTCAAGTTAGATAGGTCCAACTTTGAGTAAGAGTCCGACTCCTGGGCAGCATTCGGGAACCTACGGTACATCTTTTCGTCCAATACTTCGCAATGTCTCAAGACGAGAGTCTTTGACCAGTGTGTGTTGCCACTACGTCACTATGTGATGACGTATGACACGGAAACGTAGACGGTTACCTCATAAGAAGGTTCAAAGTCACCCAAAGAGCAATGGAGAGGGCTATGCTGGGAGTTTCTCTGCGCAATCGCATCAGAAATGAGGCTACCGCAGCAAAACCAAGGTAACCGATATAGCCCTCCAAATCGCTAAACTTAAGTGGCAATGGGCTGGGCACATTGCACGTAGAACCGATGGCCGTTGGGGCGGAAAGGTTCTCGAGATGTGACCACGTACCGGATGGCGCATCGTAGCTAGGCCCCCCACGAGGTTCAAAGATTTCAAAGATTCAAAGATTTTTATTTTGCTCGGAATGCAGTTACATAGTTCTTAAAAATACAACATAATCGTCCAGTGCATTCAGCCTGCGTGCAGGCGTGCAAAACATTTTTATGGAGCCTTAAAGTCCATAATAATATATTATCTTTGAATCTTTGAATCTTTAAAAAAGAGTTACTAATTTACATCCATATCAAGTGTTGTAAACTAAATTATACCGTTATTGTCTATATAGTTTAAGTATTATTGTGATGTATGTCGTTTAAGGCCATTATTGTCCATATTAAAAAATAATATTTGAGAAACAAAGCAAAATAAGTCAGTATTCTTTGAATATTTTACATATACGTTTGTCTTAAAGACAAATAATACACTATTATTCATAAGAAAAAAATATTTTTTTGAATTATTTTCTATTGAGACGTTAGTACACATAAAAACTTATCCAAAGTATATAAATATCGTGTCACAACTCTAAACTGTAGTACATTTTTGAGTTTTTTTTGTGTAGTTTTTTGTTGTTTTCTTTTTATTTTCTTGGGTTTAAATAACTGGATGACAGAGGAAACTGTGACTAAAAGAAGATTTTAAATTGGTCATCTTAATAAAAAAATATAACAATATCTTTTTTGTGTTTTTTTTAAACCTCTGCCCTGAAAAAACACAGTTTTTGAGATACAGAGTTGTTTTAGATAAGCATCGAAGTGTCAGTAATGTCAAAGCCGCATTTGGCGCGTTTTTGCTTCAATATTTAGTCAGTGGAAAGCGGGACTAAGTTTGAGCTAGATATCATTTTGATAGAGAACCAACTAATTTTGTATTTTTTAAAGCCATAATAAAAGTGTGGAAAGTGCGCATTGTTTTAACTAAAAGACCATCCGAAGACCCCAAAGCGTTGGCCCGAAGGGCGAGCCAACAGTCAGAAGTGATTCAAGGCAATATTTAAAATGCTAAATAGCCACCAAAAAGCAATGAGACTTGTAACAGGCCGGACGACGAGGGTGACCAAGTTCTTTTCCTCTAAGTGCCGAGGGTTTTTTCTTAGTGGTACAAATTCTTAAAACGAGCAGTTAGTCGGGTTGAGCGTGAATAAAATAGTTTAAAGAGCATTATTATGTCGTGTGCGGGGGAGTGGTAACAGTATCCTGCAAATGGTCGCCGAGAGGCTAGACTCGGGCATCCTGGCGCGCTTCATAGACCTGCACGTCTATAGGGATAGATGAGGCGCGGGAGGAGCCTGTTAGTTTTATTTTATTGTTTAATTTTAATTTTATTTATTCTCAATGTCTAACATAGTTCTTTAAGGCAATTGTTACTAACAAAAGTATGAAACATGTTTACCGAAATAAACGATTTTTATTTAATTTTTTTTATTTATTTTTTTTTTATGAAGAGGAAAAGTCATGGAGGTTGTAATTTGTAAGTTTGTGTGTAACCAGGTATTACAGATACGATTGAGATTTCAAAATTTTAATTCAATTTATTTTATTCTTCCTTTAAGTTTACATATTTTTTTAAATAAATAAATAAATAAATAAATTCTTTATTGCAACTATATAAACATAGGTACATAATAGTTGAAGCCCCGGCTTTCTAAGTAGGTTTCCCTGTGTCTCAAAAGCCGGTTCCTTCCTCGATACAGGCATTATAATTTATAATAGTTACAACATTCATTTATACAAGACAGGTAATTTTTTTTTTTTTTTTTATAAATGTTAATCTTAGGTAGAATGCAACATGCATGTATGTGTGTGTGTGTGTGTGTGTGTGTGTGTGTGTGTGTGTATGTGTGTGTGTGTGTGTGCGCGCGTGTGTGTGTATCTGAGAACTATGAGCATTTGTATTAAGATATTATAGTAAGCAGTTCTTCTGACTCCATATACGTTATCGACTTCAGCCAGGAGTTAATTTTGTGTTTAAATTGAAAGTTACTTAATTTATTTATTTTACATATTTTAGTTATTTTATTGTATAGGTGAGGAGCTGAGAAATTAAAATGTCTCTTTACGCATGCGCTGTAGCAGCGTGGTACTGGATATCGTACTAGTCTTTTTTCACCAATTACTATGGTAGGAGCTATTACCTTATGGTATCTTCGAAGACTTTGAAATATGAAAAGTTTACGTACACTCAATACTTCGGCTAGATCAAGAAGGATTTTAGTAGGGTATCTATATGGGAGGTAGAACATAACCTTCAGAACTGCTCGCTGGGCGCGTTCTAGTTCAATGAGGTACGTTTTAGGGGCGCCACCCCATGAACAGATACAGTAAGACAGTACACTTTTGCAGAGTGCATCGTATGTCTGAATTAAGAGTTCACGATCTGCGACCTGTCGTAGGTTTTTAAAAACAAATATTAATTTGCGGATTCTGTTAGTTGTAAAAGATATATGAGGCTCCCATCGTAATCTGTCATCTATGACAACACCAAGATACTTGATCGTGTCTACTCTGGATAACACACCGCAGTTACAGTCGTTTACGCCGCTTTCGACACGCACTCGTCTGTTGCAGGGGTATGTATGAATTTTGATGTAGTCAAGGATGGAGCCAGGATCTTTTACAGACGTTTTACTGAAGCAGAGATACTTGGTTTTACTTATGTTAAGATTTAAGAGATTGTCTTCAAGCCAAGAAGTTATCTTAGTTAAACCAGATTCTACTAGATATTTTGCTTCTGCCCATGTTTTGCCATGAAACACCAATGCCGTGTCATCAGCGAACATTAAAAGGTTGGCACCCATAAGACTGGCTTTACAAAGGTCATTTATGTAAGCTAGAAACAACGAGGGGCCTAGGGTGCTTCCCTGCGGTACGCCATAATTGCAAATTTGTTCGTTGCTAACGTGGTTACAGACACGCACCTTTTGGGCGCGGTCACTGAGGTAGCTCTGAAACCATGCAAGAGGCGTTCCACGGATCCCCATGTTTTGCAACCTAGCCAGCAATATAGGGATGGACACCGTATCGAACGCCTTTTGCAGGTCTAAAAAGACAGCTATACAGTTATCGCCAGCATCTAAGTGTGAAGTTATAAGAGAAGTTAGTGCTAGGACTGCGTCTTCGGTGGAGCGACCAGATCTAAAGCCATATTGATTGCTATGGAGGATATTTTCTGATTCCATATACTGTTTTAAGCGTTTATTTACAACTTTCTCTAGTATCTTGGAGAAGGTGGTTAGCAGAGAGATCGGTCTGTAATTAGAAGGGGAAGATTTGTCACCGGTTTTAAAAATGGCAGATATAACTGAGGTTTTAAATATTGTGGGAAATATTCCAGACGAAAGACTTAGATTAAACAGATGAGTAAGTGGTTCAATTAGATATTGGCATGCGGACTTAATTATGTTAATAGTAACAGAATCCCATCCAGGTGCCTTGCTGTTTTTGAGATTAATAATGATGGAGCGAACCTCCACAGGATCCGTTGGGAGCAAAACCATTGAACTTAAAGGTGAGTTTTTAGAGTTTACTAAATTTGCTAAGTCTTCGTCCGTTTTACCTATTTTGTTTAATGTTGTATCAGCTAGGCTGCGCCCTACAGAAGAAAAGTATTTATTAATAACATCAAGTGACTCAATAGGGTCTTCTTTAACTTTTAGAAGTTCCGAGTTAGTTGATTTAGATTGGTTAAGATTACAGATCTCTCTAATAGTTTTCCATGTCTCCTTTGGGTTATTTTTGAACTTAGTTAGTTTATCACAATAATATTCTTTTTTGACAGATTTTATTATTTTATTACACCAATTTCTGTACGATATATATTTTAAGCGAATCTCATTATTGTCTGGGTTCTTTTTAGATTTTTTATGAAGTTTGTCTCTACCTCGAATTGATTTCACGATACCTATTGTAATCCAAGGTTTTAATGGTCTCTTTTTCTTGGGGATACTATTTAATGTAGTGTTGGCTCTAATAACGTGTTGTACTTTATTCGTGATTGATTCCGCTGCAATGTTTACATCGTTAATATCATAAAAGTGGTCCCAAGACAAGTCTTTCAGCTGATCCACTATTTTGCTAGTATTAGTAATAGCGTTTTTGCTGACCTTCTGGTAACTAGGTTTAATAATATTCTGTATATGAAGTAGTACAGGACTATGATCAGTTAAAGGGTCAAAAACAAGTGATAACACGTCACTAGTTGTTTTTACCATAAAGTGGTCAATACAAGTTTTCAACCTTGTTGGTCGTGTCACAGCTTGTCGCAGCCCGTGAGTAGCCATTAACAACAAATAATCAGCCGAGTGGGTCGTAATATTATGCGGCATTACATCTATATTTATGTCCCCGGTAAATATAATATGTCTGCTATTAGTGGAATGCAGTATGTTATCCAGAGAGTTGAGATATTCCGAAGGATTGTTACATGGGGGTCGGTATGAACAAATAATTGTTAGGCTGTTAGGCAGCAGAAGAGTTAGACAATTTCCATCTTGAATAATAGGTTCAGAACACGAGGAATTCAAAGATTCTCTAACGTACGCGATGACGCCATCGTTTTGGTTAATAGTAAATGTAGTATGGTATGATGTATAATTGTTTATCTGTGGTATTAGCGAGTCTTTATTTATCCAACATTCTGTCAACACAATAACATCGATTTCAGTGTTAAGATTTGTGATAAAAACAAGTAATTGATCCAAATTGCGATTAACACTTCGGATATTTACTGACAGAATATTAATTGCATTTAGATCATTTCCGGGGTCAAGTAACGTCGAACATTTCGACGGGTCTTCTATGTAGGTGCACTGTAGATCTCCAGTGGCATCAATTGCATTTATTAGATTAAGCTGATCAGACATAAGATTTGAAGAGTTAGTGGGAGCGGTGGAGGTGTACATTTTAATGGTTGGAGTGTTTCCAGGACGAGTCTGGCAAAACATTGCAGGTGTGTTTCGGCAAGGGCCAAAACGTAGAACTTCATATCGATCGATCGAGGTTTAATTGTACTGTAATGGAAGATGGTGCATATTGTTGTTTTTTTCGTTGTGATAGTAACTAATGTGGTTTTATGGTGACATTCGTGATAATGATAAGTGTGGATGTAGTTTGTAAGTGTGTAAGCGGTCTGTGAAAATACGTTTACGTAAGTGGGAGATGTGCTAAGTGTATATTGGGGACTAACTAGTCATTTTGTACGATTTTTTATGGTGGCAAAGTCGTTCTCAGTAGTTATTCGGTGTGCAGGCGAGCCTTCCGCACGCCGCAGGTACACTACTCCTCACGAGGTCCAGCAGAAGCGGAAACTATTTTCCGACGTGAAGTCTCTTGCCTGACGAAATAATTTCCGTCCTTGGAGTGTAAGGGACTCGGAGATGTAGATACGTTTGTCCTGGTCATTTATTCCAGCAGTCTTAGTGTTAAGCTGGTTACCGGCATGTTTTTTGCTGTAGTTTTTGTAAGCTGCTAGAACACACTCTTTTTTGGAAACCGTTGTAAACTCCACCATTATTGGTTTATTGTTCTCGTTTTGGGTGTTTATCCGGTGCAGGTCTTTTATTTCAGAGTCGTCACTGCTCACGCCCATAACGGTACAAATTTGTTTCACTGTCGTGTGAAGGTCTTTTTTGGTTTCGTTTTGAGCCTTCGGAACGTTCCGGATTTCTATTTCAGCTGAACGAGATCTTCTTTCCTGCTGGTCGAGTTTGCTTTCCAATGATGAAATATATTTCTGCGTTTCAATCTTGTTATTGTTAGTTGCAAATTGTTATTAATAATTAAACTTTTCACTATGTGATCAACCGTGTTTTAAAAGGGTAGTATTTAAGCGAGTGACTGTAAATTAAAGTTTTAAGTGTCAAAAATAATGAATTTACGTTATACTCGTAGTATTACTAAGTGAGCGACTGACTGCGAGTGACGAGAAATCAACAGAAAAGAAACTTAAAAACATTAATCTGAGTTACTTAAAATACAAAATGAGAAGCTTCATAATATTTGAGTGACCTAATATTTGTTTGAGTGTCAACGTTACGTCCTGCATTTTTTTCAATATAAGGCAAATGTTTCTTTTATACTGAGCGGCATTTTATCTTAAATGAAGTGTTTCGAGTACAAAAACCACTTTAAAAAATGCTATATTATAATGAGCAGAGGTTTTTCCGCTCTTTTATAAAAAAAATAACCTTGAACGTACCCGCGATCTGAGTCGGTTTTGCCACTAAGTCCCTGTTCCCACTTCTCTGTATTTCTAGTCGTTCACTTAGTAAAGTAGTCGCACAGATAGAATTTTAATATCTGAAATGGATTAATCACGACCCACTTTTTGTAAGCTTGTTCTTTTATCAATATTTGTCGCTAGTTTAGTTCTTTTTTCGCTTACTCAAATTCATACCAACGACCGGTTAGCCTAGTGGGTAGTGACGCTGCCTACGAAGCTGAAGGTCGAATCCCGGTAAGGAAAATATTTGTGTGACGAGCGTGAATATTTGTTTCTGAGTCATGAAAGTTTTCTATGTATTTAAGTATTTATATCTATTATATATATCGTCGTCTAGTACCCATAACACAAGCCTTAATGAGCTTACTATGGGACTAGGTCGATTTGTGTAAGATTGTCCCCTTATATTTATTTATTTATTTATTATTTATTTATACCGCTCAAGTTATTAAAACAGTATGTCCTCATCAGTCGCTAAGTTTTTTTTATTCGATCGTTTTATAATTCCCATTTTTAAAACTTTTAAAATTTTTAATTAAATAAATGAGACTTATAATATAGAATATATCGTCAATTGAACTCGTTATTTTCCGAAACTTTTTTTATACCTCGGAGGTATACAAGAAAACGGTATGCCTGTTAGTAAGCAGACACTCGACCCTATGGGCTGTAACTTATCCAATAAAAAATTTAATTGCTTTTCAGTCCAGGACAATATTTTGAGTCCAGGGTATCGGCGTTCGTTATGCTGTCACACCATAAGTAAAAGTTCAGGCGAAACATACACAAACCGCCAGCCTTACACAAACTTTGAGTTTTGAGATATTGCAACAATTCAAAATGGGTTAAGTACTCATGAGATCCATAATTCCATTTGCAATAAATAACGTAACTTTGCCATAGTCATAAAATGGGTTAAATACTCATGAGATCCATAATTCCATTTGCAATAAATGACGTAACGTTTGCCATAATTATCTTTAGGCATAATTAGTTTTTTCAGACACTGACAACTTTTCAGGATTTTTATAAAACAACCGAATCTACAGAGTTCTATACAATGTAAATATTAAATTATCCTGAAAATGTTATGCTTTCAGAGAATATCAGTTTATGATGTGGCAAATGAAATGATGGATATCGAAGGTATCCAACTAAAAATACATCTCTCAAATCATCCCTCTTCTTTATTCTTCTTGGACACACTACTGCGGGTAAATTTCAGCGCACGAAAAACGTTCAGAAACCTCGATTGCGAACCTCAATGTGACCCTCTCCTCAATTCCACTAAATTACAAGTCGGACCGAGTTCATTTGAAGTAAATTTTCAGAGGCACCTTATTTTTTTGACGTTCTTAAGTTGAAATATATTTTACGTGGGTATTAGCTTTACTTAAGCTTTGAATTTTTTTCGCTTAGGTATTTTTATGCTAGTTCAAATACTCTTAATGAGTCTACTTATTAAAGTAACTAACTTTTAGGTAATCGAGTTCCATTTTATTATAATCTTTTAGGTCGCGGGAGTCCGCTGGATGCGGGTGGCGCAGGACCGGTCATTGTGGCACTCTTTGGGGAGGCCTATGTCCAGCTATGGACGTCTTTCGGCTGATAAGATGATGACGATATCTTTTTTAAGTTTTAGGGTGAGTGCGCCGGTTACGCGACTGGTTTCAGTTATCGACCACCTTGAGGACAAGTCTCATATCAGAGAAAATTCTTGTTATATTTCATATGTCAACCGGCGACCGGTTAGCCTAGTGGGTAGTGACGCTGCCTACGAAGCTGAAGGTAAATATTTGTGTGATGAGCATGAATATTTGTTTCTGAGTCATGGAAGTTTTATAATGTATTTAAGTATTTATATCCATTATATATATCGTCGTCTAGTACCCATAACACAAGCCTTACTGAGCTTACTATGGGACTAGGTCGATTTGTGTAAGATTGTCCCCTAATATTTATTTATTATTATTTATTTATTTATATGTTGGACCGCCGGCGCTGATTGAGGGGCCATATGTTTAAAACATTGACTTCTATAAGCGTGGAAGAAGTGTTTGAACTGAACTTGTAGTAGATAAGACATATAGTTAGTTACCTTTAGTTGGTAGGAATACAAATTTACTGTAATTTCCACTGTGTGTTGTATACACTGCAATTTGTATGTAGTCTTATATACGTACTATTCTTTTATTTTAAGTTAAATGCAAATATATTTTCGCAAACATGCAATGAAATATTGACGTTGTGTTCTTCATAATGTGTCACGTTTCGGGCGCAGCGAGACGAGAGACCCGTAATGGCATTTCATACAAAATTGGAGGACTAGGCCTGCAAGATGGTCTTTTTTAATTTCCATTCCACAATTTGCGGCACAGGATCACGGCGTTCTGCCATGAAAATTAAAGTTTGATTTCTTGGAGTTTTTTTTAATTATTTAATTGCATGTTTGAGAAAAGCACTATACATACCTTGGCGTGAAAAGGGGTTGCCAGCCTCACAACTATCCAACCTCGCTACGCTCGGCCGTCTATATGTACTCAGCCGGCAACCCCTTACTTCCCGGCCTCTGTAGTAATGTCCAATTACTCGTAACACTAACTTATATTGTTCAAGAATATAAATTCTAGTTATGACAACTATAACTATGACTACTACTAACTAAACCGGAAGTTGATACTTTGTTAACTGTTTAAATCGGTCCTTGATCTGCAAGTTTTAAATGATTATTGTGTAAGATTATTATTATTACATTGTAGATTACCGTTTGACATGTAAAAGTGCCCTTGTGGCCTATTTGCAGAATAAATAATTGATTGATTGATTGATTGATTGATACCTGAGGGGTGATTATGTAACTTTCCGGCTATTCTTCTCTACAGATTTCTTAACCAATTCTCGTGAGTTTTCATGAGCAGGTTAAATATTTAAATAGAATTTCAGTCGATTCAGTTTTTCGAACTATTTTTTTTTATAAAGAACAGAGTTGCGAGTTTGACAGCTGACAGAACCACTAGTACCTATAATTTTTTTCCTTTATATAGACGCCGAGCAAAGCTCAGGCTCCCTACTCAATGTTTAATCCACCAAAGAAATATTCAGCTGACGTCACCGCTGCTACTTTGCAAATTATTATTATTATCCCTTACGTTTTGGCAAATTGCCACTTAAGCGAGGCGGGAGTTATAAGTTGTGTTGTAACGCAAGTTATTCAAATTTTACGGTTCACAAAGGGAGATAACATTTAATTTAGGTAAAAAAAATATTCGGGAGACAGACCACAAATACTCCTTTATATGGATAAAACGTCAGGTCGCATTGTCTCTGTAAAGTTTACATTTTAACCACAGTTTCACTTAATTTACCTGCGTACTGCCATGTCACCTTTTTGTGTGAGGCCCGGATTCACAAGCCTTTATTTAACTTGACCTGTTTGTTTGTTTGATAGTTTTTTTAGTGTGGGACAAATCTTGGAACTGAATTTTGAACCAGTTTACCTAACCGATTGAACCGAAATTTTGGGTATTAGTATAGTTTGAGTATTAATTTAATATTTTGGTAGGTACCATTGAGCTGATCTGATGATGGAGACAGAAGGTAGCCATGGGAATTCAGTACTTAACGGACGTAACCGAGTTTGAGCTCGTTATAATCGTCTCAATTAGTAGTTGATGACGGTATACAGAAAAGGACAGTTGGCAATAAAATCTTGTACAAAAAAAAAATTGACAGAAAATTATATAAAGGCACTTTAGACCAAAAATGTTAGAGTAAAAAATCAGTTTATTTATTGTCATTATATTGACCGACATACAGGTTAATGTCCAACAGATCTTAATAAGAACGGGGGTTAGACGATGTTAAAGTATTCGATTGAGTAGTGTAGATACAAAACTAACTTTTCTAGAAAAGTTTGTACTTTGTTAAGTACCTCAATTCTTTTTCAAATATTTTTTTGTGAACTTTATTCTTATTTTTGATCCTAATTCTAAATCATCTCAAAACATTGTAATTCAAATTGTAAAATTACTCAATACTCAATACTCAATACTTTATTGCATTCCTTAATGTATTATAGTATTAATGTATTAAAAGTTGACTTGACGTAATAATTATGTTCAAACTTTTCTAGAGATGCCGCAGATAAATAAAAGCATATTTAAGCATATATGAGGCTTGTTTCAATAGGCATTTGTTTTTTATGAGTTACACATTTTAAATATGTAACGGACGGTGTTTTGTTGTGTAGGTTAGTTTCTTTATTTTTTTATTCTGTTATTTTAATATTATGTTTGTAAATATATTAATTATGTTGGGAATATAATATATATATATACATATATATGTAATACCTATTCGAACAAGTCAGATACAAGAGGTGCCTTTCTTAAGGTTTTTATGGTTCCGTGCGTCAAAAGGAAAAATCGGAACCCTTATAGGATCACTTTGTTGTCCGTCTGTCTGTCCGTCAAGACCCTATATCTCGGGAACGCGTCAAAATTAAAACCATATACTCAAGTCTAGAGTTCCTTGAAGCTGTGGAAAACTCAAACTTCTAAGTTAACGTAAAAAAAGATACGGCCGTTTATGCCGCAAAAACTGGCGTAATTAATTTAAACTTATGTTGTAATTGAATCATAAGAAATATAGTCTTTATTTAAAGTAAGTACGTATTCAATCATCGAGGTAGGAGGAAATTTGTACGGAACCCTTGGTGGGCGAAACCGATTCGCATTAGTCCGGTTTTTACCTACGGCAAGGTTTATTTCTTCATCATTCATTACAATTAAACTTAGGTAAACCTTTGCCATAGCTATTCATTTTATTAACCCCCGACGCAAAGAGAGGGGTGTTATTAGCTTAACGAGTCTGTCTGTGTATCTGTCTGTGGTATCGTAGCTCCCAAACGGATGGACCGATTTGAATGCGTTTTTTTTTATTGTGTCATAGATAATTTTATCCCGAGTGTTCTTAGCCATGTTTAATGAAAATCTGTTTAGCCGTTTTTGAGATATTGGACTTTGAAATGAAAATGTCGGGGATTTTCAACTTTTCTAAGCTGTAGTTATAATAATTTATTCAAATGACGAACTGAATTAAGCTGTATTCTCAAGTAATAGGTAAATGAAAATCCATTAACTCATTATACCTCTAATCAATAACAATTAGATACGAGTAATTGTGATTCTTCGGTGTATAGATAACTAGCTTCTGCCCGCGACTCCGTCCGCGTGGAACTTGTTTATATCTTAGCTCCATACAAACTTTCACCCCCTACTTCATCCCTTTGGGGGATGATTTCCGGGATTAAAACTATCCTATGTCCTTCCCCAGGACTCAAACCATCTCTATACCAAATTTCATCCAAATCGGTTAAGCGGTTTAAGCGTGAAGACGTAACAGACAGACAGACACACTTTCGAATTTATTATATTAGTATGGATAGTATGGATATGGATAGTATGTATTTAATTTGGTTTGCATTATATAACTGACACTTGTTAATATAGGTAAAGTTTTCTTATTTCAGACAATATAGGTTAGAGAAAACCACATCACATAATTACTTATATCTACAGGGTAAAGATAAATGTGGAATGCCTGATGGAATACCTACTAGTGACGTTTTCACTACATATTCATAATGGTGCTATTGGCACTCGCCTATAGCACCTATATGAATATATAGTGAAAACGTTCTTAAAACATACCTCCTTATTAGGATTCCGTACTCAAAGGGTAAAACGGGACCCTATTACAGACAAGGGCACCAATATTATATTCACTCAAAGTTTCATAAGTATATATACTACAACCTTATTGTTTCAGAAATAAGGTCTGTCTACTTATTTTTGAGACTTTGTGGTGAATAGATATTGGTGCCCTTGACTGTACTAAGACTCCGTTGTCCGTCCGTCTGTCTGTCTGTCTGTCCGTTTGTCAGGCTGTATCTCATGAACTATGATAGTTAGACAGTTGATTTTTTTACAGATGATGTATTATTGTTGCCGTTATAACAACAAGGGGGCTCCCATACAACAAAAGTATTTTTTTTTGCCGTTTTTATAGATAATGGTACGGAACCCTTCGTGCGCGAGTACTACTCGCATTTGGCCGGTTTTTTTTATAACTAAACAAACCTCCGTTGACAGTATTGTTGAGAATATTTGGTGGCCGATTTTTATAAAACTGTCATTGGAATTTTAATAAAAAAATAAAATAAAATAAAAATAAAATAAAAAAAATATTTATTTCAACCAACTGGGATCATATTACAAGGCGAGGAAAAACAGGAAATAATTATAATTAGCTTGTTACATTACTTATTAATGGTGGAGATGCTTTTTTTAGTTTTCCCTCTAGGTTGGAAGGTCAGATGGCAGTCGCTTTCGTGCTTTCGTAAAACTTTTTCGTACGGAAAATCTTGGAACGAAGTGCTAAGATGGACCCCGGAAGGCCACTATGGGGAAAACGATAGGAGGTTGATGGTATAAATAATAATAAAAATAAATAAATACACAATATAGGGGACAATCTTACACAAATCGACCTAGTCCCATACTAAGCTCAATAAGGCTTGTGTTATGGGTACTAGACGACGATATATATAATAGATATAAATACTTAAATACATAGAAAACTTCCATGACTCAGAAACAAATATTCATGCTCATCACACAAATATTTGCCCTTACCGGGATTCGAACCCAGGACCTTCAGCTTCGTAGGCAGCGTCACTACCCACTAGGCTAACCGGTCGTCGGTATAGTTGCTTTTTAACCCCCGACGCTAAGAGAGGGGTGTTATATATAAGTTTAACGTGTCTGTGTATCTGTGTATCTGTCGGTGGTATCGTAGCTTCCAAACGGATTGACTGATTTGAATGCGGTTTTTTTATATACAAATCTGGACCACTAAATTCTTGATACTTACAAAAAGTACAAAATACCGCGTATAGATTCCGTCCGCAAAATGCCGAAGGGGTCTGAGCATGCTTGTATGCTCAGACACCTGCAAAGTCATGTTAGCAAATCATTATAATGTATGTATATACCGACCGAAATTATAACTTGTAAATCCAACCAAGTCACCAATGTCGTAAGGTTCAGTTTCGTTTGTAAACAAGGAAGTTCAGCACTCTAAGCCATATTTACGTGTGATGTGCTTGTCCATTAGCACCCTGTTTAAACGAAGGCTCGCCCCGCAAACAGTGGTATTGGTTCAAATACTCCAGGGGACGAAGCGAAGGTTATTGAATCGGCGGATGTGTTTGGCAGGCTGTAAAGTTGTTCCCGCGCGTTTATTTGTCAAAACGCATTTTTTTTAAGTTTTAAGAGTCCGCAGTAAGCCCGGCCGAATTTCACCTTCCCATGCAAACGGAGTTTCGATCTCATGTTAAAACTACGTTTTGGATTGTGACGAAACTTTGCATATACAATCACATGAAGTATATCTATTCCTGTAATTAGTTTATATGGTTCGAGTTTTTACAACAAACAAAATACGGCAAAAACAAGTTTAGTATGAAAAACTTAAATTCGCTTTTTTTTACTATGGTATCTGAAGCTACGATAAACAAATTACAGACCTGGATATACCTCATGTACATGCAAAATTTCGTTAAAATCCAACACGCAGTTTTAAAATGAGAGCGTAACTACGTTTGTATGCAGAATCGAGCTTACTGTGGACTCTTAAGGAGAGTCATGTGGGGGTGCAATGGGTAAAGCAGATGATGTCATTTAAATACTAAACTAACTTTATTAGGAAAACTCCAAGATTTCTACTCGTCACAGTCGGCCATTGCCTAAAAATGTGTACCACCTATCGGAAGCATGTTCCAGGTTTTGTCAATATTAATTTAAGTCGTTTTTAGGGTTCTGTATAGCCAAATGGCAAAAAACGGAACCCTTATAGATTTGTCATGTCTGTCTGTTTGTCTGTCTGTCTATCTGTCTGTCTGTCTGTCTGTCTGTCCGTCCGTATGTCACAGGCATTTTACTCGAAAACTATAAGGTGTATTTCAATAAAATTTTGAGGATAGGTGTATTTTATTAACCGCTTCATAGTTTTGTAATTAAATTACTAAAAAAAATTGTTTTAGGGGTGCACTCCATACATAAAACTAAAAGTAAAAAAAAATTTTTCATTGCTAGGCCACCTGTGGCACATCAATCGATAGGCCTTTCGAAATGTATATAATGTTTCTCAGCAATTTTTTTTTTTTATAAATATTGGGGGACAATCTTACACAAATCGACCTAGTCCCATAGTAAGCTCAGTCAGGCTTGTGTTATGGGTACTAGATGACGATATATATAATAGATATAAATACTTAAATACATAGAAAACATCCATGACTCAGGAACAAATATTCATGCTCATCACACAAATATTTGCCCTTACCGGGATTCGAACCCAGGACCTTCAGCTTCGTAGGCAGCGTCACTACCCACTAGACTAACCGGTCGTCAAAATATTAATACTATAACAATAAAATAATAATATTAAACATGAATATTATAACAAAATTGCGAATGTAATTATAATACAATGATATGATGACGTAAGTATTATATTATAACGATGTTATTAATAAAAAAATACTTACTTTACTTACTTTACTGTGATGATCATTATTAATTAATTAATTACTTTATTAATAATAAAATAAACTTAACAGGGCTTGGCCACAACTTCCAGCGGCGTTTCCACGTTCAAGTGGAACACGCTCATTGTGTTGAACTTAACTTAAACTTAACTTTTAATAGGAAAACAAAAACAAATTAAAAAAGCGGCCAACTGCGTGTCAGACCACGCACAACGAAGGGTTCCGTGCTTATTAAAAAGGTCGTATTGTTACTGAAATCTTATGGCATTTACGTCCTTTTCTTTAAGGAAGGCAGTTTTTTAGAAATATCTCAAAACCTTTGAACCGATGTTGTTCAAAACAATTTTCGCTGAAAGAATTTAATAAGCCCTATTGTCCAAGATTTTTTTCACATTTTTAAAATACACGGTTCAAAAATTAGTGGGGGGGGACACAATTTTAATGACTTTCGGGGTGATTATCTCCGACTCCGTTCACTTAATCAAAAAAAATGCTGAGAAACTTTATAATTATTTTGAAAGGCCTATCGATTGATGTGCCACATGTGGTCTTGCAATGAAAAATATTTTTTTGACTTTCAGTTTTATGTATGGAGTGCACCCCTAAATTTTTTTTTTTTGTAATGAAATTACGAAACTATGTAGCGGCTAACAAAATACACCTATCCTCAAAATTGTATTCAAATACACCTAATAGTTTTCGAGTAAACTACCTGTGACATACGGACTGACAGACAGACAGACAGACAGACATGACGAATCCATAAGGGTTTCTTTTTTTGCCATTTGGCTACGGAACCCTAATAAGTATTGTTATTATATTACTTCTAAAATTATACTACCTGTAAATAAGTGTAATTGGTGTAAACCATTCTTGTTTTCATAATAGTGGAAGTCATTTTTTTTGGCCTTTTACATCCATAGAAGAAAATTTAAGCAGCGTCCTTAAAAGTGCGGCACTTGCGTATGTGGCTTGTCAGGCCATATAAGAGCGACAGTGACGCCCGCATCTGTGTCATAACATAATAATATTAATTTGTTTCTTTTGTGTATATACATATATGTATATTTCTTTTGTTGTGAAATGTATGGAAAAATAAATAAATAAATCTATGACTGTAAAACAGCGTTGTAGGGGGCGCAGAAACGACCTGGAAAGGTGGCAGGTGGATGTGCTTCTCTAGTAAAGGATTTGCTTTCACATGTGCTGAGCTAACATTTCAGAACAAGGCGCTATACACAGATATATCAAAACGGAATGCGAAATGCTTGTAATAGGTTGACCACTGGCCCGCTCGATGATCGCGTGGTCATTTGGGAAACTAACGACCTATGTCATTAGATGTTCTATAGAAAATGTGTAAATTGCAAAATAAATTAGTTTCAAACCCAATTCGACTGGTTAGATCATTTTACCAACATAATATTTTTCTATAAGCCTTTTTTCCCGTTGCGTTTTTCCCTATTCCTATTACGCCAGGCTTATGTATTCCTTATAGTATTATGCCAGTCGCGAATTTCCCCATTTGTGAATTTAGCCGAACACAAATATTGCGAACGGCCTTATTTACAATCGTTATTTTTCTTCTAGACGTTTTCTCCGACTCATTTTTTACACACGAACAATTTCGCGTTCGACATTTACCCGCTCCTGAGTTTCCGCACACGTGTGTTTATACCCTCGCGCTGTTATTGCATAAATATTTTTATCTGTTTATTTAGTCCAAAAGGATCTTCTTAATCAAGACTTCCTTAAAACTAGAACTCAACTCCTTAAATAGGTTGAAACCTATACTATGGGATAAGCAGTGCTCCTCCCACCGTTTGTTATAATAAACTTAAGTTTTTTTATAATAAATAAAAGAGAAACAGGCAATAGCTAAATGTGTGCGTGTGCGTACTACAATATACAGTGTGTCTCTGACTTAGGGGCTTTAAATGCAAATGTCCATTACGGTCCTGAAACTGAACCACTTTTGTTCCGCAACTTTGTAAAATAACTATTATTTATATCATTTATTCGTGTTTGAACTTTAACTGTACCATCAATGTATTGCAAACACGGCCTCATTATTTGACATTCATGACACTGACAAGTATGAAAACTAACTAATGGATGATGTACATTGAACATTTTATTTTATTTGTATGGAATAATGAAAATATAAAAGAACGTATTTTTGAAAAGTTGTAGAGCAAAAGTAGTTCCGTTTAAGGAGCATAATTGACATTTTCATTTATAGCCCCAAAGTCAGACACGCTGTATATATACATATACAGGGTGACGGGAAATTCGACGTATTCCTTGAAAGGGGTTATTCTATAGCTCATTTGCAATGATTTAGATCCAGTCAACCGGGGGTCAAAACTCATTGGTTTGCAAGTTATTCGAGTTTTTAGAGTTTTTTTAAGAAAACCCATCTTTTGGCATAAAACTCGTAATTGTGAAAAAACTAATTAAATTTAGACCTCAAAAAAGGATTTATTTAATAGCCAATTAATGACTGATTAAGGAAAATAAAAAAAACATGCCAAAACTTTTCAAGATATTGCAAAGAAAAGCATTTAAAGTCACAAGGTTTTAAATTTTGTTCCAAATTTTGTCACACTTCGAGGCATTATTTAAAAAAAAAGTATGACACTTCGCGTAAAAATTACATAAATTAGTTCCTCAGTTCATAAGCTTTCATGAAAGGTACAATTGGCGATATTTTTGTAATAATTTTTAATAATAATGATAATAATAGCGGAGCAGGTAGGCAGCGTGCCTTCGGCGACGCGACACAAACAAACCAATTAAGGGTCATTAGGTTAATTGTTCATTTTGGTTTTTATGTATTTTTTTTCCTTATCTTATTCATTTTCATGAGGTGGGGGAGTACCTGGGAGAGGGATTAAACTAGGGTTGATAATTCTTCATGCATTAAGTAATCAATCAGTTAGTTTCAACTTTCTTTCCAATTCGGATGATTATTGACAACTAAGCTTCCTTTGCAAATGGCTGCTTACGAATTTGCAGAATACGCAGACATCATTTATTGTTACGGACTCTGTGATGGTGACTCCGCTGCAGCTAGAAGAGAGTACCAACGTCGTTTCCCTAACCGCCGCTTACCTCACAGAAGTGTGTTTGGGACGACGTATCGACTTATTAGGAAAAAGGAACAGTTCGACGCAGCCAAGCTGATGCTGGAAGACCTCGAATTTATGATCCTGCTGAAGAGGAACAAATCCTACAGTGTTTCCGAGCAGACGGCACTACCTCGACGAGAATTGTTGCTAACCGGCTCGGTATTTCTCAGTGGAAGGTGTGGTTTACCCTGCACTCAGCTCGGCAGTATCCATATCATTTTGCTCCAGTCCACGCAATTGAAGAGGGAGACCCAGCAAGAAGGGTGGATTTCTGCAGATTTTTAATTAATACTGATGCTGAAGACCCCGATTACCTGAAGAGAATTTTATGGACCGATGAATCCAATTTCGACCGTGACGGAATTACAAACTACCACAATCTGCACTTTTGGGCGCCTAAAGGTCAAAACCCAAGAAAATCCAATGAAGGAGCTCATCAGCAAAGATTTTCTTTGAACGTATGGATGGGAATCGTGCACGACAATTTGATCGGACCGTTCTTTCTGCCAGCGCGATTAAACGGCATCGCGTACGAACATTTTTTAAGGGAAGAGTTACCCACATTACTGGAGGATGTGCCACTTGCCACAAGATTGAATATGGTTTATCAACACAATGGCTGCCCTGCTCACTTTCACCGAGGTGTGCGAGAATGGATGGATCAGCACTACCCAAGAAGATGGATTGGTCGAGGTGGCCCAACCCCTTGGCCAGCCAGAAGTCCAGATTTAACTCCATGTGACTTTTACATCTGGGGTCACATGAAGGCGTTGGTTTACGACACACCGATAAATAACGTTGAAGAGTGTCGGCAAAAAATTGAAGCAGCTGCACAAACAATGAAAGAAGGGCTTTCGACGCGAGTGACAATCACTGAAGTTTGAAAAAGGCTTCGTGCTTGCATACGAAACCGAGGCAGGCAGTTTGAGCAAGGCTTGTGATTTTTGAGAGTTTTTTGAAAGATAATTATTAGGCAGTTTAGTTTTAATTAAGTCTTTCTTTTTACTTTCTTGTATCTAAGGTTAGTGTGACTTTATAAGATACTTATTATGTTGATTTTTTATGATTGATTAAATTATTTTATTTACTAATGAAATTGTTAGTAACTCGTTTCAATCCTTTCCTTGTGACTGTCATTAAAGTAAAGAAAATCAAGAGACCATCTAATAAATTACTTAAAACACCAAAGGCAACTTTTAGTGACTCCTACCCTAAGAAGATAAGATAAGATAAGGAACCGAAGACAAAGCCATTGTAACATGTAAAATACCACCCCTTAATTGGTTTGTTTGTCGCGTCGCCGAAGGCACGCTGCCTACCTGCTCCGCTATTATTATCATTATTATTAAGAATTATTACAAAAATGTCGCCAATTGTACCTTTCATGAAAGCTTATGAACTGAGGAACTAATTTATGTAATTTTTACGCGAAGTGTCATACTTTTTTTTTAAATAATGCCTCGAAGTGTTACAAAATTTGGAACAAAATTTAAAACCTTGTGACTTTAAATGCTTTTCTTTGCAATATCTTGAAAAGTTTTGGCATGTTTTTTTATTTTCCTTAATCAGTCATTTATTGGCTATTAAATAAATCCTTTTTTGAGGTCTAAATTTAATTAGTTTTTTCACAATTACGAGTTTTAGGCCGACAGGTGGGTTTTCTAAAAAAAAATCTAAAAACTCGAATAACTTGCAAACCAATGAGTTTTGACCCCCGGTTGACTGGATCTAAATCATTGCAAATGAGCTATAGAATAACCCCTTTCAAGGAATACGTCGAATTTCCCGTCACCCTGTATATGTTACACTTGTAAACACATCAGGGTGAATATCAGATTTGGGTTTAGATTTTCTGATTTTTATTCACTAAATGAAAGAACATACCTTGGGACTTTAATCTATGTAAAAATATGTTATTCTGCCTTAATTTAAAATATCGATTTCCAAAGAAATTAGGACTGCTCCAAAGAAATTGGAAAATATAACAGATTCTTCCTTAAGTCGTATTGATTTGAAACCTGGTCAAGGTTTCAAACTTGTAAGGTTTCTTTATGCAAATTTATATTGTATTTTTTAGTGTAATAAAAAAATCTAAAATCTAAATCAAATCAACACGACTTAAGGAAGTCGGTCAAAAATCCAAATTAAAGAGTATACTAGTTTTAAAAAAAACTGATTTAATTTGTTAAATACTCGTACATACATAATAGGCACTAAGTTACAGATGAAGTAAATAAAAGTCTTAGCGCTTACAACAATTATTAATGCCTATATCTCAAAACAAAATTTGAAAATATATATTACATAGTTATTTACTGTTATTTTGTACTGGCCTGTTATTGTGCGTATTTGGTCAACGCAGATCACTTTAGAAAATTAATTTAGCATGACATTTTGTATGCATGATGTCGCAGAATGCTGTTTTGGGTAGCCATTCCCTCTTGTACACACAGCAACACACCTAACTAACCATACCGTGAAAACCTAGAACCTTATTACAATGCACTTAAGGTCAGATTAGATTTCCGATGGTCACTTAGCTGTGTTGTCGACTGTACGAATCCTCCAGCAAATAATTATATTCATTCAATTAAAGGATGGGTTTTATTTAAGGGGTCGAATAAATATAAACCTTATTTAGATAATAAATAAAACACATTTGTATGGACATTAACCCTGAAGAATGGTCGGATGAGTTTTGTTTTTGTTTTAACAAGACGGGTATTCCGGGCTGTTTACCAAGCAAATGATTTTTCATTGAATTTATAAAGGAAATGTTTGTGTCTTTTTCCACTGAACTCATTTACCGTAAAAACAGAAGTGGGTACGAGTATGATCTCGGAATTCGTTAGCAACTGGTTGAAATATGAGGTGAAAATATTTTATTCTTTATATCTTCGTTTAAGCCATTCGGAAGCACGAGTGCCGAGGGGTAATCACGTGACATTTCCAACGCGCGTTTAGGAGAGTCCAATTCTCATTTTTCCATATAACAAAATATTGTACCTACCTGTACGTACAATGCGTTAAATGATCGACCTGCTGTACTGTGCCTCATTTGAAATGTGAAACATCCAACAAAAAGGTATGGTGTACAGTGATATGATATTCCGCTGTGTAAGGCTAGGTAAGCCTCTTTTTAAATCAAAAATCAAATCGAAACATTTATTCATGACAAAAACAACACGAATAATGAAAGAAATAAAATAAAAAGCACATTTTGGTTTACCACGAAATGGACCCAGCTCAGCATGTTGCTAGCTTTGCAGCCAGCGTTGGTCTTCCGCAGGGTCCATTCGGTGAGAGCACGGAGAGTAACAGTGACATGCACAAATTACATATACAACCAATGAAATCAACAAAAAAAAAAATTAAAAGGAAATATATAACTAAAATACAAACATAAAAATACACGAAAAAGGAATAAACTGTATTTTTTTATAATATTGAATAGTAATGGTTTATTGGCCTGCGAAAAGTTGCATCCAACAAACCACTACGTGCGTATGGGTCTTAACGGTTAGTTAGTTATACTGGGATCTTTACAGAAAATCGCCATCCAGTGTGCCTAAATATTTTGCGTGAAAATGGTGGGGTAGCGCTACTCTAACCACCCCAGCTCCTTTAGAAAGTTGGTGAGTGCCTTGGTGTTTCTGACTGCGTCCCTTAGTGTGTCTGGAGACCCTAGCTGCTTGCAGTCCAGTAGAATATGTTTGGTCGTTTCTTCCGCCTCCATGCACGCTCTGCACATGGGGCTGTCTGTGATACCTATCTTGTAGAGGTGTCTGTTCAAGGTGTTGTGTCCTGTTATTATTCCTACTATCTTGCGTAGTTGGTTTCTATGTGTCCTCAGTAGTGCATGTGTGAGTTTGTTGTCGCGTTTTGACAAAATCTCTTTGATATGTCTGCATGTGTCTATCTCCTCCCAGTATCTTTGGTGTAGGTCTTTGATGTATAGGTCAAGTTGATTGTATATGTAGCGTTGTGGCAGGGGTAAGATTGGCTCCGGTCCGTATGCCATTGTTTCTGAGCCTTTCCTGATCAGTTCATCCGCTGCATCGTTTCTTCTTGAGCCACTGTGGCCCTTGATCCATTGTATGGTTACGTTGTTTTTATCTTTGCACACCTCTGTTAGGTTTTCGTGGCATTCGTATATCAAGCTAGATGTGATGTTGTCACTACTCAGTGCTTGTGGTAGAGCATTAACGGTAAAAGTGAACGCAGCCCATACACGAACAGTACTACTAGCGCCAGAGTGAACAAAACAAAAAACAAGCTCCTGTGAATCGACCTATACGTTGAAAAATTATATATTAAATTACGTTGACCAGCACGTATGGCAATAAATGGAATTGCAGATGGGGCATAACTAACAGGTGAGGGAGTGTTAAATGCAGCTGGTTTCAAGACACAGATTCTCCTGTTTATGCTGATGTTCTTGCATGCATTTTTTGAGATTAATTCTAAATCTATTAACGTCCGGCGGGCTTCTAAGCGGCGGCGGGACATTGTTCCAGCACTTCGTGGCTGCATAGCGGAAACTTCCTCGGAAAGCAGCAGAAGCATGTCGGAGAGTCATCAAACATATTACGCGCTGACGGCTTCTTCCATCACTACATCATACACTATCTTGTTGACATTACGCTATACTCGACAATCTTATTGCTAAAATGAATTGCAAAGCATGCAACACCGCTATTGGCCGCCTTGAAAAACTTAATTGCGTGACTTGCAATGGCTGTTATCATTACATGTGCCTAAACATCATAACAGCGGAATATATGGCAAATAATCATCAACTTAAACGCACTTGGCATTGCCCGGAGTGTATAAACATAACCCGTAGGCGGAAAAATGATGACACGCCTGTGCGATCACACGTCCCTTCGAGACAAAGCTCGTTTACACTGAATGAGACTAATATGTCCGTAGATGACCTACTGGCTCTTGAAGGGGACATACCCGGCGATACGTTCAGTAAAACACAGATACATAGCAGTTCGAATAGCGAAGAAATTACATTATCAAGCATCAATGCATTGCTAACGGCCAATAATAAATTTTTAATCAGCAATATGAACAATACAATACAAACACAAATAGGCCTAGTTTTCAACCAATTTAGTAAGGAGATCGCCCATAACTTTACACAAGGGTGGGCAGAACAACAGAAATATACAACAAAAATTGAGGACATCAATAAACAAATCCGATCATTAGAAGCGGAAAACATTACATTAAAATCTGAGCTTAAGAACCTTGAGAGCCGCCTATCTAGTCTAGGGAGAGAGGCGCCGGATAATGTACAAAATAACCTTAAGAAAATAGTATTATATGGGCTGAGCGAATACCACCACGAAACGCAGGATGAGTTATACGACCGTATCGCTAATGTATTTTATGATATTCTAGGGGTCAATATCAACTCATATGTTGAGGATGCGACCCGAATTGGAAAACGAGGTCCTCGACGTCCGCTCGCTATTGAGTTTATGAGTAAAAGAGTGGCGAAATATGTCCTAGAGAATGCCCTATGCTTCAAGGATACCGGTATCACGGTCTCTGCGTACTTAGATAATAAGGCCCTAGAGGAACGCAAAATGTTAAGAGATATTATGCTAGAAGCGCGTAAATGCGGGAAATATGCAGTGATTAGACACAACAGACTATTTATCGAAGGGCGAGAGCATCGAAGCCAACAGCCTGCGACACAAAAAGACCAAGAAATACCGGACCAAAACGCAAGATCCACAACATCAGCAGCGACCCAGACCACGGATACAGAAGCCGGCGCTGTGGTGCCATTGGTGCCCAACCAGTCCTCGCTAAATACCAGCCCTAATCTAAATAACCCACAGACGACACTTTTTTGTACCCCAAAATAACAATAAAGATATAAATATACTATTCCAAAATATGCAGAGCCTAAAAAACAAGACCCATATATTAGAATCATTTCTACATAACAAAAATTACCAAGTATTATGTTTAACTGAAACTTGGATATCGGAACAACAAAAGGACGTAATCCAGATCGAGGGTTACGAATTTGCAGGGGCGTTTTACCGGCGCGAGCGACCCGGCGGAGGAGTGGCGATTCTGCTACAGGATGGTATCGATTATATCGAAAGGAAAGACATTGCAGAATTATCTATTGAGTATATAGTTGAATGCTGTGCGGTTGAAATCCCTCAATACAATGTGTATATAATTAACATATATAGAACTGACAGAAATATAGATATCTTCTTCGGAGTATTAAGTAATATTTTATCAAAAATTAAATTCAAACAACAGAAAATGCGTATAATCATCGGGGGAGATTTTAATATAAATACTCTGACAAATTCAACATCTTCGGGTAAGCTTTTAAACGATATGTTAGAGTCAAACTTAAGACAAATTGTCAAGCAAGCGACCAGAGTAAACGATAAGTCATCTACTTGCATCGACCTCGTATTCACGAATAAAACGAACCATTCGGTGAAGGTCAAAGAAAATGGTATCTCTGACCATAAAAGCGTAATATATAGTTGCCAAACACAGTACCTACAGGTAGTAAACAAACAACGGCATACTTATAAACGTATTTTTAGTACGAAAAATATGCAAAATTTTAAAGATGGGCTTAGTAACATCTATTGGGACGACGTAATACGATCAAATAATGATGTAAACCAAAACTACAACAACTTTCATTATAAAATACAAGACCTTCTCAATAAATATATCCCTCTAAGATGTATAAAAATAAAATGTGAAAACAAGAAAAGGCCATGGTTGACTGTCGGGCTGATAACATCATGTAAAAATAAAAGATTTCTTAGGATTGCTAGAAATCACACAAAAAATAAAGGATTCATAAATTATTATAGGAAATATGATAAAATTCTTAAAAAATGCGTGCACTCATCCAAAAAGTTAAATTTTATAAATCAAATGAAACAATCGAGCAATAAAATTAAAACAATGTGGAATATCGTAAAAAACACAACATCCCAAAATAAAAACACTAAACACAAAAACATGACCTTAAAAATTGGCGATCTTGTTGTAGAAACTCCCAAGCAAATAACAAACTCTCTGAACGAATACTTTGCATCGGTGGCAGGTAGCAGAGACGACGCGAGCGCACCGACGCAGGCGGCCGGCCGCCCAGTGATTATACCTACACTAAACTCCATAATAATTAGCGAAGTAACCGAGAACGAAATTATTACACTAATACGGCAAATGAAAAATAGAACTAGTTTTGGCTTAGATGACATCCCGCCGGTACTGATTAAATTTTGCACTACTGAATTGACGGCCCCCCTTAAGTTTCTAATTAATCAATCTTTTTGGGAAGGAATATTTCCGGACCTGTTAAAAATCTCAAAAATTAAACCAATCTTAAAACCAGGAGGTAAAGAAAACGATCCAAGCCAATACAGACCCATTGCACTGTTACCAACCTTCTCCAAAATATTCGAAAAAGCCATGACCAAAAGAATATACAACTTCTTTGAAAAATACCAGATTTTAGATAAGAATCAATTCGGCTTCAGAGAACGACACTCAACGATTCTCGCGATCTATAATTATATTCAGGAAATACTGTACCACCTAAACTCAAAAAAATATGCCGTAGGGTTACTCCTAGATATGTCAAAAGCCTATGATCGAGTCTCCCATAGCATCCTACTTCGGAAACTATACGGCATGGGCATTCGCGGAAACGCCCATAAATGGTTTAAGTCGTATTTACAAAACCGCAAACAGTGTGTACAAATTGATTGGTTCTATAAAAATACGGGCGCAGTAAAGGCGATAACTTCGCCAATGCGGACCACCACCTGCTCAATTCCTCAGGGAAGTGTAACAGGTTGCGTCCTATTTCTGGCATACATCAACGATTTACCAAAAAATATGGAAAGCAAATGTGTTATGTTTGCAGATGACGTCTCCATGCTGCTAAGTTGCGCAGACAGTGCCGAGTGTAACGAGCGCCTCCCACATATTACGGAAACCATAACGGAGTGGCTTTCAGACCACAATCTTGAAATAAATCTTAAAAAAACTAAAATAATCCAATTTAAGCCTATTCAAAAAAAATCACTGCAAATGTCATTACAAATAAAAACTGAGACTATTGAAGAAGTAAACGAATTTAAATTGTTAGGAATAAAAATAGATACAAGTTTGAATTGGAAATCACACATTCAATATTTAAAGTCAAAATTATCGAGCTTTATATATGCGTTAAGCGTCCTAAAGGTCAACACCAACCTGGAAACTGCCTTGGCAGCATATTTCGCATTCGGTCATGCAAGGCTCCAGTACGGTGTGATCCTGTGGGGGGCCAGCACCGATGTCCATCAACTATTCGAGATGCAGAAGAAGTGTATTCGCATACTTACCAACACGCAGATACCGAATAGTTGTCGACCACATTTTGCTAAACTAAATATTCTCACGTTGCCCTCTATATACATAATGGAAGCAGCACTCTTTGTTAGAAACAACTCTCACTTTTTCACCAAAGCAATCGTCAATTCGCAACGAAGGAAAAAGTACAAAGTCCAATTAAAACTACCCGCCTCTAAATTAGAAATGTACAAAAAAGGCCCGTACTACCGATGCATACTTGTAGCAAACAAACTACCGGAAAAAATTATAAATGAAATTGAAGACAAAGTGTTCAAAAGGGAACTAAAAAATTTGCTTCTCAATAAATGCTACTATTCCATAGATGAATACCTGAATGATGAATCTCTGCCCAAGTAAAATAATCGCATGTAATAATAATAATATTTTTAATTTAATTTATTTTATATAATAATAATAATGTGATATTAAAGAAGTAGGTAAATTATAAATAACTATAATGTATAATAATACGAGTATAATATATTATTAACTACATAATTTGGATTTAAGTGGAAACATTTATAAATATATTATAATTAATTAATTAATTAAATGAAAATGAAATTGAATTAATGTAATCAGCAGTCTTACAGGTATTAATGAAAAATAATAATAACAATATTTTAAATAGCATAAATAAGCTTCTAATCTCATGCCTCGAACATAAGTGTCAGAATGCGGATAATTCAATTTAATGGATGTGTGTATAGTAGTTAAGTAGCTTTAATTAACCTAGTAGTAGCTTTAATTTTAAGAATTACTTGCTGTGCCCTAACAGGGTTCATGTGTGAACCTACCCTAATGTAACACCTATTTGTACCACATGATAACTACGCAATAAATGAATTATGAATTATGAATTATGTTATTAAAGGAGAGTTTCTCGTGCTTCACTACCCCAAAAAGCAAACAAGTCAGGTGGAGCTTGCGGCGTTGTTGCATTTTCAAGATATTATTCATGTTTAGAAATGGGGTGACATGGGCTCTCAACGGAATGTTGAAACAAAAGCGAGCACAGGCATTCTGAACACGCTGGATGAGTTAGAGTTCCATACTCAACAAGGAACTCTTATAGTTTCGCCATGTCCCTCCGTCTGTCCGTCTTGGGCTTAGATTAGTAACCCTTACTACTAGAAAACTGTAATTTGACATGGGTATATAAATCAATCACGCCGACAAAGCAGTAGAACAAAACCATGAAAAAAAGACTGGGTTGCACTCCGGGAGTGCCGGCAGAAGTGAAAACTCAATAACATTGTAACAGTTTTTACCCTAAAAATGAATTTGACGCAAATTTATAAACAATTATCAATTACTTAGGCGGACGGGCCCGTCGGCGCACCGACCGGCGGCGGCAAACACAATACCAAGTTGTTTTTGCCATTGCCAAATATTTTTCAAAGCTTTATCTCTTTAGGAATAACGTCGAATTCAAACTATTCGAATTTGCAAGAACAGCACAACAGCAGACGGCGGTGGCGACCAAGATATCAATTTGTTTTTGCCGTTGGTAAATATTTTTCTAAGCTTTATCTCTTTAGGAATAACGCCCAAATTCGAACTATTCGAATTTTCTCAACAGCAAAACGGTGAAGGATGCGTTGGTATTATTACAAATTTATTTACAGAATATGCTATTGCAGAAAGTGTTTAACGGCTTTATACTATGTGACGGTTCAACCCTTTAAAATGGCTGTCTCTTTATGCTAACCTATTCTGAACTTAAAATAACCCCTAGCTGTAAGCTGAAGCTCCTGAGAAGCCTCTAGTCGTCTGAAAATGGAATCCTACCTGAAGGAAAAGCTATTGAATAAAATTAAACGGATAGTAAGAGAAAATAAATCATTTATTTACCATAGAAATATCGAATTAGTTTGTTTGTTTTGAAGCTAAAGAACCTTTGATTAATTAATCCAGTAAAATCAAGACTCGATTGTGCTGAATATCCACTTTGATCCTATAAATACTAACTCGTACCAAAGCAAATAGAAAAACCGAGTTAGTTCCGGCCGATCCTACTAGAAAGGTTGAGTTTTATTCTAGTCTAGATAAATCTATCCTACGGCTACAGAATCTCTGGTTATTTATGTTAAAGTAATCGAGCTTGAGTACTTTAACAGACCACATCGTCTTCTAGGATATTGCCGGACGGAAAGAGATTCGGTCAAAGAAAAAACCGTCCGACTCCAGACCTACAATGCCGTAATCTAACCTAGGAATGATCATCTCTGGAACCTAACCTCGAAGACCTATTTAGACCTAAGCTATACGTGATTCGCGCTGGTGAAGTGGCTTGGCGTGTGATAGCGTCTAGTGGAGGAGGTCCCGCATTGTCAGCAGACCCAGGCCGTTTTCGAGAAATATGAAGTTTGTATTTCTATAAAGGAAAAGTTACACGTTAATTGAAGTTGTACAATAAAACTCATTTCAGTAGAACCTTTAAACTTAAGTAAGACAAATATACCAGTTCCTTAGAATTAATTACGAATCCGTAGTTTCATTAAGCGATGCACAACTATGGAGGCTAATGTAGGCATGAATTCCTTGTTATACTAAATTGTGGGAAGTGGTAAGTCACGTTACGTCGTAGGCGACGTCCTTTAAAATAGATTCGCAATACAACAGTGATCAACTTGTGTTGGCCATGTTGAGATCGCTATTGATGATGACGCGATGATCTAATAATGAAAATAATTGTGAAGAAGGCGAGATATTGATGATGATACAACAGTAATCTACTGAAATATAATATATGTGCATATTTTACCTACAGGTACATGAATAACGTAATGTCTAGCGTAATATCGATTCTCCCTAACGATGAATCTTAGAGTTGTTCGCGAACTGTAGCGCTCGCCTCTCGCTCGCCTGCGACCGCTCGTACTCACTGGTAATCCCCACCTCATCTGTTGGTTCCGCCTACCCTATCGTTATTTCTATCAAATGTAATACAAATTAGTGCGGACATTTACCTAACCAATATATAATACAATTCATCCCCCAAAATATCTCAATGGATGTAACACAGTTTACACAGTGTCTTAGCAACCAACTTCACCCAATCAACTCAAAGGCACTTTATAGTCAAGGTGTTTTAGATGCATGACAATACACAGTTGAGCTGACGAATGATAATTAACTACCAATCCAATGTGATACCTTTATTGAGAACCCGATGGTAATAAGCCCACCTAAGAAGAGACCTACCCAATTATTGCTGTTATTAAAAGCGAATGTGTTGGATTCCCTTGTAAAACCAACATAGCCAGCTTCACGATAAGAAGTCTCGGTTAAGGCAAAACGATGGCTTGGCCAGCGAAACCCTTCAGTTTGCAAGACTGAAACGCCTCACCAACCTCACCTTCGCTGACACATCTATGACAGGCGCTATAGTGCGGGCACATCTCTGCTGACAAAGAACCCCTTGCGGGTGAATTCTCGTTTGGCCAGGGTCCTCAAAGTGCCCTGTGGATATGGTTGTCGCGACATTGAGCACGCAGACACAGGTGTACATAAGTAAATTACTCGGTTACGTTCATCTAACAAAGGAATCCCACACAATATAGCTATAAGTACTTATATCTGATTACTTCATAAACCAACGCAACCGCACCCCTTGTTAAGAGGTTAGCTAGGACTAAGACGGGAGCTCGACGGTGAAATCCCTCAATTTGCAAGATTGAAAACTCTCAGCCACTCACTCCGTCTACACATCTATGACAGGCGCTCTAGTGCGGGCACATCTCTGCTGACTAAGAAACCCCTTTCGGGTGAATTCTCGTGTGGCCAGGGTCCTCAATGTGCCCTGTGGATATGGTTGTCGCGACACTGAGCACGCAGACACAGGTGTACATAAATAAATTACTCGGTTACGTTCATCTAATAAAGAAACCACTCATCCGTACCTATAATTAACCACTAGATACTAATATACACTAGAAGTATTATTCGCATATCCGCACCTTAACAGCCTACTCTTATACTATAACGCGTATCACAGAACGAGTTGATTGCTATAGCTAGAATATCGTATAATAATTGTTCACTATATCCCGTAAAAGCGCACGGAACCCTAGCATTCCGTAGTGTCAATGCAGCTAGTAATATGTACAGAACAACCTACATTCCTGTAATGTCGTCAGTTACTTAACTAATGGCATAGACCCGTTCATACGTTATACGTATAAACGCTCGTACTTTATCTAGCATGTCTCACAAACTATACCCCGTATAGAACTAGATTTCGACACACAATTACAAGTATGATAACATTGAAATGGTTAGATTATAGTTCCAGAAATCAATTTATCAAGTTTCAGAATCACTTAATATAGAAATTGTAAAGGTCACTCACCAGATTTTATCTCTAAATAGTAGCGACACGTACCCAGCGTCTCGTAAGGTGGGCTCAGCTGGTCGTCCCCGTCGCTCGTAACAAAGTGAGCTCCGCCGCGAAGCCGCCCGCTATCCCCTCCTCTAGTGTCCAGAACCACACTAAGTTGAGCTCCACCTGATAACAGTCCTTAACCCTACCTCAATAAATGTTATATTTCTATCCGCCCGCGTCTCCGAGCCGTACCGATCGATAACATCTTTTTACCATTATGTGGGTATTTTTCCCCTTGTCTGGCGCCGCTATGCCGGCGTCGTACTGATCAAGCCCGAACATGCCAAGAAAACTCATCTCTCTAAGTGAATATGTATCATTCAAAGATACCTATTCTAACCTAAGATTTCATAATGACTACAAAACTTAACCTTAGTATGTATAACGCTTTCAACAAGTACCATACCCATAACTACCCCACAATAAGTACACTCAGCCGGAATATTATGGCCGGGAAATGAGTTTTCTACATGTTTAATTGTAGTCTAGATTTTAGTCTATAACCGCAACTTAATGCAGCTTACATCTAAGCTACATTTAATGTATCTAAATTGAAATCTCTTACTCAAGACCTAGAAATCGAAACATTTCACATACCAAACCCCTTCCGTTAACTATCCATATTTTGAAGTTATTTTCGCCCAATACTAACATAATACAATGCTCAGTCATCTTGTGATAACTAAGCATTCCTTTCTCATACCTATATTAACCAATCATCATATTCGTATACTATTAAGTAAAATGTAGCAATTATTTGCTGCCAAGAATTTTAGTTAACCTACGTAAATTAAAAGATATACCAGATGTTGATGTATTTATGTACAGTCGAGGAAATTGAATGTTTAGCACTTTTGGACCTTAACGTCATTCTAATAGAGTTGACATGTGCCAAACATTCAATTTCCTCGACCGTACATACATTCTTATTTACTAATTTTAAATCTAATATAGCTTGTAACTATAATCGAAAATGAAGGCTTCAAACCCTTAATATTCGTACCTGAAACTCATCACGCTAACATCTATCAATTTAAATGAGCAATTCCTTCCTTAGATACTATTGAGTCCGAGAGCGAAGCTCTTGGATCGTCTCAACTAGCAGCTAGCAGCAAAAAGTGACCTCCTTCACATCTGACGTCACAAAACTCTGTCGCGTATTTAACAATTTTTCCCCATCCCAAAAAGTGCTCAGCGCCGCTAAAAAAGTTTTCACTTCAAAAAAAATTTAAGGTACTTTCCCTACATCTAAAGTCCCCACTATAAGTCCCAAAAAAATACATCCCCATTTTTTTATGTCGTTAAACCCATAGTAGGGTGCATAGCTTTCTCAAAAATTTTATGGGTTTTTTTAAAACCAGTTTTCAACTCAAGTGATTGCGAGATGTTGGGGTATAAAGCCCTAATTTTTGTTCGAGTCACGCCCCCCCCCCCCTCCCCCTTCTCCTGCTGGTTGTGAAAAAAATCGTGGCAGTAGTACATATAATGAATTTAAAAGGAAACCTAACACGACTAAGTAGGCGTAATAATAACCGAGCAATAGTCGACCAACTTAAAAGGCCAACTTTCGTACAAATTCGGCCGACGCAATCGCACCATTTAGTTGGCGCGTGTCGATGTAACAAATACAGACAGGCAACTACGGAACCCTAAACTGCGCGTGGCCCGACACGCACTTGGTTTCTTCATTGTCCTTTGCCACCGTCCACACACATAGATGTCACGATATGTTAATTTATGTAAGTTTGCATGGTCATTAGGCTTTTTTACAGAGAAATTAAAATGAAATTATTTTCGCTCATTTGAAAAGTTACACAATGTTCTCCAGGAACGCAACAATAAACTAAAAATTTGCTCTTCATCAAACAACTGAATGTTCTGAGAATATCTACAATTTTCCTCCAACCCTACCACTAAGAATTTCGATATTATGTAGACTCGTAAAATATTCAAGTTAAAATGGGGGTATCGTTTACCAGATCCCTAATTAGTAGTACTCGGTGAAGAACATTCTTCATTTATTTTTGTTATGCAGTTAAAATCATCATCATCATCATCATATCAGCCGAAAGACGTCCACTGCTGGACATAGACCTCCCCCAAAGAGTACCAAAGTGACCGGTCCTGCGCCACCCGCATCCAGCGGACTCCCGCAACCTTTACCAGGTCATCAGCCCACCTTGTCGGGGGCCTACCCAGACCCACGCCGCGCCTTCCGGTACGTGGTCGCCACTCAAGAACCTTTCCGCCCCAACGGCCATCGGTTCTACGTGCTATGTGCCCCGCCCGCCACTTAAGTTTAGCGATCCGGAGGGCTATATCGGTTACCTTGGTTCTGCTGCGGACAGCCTCATTTCTGATGCGATCACGCAGAGAAACTCCCAACATGGCCCTCTCCATTGCCCTTTGAGTGACTTTGAGCCTTCTTATGAGGCCCATAGTAAGCGACCACGTTTCAGTGCCATATGTCATCACTGGCAACACACACTGGTCAAAGACTCTCGTCTTGAGACACTGCGGAATATTGGACGAAAAGAAGTGCCGTAGCTTCCCGAACGCTGCCCAGCCGAGTCGGATCGTCGAGAAAGAGGTCAATCGTCGAATCCGACTCGGCAGTTAAAATGCACCTGAAATATTATCGTTAGTTTGTACTCGTCAAAGTTTTTACACGGGGATTTAGTCAGTAACTTTTGATTATTTGTGCATCGAACTGTACTGATTTAGTTGATTTGAAGTTTTTACACGGGGATTTAGTCAGTAACTTTTGATTATTTGTGCATCGAACTGTACTGATTTAGTTGATTTGTACTTAAGAACAAATACGTTAAAAAATAAAGCAATCATGGGCACCGAGCTTGTGCGCGACGGCACTGTCTCCTATTAGGCACAATTAGAAACAGATATCTGCCTTTAAGTACAATATTATTTAGCCAAGCTAATTGTGTTAATTTTCTCCAAAAGACTTGATTTAGATGCGTAATATTCTGAAGTGTATCTCTTCATTAACTGGGATTAATACTAATTGGTACCCTTAATCATAATAGTCTATTCAACCTATTTAAGTTAAAATGCCGTTAAGTACGTGCATCTAATATATATGAGTTTAGTCTATTTATCTCATTAATGGAAATTACTGTCATGTTATAGGTCCGGGAGAATGAAGGCCTTTTTTTTAATAGGCCGATTGTAGGAAAAGAGGGGAGGCCTTTGCCCAGCAGTGGGACACCTAAACAGGCTAGGAAAAAAAAACTACACCATTTTTATAATGTCAATACAACGTTAATTGATACGTATGAAAATGATCAACATTTTCATACGTATCAATTGGACGCATATCAGGGACGCATTTAAAACGCTTTTAGTTAAAAGTTTAAGCTCAGTGTTCCGAGTTTCGAATGTTTTGTTTAGTGGTTAAATAATATTTTATAATTTATTTTGGCCATTGTCAAATACGAGTACCTTATTAAGACTGGAAGCTACACATAAAGTAGTCAACCCGTGGAATTGGTAATTGTACAAATAGTACCAGTACCAGGCAGAGCGTACCTAAATTTTTCATTGGTTTTGAACCGTATCTATCATAGAGCGCTAAGGTACAAAATCTTGTGGTCCCAAATAGTCCACTGCCTGGCTAAGGGGTACCCACTAAGATAATTCCAGACCGCAATATCTCGAATAGAATTGAAATGCGTAAACGCTCTCAAGGCTTATCTTAACCTAATTGGAAAAGGCTTTCATCGCCGGCTGAGATAATTCATTTAAACTACTCAAACGTGCTCTGCTTACGGCACTGTTTGTGGTTTCTTACAAAATAAACAAGCCTTTTAAACAGTTAAAACGGATGATTAAATTACATGCTTCTGTTGATGTATGACTCGCTACGCTCGTGATTCAATTTTAGATTCTTTCGCTTCCTCAGGACTCAAAAACAGCACTCGCAGCAAAAACAAACTTTGCTCTCTTGTTGCACAAATAACTATTTTTCTGCCACTGGCCGGTGGACATTCGATTGAGCTGAACATACTTCTTATTTTGAATCTACTTCATTTATTTAGCGAAAAAGTAGTAAGGGACTGTCCAAATATTACTTCAAGAAAATTACCCACTTTTTGAATAGCCCGTCCCCCAAGTCACGCTTTTTCCGATCTATTTAAAACGTACTGTCACGTTTGGCATGTCCCCAACTCCCGTGTTGCTGTGATGTAATATGTCGATGGTACCTAATATGGAATCACTGAGCCGTCGCGTTTGGGCCCGTTGGACAAAAATATACCGAAAGGGCAACAAAAGACGACACAAAAAAAAAATTGCCAGTATCATAGTTAGCCAAACCTAATCTATCTTATTTCTCCTCCAGAATACTTTAGAACAAATACACTTACCTACTCATTATTTTAAATAAAAAAAATAAAAAAAGTGATTAGAAATTATGAAATGTATTTTTCATATCAAACTGCTACGTTGACTCAGACATACTCACGCTTGCTTTTAATCATATATAAATTGAAATGTTTTTGCGCGTGGATTCGTGTGGAATTCAATTATCGTGCCAGATAACTGATTCGTGTTCGTATTTCTAAGCTTTTATTCAATTACACCGGAATGACCTATATCAAATACTACTACTTAAGTGGCAGTGGGCGGGGCACATAGCACGTAGAACCGATGGCCGTTGGGGCGGAAAGGTTCTCGAGTGGCGACCACGTACCGGAAGGCGCGGCGTGGGTAGGCCCCCACAAGGTGGTCTGATGACCTGGTAAAGGCCACGGGAGTCCGCCGGATGCGGGTGGCGCAGAAACGGTCACTTTGGCATTCTTTGAGGAAGGCCTATGTCCAGCAGTGGACGTCTTACGGCTGATATGATGATACCTCTGAACACCTTGTCGAATTTTAAGGAAATAATTTGTGGGTGGCGCAAAGACAACTAGTGTAAAACAAGTGGTTGTAAGCTGAAGAACTCGCGAGCATCATACCGAAAATTGGGAAAAATTATTTATCTCTATGTTAGACGTGGAATTTTATTTGATATAGATAAAATAAAATAAAAACAATTACAGGTTCCCACCGAAAGCATTAATGGTACATTGTTTAACGAGAGGCGTAAGTGGAATACTGCAAACAAGAGTCTATATTCTGAAGGCTTTTGATGACTCGATTTTGCAATATTCTTACGCCCATGTTATACACGATGTTTTGCATCACATTTGCGAGGAAATAAATAACTACAAAAGACAGAAAATAATGTTTCATAAAACCGCAACAATCAAAAATTTACGAAATTTACAACTTCACTTCTATCGGAGCTTCAAACGAATCACAGAGCAGTACGGTAGTATTCTTGCGGCGCGTGGCCAACTTGATTTGCTTTAATCCAATCAGATCACACACAATCTCATTACTCCCTAGGGGCTATAAACTCGCCATAACTCCCGCGGGAACAATTTAAGCCATTGTCCTTCTGTATACCGGCATGGAATAACACCATTTACGAGCAAGTGTGATGAAAACTTATGTATTCAACTTAACTATATATACCAACATCATAAGGGTAAGAACACAGTACGATTAACTTAAAGCCTAAAGCTACGCTCATTCAAAGAAACTCCTAGTTAATTTACGCCTCACAGCAGGAATATTACTGTTGAATATGTCAATAATCATGGTCTTTTGTCAGCTTATTTTTTTTATAATTAGACGATGAATGAATGATGAATGGGTTTTTGAACTTTGTTGCCTATTTATATTAGTAAAATTATAACGTAGCTTCGTGAAGCGGGCCACAGGAATATAATATTACTTACTACTTACTACTACTGGCATACTGTGAGTTGTAGAACTCGCCAGCAACCCAAATTTTATTTTTTTTGAAAATGTCATATTTTTTGTTTTCCTAGCGTTTTTCTCGGTTGTGCCTACAGGAGCCCAGGGTCCGCTTTGATACCTAATTCCAAGGTTTGCATAGGGTACTTTTACGAAAGCGACTGCCATCTGACCTTCCAACCCAGACGGGAAACTAGACCTTATTGGGATTAGCCCGGTTTCCTCACGATGTTTTCCTTCACCGAAAAGCTAACGGTAAAGGCTGTTTAAGTTAACAAATACATAAAAATACGTTTTCTTAAATCGACAATTTTTTATCTCTGTGTTAACTTAAACATCCTGTAGCTCCTAAAGTATTAATCGTAGAGTAAAAATAAATATGACCAATTTTGTAGGAAATTTTATGTAAAAACTTTTGTCTGAAGTAATTGCAACGCCATTCGTACAGATATTCGAGATATGTACGAAAATCTGAAAAAGGTACCTTCAACCCCCCTATTTATTTGTTACGAAATGGGGACCAAGGCTCACGAAACAGCGCCGGTCTTCCGGCGAGACCATTTGAGTATTACGTTTTCTGCTGTGTATGTACGCGCGACGATACTAGCGGTCTAGACTCAAATATTATAATTATTTCAAAAGAGAGAAGGTAAAACATTTGCTGAAATACGGAAATCTCATTCAAATATCTCAAAAAAATAACGAAGCTACACTAGAGGGAGAAAACGCTAGCAAATCATGACTTCACGATCCTCGAGCGTTATAATAGTAAATGACAATCGTTTTATATTAAGGTGCGTTTTGCGGAAAAGGACAGAACATACTTGAACTTAAACTCTGGAGACTTATAACGTTGTGATTATTTAACCTTTTACGTTGTTTTTTTCTTCATTTGACTACATTCATAATTATTTTTCAAGAAAATACATAATTTTATTATTGATTTTTTAATTTATTTAAGTTAGTGTCTACACCCCTATTATCATACCTGTCACTGTCATAGATGTCAAATAATGAGGCCGTGTCTGCAATACATTCAATAAAATTGATGATACAATTAAAGTTCAAACACTAATAAACTATAGACATAATAGTTCCTTTACAAAGTTGCAGAACAAAAGTAGTTTAGTTTGACGAGCCGAATCTAATTTTACTTTTAAAGCCCCGAGGAGGCCCACTGTATGCTTAATTGTTTAGATTTGATCGGCTTGTCACATGCATTTGCCCTCGAGACAATTGATAGAGCACAATAGCTATCGTACGCACGGCTTGAATTCATTACAGTAGAGAGTTCTAGATATTCACATTTACTTATATTAATAATCTATGCTGACATTGTACAATACGATACAAATATTATTTAATGCTTAAATGAAAACCAATGAAGGACATGAAAATTTACAGAAGAGGTAAATGAAAGCCGGTTTTATCGTTAAGGAGCAATATATTCCAGACAACGTTTGAATACCGGATAAATCCAAAGCCGTTTTTAAGAGCCTTATCACACTTGCGATTTGCGAGCGTGTTTTCTATACAATTATCAGTCGCGGCGAACACGCTGCGTGATCGCCTTCATACAAAATACGCTTGGAAATCGCAAGTGTGATAAGGCTCTAAGCGTGATTGAAAGAAAGAAAAGCATTTATTTATGACAAACACAGAGAGAAATAAATAGTAAATAAAAAATAAAAATAGAACCAACACTGTTTGCCACAAAAGGGCCACAGCTCAGCATGAAGTTATTGAGTAACAAACATCTACTAAACATCCAAACTTGCAAACGTTCGCATTTATAATATTAGTAGGATTTTTAAATTCCTATGGATACTGTGATAATTGTTATTGTAAAGTCTAAATCGTTAAATATAAGAATAGCTGGAATCATTTGGTTATTTTTTATATTGATTGAAATCCGGGTAAGGTTCTTAAGAATACAAAAGTAAAATCACAAAACGATGTGCATAAATAGTACCTATATTATGTTTCAAAGTAGGTGGGTTTTTGTAATTTACTTGTATAGACTTGTTACAGACTTCTGAAACGATCAGATAAGCAAATAAAATGTGTGCGCTAGATTTGGGAAACCTAGCGTGTAAATAGAGATGCAAATTCAAAAGCGTTAATTATTTTTTCAATTAGTTTGTCTAAGTCTTAACTTCCCTCGTTTATTCGATCGAAGCATAAAGAAGATAACTTAAGGCGAACTCGGAGATAGAACCAGCCGATGGAGCGTTAACAAATTTAATTATTGTCGTTACTATAAATTAGAACAGAAAAATCTTTGTAAAATCAACTTATCATTTTGGTATACATTTACAAAATCATCTAAGGGATGTCGTTTGTCCCATTGTCACTTATGAATACTAAACCATCAAAATAATACAATAAATTATAAATTACACAAAAAAGTAATGTCGTTAAAAGATATGAAATAGGTAGTAAACATTCGAGAGTCTAAGAGTAAAATAAAAGTTAGCAATAGGATTCATATGCTTGTGGGACATTCAGAATTTAAAAACCATGCTTTGAACAATGTGTTTGCGAACAATACTCGAGTTTTCAGCCACGTCGTCAGAAAAGAGAGATATAATCTTTATTAACTAATAGTCACCAGGAAGGTCTTGGGTTCTCTATACAACACGGTGGATAGGCCTCATCAAATCCTGTGACACAGCATAAAATACAACTCTCACTACTACTACAGAGATACATGGCGTCAATTCACAGGAGTATCAGTCGCGCAAGACTCGTCGGAGAAAAGACCACGACCACTCTAACAAGAGTGCACGACTGAGAAGAAGAGAAGAGATACCAATTAAGTAAGGCGTTGTAAGAGGGAACAGGGTGAAATATTTGTCGACTGAGCAAAATTGTTCCGATAGCTCAGTTGGCTAAGAGCCAACCAGTACCAGAGTACATTTCGTTAGCAGAAGTTACTGCTAGTGCTTATTACATAATTAATGTATTTATGTAGCTTCAAGGTTTTTATTTTATATGTAGGAACAGAAGTACAGACTGGTCGTGCCGTGCGTGGTCAACCGACACCTAACCGGCTTTTTAATATAGTTCAAAAGGATTATTTGCACGATCTACGATCCGTTGCGATTGTTTGCTCCGCCAATATAGAAAACTGATAATATTTTCAATCGCTTCAGATCTAGTTTCACTGAGTCAAGGTTGTTAGTTCAAGAGAGCTAAGATGGAGGTCAAAAATGCCTCAAGACATACGTTTCGCATTCAAATTTTATATTAACGAGTGCGTGCATCATATCATCATATGTAATAATGTTTTGCATTGCATATATACTTACTCACTGTTGTAGATACTCTCTAATATCTGTTGTGAGACTCTTCATAAGTTATGTTTCTTTTAAACTTGGCATATTCTATTTGATATTTTTTTATTAAATATTTTAATGTTTATTGTTTACTATGTTACTTCAATATAAACTCTCGTGGCAGTATGATCTCTTTTATTATTTTCTTTCAAACGCACCTTCGCCTCAATATCCCAACACTTACACTTACTCTGAAACAAATGACTCAGAATACAAACTCTGAAACTAAAATTCAAGTACGTGTATCTTAAAAGATTGTTTAACATAAAAGTTGCAGCTACAACAGCAATAACATAACTAAAACGCGGCATACGAGTGTTTCGCTACGAGGGTTTCAGTCCTAACTTACTTTTTATTGCGTTTTCCTCGGCTTTTGTGTGACTTTATCAAGCATTTTAGTTCAAAATGTTCCGAATTCCTTGTAAACAGTCGGCCAATTGGTTTTTACTACTCATTTGGGATAAATTGTAAGATGCAGTAGGTATTGGAAATGCTAGTCTTATGTAGTAACCTACCTTGTATAAATGTAGAGTACCTTGTGTAACTTGACATAAAGCTGAGTGGAGACCATTTCAATGAAGATTAAAAATTCTCACTACTTTTTACTTCTCTAATGTGTAAGCCTAAGTTATAAAACTTAATTAATCAACTTATTTTCTTTCTGTCTTTCTAAATCGGATTTCATGTAGAAATTAAACTACAAACATGTCGATTTAAACTTTCACGATTCTCACACATTATTTTAACTAATTGCCTAGCAAGAAGATGTTGATACCTGCTCAAGCCAGTTTTTCCGTGAACATGGATGTTGCGACACATTTGAAACGTCGGGAGACCTCAGTGAGGTAAATAAATAAGTTAATGATACGCGATGAAGTATAAATTAGTAAAAATAATACAAACATGTCGGTCTTATCCTAAAAAAACTTGTAAATGTGGTATTGGCGGGACGACCTGAAGGCATTTTTAGCGATTGGGCGGAAGAAGCACTTATTTAGAAGGGACTCCTGAAGATCAAGAGGAGTGGTGGCCCAGTCAGTATATAGCTTTTTTTTCTCGAACTACTTTTTTTTATGGCAGTTTTGCCAGATCATCAGCTCACAGAGCCACAACTGACAAGTATAGAATACTATTTTACAATTCTGTATACTACTTGTTACCTATTACTATGGATTTGAGATCGAATATTGCACCTATGCATACGCTCGTCTAGTGTATCGTCTAGAGTATGGTTTTCCCCTCCCCGAAAAAACTTGAAGACTTCTTGTTAAAATTTAAAGTCAAGTCTATCAAATAGATTCACCACAAAATTATCTTCCTTGGACAGTCCTATTTTAGCTTACGTTTCGCAACGCTTCCGGCGTTAATTAGGAGGCCCGCTTGTTAAATTTGTGTCTGAAAGCGTAATTGATTTTCTTTAATTAAAATTCGTGTAAATAACTTCTAAGTAAAAAAATTCGTTTTTTGCGTACTTTTGTTGTTTTAAAACCGAGTCTAAGCTATTAAAAATACCTTTCTGAAAGAAATTTTTTTTTGAGATGGTTTTATTAAATTATACCAAATCTATTTCAATTCCATATGTTTAGTGGAATAGACCCTCTGATAACAAAACAATTATGACTTGAGTATGAGTACCCATTCTGTTAAACAAGGTTTCGGTGTAGTGAAAAGAGAAAAGTTACGTCTGCAATTAGTAATTTATGGCATTCCTCCTCCTTAATATCTATCTATACTAAAACTAATACTTTATACTAATATTATGCAGAGAAAACGTCTGTGCGATTGTAGCTTTGTAAGTTTATATTTAATGGGTAATATTAGGAACCACTGGACCAATTTTAAAAAGTATTTCACTTGCGTGCATGGGCTTTCTCAATAGTTAAACGCTATATTTTAACTCGCGAGTTTCCCTGCGTTATTTGCAATACGCGGGCGAAGCCGCGCGGGCAACTAGTCTTATACAAGAGCACCTGTCGGCTCATCAATTGCTCCGATCCTAAGCGATCTCATTAATGTTTTAGTTCAGCATGATACCTAGTCAAGTTGAACCTGCGAAAGAGAGGCAAATAAAAAATAAAATGAGTGGGCAACACTTCATTGACTTGCATTTTTATACGTTAATATTTGTGCATTTGATCCCTCTTTTTTCTTTTTAACCAGCAGTGCACTTATATGCAGTTTGATAGTATATTTTCATTTATTAACCCTGTTACCTAATATTTGAAGAATGGAAGACTTTGGGTCAATTATTTGATTGCCTCAGACTAGTTCAAAATGTGTATATCCATATCCATCTATGGACGGAATAACACACTACATACTGCAAGAACACATTGCCACTTGCCAGAATGTACGAGTAGCATGTTATTTCTGCGTAGTTGATAAATTTTGAGGGCACCGCTAGGCTATCCTACTAATATTATAAATGCGAAAGTTTAGATGTTTGGATATTTAGATGTTTGGATGTTTGTTACTCAATCACGCTTAAACGGCTTAACCGATTTGGATGAAATTTTGCACGAAGATAGTTAGTAATAGTTTTTATCCCGGGTCTACGCAGATGAAGTCGCCGGCGGAAGCTAGTAAGTAATAATGATAGATTGCCGACATTAATGATCCGTAGAGCGTTAGTTACAAATTCCTTAAAACTATGTTAGTTAATTCATCATCATCACTATATCAGCCGAAAGACGTCCACTTCTGGAAATATGCCTCCCCCAAAGAGTGCCACAATGACCGGCCACCCGCTGTTAGTTATTAAAAACCCTTAATTTGGCAAATAAAAGTAAAGGTCCATAGTTTAAGTCTCAGTGGCAGCGTGGTGGCAGTGTCCTTCTTTTTCAGAAAAGCTGGCAAAATTTTGACTTGTAAAAGTGCCATTACGGCTTACTTACGGAATGAAACTTGTATAATTACCATGGTGCAATAAATTACTAAACTTAACTAAACTTAAATTCATTTATTTAATTTAGCTATCCTACTATCATCCTCCTTCCGACTATCCTACTAATATTATAAATGCGAAAGTTTGGATTTTTAGATGTTTAGATGTTTGTAACTCAATCACACTCAAACGCCTCAACCGATTTGGATGAAATTTTGCATAAGGATAGTTTATAGCCTGGATTAAAATAGAGAATAGTTTTCATCCCGGGTCCATGCAGACGAAGTCGCGGGCGGAAGCTAGTGAGAAATAAATCTGCCTTACTTTCATTATTTGACTGTCCGTAGTTAAACCACGTATTCACGTGGATGCGTCTACTCGTAATTGCGTCCTGGACTGTTGTGTTTTATCCATTGTTGTGGACTTGGACGAGCAATACTTATCTCTACGAGTGCGGTATTATTTTGTTTTTGTTTATTAGCAAGCGTTTCCTCACAATTTTAACCCATTTTAACGAAAAAGAGGGGTGTCATAAGCTTAACATTTGTGTCTGTATGTATGTTTGTGTGTATCTGGGTGTGGATGTGCATCATAGCTCCCAAACTGATGAACCATTATGAATGTCTTAGCTTAAATGTTTCCTCGCTGCGTCTGTCGTTTTGGGGGTTTTATATATTTTTTATGTATGTAGTTATTATCTTAGTTATTGAATGTCATATTAAAAACTTGACGTTTTTGGAGACACTTGTTATTTTCTATGTAAGGCAATGAGCGTATATAAGGTATGGTAACCGCTTACTATCATTAAAGCCGTTTGCATGTTTTCCATCAACGTGGTTTTGAAAAAAATCTATGCTGACATAACTGTCCAAAAATTCCAACAGGTTCACGAGAACTCATTTTAGCTCCCAGATGACTTGCTATACGCTTTCATAATGATACTCGTAATTACTTTTAATTTTAACACAAGTTTAAGTCGGCCGCTAAAATCTAATTAAAACTCATGTTTAAAGAGGGGTAATCACGTAACGTTAAAAACGCGCGTTAGGACAATTTAACTGTACTTAATGTTTCTATAAAAAAAAAGATATTTATATCTACCTAACGTACCTACGTATAATGCGTTACGTGATCGACCTGCTAGAGCACATATTAGACAATAATTAACTACATAACTACAAAATGTCCACTATCAAACTTCGTTATTTAACAAGACTAAACGAACGACTAACTAATACGAGTATCCCAGTGCTGCGCAAGCGAATATCAATCGTGATCGGCTAAACTGTCTGCTCGTAGTGGCGTGAAGCGCTGCGCCTATGCGGATGGCGCAGGATCGGTCATTGTGGCACTCTTTGGGGAGGCCTAACTCCAGCAAGAGCATGGACGTCTTAGGCTGATATGTTGATGATGATGATGAGTAGCGCGAAAGTCGTGGATACCCGAAGTGGATAATGGAAACGGCCTGTCTTGGCGTCAACATATTTTGGTCGCTTCCGATTCTAATAGCATTTAAAAGTCCTTATTCCTACAGACAAGCGTATTTTGCAAAATGCTTCCTTTTTAACCCCCGACGCAAAGAGAGGGGTGTTATAAGTTTAACGTGTCTGTGTATCTGTGTATCTGTCTGTGGTAACGTAGGACCCAAACGGATGGATCTAATTATTTCTTAAATCAAATTTCGTCGGAGACTTAGCGCGCGGCGTTGATTTATACGTCTTAAAATATAGAAAATATACATTTAAAACTAAATTATTTAAAAATTAATTTAAAGGCAACGTCGGTCATGATTATTTTTTTATGAGTTAACATAAAGTTACAGTTTGCTATAAAATTATTTTTAGGGTAAAATATAATAATTCATAATTCATAATAATTCATTTATTATTAAAAACGTATTTTACAGTATGATGTCTTAATACTAAAATATTATATTTAGGGATACATTTTACGAGGGCCTGAACTGGGATACCCTGTGTTTCAGGCATTAGGAAAGATCAGTAAGTATAACTATTATAAACACACTTGCAAAACATAAAAAATCTACGTTTAAATACAGTACAAAACTTAACAACTAAACAAAGTATTTATTTTATTAACATAAATCAAGATTCATTTTAGAACAATAAATAGGTTCTCTGTGTCTTCGTACGACACTTTTTGAATTGCATCTCGGAGAGTTTTCTTACATTTAGTATAGAGGAGAGAGTATAGATCTAACTTGACATTTAACCTGTTGTAAAGGAACGGACCCAAGAAAACGTAAAATCTGGAGGAGAATACACATTTCCTATGTAAATTTTGGAGGCAAACAATATCTTTTCGTCTTTTTCTAACGAGTTCAGCGTTGTACAGGGTTGCGGAGTGCTGTTTTAATATTGTGCTCGAAATAAATAGTTGTCGAACAGTGAGCACTTCACATGATGCATAGAGAAGGTTAGTAGGGTAGAGGAAAGAACGGAATGTAGATACTTTTAGGACAGCTCTTTGGGCTCTTTCTAGGTTAAGTAGCGTAGTTTTAGCTATACCACCCCATGAAGAAATGCAGTAGGTTAGTATCGATTGACATATAGCATAATATACTTGCTTGATTAAACGTGGTTCCGCGATCGAGCGAAGTTTTTTGAAAACAAATATTAGCTTCCGAACTCTAATGCACAACGCATCAATATGATCCTTGAATGAGAGAGATTCGTCAATAATAATTTCGAAATATTTTGTTTTAGAAGTGCTATTTATCGCTGGGCATATACATTGGCTATCAGTGGAGTTCTGGCACTTGTGTGCATAGAGCTTATGATTGCTTGTGGTCAAGGATTTGCGCATGGAAAACTTTATAAAGTTGGTCTTTTCCGAGTTAAGTGTTAGTAGGTGATGCTGAAGCCAGTTAGTTACAACATTAAGTCCGCGCTGTGCATACGTATATACTTCATCTGTTGATTTTGCAGAAAAAAGTAGGACAGTGTCGTCAGCGTAGGAAATAATTTTGCCACTGTCTAGTTTTAGATTACACAGGTCATTTATATAAATTAAAAATAATGTAGAAGATAAAATGCTACCTTGTGGGACCCCAAAAGAGGTATTTTTTAGGTAAGAGCTGATCACGTTGTCTATTTTTACGCACTGAGAACGCCCATCTAGGTAGTCTGCAAAGAGTTTGAGCTGGATTCCTCTTATACCAAGTGTTTCTAGTTTATAAAGTAAGGTGGACGTGGAAACCGTATCGAAGTCTTTGGCAAGATCCAGGAATATCCCAATTGTCTGATTACCCTTGTCGAGTTCCTGGACTACGTAGTGAGTCAATTCATGTACAGCATCGGCTGTGGATAACTTGGACCTAAAACCAAAGTGATTCTTTGAAAAAATTGCGTGATTTTCTAAATATTGGACGAGTCTACTATTGATGATTTTTTCTAGTAATTTAGATGTTGATGGTATTATAGAAATAGGTCTGTAATTTGTTATTTGTGCTTTATTGCCATATTTGTAGATAGGGACCACAATGGAGTTTTTCAGACATTTGGGAAAGATTCCTTCAGAGAGGCATTTTTGTAAAGCATGGGTTAGGGGTGGAACCAGGATGTGCCTGAAATCCTTTAGAATTTTGTTTGAGATGCCATCCCAACCAACAGCGGATAGTTCCGCTGATAGCTTCAGTTTCAAGACGTCTTCCTTAGAGTCAGTGCTTATTACGACACCGCCGTTCCTTATTTTTCGCAGTCCTCTCACATGCAGTTTCATCTCGTCGGGCCGAATAATTTTTTGAACGAGAGATTTTGTCTCTTCGCTCGATTTCAACTTGTCAGTCGGGTAGATGGTGACTGAGCTGACGTTAGAGGGCTGAGCGTATCTCGCCGCGTTCTTCTTGAGGGCGTCCGCAAAAAAGACAGGTCCTGAAGTGGTGTTGGCGGATAACTCGATCTGCTTCTTGAGTTCTTGGATGCGCTGCGTAAGGTCCTTCTTTTCCAGGTAAGCTTGGCGGGTACTGACGGCTTGGGTCGCAGTGGTTTTTCAGAGACTAATATTCGACGGCCATTTGTGCTGAGTAGTGGCCCACTTTGCGGCAGATGGTGTTTATTCTGATCTTCTGCTCAGAGTTAAGTTTTCCTTCGGTAGAGATATTTTACATATCTTCTGAAGGTGCTGCTCTATTGCCTTCAGCCATGCTTGTATGTCCGCCGTACGAAATACAATTTACGGCAAAAAAATTAATATAATCCTGTTTTAACCAAAAAAATGAAGAAACTCGGAATGTTAATATATTTATGTAATAAAGAAAACGTATATATATTTTTTAAATGAATCTTCGATTTTCAATCATGTCAGCCTTTCGACACACAAGACAGCACACAAGATATACAAGATATGGCATATTCAATTGTAATCAGTCATGTACCAAATGATTCTTGTTTACTGCAAAATTGAGAACCGAAACGACACTTCTCACTGCAAAATTTGAAGAAGACTCCCAAGAAAACTCATTTATTTTAGGTTTACAAAGAGAAAATGAACATTTGAACTTTTTAGCCCCTAGTTAAAGAAATGATTATATAAATACGTTATCAGTTTTTTAATAAATACTAATAGTCATGTCGTAATCTTGAATGAAAAAGGAAGCATTTTGCAAAATACGCTCGTCTGTAGGAGTAAGGACTCTTAATGTGCTTCGTTTCCTTCCGCGCGTGCTTATGCGTGAATGAGACCGCGACACATTTTGAATGAAATCGAACATATTCAAATACAGTTGTAATGTGAAATAGTGAACTGAATTGAGGCATACCAAAACTTCTTGTTGTCAATACGCTTTGGTCCCAACATCATTATTCATTTAACAAGGCTTAATAACCAAATGTTCCCGTAATCTCATTTTAATGATGCCGTTGTACTTCGGTTTATGTTTGGGAACTTTTTATATTTATAATTGAAGGTTTGTTTACGAATCGCTATAAAAGGTAAATCGGGAATAAAACTTCATTGTTTTCGAAACAACTGGATTATAGGTACATATACGTAAGTAAATTGAAAAGCAGTTTGGAAATGTTTTTGTACGTTGTACCTGTGTGATTATGTAGACAGGTTTATTATGTATCTTGTGCTATCTTATTCTCGAAGCCATTAATCGTCGTAATTTTGCTGCTTACCGTCAAGTACTTGTTAAGTTAAAGCCTGTATTTTCAGTGACCATGAAGGGATAGTGTAACTAAGTATATATCCTTTTGGCTTATATTTAGTTTATCGCACCTACATTACTTTATATAAATCCCAATTTTTGTGTAAAATTGTAACCAACATTTTCTAACTACAACTGTCCTACTTAAAGCAATATACTTAAGTACTCCAAACGAATCATTGTTGAAATTAGTTAGACTACTTTGGGAGTTTATACAAGTTTATTCTAGAAATGGGGGAATTTCGCGCAAATGGAAAGCCAATTTATAACAGTTTGTTACACAAGTTTCTTAAAATATCACGCCGTTAGCCTGCGAATTTCAAATAGGTGTAACGTTTTGTATGGAAAGCGCCTTAACCCAAAAAACGTTTAAGGCGAAAAATACTAGTATAAAATTGAAAGACAAAACCTAAGTCTCTGATCGCCCCTCAAGTTCTTATTCTATCACAGAGTGCACGAGAGCTAAGCGCTTAAACAACTACCTCAATCCAAAGCATCATTTAGGTTTTATTTCAACGTAATTTCCTACACAAAAGACTCGTAAATCTACGTATAATTTCGCTTCATTTTAGGTAAGTCCCATCAGCTTAATCCGTTTTTATTAAGGCTGATGGCTGATATTAATTTGCCGTCTTGGTGCACGTTGAGTTTCTTATGGGTTTTAATTTAGAAAGCGCTGTTTGTTGTAAACAATGATACATCTTTTTGGGGCGCGCCTTTGTACAGACAAGTGATTTTTAGGGTTCCGTACCTGAAAAGGAAAAAAACGGAGCCCTTAGGATCACTTTGTTGTCCGTCTTTCTGTCTGTCAAGACCCTTTATATCGATAACGCGTGAAGGTGTCGGTTTGAAATGAAAACCATATACTGCAGTCCCTTGAAGCTGTGAAAAAATCTAACATCTAAATTAACGTAGAAAATGATACGGACGTTTATGACGTTTGACATGTTAAATTATTATTCTCTTTATTAAATTTTCTTCTTAAGCTAGGTTTTTACAATAATTATATAAAAAGTAAAATATAAAACTATACATACAAGAAATAAAATCATTATAAAAACCTAACCTAGGGTACTGCCGGCAGCGAGGCGGGGCCTAAGCTGCCGGTGGTCAGGGCGACAGAGACAGGAACCTCCTGACTATCCGCGCAGTATCCAGGAGTACCGCCTTCTGTATCTGACCCTTGATCCAGCCATCTAGCGAGAGTCTCTTGAGGTGATGGTCGAGACTCTTCGCTATTAAACCGTTCGCCGAAACGACTATCGGGACGATGATCGTCGAATCAACATCCCACATGGCGGTTACCTCGTGAGCCAGGTCTAGGTCTAATTATTATTATTATTACCTTTTTAAATTTGTATGATTATGATTTGACTTTAAGTGTATTGTGTCACGTATTTAAATATTGTAAAAAATGACGATACCTAGAGGTTGATATATTTGTGTTCTTTTGCTTTTGGTTTGTTTTCTTTATTTCCTTGTTATTGTGTTCTTACATTTGTTGACATTCTCTTAATATTTCTCTGTTTTTGACGATCGTGATAATAATTTTTTGTTTTTTTGACATGTATGCAAATCTGTAATGTAATTTTTTATCATGCAATAAATAATCTAATCTAATCTATGTCGAAAAAAAACGTATATTTCGACACTCAAGGGAATCATCTAAGGTACGTGACGTCGGAGACGTCACAACCAAACCAAATGGAGTGGGGCAGGACATATTGCCAGACAGAGTGACGGTAGGTGGACCAAAACGTTAACGGATTGGAGGCCACTTACAGGAAAAAGAAACGTCGGTCGTCCACCAGCACGATAGGTTGACGACGTAAAAAAGCGGCCAAGTGCGTGTCGGACCACGCACAATGAAGGGTTCCGTGCCTATTAAAAAGGTCGTATCATTACTGAAATCTTATGGCACTTACATCCTTCTTTTAAAAGGCAGTTTTTTAGAGATATCTCAATAACCCTTGAACCGATCTTGTTCATAACAATTTTCGCTGAAAGTATTTAATAAGCCCATGATTTTTTTTCATATTTTTAAAATATACGGTTCCAAAAGTAGAGGGGGGGGACACAATTTTAAGTGACTTTCGGGGCGATTATCTCCGACTATATTCACCTAATCAAAAAAAAATTCTGAGAAACCTTATAATGATTTTGAAAGGCCTATCGATTGATGTGCCACACATGGGCTTGCTATGAAAAAACATTTTTTGACTTTCAGTTTTATGTATGGAGTGCAACCCTAAAATTTTTTTTTTTGTAATTTAATTACAAAACTGTGTAGCGGTTAACAAAATACACCTTTCCTTAAAATTTTATTCAAATACACCTTATAGTTTTCGAGTAAAATGCCAGACCGACAGACAGACAGACATGACGAATCCTTGGTTTCGTTTTTTGCCATTTGGCTACGGAACCCTAAAAAGACCGCGGGTCATTTCTGGATGAGACTGGCACGGGACCGGGATAAGTGGCGTACTCGAAGAGAGGCTTATGCTCAGTGGGCTATTACAGGCTGAAAATGATGATGATGATCAAGGGAATCAAAGTTTATGGGTACTTTCCGTTGACCTACAACTATGCAAGTAATATCGTCTTATGGCCGGTTCCAATAATCAATCCACCGATAGTTTTCCTTACCAACAGTTACATTTTGACACATTTTCTACGGGTAATCTTTCAAAATGTAACTGCCGGTAAGGAAAACTATCGGTGGATTGATTACCTATTGGTACCGGCCATTATTCTACAAGTACAAGCTAGGCAGACGCAAGTGCTAATATAAAATTGTTCTAGTGGCCGGGCAAAGTAACGGATCACGAGAAAACGGGGATATTTCATCCCGCCCAGACACAGACAGAAAAAAGATTTAATTCACTTCATTATTATGACCGTAATAATAACAAAATGGCGCTTTTGACTCCGCCTTCTTTGTTCTCAACTGTCAAGTATCGGAAACTGGCAACTTTCTCCATTTCCCGACGGCCTGGCTCCATTGACTGTAAAACAAAGTCGGGAATATTAATTTTAGCATCTGGAGGTCAATTAGAGACTAAAGGTTTGATGCCAATTTATTTCAATACTTTCGATTGACTGCTTTATTAAGAATGGTTTCTATATGTAGATATCAGATAGACTATATGAAGGAGAGAAAGACGATAATAAATAGACATAGATATGTTTATCCCAATGGTTAACTAGTAGAGAATAATATGCCTCAAGTCCGCCAATTGTAAATCTCTATGTGCTTCACAGCACATAAAAAAACAATTGGTGGATTTTGAATAAATAAATAAATATTCCTTTGTTTTAACATCGCATTATATACGTAAGTGGTGCAAATTAGACTTAGATTAGATTTAAAAACTGAACAGTTACGTTTTGAGCTAACGTGTAAAAATGGACGAGTGAAACTCATTTAAATTTGAAATACGAAATAGCTAGGCTTTGTTTTTTATTACAACTTTTCTTGAAAATTACATCCCAATCAGTTCACAGCCTAGGCCGATTTGTTGGCCCGGTTACTCTTAAAGCTTTTGTTAATTTAATCGTATTAAATTAATTAAGAATCTATATTGGTACTTACTTAATAATTGCACTTATATCGAGCTTGAAAGTTTTTTTTAAATAGGCTGATTTATTATTATAATTAAGTTATAGCATTTTATTCCGCATTTTTTATTTTATTATTATCTCTTTATTTATGTTTCATCTTAAGTTAGGTTTGTACAATAATTATATATAAAAAGTAAAATATAAAACTATACATACAAAACATAAAATCATTATAAAAACCTAACCTAGGGTGCAGCCGGCAGCGAGGCGGGGCCTAAGCCACCGGCGGTCAGGGCGACAGAGACAGGAACCTCCTGACTATCCGCGCAGTATCCAGGAGTACCGCCTTCTGTATATGACCCTTGATCCAGCCATCTAGCGAGAGCCTCTTGAGATGATGGTCGAGACTCTTCGCTATTAAACCATTCGCCGAAACGACTATCGGGACGATGATCGTCGAATCAACATCCCACATGGCGGCTACCTCGTGAGCCAGGTCTAGGTACTTGCTGGCTTTGTCCTTCTCGGCCTTCACGAGGTTCTCATCATGGGGGATGGTGATGTCGACGAGCACTGCCTGGCGTTTCGATCGATCTGTCAGCACGATATCAGGCCTATTGGCAAGAATAGTCCTGTCCGTGATGACAGATCGATCCCAATAGAGCGTGGCACGACCATTTTCGAGAACTGGCGCAGGTGTGTACTTATAGTAAGGCACTTCACTTCTTCACTTTTATTCGCAGAATTTTAATTACATCGAAAACAATTATTTTTTGAATCAGTAAACTCTTCTGGAATGTTATAAAACAAACCTAACCTAACCTAATGGGTTCGATAGAATGACTTTTTAGTTGTACGTAAAAAGTTGAGTAACAGAAATTCAATGAAACGAAAATTCGGCAAAACCATGCATTCGGTGAAACGTTTGTCGGTGGAATAAGAGGACACCATTTTTACAATAAATAACAATAAAAAAACGACTAACCTCTTTTTTCGGTAAAAATATTTTTTTATCGGAATAATAATATGCAGTTTAGTAACCTTTATTTTAATATAATGACAAAAATGTTGATAGTAAATGGGCGAAAAACAAACAGCGAGTAAGACTTTTTGGCGGTGGTATCCACATAGCTTTCGCACCCGTCCCGTGTGCGTAATGATAATATATAAATGGCCAACGTCACATCAGGGCCACAGATAAGAAAACAAACAAATGCATATAGTTCGCCGGGTGATTCAGGGGATTTAGGAACAAATGTGCTTCCCTGAAGGTTGATTTATGGTTTTTTGGTGGATATTACGCGTAATGCTAATAATTACACGGTTCAACAACATATTCAATGTCACTACGGGCGACATGTTTCGAACTCTTCGGGAGTTCTTCTTCAGGGTGAGTGTTTCCGCGGCGGTGTCGGTGTCCCCCCCCGAAGAGTTGGAAACATGTCGCCTATAGTGACATTTAATACGTGGTATCAGTATGACTGAGTGATTTAATCAGTGTAATTATTAGCTGGAACATGTTTTACGAAAATTTAATTTCGGATATTACGCTTGTTAGAGTAGAGAATGGTATAGTATTTTATGCAACTGTTGTATAATAGGGTCTTAAAACACTAGTGTCGTGAGTTGCGATGCGAGCCTTGGCGAGCATCGCAATTAAAGACGCCACGAGCGTTGTAAGACCAAGTTATACACCGTTGCATACAATACTTTTTCTACGACTAATCACTACATAGTATAAAACAAAGTCGCTTCCCGATGTCTGTCCCTATGTATGCTTAGATCTTTAAAACTACGCTACGGATTTTGATGCGGTTTTTTTTAATAGATAGAGTGATTCAAGAGGAAGGTTTATATTTATGATATAGTACCCGTGCGAAGCCGGGGCGGGTCGCTAGTTGTGGCCGACAGCCCACCGCTCCGACAGTGTCGACGGGGGTGACGCGAGTCGCGCTTCACAGTCACCTAAGACTATCGCGCCTCTAGACAGAACTAGAGGGGCCCACCGATAACGCCTACGGGTATGACTACCGAGTCTGAAACTCGTAGCCCTGACGTGCCCGTGAATACCTGGATGAACCTAGGTTACCTATAATAATAAGACTGTTTACGAATGAATAAGAAATATTTATTAAACGAATTCACACTGATCAATACTTTTATAATTTACAACTTTCCCTATCACTGCCCTAATTCCTATCACTGCCCTAACACTTTCCCTATCACTTTCCCTATGTATTTTCCTAAGACTTCTTCTAGTAGTTGCTTCCTCCTTGGGAGCTTGGATCAGACACAATTTGGAATGGGTATAAACCCTCTATTTATACTGAATCTATCATGAATAAACAATATATTTTCTCTCAAGCTAATTGGGTGCTTTTTACGCCCCTTTCCTTACGAATGAGTTTACTTTTACAATTCACCCCGAGTGGGCTACCTTTATCTAGATTTAAATACTGTTACTAGTTAGGCTAGTTTGAATGGAACGTCTTAAAACACTGTGCGTTCGTTAGATATGATTTTACGTTTTACTATGAATTATTAATTATATATAATTTGGTAAATATGCTAATTATCCTGGACTTATTCTAAGTTTAAACAATAAGTACAAAGGGTAGGTGTATAGACATATTACTATAGGCAGGGGCTCGTTTAGCCCGTCATTTTGACATATGTAGCGTATCTGTACGGCTAAGGGTTACTGAGATATAACAAGGAATGTCTCTAATTGATAAGCGATAATTACGTAACTGGATTAAATTCCTGCATTCCGGCAATCTATTATTAGCCAATGACACAGTTACGTATATTACTGTCTCCCTCACTCGGTTGGTCGTCTCTTCGGTCCGCCTGGGCTGATACACACGTAGTGGGGCTGTGCTGCTCTCTTCATTAGGCTGTCTCGCTCTGGCATGGTGCGACGAGGGCTTCTTGGTACGACATCGAGATATAGTCGATTTGAAAGAAAGTGAAAACGTGATTATCGCTCATTTACATGTACTAATATTAATCCCAAACACTTGGATTACAGCTTATGGCTGCTATGTATTAAATATGATTTTACTGACTACTTTAAGTTATGTGTTCTTTAATACATTTTACAAACATGATTTCCCTAATGGGGTTTTCCTATGAGGATTAGGGGTAAATGAGTGCCAGCGGCGAAGGGCATTTATTTATACATATCATAACACAAATGGTTTAATAGTTAACTTAGTTTATTGAAGTGTAGTCTTCCGTCGCTCTGGATGGGCCGGTGGCTTCTTTGTAGTTGCGGGTCGCGGACCTCGCGATGTGCCGGCGTTAGGCTGCCTGGGTCGGGCTGCTCGCTCGCGGCTGGGCGGCAGTTCTTTTGTAGTTGCGGGTCGCGGACCTCGCGATGTGCCGGCGTTGGGCTCCCTGGGTCGGGCTGCTCGCTCGCGGCTGGGCGGCAGTTCTTTTGTAGTTGCGGGTCGCGGACCTCGCAATGTGCCGGCGTTAGGCTGCCTGGGTCGGGATGCGTTTGTGAGGTTCCATCGGGATTCGCTACGCTTGGAACCACTACCATCTCCCTCTCTCTCTGCGTCCGGATCGCCGCTAAAAACGTCAACACCACTACCCGCGCCGCTGTACCGCCCGTCAAGTTTCAGTCAGCTCCGGCCTCCCACAAGCGGGTCTCACCGGGGTCTGGCTGTTTACGAAGCGGGTAAGGGCAGCCGCGCTGCCCGCGATCGCGCCCCAAGCGCTCCAAACAGCCCTTTTTAGGGCTAACAAACCGCTCCCGCACCCCCCCGCCTTTGACAACAAAGGTGGGGGTAGTCCGAGATACGGGGAAAAAATCTACCCGCATGTAAAACCAAAAAAATAATAATCAAGAAATGCCACCGCCGACTCCGCTCCCCAAAGGAGCCTTGCAGAAGGGCGAAATCCGCCCTCGAACCTTCCGCCGTACCCGCGGCGTAGCCGACGCGGCCAGGGCCGCCCGCGACCCGCGCCTGCAACAGGCGTTCAAGAATGCCCTACGCGCCTCCGCGGCTGCTCTCAGGGCCGCGTCAACCCCGAGTACCCCTGGAACTCCGACCAGCGAGGGCGCTGGAGAAGCCCCGTTCCCCCGGCCGATAGACCTGATCCAGGAGATCTTCGGCCAGCTCACCCCGCGCTCTCAAGATGGAATCACGGCCGCCGACATAGCGGCCGCAACAAGCTCGGCCGCCGCCGCGCGCGCTGCGAGAGGACGCGCCGCTGCGGCGCCGGGCGAAGCAAGAAGCACCACCGACCCACCTACACTATCCGCCCTACGCCCGCCCACCGCGGAAGGGACAACAACAGCCGACCATGCCGCCGCCGCCACGGGCGCGCGGCCAAAAACCGCCGCAAACTATGCGGCCGCCACAATTTCCACCGCCAATAAAAAGGCCCCCGCGCCCGCGCCCCAGCCGCAACGCGTACCGCGACCACCGCCCGCCCTCGGAGCGGGCAAGGCAAGCCAGGCGCTCCGCGCAGCGCCCGCGTCGCGTCCGCAACCCGCCCTCGGAGCGGGACATGCGCCCCCAGCCCCCCGCACAGCACCCATGCCGGCCAACGCCGCGCCCCGCGAGGCGCGGCAAACGCCGACACCCTCGACGTCCACGCAAGCCGCCACACCGCAGCAGCAGCAGCAATCGTTCCCGCTGCGCGCCGCAGGGGTGGCAACAAACAAAACACCGCCGTTCGGGGGACTCACTGTCTCGCCGCCCCTCACCCAAACGCCCGCGCAGGCGCTACCCATGACAACCGCACTCCCCCCGCCACTGGGGGTAAAGCGCAAAGAAAGGTCCCCGACAGCAAGGGCTCAACTCTCGAGCCTCCCCCGCCTGGATCTGTCCCCAATGGACGAGGGCGGGGACAGGGTCGACAGCGACGACGACAGCAACAGCGACAGCGACGACGAGTGCCAGAACGTGGCCGCCGCCGCCCCGACCACCACAAACCCGCCGCCCCCCGTGACGGCGACAACAACAACAACAACGACCACGACCCAGCCGCCCCAGAAGAGGCCGCGGCCAATCACGGTGGACCACCTCCCCGACTGGCACGCGCACTTCCAGCGGATCCGGGAGCGACTGGGCCGATTTCCCGCTTCCCGCCCATACGGAAATGGCATCCGTTTCCGGCCGGCCGACCACGAAGAGTACAGGGTGGTGCAGGGCTATCTAGAGTCCCTGGGAGACACCATCTCGTGGTCGGCCCTTCAACTAAAAGAGGAGATCCCCCTGAAAGTGGGCATCAGGGGGCTCCCCGCCAACACAGACCCGGCCGACATAACAGCGGACCTGGCGGCAAAAGGCTTCGCCGCCATATACACGCGCCATGTGGAAGCGCGCGCAGGCAGACCCGGCTGCATCTTCTATGCCCAGCTCCAGAAGACCGAAGGCCTCATCCCGGCAATATACGGAGTCCGGGAATTGCTCGGGATGACGGGCGTGGTGGTGGAGGCGTGGCGCGGCAGGAAGGGGCCAGCGCAGTGCCACCGCTGCCAAGCGTTCCGGCACTCATCGCACGGCTGCCACCGTCCCGTAAAGTGCGTGCGCTGCGCGGGGCCACACTTTGCGGGCCTCTGTGAACGCCCGCGAGAACAAGAGGGGACCTGCGCAAACTGCGGCGGCCCACATCCAGCGAACAGCCTCACGTGCCCGACCTACAAACGGGAGGAGCGAGCAAAGAGGGCCGGCACAGCCCCCCTCAACAACCGCCGAGGGCAATTTGTGCCCCAAATACAGACGGTGGAGGCCTCCGAGGACGCCCCCAACACCCTTACGGCAAGGGCGAATGACGCGGCGCCCATGCGCAGACGCCGCCGAGGAAGAGGCAGGCGAGGCAGAGGCCAACCCCCCGCCGCCGCCGCCGCCCCCACCGCCACCAACGCCAACACAGACACACAGTCCGTCGCCGCCGCCGCCCAGATTGCCGCCGCCGCCGAACAGGCCGTTGCTCCCCACACCAGCGCCGCCCACGCGCGTGCTCCTGCAACACAGCCCAGAACGTCGCACCAAACTGCCCTCTCCTCCCTACCGACAAGCCAAGATGGCACTAGGGAGAGGACAATAGCGCAGTGTATACAGATTCTGCAGAGTGTACTCGGCGCTCTGCAGAGAGGAGAAAACCCTGTCCCCGTGATTCTTAGGGGGCTGGCTGACCTTTACGGAGCTGGCTAGCACCCTAAGAATACTCCACTGGAATGCCGCCGGACTCAACAGCCGGCCGAAGAAGGCGCTGCTGGCGGACGTCCTCAGAAGAGAGCGGATCGACGTAGCCCTGGTCTCAGAGACCCACCTTGAGGCGGGAGGTGCCTTGAAAATACCGGGCTACGTCTGCTACCGCAAGGACGAGACGTCCCCCCAGGGCCGAGCGTACAGAGGACTGGCAGTGCTAGTCGCACGACGGGTGGTGCACCAGCCGCTCCCGGATCTTCAGCTGCTGACGTGCTACGCCCTCGGAGTGGAGCTGCACGCAGGCGGCCTACACCTGAGGACCTATGCCTTTTACCGGCCCCCACAGACGTCCCTAGCCGAGTCCGACCTAGAGCAGATCTTGGACTCGAGCGCACCCACCATCCTCGCCGGCGACTTCAATGCAAAACACCCGGCGTGGAACTCGTCCAAGATCTGCAACACGGGGCGCCACCTGCTGTATCACGCTGAGGGCCACGACTACACTGTGCTGGGCCCGGAGGTCCCCACGCACTACCCCTACAACACGGACCACGCACCGGACGTCATCGACTTGGCGGCAGTCCAAAATCTGCCACACTGGCCGGAGCTGGAAGTCCTCGATGACCATATGCTCTCGGATCACCAGCCAGTGCTGCTCAGACTACAGACTGCCGTCACCACTACGCAAGCCCCACCAACAAGGAGAAGGACCGACTGGGAGAGGTTCGCTGCACATATGGCTGAGCACTCGGAGTCCTTCCCGGCAACCTCCGCCGAGGAAGTCGACCGACTTGCCGAGTTGTTCAGCCGGAACGCCCAGTCGGCCCTCGCCGCCGCCACCACCACGAGCCCTGCCACCACTTTCCGCCATCGGAAGCCGCCACCCCACATCCTGAGGATGATCGAGGAGAAACGGAAGATGCGACGGCTATTTAACGAGACCCGCTGCCCCACCCTGAAGACCCGACTCAACGCCCTCGCCGAGAAGATTGGGACTAGCCTCGCGGCGAACTCCCACTACTCCTGGCTCGAGGGCGTCGACTCCGCAGCCGAAGAAGGCTGGGGCGGCATTCACCGCCTGTGCCGTCGCATCTCAAATAAGCCACTACCGGTCAGACCACTCCTCGCCGCAGATGGCACCAAATGGTACCGAGCCGAGGACAGAGCGCGCTTATTCGCCGAACACCTCGAGTACCAGTTCCGACCAAACGCGTCAGCTGATGCCGAGCACACCGCACAGCTGGAACGCGAGGTCGAGGGGTATCTCGGGGTCCCGCCGCCGCCAGAAGAGGATCCCATCACCTTCTCCCCCGGCCAGATCCAACGGGCAGTACGGAGAACCCAGCTCCGCAAGGCCCCTGGTCCAGACACGATCCCGAACGAGGCGCTGCGTCACCTGCCCCCGCGAGCCATCGCGACGCTGACGCGGCTCTTCAACGGGATCGTGAGAACATGCCACTTTCCCAGCTGCTGGAAACTGGGGAAAGTCATCATGCTGCCCAAGCCGGGGAAGAACATTCTCCGCCCTGAAAGTTACCGACCCATCACTCTGCTGTCCACGGTGTCAAAGGTGTTTGAGCGTCTCCTTCTCCACCATTTGACACCACACATCGAGCCCCGAGAGGAACAGTTCGGCTTCAGGGCGGAACACTCTACAACGCTGCAGATAGCCAGGATCCTCCACACTGCGGCAGCGGCGCGGAACAAGAAGGAGCACACGGTGGCGGTGCTCCTGGACATGGAGAAAGCCTTTGACCGGGTCTGGCACTCAGGCCTGGTCCACAAGCTGACTACCACCACTGCACCACGACGGCTCGTCCACACCATTGCCAGCTTCCTCGCCGATCGCAGCTTCCAAGCCGCGGTAGAAGGCAAGCTCTCGGCGAGGAAACCTATCACAGCCGGGGTCCCCCAGGGAAGCTGCCTGTCGCCGGCCCTGTACGCGCGGTACACCGACGACATCCCAGTGGAAGGGGGGGCCACACTCGCGCTATACGCCGACGACGCGGCGTACATAGCGACGTCGTACAAGTTACACCACGCAGCCACCAAAATCCAGCGCACCTTGGACGCGCTTCCAAATTGGCTCGACCGCTGGCGACTGAGGGTGAACGTGGCGAAGACCCAGGCCATCACCCTCAGCCCGAAGAGAAACGAGCCCCCGGAACTCCGTCTCCTGGGACAACCGTTGCCGTGGCTGCGGACTGTTAAGTACCTGGGCGTCACCATCGACCGGCAACTTAACATGTCCGCCCACGTCAACAACACCATCAACAGCGCAAGGACTGCCCGGATTCTTCTCACTCCGGTGATGAAGTCGTCCCTCCCCCTAACCGCCAAGATCGGCATCTACAAGGGCTACATCAGGTCGCGGCTCACCTATGCAGCCCCCGCGTGGTACGCGCTGGTGGGAGAGTGCAAAAAGCGGCGACTCCGCGCACAACAGTCGCAAGCACTCCGCACCGCAACCGGCGTGCACTACTTCGTGAGTAACCAAGTGCTCCACCGCGACCTGAAGATCGAACATTTGGACGACTTCATCACCAGACTGGCCAGAGCTATGTTCTCGCGGGCAGACGGCTCGCGCCTGACACACCTGCAGAACATAGCTCCATACCACTCGAGACCGCCCGACAAGAGGGCCCTGCCGCGGGACCTGATCCGCCCGGATCCCCCCGCCGCCACCTGACTTACGACAAAAGGATGTTCCTGTAGTGCCGTCGGCTTGTAGGTCGCTCGCTGGGCCTCTCCTTATGGAGACTCACCCGGCAGGGCTTGACCTCGCCGACGGACGAAGCAGACGACCCCACCGGACCAGACGGGCATCGCGCCCACCACAGCTACCCGTCCGTTGTTGCGGACGGCGCCCGATCCCGCCAAAAGCGGCACAGCCGCGGAAGGCTCCTCCGAGCCCCTATAGGGGCTTGAGAGACGACCATCAGGGTTCCATCGCTCACAATCCTCCCCTTTTAGTATGAGACGCAGTGTCATACTACAAAAATCGTAACGTAGAGCGATGGCGTTTGTTGCGTTATACACTGATTCGAGAACGTTACGTTTATGTTTTTAATGTTGCACTGATATTATTCACTTTTATTTATTTAATAGTTCAGTTTTACTTACTGTTTCTTATTCACTTTTATTCCACTTTAACTTTTACTAAAACCACCAGCTGCTCGGGTCATAGGGCTCCGGCTCCCCTTTGTTTGGCGGTATGGTTTTTATATAGATATTTTCCTTATCTGTTTGCACTACTTTTATTGGTATTGATATTTTAACACTGAGTTTATCTTGAGCCTTTTCTCTGGCTTTCTTGCACGCCGCTTCTACTAGCGCGGTGGGTGGTCGCGCTATATATAATTTCCTATCTGGCATCTTCACTTGCGGCGGCGGTGGTGGGTTCACGACGAGCTGTGCTGCTGTCGGTGGGTGGGCGAGGCGTCCTCGGCGCCACGCTGCTTTTGCTGCTTCTGCAGTTTTCTTCTGTTCGGGGGCTGCCTCTGCATTGTTGCCTCCCGTTGATTTCACATTAGAGTGATACGTCCAGGCTTCTGTTGCTCTGGGTGTGGGCACGGTGCATTTCTTCGTTGACTCTGGCGCTCTCGGCGCTCTGTTTATGTAGAGGGCGGCTGCTCTTGCTGCAGCGACGCGTATCGCGTAATTAGGGACTCTCCCTTCAAATGGCTTTTTAGCCTCAACACTTGGTGGACCTCGCGGGTCTATTCTCTCACGAATAATATTCTTCTTAATTTCCTCTATTCTTCTTGCCCATTCTTGTTTCTTCAATAATACCTCTCTCTCCAATTCAGCTCTTTCCCGAGCGATTTGTTGTATTGCCTCTTGCAATTTATGCACCGTGCCGATTTCCAGGTCCCTCTGTGGTGCCTGCTCCTGGGTTGGGTCCCGGCAGTGGGACCCATAAAAGTTGAGGGGCCTGGATGCTGATTTACTGATATTTGCTCCGTTGTTGCTTCCGAATTGTTCATCCCGCAGGGTTCTAGAAGTTGAGACGTCACACCTTGCGGTCTCCTGACGCCTCACAAAGCCTGTTCCTCTTTTGTCACGTCCGACCGCAGTCGACGGAAATATACCTGTGTGGCCTCCTGCGCCTGCTCTTAACAGATCCCCAGGACAGCTCACCTGACGCGCCATTCAAAATTCTCGGACTCGCACCCGGACCGGAATATGGCCCCACGCCAATACCTAAAATGATAGCCGTGGAACACGTTACTATATGCGAGGGCTACTACCTCGACGAAAAACCGAATTATTCGGTGAGAAGGACTCGTGGGCAACTTCGATACTTTTCGGAAGCGGATTCTAATTATAAGATCAAAACTGAATTTAAACTGGTAAAAAACTGATTCTAAGTTAAACTGACTGGAACTATATTTGAAGACTATTTGCTGACTATTTCTTTCTTGCTGACTGTTTCTTTCTTGCTGACTGTTTCTTTCTTGGTTTTCTTCTTGTTCACTAGTAGTTTACTTGTTGGAGCTTGGAGCAGACACAATTTGGAATGGGTATAAACCCTCTATTTATACTGAATCTATCATGAATAAACAATATATTTTCTCTCAAGCTAATTGGGTGCTTTTTACGCCCCTTTCCTTACGAATGAGTTTACTTTTACAATTCACCCCGAGTGGGCTACCTTTATCTAGATTTAAATACTGTTACTAGTTAGGCTAGTTTGAATGGAACGTCTTAAAACACTGTGCGTTCGTTAGATATGATTTTACGTTTTACTATGAATTATTAATTATATATAATTTGGTAAATATGCTAATTATCCTGGACTTATTCTAAGTTTAAACAATAAGTACAAAGGGTAGGTGTATAGACATATTACTATAGGCAGGGGCTCGTTTAGCCCGTCATTTTGACATATGTAGCGTATCTGTACGGCTAAGGGTTACTGAGATATAACAAGGAATGTCTCTAATTGATAAGCGATAATTACGTAACTGGATTAAATTCCTGCATTCCGGCAATCTATTATTAGCCAATGACACAGTTACGTATATTACTGTCTCCCTCACTCGGTTGGTCGTCTCTTCGGTCCGCCTGGGCTGATACACACGTAGTGGGGCTGTGCTGCTCTCTTCATTAGGCTGTCTCGCTCTGGCATGGTGCGACGAGGGCTTCTTGGTACGACATCGAGATATAGTCGATTTGAAAGAAAGTGAAAACGTGATTATCGCTCATTTACATGTACTAATATTAATCCCAAACACTTGGATTACAGCTTATGGCTGCTATGTATTAAATATGATTTTACTGACTACTTTAAGTTATGTGTTCTTTAATACATTTTACAAACATGATTTCCCTAATGGGGTTTTCCTATGAGGATTAGGGGTAAATGAGTGCCAGCGGCGAAGGGCATTTATTTATACATATCATAACACAAATGGTTTAATAGTTAACTTAGTTTATTGAAGTGTAGTCTTCCGTCGCTCTGGATGGGCCGGTGGCTTCTTTGTAGTTGCGGGTCGCGGACCTCGCGATGTGCCGGCGTTAGGCTGCCTGGGTCGGGCTGCTCGCTCGCGGCTGGGCGGCAGTTCTTTTGTAGTTGCGGGTCGCGGACCTCGCGATGTGCCGGCGTTGGGCTCCCTGGGTCGGGCTGCTCGCTCGCGGCTGGGCGGCAGTTCTTTTGTAGTTGCGGGTCGCGGACCTCGCAATGTGCCGGCGTTAGGCTGCCTGGGTCGGGATGCGTTTGTGAGGTTCCATCGCTCACACTAGTTTTAAATAAATAGCATTTGACTTTTCAGGCAGTAAGTTTTCCGTTAGTTAAATAAATAAATAAATAAATAAATAAATATCCTAGAGAACCGAAAAGACCTAGTCCCATAGTAAGCTCATTAAGGCTTGTGTTATGGGTACTAGACGACGATATATATAATAGATATAAATACTTAAATACATAGAAAACTTCCATGACTCAGAAACAAATATTCATGCTCATCACACAAATATTTGCCCTTACCGGGATTCGAACCCAGGACCTTCAGCTTCGTAGGCAGCGTCACTACCCACTAGGCTAACCGGCTAGTTCTATTACTACTCACGCAATTTCTTCAGCGGTGCAGTTATTTTCTTATTCGTCCATTTTAAAAGGAACGTTCATTTTTTCTTCACTTCACAAACATGAATAAAATCTTAATAAGTTATTAATAACGAATAGTTATCATATTTCGTCTTTTAATTTTGAACTGGAACTTCGGTGGGAAATTAGTAATATATGACACATTGACACCTCTTGTTTATGGTTTTGTTTTTAATATTCTTGCAATTGCCATCCGAACTAAACTGAATCCGGATCCGAACTGAATCGGATCGGTTTATATTTGGACGTATTTATGCAGAAGGGAACCAACCCACACATCACCCAAAATTGAGTTAAGTATGCAGAAGGCTTTAAAAATGTGCCTTATACCCCCTACATAAAGATCAAAGTCGTAAGATCATTCGACATATGAAAAGATTCCGTTGACAAAGTTATCAAACCACATTATCATTGTTTCATAAAACTTTAAAAAGATCCAATCTGTATGGTAACTTGCTAATATTACATTATATTTATTTGAAAAGATCCATGTCACGTGGTTCACCGTTACAGTATCGTTTCATTTACTTCATAAGAGTCCATGCGGGTTGGTTCTTGTTTGCATAATAAAAACTGCAAAAGTTAACACTTTCAACAAAGATCCACATCACACGGTTCCTGGTTAAAATAATCTAGTTTATATAAAGTAAGGAACCAACTTCATTGAATCTGGTTTGCATAATCGAAATTGGACGTACTTGTACCAAATGGAACCAACCTACACATTACCCAAATGTGAGTTACATGCAAAAGGCTTTAAAGATCAAAGTCGTACGATCTGACATAATTTGACGTATTTATGCACAAGGAAACCAACCCACACAAAAAAGAGGTTTTTGTAAAAAGTGTACCTATACATTTTTTTTCCATATTTTTAGCAAAGTTGGATTGCCAAGCGTTACAACATGGTATTGTTGATATTTTGTTGTTGATATCATGTCAAGAATATGTAGTTTTAAGTGTAGTTTTCTCTTAAAAGTGCAATGGTTCCTTTTAGCAAAAACATTTAAGTGAGGGTTGGTACCTTGTCGATGTAATAAAAAAATATACACACTAGTTTGAATGTACTTTATTAACAAAATGTTTACAATACAAAAGGTCTGCAAATGTTTGAAATATTATTCTCTAATCTAATCCTCCCCAAACATCAAACGCTTTACTTAATTAAAAATTTAAGAGAAAGATTTTATCACAAAGCTTTCTTAGTTACTCGCTAGTTTCATCTTCCACTTCAAAGTCAGGTTCACCCGTAAAAGCCTTCCAGATCATCCTCGAATTCGAGAATTAATCATCGATCATCGAGAATTAACGGAACGTAAAAATTGTGATGGCCCTGTGGAATCAGATGAAGAAGGCTCTTCAGGTATTTAACTTTGCGTCGGCAACAGGCTTTCCTGATGGTCAAAGTGGTTCCATTAATTGCTTGGCAATACTTGATGAGACCCTTCCCCGAATATTACATTTTTTCCTAATATCTTCTTCCTTAAATTCTTAAAAACTCTTCCAACTTCTGTCAATTTTTTTCTATTGGTAATATTTTCTCCAACATTAATGGGAACGTCTTATTTTATGGAGCGATTCATGTAGCGGCCAAAATCGGAATATAAAGCTTGTGTTGATGCTTAAAGCGATCTTAAATGAACATCCAATGCTTGAACAGATTAATTTACGATATCTTGAATTGGGATTGGGACACAGCTTTCTTCCAAATGATACAGATTTCCGAAAAATAGTGAATGCTTTAAAATGGCTTCAAATAATTTATACGCCGGAAGATTATATGAATATAATAAAAACTTGCAAGAAAAAAAAAATGCCATGACAGTACACCACCGCATGGATCCGAAATAATTTTTGTCCTCATTTATGGTGGAGAAAAATATTACAAATAGAAAAAGATAAGTACAGATGGAACGAAAGTGTCATAGTTGCCCACAAAAGAAATAGAGCTTAGAAAACATGAAATGTTTCAAATTTACATGAGATCTAACTTCATTGAAGAATTTAAGGAAGTAGATATTATGAAAAAAGTACTCGGGGAAGGGCATCATCAATTATTACCAAGCAGTTAATGGAACCACTTTGGCCATCAGGAAAGCGTGTTGCCGGCGCAAAGTTAAAGACCTGAAGAGCCTTCTTCATCTGATTCCACAGGTCCATCACGAGTTTTACGTTCTCTTAATTCCCGACGAAAGCATCGAGGATGATCTGGAGGGCTTTTCGGGTGAAACTGACTTTGAAGTGGAAGATGAAACTAGCGAGAACTAAGAAAGCTTTGTGATAAAATCTTTCGCTTATTTTTTTAAATAAAGCGTTGATGTTTGAGAAGGATTAGATTAAAGAATAATATTTCTGTTTTTTTATAACTTTTGTATTGTAAACATTGTGTTGATAAAGTACATTCAAACTAGCGTATATAATTTTTTTGTATACCTGTTTATAGTCCCTATTAAATCAACAAGGTACCAACCCTCACTTACATATTTTTGCTAAAAGGAACCATTACCTTTTCAAGACAAAACTACACTTAAAACTACAATTTCACGGCATGTTTAAGTAAAAAAATATCAACAATACCATGTTACAACGCTTGGCAATCCAACTTTGCCAAAAAACATGAGGTTTTTTTTTGTATACAGTTTTTTAACAAAAACCTCTTTTTCTCAAAACTATCATTGTGTGGGTTGGTTCCCTTGTGCATAAATACGTCCATTTATAAATAATACCAATAATTGGTAAGATATTTAATATTTTAGTAAATAATTTATATTATAGGTACAGTCAGCATCATATAGTTAGTAGCAGCCAAAGTAGCCAAATATATCGGAACACGTCTTTATTACTATAGGAGTAAGGAAGTGTTACAATATATTTGGCTACTTTGGTTGCTACTAACTATGTGATGCTGACTGTACAAATGTTTGATAATAAATATTAACTAATTATTTCGAAAAATTTGCTTATGAAGTTGGTAGTTACACTGCAATAGGTATAGCGGCTGATAAAAAAAAAGTTAGATGATTTGACATCGTGGTAAACAGTGCTTTTATGAAAAATGTTTGAACCATAAAAGTACGCTAAACAATGCGTTTATGGGCCATAGAGCATAGAGTTTTTCGACGACTTATTATCGGTGTCATTGTATTTGAGCCAAAGCCTATTTAAATGACAGATAACGGTACAGGAGTAGAAAAAAATGTTAAATCAATGGGGTAAGTACATCGCGGATCCCGGTGTTCTTTAATTTGGTCCAAATCGAACATTTAGCAAATAAGCCGCAAGGGTATACTTTTACATGTCAAACAATAATTTACAATAAAAAACAAATCTTACAACTCGTAAATTATTATTATAATTGTTATTTGTATGTTCTTTCCATATCTCAAGACCATGGGGTCCCGGACTTTTGGAAGGCATGCGTGGGCAATACAATAAGTCTCAAAATTGTGAAAAGGCAGGCGGTGACTCGCCAACTCATTAAGTGGGCCCCACAAACAGTCGCACGCACAGTGCGACAATGGAGCAACACGTCTGAGCGGCTGTGAGGTTGTCCAGAGGTGAGTCTACGGTGCGCCAAATCCCGGTAATCCGTTCAAGGGCCGCCGGCGTTATGACATTTTACACTTCCAACCTGAAGCATAGATTCCGCTCTTGCGACTCTACTCTGGCCGGCCGGTTAAGGCAAGCACAGAGGTGAGGGCCAGATCACTCGGGCCCTCCGGAGGTTAAGGGTCCGCGGTGTCGCCACTCACCGTCAGCTCGCCACAAGCTTAATATTATTAACTCCAAAAGAAAGAAGGCAATAAATATGCCTCGTGAAGAAAACCCCATTTAGATATCTCAAAGAACTACAAAGCTGCAACGGTTTTAATATTGCTTGTTAGAGAGAGAAAACGCTCGCGATAGTGACGTCACAATCTGTGAGCGTCATAGTAAATGACAATCGTTTTGCAGAAAAGGGACAAAACATACCCCCTCTTGAAACTTTGGACACTTATAACTTTGTGATTATTTAACCTCTTGCGTTGCCTTTTTCTCCATATGACTACATGTTTAAAATCCTTTTTCGTCAAAATACAACATCATGGATTATTTTATTTAGTGTCTACACCCCTATTATCATTTGGAGGTTACATGTTACAGAACAATAATAATTATATATAATTAACTACATGTTACTAAATAAAAACAAAATTACAAAATATTGTCCATTACATTAGATGCAAGTTCTCTGTCAGAATTAACAATAAGTTCATGAAATTTATTTAATATCCCAGAGATGTATAAGGTCTCTTAGTCTAATTGAACGAGGGAGCAAAGCGAACGAAGTTCTATGCCTCACCTTCAGCTGTTTTTTTTACGGGTCGCATTTCTCTACCGATTCTTGTAAATTTTTGTTAGCAGGTACGATATAGAGACTAAAGAGTTTATGTAGATTCAGTTTTTGAAAATTAAAAAAAACTTTTTTAAGGAAGGCCATAACCAGACCACATTTCAGATTTCTTTATACTAGTTTCTTGATTTTTATTAAGTTAGAAATCTCACACACCTATGAAGGTTCGAGAAACAACACTAGGATTGTTTATCAGACGATTGCTACTATCATGCTAAAAAAATTGCTGTGCAAGTATCGATAGAGAAGCCATAACGACGTTGATGAATTCTGGCACTTCTCGCAACGTTCGCCTATTGTGAGCAAAATGAAGAAAGCGCCTGATTCATAGCTGTCCGGACTGACATTGACGAAATAGCTGGGCCAGGGTATCCATTCCTGTAACCAATTACATTTGAATCATATTTGTATTTGCCACGCGCGCGTGACAGGACAGGCGGAGAAAGTGTGGAAGCGGGCACGCGTTAACACAAATATAATTCAATTTTGGAACAAGTTTGGAATAGAAGCCGCGGAGTGTGGAATTGCTGGATTTTCCGGTGATAGAGACACTATTTCACATCGCGAGTAAACCTAATAGGTCAGCAGCGAACGAAAGAACCATATAAGTCTTAGTAGCGCCGCAAAATGGCCCCACAGAATGGGTGTCATTGCCATTATGCGGGGATGTGGGCGGGGGAGTCAAAACGATGCCAGGCAGCCATTTAGTTCTAACATGCGCATACCGGGTTTTAGGCTTGTTTTGGGTAAACATTTGGAAAGGAGCTCGCATTCTTTGGTTTTTTCGTTCGCTGTAGGCCAGTATGTAAAATTGTGATTTTGCAATGAAGGTTGAGCACTCACGTGATTTTAATAAAGTAGGGTTTAGCCTAAAAAATGAGATTATTTTAATGCTGCAATTTTACTATATATGCAAAACATAAAATCATGATAAAAACCTAATCTAGGGCGCCGCCGGCAGCGAGGCGGGGCGTATGCTACCAGCGGTCAGGGCGGCACAGATAGGAACCTCCTGACCTCCGCGCAGTATCCAGGAGTACCGCCTTCTGTATCTGACCCTTAATCCAGCCATCTAGCGAGACTCTCTTGAGGTGGTGGATTCAGATTCAGATTCAGATTCAGATTCAGATTTATTTATTATCATAATTTTACAATTAAAATCATTGGTACCTACAGTAAATGTACAAGATAAAAATGTATAAAAAATATGACTTGTCAGTTACATAGATGTGTACAGATGTGTACAGAATAGTTATTATTTGTAAAAAATTGAAATTAATAATTTTAATGTCAGCTTAATAATATATTGTGCTATTGAATAATGAAGCGAAAGCAAATATAAAATAAATATGAATACAAATGTCAAGCTTTTAAGATAGTCATTTTCTTGTTTTCATAGTCATTTGAAAGAAATTCTTGCAAACTATACAGTGTTTTTTCAAGCAATAGTTGTTTTACATGGTAACGAAATGAGTTGTCGTTTGTTATGGTTTTAAGGTTTGAGGGTAGTCGGTTAAAAAGTCTTTGTCCTATTAACTTCGGAAGTTTTGTGCCTATTTTAAGTCTGGACGAGGTTGTTTTTAAGTCATTAACATTTCTCATAGGCCTGAAACTATTTTCTCCTCTCCTTTTAAATTCGTTTGGATTACGTTTAACATACATCAAAACTTCCAATATATAAGTTGAAACTGATGTTAAAATACTAAGTTTTTTAAAATGTTCCCGACTCGAGTCTCTGTACTTGGCATACGCAAGTACTCTAATTGCACGTTTCTGCATCTTTAGGATACGCTCATAGTCCGTACAGTTGCCCCAGAGTATAATCCCGTACGAAAGTTGAGAGTGTATGTACGCGTAATACATCTCTTTTAAGCAACTTTCTGACACAAGTGGTCTTAATTGTCTTAGAGCATAGATGCCTTTTGCCGTGGTCGAGACTCTTCGCTATTAGACCGTTCACCGAAACGACTATCGAGACAATGATCGTCGAATCAACATCCCACATGGCGGTTACCTCGTGATAAATGTCTGAATCTTTTAGTTTATTGTTATTGTTATAAAGCCCAGAGGCACGCTTAATAAACATATTCTTTGCATAACTTGTTCTACTACGAGGGACGGAAAATAAATGTTTACTACGACAAGTGCGTTCAATTTTACGTGGAACTCTAATTTGTATATCTTGGAGCAAGCTAGGAGCGTCAAGATGATTATGTATTATTTTATGAACCAAAACTGAGTCAACACAGTCTCTACGACACTCAAGTGATTGCATATTGTGGCGGATTAAAGATTCAAAATAATCATTATATTCATTGCCAGTTATAAAGTCAAGGGATCTTAAGAACTTTTTCTGCAGTCTCTCAATCCTATTTATATGAACACTATAAAAAGGATTCCATACAGCACATGCGAACTCGAGCCGACTACGGACGTAACTATTATATAATATTTTAAGTGTCAGAGGATTTCTAAAAGGTTTACCAACACGCGGTATAAAACCCAACTGCTTAAAAGATTTTCCCAGAATGGAATCGATATGTGGTATGAAAGACAGTTTGTCGTCCATAATGACGCCAAGATCACGGACTTCTTTCACTCTTGCTAAATCCTTATCACATAACCTGTAATTAAAAATAGACGATTCCTTTTTTCTGCTAAATTTTATGATATTACATTTATCTGGATTTAAGAATAAATGATTTTGTCTACAATAAGCTTCAAATTAATTTGTAAGAGTTCCCGATCCGAGTTGCTACGAATTACCCTGTAAATCTTTGTGTCATCAGCATAGAGAAGAATGTTGGAGTTGGCAAAGATCTTAACAATATCATTTATATATAATATAAATAAAAGAGGTCCCAAATGAGATCCTTGGGGGACACCAGAACTTATACATTTACTGTGGGAGGTAAATCCGGAGACCACAACAGACTGCGTGCGATTCTCTACATACGACTTCACCCAGCGAAACAGATCACCGTGTATACCGAGCTCCCAAAGCTTACATAATAAAGTATAATGACAGATCTTATCAAATGCCTTGGAGAAGTCGGTAGACACAGCGTCTACAGAAAAACCATCATCTAAAGCCTGTAGTATAACACTGGTAAATGTTAATAAGTTGGTGTCAACCGAGCGACCTTTATAAAAACCGTGTTGGTGGGGCACAATGTGGTGTCGCAAAACAGCAGCTAATTGATCTGTAACTATTTTTTCAAGAAGCTTACTAAATTGGCATAATTTTGATATAGGCCGATATTTCTCAATGTTGCGACTAGTTGGACCTTTGGGAACAGGAGTTATCCAGGCTTGTTTCCATACGGCTGGAACACAGCCTTCCTTCATTGCTTTTTTAAAAAGTATTGTAATTGGAACAGCAAGAGAACGGTAACAACTTTTAATAAATAATGGGTGTATACCATCGGGTCCTGCACCTTTATTGATATTAACGGATTTCAAATATCGTTTAACAATGTTTTCGTTAATTTCTATTGATTGGATATCTAATAAGGGGCTCAGTTAAATTTTCAATATCCGAAGAACTCTTATCGTATACTTCAAAGACGGAATGGAAGTGGTTATTAAATAAATTACAGATTTGTTCCCCATCTGAAGCAACAATATCTTTGTAACTCATAGTTTGCGGTACCCCATTATTTGAGAAAATCGATTTAATATAGGTCCAAAAATATTTAGGATTAAGTTTAATATTTTTTTCAGAGAGAGAGATAAAATTACGATAGCATTCTTGTTCAACCTTCTCGGCACGTTTTCTTAAAATTTTAAAATTGTTATAATCCAGAGGGTTGCCGTATAGCTTCCAGAGCTTATGATATTTACGTTTTTCACTAAGAATTCTTTAATATAATTTAACAGTTTTTATTGTGTAAGTACATCTTAAGGTGGCTAAAGTTTAAGCTCAATGTCTTTAAATGCATGCTGTGATTGCCTGTAAGTGGGAGATCAATTATGAATGATGTTTAGTATGTTTCTTATTGATGTGTATTGTATTTTCTGTTGGCAATCCTAATAAACAAATAAACCAAATAAATAAAACGATTAATACACAGACATAACAAACATAGCTACCATTTCGACAGACGAGGCTTTTGGATAAAGAAACAGCATTAAAATTGGGTAATTTGAGAGTTACAATGCCACAGATAGACACACAGATACACAATACAAATTAAACTTATATGCTAAAGAGTTAAAAGTCTGCAGTAAGCTCGATTCTCCATACAAACGAAGTTACGCTCTCATTTTAAAACTACCTATTGGATTGTAACGAAGCTTTGCATATACAATGACATGAGGCAAATCTATGTTTGTAATTAGTTTATGTAGCTTCAGATACCATAGTAAAAAAACAGCGTATTTAATTTTTTCATACAAAACTTGTTTTTGCTGTATTTCGTTTGTTTTATAAACTGCAACCATATAAACTCATTACAGACATAAATATACCTGATATCATTGTATATGCAAAGTTTCGTCACAATCCAAAACGTAGTATTAAAATGAGAGCGTAATAACTACGTTTGTATGGGAAGGAGAATTCGGCCGAGCTTACTGCGGACTCTTAAGTCGGGGTTTAAATGGGTAAGGCCGTTGAGATTATCACTTATAACACAAAAATAACACAATCACTTTTGTGATACAGTAACACAAATATAACACAAAAGTAACACTCTTTTTTGTAAAGGTTGTTTCATAATAGTATTAAAATAAAGGGTAAGGAAAAAATATCATTTTTTTTACGTACCTATGTTAATATATTTCGTCCCCTGATTGCGAAAACCGCTTAAGTGCATGACATGTAGTTTTGAGGAAAACGCATTTAAAGATTTGCATGTTAATATTTCTATGAAGGGCCAATAATAACTAAAGCATTTTCGTGTTTTTATATGAACAGTTTATCGCTTATTAATACTATTTGACTTTATTTACTTTTTGTTTAGGATAAGAGGATAAAATTTAGGGTTTACCCTAAAAAGTGCTGCAGTTAAGCGGTTGTTCCTGAAGACACCTTTTTTTTGTATCTCTTAAAGTAATAGCATTAGATCGGAATTTTCGATTTATAATAATTTCTGATGTAAATTAATAAATGTTTGAACTGAATAAAGTCTTCAAACGATTTCAGATTCTGTATTATTTGAGTTTATTTAAAAGTTACCATGCAGTTTGTAGGTTTTTTCTGGAAGAATTTTAAAATTAAGGAATTAAAAGCACTTATAATTAGAAAATACATGTGCAATGTTTTGGCACGTGAGGTTTCATTACAATTTTTTCATCTCCTGTGGTTTAATTACTTTATTATTTGTAATGGTCATTTCCATCGTAACTCTAACCTGTTTCTTGACAAAGTTCAATATAAGGGAAAAGGTAAAAATAAATAACAAAGGTGTTCGAAAGGTATTTCTGCTGAACTGACATTTATCTTAAGGGAGATATTTTAGAGTTAGCAATGAAATAGTAATTAGATTAGAGTAGGAATCCAATGAAATAAACAACATATGAATGTAAAATATTCGTTCATTCTGACTAATTGAGACAATTGACTGAAAACTATACGACGACTAGAAGACGCAGAAGGGCGACGCCGGAAGAGAAAAAGGAGAACTATGCAGTGTACAGCGAAGCGACCATGGCATTGCAGAATGCAATCGCCGACGCCAAATCTCGGTCATGGGATGAGCTGCTGTGTGACCTGAACCCGTGGTCTGAGAGAGATAACCGAAGCCGAATTGAAGTGGGCCGTGAAGCGCCTTGCTGCACGAAGGAGGCAAAACTGGTTCTCTTGCGAAAAGAAGGGAGGCCTGCAGACTCACCTACTGCGTACCGGCCAATATGCTTATTGGACCAGGTAGGCAAGCTCTTAGAGCGTATTATCTCCCTCCGTGTAAACAGGTATCTAAATAACGAAGGCCCAAACCTGTCGGATACTCAGTTGGCTTCCGCCGGGGTCGATCGACTGTGGATGCAATCCTTCGCGTCCGAGCATTGTCAGAGCAGGAAATTTCGCGAGGAAGGGTGGGGCTGGAGATCAGCCTTGACATTGTCAATGCTTTCAACTCTCTTCCTTGGAATGCAATTCGGCGAGCTTTAGGATCAGTTGCCATCTATCAGTAAAGCCATCTTACCTGAGGACCGTGATCGAAGCTTACTTATCTGACAGGAGCATTCGTTACCCCGGTCGTTATGGCGCCGACATGCAGGCAAGTCAAATGCGGGGTACCTCAGGGGTCGGTGTTGGGACCTCTTCGGTGGAATAATGCATACGACGCAGTTCTACGAGCAGCACTCCCCATCGGCGTCAGCGTCGTTTGCTATGCAGACGATACTCTAGTCTTTGCCGAAGGGGACAATTACGTGAGGACCACTAGACTGGCGTAGCTAGGCGTGGCAGTCGTAGTAAATAAGATCCGCAGTCTCGGTTTTATAATCGCGCCACACAAGACAGAGGCGCTTTGGCAACATGGACTGCGTCGCCGCAGGGAGCCTCGCGCCACCTCCGTGCAGGTTGGAGAGGTAGAGCTCCAAGTAGGTCAGTTTATAAAATACTTGGGCCTAACGGTAGACGGCCGATGGAGCTTTGACGAGCACTTCAACCGGCTCGTCCCCCGGATTAAAAAAAACATCGGTTGCACTGCACAGACTGCTGCCAAATCTTGGAGGGCCAGAAGAAGGAGTACGCCGCCTTTACGCAGAGGTGGTGCGGTCCATCGGGGCGCCCGTGTGGTCAGAGAGGTTGACGCGCAACCGACGTAGTAGAGCGAAGATACTGGCAGTTCAGCGCCGGATATCTATTAGGATCGCCCGCAGATACCGTACGATATCGTACGAGGCGGCTGCTCTCCTAGCACGGTTCCCACCACTTAACATCTTGGCTGAAATGGATTCCCAAGTCTACAATGCCCTGTGCGCAGAGAATGGAGGCAGCAGCGAAGGAAGAAGTTACGGCGGTTCGAGAGGGTGTCCATAAGCAGGCCATAATTCACTGGCGTGAACGACTGGAAGAACCCCGAAGTACATAGCAGCGGATAGTTACCGCAATCCTACCACATTTTGACTAGTGGCTGGAGCGGAAGGGGCGTGTTACCTTCGGGCTAACACAGGTACTCACCAGACATGGCTGCTTCGGTGAGTACCTACACATAATAGGAAAAGAGCAGACGGCACGATGTCACCACTGCCAGTCTGACCTGGACTGCGCAGCACACGCTCGAGGAATGCCCAGCGTGGCAGTCTGAGCGGCAGGTCCTAATGCAAGAAGTGGGACAAAATCTCTCCTCACCCGCTCTCATAGCGGCAATGTTAAGAAGGAGCTCCACTTGGGATGCAGCTGTCACCTTTTGTGAGAGTGTCATGGTCCGTAAGGAGACAATAGAGCGCGAGCGGGAGCGTACAGATCCTGCTTGGAGGAGGAGGAGGCGGCTACAATAACACGTCGCCGCCACTACCCCCTGTAGCCCGGGCAGTATAATATGGCTATGGTATTCAATTCCTGTCGTACAAGGCGACTAAATGGAACTCTCTCGAGGCAGCACACGGTCGCAGTTGCGGCCTGCGATCGTCTAAATATAGGGTAGGACCCACAGAGGCGTGACGCTAGGGCGGCACTGGTGCGTTCCGTAGGAGATCCCAGAGCTGTCCGAAATGCGTCGAGGAGGACCATCGGGGGGTTTTTAGTCGGTGCGTGTCCGACATAACCTCCGCGCTATCCCCGTGGTGCGGAGGTATCCATAACGGATTTTCCTCCCAATAAAAACAAAAAAAAGGTAATAACAATCCAATAAAAAGGTATGCGCTCGCGCAGTAGCGTAATTATCGCTCCGAAATAAAAACACGACTAAGTACGCCAAGTGCGGGCACGGTGTGACCCCCCCGCGCTCCCCGGGATAGCGGCGAAAGTGCACTAAGGCGGTTTTGGTTGAATGAATTGAATGTGGTCGAGGGCAAAACGTAACGAGCAAAGCCGTTTATATTACCTATAGCATGATTTTGCTGTAGATCAATTTTAACTATTGATTGATTTGGTGTTCTGACAAAACATATTAATGGTGGTTAGACTATTTTGACAGATGACTAAACACACATTTTGGTTTTATCGCTTGCTGCAAAAATCTAGTTTATCTCGTTAGCATCTTTAGACTGGTAATTAAATTGCAAGTTTCGTTCAAACTACCAACATTCCAAAAACGCTTGAATAATGATAGAATGTTTTGATCTTGAAAAAAAAATGTGCTAGCCCCCATAACATACACTTAATAGGTTTTGCCTGTAAATTATTTAGAAAAAACAGTGTTATCTGACGTTATCCTAAACACCAAATCAGGAATGGAGCCACGTATCAAAAAACGGGCTTTTGTAGCGGGTAGATCATGGAAAGCATAATATAGCAGTATTAATATCTCACTTTTGACCAAAACGTAGCTTAAGCGGTTTTCGCAATCAGGGGACGATTTATAATGACAACATTTTAGAATACGTGATCGATCGGCATTTGACTAAATCAGTATTTTTTATGATGATCTGTTTTTATAAAAAAAAGATAATTTCCTTTTCTGTATAAAAAACAGATCATCATAAAAAAATGCGACAAATTGAGCATTATTCCTAGGAAACAACAAAGTTTTCGGAATTATTGCAAACATAAAATAATTTTAAAATATATTTCTAGTAGAAACTAAATGATTCATACGTTCACGTGGTTGTCTGAAATAATAATAGCCGCGATTCACGGAATTATATAATAGAAGACCTAATTCAAGTTTGATCGAATGCGGCATCACTGGTGTACATCGTCCGGTGAGAACCTAAACTGTCTAATTACACGTAATAGTAGGTACATGAAAACTCGACCTTATTTCTACGTTAACACAGTTCATATTTGTTTTTCTTTTGCAAATGCACTAAATAGTGAGTTTTGGTTGTCACCCGACGACCATACTGTAAGAATAATACGTTAAGACTGTAAGTACTATTCAAAATAACAATTCGAATAAATCTCACGATAATATGAAAATGTTTTCCTTTACTATTACAGTATTCTCAATCTGCATGACTCTTTACACTTGTTTTGTGTTACTGAACACAAAAATTTGTGTTATGCATAACACAAAACTAACACAAAACGCCATAATATAACACAAAACCAGTTTTTTACAAGCGTTTTAGGTTATAAAACCAAATTAAGTCAAACTAGACGCAAATGTACATGTTTCATGTAAGCTTTAAACATAAACGAAAACAACCATAGTAGAGTGAACTTCTGAAACGCTTACTTACTTGAGATATTCATCAACACAAATTCTGACGAAAATATGCGACTCACTTTCAACTTTTCTCATAGACAAACTAAAAATGGCAGTTTCTTTTTTTTAACATTGATTGACAGCTTACGGTGTTGCTGTGCCAAAATACGTTTTTCCCCAGTTTTCTGTTAATATTTAGGGGTAATTATGCATAACACAAAAATTTGTGTTACGAAAGCCAAAACTCTGCCCACTAATCTAAAGACCTATAAAATACGCAAAACAAAGTATTTAAACACCGTTCTTGGTCTTACAGTAAGTAATGTGTCTCACCTTTCAAACGTATTTAAACGTTTTTTTCTAAATGTTTAAATATGAAAATAATTCGTAGTTGAAAAGTACTCGGAAAAAAGCGACACGTCATTTTCGACCAAAATTAGGGGGGTTTGATGAACATAAATGCAAGTATTTTATAGAAACAACAACTTTTATTCAGTTTGCGAAATGGGGAAACAAGCTCAATAATTGCTTTATAGAATCAACTAACAACAACGGCAGTAGTGCTTACATATTTGGAGAAAACGTGCTGGAAAGTTTTGTTCCGACCAAAACTGACAATGTCGGCGGCCTTACCCAAATACGTATTTACTGTAGTGTAGTGTAGTTAACCGTATGGGTACATTAGTATTACAAATTATGCTCCGAGCATATGAATATGATACAAAGTCGTAAATCGCGAAAGCTAAACAACAAGTAATAAAACTAATTTAAATGTATATATTTAGATAAATGTTATTACTTCTGGTTGACATGGGTATGACATGTCATTACGCGCTCTAAGGATGTTACGAGTGTACCATGTAGGTAGGGTCTCCCTTTGTCTCTGTGTGTCTTTTGCGTAGTGAATAAATGTCTTCTTTCTTTCTTTCTTTTTTCTTTTTATTATTTTAAGGTTACTTTTTCTGCTCTTTTGACATCACGATAATAGGGGCTACGTTTTTGGCGCGAATATATACCTAACGTTCAAATTTAAACCATTATTTCTTTGCATAAAGCTAAATTATTTCGAGGAAATATAAATACTAGTTGACTATCGAATCTATACAGACATTACAATTTTTTAGAGTTCCGTAGTCTACAAGGAACCCTTATAGTTTCGCCATGTCCGTCTGTCCATTTGTCCGTCTGCGGCTTAGCTCGGTAACTCTTACTACTAGAACTGTAATTCAGCATGGGTATATAAATTAATCTCGTAGACAAAACAAAACAATAAAAACTTGAAAACACGTAAATTGCGAATGTATTATTTTTCTCTTTAAAACCATGGTCCATGGCGTATCGTTGGATAGCTTGTTCAAAAATATCATGGGTGATTCTTTTGCGAGGTATTGGGCTTTAAAGCCCTTTTTTTGTTCGAGTCATGTGTCCCCCTCCCCCTGCCGGCTAAATAGCTACTACCTACTGGGGATATGAATAAAAGACCGGGTTGCACTCCGGGAGTGCCGGCAGAAGTGAAAACTTAATAACATTATAACAGTTTTTCGATCATGTCACGTGACATCTTACCCTAAAAATGAATTTGACGCAAATTTATAAACAATTATCAATTATTTCGGCGGACGGGCCGCGGGCGCGTTGGGTGCGACGGGCCGCTCGCCCGTCGGCGGCGGCAAACAAAATACCAATTTGTTTTTGCCATTGACAAATATTTTTTAAAGCTTTATCTCTTTAGGAATAACGTCCAAATTCGAACTATTCGAATTTGCTCAATAGCAAAACGGTGAAGGACGCTTGGTCAAAATTACAAATTTATTTGCAGAATATGCTATTGCAAAAAGTGTTTAACGGCTTTATACTCTTATGAATAGCGTTCAGTTTTGAATGAAGTCGAATCGGTTAGCAGCAAAATATAAAAGTTTGTGACCTTCACTGTATTGTATTGTATTTAACAATTTTTCCCCACTGTATTGTATTTAACAATTTTTCCCCATCCCAAAAAGCGCCGCTAAAGAAGTTTTCACTTTCAAATCGTGGCAGTAGAACATATAATGAATTTGAAAAGGAAAACTGACACGGCTCAGCAGGCATAAGTAGTTATCGTTGGTTGGCGCGCGCGCGTCGATGTAACTAAGACTGACAGGCAACTTTGGAAACTACACTGTACGTGGCCCGACACGCACTTGGTCAATTTTTTTTTTTTTGTAGAATAGCCTATTCGTTTCTGAATTTTTTTGTTAACTAACCTTGCATCTTTTTTTACCATTTCTCGTAATCCTTATTCTTCCTGAACCCATAATGATCCTCGCTTAAAATGTTCTCTATTTATCTTTGTATTCTATTTTGTACAATCTTAAGGAGTATTTTAGATGGATGTGAAATCAGACTTAGCGTCCTATTTCTTCACATCTTAAGGTATAGGTGACGGCACGTAAGTCTAGCGCTGACCGTTTATGCGCAGAAGTCGAAAATAAGGTATCTCGGGGGAGTGAAGGGGACGCGCGGGGGCGTGCGTAAGCGCTCATTGGCTCTCCAGTCGTACTCTGTCCCGCGCACCGATACGACACCCCGCTCACTTCTGGTGGTACAGTCGCGTTCTAAATTGTATTGTTATTAGTTATTACTGTCGTTTTTTGTGTTAAGTTTGAGTTTGTTTTTTAATGACTGTTTTTATTAAGTTAGTATTTATTTGTGATTTTAAACAGTAAGTATGCCTAGAAGAAATACTGTTTGAGAAGACAGGCACGTATATGACGTGCATTCTTTCTTAAAGACAGAAACGAATGAATTACTTGATTCTTTGAAACATATTAAAAGTCAGATTGACGAAACTACGAATATGTAACTCAGTCACTTTTGGACAGCGGCACTGTGGATTTAAAAATGAATAACATGATGCATGAGGGTGTGCTACCCCTATCAGATTTCGATTAATGTTACTGAATAAAAAAATATATTTTTTTTTTATTTCTACCTCCCCATATTAGTGATGAGATTAGTTTAAACGAACTACCTTAGATATAAAAGAAGGACAAACAAAAACAAGTTTTTATTAGTGAGGATTATTGTAATCAAGTTGTAGTGATAACAATTGCGTTCGCGACAGTACCTATGCGCAGCTATCCCCTCCATGTTTCGTTCACCGCTAGACTTACGTGCCGCTACCTATACCTATTAGCTTTTTCGGGCAAGGTTACTGTTTTGGTGAGTGTCCCTTGGTATATTTCCAGTGTTATATTATGTTATCTTAACTATCTTAAATATATACATATTTTATATAGATACAAAATTGCTACATTTGAATATCTAAGTGTTCAAATAATTTACGAAAATTTTGTGCACCGGTGTATTCAAATTTATTTATTTGTTAATAGATTTCATGCACCACATTTGATTCAAAACCTCCTGGTTTTAACTGATGTAGGTATCTGTCACTCAGCACATCAGAAAAAATCGAATACTCTGTATTATAGCCTCGTAAGGCCCAAGCTAATTTTAGGACGTTTGATATACTGACCCAATGTCCTAATTCTAGGCCCTTATACTAGCATCCCAGACTTTCATATTGCTATATTTGAAACTGATCTAGGTATTACAAGCTGATGTCTTTACAATTATTGTAAAGGTAAGTATTATAAACAATATTAATATATATTTTTAATAAAAAAAACGTGTCCTAATTTTAGGTCGTTGGGATGATATTTCGAGGAAATTTGCAATTAATATGTATATATAAATTATTTGGTGGTTACTTTTATTTAACGAAATTATTAGATTAAATGAATGATTGAATAAAAACCAATACATCACACACGTTTAAATGCTTTTTATGTATATATAAAATCTAAAAATCAATACTTACAAGTAATAAAAACATCAACAAAAATACTTTCTTCTCAAATATTATCATATAGCAGTCCTTTTCCATACTTAATCAATTATATTTTTGGTATTTTAATCATGAGATCAGACTTTCTATACTTATTATAATATTACTCTATAAAAAAACTAACATAAAAACAGTTCTTTCCTCCAAAAAAAGCAACATAAACTTCAAAACTCAAAAGTGATACAGCTAGAACAGTATCATGAAGAAGTTGACATTAAAAAATTGTATGACATCAGTCTTAAAATTCTAATGCAATAACATCCCATCAACCTATTTTTAGGACATTCAAACTTTCTCGCTTCTCCTACTCGAAATAAATCACGAAGGAATAAAATATTAAGTAATCGATGAAGTATAAACCTTATATAATCAGTTTCAATTAAATTTAGGTTAAAACAATTGAAGATTCTACTGAAATAATCGGGTTAACTTATCACGTTTCCGCGAGTTCGCCATGTTGCTCAACATCCCCGAGGCAAAAGACAGGTTTTTGATTGTCAAACGTCAAAACTGACAGCTAACAATATGGCTGCGTACAGTACTGCCATATTAAAAACAAAAACGATCCGTCGTACGCAATATTTAAGGCATGGTATGTGGTTAAAGTGAATGTCCTAATTTTAGGACCCTGGGCCGCTAATTGATGAATTATAAAGTTTACTTGGGCCGGAAGGACTACATTTTGTAGTCCTAAAAATAGGACGTTGGGCCTTACGAGGATAGGATAAAATATAAGCCGTCTGAATGTGCAAAGAACACAATAATAGACCAGCGGTTGAACAAAAATGGGTTATTACAACATTAAAGTTTTTTCTTTTTTGATATGTCGTTGGAGGCATGTTAAATAATACTTATGTAAAAAGTTAGAAAATTTTAGGTGGAGCTTTCGGCTATATTGAAATATTTTAGTTTTTGCCAATAACTATGTCAATATAGAATTAGAGTTACAAAAAACTGTAACATATCCAATAACACTTTAATTTATATACGATATTCTGTTTTTAGAAATCTGGGACTTCTGCATCCTGGTGAACGTAAAAATGCAAATAATTTTGTAAATAAAGAATTAGAGTAGCTGATATTGCAAAGTTACGATATTGTCGATCCACTTAACATATTGGAAAAAAGTTAGAAATGTAGACAATCGGCTTGTCTAGATATTGATTTCCGGTTAAACAGTATAGCCAATATTGAATTAAAGTTTGTAGAGTTAATAGTAAACGATCATGACAATGATATCAGTTACCAAACAAAAGTTAATAAAAATAAACTTACGGCGACACTAAATATTGATACCTAAGTACTCCGTGCGTAAATGAATACATTTAAAAAGCGCGGCATGTATGCGCGCGCCGCGCTGTGCGCTGTGGCAGCAGGCAGCGATCAACGCAACGGTAGAGGAGTGCCCTTGATTGCGTCCACGATCCATAAAAAAATCCACAAATAATAAATATCAATGGCAAAACACATGTTATTTTATTATACGAACGTTAATGGAAATACAAAGAAGAAATGTATCCTTATTTATTACCAACTATACTAGGGATTGCCCGCGGTTTCGTCGAACTGGTTATTGCGTTATACACATAATTTAAAAATATTTTAGGGATCGCCCCTTATACAAATGACCACTCTTCCATGTTTTGTTACTCCTTTAAGCCAGCTGCATAAATACCTACTAACAAATAACCTGCATGTATTTTTTTGCGACGTGGTCAGCAGTAAGCTATAGTTAAACTCAATTTACCTTAGATGAAATTGTATATTTAGGATGTAGGGTAATTTCACCGGTTAGTGACCACCTAATTTAGTGTGCCGGTTTGCGACCACTCGGGAGTAATAAATGGTGAACCGAGAGGATATTTTCTCGTTTTTTAAGTAGATTGCTGCCTAATATCTGCTTTAAAAATTGCGTACGTACCGAGGCATTTTAAAGCCTGTTTAAATGTTATTATATCTTTAATTGAAAAAAAAACCTAGTCCTTAAGGTGGTCGTTAACCGAAGTTGGTCACGTAACCGGCGTAATGACCGTATAATATGGTGGGGTAAGTATAATACATGACGGCGAATAGGACTGGACAAGCTATGACAATAGGAACCAGGATAAACAGAAATAATAAAAATAGTTGTGAATAGCTCGTATGTTTTTATTACAATAACAGTAAAAAAAAATAATTGTAACTTTTTTCACATTATAATATAACTGACAGCGAACTTTTATTAATACAGTATAATCTCGATTATTCGAAGTGTCAAAGAATAAAATTTTCAGTCGAAATATTATAAATTTTCGACGTTAAGTCCTTTATAAAGTAGGTACTTATTGTTTTATATTAAAGTCAGTATGGATGGCTAACACAATAGTAAAAAATTACAAAAAAATACAACCATTTACGACAACATTATTATAAAATTGCAAGTAGGTATTGTATAAGTATTAATCATTCATATTTGTTTACACCTAATGACAATTCTAAGTGAACTTCTGCGACTTCTCATTATTCTGTGCAGCTTTTTTCACAAAATAACTAAAATAATTAAAAGACGGAACTTTTTTTTTCATTATTATTAAAATTGAACTCTTATTTTTACAGTCTAATCTCGATTCTTCGAAGTGCAATAGAATAAAGTCCTCAATTCTAATCTTTTAACTTTCTAGTAGTAAGGGTGACTGAGCTAAGCCGCAGACGGACATACGGACATGGCGAAACTATAAGGGTTCCTTGTTGCCTACGCAAACCTGAAAAGGCTACTGGCGATTTTTTTTTATTCTGATCGAAAAAACACCGCACACCTAGTATGGAAAAAAGAACTGAATATTTTGAATAAAAAAAACTATATTGTGTATTTAAGTATGTTTAAAAATAATGAAGGTACAAAAACTTTTTAAGTAAGGATTAGTTTTTCAATAAATAAATTTTGTGAAAACTGTTAACTGAACCAGAATTGAGCTTCATAGTAAAATGTAAAAGAAAAAAAAATAAGTGGTTAGATTCTTCCTACTTTTACCAGTAAGATTTTTTTTCAAGTTGATTTGAAACGATTCTTATGACATACATTATTTTCATTTCAATCTGACCACTTTTTTTTTCTCCATACATTTTACTATACAGCTCAAATCTGGGTCACCATTCACATTTCTTTTCCTCAAAATGTAAAGGTACTCACTGTTTTTGAAATAATACACATTAATACGCAAAATAGTTTTTTCAACAAAATTTTCAACTTTTTTTTCATCCTAGGGAGCGTTGTCCTTTAGAACTTCGTTAGCAGACGTTTCTGCTTAGTAAACCTTTAATTAAATATGTAATATGTTAATAGTTAAATATGCCTTACATTGGCAGCTTACGAGGGGCAGTAACTAACCCTCAATTACTGTCACAAATAGCGTTCCATGTCCCCCGTCTCACAGCCAAAGTGCTCCGTCCTCAGCGCTGCGGTCTCTTCGCAACCCCACCTGCCCGCACCCGCACGCTTGCTAACTCTCCTCTCCACCAAATGCAGATGCTACTTAACGACATCTTGGCAAGCGATGACCAGCTCGATATCTTTGTGACGGCTGAGACAAAGTTCCTAGCTGTATCTTGTCGCTATATTGAATCACTCGTTACTACTAGCTCCATCACATAGCATTCGGTATAATATTGTACAGTATAATTTTTAGAATTTTAAATGACTCCGTTTTATAATTATTATAGTTTTATTTGGTTTGACTTTTACATATTTAATATTATTATTTAATTAAAAAAAAACTATAGTTGACATTTGTTATTGTATTTTAATTTGTTATTATTCATTATTAATTCGATTTGACATTAACATAATTATTTAAAACAGATTCATTTAAAATGTATTGACATAGACTGCCTAATATATAAAAAAACTGAATTTGACATTTGTTATTTTTTATTATTTGTTTCGACCATAATTTAATTTTATTATGTTATTTTACTTATATTATGAACTACCTTTTTAATGTTAAATGTCAATTTTAATTTGAAATAAAAAAGTCCATTTTTTCTAAGCCCAGGTAAAGGTCAAAAGGCATCATGTCAGCATTTACAAGCCGCTCCTGTAATTAATAATTAATGTTTGCCTATTTTTATTATATAAATAAATGCATGTTAGACACTAAGTATCTTAATGCCAATTAGCACGTAAGGTTTAACTGTTAGTGCTAATTGAATAGTAAATAAATAAATAAATAAATAAATTGTCTCGAATATTCCTAACAAGTAGGGTAAATCGTCAATAACTGGCCACCTCATACTATCTATATCTATTCTATTATATGTGAATAGAGTTAATTTTTATTATGAGGGGGCCGATTATTCAAGGGTGGCCAGTTATTGGAGATTTACCTTTCTACAAATAATATACATACATACATACAAGTGTACATCACGCCTATTTCCCGGAGGGATAGGCAGAGATCACGGATTTCCACTTGCTACGATCTTGACAAACCTTTCTTACTTCATTCACTATCATTACATTCTGCATACAAATAATATTTGTAATCAAAGAATATATTTCTCACTGTTTTGGTTTAAATTACGCTCTACTTTCTTTTTTTTCTTTAATCAGGTACTATTAGAGCAGAAACGGCCTATTTTAAGTGTTAACGTAAATTGGAATGTTTAATTTAATAACGTTGGGTCAATACGCCGCCCCGGTTACGCGACCAGCTTCAGTTAGCGACCACGTGAAAGACAACGTATTTTTTTTTCAATTAAATATACCTAATAAAATGACATTACAACGCACTCTAAATAAACCGTGCCCCGCATGTATTATTTAAAGTAATTATTAAACAGGAATCTATTGAAGAAGTATTTAAGGACCGTAGTATTTGGCGTTCCTTAGCCTCTGCCTACCCCAATGGGATACGGGCGTGAGTATATGTATGTATGTATGCAATCTATTGAAAAAACTGAAAGGATATATTGTCGTTTTTTGCGGTAGATTCCTGACACCAATTGAAATGAGTGGTCGCAAACCGGAACCATAAATTAGGTGGTCGCTAACCGGCGATATTACCCTGCAACATCACCCTGGTGTTCGTAACAGCAATCCGTAATCAGGGGCAAACTAACATTGGTTTGCTTGCGGCGAGCAGCTATAGCTGCGTTTAACAACATCTGTGTAGTACATTTCTTTATTTCGCTGACAGTGATTCTGACTTGACAGGCGTTTGAGTTGACCCTGTTTAAACACTTCGTTGGCAGCTTCGTTGCAAAAAAAAAACAAAAGTTTTGAAAATCAAAGCATTCCTCGTCGTCACTAGGCTGTGCTACTGGTGCCTCCATCTCCATTCTTCTTTTGTGCGCCGATATAGCCTTCGAATCAATGTATAGTAATCTACACAACGACGTTTTTTAATACAGTTGCGAAAAAATAAGAAAAACAACAAGTAAGGAATTCGAAACTTTTATATTATTAATTCTGTAACGTCATTGTAATACAGTTGAAAAATGATGAAGTTCAAAAATCATTTTATTTAGTACAGCTCTATCTTATTTATTTTTTATTGACATAATAATTAATGGTACAGTTTGTACGATTATTGAGTGGGAAAAGTGAAAAGCACTACTTCGTGCAAATCAACTTTCCGCACGCTAAACAGCTACGTAAAAGTAGAACTTTTTGAGCAAATGTATTAAAAATTGCATCTAATCTAATATGTGCACGGTAAACAAACAAATGAATGATTTGAAAGACAACAGCAGCGCTTGCGCGGTAATGCGGGGAGGGCGGGGCGAGGTATCGCTCGCTAGGTCGGCTACGATCGGCCCCCGCGCGCCGCCGTTGAAGGGCCAGCGCGGCGTGGTTATGAATTTCGCGCCATTTTAAATAAATTATACTATTATTAATGCAAGCAATACACAGAATTTTCTTACTTTTCATAATATGGTTGCATATATTATTTTATAGTATTAGACTTATTTTTACAGACTCTAATTCAATATTAGATCTTACAGGACAAAAAACGCATATTACTTTTATAGCATGTATCCTATTCTTCTACATTTTTAGCTTTGTCTATTAACTTAAGAAATTAGAGATATTGTTGAGGATTTTTAAACTTTAATTCAATATCGACAAAGTAATAACCTAATTCTGGTTTGACAAAGAAACTGCGTAAAAAAAGTTCTACAAACTTAATAACATATAGATAGCGTCATACATATTATAAACGATGAAGCTAAAACTTTGCACTTTAATTCAATATTCACAAATTATAAATAAAAATATATAAATACCTAATTTATACCTAACGCTCGTTCTAACTTTTCATCATATTTTGCAAATATACTTAAAAATATGTCCGATGTCATATAAGCATCACTTTTCCATCTTTAGAATTATCAAAACTTTTAGGGCAAAAATCCGGTCCCACTATTGATCTATAAAGCTAATAAGAAAAATAGGCAACGTATCATGAAAGTTATATACTTACTCGTATAGTAAGGATCAAACTTATAACAATGTGCCATAAGAGGATTTGACTGGAGTGGAACAAATCCAGTTAATACTCTTTCCCCACTGGTAAAAAACAAAGGGTCTGTGGAGTCTCGGGAATGCCAGTCGGCAAAAAACACGCATTTTATTGAAACAAAATGGCGCTTATGTCCGTTTGTTGAGTGCAGAATAGTAAACTTGGATCGCTCGTAACTGAGATCCAATTTTCGTCTACACTTGTCAAATGGTTACTACGGGTTTTCATGAGGGACTGTTTTTCGGTTAAATAAATAAATATTGATGTATAGATCTACTAAATGTAAGTATATATACTTTACTCGAAATTTATTCATGTACCTAACGAAGTATTAGTAGCAAATTAAAACGTAAAATTTTATCCTGAATACTTTTAAAATAATGATCTGAGGGATAACGTTCTAAACCCGCACTGGGCCAGAGTGGGAACGAATGCCCATGCCCTCTCACCCATAAGAGGAGGCCTCGTTAAACAATTCAACCATTGATGAAATAAATACTTGAACTAACTGTTTAATCAGAATCATAAATGTGCACGAGGGTGACTTACCCTGATATGAGGGTATCTAAATGATGGTCCAATTTGGCAGCGTGTTTTCTGTGTGCCGGCGACGGTGAAGTTTGACATCTGATGATCGTTATAATTGTTATCAATTTAGTTTCAATTCGACCTAGTAATCCTCTTCCCAGCAGTGGGACGTATATAGGCTGATGATCTTCAGGAGTAGGTATTATACTTAAGTATACGTTTTTTGATCTGCATTGAGAGAGTTATTACGTGACGAAATTCCGCCGCGAAATCCCACCTGTATATGGAGGGCAATGAACCTACTGTATAATATTATAAGTCTGAAAGTTTGGATGTTTAGATGTTTTTACTCAATCACGCTTAAACGGCTCAACCGATTTGGATACAATTTTGTACGAAGATAGCTTGGAAGTAAATATGGAACAGTTTTTGTTCCAGGTCCACACCGATGAACTGTCAGGCGGAAACCAGTGTAAAATAAATAAGAGGTAGATTGCTTATACGCGCTCCGAAAGTGGCACACTTAAAGTTAGTCAATTGACCAACCTCACCATAAACATGTATCTGTTATCTCCCAGAAATGATCATACCATCCCATCCTGCTTTCACTTGTCATCTCTGATTAGCGTAAGTCTGGGCATTTTCTCACTTGTAATATCATATAGGCGACATCTACGTCTTCCTTTATTACATCACTATCTTTTGCCAACGTGGAACTCGTTTATACCGTAGCTCCATACGAACTTTCACCCCTCAATTCACCTCTTTAGGGGATTCAAACTATCTTCATACCAAATTTTATCACAATCGGTTCAGCGGTTTAAGTGTGAAGAGGTTACAGACAGACCCACTTTCCCATTTATAATATTAGTATGGATTGGTGGCGGGCCTAGGACTCCTTTCAAATTGTGCATGAACTCGAAGATTTTGTCCTTTGTTTATATCGTAGCTCCATACAAACTTTCACCCCCCACTTCATCCCCTTGGGGGATGATTTCCGGAATAAAACTATCCTATGTCCTTCCCCAAGATTCTAACTATCTGTATAGCAAATTTCTTCAAATCGGTTCAGCGGTTTAAGCGTGAAGAGGTAACAGACAGACAGACAGACAGACTGACAGACACACTTTCGCATTTTTAATACTAGCTTTTGCCCGCGACTCCGTCCGCGTGGAACTCGTTTATTATATCGTAGCTCCATACAAACTTCCACCCCCCACTTCACCCCCTTGGGGGATGATTTCCGGGATAAAACTATCCTATGTCCTTCCCCAAGATTCTAACTATCTGTATAGCAAATTTCATCCAAATCGGTTCAGCGGTTTAAGCGTGAAGAGGTAACAGACAGACTGACAGACACACTTTCGCATTTTTAATACTAGCTTTTGCCCGCGACTCCGTCCGCGTGGAACTCGTTTATATCGAAGCTCCATACAAACTGTCACCCCCCACTTCATCCCCTTGGGGGATGATTTCCGGGATAAAAACTATCATATGTCCTTTCCCAAGATTCTAACTATCTCATCCAAATCGGTTCAGCGGTTTAAGCGTGAAAAGGTAACAGACAGACACACTTTCGCATTTATAATATTAAAGTATGGATATGGATAGTATGGATGGATTTGACTCGGTCCTGCCACAGCATATTAAAATAGGGAACGTCATGCGAGACACGTCCTGTGCACATGGCATATTTTATCAGATGCTGATTTTACCCTTGTTGTCGTGAGATTTTGATTAAAATTCTGTTCTCTCTTGTTTCGTCAGTTGACAGTGCCTCTATAAAAGTCAGATAGTCTTCACATTACGTTCAACCAGTTCTATTCATTCGTCTCTTTCATGTTCGTTTCACTGCATGTAGTTGTAGGCGAGTAGATATGTAAAACGTTCGTTTCAAAGCTCATTAATGAACAAAAAAAAAATCTTATTCTCTTATCCATCCATACTAATATTATAAATGCGAAAGTGTGTCTGTCTGTCTGTCTGTCTGTCTGTCTGTCTGTTACCTCTTCACGCTTAAACCGCTGAACCGATTGCGATGAAATTTGGTATGGAGATATTTTGAATCCCGGGGAAGGACATAGGATAGTTTTCATCCTGGAAATCACCCCCTAAGGGGATGAAATGGGGGGTTGAAGTTTGTATGGAGCTGCGATATAAACGATTTCCACGCGGACGGAGTCGCGGGCAGAAGCTAGTATTTTATAATTAACTCGGGATTATAACAAAATATTAAAGAATAAGGCGATCAGTCATTATCTAGTTATGTTAGTTACAAAGTTATGTGTTTATGGACCTTCGACGGCTACGAAAAAATATACGATTTTATCTTTCTTGTGTTATATAGTCGAAGACGACCGCCTTAGCCTAGTTGATTGCCTACGAAGCAAGAGGTCCTGGGTTCGAATCCTGGTAAAGGCATTCATTTGTGAGATGAGCATGAATATTTGTTCCTGAGTCATGGATTTTTTCTATGTATTTAAGTATTTATTTATCTACATAAGTATGCATATCGTCGTCTAGTACCCATAGTACAAGCTTTGCTTAGTTTAGAACCACGTCGAGTTGTGTAAGATTATCTCCTAATATATTTAAAAAAAAAGTCAAGATCGTAGCAACTGCAAATCCCTGATCTCTGCCTACCCCTCCGGGAAATAGGCGTGATTATGTATTTTTCTTAAATTACCTTAATCGGCGATGCTTCTAATCAGCTATGAATCAACGGTATTAAAACTCATTTAGTCTTTATTCTTAGAGAACCGTGTTATATAAAAATATGTGCTTCGTATGCATAAATTCACGCCTTTATTCCCAAAAAAGGTAGGCAGAGCATGCAACTTATGTTCCAGCGCCAGTTTTACCATAAGTGTGAGTATAAAAGATCGACAACATAAGTATCGCAGTGATATTTCGCTAGCCTATCGCCTACAACACACTACAACGCTGCTCCCTTAGTCGACTTTCAGGACACCCACGGGAAGAAAGGGGGTGGTGAAATTCTAACCCGACACCACACGGGGGACCTAAGAACTAGTGAAATCAGTAGTACCGTAATAGATTTCGGTCTCTGGTCTCAATCACTGGCGAACGTCGAAGTGTGTCAATAAAGGCTGATTCCAGACGCAGGCTGTGCGCTTGACTATGCTACAACATTATTTACAGAGAGTCCGCTCAAATAAAACGCTTATCCCCTCACTTGCTTTAGTTTCGTTTCATAATATATGAAAGTGCGTTTTGCGGTTAAGTTTTTCGAGCGTATGTATGTATGTATGTATGTGTGTGTGTCTTATTAACGGATTTCGACAAATGAGGTGTCGTAGGATTCCTCCTAATCGTAGGAGTGACATAGACTGTATAGTTGTAAAAAATCAGTTGTTTAAGAAAATACAACATTATTGATAATTTTATTTAGCGTCTACACCCCAATTTAGGGGTGCACGAAACGAAATTAGCAACTGTTGTTACAAGGTCCACAAACAAGTTATTCATAAAAAATCATCACCTATCCAATCCTTACTCATAATAATATACTAATATTATAAATGCGAAAGTGTTTTTGTCTGTCTGTTTTTTACCTCTTCAAGCTTAAACCGCTAAACCAATTAAGATGAAATTTTATATGAAGATAGTTTAAATCCCGGGGCAGGACATAGGATAGTTTTTATCCAGAAAATCATCCTCTGAGAGGGTGAAATGGGGGATGAAAGTTTGTATGGAGCTACGAAGTAAACGAGTTCCACGCGGACGGAGTCGTGGGCAGATGCTAGTAGGTCATATTTTAAAGATTACTCGTGTAACAATATATTTATTTTATATATAAGCTTTTTTTTCTGACGTTTTGACACTGGTAACTGGTTGCACCGGACGTGCAAGTGGGCATGCCACCAAGTTATCAACGGAGATATGAGTAGGTAGGTACACAAGATTTAACTGCCCTACAAAAGTCTATAAAAATCTTGAGCGAAGACCCGAACGCTTTGTCTCATTGTCTAGGGCACGACACACAACACTTACAGTATCCGCATACAGATCAAAATCAGATCAATCAGAAAAAAATTACATAGTTAAATTAGTTAAGGGCCTTAATCTAATCTATGCTTTAACTTGTCTCCGTTGTGTAACGAAAGTTACCCATATAAAATGTATTGGTAATTGTCGTTACACAATGGAAAATGTTAAAGCGTAGATTAGATTAAGGCTCTCATCTATGTACATTTTTATTGCAGTTTACCCTTTTAGTACCTGTTATTCAACACGAAGTACTGTGTACGGGTGAATCAAATCTTCCCAAAAGTCAAAATACTAGGAAACGTGCCTAAACATAATGAATTAAGACAGTAATTTTGTAAGGTTTCTAGCAGCGCGTTATCGGTAAAGTGGTAGTTCTGTTCTACTCCAAGGTAACACATGTTAAGCAAATTAAAAGTTGGTTGATTACCGTTGGCGCTGGCTTCGAGCATCAGATAAACTTCGTTGTTCGGAGGAAATTCATTAGCCTCTGCATAATACATGTACGATAGTACGGGTTAATTATTATAGTTGGACCGGTGTTGGTACTTAAAAAATGTCGTCAGTTACGGGATGCTATAGAATTTAGTTGGTTTTATAGACACAGTTATAATTTTTTTTTTTTGTGAAATGACCCATTTACGCTCGCAGTTGGTTCTGCACGCGTACCTACGTGCAGTATCTACCGCATCCCGAGACAATTAGGAAGCACTGTAAAGCATTCATTTATATGGAATTAGTAGGTAAGTAAAGAATTAATTGTGTGTAAAAGAAATAAGTGGCAGGAATTCCTCATGGCTATTTGGTTGCAGATTTTGTAATATAGGCGTGCTTCATCACACATCTCACCACACGCTTTTTCATAATACATACAATCCTTGTCGACACATAGTTACACCTTATATTTTGTCATTTTTATTACTCACCTATCAAACAGATCTATTTTATTTATTCGATATTATTTGCAAGCTTTATTTATTTATTATTATTTTTTCTTGTAATATTTCACCTGCATCGTGACCCGAGGTACTAGCAGAATATCAGTGCTTGCTCACACGAGCAAAGCAAAACTGAGCTAGTACCTTTTTGGAATTATTGCAACGCACAAGTGGGTACCACAATTGTTTTACTTGTTCTTTTATCGTTGTTTTTTTTCGGTTTCTTTTTTTCTGTATTTTTTTTATTTTTATTTTGTTGCAAAATGCCAAATAAATGATTTGTCTATCTATCTATCTATCTAATTTGAAGCTTAGGTACCTAAATGGAAAATCTTGTACACGTATTTTAATTTTATTACAGGCGAGATAATCCAAACGAGAAATAAATACTCTAATTTAACTTGCATAAACCGTTTTAAACGGCCTTTAACGTACGTCTTAGAATAAAGCAATTAATGTTCAATCTTATCGACGAAAGGTCAAAATGGAAATAACCTATCTAAAATATCACCGGGCACTTTGGTACCTTAGAATTAAGGTTGATTTTCGCTTGGCGTGGTATGGAAGCACTTCCTTCCAATTTCATCCAGATAATACTGGTTTTTGAATATTCAACAGTCAATTAATGGGCGTTGCTATCGCCCTTATGGTGTAGGCAAATCTGCATTGAGACTGGTAAATTATATCCTTCATAATCTTCATGCTAAATAATTTATAGTTGAATATGCAGCATGTTTTCAAAATACATGGCATGCAACAGGAGAAAATAACGAAATATAAATAGATGTATATATGTAGTACATAGTTTTATTTGTTGACCTTTAAACACATGCCCGTGTGGTGTCGGGTTAGAATTTCACCACCCCCTTTCTTCCCGTAGGTGTCGTTAAAGTCGACTAAGGGACCAGGGTTGAAGTGTGTTGTGGGCTATGGGCTAGCAACCTATCACTACAATATCACATTTTGTCGATCTTTTATACCCACATTTATGCTAAAAGTGGCGCAGGAACATAAGTTTCATGTGCTCTGCCTACCCCTTTTGGGAATAAAGGCGTGAATGTATGTATGTATTTAAACATAATATCGTCTCAATTGCTCAAAGATTAACTGGAAGAGATCCCTTACAGAGATAAGTTTGCCTTTGTACCCAATTAACCTATTTTGTCTGTATTTTTACCAATGTCTTGTGTACAATAAGGAATACACATACGTATATATACATCTTTATTTATTTATCTTGAGTCAAACGAGTGATCAATAAGAAGTAAAGAAAAATCTGTCTACTTTCACTATATTAGTCAGTGATTACCCCCAGTATAAACTCCATAATGATAAGTGAAGTCACTGAGCTTGAAATTACTACACTTATCCGCCAAATGAAAAATAAAATAAGTTTCGGTACAGATGAAATTCCTGCGGTCTTAATTAAATTATGCGCAAATGACTTAGTGCTGCCTTCACGGGTCCTAATAAATCAGTCTTTAAGTGATGGCGTTTTCCCTAACTTGTTAAAAAATGCAATAATTAAACCCTTACTAAAACCGCGAGGTCTGGAAACTATCGCTATACCCAAGTCAATATCGGCCGATTTCGATTTTGTAAACCACTCTGGACTCCTTTGTAAGCTCGAGCGGTACGGCGTGAGAGGTAAAGCGCTTGACTGGATCAGGAGTTACTTACAAGACAGGTTACAATGCACCGAGATTAGCAGATTTTCTGAGTCTAACCATTCAATTCTAAAATCAACATTTCGATCCCAGTTTAGAGTTAAGGAGACAGGAGTTCCACAAGGCAGTATCCTGGGCCCACTGTTATTCTTACTCTACATTAATGATTTGCCTAATGCAACGTCCCAAAAATGTATCATGTTTGCAGACGATACGACATTAGTTATTAAGTGTAATAATAAGTTGACATTTAAACAGGATATAAATAATTCGTTAAATGACATAATCAATTGGCTAAATAGGAATGACTTAAAAATAAATATTAGTAAAACCAAATGCATGCAATTTACCTCTTACAATTCGAACTCTCTACCAATCTCAATCAAATATAATGATGATTGTGTACATGAAGTAGCTTCATATGTTTTTCTAGGCATAACGATTGACAAACACCTTAACTGGAAAGACCACATTGAAAAAGTCTGTGGCAAGCTGAACAGATTTGTCTTTGGTCTCAGAAGACTGAGAGTTACGGTGTCTATGGAAGCCGCGATAACAGCATACCATGGCTATGTGTCATCCGTTATACACTATGGTCTAATTGTTTGGGGCAACTCTGTGGATGTGGATAGAGTATTTAAAATTCAGAAGAAATGTGTCAGGATTCTTTGTAATGCTGTGCGTGACGCTGGATGTGTACCTTTATTTAAAAAGCTGCGAATACTTCCTTTACCATGCCTATACATAAGGGAAATATGTGTTTTTGTCAACACTCACCTACCATATTTTAAAAGGCGGGGTGAAGTCATGCGCAGAGGAGCTCGTCAAAAAACTCGGAGCCTACTCCATAAACCACGAGCCACCAAATCTATGTATCGCAAAAATGTATTTAATATGTGTATTACTGTGTTTAATAGCCTCCCTGAAGAAATAAAGGTACTGCAAGGAAATAGTTTTAAAAACAAATTAACTGCATGGCTGCTTGACCATTGTTTTTATAGTGTAAATAGTTATTTAGACCGTACCTGACATTTCTAGCTTAATTTTATTGTTAATATTGTTAATTTTGCTGTTATTATTATTTTGTATCTTTGACCGTTCCAGTACTTGACATTTTAATTTTCAGTTATTTTCTATGCTAGTTTTATTATTATTTTTTGTCTGACATTGTTTTTGTATCTATTTTAATTTACTATTATATTATTTTAAATTAATTGAGCGCGCTCTCATATTTGCATGCCTGCATGCAGGCCGAGTACACGGCACGTTGTATGAAACATAAGACCTGTTACTGTATATTTACTGTACTTCTGCAAATAAATAATTTTGACTTTGACTTTGATTGCACTTCTGCCCACCATTTCAAAGTTATTCGAAAAGGCCATGGTAAATCGCGTGTATAATTTCTTTGAAAAATATGGGATATTAGATAAAAATCAGTTTGGTTTCAGAAAAAAACACTCCACCGTACTAGCCGTTTATCACTAAATTCAGGAAATTCTTAGTCAAATAGATTGCAAAAAATACGCCACAGGACTGCTTCTGGACATGTCAAAAGCCTATGACCGCGTATCACATGATATTCTGTTGCGAAAATTGTATGGCATGGGAATCCGAGGTAATGCATATAGATGGTTTCAGCCATACCTACAAAATTGGCAGCAGTGTGTACAAATCAACTGGTACTATAAGAACTCGGGAGAGAAAAAAACTGTAACCTCTAAAATGCGAGAAATAACATGCTCAATCCCTCAGGGAAGTGTAACCGGTTGCCTCCTATTCCTTGCTTATATAAACGACTTGCCCAAAATACTAAACACTTAATGCGTGATGTTTGCTGATGACGTTTCCATACTTATAAGTAGTGGAAGTAGCACGGAATGTAGCGATCGCTTGTCAGAAGCATCCAAAACAGTTTGCGAATGGCTAAAAAAACATAATTTAGAGATAAATCTTAGCAAAACGAAAATAATACAATTTAAACCCTTACAGAAAGCCAAATTAGAAATGACATTACAGATAAACAAGACAAATATTGAAGAAGTTACTGAATTTAAATTATTAGGAATAACAATTGACAACATTTCATTTTATAAACACTTCAAAATGAATATAATATGATTCAAAAGCATATTGCCCCCTGAACACTATACTGTATTTATAAAAAAAAATTATAGCTTAATAAAATAGTTAAAAAACAATTGAAAATATGGTCTAATTTTACCCATTCTACGACATAGTTAATGGATAGCCTTATCTTATGTTACAGAAAAAAAAAGGTCTGCTGTCACAAATATGAATTTGACATTGACGTAGATTGTTTACTATCGATGTTAACGACTGTAACCTAAGGAAGTAAAATAAAATTAAAAGATTCTATATTATAGAAACCCGCATGGATCGACGTGGTGTATACTTCTCCTAAGTACACCAAGTATTGTTTCGTGCCAAGTTGTAACACTGACTCTTTGAAGAAACCTGACAAACATTTCTTCCATGTACCGTATAAAAATAAAGCGGAGTGGTGTCGAGCAGTAATTCCAAAGATCCGTGTGAATGCAAGGTGTCGTATTTATGTAATGCAGTATCGGTATCCCTTATCACAGCCAAATTCGTCAATAAAATCGTTTCTTTTTAACAAATAGTACAATTCAAACAAACAACACACCACATACCTAGTCCAGTGACAATGGCAAAGTCAGATGTCATTGTCAATGTCAGATCACTTTTTTTTTCGATCGTGCTAAGACTAAGGTAAAAGGCTATTCCTGCGTAGAATTGGAGTTACGCCCTTTTAGAATAAGTAAATATTGAAAAATTAATAACAAATTAAATACGAACCCTAGACAAATAAATAAACTATCAGCGTATTTGTCTTTTTAAACCAAATAAACAGAACCAATAAAATTTAGGGCTCAAAAATATGATATGTTGTCAGTTGATTCAAGTATAAATTGGAAATATCATATTCAATCCGTCAAAAGTAAACTGAGTAGCTTTTTTTATGCACTAAGTGTGCTCAAGGTCAATAAAAATCAGAAAACCGCGTTATCAGCCTATCTTGCCTTCGCCTATGCATGGCTCTAATACGGTGTAATATTATGGGGAGCCAGCACTGATGTACACCAATTACTCATATTACAAAAGAAATGCATCCGCATTCTAACAAATACCCGGGTACCAGATAGTTGTCGTCCGCATTTCATTAAACTTGAAATCCTTACGTTACCCTCTATTTATATTCTGGAAGCAGCTCTATTTGTTAGGAAGAATATGAATTTATTTAAGCGAAAAGTAATAAAATCACAGACGAAATAAAATAAACCAGCTAGAATTACCAACTTCAACACTAGCAATGTTCAGAAATGGTCCGTATTACCGATGCATACTAATAGCAAATAAAATACCAGAAAAAATAAAAAACAAAACCAAACACGAATTATTCAAACGAAAACTAAAAGATCTGTTAATAAAAAGGTGCTATTCCTCTATTGATGAATTTTTAAATGATATAACCGTATCAAATTAAATATAAATATATGTAAATATTAATAAAATGTAAACCATATTTTCTTACGAGTATATACTTAACCAATTCATAAACTAAGAATAAGTTAAGATTTAATTAATTAATTAATTATAACATATAAATGGTTTATTTTTATTTTTATATTCTTTATTTTAATTTCGTCTTAGATTAGGTTTTTACAATAATTATATCTAAAAAGTAAAATATAAAACTATACATACAAAACATAAAATCATTATAAAAACCTAACCTAGGGTGCAGCCGGCAGCGAGGCGCGGCCTAAGCTACCGGCGGTCAGGGCGACAGAGACAGGAACCTCCTAACTATACGCGCAGTATCCAGGAGTACCGCCTTCTGTATCTGACCCTTGATCCAGCCGCCTAGCGAGAGGCTCTTGAGGTGATGGTCGAGACTCTTCGCTATTAAACCGTTCGCCGAAACGACTATCGGGACGATGATCGTCGAATCAACATCCCACATGGCGGTTACCTCGTGAGCCAGGTCTAGGTACTTGCTGGCTTTGTCCTTCTCGGCCTTCAAGAGGTTCTCGTCATGGGGGATGGTGATGTCGACGAGCACTGCCTGGCGTTTCGATCGATCTGTCAGCACGATATCAGGCCTATTGGCTAGAATAGTCCTGTCCGTGATCACAGATCGATCCCAATAGAGCGTGGCACGACCATTTTCGAGAACTGGTGCAGGTGTGTACTTATAGTAAGGCACTTCGGAGGCCACAAGACCGTATAGTAGAGCAAGTTGCTGGTGAATAATTCTGGCTACAAGGTTATGTCTGTGCAAGTACTCGCCGTTAGCAAGATGACCACAACCGGAGATAATATGCCTGAGTGACTCCCCGGGACGGCGGCATGCCCGACAAATGTCGACCGTACCGTCCTTCAGGATATACCTCCGGTAATTGTTCGTCATGATAACTTCGTCCGCAATTGCACAGACAAAACCTTCGGTTTCCCCGAAGAGATCCCCGAAACGTAGCCAGTTCACCGACGCGAGCAGATCTACATCGGGCCCTGTGAGGGCCTTGTAGAACCGCCCGTGTAGCTCCTTGCTCCTCCATACCGCCCTGCGGTCCTCGGCGCTCATTACTTTAAGCCTGCGCCAGTTCTCGTTTGCCAAGGAGAGCGGGGTGAAGTTTCCGTCTACTGCTACTACGTCGCGATGCATCCCACACTCGTTGTTTAGGAAATAATCCCTGAGGCTGCACACCTCGCGGTTGTGGAGATCTTTGGCATTTAAAAAGCCGCGACCTCCACATTTCCGCGAGATATACAGTCTCATAACAGACGAGCGTGGGTGTAGCATGCGATGCGCAGTAAGCAGTACTCGGACTCTTCGGTCCAGGGCATCCAGCTCAGTCTGGGTCCACCTTAGTACGCCAAAGGAGTAAGTAAGCAAGGGCATCACCCAGGCGTTGAAGGCGCGCACCTTGTTGCCGCCCGACAAAAGACTATTAAGTACTTTGGTCAGGCGACAAAAGAAGCGCTCCTTCACCGCCCGCTTTACGCCCTCACCCTCAATACCCAATGACTGTGACATACCAAGATACTTATAGGTTTCTGCTTCGGAGATAGATTTGAGGGTCATTGTCTCAGAAAGTTGCAAATTTGTTGAATTTACAACTTTCCCCCGCTGTACATGCATGACCGCACACTTATCGACACCAAATTCCATTTTGATGGCGCTACTGAAGACTTCTGTTGTTTTCAGTAGTTCCAACAGGTCATGTGCATTCGGTGCAAATAGCTTAAGGTCATCCATATAGAGCAGATGAGAAATGACCTCACCCTCTCTCCGAAGCCGGCAACCTAGCCCTGAATCCTTCAGCAGGGTGCTAAGCGGATTCAACGCTAGGCAGAACCACAAAGGACTCAGACTGTCGCCCTGGAAGATCCCACGTTCAATCCTTATAGAGTCTTGCAGACCAGACGGGCAATCTCCTCCCCCCGGTTGACGAAGGACTGTGGTCCACTGCCCCATGCAAGCGCCTAAGAAGGATCTCAGAACTGCATCAACTTTATACAACTCTAAGATCCTCCTCAGCCATGAATGAGGCACCGAATCATAGGCCTTCTTGTAGTCAATCCAGGCGGCCGAGAGGGCCCCTTTGTTCCGCCGGATTCGTTGGCAAATGGTCATGTCTATGAGGAGGAGCTCTTTAGTACCACGAGACCCAACCCTACATCCATTTTGAGCAGGGGCCAAAACGTTGTTTGCAACGATGTGTGCGTTAATTTTTGCTCTCAAAATGGATGTAAGGAGCTTGTACAGCGTAGGCAAGCACGTGATGGGTCTGTAGTTTTTCGCTTCCGTGGTACTACCGGACTTATAGAGCAAGGAGGTGATACCAGTTGTCAAGAAAGATGGCAGGGAACCGAGCTCAAGCGCTCGCTGGAACTGCGTTGCCAAACGCAGGTGTGAGCATCGAAACCATTTCAGCCAGAAGTTGTGTAATCCATCCGGTCCAGGACTTTTCCAGTTCGGCGCCAAACGGATGGCACAACTAACGTCTTCGGGGCTAACGGTAACAGTCCCCATGGGTTCGATGAACTCACACTCACGTTCAACAACACTCATCCACTCGCCTTCGGTGTGTTCGACTGGCACCGACCAGATACTACGCCAGAAGTCAACCATCGCAGTAGCATCCGGCTGCCGCCCGTCGGACACACGAAGGTCGGCTCCCTCCCACTTTCGGTATACCTTCCTTTGATCGCTCTGGAAAAGGCGATTCTGCTGGTATCGGTCCACACGCTCTCTGTAGCGGCGAATACGGCCTGCCCATGCATAGACTTTCTGCTTCAGAAAGTCAATACGCTCTGTGACACAGGCCATGTAGTCGCGGGGCCTGATACCAGTTCCCGCGAAGGCCTGGTTCACAAAGCGCATTACTCGGGGGCGGTTGTTGCCCCCCCTGAAGCAGATCAGCTTTGCAATGAGAGTCCTAAACGTATTGATACGGCACTCAATCCGTACTTGCCATGCAGGGACACCCCCGGTGGTCCTAGGTGCACGGTCAGCGTCCGGAAACTTGACGCGAGCAACACGGCACGCCGCGATGGCCCCGCAGTACATGATTGAGTGTGTATCAAGTAAGTCTTCACTAGCCCGTATATACGGATCTAGCAGACCGTTTAGAGCTCCCATTAACGCTAGATTGCGTCTATTTACGGGCAGGCGTGGTAATTGTGGCCTAGTGTTGCTTGTGGAACGATACCCCGTAATCGCATCTTCCAGAGCCCTCCTCAGTTGCTCATTGGTCTGGCTACTCACGCTCTGATTCGCACAGTCCTCCTCGTCGGCACTGGGCTCAACCCGCGGTGCCCCCGGTGCCAGGTCGGGTGCGGGCACCGGAGTCTGCAACGTAGCGGGTGGATCCCGCGCCGAAGCAGAGGCGGCACGAGCAGAGAGTGCTTCCAGGCGTAACCGATCAAGTGTGGCGTCATCCAACCGCTTGTGCCGCTGGATGACGCGCACTTGATCCGATAGACGCTGCGCAGACACGGTGACGGCCGGCTCAAGCGCCTGAAACAGAGGCAGCATCCGGACACGGTACGCGGATAGATTAGTTCCTCCCTCTGTCGCCCCATAGTAGGCGCGCATGCAGTTTTCGTTGATCGATTGTGACCACTGCATGCGGCGCACTGTACCACCGGTAGCGGGAGCCGTGGGCGGAGCAGGATGCCCCGCAGGCCCCAAGCGTGCCGGCAGCGGAGGCCACCCGCGCCGCGCAGGTGACACGTGACATACTTGAACTGCTGCTGGTGTCGGCTGCGGTTTCAAACTCGTCGCCCGACGATGATGTGCTGGATGACGGGGGCGGCGGCGAGGCGGGCGGAGGTGGAGGGTGTGCTTGTGGTTCCGCTTCTTGTGTTTTGCGTGCTCTTGATCTTGTTATCATCGTGGATGTTTATGTCACTTATGTGAAATCCGTGTTGGAATCAAAATCGGTCTTCAATTGTAGCCAAAAGTGGGCTAAAACAAGATTTTCCATTTTGCCCTTCGTATTTATGCTACGGCGGTGTAAAATTGAGACATTTTGGTACGAATAAACATAAAAATATGAAATTGTAAAATAAGATATCAAAAAGCACGACTGACGTGACAGCGGTCAAGTTTTTTTTTTTTTTTTTTTTTTTTTTAATTATTATTATTATATCAATTGAATTATTTTATTGTTGTAACCTAGTTAAAATGAAAATTTCTTAATACTTTCCACTTGCATGCCATATAAAAATTAGTTTTAGTTTAAATGTTGAAATGGTGGAAATTGTTTTAGTATTTAGTTTTAGTTAAGTAAGTACATTGCTATATACCCTAACAGGGTTCATGTGAACACTAGCTGTCATCCGAGTATAATTTATGTCATCATACGAGGGCTGGTTGAAAACAATCCGAAACCATAATAAAAAATAAAAACAAACTTTTGCTAGAAACGTCATTTGCAATCTTCTACGATTTCTATAAATGAAATTTCACGATATTATAGTCGTCTATTAAAAAAAAAATACCGGTTCGAAGTGAATAGTCGTTCATTTTCATGAAAATGGAGAAAACGGAGGTTCGAGCTGTCATAAAGTTCTGTTTTAAAAGGAAAAACGGCAACTCAAATTAAAACAAACGAAAAAGACTTGAAAACGTAGCGCAAAGCTATGATGGCGATCGATAGTTATGCTTAAAGCTTTTATGCGCAATAAATTTATGATACTTATTTATGCTTCCAAATATTATGGTAAAAAAATATATGCGATCTAATTTATGACTTTGGTCGATTATGCGTAATGATGATTATGACACAAGTAGTTATGCCAATCAAAACTATGACTTTAAATATTATGCAACCCGATATGGATCCATAATAAAACACGACATACTCCATATTTTTCTTTCGTCGAGAACTCCGCAACTGTTGTTGTTTACCGGAACTTCTCCTTGCTTGAGGCTCGCCAGTTGCCAACAAATATACACAGTTTATTAAATGCTTGTTAAACTTTCCGGAATGGAACTGAACCGATGTTTTCCTGTTTTTAACCATTAAACTGGACGTTTCTATACTAACGTAAATATGAAGTAACGGCTTGGGAGGGTAGTGACAGAGCATTAATTAAACAACTCGGACAAAGAAAAAAAAAAGACCGGGTTGCACTCCGGAAGTGCCGGCGGAAGTGAAAACTCAATGACATTGTAACAGTTTTTTCGATCAGGTCACGTGTCCGTCTTACGAATTTTCAATCTGTCGAATCTTACGGTCACGTGACATCTTATGGTCACGTGACATCTTAGGGTGGCGTGACATCTTACGGTCACGTGACCTGTTGCGAGAATCTCTCGAATCTCACGGTCACGTGACATCTTACGGTCACGCGACCTGTGGCGAGTTTAACAATTTTCCCCATCACAAAAAATGCACAGTGCCGCTAAAGAAGTTTACACTTCAAAAATAAAGAAAGAGAATTACGAATATTTAATTGCCTGAAGTGAACGACCAGTAAACCTCGAGAATATCATCGCATAAGTCCAGTTTCAGAGCACTATTTGGGGGAGGCCTATGTCCAAAAGTGGACGTCTTTCGGCTGATATGATAATGATGATTAAGAATTGCCTAGTGAAGGCGGTTTTAGCCATGCCAAATAAGTTAAGCACTCGCTCACTTACACTCAAAAATCATACATATTGTATTTCAGATTTCCGAGTGATAATAAATCTCGAGATATTTCTGTAGTCTATTTCAATTCTATAGTTCACTGCTAATTATTATTTGATGAATGACCAAACACGTGCCAACTCGACATCCCTAGAATAGCAATTAGGCAAGTCTCACGTGAGAATAATCACTTAATAACAAGGGACTCAACATCGCAACCAACAATCTAATTTCAATATTGTTCTCGAATCTCAATATGTGCGTCTCGCTCACGCTTACTTGGCTTTGCATTGTGCAAGAGAGAGCCAATGCACCAAGCCAATTCATGTGTGTGAACACTTCAAAACCAAGTTCTGAAACTGGTACCTACTACAGGAGGATTTTGAGGATTACTGGTCGTTCACTTCAGGCATCTAGTCTGACCTCGGGGAAGAATTCTCGGGGCAAAGAAACACAGCATGTAAATTACGAAAACTGAAACTTGGTTAGTGACGCATGCTCGTTCATGGAAAACGACTTTAACAATATCAATGACAAGATTTATACGTTCCCAATAAATTAAACTTGAAAAAGAAAATATTTGGAAAACATCAATCAACATTCTTTTATTTTTATTATAAAGGTTTTTTATTTCATATAGACCTCCTATAGTGGCTCTGTGATCTGTAAGACGCGCGTAGTGCATGTCTACAAACAAAAAACAAACACAAACAAACAAAAAAAATCTGTATAATTATCCAACCCTCACAAAATTTGAACAGAATCGCTTGAGAAATGCGCCCGATAGGAGGATAGCCATCCGGACGTACGACTGAATTTCGGCCAAAGCTGGAGCAGGGAACTTCATTCGCTTCACTCGCTCGTTCTATTAAAAGAACGCTGTTTAACGAAAGTAAAATAATACTACTAAGCAAATTTAATGTAGGTAATACTGTCAGAATACCGGCGAGTTGGAAATCTGGGCGATGTTACTAAGCACAAAATACCGCATACCGCTCTGCCATGTGCGAAAGTGCCTTTTATGCGTTACGGTTGAATTATATTCCACTACAAAGTAATAAGATCTAAACCCCCTTGAAACAAGCCGGTGCACTCGAGGCAAAGGAAGGCATTTGCATTTGCAATAAAGAAAACGAAAATTGCAAACAGGTTTCAAATTAAATTTTTGAACACATTCCCAGTAAATTTGGAAGGACACCACAAGGTTTGGAAGACTAGATAGCAGTGCCTACGCCATTTTTTAATTTATACATAACGTATGCCACAGGATAATAAAGCCTTACTATGTGGAAAATTTAATTGAATGAGTAGGTTGCATTGGGGGTAACCTCGAAAATGGGGTTAAGTCGAAAATCACAAATATCTACTAAAACTAAAAGCAATTTAAACTCTGGCAGCACTTGCCAAGATGCCATGTTTGTCCCACCACTTCTGTTCGCTCCGCTCAGTAATTGTGGAAAAATGTGTGCTTCAAATATATTTTTTGCGAGTTTACTGCACTTTGGTGTTTCTTGAGGACTTTTGAAATTACCCCGTGTCATTAAACTCAGGAACCTGATAAGTTAAGTAATTGTCTGGTTGTTTAAACCAGGGATGTTGCAGACATTCGCATTCGCATCTGCAACCGCGGATGTTCCTCATGATTTTCAACATCCGCATCCTCCTCCGCATCCGCAAAAACATAAAGCGGAGTTTTTGCGGATGCGGAAGTAGTCCAGTTCGCGACCAGATAGGGGCCAACACGGCGCGTGCCACGCGCATGTTCAGTATATTTTCGTCGTAAGTCAATAAGAATCTTCATTTCGTTTCTGTAATCTGACGATTCGCCGTATTCGCTGTTGGTGATGCGTTAGGTTTGCAAAGATTGTAAATCAGTCGCAACGTGTTCGATTACTGCGTGACCCTTAAGACGTTGCGTATTTATGTATTTATGTGTAGTGTATTTATTTATTTATACAAGGAATTCCAACAGCTATGAAATATTCGCTAAACTTTATAAATAGCAATACAGAGCCAATTATAGGAACTCGCAAATAGAAACTGAGTATAATAATATGTTAAACAGTACACGCTATATGATAAGTGATAACATTGCACAGTATACTGTGATACAAAATATAACAGTATGAAATATATCAAAAAAACAAAAGAAGAATCAAATCTTATATGAGCAACGAGTAAGAACATCTCTGGATTAGTATTGCCTCAAAATCCGCCGATGTGAGCCTCGAAATATCCGCATCCGCTTCCGCATCCGCAGATGTCTAAAAAGTGGCATCCTCGGCATCCTTGGTTTTAACATACGGTTGTAATTTTCAACGCATTATTGAGTAGAATATAGCGGTCTAAAAGAAGTTTAAAAGAAGCATTCGTCTTTACCCCACAGGTAAAATTCGAAAATATGTACTGTTTCGACAGTGCATCAGTTAAACACTTCAGTTAGACCGTTATGACTTACTCAACAATGCGTTAAAAATTATAATCTAACGTTAAAGCAATCAGACAATGATTTAACATGTCAGGTTCCCGAGTTACACGACATGGGGTAATTTCGAAAGTTAAATGAAATATACAGTGGCCTGTAAAATGTTTATGTTATTTTTTTAGTGTTTTTAAAATTAAATAAACTACTTGTGTTACCCCACAAGAGTAAAAAAGCGGCCAAGTGCGTGTCGCACCACGGACAACGAAGGGTTCCGTGCCTATTAAAAAGGTCCTATCGTTACTAAAATCTTATGGCACTTACATCCTTTTCTTTAAGAGTGCTATTCTAAAAAGCGCTCGCTCAGGATTCGGTATTTTGAGACGCGTAGTGCGTTTGTGTGTGTAAATACTACTAGCACGCACATAAGCTTACTGTAGCTGTATAGCGCACCGTTGGAGCGAATGCGCGACCGATATTAATACTTACACTAAAAGATGGTACTCGTAAGTATTACTTCGCTAACGTGGTGCCCTAACTTGAACAAAGTAAGTATTTGCTTTATGTGCACATATTTTCTATTCATATAAAAATACTATACAGAGTGTTTTTTTTAAATGGGACAGTATGGGGAAATCCGAATCTAAAGGAGATAGAGGAAAAGTGTCCAAGGAGACATTAGGTGTTTTTTTATGTAAACAAAGTTGGCTCATTAAAATTTTTGGTCAAGCGTGAGTTGTTCTTAAAAAATTATAAAGTTGGTCAATTTTTTTTTTGACGCGGGTCGGCTCTGTTTCATGTAAGGATTATTTCATTGTATGGAAAGAAAAAAATCTGAACAGCAGAAGTTGGTCAAATTTAATGAAAACTAATCTTCATACAGTTGGTTTATTACTTGAGTAAATGTTCGATGTGGCCGCCGTCTTGTCTTATGCAGGTACGAGCACGCTTCAAGACACTTCTAGTTGCATTTAACAGAGACTTATGGTGAATTGTGTTTAAAGTGTTGTAAACAGCATCTTTTAATTCTTGTACGGAGTTGTATCGGGATTCATAAATTCGACCCTTAAGGTAACCATAAGAAAAAAGCCATGATGAATAAAATTACAAGCATGAACTGATTGGAAACAAAATCACAGCTGCAGAAATAACTTACGTTCCAAATTTGAATTCTTTTTTTTATAATTTCAAGACTATCGCGTGCCATGATGTTTACGAAGATTAAAAAAAATGTTCTTCTCTTGAATCATCTGGAGCTCTTATCGATTATCAAAATTTAAAAATAGAATAATTTTAAATATTTTTTTACACTAGGCACTTGCAACAATATTAAAAGGCGAATACTGCAATTGTATGAAGATTAGTTTTCATTAAATTTGACCAACTTGTGCTGTTCAGATTTTTTTCTTTCGATACAATGAAATAATCCTTACATGAAACAGAGCCGACCCGCGTCAAAAAAAAAATTGACCAACTTTATAATTTTTTAAGAACAACTCACGCTTGACCAAAAATTTTAATGAGCCAAATTTGTTTACATAAAAAAACACCTAATGTCTCCTTGGACACTTTTCCTCTATCTCCTTTAGATTCGGATTTCCCCATACTGTCCCATTTAAAAAAAACACTCTGTATAAATAAAAATGCGTTTTTAAAGTTGTTCGGCTGTCCTCTCTATATATAATATAGGTCGCATCTCTCCACACATTCTAGTGAAATTTTGTGAGCGAGTTCGATATTTAGCTATAGGCCAAAAATGCTTTCGTACGTCCGGCTGTCCGGCTATCCAGCTGTCCCCTCTATAGGTTGCATCTCTAAACAGATTCTCGTGAATTTTTTTGAGCGAGTTCGATATTCTACTATAGGGCAAAAATGCTTCCGTATGTCCGGCTGTCCGGCTATCCGGCTGTCCCCCCTCTATAGGTTGCATCTCTAAACAGATTCTCGTGAAATTTTGTGAGCGTATTCGATATTTAACTATAGGGCAATAATGCTTTCGTATGTCCGGCTATCCGGCTGTCCCCTCTATAGGTTGCATCTAGGGAATGCAAACCGGTTAATCGGAAGTTTTTGAGCTCGGTTAATAACCGGTTTTGGACACTATAATCCGAAATGATACATTTATAAAACGCCTGAAATTGTGAGCCAAGATCGTTATTTCGCAAAAAAAATCTCATAAATGGTCACTATGATATTATTATTGATTTTTAGTAGGTTTAATTAAAGTAAGTATGAGTTTGAGCGATAGAATAACTCAAATATCCACACTTTTTCTGACCAAATTGGAGAAATCCTCAAGACAGTTCAGGTCACAAGAGTATTCAATCGACGAGCATGTATGAAGAATGAGAGATAATGTAAGGAGTATATCGATATAAATCCAGGATATCTGTCTAACAATACTGTTGGATAATATGCCTCTGAAAGTTGTAGACAATTTCTGCTACCATGGGCCCGCCAGTGTCAAACAATCTCTTACTTGACGTAGAGGTCAACTTCCGCATTGGCAAAGCATCCACGATGTTCGGGAAGCTCAGTACAAGGTTATGGGATAGCACCTGACTGTAAATACGAAGATGATCGTGTACTGGACATGCAAAACAGGAGCGGAAATTGAACAACTTCCACATGCGATGTCTTCGGCGTATTCTAGAGATCTTATGTTAGGGTCGTGTTTCGATTGAGAGGGTGCTTCGGGCGTTTACCCAGCATTATTGCTATCTTGAAGCAAAGACGTCTTTACTGGCTGCTCCTTTGCAAAATACCCCATATTAAACGACCAGTAGGGCCGACCAATGATTGTTTGAATGATTGAAATGATGGAATGAATGACCTTCGATTGAAGTAGATATAGTGCAAAACGAGATAATGTTGACCTTTAAGATCGATCCAACCAAATGGGAACAGGAATCTGAGGACCGAGATCACTGGAGGACGACCCTGGGCGAAGGTATGGTTGCGCATGTTGCAGCTTGGTTTGATCTTCTGTTGTTTCCATGAGAACCTACATCACCGTGCACAACATTTACTTGTCAAATATGCGGTGGTAGCTGTTGCTCCCGTTTCGGCCTTAAGAGTAATGTACTTACGTAAGTGCCGTACCACCTTGACATAGACTCTGGTTAAATCATAGATGATAATAACGTCAACAATTTCGGACCAGCCTCCGAACTTTCACGTTATCAATCGCCGTTGTCAACACTTTCGCTTGCTGAAGTGAATATAAACCTTAAGATATGTCCATCTCTCAAGCATTAAATCAGCGAAACGGTAAGCGAATCATTTTTCTTGACTGTACAAGGCCAATGATGATGATAAAAAGTAAAACAAAAATGTTAGTTATTTGTTCAACTACACATCGCCCACTAATAAACCAGAACTAACACTCTTACAGTAAAATTATCCTCCAATACAATTTTTACTCGCTATTAGTAAAAACCGGTAAAAAACCGGCTAACCGGTTTTTGACTGTGTCGATTCGGTTAATAACCGGTTTTGAAATTTAACCAATTTTTGCATTCCCTAGTTGCATCTCTCAACTGATTCTCGTGAAATTCGTACTTTACATCATTGAGAACTACTCCAGGAGGAGGAGAATGGAACTCTCCATTAGTCATCTGTGGTCTTCATCACCAGTTTCACTTAACCAAAATTGCGATTTCCGAGAATAAATACACGAGTCATAATAGAAAATACCGAAGTCACTACACGCGTGCCTATAAAATTTGAGGGTTGCCCTCGATTCCCTTGGGATCCCATCATCAGATCCTGACGTGTGCTCACCCCAATAACTTGAAAGAATACGATTAAAAACTGTAAAATTAAAAAAAAATATCCTCCAACTCCTAACCGTTGAGGAGTGGTACCTTCCATCATCAGCCCACCAACATGAACTGATGACTACCAGACGCAAATACCTGAACAGCTTTAGAGAATTCATGAAACACGTAATACGTGCCTGTAATATTTGAGGGTTGCCCTCGATTCCCCTGGGATCCCATCATCAGATCCTGACGTGTGCTCACCCCAATAACTTGAAAGAATACGATTAAAATCTATAAAATTAAAAAAATATATCCTCCAACTCCTAACCGTTGAGGTGTTGTACCTTCCATCATCAGCCCACCAACATTAACTGATGACTACCAGACGCATATACCTGAATAGCTTTAGAAAATACATGGAACACGAAATACGTGCCTGTAAAATTTGAGAGTTGCCCTCGATTCCCCTGGGATCCCATCATCAGATCCTGACGTGTGCTCACCCCAATAACTTGAAAGAATACGATTAAAGATCTATGAAATACAAAAAAATATCCTCCAACTCCTAACCGTTGAGGAGTTGTACCTTCCATCATCAGCCCACCAACATGGCCTGATGACTACCAGAAGCAAATACCTGAACAGCTTTAGAGAATTCATGAAACACGTAATACGTGCCTGTAATATTTGAGGGTTGCCCTCGATTTCCCTGGGATCCCATCATCAGATCCTGACTTGGTCACAATGGGACCATCTCAGGATTAAGTATACTTTTTCGAATATATATATTTTTTAAATCGGGTCACAACTGACGGAAAAACCGGCGAACGTACCTACATAAAAAAAATACAGTGAAACATATAACCTCCTCCTTTTTTGAAAAGTTTTTTATTCATATTGTTATTTTCAACAACTCTGCATATTATGTCGGTGGTTTGTAGGTAGTACCTACTTGTACAGACAAATGAAAAACATGATGGCTGTTGGGGCGGAAAGGTTCTCGAGCGGCGACCACGTACCAGATGGCGCAGCGGACCCCTACAAAGTCGACTGATGTAACTAATAATAATAAACAAGCTCCTGTAAAAAAACATTTTTGGTACAAGCTTTATTGCCGACTGTACTTTTCTGTATACCATCATCAACTACTCATTGAGACGATTCTAACGAGCCCAAACTCGAAGGGGTTATGTGGTTTTATTACGGAGTTCCTATGGCCACCTTCCAGCTCCATCATCAGATCAGCTCCAAGTCATCATAATATTGCATTGTCACGCGATTTATACATGCATGCGAAATTTCAGCTCAATCGAAAACCTGGAAGTGGATCAAATTTAACTTGCAAGATTTGATTACAGACTGCCCGCTAAAAGCTGGTAATAAAAAAAATAAATCAACCAAGTATCACGATCACTCGTAAAATAATTGACAAGGCAGCTATACAATTCGTAAGTTGCCTCGATTAGCCTCACTAGTATAGTTTGACCCCGAGGTTCGTAACAACTATGCCTAGTCGGAGATCAAAATATTTTTTTTTTTTTTTTTTTTTTTTATTGAGTATAGGTACGCATTTGACCCCTATCTCGCCTGATGGTAAGTGATGATGAGGTCGAGGGTGTTACATGCATACCTAGATAGTGCCTATTCACTCTCGTCTTGAAAAGATCCAAGTTATATGTAACTGGGAAAAGGTTTGCCGGAAGCGAGTTCCACTCTTTGGCTGTCCTCGCGAGAAAACTGGAAGCAAAGCGCTTCGTGCGAATCAGTGGTAAGTCAACAACATAAGGGTGGAACCCGCGACCGCGCCTAGTCCCAAGATGGCGAAATGGTGAGGGCGGGATTAATTCGTGTAATCCTAGCGCACACTCTCCGAAATGTATCCTGTAGAACACCGATAAGCAGGCAACCTTTCTACGGTGTTCCAGTCTTTGCATTTTAGCCTCGGTTAAATTTAGGTCACCAATGAGCTTCCTGGCACGCCCATCAATCGAATCCAAGGTGGCTAGCTGATATTTAGCGGATCCATCCCAGAGGTGGCAACAGTACTCCATACATGACCGGACCTGTGCTTGGTAAAGCTGAAGAAGCTGCCTGGGTGTGAAGTACCGCCTCACCTTAGAGAGGATGCCAAGCTTTTTTGCCGCAGTTTGCGCCAAGGATTCAATGTAGAGCCCAAAGTTCATATTGGACTTGATGTCCATGCCAAGGAGCTGCAGATGGTCTGAAATTGGTACGGATACACCTCGGAAAGTTGGAGTATAAGTAAATATTTGTATTCTGACGAGTTGCCGGTAAGCCTTCGTGAATAGCCACAATTATTCCACGTACAAGACCTTCCCGGACAGCGGCTACGCCGGTACTGAGAGAAGATCGCGCGCGGCGACAAATTTATACTCATTTTAAATAATTATTTAAAAATATAAATTTTGGAAAAAGTATGAACTTTAATGTTATTTTAGATTCAATATACTAATAATTCAACAATAATGAGAAAATCCTTATTCCTTGTGTTCTCAGTACGATTTTGTTGAAAAATATGGTGTAATTGAGATCAATTTACATACATATAAGTGAAAAATAAGGAAAATTCGAGGCCGCCACACCCAATAGTAACATATTACGATAGTGAAAAGAAAAAAAAACAATTAGGTTTTCATGTAACATCATTACGTATTAGGCCGTCAAACTTATGGCTTCTGCGCTCTTTTCCGAAAACTACTGTCGGTAATCGGGTATATTCAGTTAACATATTCAGTTTTTCTTGAATAAGAGGCCGCTAGGCACAATATAAGAAGTTGCCCTATACAAATAAGTAATCAGAATCTATCACAACCTTTCTGTTTCTTAGATCTAGAACGTCAAAAATCCGTAATTGTCGCTTATTCCTGACGAATTTTCGAACACCCTCTTAAGGAAGGAAGTTTTTTAGAAATATCTCAAAAACATTTGAACCGATCTTAATAAAAACATTTTTTTCTGAAAGAATTTAAATATGTGTTTAAGATTTTTTTATATTTTTAAAATACACGGTTCGAAAATTAGAGGGGGGGGACACAATTTTAGTGACTTTCGGGGCGATTATCTCCGACTCTATTCACTTAATCAAAAATAATCCTGAGAACCCTTATATTGATTTTGAAAAGACTATCGATTGATAAGCCACACGTGGTCTGGCAAAGAAACATTTTTTTTCTAATTTCAGTTTTATATAATTATATGGAGTGCACCCCTAAACATTTTTTTTTTAGTCATTTAATTACACCTATCCTCAAAATTTTATAGTTTTTGAGTGCCTGTGACATACGGACGGACAGACAGACAGACAGACATGACGAATCTAAAAATACAAGTAAACTTACTTTAAAGAACAAAAAAATCCTTTTTTTTTCTTACTCAATAATTTACCGTTTAATTTGCCTGTATAAAAACCAAATATTTTTTAAACTTATATCAATGACATAATTTAAAGGGGTAAATTAGAACAAAAATATATTGGTACCTAGACTGATAATGTATACCATTTAAAAAATAATTACCCCAATAAAAGATTTTCAAAATATTTTATTTTATAAATGACATATTTTCTAAATTCAGTAATATTTTAAGCAGAGTTTTCACCAAGCGTTGATCAAATAAATCCAATTACACGAAAATGCCATCGCTCGTAAGGAATAATTCTTAGATTGTGACTTTCAAGTCCAAACACGAACATGCTCCCAACTCGCCCAAAATATATCGAAAATACCCCAAAGCACCTTTAAAGTCTGAATCGCTTTACTTGAACGGATCTTATCTCATATGACCCATCGGTACAACAATACCATTGTTTAGCCACGTGCCACAGACGCTTCGAAATGAAAAGACCATTTTTAATAAATACTGTACTCTTAAAAATTAAAACGAAATGTACCTATATCGGTATTAACAACTTATTATTAAGTATTAAATTTCGATCAAGGATTTGAATCCGTGACCTCTGGAATCCGTCAATTGCTCTTATCCAACTGAGCTACCGTAGGCTCCGCTAATGGCGACGAAGGCGTGACGTTTTTTTTTTAATTTCCCGCGTTGATCAAAATTTAGAATTTCGTTAGCGGAGGTTTCTGCTTTGTAAACATTTACAGTTATCATTAGTAGTTGCAGCATACTTAGTACTACGTGAACAATAAGCGGTTACACGTAACAATGAAAGACAACTGCTTTATCTTTTCTTTCTAACTAGTAAGTACAATAATAAGTGAATTCGTTCTAGAAAAGCGATTCGGACTATACTTCCAGAGATGACCCCTTATACTCGTACTACCCCCTTAGATTACCCATTACCCCTTCATACAAACTGACAAAGCTATAAATAAACTGACATTTCACAGACATCAACCTCTTTATTATTTGTATGTAGAAGTATATATTCCATAGATTAGTTTTTTTTGCATCTCAGATTTATGCTAAAAGTGTCACTAGAACATAAGTTGCGTGAGCTCTGCTCTGAAGATTACCTTTCTAAACTTGAGACTAAGTTCATTCCGATAAATAACCTTTATTATTACAGTTTTATATTAGCATTTTGTTTGCATTGTGTGTGAGTGTGTATGTGCGTGTGTGTGGGGCTGTATGTGTGTGTGTAAGAGTGTGATAATTTGGATATAAATATGTATATATATATACGTGTAGTAGGGGCTATAATATATTTATACTTTACTACAGTAGCAATACTTATTTTGTCACGACTAGTAGGAGTTCAGTTTCGTGGTAATCTAGCTGCCTAAGCCACTTTGTCAGGAAAGATTTACTGGGGGCCTTGTGATACGGTGGAGCTTACTAAAAGTTTTCAAGACCAATGGAGATATGAAAGCGTGGAATTTTTGGGCAAATCTTGTAGACGTTTTTGGGGTTTTCCAGCGCTGACGGCGTCTTGTGTCCGCTAAGAAGATTTTGTCGTGCAGTTTGCTATAATTGTATATCACTTTTCTTAGGAACAGCTGACGAACAGTGAGAACATTAGAGACCTTGTAGTGCTCTTTGGTGGTGAAGCGTGATGGTTTTCTAAAAATAACTTTAAGTAGAGATCTTTGTGCCCTCTCTAAGTTAATTAAATGCGTCTTTGCCGCTCCTCCCCAGACCGAGTTGCAGTAGCCCAAAAGGGATTCACAGAGGGCAAAATAAACGGTTCTCAGCAATTCAGGGTACGTAATATTCCTTAAGGTGCGAAAAACAAACATGAGCTTTCGAACGCGACTCTTAAGTGACTCAATATGCTGCCGCCACGTGAGATGAACGTCTAATATTACACCAAGATAGCGTATTGTGCTTGAACGCTCAATAAAGCTTAATCTGTTGTCAAGGCTGTAGTGAGCCTTAGGATCATTCTGGTGTTCCACTTTAATACTAAAAATGTCGTCAGGCTGGCCTTTGGCATTTATAGAAAAACATAAATATTTTGTTTTTTGGACATTCAATGTAGTTATGTTTGAGAAAAAGTATATTATGTTAACCAAATCCAATAATCTTCTTATGAATGAAAAAGGCCTCCCGAAACCAGTACAATAAAAAACAAATTAACGTTAAAGCATACATCAAATTTAAATAATGAGTAGAAGCTATTACCGAGCAGGAAAATGCTAGGCTTATTTCACTCGGGACAATTCATAATTCCATCCCAACTCAAAACGAAACAATTTAATCCTACTTAAGTCGTAATTTTGCCTTGAAGTTATTTATCGGAATGAACTTAGTCTCAAGTTTAGAAAGGTAATCTTCAGAGCAGAGCTCACGCAACTTATGTTCTAGTGACACTTTTAGCATAAATCTGAGATGCAAAAAAAACTAATCTATGGAATATATACTTCTACATACAAATAATAAAGAGGTTGATGTCTGTGAAATGTCAGTTTATTTATAGCTTTGTCAGTTTGTATGAAGGGGTAATGGGTAATCTAAGGGGGTAGTACGAGTATAAGGGGTCATCTCTGGAAGTATAGTCCGAATCGCTTTTCTAGAACGAATGAAAAAATGTTTTATGTAGTAATCATTATACATACTCTGCATATATCCCATCTTTCTTCCCTCTTATTTCTTTGATTTTAGTACCTATAGTATACTTACATTTCACAATCTCAGTAAAAGTATTATTTAGTATAGAAAAGAAAGAGTAAAGATTTGCTCATTATATTATAATTCTGTTCTAATAGTATAATTAAGTAGTTCTTAGTCCAAGTAAAATGCATAAGTAAATAAGTTTACAAAAGTAATAAAAACTTGTCAAAAACACTCCTCAAGCTTAAAATCTTTGTAAGTTGCCAATTATGCATTGAAATTTAATATTTGATACATTTCCCAAACCATGTTCCTTTTGCACAATGAAACAGAAAATACAACCTTATTTTTTGGAGTTAAAATTGAATTTCAAATAAAAAGTACGGCCTCAAAGGAACTAAGGAGGCCTATGAACTTTGTAATTGCTAATATTAAGCTAAGTCTTACTAACAATAATGTTCCAATGTTGGTCACTAAATAAAATTGAATTGAAAGGAGCTTGGGAAGGTTACTCCCGTTTTGACCACTGCTAGAAATAAATGTAGCGGGCAAAATAAAACGCTTACATCCCGGGTGGGCAGTAAAGTCTGACGGTCTGTCTGTCGTAAAGTATACGCAGTACAGTCTGTTTCAAATGTTGTAATTGTGTCCAAAGATAGAACAACATGATCGCGTCAAGTTACGCGATTGTAATGCATTAAAAACGAACATTCAGACATCTTGTGTCACTGTTTATGAGAATGAAGCTCGTTAGAAAATCGGGATCAGAAGAATTTCATATTTAAAGAAGATTTTAACAAGTATTTGAATCAGGTGTTACTTTGCGGAAGTCCGTGATAAGTTCAGAAAACAATAGGTACCTATAATAATAATAATAATAAACATTTATTTCAGACAAGGTCCTTACACATTTGTTAGTAAAAGATAATTAACTTAAGAACTAAGTGAGTGTTAGTTAACAATAATGCTACAACTTAGGGTCTAGAAAACTCGTGCGCGCGTCTTCATCTGTATATATGCATGGACGTCCAGCGGGCCAACATAATAAATAATAATAATAAATATGAGGGGACAATCTTACACAAATCGACCTAGTCCCAAACTAAGCAAAGCTTGTATTATGGGTACAAGACGACGATAAACATACTTATATAGATAAATAAATACTTATATACATAGAAAACATCCATGACTCAGGAACAAATATTCGTGCTCATCACACAAATAAATGTCCTTACCAGGATTCGAACCCAAGACCTCTTGCTTCCTAGGCAGGGTCACTACCAACTAGGCTAAAGCGGTCTTCAAACATAGGACTGTCCCAGCGATAAGCGAACACGCTCAGGACCTATTCCTTTGCTTTTCCGCTAAAAAACGTGCAGGTCTATTAGCGATGATGAGATGCTACTATTTGCGTATTCTTGCATGCGGTTACTGCGCCAACCCTCCCTCCGCACGAACAATTTTTGAAGTGAAAACTTCTTTAGCGGCGCTGAGTACTTTTTGGGATGGGGAAAAATTGTTAAATACGCGACAGAGTTTTGTGACGTCAGATGTGAAGGAGGTCACTTTTTGCTGCTAGCCGATTCGACTTCATTCAAAACTGAACGCTATTCGTAAGAGTATAAAGCCGTTAAACACTTTTTGCAATAGCATATTCTGCTAATAAATTTGTAATAATACCAACGCATCCTTCACCGTTTTGCTATTGAGAAAATTCGAATAGCTCGAATTTGGGCGTTATTCCTAAAGAGATAAAGCTTAGAACAATTATTATCAACGGCAAAAACAAATTGATATTTTGGTCGCCACCGCCGTCTGCTATTGTGCTGTTCTTGCAAATTCGAATAGGTCGAATTTAGACGTTATTCCTAAAGAGATAAAGCTTCATTAAATATTTGGCAATGGCAAAAACAAATTGGTATTGTGTTTGCCGCCGCCCGTCGGTGCGCCGCCGGGCCCGTCCGCCTAAATAATTGATAATTGTTTATAAATTTGCGTCAAATTCATTTTTAGGGTGACACCGTAAGATGTCATGTGACCTGATCGAAAAACTGTTACAATGTTATTGAGTTTTCACTTCTGCCGGCACTCCCGGAGTGCAACCCGGTCTTTTTTTCTACAAGAAGGAACGACCGTTGTTTTCCGCCTCTCCACAATAAAATTATTAACAATTAAAACATTAATCTTATCAAGAAAGTACGAGTACGTACCTATACAAAACAAGGCTTGCAAAACCTATAAACAGAAAATGCTGTCACTTTAACCCGACTATACCTACCCAGGCAATAATGGTTATTTATCCCCGAATCGTCGTGATTCAAGGTTTTGGCACACGGGTACTGTTCAACGGAGATTTACCGTTCATGTGGGCGGGAGGTAAAAGTCTAGCGATATTTTTCGGGAGTAAATAAACTTACAAGGGAGGTCTCAGTGCACGAATTAATAATAATAGCAACAATTTTACAGGACAATGCTGTAGTTGACAACAATAACATCTGTAAGCTGTAAAACTCGAGCGTGTCATTTTTTTTTTTTTTGAAAATTTAAGTCAACCAAAAAATCTATTTTATAGAAGCTGCTCACAAAATTTCACGAGAATCGGTTTTTGCAACCTCTAGAGGAGAACAGCCGGACAGACGCCGGCCATACAGACTTTTGTTCGCTTCGCTCGCTCGTTCAAAAAAAAAATTTTACTCGCGAAAATTATCGAAAACCGGCTTCAATATTTTTTTCCTGTTTATAAGTTTTTTAAATGCCAACATCAAAAAATAAACGGTGTTTGACGATATTAAATCGTGACCTGTAAATAGGAAATTCGCAACGAGTGGTGGTAAATTAAAACACGACCGAAGGGAGTGTTTTAAATCGACACGAGTTGCGAATTACCTATTCGCACGTGTATCGTACAATGTTTTACTGTATTGTTGGCTCTGTAATATTTCGACATATTCACGGAAAGTGCTCTTTCCGCAAAAGTGCGGGAAAGTAGCACCATATGTACCTACTGTAAAATATGTATCGATTTAACCCCCTCATAAATATACCCAAACGTTAATCCGCTGACATAAGAGCGATGGGACATATTAATGAGTAAGTTGTATGAACCCATATTATTACACTTGACTTCATAATAACAGAGCACTTTTGATGTTTCATAAAAAGTTGTTGCGGGCCCAAGATGGTGGTCATTTTATCATTTATCGCCGTGGATAAGAAAGCCGTCACGTTCTGACAAGTAGGCGAGTGCGAGAGTTATGTGGCTACACCCGCAGATTTGACGATCAGTATCATCCTCAATACTGATGTCGTCAGCGAGATGAGACTAAACTTCAGTCACCGAGAGATCCTTACATCATTGAATCATCATCATCATCCTCCTAGCGTTATTCCCGGTTGTGCCCTAAAGGAGCCCGAGGTCCGCTTTGACATCCTATAGGTACCAAGATTTGGCATACCTAGGCACTAGTCGACTGCCATCTGACCTTCCAACCCAGAGGAAAAACTAGACCTTACTGAAATTAGACCGGTTTCGTCACGATGTTTTCCTTCACCGAAAAGCTAACGGTAAATAATCGGTACGTAAGCTCCGAAAAACTCATTGGTTCGAGCCAGGATTCGAGACCGCCGCTTGACAGCCGCATGCCTGAACCACTAGCTACCGTGACTTACATCATTGAATAATACAGGAATATTAGATAAATATCAGGCTGAAGTAGGTACTTAATACAGTTGTTTATACAGTTACCCTCTATTGGCATGCCTATCATCACACTTGGTAGTGTTTAGAGAGGAGAGATGTAAGTGTTATCCATTTGAATCACAAGACGTTGTTGGTTTAGCCTGGGGTCGAACAGACACTTACGTATGTCTCATTCCATTCGCGGCGTCTTTAAACAGACCTGGAATGTGATGATATACAATGTGTGTGAGGGTCATTGCAGAGTGGATATAAAAAAAAACAGCTTTCCTCTGGTCAATATACTGGTTTTTTTAACTAGCTGCTGCGAAGATTAAATCCTACTGTAATAGTATAAATGCCAAAGTTTGGATGTTTAGATGTTTGTTACTAAAACACGCTTAAACAGCTCAACCGATTTGAATAAAATTTTGCCCGAAGATAGTTTATAGCCTGGATTAAAATATAGAATATTTTTTATCCCTGGTCCACGCAGACAAAGTCGCGGGCGGAAGCTGATATAAATAAATATAAAGGGACAATCCTACACAAATCGAACTAATCCCATAGTAAGCTCAATAAGGCTTGTGTTACGGGTACGAGACGACGTTATATGTAATAGACTAAGTATAACCATCCATCCAGAAAGTCTGAGCGGTTCCGGAGATTACCCAAAACATACAAACTTACAAAACCACAATGTCACCGAACGCGCCCGTCGAAGAGCTGTCAAGATGGCTGTCTGCCGCATCAACGTCTACGATAAATGTCAAAGGTTGGATGGCTTGTGATTTGAATGTTAAATATATCCTACTAATAATAAATCAGCAAACGAAAAAACTATAGAAAAACCTTACAAATTTCTACCCAAACACGTGCCGAAAACCCGGTATGCGCATGTTAGAAGTAAACGGCTAGTAGAAGTAATATAACAGGCGGTCTTATCGCTAAAGAGCGATCTTCTACAGACAGCTAGCAGACAGCGAGTCTAATCAAAAATTAAGCGTTACAATCCTTAACTTTGGCGTTCCTGTGTTTCTTGTGGATATGCCATGCACAACTTGCACAAGCAACATAACCCTATTAACATCAGCATTACCAAGAAACAGACTGTAAGAATTTTACAAACGCGAGTCATTAAGGGCCAGGCTAGACGAGCGTTATTTGCGAGCTGTGAGTTGCGTAATTTTGGTCCGCCCATAGATGGACAGTTCGGTTTGCCCATATATGGGTTGACCGAAACGCGAGTCACAGCTCATAAATAACGCTCATCTGGCCTCACCTTAAAGCCCTCGACATTACTAATAGACCGGTTCGTAAAAACACTCATGCACAATGTACTTTTCAAAACATTTTTCATGACTTGGCACAGAGTTGGAAAAAAATGGAAGCTCAAATAACGCAGTAATTTGCAAATTGGACATTTAACGAGCTGTAACTTTGTTACTAAGTTTAAATTACCTGCCTACATCAGCGCGTTCATTTTAACTACACGTTTAACTAACTGTAGTAATAAGTCATGTTTCACACGAGAATTGTTTATTGTTTAGTGTAAAACGTTAATCTAAGTACACTAATATTATAAACAGAATAGATTTGATTGTTTGTTTGTATTGAATAGGCTCCGAAACTACTGGACCGATTAGAAAAAATATTTTACCATTAGAAGCCGACAATTATCCCTGACGAACATTGGCTACTTTTTACCGCGGGAAAATGCTTCATTTCTACGGGAAATCGGGTAATCCGTGCGAAGCCGGGCCGGGCAGCTAGTTATTTTATAATTAGTTACAGGGATAAAATAAAAAGTTACGCAATGCTTAGTGCTTGCTCTGCTGTACCTATGTATGTGGTGTTGTGTAATAATAAGTGTTTTTGTATTTGTCTCTCTCTAGCTGTCAACGCAACGAATCCTCAAATCTATTAAAGGTAAGCAACACGCTTATGATTCTTCTGGAGTGTCCACTTATCAGTGCCGTTAACTTCTTTGCCCCCATTGCAGTATCAAAAAATCGGCCAAGTGCGTATCAGGCCACGCGCAGTGTAGGATTCCGTAGGTGCCTGTCTGCCTTAGTTACATGAACACGCGCTTGGCAACTAAATGGTGCGGTTGCCTAGGCCAAATTTGTACGAAAGTTAGCATTTCTAAGTACATTTTAATTTGGTCGACTATTACTCGGTAACTATTTATAATGTCTACTTAGCGGTGATAGTTTTTCTTTTACATTCATTATATGAACTACTGCCACGATGTTTTCACATTCCCACACATGACTCTAACAAAACCCACTAAGTTGAAACATTTTTTTTTAATTTAATAATATTTTTGAACTGAAAAGAGAAAAGAAAACTTTTTATTCTAGCATTTTGTCGGCGTGGTTGATTTATATACTCATGCCTAATTACAACTTTCTGTAGTAATGAGGGTAACTGAGCTAAGAGACAGACGGACAGACGGACATGGCGAAACTATAGGGGTTCCTTGTTGACTACGGAACCCTAAAAACGTAGTCCAGGGTATCCCGTGCAGTCCTAAAGTGCGTCTTCGTTACTCCAGGGCAATGTCCTTGCCTCTATACCACTACATCACTGCAATATTTTATGAGAATATGTCATGTATTTGTTGCATGTGCTTGTAATCTGCCCATTACGTTTTTAAATGCATCATGCTCGCTATCTTGACGACCGGTTAGCCTAGTGGGTAGTGACGCTGCCTACGAAGCTGAAGGTCCTGGGCTCGAATCCCGGTAAGGGCAAATATTTGTGTGATGAGCATGAATATTTGTTTCTGAGTCATGGAAGTTTTCTATGTATTCAAGTATTTATAACTATTATATATATCGTCGTCTAATACCCATAACACAAGCCTTAATAAGCTTACTATGGGACTAGGTCGATTTGTGTAAGATTGTCCCCTAATATTTATTTATTTATTTATTTATCTTACTAATATTATAAATGCGAAAGGTTGGATGTTTGTTACTCAATCACGCTTAAACGGCTCAACTGATTTGGATGAATGTATGCACCAAGATAGTTGGGTTCTCTAATTTATTGCCGAAGTATTCCCGATTATCAGTTCGCAACCAATTTCATTCGCATAATTTCATTTCGCCGAATGATCATGTGTCAACTTATCAAAAGATTTCGTTTTATTTCCCAACCTCACGGTTACCAACTGTATGCTTGGTATTTTTTTTATAAAGTCACTCTTCAAAATGCCACCTTTCGAGTAGCAGAATGGTTTAGTTTGAGTAATACTGACCAATGTTGCAACAGCTCGCCTAGCTTATCATAGCTATTTTTATAGTATTATGTCGTACGGTATGCTGGTTTGGGGTAAAGCAGCTGACATACAGACAATGTTTGTATTACAAAAAAGAGCCATACGTTTATAACCTGAGAGCAAGAGAATCAGTGAGAGAACTCTTTAAAGAAATTAGCATTTTAACAGTAGCCCATACATTTATGACAAAATTTTGTTTATGTCATTACGAACATAGATTCATTGTGTAAAAATTGTAATACCCATAATTTTAATACACGAGATAAAAATAAAATAGCACCCAAAAAGTTTCGTGTTCGTAAAGTATTGGGTATTATCTTTTTGGGTTAATGTATCCATTTTTATAATAGGTACATTACCTAATGAAATTATGGATCTACCGTGTCCAGCTCTTAAAAATAACTTGAAAAAAAACATTGATGTCAAAGGCTTATTACAGGGTTGAGGACTATCTCACTGACAGAAATGCATGGCACAAACCAGAGCCCAAAATAGCTTAATCATTCATATAGCTTATTCAGACATGTGTTCTTGTAGAACGACGCATTATGATGTTTTTTTTTTCTTTGTAATAATATTCAGTTTGACGCATTTTAAGTAGGTTAAGAACTATTATTGTAATAATAATAAGCTATTTTTGGATAAAAATAACGGACTTGAGTTTGTTTCGGCGTTTCTTCTTAAAAATGGTCTTCTTTTTCAGAAACGCTGGTAGAATGTTAACTTGTAAAAGGGCCATTACGGCCTCCTTGCAGAATAAAAATTCATTTATTTCATTTCATTTCATATATGAGATTGTTCGGTTTTAATTTATAAGTGAACTATCGGCGACAAGTTGGTTGGAAGAGAAATTTGGACAAAAAAGTTCGGAGAAAAGGCAGAACACCAGTTTACAGCCTGGATTAAAATATAGGATAGATTTCATCCCGGGTGTACGCAAACGAAGTAGCGGGCGGAAGCTAGTCCAATCATAATTAAACTAAGTCTAGGAGAATACCACGTATTTTCATAGAACGAAAAATAATAAATAAAACTATTTATTTCAAGCATCTACGTCCATAGCTACAAATACCTTAAGGGGATGCCTTGATTTGAGTCGAACACGCCCCCTAGACAGAGACACGCTGATGCCTTTCGCGCACGAGGAAAAGAGATGTAACACTCTTCGGGAATGGCTTTTTTGGACTAATTTTGATAAATTCCTAACTTAGTGAAGTTTTATTAAAAGTATTAACTTGATTGTGTCGTAAAATAATGTATCGTTTGAGTAGGCTGAGTAAAAAAAGGAAAATACAGACCCAAGGATTTTTTTTCTATCGAGGAAATTTTAAGCAATCATGTATCGATAAAATCAGATGAACAATCATATAGTCAAGAATCATATATCTGAAAATCAGACCTTATTGTTTCTTAATCTAGTCAGAACGGCGTTCCAAAGCACGCGATAATTTCCAATGCACCGCCTTAAAAACTAAGCATAGGTACATACATACAATACAATTATAAAATACGAAACGGCGTGGTTCCGTTGCGTCATGAAGTCTTGTTTTGCTGAATATACCTTATTATGCTCATAGGTTTTTTACATGAACGAAGTACGGGCTTATGGTAATAGGAGAATAAAATCCAGACTGTAACATTATTCTGGCACTCACCCAACTTGGGATCCATTCCACTAACTCTACTAAATTGGAATCGATTGTGCATATCACGTTTGAGCCACAGTAGCCAAGTGCTTCAGACGCTGCACGGATGCCAAACAGAATTCGTGGGTTCGAATCCTTAGCGGCTACCGTGCACCCTATATCTGTATCTCACTTACATTTTCAACGACAGAGTGGGAGATATCGTATAGCCGCTTTCACCAATGAGTATTTCAGAACTTACGTGCCAATTATCATTTGATATTAAAAATTATATTTGAAAATGTAAAATAATATTGACCGAATGCCATCATTTGGTTTTACAATGTTTTTATTTTATTTTATTCTAATCCTTAAAAAAAAAAAAAATATGGACTGAATAGCAATATTTAAATTTACTTTATTTTTTGAAATATGACATACCTACCGTAATCTAGTTTCATAATAATAATAATTTTTATTTTTGTATACCTAGGCTTAAGTATATTTGTGGTGCCCTTGCAGGGTGTCCATGTGGAACTGACTTAGATTAAGACCTACCATCTGTCTCCATGATATACTTGTATATATGTGCCATATGTGACAACAATGAATAAATGAATATGAATATGAATATGAATATGATATTTCGTCGGCTAAAAACGAAAACCTCTTAACACCATTTTTCAAAAATCTATTTTTAATTCTTTTGTATACTTAATAACATTGTAAAGCAAACTATTAAATGCTTCGAAATACCATTTTATATTTAAATACGAAACTAGAAAACCTTCGAACGCCATTTTTAACGATAAAAAAATAATTTACATATAAATAGGTAACTAGAAAATTTGGCATTTTGGGTGTTTAAATTTTTGTGCCTCCAGTTTACAATGGGATTAGTCTCGTTCTATCGAACGGTGTCAGCCAGTGACGGACGCTCTATCTTGTCACTTATCACGTGATAAGGCCGACCATGATACTGGGCCAGAATGAGTCAAGAGGTTTCCGACTTGAGCCGACGATTTGCCACTAGCTTTTTAACGGAGCTCCCATAACTTAGGGACAAGGGTCAATTTGAGTGGTTACTGAGCTGTCATCACCATCAACTGAGCTGTTCGTTAAGCCGGCTGACTACAGTTGTTGCCGATAGCAGTTGTTAAGACGAGCTATAGCCGAGGGCTTTCAGGCGGTTGGAAAACTTCTAATAAATGAAAATGAAAATGAAAATGAAAATGAAAATGATTTATTGGGTATCAAAAATGTTAGCCTAGTTAAATTAATTTACAGAGTAACACGCTTTTACGTGTCTAGTTGGTTGCTAACAATAGGCCTAAGAATGCGATCCTGTGCCCTAAACTAGGAAAACCTGTCTTATAGGGTACAGGGTTTATTCCGCCGCTTATTGTGCAGTAATGTGCAAATAATGTCTATTAGGTAATAAACTTGACGAAGCTCTCCCCAGCAAGGTCTAGTTTTCTTTTGGATTAGAATATCAGATGGCAGTCCTTTCCCGTAAAACAAAGCCAACATCAAAAGTTAGGATTAGGTAGGAAAAGTCCTCGGGCTCCTTGGATGCAACCGGGATAACGCCTAAATGAAAAATGAGTAGCGTGCCACCGTAAGGGACGAAAACATTTTTGTGAAGCTAAAATGAGAACTTGTTTTAAAATAGCCGACATACCATACACAACGTACTTTATTTGTTTGCCACAAAACTCGGTCCTCGCCTCCGCGGCACGCGGGTGCAGGGATATGACAATAACGGGGCGTGGGCGACGTGCGGGAGACAAGGCCGGCGAGGACTGAGTTGAACGGTCTACCGATTGTGGCAAACAAAAGAAGATTAAACTATGACAATGACAACAGATTACATCTCTCTCTGACATGCTTATTGAATTTGTATTTGAATTTTCTATAAATGTGTGGCGAGTCTGGTTAGTCTGATTTTTTTAAGTATATAAACGTGTGGAACAAATACAAAACTAACTCTAATTCAACCCATTTGCCCGAATTGACCCCTTCGTCTAGGTAACAACAAACTCTATCGACGCTTTAAGCTAAGCCAGATGATTAAGAGCTGTTGGCTTATACTTACTTACCCTAAAAGCTGGGCTAATCTTATAAACGTGGAAGGTTAATGTTATAAATATTAATTTTAATAATCAAGGCTAGTAGACTAATTAGTTAAGTCATGGTCATTCATGAGATCTCAAGGGTAATCACGAAACGTTTTGAACGCGCGTTAGGTAGATCAAGCTGACATTTTTCCATATAAAAATGTACATATAGATCTAACTAATGTACGTACAATGCGTTACGTGATCGACCTGCTCATACACGAGAAAAGCATAAGGTTTAGGTAGTATATGAATTAAAAAATTATGAGGTTTTTGGAAGGCTGAACTAGGAAACAAAAGTAATTAATCTTGGGGTACGTATAATATGTTATTAATATTTTGTTATTGTTTGTTAAAAACCAAAACAGAATTACTTAAAATTTTCTCTATATAAAATAAATCTTTATTTTCCTTTTATAACAAAGTGTTAATAGTTTTGGAAAGAACTCATTTGAAATAGTGCCCCCAGATAACATTACCAAAACTTTTTATCGTCCATAAACTCAATGCAGACAGCTTGTAAACTTCGAATAAAGAACCTTTCACCCTTTGAGCATGCAGCCAAACTTTGTTAGGCGTTCTTAGCGATAAGGATAATTTATTTCCCAAGTTCCCAACCCGCATTAGACCGTCGTGGCTAAGTGCACAGTGAAAGGGCACCTGTTGAGATATAATTTATAGGTGGTTATGATTGGTAGAGTGTACTGGGCTGCATCAAATTTCGGCCTAATTGCACGAAACTCCCGTGCTTCATCGATCCATTGTATCCGTGTCGGACATCAAACTATGTCTTAGATTAAGATTATACATAATATAGCTACGTATAGATAAGATAAGATTAATATACTACTATATTCTTCGTTAAATTATGTCTGACGCGTTCTCTTGGAAGCCTTAGTAGCCTTCCGCAGTGGGAAGAGCAGCGTCAAGATAACTCTTAGGGAACCTAGACATAAAGCTGAGTAGATACCAGTTCAATTACGATTTTAGATACGTAGGTATTTAAGTTTTCGTATGTTTCAACTTAAGTTTTAAAGCGTCGTGAATAAACTTATTTTCTTTATTTATGAGTACCCCATAAATAAAGAAGGTTTTAAAGCCCGATAATTTACGGCGTAACGATAATACTGGTTATCCAATGTAATTCTTTCGATTTATTTCAGGGTTAAGGCATAATGTTAAATGCGCTATCTAATATAATCTTTGACTTTACGTTATCATGTAACGATTTGGTAAAACAAAAAGTCTAAAATAATTCTTTTTCACGAAATAAAATCGTTGTAAGCACTTTTAAATAGCTATGTTCAGTAAATTATTGTTTAGGTACATACATTTTTTTATAAAACTAGATAGTCATACTTGAAAAACCTGTAAAATATTTCCACCCATAATAACAAAATATACGTACTTACTATCAATTATCTGCAAGCTGAAAGATACCTTACGCATAACAGTTGCATTTCGAATGTCGATGCAATCGTTTAGCAATCATGGCAGGAATCAGGGTAATTTACAATGTTCGCGCGTCGTTTAACTGCAACCTCTAGGTACCTAATACACAATAGGTTAATGTCACAATAGCCCGGGCATTATAATACGGCTATGCCAGCCCCTCGTACTACGACTAAAAACTAAAAGGTCCTCGGGGTGGTACACGGCATTAGCGGCACGTGAAAATATACGATTGGGAATCCGGAACAAAAAAGCTATGAATGAATTAAGAGTATATAACAATATTAGGCTTGCCTAAAATTAAATTGTAGGCGAGCTGCTGGGAATCGGCTTGTATGGGCGCTCCGTCACTGGTACACGGTTACAGTTGGGGGGCTGGGGGCTGAAATTGTTGAATAATAATAAAACCGGCCAAGTGCGAGTCGGACTCGCGCACGAAGGGTTCCGTACCATTATATATAATAATAAGTTACAATAGAATTTGTACGAAACTATTACTTCTTGAAGTACATTTTATAAGTTGGTCGACTATTACTCGTAAACGTGTAAAGCCTACTTAGCTGTGATAGTTTTCCTTTTAACTTCGTTATATGTACTACTACCATGAATTTTTTCACATATCCCAAAACAACCATTTAGCTAGCAGGGGGTGGGGACACTGGAGTCTAACAAAAATTAGCACTTTAAGGCTTAATATTTCTCAAACGGATCGTTTAATCGAAAAATTGTTTTCACAAACCCCCAATATTTTTAAAAGACCTATCCAACGACACCCCACACTATGGGGTAGACGACAATAAAAAAAATCATCCCCACTTTACATGTAGGGGAGGTACCCTAAAAAAAAATGTTTTTCAAGATTTTATTTTACCACTTTGTCGGCATGACTAATATGTATATTCATGCCAAGTTACAGCTTTCTAGTACCAAGAGCCTCTGAGCTAAGCTGCGGACAGACGGACGGACGGACGGACATAGCGAAACTATAAGGGTTCCGTTTTTGCCATTCTGGCTCCGGAACCCTAAAAAGTAGGACCCACATAGACATGACGCTAGGGCGGCGCTGGTGCGTTCCGTAGAAGATCCCAGAGCCGTCATAAATGCGTCCAGGAGTACCATTGGGGGGTTTTTAAACAGAGCGAGTCCGACATAACCTCCGCGCTATCCCCGTTGCGCTGAGATATCCATAACAGATTTACCTGCCATTAAAAAAAAAGGTACACACAATAGGTACAACTATATAATCTGATAATTGCATTTTTAACGTGCCCGGGACGCGATAATTATTAGCCTGAGGCCCGCAGGTGATTGGAGGACGGTGGAGTACTGGAAAACGGCGGAGACGAGGGCAGAAATAATTTATTTAATAAATATAAGGCACCTGTAACAAACTGACGCTATGCTTATCCTACGATTGGGTAACCTAGGTGTTAAACAGATTATTATCACGTATATTGAAAGTTACAACCGAACCCTTTAGAGGTATACTCCATGCAATGCTGCTGTAATCATTAACTGTAATACGGGATTTACTGTTTAAGAGGACCGTTACACTATTTCACGCCATTATCTGAACTTTAAAGCCGAATTTGCATGCGCTCAAACATGGCCTAATTATCCGTGTCAACAAACCACTGGGCTGTAAACCGATAACGCCACTTAATGTGCAATAAATTCAGAACGTTTTAGACACAAATACCTAATGGGGTACCTCCGCATTTTGCTTTGTCAGTACTAACTCCTTATTGCTTGCCTATAATTCAATGAGTGAAATACCGTCAAGCCAATCATTTGCTTGTTTGCCACCGTCACAAATGTATTTGGAGCACTTTAAGAGACAAAAATGAGAGTCTTTAGATATTTAAACCGATCGTTAAAATACAATACAACCCAGCGTTAATCCTGGTTTTGCCCTAAAAAGCAAGTGTAAAAGAGCCCGGGGTCCGGGGTACAATTTTTAGTGTCAAAGAATACACCAAAATTGTTTTCCAGCTGGTCGAACACGTAACGTTATTGTACGCTAGATCTAAATGTTACTTTTAGTATGGGGAAATGACAGTTGAGTTGCCCTAACGTACGTTCGAAACGTTACGTGATCACCCCTCTGCACTGGTGTAATTTTGGGCACAGTTTTGCTTTTAATATTTTTATGATAATTGAATGTTATAGGCCTAGGCTTAGGACTTTTCGTAGCACACCGTGGTTCTAAAATCTTTGGAGTCGCCATGTGTAAAAATTTCGAAGTCAAAGTCAAAAAGTATGATGTCTTATTAACTATAAAGATTAATACATACTGCCACATCGTTACTGAGTGCATTTTAATCGAACGTAATTAATGTTATCACAAACCTATATAATAATTTAATAATACTTATTACTGATCACATGTGATGCTACAATATTATTTATCTAGTTATACATCCTCTTTAATGCCCGTGTTTAGTGAGTAGTGCAAATTAAATCGCAATTTAAAATTAAAAAATATTGACATAATCAGTTGACACTTTTGATACGAGACCGTCAAATTGGTTTTTGATTTTATCTAAAATTAATAATATTCCTACTTCCGAGATTAAATACTGGATAGAGCGGAGTTTGATTTGTTGAGTAAATCACGTTTCGTCTGTTGAAATTAACGTTATATTTTCTAGATTTAATTTTTATATCACCGTTATAAAATGCATTGTTAATTAATATATAAAACTATTTTTAAGAAATGTCCTTTTTCTTTATTATATATTATTTTACAACTAAAAATTCCATAGAATATAGAAGCATGATATGTTTCAAAAAGTCCTAAGCCTTCAATATAACTTCATACTTTGAAGTTCACTTCGAAAATTTCACATTCGGCGACTCCATGGATTTTAGAACCACGGTATGCTACCAAATGTCCTAAGCCTACTATAGCTTCACTAAATGACTGTGTACCTACCCAATAAAATTCAACATATGTCACTGAATACCACACTGATGATACCTATAATCTCAAGTCCACGTGCAGTATTTTTTCGCCTAGAACGCCTGAAAATGAGAACAAGGAAAAAACCCGGCTGCTAAATTACAGGGAAACGTTAATCCTAATTTTGATGCCAATTTCGATGAACTTCTTTGTAGATAGCCTTGCCTAGTGATATGCCGTTGCCAATCTTACTGTTCTCGGGAATACTGCCATTAGAAGTATTGCCATGAATATTTTATTTCTTTATATCTTAATAGAATATAAAAATTGGTGTCGTGTCGTCCTAATTTTGATGCAAATTTCGACGAACTTCTATGTAGATAGCCTTGCCTAGTGATATGCCGTTGCCAATCTTACTGTTCTCGGGAATATTGCCATTAGAAGTATTGCCATGAATATTTTATTTCTTTATATTTTAATAGAATATAAAAATTGGTGTCGTGTCGTATGGAGAATTGGTGGACAACAGAGAGAATAGAAAATACTCCACCGACAAAAGAAACTTTAAACAGTTCAACAATTTAAACATGAACAATGACTCATTATACACGTACTCTGTAAAGGATATCACCCGTTGACTTGCAGAAAAATGAAGCTTTTTATTTTTATTTATTTATATAATTTTTTTTACTGTATAAATGACGACGAATGATGAATTTCAAAGATATTCATACATTAAAGTAACCTCTGTTCGTGCTACACGCCATCGCCATGACGTTTTGCGATAGAAGACCGAAGATACCCCCTTCCCGCTCGTTTAAACCAATGCTGCTACAATTCTTAATATATTCACAGACTAACCGACATGTATACGTTTGCCGAAGCGCGAGAGACAAACACGTCAGATGACCGTCAATATTTTGTTCTACTATTAGCACAGTGGGCGTTAGCCCCAAGCCTCTATTTTAATACTTGGGCTTTCACTCCAAAACGATTTTGTTTTAGTATTAGCACTTTGGCCCTCAGGAGGTTAAAGTGATATAACTTTATTTTAAATGTAGGTAACTACATATTGTTAAATTAGTTTTCCCCAAGTTGAACCCGTTAATATAGATTTTATTACTGAAATACATATACAACGTGTTAATAAAATAACGCAAAACCTGAAAACTGTTTGTTCAGAATCGAGAGTAGAATGCGAAAAAAATAAAAAATAAATTTTTTGACGCGATCAACTTTTTACATTTGTATGGAGCAGGTCGCCCCAGTCGGCCAACACTCCATACAAATGTAAAAAATAAATCTTGTCAAAATTTTTATTTTTTATTTTTTTCGCATTCTATGCTCGATTCTGAACAAACTGTTTTCAGGTTTTGCGTTATTTTATTAACACGTTGTATATGTATAACTACCGGATTCCCAGGCAACATTTCCTGGAAAGAGACATCACTAGCTAGCCCCTCGGGGAATTCCTAAATCGCTGCCCAGCGTCCCGGTTAATGGTAACTGCCAATAAAATTCACATTACTACGCTGTTTGTCTGATTATCAATTACCTAACTTTACGGTTCGGATTTGCTTAATTTCCGCATCATTTGGTCCGCTGAGGGAACAGTCAGCTGATAAGCAAGGTTAATATACGCTTTACTATAGCACTTCATGGAGTTTACGAGGCATACTAAGGGTTTGAGTATGTATAGAGGATGGATGAAAGAAGATTAACAAAGACAGTGTATGAGGGAAAAGGGGATGGCTGAGTTGGAAGGGGAAGACTTCGGCGAACTTTTTCCGACCAAATCGGAGAAATCTATATAATAAAGAAAGGTCAGGTCAACAGTACCCTAAACTGAGGAGCATGTAAAAAGTTTGTCAAGAACCTAGCGAGTGGAAACCTCTGCCTACCCCTCCGGGAAACAGGCATGAATATATGTATTATGGAAAATAAAAACACTCTGTTTCTGGTGTTTAAAAAAAGTTAAGAACTTGAACGTTTAAAAATATGAATATTATGTCAACAGGCTGGTATGATAGGAGGGCAATGTCTTGATAATAGTCGTCATTTGTTTTATTACTCGTCTGCTTTCATGTAATCAGTAACTTCTTCATAAAGAAAATGGGTTTATTATAATATTATATACAGTATCCTGAAGTGAGTGAATTCCGTTCAGGAAAAAATAAAGTTCACATATGAATTGGAATCAGAACGCAGTCTGCCTTTTCTGGATGTTAAAGTGATAGGTCGAATGGATGGGTTCTTGACGCACACTGTTTACAGGAAACCGACACACACAGACAAGTATCTCAACGCTCTGTCTCACCATCACCCCCGCCACCTACAGTCTGTGGTTAACTCCCTGCGGAACAGGGCACAGGACCTTTGTGATCCTGAATTTTTAGAGAGCGAGATGCCGCATATTTAGAAGGTCCTTAGGTGGAATGGGTATAAGTTAGACGGACGGCAACCCAGACGGAAGTCTAGAGGAAAACATCCTGATGTTCCAAGGCAACCAGCTTTTATGCCCTACGTTAAGGGAGTAACGGACAAAGTTGGTACAATACTGCGAAGGTATTCCATTAATACCATATACATGCCGTTATCCAAGGTCGTGGGACATCTAAGATCACGAAAGGATGTTATCCCCTTTCAATCACCAGGAGTTTATAAGATTGACTGCAGTTGTGGAAGTTCCTACATTGGCGAGACCAAGCGAACCATCGAGGAAAGGGTCAAGGAACATATTGCGGCTGTCAAAAATCGGCAGGTGAATAAGTCTGCGATAGCCGAGCATTTGTTGGAGTCAGCACCAAACCACTGGATTGAGCTCCATAAACCGAAAGTCCTGTCTACGGAACGTCATTTCTATAGTAGAATAAAAGTAAAATTTAAAAATTTAAAAACCCCCGACACAAAATATAAACTCTAAAAACTAACAAATAATATTTTAAAGCTATAATAACTATTATAGTCACATATATTATGTAAGTTCAAATATTTTTATTTTCCAAGTATCATAATTATTCTAAAAGTTGTATTAAGAAAACACCTTGACCTACCTTTTGTTAAAAATGCTACAAAACGACGGGCTGGCCGCATCTGTAAACCCAATCCCACTCGCACTGCTCTGGGCAGACATCACTATGACTATATTTCGGCTAAAATATACAATAAATTTAATAGTATTTTAAACATTCATCCACTGACATACTGGGTATGCAAGAATAATGTCACAAAGTTTTTAGAAAATCTTAACTATGATGAGACTGAAGCACTTGTTTATGGTAGCTAAGGAACTTTGTTAATTGATAATTAATAGAAACTAATTTTATAGAAATGCCTCCTAGGTAAATTTATATCCCTTACCCTGGTTTACTCAAAACTAACATAACTTTAATGATTTAAGTATACGTATATTTAGCTACACTTAATATTGTATAACTGTAGAACATAATTCTCCCTATGTCCCGAGGTGGGCGTAAATAGCTGCAACACAGTTTAATACTAAAGCAGCTGCTTACGATCTTGTTGTTTTAAATATGCTTGTTTTGATGTTCAATAAAAATCTTTAAATCTTTAAAAATCTTTAAATGTCATTAAATAACACGGTACCAAATTTCGAAACGATCGGACATAAGGACGTTAGTCAGATCCCCTCATCAACTAGAAAAGAGCTGATGATCTTCAAACAGCTGAACAGATTTTCATGAAACATGGTTAAGAACACTCGGGTTAAAATTATCTATGATACAAAAAAAACCGCATTCAAATCGGTCCATCTGTTTGGGCCCTACGTTACCACAGACAGATACACAGATACACAGACACGGTAAACTTATAACACCCCTCTCTTTGCGTCGGGGGTTAAAAATACGAGAAGCCGTTGAAATCAGAAAACATCTTAATTTCGACCGGGACGACGGTTTTAAGATTTCATCTTCGTGGAATCTCATAAGTAAATGCCAGCGTCAAAAAACATCGTCCGTTATATCACCGGATATTATTAGTGTTGTGTGTCGGCCGGGTGACAACCCTAGTGTACAAGTGGTTAATAAAGACCAAATGCGGGTAGTTCGGAAAACCCGCGCAGCAAGAAGATGTTGATACCCGCTCAAGCCAGCTGTCCCGTGACCATGGATGTTGCAACACACCCGAAACGTCGAGAGACCTCAGTGAGGTAAATAAAATAAGTTAATTTTATTATACGCGATTAAGTCCCGTTTAGTATAAATAATGTGTGAGAATCGTGAAAGTTTAAATCAATATATTATATACAGTCTGGTAACTGTGGTTTGTATTTACAGAACGAGCGAGCGAGGCGAACGAAGTTTTCCGCGGGTTTCACCTAGGGCAAAGGTCTGTTCGGCTGCTCTCCACTACAGATCGCATTTCTCAACTGATTCTCGTGAAATTTTTGTGAGCAGGTTTTTTTTTGTCGATTCGGCTTTCCGAAATTAAAAAAAAATAGAAACCCGATTCTCGAGTTCTACAGCTCACGGAGACACTACTTGTTATGGAGCGTTTTCATCAGCGTCGGCAGAATGATTCACTATAATTTTTTTATTTCCGTTCAATCATAATTATTCGTTCATTAATGTTATATTATCATGTCACAGCATGTGTAACTTTTTAGGGTTCCGTAGCCAAAGGGTAAAAACTGGACCCTATTACTAAGGCTCCGCTGTCCGTCCGTCCGTCTGCCCGTCTATCACCAGGCTGTATCTCATGAACCGTGATAGTAAGACAGTTGAAATTTTCGCGGATGATGTATTTCACAGATGATACTAAAGTAGCTGCCAATGCGATAAGACGTGTAATGGGGCTTCTCCACTCTCGCGAGCGCCTCGCTCGAGGCGCTCGCCACGAGTCTTGGCGAGTGGAGGCCGTAGGAGTGCTAGCCGTCCACACTCTCGCTTCAGTTGCTCGCTACCACAGAGCTACACGAATTTTTGGGATCCCAAATTACTGGTTCCATTTGTTACAGCTCCATAAAAGTAGAACACAACTCATTACTCCACTTCAACGTCTCCATCATTATAAAAAATAGTTATTGTTAGTAAATATGTTACGTCGTTACTCTGCAGCAGCAAGCACAAAGTGAGCGAGCGCGAGAGTGGGGACGGTTGCCTCGCCTCGCCTCGCGCGTCCGAAAAACCGACAACAAGCGGAGCGACCGCGAGGCAGGACGCATCGTCCCCACTCTCGCACTCGCGTTCGCTCGTGTACGCTCGCGAGAGTGGAGAAGCCCCATTATAATTGTTTGCAAATTAAAATCGTGTGCAAATTAAAATCGTGTGCAAAATATTGACCTACATCTCGACGAAATCACGTACGCGTGTAATTTTGTTTGTGCAGTGCTACTAACTACGTCAATTGTGTACCCATAAAAGACATTCCATGTAAAAAAGAGGCCAAGTCTCGAAACTCTTCCATCGTAAAAAGTTGTGCAAATCATTGGGCCAATTTTTTTATTTATAATTTTTTAATCCTAGTTTCTAATTTAGTATTTAGTTTTATTTCTTTAAGGTATATTATGTTTTTCTTGTTTTTACACCATTTATTATAATAATCTATTTAAATTATGAATGCGTTTTGTCCCATTCACTGCAAATATAACTTTGTAATCCAATATGTTTATATGGGATGGATTATTTACGCAGTTAGGGTATCTAGAAAACTAAACTTAAATTGCATTTTTTTTAGTGTTCCCCTGATTTATACACTAAACACTAATTGTATTCTAAATTTGAAGCTTCTATGTTTGCTAGAAGTGCCTTAGACTTTTGATAATCGGTGAGTCAGTCAGTGAGTGACAAAATTAAGAAACTTTGACTAGTTACAAATCTTAAACCACTGGTTCAAATTGAATGAAATTTAAAATATATCGTGTTTATACAATGCGTGCTTAGTTAATGAAAATGCAGGCTTCTAGTTTTATCCACAACGAAGTTATAGGGGGGTCGAAAATGGCCTGAACTGCTTCGAAGAAAGGATGGTACGGCCGTGCCGCTGTTTTGCTCGACTTGGCGGGGGACTACCGTGCCCGCAGATAATTTTCTAACTTTTTAATAATGGGTGATGAAAGTAGTCGGAACGCATTTGGCCGAAGTGGTAAAATTGCGCGCAGCCCTCCATCAACACCCGTGCCTTCGACCGCCGTGAAAGAACACGTGAGAGACCAAGAACCAGACCAAATTGTAGCCTTATCTACAGCAGAAATTGATAAATGGATGACCTATATAGAACAGTCTCAACGAAATTTGCAGCATCTCTACAGAAAGAAAGCTGAATACTGAACAAAAATTGAAAGTCCACAATCTTTGCCGCAAAGTCTCCAATGGCACTTCAAGTATAGCTCTTCACTACCAGGCACTTAAAAAAAACAGCTGTTGTCAACAAATGCACACTTCAAGCTCTACAGGAAAGGGAAGATCTATCAGAACGTCTACAAGCCCTCAAAGACTCCATCGATAATGTTCCTAAGCCTACCTTAAATGCACTTTCTTTCGCCAATATAGTTAAAACTAGCGGTAATAATGTTATTCGGCTCAGCAACTTGAATTCAGTTGCAATTTAGCCCACCGATAAATTAAAATCAAGTGAGGACACAAAAAACTTGGTGCAAAAAATGATTAATCCCGAGCAAATGAAATTACATGTAAAAGCGCTGAGAAAGGTCAAAACTGGCGGTATCATTATCAGCACAGACTCCAAAAGTGACATCGAGAAACTCAAGCAAACATTCAAAAATACCTCCTCGAGCCTCACCATCGACGAACCTTACAAACGCAAGCCCAGAATTGTTATAGTCGGCGTACCCTCAGCCCTACAAGAACAAGAAGTTTATAAATGCATTTTTGAACAGAATCTAGCCGACAAACTGCAGGACCTATCTCGGGAAAAATTCTTGACCTCCATTAGATTGAGTCATAATCATAGATCAGTCATAAATCGAGTTTTTATTAATTGGTCTTCGTGCCCAGTGAGGGACTTCACTATCGTCACCCGGTGCTTCAAATGCCAGCAGTTCGGTCACGCCGCCAAGACGTGTAAGCAATCTGACCTCACGTGTGGACATTGCAGTGACGCAGGGCATTCAGATAAGGAGTGCCCAAAGAAAGGAGATTCGCCCAAATGTGCAACATGCCGATTTAAAAAAAAGCCCAACGACCATAAAACGGGTGACCTTGAATGTCCTGCTAGAAAAATGACCGAGCAATGTTACAAAAACTCGATTGTTTTTTTTTTTTTTAGTTATTTTATATGTATAGATTTATTTCACCTATTTTAGTTACCAACTTGGCATAAACTTAACGTCGTCCTACTAAACGCAAGGCCGCAACGCAAGCACTTATTTGTTACACATATTTTATTGAACTCAATTTACTTAAACTTGCTTGACCTTGTCTAACGCAATTGCAGATGCTGACACTGTAATTATCTATAAGTACATAACGTAGTTTGAATAGGCGATTTATTGATACCGATGTACTTTAAATAGATATATGTTACTATGTTCTATATTCCAATTGTTTCTAAATGTACGATACTCTATTATATACCTTCCTTGTGCACAAATTGCACCAATTAGTTTGTAATTATTATCTTTATCTGAGACACAGGATCATCCTAGTTCAGACGCACGTAATATTGTATGTACAGTCAGCGTCATGTAGTTAGTAGCAGCCAAGGTAGCCAAAAATTTCGGTACACGTCTTTATTACTGTAAGAATAAGGGTGTGTTACGAAATATTTGGCTACTATGGCTGCTACTAACTATATGACGCTGAGTGTACTATGTCTTAATACGCAAGCACATTGTAATCATCTTATTGCTAAGATTTATGAATAAAATTTATGATTATTATTATTATTTCTTGTAAAATTGTATAAGGACAGCAGCAAAAGATGTATTAGGAGAATCGTAAGGGAAATGTGTGATAGACAAGGAAACATGGTGGTGGAACGATGAGGTGCAAGAAATATTGAAAAAAAAGAAGCAAGCATTTAAAGAGTGGCAAAGTGTTGAAAGTGGAAATGCAAGTGAGAAGGAAGCTAAGAGGATTGCGTACAAAGAGTGTAAGAAGGTAGCTAAGCGAGCAGTTGCTATTGCCAGGTCAGCAGCGCAGGACCAATTATATGACGCTTTAGACAGTCCTAAAGGTGAGAAACAACTGTATCGCTTAACAAAAACAAGGGAAAGAAATGCTAGAGATATATGCCACTTAAAATGTGTGAAAGATGATGCTGGAAAGGTGTCGACGGAAGACGAATGTATAAAAGATCGGTGGAAAAGCTACTTTAAAAAACTTATGAATGAAGAGAATGCTTGGAGCAGGGTGCTACAAAACCAACCGGTGAGTATGGGTATTGTGAGAGAAATTAATATAGATGAAGTAAGGAAGGCTGTGAAAAGTATGAAGAATGGAAAAGCTGTCGGGCCAGATGGAATACCAGGAGAGGTGTGGAAGTTGTTGAGTGAGGATGGATTTAGGTGGCTGACCTTGTTCTTCAATAAGTTGTTGCAGGAAGAGAGTATCCCCGACGAATGGTGCGATAGTTTACTTGTGCCCATTTTTAATACAAGGGGGATGTACAAGAATTTAACAACTATAGAGGAATAAAGCTCATGTCACATAGTATGAAAGTGTGGGAGAAAGTGATAGAGAGACGAATGAGAGATGAGAGTGAAATAAAACAAAACCAATTCGGATTTATGCCGGCCAGGGGTACAACAGATGCCATATTCGCACTTCGTCAACTATGCGAGAAATATAGACATGCGCAAAAGAACCTACATATGGTGTTTGTTGACCTTGAAAAGGCTTACGACCGAGTTCCTCGTGAAGTTTTGTGGTGGGAAAAGAAAAGTGTGCCAGGGAAGTATGTAAGGCTGATTCGGTCTATGTATGACAGATTTTGTACACGCGTCCGGTCGGCGGCTGGCATCACCGACAGGTTCAGTGTCACGGTGGGCTTACACCAGGGCTCGGCGTTAAGCCCTTACCTCTTCCTGCTTATAATGGACGCTCTGTCTTCGGGCATTCAGGAAGAGGCGCCCTGGTGTATGCTCTTCGCTGATGATATTGTTCTTGTCGGTGAAGATGGACTCGGGGTTGAGAGCAGACTAGAGCAGTGGCGGCAAAAATTGGAGAATGTGGGCTTGAAAATCAGCAGATCAAAAACTGAACACATGTTTTGCGTTTTTTTTTTTTTTTTTATACAACGACGGTGGCAAACAAGCGTACGTCCGGCAACCTTGCTCACCTCCAGGAACACAACACTACTACAGAGCAAGTAGTAGTGTTATTATGGCTGTGGTCTTCTGCAAGGCGGAGGTACTTCCCCAGTTGGGCTGCTCCAAATTCGAGCGGGATGACATTTCGCTGTGCCCTACCTCACTAAATAAAATACTTTCGGCGGTCTCTCCAATTTTACGCCCATAGAGCTCGATGGCGTAACGCTGCCGGTCTGCTCCGATTTTCAATACCTCGGGTCACTTAAACAATGTAATGGCGATATTGACCGTGACGTTAGAAACCGAATCAGCGCAGGATGGATGAAATGGCGACAGGTTACGGGAACAATCGGCGACGATCGAATGCCCCTTCGACTGAAGGGCAAAATTGACAAGACCATTATAAGACCTGTCGTCATGTATGGAGCGGAATGTTGGGCCGCAAAGATGACGGATGAAACGAGATTGCATGTTACGGATATGTAATGTTGAGATGGATGTGTGGCGTGACGAGATTGGATCGTATAAGGAATGAGTATATACGAGGAAGCCTGAAAGTAGCACCGATAACTGAAAAGCTGAGAGCAAATCGTCTACGGTGGTATGGACATGTTATGCGGAGGGATAATAGTCATGTTACTACAAGGGCAATACGTATGAATGTAGAGGGATGTAAGAGAAAAGGTAGACCAAGGAAAAGGTGGATGGACTGCGTGAGAGACGATATGAACAGGAAAGATGTGTGTGACGAGTTGACGGGCGATAGAGTAGTATGGAAGAAAAAAACATGCTGCGCCGACCCCATGTAAATGAGATAAGGACAAGTGAATGATGATTATTATTTCTGTTGCCGCTATAACAACAAATACTAAAAAACAGAATAAAATAAATATTTAAGGGGCTCCCATACAACAAACGTGATTTTTTTGCAGTATTTATAGATAATGGTCCGGAACCCTTCGTGCGCGAGTCCGACTCGCACTTGGACGATTTCTTACTTTAAACATCTGTTACTTATAATTTATAGAACGATGATTCATCAATATAAGTAATTTGTTAATATGTCCGTTGGACTCTTTAGCAGCATTTGTGTGTGAGGCAATTTATTTCTCACACAAACGATATTACATTGTACCTTTGACAATAGCATCGTCATAATATATTTAAGAGGTCTCTTAGAATTCTTGTCGGTTATGATATAGATTTTTAAGTATGTCACTCTTAAAAGACTTATTTTTATATATCTTGATACGACTCATTTCACTTCCATTAAACTAATTATTTATAGTTTAGTACAAAAAGTAGTTTACCACTGTTATGTACGAGGGGTAAACCGAAATGATCGGGAATTTAAAAAACTTGATACATAAATTATATATTATTGTTTTTCAAAGTACTCTCCGTTACAATCAATGCACTTTTGCATTCTTTTAAACCAGTCATTGAAACAGTAATTCCAGTTTAAACTAGACATTGCCAAAATGGCCGATTTATAGGCTTCCACGGCGGCTTCTGGGTTTTCAAACCGCTGACCACGCAATAAATCTTTAATTCTAGGCAACGTAAAAAAATCATTTGGACTCAGGTCAGGGCTGTATGGAGGATGGGACATCAACTCAACGTTTTCCTCGTTCAAAAATTGATTTGTTTTACGGGCGGTGTGAGAACTCGCATTATCGTGATCGGCGAAGTTCGGCCAGCATCTCTGGCAAACAAACTGTAATATACCAATCAGCGGTAACCGTTCTTTGTTCTTGTAAAGGAATTGTGGCAATATATTATGTCCTTTTTTTGAGACGAACGGAGCCACCATTTTCTTCGACACGCTGCGGGAACGCACAACTTTCGTTGGTTTGACCTCGTCATCGAAGACCCAAACTGCCGACTGGTGCTTTCTTTCAGGCTCATAGGAATAAATCCAGGATTCGTCACCCGAGACAATATTATAAACGGCTTTTGACCTTCCTCCATTGTAGCGTTTTAGAGTAGATCGGCACCAATCAATACGAGCCGCCTTTTGCTCTTCTGACAAATTATGGGGTACCCATCGGGAAATCAATTTTCTGACACCCAACTCACTATGCAGAATAGTGTGGATTGCAGTCATTCCAATGCCTATGGTTGCCTGAATCTGCTCGTATGTCACCATGTCTATCTTCTTTTAGTATTTTTTCCACAGCCGCGACGTTTTCAGGCGACACCGCTGTTATCGGCCGACCTGTTGAAGGTACGGTGCTGAGAGAGGCACGACCCCGTCGAAACTCTGCATACCAACGAGGTATGCTTAGTAATGTCACAAACTGGATGCGAGACCACCACCTTGAAGTAAATTACCAAAAAACAAAGCTAATGACCTTCCATCCATATCAGAAAGATCCACTTACTATCAACTTCAGCCACGACTCCATAACATTAGAAACTGTCGATGCATTTACCCTGCTCGGAATAGTTATAGACAAACACATATCCTGGAAATCACACATAAAACACATTAGAACTAAACTCTCCAAATTCACTTATGCACTTCGAGAAATAAAAAAAACAACCGACTTCCAAACTGCACTGGCAACATACTATGCTTACGGCTTCTCCTGCCTCAGCTATGGAGTAATCCTCTGGGGTAATAGTACAGATGCTCCCTTTGTCTTTACGTTGCAAAAAAAACTTATTCGCATACTTGTAAATATAAAACAAACTGATAGTTGCAAGCCTCACTTCATTAAACATAAAATACTTACCTTACCCTGCTTATACATTCTAGAGATATGTAAGTTCGTTCGAAAACACTCCGAATTTTACACTAAAAGAGAAGATACGCCGTTACCGTACGGCCTTAGATTTAAATCAAGGCTAGTGCAACCGACTTCCCGATTAAAACTGCATTCATCTGGTCCGCTATCCATGTCAGTAAAAGTATACAATAAACTACCGGAATACATAAAAAAGGAAAATAAAGATAGTCTCTGGTGATGACAATGCCGGCCCAGCAACATAAACCGACCCGCCGCAGAGAGCGCGGAGAAATCCCGTTAGCTGATAACGACGCGCCGGCGATGCGACAGCGACCGCCGGGCGACACTTCACCTCGCGTACCGCTTCGTGCTCGCACGCACTAATATTTGTACGCGCCGCGACCCGCGACTATTTGTAGAAAGCCCTATTATTATTACAAGTGTTTACAGTCCGCTCAGTATTTCTTTGTAGTCTAGATATCCCTCTACTTATCAACTAGGGCACTAGTCTCAACATATGGTCCTTAACTCGTCGAAATAAACGACCAATTTCTACGCGAAGTCGCGGTATTCAACACCTTCCATTTGCACCCGCCTTCGAGTACTCATCCGTCATCAAGTGGATTACCTACGCAGCACGACGAGGTCCCGGGTGCTGGTTATATAGCAGCGCATCCTCCGAACCCCGGCTTCAGTGGACTTCGGGTGTGGCCGCCTATGCAGAAGTCTTCGAGTACACTCAACTTCGTATTGCAAGCAACGGCTGTACCACCACAGGGAAGAGCGGCATAGCAACAGGCAGACTTAACGCGAGAACGGAGTCAACATTACATAAAACATCATAATTCTCACGCAACATATTCCTAGGAAAAGGAACAGTACGAGAGTTTCCAATAAACATCGAACAATCAAACAGACTGGGATACCATTAAAGACAGTGAGGCCTTCCAATTATTAATTATTAATTCAACAATTATTATTTTAAATCATAATTTTAATTCAATTAATTGCAATTCATCATTATTTCCTTGCGTAATTGTAAGAAAATAATATTTTAATTGTGTTTAAGATAATTTCATTGTTAGGTAAACACCGTATACAGTCTCTTTATTAATAAACTAAAGCATATATTGCTAAAAAATGCTTATTATTCTATTAATGAATACCTAGACGACAAACTCTAAACAATACATAAACATTACTACTACACCATATCATTACTACTAAACCATATCTGTACACACATAAGTAGATAAATATAAGTCTAATAATTTAAATTATAAGGAAATACATAAATACAAATATAAACAACACATACACAACGATACACTAATTAATACACATACAACAACGTAACCAAAAATTATGCCTAGCTCTGTTAACTATATAGATACTGTTGTATGTTATAAATATATTTAGTTGTAAATTAATTTAGAAACATTGCGATGCCCTTACAGGGTTCATGTTTGAGACTTACTGTAACACATGTCAACTATGTACCATACTGTAACAACATGATTGCAATAAATAAATAAAATAAAAAAATAAAAAAAATATTGTCGTTTGACTAGGTGCTTTAATTTCATAATATAGAAACAAGCTCATTAAGACAGTTATCTGGAGATAACCCTCGACGAAAGTTGTGATAAATAATTGCACGAAAATTTTCACGCGTGAGCTCCATTTTGTCCATCGACTTGTCAATTTTAAAATGGAATTAAAAAAATATGACGTTATTTTTTTAAATTGTGAAAACGGCATCGTGACTGTCAGTCGCCAGTACGCATGTGATAAAAAAGGATTCAATGTAACTCAGTTTAAAGTACTTTATTCTCGATCATTTCGGTGTGCCCTATGTACCACTAAATGATATATATAATACAAGTTTCCTCCCGCGACTTCGTCTGCGTGGACCCGAGATAAAAACTATCCTATATGTATTTTAATACATGCTATAAACTATCTCTCTGCAAAATTTCAACTAAATCGGTAGACCCGTTTAAGCGTGATTGAGTAACAAACATCCAAACTTTCGCATTTATAATATTAGTAGAATATAGTAGGAAGTAGGATTTTGTTCTATTAAACGCTCGTGTTTATCTATTACCAAATTAACGTTTTCGGGAAGGTCCCAAGTGTCTTTCCACTCGGTAAGTGTGCGGTAACATGTAAGTACGCTATCGGCGTTATGCGTGAGCACTAAGGTTCAAAATGGTTTGTATATTTTTAGACGCAACCCCACACAATACTCAGTGTGCGCGACATACTAAGAATAGATAATAAGATCCTAAATCTTTCCAAGAAAGTAATTTTCCGAGAGATTTATTATTTCCTTATTATGAAATGAGCTTCGATAATTTGGTCGAGGAATCAGGGCGTCCTTTTTTATTTATAAAAGATATATTGATTACACGCTACGAGAATTGATAGTATTCTATAATTGGGATATTTTTGTTGGATGGAAGGAAAAGGAAAGTATTTCATCGCCCCACAAGGTGGACTGATGACCTGGTAAAGGTCGCGGAGTCCGCTGCAGGGGCTGGAAACTTAGAAAAGAGGCGACACGCCGATTTATTGTATGGAAAGTAGTGACATCTCTGGCGAAGCGGATCGCTGTATTTAATGTTGTTGACAGAAAATGGAAATAGATGTCAGTACAATAGACCCACGACAATAAATTTTAAGATTTTGAAATGAAATAAAATATATTTTTATGTTTTGAGATAGGATTTATTAAGTATCCATTTTATTTAACTGAACATGAACAAATATCTCATTAATATGGAATTATGTTTGTTGTTCGGCCTTTGTGGTTTTAGATGAAGTATACATACCTACGTGTCAGTCAGTAAATAAATGTCAATGTATTGTCTATAAAAACATTGAATGAAAACACATTTAAATCATATTTAAATAAAATCAAGAATAGTTTTAGCCACAGTATCTATTTATAAAAATAATATCTAGGAATTATGTGTGCAGACAATAGTTTGAGGTTGAGTAATATGCAGTGTAGATCGGCTGTACGTGGATTTGTTAAATCTGGTCTAGGAGATTTAATCTCATGTTTTGAAGCTAAATCTCGTCCTTGTCTCGTGTGTTTTGTTAAAATGGTTGTGCTTTGTTAAGTTCTTGTTACATAATTTGTTAAGTTGAATAAATACTTTTATGAATGTTGCATGTTTCACTTTTCAGATCCATTTCATAGCTGTGTGATTATTTTGAAACCTACAATGTGAATGGCAAAGTATGAAGGGAAGCGTACTTAGGTAACTAAAATGTGATTTATATCATGTTTTAGAAACGTTTCCTTCCTAACTTTGATAGTCGCATTGTAGGCTTCAAAGTCAAAACAGAGAATACAACTTTTGTATACGTGTGTGCGTGGCGCGTGAATATGTATGTGTGCGTTAGTGTGTATGTGAAGCGTGCACGCTGCACGCATGCGTGCGTCAGAGTAGTTCAATCCACTCGCTGCTAGGCGGCTGTGGGACCAGTAATTTCTTGGTGTTGCCACTCTTTACATAAATATACTTATTATACTCTTTGGTCCGCTGGATGCGGGTGGCGCAGGACCGGTCATTGTGGCTCTCTTTGGGGGAGGCCTATGCCCAGCAGGGGAAGTCTTTAAGCTGATACGACCAAAATTATACAAGGAAAGTTTTTAGGTTTCCGTACCTCAAAAGGAAAAAACTGAAACCTTATAGGATAACTTTGTTATCCGTTGGTCTGTCAGTCTGTCAAGACCCTTTATATTGGTAACGCGTGGAGGTGTAGTGTAGTATATATGTAGTATATATATGTGTAGAGTTAAAATTAAAATCATATAGTCAGGTCTACAGTCACTTGAAGATGTGATTAAAATAAAACTTCAAAATTAACGTAAACAAACGCTAAGTTTATGTTAAAAAAAATTGTATAAATATGTCGACACACTCAAGGGAATCAAACTTTATAGGGTAGGCTTCAGAAAGCGGCTAAGTTGAAACGGGAGTGGGCTGGGCTTGTCTGCCGCATGCCGAGTGAACTGTGGGCCAAAGCCGCCACTGACTGGCAACCCGATAGTTCAAAACGGAGACGCGGCAGGCCTCGCTGGCGATGGCGGGACAAGCTAGACTCGTTCTCAAAAGATTGGCCACAAGAAGCTCAGGATCGAGAACACTGGAAATGAAGGGGGGCCTTTGCCCAGCAGTGGGACACTTGAGGCTCCCAATAATAACTTCCCGTTGACCTAGAAGTATGAAATTTGGCAAGTAGTATTATACTACACGTACAGGGAAAAATCTGAAACTATACATTTGTCATTTTGCACGGAACTCTCGATGGGCGAGTCCGACTCGCACGTGTCCAGTTTTTGTAACAGTGACATGTAGCTTTGTAAAACCGGCCAAATTAAAGAAACAGGAGCACATTGCCGACCCTTTATTGGTTATTTATAGATAGAGGTTGTTTAGGCGGTCATCCCACTGCGGCGTGCGGAGCGACGGTGCGCAACGCCAGCCAGCCAGCCATCAGCCATGCCAGTACCTCAGTTTGTACATAAATTCCGCACGGTACTTCTCACCTGTAAGCGGCTCGGTACGCCGCAGGAGGATTCAGCGGCAGTGTGCAGTGTGTGATGCGCCTTAACACATTCAGGGCCCATGACGACACATAATGCGTCAGACCGCCGTAGTCGCTTTCCGCCGATCGGCTACGAGCGTAGCGCGTAGCGATTCTGGGGAATGAATGTGGACAAGACTCATTCACAACCTCACCACTCCTAGCGCTACGGCGTAGCCCGTAGCGGCTAACACAAGCGCCCGTAGCGCCATGACGCATGAGTGATGTATACAGGCTGAAACATAAGTCGTAAACAGAAATGTATGTTTCTATCGCAGCAGTTTAAGGCCAATTCATTGCATTAACTCTAGAAGCAAACAATTAAACTTTATTGATAATCATTTTAACACTTTCACTGCCAAGAATCGCTACGCGCTACGCTCGTAGCCGATCCCGAGGTTTTCCTCGTATGTAGCGGAAAGTGACTACGGCGTAGCTGCCCGCTAGGCGCGTTCCTGGCAGTGAAAGTGTAGCAAAACCACCAACCTTATTGTCATCCTATTCGACAAGACTTGGTCTGTAGCTTAAAGTGACAGTTTAACATAGCAGTTAGGGTGACCATAAGACTCAAAAGACTTTAAAACTTTTTTTTTAATTAACGATTTAACAAACAACGTTACATATTTTGGCCTGTTGTCACGTCCACATGTTTATACAAAAGTTAAATAGTAAGAAACTCATATTTCTGTTCACAACTTAGGATTCACCCTGTATATTGTCTTTGTATGGGTTAACAATATCACTGGCGATATGGTGAGAACGAATGGTAATTGTTCATCAATTTCCGACCCTGGCATATTGTTTGATGATCGGGCTAATAGCTTTAACCCTTGGCTCACCGCGCTCGTTAAAACTTTCTGTTTAACCGAGCTAGAGGTCGGTTTTTAACCGTCGCTTACGATCCGAATTACATTAAAATCTGGTTCGCGCGCTCGCTTTCGCGCATGCGGAGCTAACGTGTCAGAGCGAGACATAATGTGATTATATGTGAAAGAGACGAAGACAATAAGGGTAACAACATTAAATAAAATAATCAATAATGATGTATGTTCTTGAAAAAGATTAAGAATGTAGTCAAATGGAGAAATAAGCAACGCAAGATGTTATGATGTTAAATATTCACAAAGTTATAAGTGTCCAAAGTTTTAAGAGGAGGTACGTTCTGTCCCTTTTCCGCAAAACGCACCTTCATATGAAACGATTGTCATTTACTATGACGCTCGAGGATTGTTACGTCACGATCTTCTAGCGTTTTCTCTATTTAACAAGCAACATTAAAACGGTTGACACTTTTTAATGTTGCTTTATAATGTTATAATTTTTTGAGATATTTGAATGGGATTTTCGTCATTAGGCATTTTTTTTTGCCTCCTTTCTTTTAAATTAATAATTCATATTGAGTCCCTGGGCTGGTATTCACAAAGCATACTAATATCGACCATTCGTCTGAGACGAACTAGTGTAAGGGTGAATACGTCTCACCATATATTTGTCGCATACTCGATAGCTAGTGGCAAATATAATAAAAAAACAGCTTTGCATATCTCAGGTGGGCTCACCCTAACCGATGAAACCGTTCCGTGTCCGTGCCGTACTCGGGCTGTTCCCAGCTGTGTTTGTTCCTTAAGCTTGGGTGTTTTTAAGCCGATGCCGGCTGTGTTTAACACAGTCAGTCGGCCGAGTGTTTTTTTTTTCTTTTATCTGTGTTGTTTTTGTCAATGGACGTTTAAGAATGGCATAGACTATATTTTGTCCCGCGCATCTGCCCGAGCTTTCATTGGTGCGCGTTCCATCGAACGGTGCCAGCCAGTGACGGACGCTCTATCTTGTCAATTATCGCGTGATAAGGCCAACTATGATACGGGGTCAGGAGACCATCGTGGGTGCTGACTTCTGGCCGAAGGGTGTCGTGTTTCGGCGGTTCCGGGGCAACCTACCGAATTCTACACCGGACTTGACGACGCAACGGAGCCACGCTGTTTCGCCGCCCACATAATTAGTTTTTATATGTACTGTATGTATGTTAGGCTTTAAGGTATCTGTTGCTATTAGCCTTAGATGCCTGAAATAAATAGTTTATTATATATTATTATTATTAAAACACAAACGGGTCAGTTGGTATAATTTGCGTACCAAAACATATAAACTAATAGTTACTAAATATACACACAAGTGAATGAAGCAAGAAAGTTTTGCCAAGATCGTAGCAAATAGAAATCCTTGATCTCTGACTACCCCTCCGGGAAATAGGCGTGATTATATGTATGTATGTATGTAAATATACACACACAGTCTGCTGGAACTAAAATATCCGCAGCGAAGCCGCACATTGTAATTTTATTGCCTTTTTATAATACACTTTGTAGCAATTCGTTATGCGGCGGCGGCGGCAAGGCTTTTATTCCCTTTCATTCAATTTGATCGTGTGAGTAAAGCCGATAAATGGAATAATATTGGTTCAGCAGATGCGCTAAAATAATATACCTACTCTTATTCAATGATGTAATATAAAAAACCAGCCAAGTGCGAGTTGGACTCGCGCACGAAAGGTTCCGTACCATTATCTATAGACCCAATAAAAAAAAAAAGTTTGTTGTATGGGAGGCTCCCTTAAATATTTATTTTATTTTGTTTTTAGTATTTGTTGTTATAGCAGGAACAGAAATACATAATTTGTGAAAATTTCAACTGTCTAGCTAACGCGGTTCTTGAGATACAGCCTAAAGAAAAAATCGTTTGTTGTATGGGGGCCCCCTTAAATATTTATTTTATTTTGTTTTTAGTATTTTTTGTTATAGCGGCAACAGAAATAGATAATCTGTGAAAATTTCAACTGTCTAGCTATCGCGGTTCTTGAGATACAGCCTGGCGACAGACAAAACCGCAAAAAAAAACACGTTTGTTGTATGGGAGCCCCCCTTAAATATTTATTTTATTTTGTGTTTAGTATTTGTTGTTATAGCGGCAACAGAAATACATCATCTGTGCAAATTTCAACTGTGACAGACAGACAGACGGACAGCGAAGTCTTAGTAATAGGGTACCATTTTTACCCTTTGGGTATGGAACCCTAAAAAGAGGTAGATACGTGGTCTATACGAAATTCCGTGTTTAAAATTGGCCACCAGCGGCGGTATCACGAACTTCGAAAGTCGAAGTTCGTAATACATGCATCCCTGTCACTCGAGTAAGGGAGTGCGATAGAGATGGAAATACCCGAACTTCGACTTTCGAAGTTCGTGGTAGCGCCGCAGATCTGTCAGCTAAGACACGTTTATACACGTCGCGAAACTGAGGAAAATTAGTGAAAAAAAAAACCGACAGAGATTCTATTTTATAAACAAGCCTTCTTCTTTTTTCTGCCGAGTGTACTTCTTGCCCAACTACGGCAGAGCCGCAAGGAAGGCCTATGATTTTAGAAGTCTAGAGAAGACGCTACACGTGTCGATATCGGCAGGACTGCATGCAGGCCGGCACGAGATTCGGCCCCTGTGGATACGAGTCGGAAGCACGGCGGCCAACCAAATCAAGGTCACTCCATACTAGATTGTCTGTCACCTTGCTTGGCCGTACGCCGATATCGGCGGACGGTTATGGCTTATGTTTGGTAGGTGTCAATCGATTTTAAACTATGCTGCGGGCGACATAGCTTACCTTTTGTACGAAAAACGTTTCTTTTTTCAGTCAGTTTTGAGTACTCGCGTTACAGCTTTAATGTTTTTATACGTGTTTGTAGTCGACTAAGTAAAGAGATCGACACGGCCAAAGTTACAAAAATATGTATAGGTACACAGTGTTTTTTTAACCGTCTTAGAGCCGAAGCCCAGTTAATTTATACATTAAAATAACTTAAAAAAGGTTTTTGTTGTTTTTTTAATGTATTAATATTGTTTTTTTGTATTAATATTAATTGTAATCATGCAGCCGGGTGACCGCAGTGTCCGCTAGCCGCCATCTTATGTAGATAGGTACGAACTCCAACAGGGTGAATGAACTTCGCACCGCGCGCCATACAGGATTTTTCAAACTTATTTAGGTACCTTTTATTACTAAAAACGAATATGTTTTTTTGAATTGAAAACTTCTTTAGCGGCGCTGAGCACTTTTTGGGATGGAGAAAAAATGTTTAATACGCGACAGATTTTTGTGACGTCAGATGTGAAGGACAGGTGACAAACTTTTATATTTTGCTGCTAGCCGATTCGACTTCATTCAAAACTGAGCGCTATTCGTAAGAGTATAAAGCCGTTAAACACTTTTGGCAATAGCATATTCTGCAAATAAATTTGTAATTTTGTTCACGCGTCCTTCACCGTTGTGCTATTGAGCAAATTCGAATAGTTCGAATTTGGACGTTATTCCTAAAGAGATAAAGCTTTGAAAAATATTTACCAACGGCAAAAACAAATTGATATTTTGTTCATCGCCGCCGTCCGCTGTTCTTGCAAATTCGAATAGTTTGAATTTGGACGTTATTCCTAAAGAGATAAAGCTTTGAAAAATATTTGGCAATGGCAAAAATAAATTGATATTTTGTTCGCCGCCGGCGGCGGGCGACTCGGCCCGTCGCCCCCAACGCGCCCGCGGCCCGTTCGCCTAAATAATTAATAATTGTTTATAAATTTGCGCCAAATTCATTTTTAGGGTGACACCGTAACATGTCACGTGACCTGATCGAAAAACTGTTACAATGTTATTGAGTTTTCACTTCTGCCGCCACTCTCGGAGTGCAACCCGGTCTTTTGTTTTTTCGCGAATGATTAGTACGTTTTGGATACTTTAAGTGGGCTTCTGCTCTATATAAGACGAAAAAAACACGTTGTATACACGACACGACCTTAATAATGTTAAGGCAAAAAAGTCGTCTATGAATATTTTAGTAACTTTGTGCGTAGCTATCGACTTATTTTCTAAATAATTTTGAATAGTCTTAACAAGAGTGGCTTGTCATGTTGGTATAATTTGAGAGTTCCTGTAGAAAGTCCGAGAATGGATATTTCTTTCTGTGTCTTGGATGTTTTCTAATTATGTATACCTATCTTCTAAATATATCGTCGTCAAGTACCCATTACACCCTGGAGTTAACTTAATGCACCCGAGTTAATTCACCTGGGGGAATTAAGAACACTAAAACAGAGCTCATTATTTGTTTATAATCATCCTTTTATAATTGAGCATTTATTAATTATTATTTAGCAATCAAATATCAATAAGTGTCATAAAATGGTTTATTAATTAAAAAAATTTCATTGACATAATGTTCCATTTAATATATGACACATCCATGCGAACAAAAATTAAATACAAGCATCTCGCGACAAGGCCAATATATCACTTGGGCAACTTTTCAATAGATAAAGCAATCAAACATTCGTAGCACCACCGTCCCTTACAAATGACTTTGTCCCGAGGGGCAGCCGAAAGTTTTTATTGGAAATACAGATTTTAAAGATTTTCTGAAGAAATTGCTTATACAAATTCTATTAATTTAGTGCCATGTTTTTTTTTATTTTTCTAGAACTCTTCAAGGTCAGGCTGGTTAGGGTACCCCACCTACTCGTATTTAACGCGAAATGCCATTTGTCTATGGTAACTTTCCTTGCCTTGTAGACCTAAGTTACCAGGGTTATTGCATTCCCGTAAGTATTTCAAGACTACTAGTAAGTTATAAGAAGTACGTGGAATGGGGGGTTACTTTTGGAAAGAAATGGGCTAAATGGATCATTTACCCCTGGTGTTGCAAGTGTCCATGGGCGGTGGTAATCGCTTACCATCAGGTGATCCGAATATAATGTAATATAAAAGCAGAACTATTTGAAATTAAGAAGATTTAATCAAGTAAACAGCAAGATAAAATACTTATATATTCACTGCCACAGTTCACCCACAAGTAAACAGGATAATTTCGGAGAAAGACCTATTTGATCAAAGTCGCCCCCCGAATCAGAGTATTAACTAACTTATTCCATCGTAACATAACAATTGTAAGCTCAGGTTAAAATTGATAACGTAGTGTTGCTAACTGGATAGTAAACCGTAAAATTATTGTAATATTTATTATAATATAAGATATAATTAAAATTACGTATAAAAATAAATTTTTACTCCATAGTGTAATTTTAGAAAAACTAAGTATAGAAAAATGATTCATTTTGTTTTATTTCCCAAGAGTAAATTTGAAATTGTAATTGTTGTGTTAAGGTCTAGTTTTCCCTCTGGGTTGGAAGGTCAGATGGCAGTCGCTTTCGTAAAACTAGTGCCTTAGTCAAATCTTCGGAGTTAGGTGTCCAAGCGGACCCCGGGCTCCTTTCGGGGCACAACCGGGAATAACGCTAGGAACATAATAAAAATTTGAAATTGTATGCCATGGACTTAAACGAAGTATTTAGCAACCGAAACAGCAATTTACTTGATTTTCCTTGCAACGCTTAGCACAAATAGCAGACTGTGACGTTATCCTTGTATGACCATTAGCGAGGTCCGTCTTTGACTCAACGTTTTGGGAATTTATGTTCTTTCATAATAGTTACTCCCATACAAATATTTGTTCCTCACCAAAAACTGGTACGAATAGAATCGTAAAAAATCTTAGGTCTAAAAAATACTGTCTCCCCCTATTAACATTTATATTATAACATGTCAGACTAGATATTACCCGCTTCATGAAAGCTTAGCTTCTCATATTTTTGCTCTTCATAATATTAGTAGGTTCTTATAGAGATTACTTTCGGATTATTCCCATTATGTCTGCCTTCAGATTACTCTATCTATAGACTCCCCTATTCATTGATTCTCAATAGGAATCCGTAGTAAATCTGTAGTTGGAAATATATCGTCTCAACCGCTACCATTTCTACCGTAGTATCTGACCTAAATTGCGAACGGTATTTATTGAATTTTCCTCAGTTGTTGTAATGTTATATCGTAAATTTAACTCGGCTAGTTAAACAACTAACACTGCAACTTCGCCTGCAGTGCAGAAATCAAGTTGCTCCAACGAGTTTGGTTCAATTTACGCCAAACCCAACTTAGTTTACTGTTTGTAATTAGGAGTGTGACATGAAACGGTTGTATGTTATCGGTTCATGGTTATTAACGTCTTAAATGAACATATCAACGATACCCTTATCGATATAAAATGCTGATCCATCATGAAGTAACTCAAAGCAGTTTCAATGCTGCAATTTTTGGGCCTCTTGCCTACAGCTTTAACATCTAAATAAAGGGCTTATAAGGCATTACACACCGTAAAACATGTAAATTCAGGTTCAAATTAGGGTGTTTGCATATTGGGGGTTCAAAATTAATTATTCTAGTGCCATCCGGTCTTTTTTATTATTATCTCTTTATTTATATTTCGTCTTAAGCTAGGTTTTTACAATAATTATATAAAAGGTAAAATATAAAAATATACATACAAAACATAAAATCATTATAAAAACCTGACCTAGGGTACCGCCGGCAGCGAGGCGGGGCCTAAGCTGCCGGTGGTCAGGGCGACAGAGACAGGAACCTCCTGACTATCCGCGCAGTATCCAGGAGTACGGGCCTTCTGTATCTGACCCTTGATCCAGCCATCTAGCGAGAGTCTCTTAAGGTGGTGGTCGAGACTCTTCGCTATTGAACCTTTCGCCGAAACGACTATCGGGACGATGATCGTCGAATCAACATCCCACATGGCGGTTACCTCGTGAGCCAGGTCTAGGTACTTGCTGGCTTTGTCCTTCTCGGCCTTTAAGAGGTTCTCGTCATGGGGGATGGTGATGTCGACGAGCACTGCCTGGCGTTCCGATCGATCTGTCAGCACGATATCAGGCCTATTGGCAAGAATAGTCCTGTCCGTGATGACAGATCGATCCCAATAGAGCGTGGCACGACCATTTTCGAGAACTGGCGCAGGTGTGTACTTATAGTAAGGTACTTCGGAGACCACAAGACCGTATAGCAGAGCAAGTTGCTGGTGACTAATTCTGGCTACAAGGTTATGTCTGTGCAAGTACTCGCCGTTAGCAAGATGACCACAACCGGAGATAATTGTTCGTCATGATAACTTCGTCCGCAATTGCACAGACAAAACCTTCGGTTTCCCCGAAGAGATCCCCGAAACGTAGCCAGTTCACCGACGCGAGCAGATCTACATCGGGCCCTGTGAGGGCCTTGTAGAACCGCCCGTGTAGCTCCTTGCTCCTCCACACCGCCCTGCGGTCCTCGGCGCTCATGACTTTAAGTCTGCGCCAGTTCTCGTTTGCCAAGGAGAGCGGGGTGAAGTTTCCGTCTACTGCTACTACGTCGCGATGCATCCCACACTCGTTGTTTAGGAAATAATCCCTGAGACTGCACACCTCGCGGTTGTGGAGGTCTTTGGCATTATTTATTATTATTATTATTATGTATGTTTTTTCCATATCTCAGGACCATTGAGTCCCGGACTTTTGGAAGGCATGCGTGGGGCCGAAGTCAACAGCGCAGAGGCCCTTTAAAACAAATATAATATAAAGCGAGGGATACACATGGCGGATACCATCTCCGTGCGCACAACATGATACACCCGATGATGGTCCCCGCCAGGTGCAAAGACTATTGCAGTGCAACACTGTGCTACGATGGAAACTAAGGTCATGGGTTATTGGGTTGAATGGTGGGTGGTCTGGACAATGGGTTATGGGAGGAGACTAGCGGACACCTGCCGTGATAATAAGTCTTAAAATTGTGAAAAGGCAGGCGGTGACTCGCCAACTCGTTAAGTGGGCACCACAAACAGTCGCACGCACAGTGCGACAATGGAGCAACACATTTGAGCGGTTGTGAGGTTGTCGAGAGGTGAGTCTGCGGTGCGCCAGATCCCGGTAACCCGTTCAAGGGCCGCCGGCGTTATGACATTTTACACTTCCAACCTGGAGCATAGGTTCTGCTCTTGCGACTCCACTCTGGCCGGCCGGTTAAGGCAAACCCAGAGGTGAGGGACAGATCACTCGGGCCCTCTGGAGGTTAGGGGTCCGCGGTGTCGCCACTCACCGTCAGCTCGCCACAAGCTGCCCCCGCGGGCTTATTATTATTATTATTAAAACTAGTGCCTATGCCAAATCTTGGGATTAGGTGTCAAGGTTGGTACAACATGGAGGTATGACATGATCTTTGTCTTATCCATGTTCATCCTTAGAGCAACTTGCTCGGAGGCTTTACTGAGGTCATCGAGCATCGTACTTAAGTCCTCCATGGTCTCAGCCAAGACTACTTTATTATCAGCAAACCGAAAGTGAGTGATGTACTCGCCGTTGATGTTGATGCCTAGCCTTCTCCAGACCAGAGTCTTGAGTGCAGCGGGGGAACAGTTTTGGGGAAATAACATCCCCTTGCCTGAGACCCCGCTGCAGCGAAATAGGCTTAGAGCTCCAATCCTGGAGTCGGACTGACACAGTGGCGTTCTCGTATAAACACTTCAGGCACTGTTGCAGAGACTGTAGTACAGCCCAGGTTTCGATCAAATCGAAGGCTTTCTCGTAGTCCACAAACGCTAAGCAGAGACGCAGGTTATACTCCTCAGTCTTCTGTATAACCTGGCGGAGCGTACGAATGTGGTCTACGGTACTAAAACCTTTTCGGAAACCGGCTTGTTCGGGAGGCTGGAAGTCATCAACCTTGCGTGCGAGACGATTCGTAATGACCCTTGAAAACAACTTATATACAAATAGACATGTCTCAGAAGTGAGATGGGTCGGTAGTTCTTCAGCAGGGTGTTGTCACCCTTTTTGAAGAACAGCACCACCTCACCTCTGTTCCACGCCTTTGGCGTTCTCCCATCCAGTAGGACGGTGTGGAACAACTTCTGAAGGGCTGTAAGGATCAGTTTTCCACCCGCCATTAGGAGTTCGGCTGTAATTCCGTCTTCACCGGGTGTCTTGCTGTTCTTAAGCTGTTTCAGAGCCATTCTAATCGCATACAGGCTGATGTCCGGGATGTTGTCGGTGTAGTGTCGGGTAAGTTTAGCTCTAGGGTCTTTCGCCGGACCAATTTCGAATCGCTAAACTTAAGTGGCAGTGGGCGGGCCACATTGCACGTAGAACCGATGGCCGTTGGGGCGGAAAGGTTCTCGAGTAGCAACCACGTACCAGAAGGTGCAGTTAAATTACTATTAAATAATAACAAAAATAAGATTACCGTCAACCTAAACAAAATAAAATTATAATTTTGTTTAACGAAATCGGTATTTTCTATTTTTAGGTTCATAATGTATACACCGAGTACTATTCATTTACTTCTGCACTATTTTGGTTCATGTCGACTGTCTAAAGACTCGTCGAGGTCGTGATTTAAAACAGTTGTTTTGAATGCAGATGAATTGCTTTCAGTTGAAAGCAATTCATGAGCCATCTTGACTCACCTCATCATCATGAATAATATTAATTGACTCCCCGATTTGTAAAAACTATGTGTTGTCGCTGGTCAGACTATAATTAATTGATGAACATAAGGCACGCCGAAATGTCATCTCGCTCATATTTAAGAGCAGCCGAACTGGGGAAATAAGTCACCCTTACAGCATACCGAATCCTTCAGGAACTCCACTACCTATATGATCTGTGGGTTATAATAATAATAATAATATACCATTTATTTCAGGCATCTAAGGCCCATAGCAACAAATACCTTAAAGCCATAAAAACTAATTATTTAGGCGAAAAAACAGCGTGGCTCCGTTGCGCCGTCAAGTCCGGTGTAGAATTCGGTAGATTGCCCCGGAACCGGCGAAACACGACACCCTTCGGCCAGAAGTCAGCACACGCGATGGGCTCCTCCAGCGGCCGCGGCACGCGCACCACAAACGAGCTGAAGTGCACGCGCAGCTGGAAAACCCTCAGCGAGTAGCCAGTCTTTTGGTGAATATACTACCATGTCATCAGCCTATGGCAGCAGGTCATGGTGTTGTGTTCCTGGTAGTGAGTAAGGTCGCCACAGCTCCCGGGGATGGGCTGCGTTGAGAATGGGGGACCTACTTTTGTTTCTAGCTGTCAACACAACGAATCTTCAGAGCAATAAAGAGTCGGAAACACGCTTGTAATTCTACTGGAGTCGCAAGTGACCATAGGCTACGGGAAACCATTACCATCAAGTGGGCCCATACGATTGTTTGCCACTGACGTAGTATTAAACAAGCTTCTGTCAAAAATTTCATTTTTGTACGAGCTAGCTTTTATTGCCAACTGTACATTTCTGTATACCATCATCAACTACTGATTGTGACGATTCTAACGAGCCCAAACTGAACGAGGTTACGTCGGTTAAGTACTGAATTCCCATGGCCACCTTCTGTCTCCATCATCAGATCAGCTCGATGGTACCATAATATTGAATTGTCATCCAAACTATACTTATACCCAAAATTTCAGCTCAATCGGTCACCGGGAAGTGGGTCAAATTTAATTTGCAAGATTTGATTACAGACAGACAGACAACGGGACAGGTGAAAGTAAAAAAAAAAAGCTTGCAATAAAAAGGAAGGGTTTTGAATAGCACTCCTGATGCTTTACATGTGCATTCACTGATCGCACAAAAGAAAACCTCTTCCCATCCCAGGTTATTTTTTAACTAGCTTTGCAATCGAGGTTGAGCGAGATTTCGGAATTTAATTTTGGATGGATCGTCTGTGCAGGATTTCAACAGGAAAGTTAATAAAAATGCTTGGAATGTAATGGTAAACTGAACGCAAGTTAGCAGTTTTGATAACTGGTACGTGGTAATAATGTGTACCTATGAGCCGTATACTGTGGGATGAAAAATGGAATGATGATTCAATTCGATTAATGACAAGTTGTACCTAGTTAGCAATTTTAGGCTCGACCTGAGATAAATGTTTATTACGCCAGACGTTCGTCAAACAAATCAATAAAAACAACTGACATTACTTGTTACCAACAACTGACAAATAAGTGGAAAACAATTTAATTGGTATTTTAGCTGTCTCTCAAGCAAGCAAGCCCCTCCAGATTATCGCTGTCTTTCCTAGGAATGTCCATACAATGCATGTATGTATGTACCCCACATACGTAATCTAAGGTTTCAGAGTCTCTCAGGTGAACATTTCTGCATAATGTGTAGCAGGAATTCATTCCTTTCGCACGCGAAGGCAGTTGCAAGACGGAACCAGCTAAATTAGTTGAGTTCCTTGCTAACAGAAAAATTTACGACATTTTTAACGCAAAAATGGCCTTTATATTCAGGAGAGGAAGTAATAAATTACACTGCTTATCTGAAATACCACTGCTAGTACGGAATGAGTTAGGAGTTTCAGAATAGCTGTAAAGTACAAGAAATGCATAGTGATAGTAAGATATCTAGGTAGGTAGGGTTAGGAAGACCGGTTAGGCTTAGTCGACGTTGCCCCTGCCTACGAAGCTGACTGTCCTGGGTTCAAAACCTAGTAAAAGCAAATGTCTGTGTGATGACCATGAATATTTTTCTTTCTTGTCAAGCGAGGGAGCGGAGCGAACGAAGTGCTATGCTTCAGCTCGGGCCGCATATCGTGTGTATGGCCAGTTGTCCGGAGGTCACACTTTTCCGCTTTCGTCCTCTACGGGTCGCATTTCTAAACCGATTCTCGTGAAATTTTGTGAGCAGATTCATTAATTATAGAATTTTTGTCAATTCCCTTTTTTTATAAATAGCCTAGTATTTTATTTATATAATTTAAATAAATCGTCTTCAAGAACCCCATCCAAGCCTTTTATAGAGCTTATGTAAAGCGATTCTTGAATTAAGTAATGCCACACGAATAAACATAAGTTTCTGTCAAAAACATCATTTTTGATAAAAGCTTTTAATGCCGACTGTACTTTTTTGCATACCGTCATCAACTACTCATTGAGATGATTCTAACGAGCCCAAACTCAACGGGGTTACGTCCGTTAAGTACTGAATTCCGATGGCCACCTTCTGACTCCATCATCAGATCAGGTCGATGGTACAATAATATTGAATTGTCATCCGAACTAAACGTGTATACAAAATTTCAGCTCAATCGGTTGAAGATATCTACTTCAAAATTGAGTTTAAAGATTCCACCCGAACAAATTATATACATATATTTTTTCATTTCACCAGAATTGTTAAGTGATTTGATAAAATACCTGAAACATCATGTGCGAGATTTGATCAAACTTAATTGTAGAGTAACACTGAACCAGTTCAGAGATTTGATCAAATCACCTATACCATGTTACAGTTGAGATTTTATAATTTCACTAAACGTGTCTAGTGAAATGATAAAACGATTTGACTCTGCGAGTTACTTTCGTCAACTCACTGACGCGTTTCAGGGATTTTATCAAATCGCTAAACAAATCTAGTGAAATGAAAAAACGAGTTGCCTTTTTTGGCCGATTTCGTCATTTCACTAAACAGATTCAGAGATTTGATCAAATGACTGATTTTTTCTAGGCAAATGATAAAATGGATTTGCCATTTTAACATCCTTGTAAATCCTTAAATCTCTGTTTTGACCATTTCCCTGCAACATATTATATACATTGCAAGCGAAATAAAAGCTTTTAATAAAATAGAGTTTTACTTTGGATTGGACACAGAAAAAAATATATCAACTAACTCCCAAGATTTTTGTTTTTCCCTAATTACCACGATTGCCAGGCTCTAATTCGACCCTTATTATCATGCCATCAACCCTATAATCGGCTAACAACATGCAATTATTTACACAGTACGCCTGCAAGAGACATAACGAGGGCGAAGAGCTCTAGATAGTCTAAACAAGCTCTTATTGCCTTGCAATAAAGACGTGTATAGACTGTGTAGTGTGTACATCATTTTGTTCTTCGTACGCTTCTACTTCTGCTGCTGAGTGTACATACTTGACCACATAACACAAACAACAATACATTACCGCATCAGAGCGAGTATCCTAACATACAAAACATCGTATGTTATGAACGAAGACTATGGAGCTTACGATCTTTGGATGCAGAAAATGACCTTAAATCGACAATCACCGGCCAACACCATTTATGATAAATCAATTTGATCGTATTGTTTGAAGAGTGTCGCTCATCGTGAGACACTGGTCTGTTGATTTCCGCAATCTAATTGGGGGACTATTCTTGTGACATTACTAGGTGACACGTAATTTTAAACACGGTAAAATTAACCTCCATTCAATCGAAAACGGCCTTATTCTCTAAAAGGGTATTCGGAATGGCATCAAAGATTTTTAATATTGAGAAAAATAGATTATTCAAAAAACAGTTGTTTGCTTTCCTGGAAAATAAGGCGAATTTAGAAGGGACTATTTTTAGGCTCCCTCACGTTGCTATTAACATTAACATGACACAAAAGTTAATTGAACATTATATTATAATGTAGTAGACAAAGCAAGCTGCATGTAAAATTCTTCATGCCATTTTTATACCTTCTGGTAAGGCATAGTGATACATATTTTACCAAACTGTAAAACCTATTGTAACCTATGTCATACAAATAAATACTTTGACTTTAAGTCGTAATGCGGAATAAAAAAAATGTGAATCTCCATGATCTTTACAACGTTTACTATGGGTTTCACGTAGCTTAATTCAGTCGATTGAATTTCGTTGAGTCGATTGAATTGAATTGAGAGAAGAACTTTCATAGTAAAAATAGTTCGGAATCATGGATTCACTTTTTTGTATGTTGTGTCGCGACCTATGATGTGTCACCTTGTACGTGTTTATTCTTTTTAATTTATTTTTTAAATGCAATATGCACCTCAATGTAAAAGTACGCCTTCAAAAACGTATATTTACAACACCGTCTTACTTCATTCAGCAGGTCGATCACGTAACGCATTGTACGCGTGTCACGTAGATCTAAACGTCAATTTTTATATGGAAAAAAACGTTACGTGATTACTGATTACCCCTCAGCTCTACTTTCACACTTCGTCAACTCATTCGCCATTCCAAAACAATTCAAACTGCATTCGATCGTTCCTTATTCATCATCTAACAGTCAGCACGATATTAAACCATCAAAAAGTAGGTACTAATCCCACATGTAATACGTTGGCTACCGGCTCTACCGCGGTCGAGGAAACGAGACTTCGGAAATGTCCTTTTCCCCTCACTGCCTCGGAAAGCCGTCTTTTATCCTTTAAAACCAGTGGGCAAAAACGCATTTTATCCACTAGTGGGAAAAGTAATTTGACCTTGGAGCGTGTTTAAGTAGCTTTTGACAGATAACAAAACGTAAAACGCTCATAATACAAAAATTTCACTGATGACGTATTTCTGTTGCCGCTATAACAACAAATACTAAAAAACCGGCCACGTGCGAGTCGGACTCACGCACGAAGGGTTCCGTACCATTATCTATAAAAAGAGTAAAAAAAAAAAGTTTGTTGTATGGGAGGCCCCCTTAAATGTTTATTTAATTTGTTGTTATAGCGGTAACAGAAATACATAATTTGTGAAAATTTCAACTGTCTAGCTATCGCGGTTCTTGAGAAACAGCCTGAAAAAAAAAAACGTTTGTTGTATGGGAGCCCCCCTTAAAAAAATATTTTGTTTTTACTATTTGTTGTTATAGCGGCAACAGAAATACATAATCTGTGAAAATGTCAACTGTCTAGCTATCGCGGTTCTTGGAATACAGCCTGAAAAAAAAAACGTTTGTTGTATGGGAGCCCCCCTTAAATATTTATTTTATTTTGTCTTTAGTACTTATTTGTTATTATAGCGGCAACAGAAATACATCATCTGTGAAAATTTCAACTGTCTAGCTATCGCGGTTCTTGAGATACAGCCTGGTGACAGACAGACGGACGGACAGCGAAGTCTTAGTAATAGGGTCCCGTTTTTACCCTTTGGGTACGGAACCCTAAAAACAGAATAAAATAAATATTTAAAAACTTTAAAAAAATTCTTTGTTGCCTTAATCAGGCGCTGTCTCAAAATGTATGGGAAAACTAAAATCTGACTCGCACTTGACCAAAATACGTTATTATTAGTATTATTACTGTAAAAATAAAATAAAAAATATAACAAATTAAATAAAGTTGTTTTGCATGTTTCACTTTCCTCGCTACAGTGAGGTGAACAGTTTTGTGTACACACGGGTGCAAATGTATTTTACTTCTCGTTTGTTGAAACACTCGCTACGCTCAGGATTCTATTTTAGAACCGTTTTTTCAATAATAGCATCCTTTCGCTTGCTCGTGTTTCAGTTCCACACTCGCGGGTAAAATACAACTTTGCACCCTTGTATACAGGATGTTAACGGGGTCATGATCCGGAATGACAAAAAGCGAATAAGATGATCATACTGAACAACCTTTCCCATGGGACCAACCACGAAATCGCAAAAAAAAAACAGGTATTCCATACATTAACTCTCAATTAAATCGCAGTTAACTCACAGTTAACTCTTAATTGGCTCTTTTTTTTTTTGCGATTTCGTGGTTGGTCCCATGGGAAAGGTTGTTCAGTATGATCATCTTATTCGCTTTTTGTCATTCCGGATCATGACCCCGTTAACATCCTGTATAACAAATAACTATTTTTGACAAATGTCGATAGCTATTGTAAAGTAAGGTTTTATTGAGTTACTTAAGGGTCATACAATGTCAAAAAAATAAAAGTCGTCTTTTCGAAGGGCTTACGTGCATATATAATATTTTATATTGAAGACTCCAGTGAGTTTCAGAGATAATAAAATAATAATGAAACTGGCTTTCGCGTCCTTAAGGCTGGCCTCACACAGTCTAAATCAGTTAATGAATTCATGCCCTGTTTACATTATTCCAGTCCAGTCTTCCAGCAGGCCAATTCAGTCCAGTGCTGGACTGGATCATATCGTTAACATTATTCCAGTCATTTAAGATTTCATGGAGTGGTAACACTATTATTGTGACAATGGTTTCTAGAAAGAAACTCAAAATATGACTCACTCAAAAATCTAGTTCAAGGTAAATAAATGAATGTAGATCGCATACTTTTTATTTAATTTTTGACATATTTTTACTGTATAACCTTCTATTTGCATGTTTTCGCGGTTTTTTGGGAGGGTGGATATCTCGGTTTTTATAAAAATCATGTCCCATAGACATGCATGTTCTCTGTGTAAAGAGACAAAATTAAGAGTTAGGTCCCTAAAACAACGATGTCGTATTCACTTTTTAACGTTCAATCCAGCACTGGATTGGGAGAGCAGGCATGAAAAGGTACTTAGACAGTCTCCAGTCACTGGACTGGAATGCACTGGAATGAGTACATTCCAGTGCATTCCCGTGCCAATTCACATTATTCCAGTAGCACTTCAACATTGATTTGCGTCGCTGGACTGAAATGCTACTGGAATAATGTGAACTGGGCATCATTCTTGACTACTCAAGAGCAAAAAAAGATACAGCCTTTGGTAGAAATTCTGCACAAAGTGTACCGTTCCAAATAATATGCTCTCGAGTAAATCAGTGGCTGAATTATTTTCAGTGTGAGGCCGGCCTACGTTATTATTGGTTCGAAACATATCGAGCAATATTTGACCTTCGTCACGTCTTCGTCGTCGTTACGTCTTTACGTAGTGATCCGTTTCATTATATTTGCCCTTGTGGCCTATTCGCAGAATAAATAATTGATTATAATTTGGATTTTTGATTTCATGATATGTTTTTATCGCTTAGAATTATAAAAGAGAAGCCCCCGATTACGCAGATTGAGAGTCCTACCAAATGGGTTTATTGATTATCGCAATCATTTCAACTACATTACGTCTTTAGCTGGCTGAGGTAAAGAAAGAAAAATGATCCAACACAGGATTGTTTCTGTCGAGAAAATTTTAAGCGCTCGTGTTTCGACTTTGAACAATCAACCAAATACATAGTCGAGATACATAAATCCAAAAATATATATATGCTTTCCTAAATCAGGCAAATCTGAAAAACTCATAACTTTTCCAATCATACCTTCAAATGTTCAAAACAAAGGAACGAGATTAATCCCCCTCAAGTCTACCTGTTCAGATTGTAATAACCCACGTTCTGAGAATATAACCCCTTAGTTCAAGGAGGTGGATTCCTCACGTGCATAGTGCACACAGGCATTCGAAGGACCGTTCCCGACGGACGTTACTAAGTAAGTCTTGAAGTCTCTTTAGACGTATAACACTTTAACATTTCAGGTCCTAAAACTCCTAATGTTTGACTTGATTTTATTGCCGAATAGTTTACTCTATTGTTATGAATTAAGATTGAGCGTGTCAAATATTGGGACGTTTACCTTATAATAATAAATGTTTATTCTCTTTTTTAGGGTTCCGTACCCAAAAGGTAAAATCCCCTATTACTAAGACTCCGCTGTCCGTCCGTCTGTCTGTCTGGCTGTGTGTCCGTCTGTCACCAGGCTGTACCTATCTCATGAACCGTGATAGTTAGACAGTTGAAATTTTTACAGATGATGTATTTCTGTTGCCGCTATAACAACAAATACTAAAAACCAGAATAAAATAAATATTTAAGGGGGCTGCCATACAACAAACGTATTTTTTTTTGCCGTTTTTATAGATAATGGAACCCTTAGTGCGCGAGTCCGACTCACACTTGGCCGGTTTTTGTTGGCAAACTGCACATTGCTTGGCATAGTATATAAAGTACTTATATTTGTTAAACGTTATTCGTCAGTCTTCGTTTTTAATCTCCGACTCAAATGAATACGTTTATCATGTGTATTCGTGTGTCTATCTGTATCATTGTAAATAAATAAACAATGAACCGATTTGAGAGCGATTTTTGAATTTCGAAAGACTTGTCTGTCGTGATAGTTCTTTGCTGTTTGATGTATGGGTCCAGTGTTTAAAAAAATAAAAGCTAATTGAAACAATTAACATAGAACAGTAAATAATTAACTGTAATAATTATTATTAGTATGCATTTTCATTACGAATTGCGATTATTCAAAACTCCAACTAAACTGTACGATGCATGAGCGAGTGTCATAGAGATAGACAGCCGATAGCTTTTAAGAGGAAACACTAAGGGCGACATAATTGAGAAATAGGTATTTGTAAAATGTATTGCTGTCGCGCCAACCTCAAGCCTCCCCCCGCAGAGCGCGATAGAGACCACTGCAGCTTAGACCGAAAATATCTATTAAAAGTACAGTCGAGTTCTCCAATATATGTACACTTTTTTACCAACTCGAATGCGGCCGCTAACAATTAGTATGCAAACGCGTTCGATTAGGTAAAAAAGTGTACATATATTTATGAACTCGACTGTACATAAAATCAACGTTTCGTAGTCCCCTGATTTCTTCTCCAAAACTTGACCTAATTAACTATTTTTTTTATTAAAAATCAAAGAAAGGCTTTGGACGTGTTCGTATGTTTTCCTTTTTTAGGGTTCCGTAGACAACAAGGAACCCTTATAGTTTCGCCATGTCCGTCCGTCTGTCTGTCTGTCTGTCTGTCTGTCTGTCTGTCTTCGGCTTAGTTCAGTAACCATTACAACTAGAAAACTGTAATTCGGCATGGGTATATAAATCAATCACGCCGACAAAACAGTACAATGAAATATAAAAAAATATATATTTTAGGGTACCTCCCCTACACTTAAAGCGGGGATGTATATTTTTTCTCGTTAAACCCATGGTGTGGGGTATCGTTGGATAGCTCGTTCAAAACTATTATGGGTTTTAAAAAAAACATTGTTGAAATCAGTGATTCGTTTGCGAGATATTGGGCTTTAAAGCCCTAATTTTTGTTCGAGTCATGTGTTTTCCTTCCCCTCCCCTGCCGGCTGTGAAAAGAATCTTGGTAGTAGTACATATAATGAATTTAAAAGAAAAACTATCACGGACAAGAAGGCAAAAGTACATTTTTAAATAAAGGAAAAATGGAAAAATTTAATGCTCCGAGCCTTTCTTCCTACAGGAGCATTAAATTTTTCAATTTTTATTTATTTAAAAATGTATAATTTCGTTAGCAGCGTAACTGCTTAATACAAAATTAATTTAGTATGGGGTGGCGCATCGTTACTGACGATTTCTCAATATAATTTGAGACGTTGGTGTCGTTAAGAAAAAAAAAAAAGACCGGGTTGCACTCCGGGAGTGCCGGCAGAAGTGAAAACTCAATAACATTGTAACAGTTTTTCGATCAGGTCACGTGACATCTTACGGTGTCACCCTAAAAATGAATTTGACGCAAATTTATAAACAATTATCAATTATTTAGGCGGACGGCCCGCGGGCGCGTTGGGTGCGACGGGCCCAACGCGCCGCCGCGGCGCAACGGTGCCGGGGTCCGGCGCGCCGGCGGGCGGCGGCAAACACAATACCAACTTGTTTTTGCCATTGCGAAATATTTTTCAAAGCTCTATCTCTTTAGGAATAACGTCTATTTAGACGGATTCGAATTTTCGAACTATTCGAATTTGCAAGAACAGTTTGCAAAAAGTGTTTAACGGCTTTATACTCTTACGAATAGCGTTCAGTATTGAATGAAGTCGAATCGGCTAGCAGCAAAAAGTGACCTCCTTCACATCTGACGTCACAAAACTCTGTCGCGTATTTAACAATTTTTCCCCATCCCAAAAAGTGCTCAGCGCCGCTAAAGAAGTTTTCACTTCAAAAATTGCTCTACTGCCATTATCCAGAGAGAAAACAGGGGACTACGTTTCTATGGAAAAACAGCCCTTGTGTTTCCTCTTAAGAACGGTAGTGCTTTACGAGCTCTTATAATATGTTTTACAGGTGCCACCTTTTCCATAGTTGGTAACGGGTATTATGCACATTTTATTTTTTTTATTTTTTATTATAACTTTTAAACATTACGCTGAGAATACGTTTTTAGTGTAATGTATGCTCGATTTGTCGGGGGCACTTATCGTGCCCCCAGATAATAAACATTATATTTGTAAAAATGAGACAAGAACATCAACGTGACTTACCAAGAATAGGGTTTAAATTGAATAAAAACGTTAGCGTGGGTTAAGACTGTACCTATGGATGGACTTTTCTCCCTCTCAATGAGCATAAACGTGAGCGAGATGGAAGTGCGTGCTAGAAGCGCGGATATGATGTTTTTTAATTTTAAGTTTTTGCGCGTACATAAGGAAAATCCTTTTACCAGTTTTCAGAACTTATCGTTGTACAACTATTCAACCAAAAATCATTGTTAAAGATGATGTTTTTTAATTTTAAGTTTTTGCGCGTACATAAGGAAAATCCTTTTACCAGTTTTCAGAACTTATCGTTGTACAACTATTAAACCAAAAATCATTGTTAAAGATGAGAGGGTCTTAAAGATCCAACCAAAAACATCCAAAAGAAGGGTTAGGTTTGAAAAATAAAAGTATCGAGAAAAGTATTGCCAATCGTGTTTTCACAAATGTGTGCATAGATATTCTTGACCTTGACTGTTTACATATTTTTGACCCCTGTTTTGTAAAAATTTTGTGACATACGTGAGTATATATTTTCGACCCCTACTTTGTTCGCATGTATATGATAAACATGTGTATAGATATTTGTGGCTGCTTGTTTGCCTACATATATTTGTCTGTCATTGTACTGATATTAATGAACGTATTAGTACACAGTTTTATGACCCGTGTTGATGAATGCACGCCATCTATCTTATTTTTGTATAAATTTCCTGTGCATCGTGCATGCGTAGCAAGTCATAGTACCTCGTTCTCTACTGTCACGCTAGGTGACGTGACGTGAGCCGAACGCGTGTGTTTGTTTGTGTAACATGTATAAAAACGAGACTTTTATTGCGGGGTGCAGGCCGCGGGCGGGTGTTAGGGCGTGGCTTAAAATACCTAATGTTGACGCTTGGCAGGGCCTTAAGTGTAAGTGCATGGAAAGCTCACGCTGTCCTTCCGTTCTTTCACTACCATTCTCAATTTAAATTATTTCCTGAAACTACCTTCCTACTAGGAAACCGTATCAAATTGACAACGTAAGGCAAATTGAAAGAGATTTACATGACTAACTTTACTCAGACATAAATAGTTTCGTTAAGAGGAGCAGCTTACGGCGTGCAGACGAACGGTTATTATGTTCATAAGTTATTAAACAATTGTTAACAAGGTTTTTTTTTCATAAAAACTATAATGGTAGACGCTCAATAGTTTTTAAGAAAATTTATTTATGGATTTTTTCTTTCATCAAATTTATTTTGTAATTGCCTTACAGTTTGCTCTTTTATAAAAGAAATAGTTAGCTCGTGTATAAATTGGAAAGGTCAAAGACGAGAGCTAAGTGCCCGTCAAACTGTCTAGGGGGTATACTTTACTACAGGTATTTGTATGATATCGATAAAACGAATGGGACAGTAAATCGTCAAATCCGTAAAATGGCATCAGACTTCGAAGAATCGTTTTTTATGGTCCAAAAGTGTAGACTTACTGGAAATATTCCGTCTGTTTTTAGTTGAACGAGCGGGATATCCAGATGTCCGGCTGTTCTCTTCTATAGGCCGCATTTGTGGCAGGTTCAGCAATTATATATTTTTTTTAAAGTCGATTCAGTTTTTTGAAATTATAAAAAAAAAACGGAATAAAGACAGGCTGTCGAGTTCTACAGCTCCCAAAGTCACTTGTTGTATTCTTAATTTTAGTTGGTCCCGCCTGTACATACATTAGATGCTCTCCAAAAACTAATTAAAAAAAAACCGGGTTGCGTCCCCGTACGTCTTACATCAAACAATTCCCCCCCGCCAAGCCTCGTCCCGAATCTCTCATGGTGTCGAAAGTCTCACCATCTGACGTCACAAAAATCTGTCGCGAAATTATCAATTTTTCCCCATCCCAAAAAGTGCTCAGCGCCACTAAAGAAGATTTCACTTCGAAAAAGGAAACTAGCCTATTGGTACGAGCACTCGATCTGCGGGCGTAGCATGCCATTTTATAACTTATCGCTGTAGATAAGATATCCGTCACGTTCTGACAAGTATGCGTGTGCGAGAGTGACGGATCCTTATCCACAACAAAAAGTGATAAACTGGAAACCATGATATAGACATGGACTATGGACTTCAAGCGCGTGGAATCGGGCGCGGGTGACAAACGTCATTCGAATAACAAACGGATACGTTGAGTCAAATGTACCTCCAGTCAATATAAAACTCGATCTTCAAGTTACCGTCGCTAACAAGTTTAAACTATCCTCGATCAAGAGTATCGATGCTCCAGGGACGAGGTGGAAGTGCGGAGATATACTTTTGTTTAACTAAAGAGATTGGAGTATTTGATTCGAAGGGCAACATTGATCAAATAGGTTTTTCTCCGAAATAATTGTTTTTAATCATGGGTGACCTGTGGTAGTGAATAAATTAGTATTCTATCTTGCTGTTTACTTGATTATATGTTAAATGAAGGAAAATGACCTGCATTGCTACTATAGTGCTACCTGTAAAATATCTTTGTTGCAATCGTTGCTGCATTTACGATATCCGGCGGAGTGTGCATATCGTTCTCGGAGTCACTACTACTCATATTTTCAACTAAAATGTGAGTTACAAACAACTTTTCACAATTCTACTTTCGTAACAGCAAAAAACCAACAAAGAAATGACAACAGTAATGGCGGCAATTCGATCCTACGTGAAGATGAATATTTTTTTAAATAATAGACAAACGAATGAAGTCCCTAATTCTCATGTCACTCGACATCAAATATTGCGCGGTTTATATTAAAAAAACATACTGATTTGACGTTTCGCATCGATAACTGTTTTAATATCTATGAATACTAGAATAGAGACCCGTATGAGTTTGGCAGCTGTTCCAAATTTAAACTCATAACCTTACAAAAATCTGTACTGTAATAACATTACAGTACAGATTTTACCTACTACCACCGACAAGAAAGTTCTCATATAAAATTGGTTGTAATAATGCTGGTCATTTCCTACGGTTTCTGAACGCATTTAAGAGCACTAATGATATGTGCGTAGATAAAATTACTTTGAACAATTCAAGTTTCACAGCCTTGGAAATGTTTCATCGATGGAATGCTTCTCTGCTTCTCCCATTATTTTCAGTCATCTCCGCTTCGTCCGCCATAGTTCCGTGGATTATGATCAAACGTTATCCATGCAAATCGTTCTTTGCGAAGAAAAATATTAACAAGTTGAAAGACAAGTTTAGTCAAATCTACGCTTCACTTCCCTAGTTTATTCCAAGCACGGATTTGCTACCTTGTTATTTAATGTTTGTAAATCCTTAACGAAGCTTCGTTTGGATTTTGAATTATTTTGAACGTTTTGGAGCACCAATTGGGTAGTTTTCTTTTGGAAAATGTATAACAACGTGTCACTATAGGATGGGTGGATATTAATAATTAACCATCAAATTATTACAAACGATTGTAAGTTTGAAACTATCAAGATTACAAAAAAATATGTACGTCAACAAGAAATCGAACAAGTGATCCTCTTTATAAACTGGTTTGAATGCCATCATGGAAAAAAAAAGCCAATTTGAACTGGAATCCAGCATTTCAGTTTTTCGGCGAAGTTTCATACCTGGTATATACTATAGTGGACATTTAAAAGCTTACTTAATTCAAGTTATCGTACAGGCATTTTCAGGTAATGACATTATTAGTTAAAACTTTTGTAGAGATTTGCAGCTGAACCATTTTTAATCCCCCAGGAAAAAAATGGAGACCATTAATCAAACCAAATTAAGGAGGTAAAGTACTGCGTCGCTGTAAATTCCCTTTGACGTGTTTCCAGCTTGAAGTTCGTTATTTCACTTGCAAACCTCAGTTTTTATATAATTTCCATGTTTTGGTTGATCATTTAAATAAAACTGGAACAAAGCGGTCGGACATATATGTTGACATCTGTTGTTGTTGTTGTATTGTTGACCTCTTTGGTAGCTCGCAGCTCAGCTGTAACATTTCAGCATATCTCATCAGAATCCTACAATGCGGTTGGTTGATTAGAAAAATCAGCCAGGTCTATCAAAAGATCACTTGTTCAAATCCCGTTCGAAGTAATTTTATTTAATTTTATTTAACAGCAACTCTGTGTTCTTCATTTCTTCTTCTAAATCAATTCACTTGTATCAGTCGCCCTTTTACTGAAGCCAACTAAAATATATATATATTTATCGACCGGTCAACCTACTAGGTAGTAACGCTACCTACGAAGCTGCAGGTCTTGGGATCGAATCCCGGTCACGACCCGGCCACTACATTGCGCGAATTGCAACGCGGCAAGCGTTTTATCTGTTCATTGCGCGGTTGACACGCGGTTGCGCGGACGCTACGGTTGTTTGGGATCACACACAATGAATTAGACAAACCGCTGCCGGTGCCGCCGCCGCACAAGTTCGTTTGTGTGATAAGCATGAATAGTTGAAGAGAGAATGGCTGTTTTCTAAGTATCTATATCTATCAACTATATCGTCGCCTAATACCTACTCATAACACAAACCTTATCGAGCTTACTATGGGGCGGGAGTAGTTCGATTTGTGTAGGATTGTCCACTTATGTTTATTTGGATTTTATAAAAAAAGAGACATGATAAAATAGTATAGCTACGGGGATTAACCAACCGTGAAAACCGATTAGTGGCTCCAACAAAAACAAAACCGAATCCAAAAAGCATAAAATCCCCACAATATCCGCAATGACACACTCACATCGAAGCCGGACTTTTGACGGGTCAATGAAATATGAAAATACATATTCCATGTCCCACGTCGGCAGTGAGTCGTAAAAACCGAACCATGTCCAGTTTTTATTGGATATTTGTACGTGGCAAAAAGCAAATAGAGCCAATAGGATTTGTAACAAAGGTTAGTTGGCGGTTTACAACCAAAAGGCTATGGATAACTCTGAATAGCGCAGTTCTCTTACTTTTTAAAGCCAGTTCCGCATTTTGGTGCAGAGTCGATGGGATTTAAACATTATATAATCTGTGTTTTAACTACTTTTCAATGGCATTGATACACAACTAGTTGCGCTGCGCATTCTAAAATCCAACTGTAGCCCGCCATAATATAAGGGGCCAAACTGAAAATCAGCACTGGACACTCGTTCAACACATGCTGAGGTTGATACCCATTGCCAACAATAAGTTAAGAAAACCGTTAGTGTATTTTGTTTAGTTAAGTTTATTTAATTGTACTTTTCTTATATTGCATATAGTAATATATATTTTTAACTTATGGCATGTTATGGCAATAAAGTTGATTTTGATTTGATATCAATTAGTCAGCTGCCCGTCTCAAGGCAGTACAGATTCTTTACTGTGCACCTGCAACATTATTGAGTGCTTCATGGTTGTTGAGGTATGCGCGGTAGCGGGGCGGTACGGTAGAAACAAATGCAGGTCACCCTCAACACAGCGCAACCTCCAGAGCTATAGCTCTGGTCGGTATACCGACCTTACTCAGCAAGCAAGCACATACTTACAGAGCAAGTCAAGTAGTGTGTGTAGTAATAATTATGGCTCGGTCTTCTGTGAGCTTAACTTCCCCAGTAGACTACTTCAAATAGGAGCCAAATGTCATTGCACTGTACCCTCCCCTCTTATAATATAAATATGTAACAATGTCCCTATTTTTCTCTCCAGGAGGACGTAAGTAGAGTGCCCCAGTGAAGTGTTAAAAATAGACTAACATTTAATACCGCAAAGTGTGCCGTTATGTCTTTTAGTAGAGCCCGCAACCCGCTCTACTTCGAATACCTGCTAGGTCCGGAAAAAATTGAAAAGATCCCGAATGGAGTTTACACGGGCAATTTTTCTTGTATTTTCACGGTAGTTTAGTTATTTATGTTATGCTGTGTAACTAGTTTAAATAAATAAATTTTAATCTTAGGAGACGTTTTTCACACACTTTTAAAACGTAACTAAGAACCATCTCGATCACGAAAAAAAAACCGCTTTAAAATCAGTCCATTAGTTTAGGAGATACGATTACCGATTACCTCCACTCTCTTGGCGTCGGAGGTTAAAAAGAAAAAAGTCAAACTATGTCCTGTCACTAATTGGACCCACCCAACTCAACAACACAACATAATGGCGCTTTACAGACAGCGCTGGTCTTCCACGGCTGGTATTGCAACTTTTGTGAACACAACTCTTAATGAAAGTACGTTTTGATCCGTATAATCATGCACCACAAGCTGAATGTGGCCAAACAGATTGCAGCCACAATGGCCGCGCGTCAGCCATGTAAATGAACCTTTGCATACAGACATTTTCTCGTTAACTTTTAAATGACGTGATTACGTTGCCAGTGCAGTGCACAGATCAGCTTTTTTAAACTAGGGCAATGAACAGCCACGGTAGCCTTGTGGTTCAAGCATGCCAAACCGCTGGTGGGTTCGAATCTCGACTATAACTAATAATATGAAGTCTTACGATTGCTCTTCGGTGAAAGTACCGAAGAAATAAACGAATTAAATTCCTTTCGTGAGTCATGTTTAAAGTTATACTAATTCTAACTACACAGTTAAACTGACTTATTCAATGTCACTACGGGCAACAGTACAACTCCCGAAGAACAGAAATCTCCAGAAAAGTTCGAAACGTAGTAATACATTTAATATTGAATAAATTCTAAGGTTGTTTTGAATTTCCTAACCTCCGTTAGGCCAACGCTGAAGCGTGGGGTCTACTGCCCGTTCCCTCCCATCAATGGGACGAAGCCTTGTTCCTAGCATTGCGACATATTATAATAATTATAATCAATTTCAGATACAAATCCATGGTTATTCTTGAATATTATAGATTCTTGAATAAAGCATCTTAGAATATCGTTTCAAAATTAAATAAACAAAAAAATACGCTATTATAAATTAATGTTTTTCAAAACCCTATTTTGCCTGGAGTAAAGTCACGTAGGTAGGTAGGCTGCCTACGCGCCCGAGAGAAAAGCAAACAGCTTAGACGTCTTCCCAAGAGCGTAACACTCCTTTGCCATTCCCAGCATGTAACACAATGTACCTATAAACATACGCGTAAGTTTACCTACCTATGCCTTTACTTCTGAGATTGTTGAGCATATTATATTAAATCCATATGAAAAAAAATCAATCGAACAATATCATTACCTTAAACCTATTCGTGACGCGTGTGATAGACTGAATGTATATTAGCTGAAGATAATGATTATGAGGGCACTTGAAAAAGTAACAAGACTACAATGTAAACTTCATTCATGAACAAGCCGAGAGTGATATAAATAAATAAAAATAAATAAATATTTGCGGACAAACTTTATTTATTTATTTATTATTTATTTATTATTATTCGGAGAACCAACAGCTATTTATACAACATGGTTATCATAATTAGGTTACAAAAAGCCAATTACAGGTTCCCACCAATAGTAACATACTAGGAATTATTAGGTGGTTCACACTACCACATTGTAACACTAACTACTTAATCTTATTTGAACTTAAAACAGTAACAAAAGTAGTTCACCAGATTACGCCTCACAGATTGGATATTACTGTTAAAAATGTCTATGTCTAAGTCTTTCGTTAAATTATTCAGACGTATTAAAAATCTGTTCTGCCGGTAGTTACTCGAAGAGAGGGGAATAGAAAGGGGAGGAAAGTTTATCTTGGATCTGGATGGAGTACTCGTATTGAAAGAAAGTTCGGCTAGCAAATCGGGACAGTCCACTTTGCCATTGGTTATATTTATAATATAAAATTATATCCGCGATTTCACGACGCTTACCCAGAGGAATGAGATGGTGTTTTTTACATGTGTTCATATAGTTGTAGGAACTACATGAAGTATTCAATTTAAAAGATAGGAACTTAATTTCTCTGAACGCGTTCTATCCTGTCGATATACGTAAGATAACGAGGGTTGCAAATTTGTGATGCGTATTCGAGTTTGCTTCTTACATACGTACAGTAAAGAATTTTAATTGTTTTAGCTTGGGTGAAGTGTGCAGAACTCCGTATAATAAATCCTAATGTTTTTGAAGCGTTAGATATAATACTTTCAATATGTGTGTCAAATAAAAGTTTAGAGTCATGGGTGACACCCAAGTCTCTCATAGATTGAACCCTTTTGAGTGGTTGATTTTTTATTATATATGAAGTTTTAATTACGTTGCGTTGTCTAGAGAAAGTTAAAGTAAACCCATCCAGTTGAGTTCTAAATTATTCATTTGTATTGGAACGGTAGTATGATTCAAGGCGTATAAGGTCATCTTGGGTTAGAGCAGAATCATGAATAAATTTTACTTCAGCAAATATGTTCATATCGTCCGCAAAACTCAGCAATTTAGAAAAAACCAAACAGTCACTAATGTCATTGACAAAAATATTGAATAAAAGGGGCCCCAACAACGAACCTTGAGGGAAGCCACTTGGAACAGTAACCCAACTAGACACATAATTATCAGTGACAACAGCCTGCGACCTTTTGTCGATAAATGAAATGAACCACCGCAACAAGTCTCAATGTATTCCCATGTTATAAAGCTTGAGAATTAGCAGTTCATGGTCAATTCTATCGAACGCCTTCCTGTAGTCCGTGTAAATTACGTCAACTTGACTAACTTTGGTCATAGCCTCAGCAACAAAGTTATTGGGCAGTATCAGATTTGAGACCGTATTCTTCGTTGAAGGAAGCCATGTTGAGTAGGACTGAAATAATTCTTGACTGCTCCATAAACTTGACAATGTACTATCTTTTCTAGAATTTTAGAGATTATACATAATTTAGAAATTGGCCGGTAGTTGCATATATCAGTTTTAGGAACTTTTTTGTGGACTGGTGTAATAAAGGCAGATTTCCACAATGACGGCACTGTGCACTCAACAAAGGAACGTTTAAATAGCAAGTATATCGGTTCAACAATAGTTTTAGCACAATTTATCAGGAATTGTCCAGGCAAATTATCTGGACCAGCCGATTTTGACGGATCAAGTAAGAGCCGGGTTAGGTAGTACATGGTTGACTTCAATTTGAGATATAATTATGAGAAGCGGAGCTATGCACAGAGTCAACGGATGCTATTGGATCAGTACTTGGTGCTGAAAAAGTAGTATGGAAATATTCGGAAAACGCCTCACATATGTCTAAACCTGTATTGACCAAATGGTCACCGTATTTCACCGTATCTTACACAAATCGACCTAGTCCCAAACTAAGCAAAGCTTGTACTATGGGTACTAGACGACGATAAACATACTTATATACATAAATAAATACTTAAATACATAGAAAACATCCATGACTCTGGAACAAATATTCGTGCTCATAACACAAATAAAAGCCCTTACCGGGATTTGAACCCGGTACCTCTAGCTTCGTAGGCAGGGTCACTACGAACTAAGCTAAAGCGGTCGTCAATATATAAGGTGCTAACAAATTAGGTACCAATACTTTTAGAGCTGATAGTACTAGTCTCTAGGAGTAGAGTTAAGTATGAAACATTTAAAAGTGTGTATCACTTTTTGGAGATAATTAGGGATACAACGTTACTGCGTAAAAACACCCTGTTAATGAGATAGTCAACAATCAATCATTGACGTTTGTCACAAACGACGATGTTCACTTGACAGATAGTGTTTTAACATCTCGTCAGTTGAATGCACAGGCTGATTATGTTTGGTCGAAATTTTAATTTATTTATTTTGTACCGGAAATTAAAACGAAAATATCATATGAAAAGTTTTCTTAATTTCTATTTAAAGTCAATTGTTTTGATGTAATGTAACACCTCTTAAAATATTGGTACTTAATTTGTTAGCACCTTATATATGTACCTAGTATATAATTGTTTGTTGAAATTGCAATACTACAAACTTCCAGTGTGAAACGTGCATAATCGTCAGCAGAGACGATGAGCCGGTTATATCTCGGGAAATAGTTGCCGCGCATGTGGTGCCTCGACCTAAACTTTTCCCCCGTGGCCGGGTGACCGCCTTACGGCGATTAACATTTTCAATAATGGCAATTGATTAAATCCGGAGTTGCTATGCGGAAGTCCATGATAAGTTACGAGGAGAATCTTCCTTTGCTATCCCGCTAAAAAACCTGCAGGATGATGAGCACCTATTCACGTATTTTTGCATTGGTGGTTTGCTGTAATTATTTGCATGTTTGCACGTGCGGAGGGAGGGTGGGCGCTTTGACCGCATGGAAAAACACCCAAATAGGTGCATCTCATCATCGCTAATAGACCGGCACGTATTTAGCGAAATACAATAGTACATTGTTGTAGAGGCAAGAAAGTAGGCAATAGATGGACGAGTGGGTTCCACCTCGAAGGATACGAGTCCATCTATTGCACTTTTGGCCGAGACATTACAGGCGGGGGGAGCTGTGATTGAACGAGTCACTGTTCAAACTGTCCAACAGTAACTGTTGGACTGTTTGAACTCATAGTTGGCCTGTTTGTGCGATGTCCAGCTTTGAAGCCTGTTTTCTGACCATCTCTTGCGACGTTTCCGAGCAGTGGCGTGAAAAGGTATATTGTTTCAATAATGGCCTCCAATTCACCAGCTTAACAATTTTCGCCCAGGGGGGCGCCCAACTTGCTGCATAGACGCGAGTCCACTCGCACTTATGTAAATGCGAAAGGGAAGGGTAGATTTTTCGTCGCTTTTGCTAGCCCCGCTGATTGGCAGCGAACATCGACCATTTGTGTGGAACATGCATTATCGTCAGCAGCGACGATTAGTTGGTTACATCGCGGAAATAGTTGCGGCGCGTCCGGCGGCTCGAATAGCACGCTTCCTCCGTGGCCCGGCGGGTGCTGTGGAGCGATCGACAGCGATTATCGACATTTTCGATTACGGGACGAATTTCCCAGACCCGGAAAAAATTACAAACACAGTGTTTTCAACGTCCAGTGGATTAACTGATTCAATATCTATCTATCTATCTATATCAATGACATCATTGTATAAGTTCTTATAATTCTCTGATTCTTAGTTTTGTATATTGATGTAGGTTAGTTAGCCTGGAAGGTATTTGTAAAGATGGGCCTTGTTGCCCGAATAAAATAAAAAATCATCATCATCATCATCATATCAGCCGAAAGACGTCCACTGCTGGACATAGGTCTCCCCCAAAGAGTGCCAAAGTGACCCATCCTGCGCCACCCGCATCCAGCGGACTCCCGCAACCTTTACCAGGTCATCAGTCCACCGTGTGGTACGTGGTCGCCACTCGAGAAACTTTCCTTTTTCTTTGAAATAAAAAATGAATAAAATATACTGTCTGCTGTTTCCGCGATTATTCATCAACAAGCCGTAATCCATCCACTTTTGAAAGTAGGCCTCCTATACGCCCTGTAGCCAGAGCATTAGAATATGGCTACGGTGTTCCCTGCCTGTCGTACAAGCCGACTAAATGGGACCCGAGGGGCAGCACAGCAGTTTTGCGACCGTCTATAAGAATATAGGGTAGGACTCATAGAGACGTGACGCTAGACCGGCACTGGTACGTTCCGTAGGAGATTCCAAAGCCGCCCGAAATGCGTAGTTTTTAGTCGATGCAAGTCCGACATAACCATGGCGCTATCCCCGTGGTGTGGAGGTATCCATAACGGATTTTCCTCCCAATAAAAAAAGGCTTTCATCATGTTGCGCCGATGCACAAAAAACTGGTTTTCTGGCCATAACTTTTGTGTTAAGACCAGTTTTTAGAGACGTCACAGACGGACCTAAATATGTAGATTTCGAATATGTTAGATCTTTCACGTCAATAGAGATACGAAATAAGTGTTTTCTTAGACAATGTTTAAAAAAATCATACAAAATGAAGTATTCATTTCTTTCAAAATCCGGTGTACCAAAATAAAGATAAAAGATTGAAGAACCGATAACAGTTTGATTTATAATTCTATCTGTAGTGCAACAGTAGGAGATACGATTCAAAACTTGTCAAAAATCGATGAAAACCTCGGGTAGCCCCTTAAATGTATACTTGCAACAGTTAACTATGCTAAGACATATATTGTTATGTTTAGATGCGTTTTACAGTATAAGTTATAATATTAAAACAGTAAATAAATAAATCTTCTGCCCTGGCTATCTCTTTTTGGAGATACAGGACTGACGTTATTTAAATAAAATAATATAAGTACAATAGAATTACAATACAAAAAACAATTCCAAAACAATTATCCTCGTAATTTCGCGACTCTTGTTTACGTTAAGCGAGAAAGCCTCGCCCTACCGCGCTTTACATTTAATTAGATTGCAAAACAATTACCCTAAATACAATGGGAACACTGGGTACCAGCGATGAAAAATATTAATTACAAAGAGAAAACCTGGCTAGCGTTTGCCGCCAAGCCCCGTAATATCCGATATTGGCTTTAATCGTCCGGGCGGAAATTTCGTCCGTATAATTGTCTAAAGGCCACCGCGCATGCGCGGACTACTCCGCGCATGCCCCAGTATCAAGCACACGAAACCCAAGCAAAAACAAATACACTTTTTATATGATTTCTGTAACAAAAGCATCATTAAAACCAGTAATTCTCTTCCCAAATGTGATGTTTAGTGTGTTAAGTTAAGAGGAATCGGCGGTGCGTCGGAATTTGTAAGTAGAACGGACTTTGTTGACCCGAATGTGAGAGATAACCTTAAAATGTTTTGGTAATTTAATTTTCATTGATATTTAAAAGGTTTTATAAGTGCAAAAAAAATATTAAAACCTGCTTTATGTTCCTATGAATCTATTACAATCTTGTGTACGCGTAGAAGACGCAATAAGTCTCCAAATAAGTGCACGTGCTTTTTGGCCTACATACGAGTATATTATGTTACGAGAGAGCCATGATCTTTGAATGTCATACGATTATAGTAACAATATAGTAAGTTCGTCTTGTTTATATTTAGAAGCAGTCTATAAAAGTCTATAAAAAACTGGAAGTAGGTAGTAGTTTTTCTCTATAAGTACTAGTATTAAGCTGGTTTTCCACCGGAGGGGCGAGACGAGACGAGACGATGCGAGAATTGAAATCGTATGGGATCTACTACCTATTAGCACCGAGCGCGCGCGCGCGCGCTGGAAATAGGTAGTAAGTCCCATACGAATTTCAATTCTCCTCTCGCCTCGTCTCGTCGCGCCCCTCTGGTGGAAAACCAGCTTTAGAAAGAGGTAAAGTTTGTGAGATCGCCGATTTCTGAGGGTGTAGCTTTGTAAGTTTATATGTAGGGGATAATCTCCGAAAGAATTCGTCTGTTTTCAATGACCATTCTTTCACCATTGTATAGAATAGAACAACTTCGAAATAGACAAACGCATATTTCATCTCATGGCTTCGTAGCGTTCTGTTTAATATGCGGGCGCAGCCACGCGGACAGCTAGTAGTCAACAAAATAAATTAGAACGTAATATAGAAAGCTATTTTTCATAAAAGTACGTAAATTACTTTTATTTCTGTCTTGTCAGCGAACTCATTATTTTGTAGCTTAGAGTGAAGCAGTGTGTGAAATGAGTACCTTTTTATCCTCATGAACTTTCGTAATAGACACGAACATTGCCGAACGTAGGGTCAAGTATTTTATGGATGTTTTCATCTGCTTTCTTTGGAAAATGTATCACGACATGTCAAAGCGAGTGGAGAAGACGTCATTTTGTCCTTAGTTTAAAATATGTTTAATTGCCTTGGAGTTGCATGCGTCTATAGGCTGCGGTGTCCGCTTACCATCAGGCGGGCCGTACGCATGTTTGCCACCGTCGTTGAATAAAAAATAAAAAAACTGCGGCGGGACGACCTGGATGTGTTCTTCAGCGACCGGGCGGAAGTGGCCTTTGCCCAACAGTGGGACACACAATAGGCTAAAAAAAACGTACCGATCGATCGACACAACTACTTAATATGGTTACTGTTAGTATGTTAGTATGGGACAAATCTTGCAAGTTAAATTTGACCCACTTCCCGGTGACCGATTGAGCTGAAATTTTGTTTGGAGTATAGTTTGGATGACAATTCAATATTATGGTACCATCGAGCTGAACTGATGATGGAAACAGAAGGTAGCCATGGGAATTTAGTACTTAACTTTGGGAAAAGCAGACAAATTGTCTTTCTTTTATTATTGTGTGTTACTGTATTGAGTTGAGTTTACACTTATAAATGTATATTCGTACGCAATTTTTAAGAAAGAAGATTTAAGAAATTTACACGACGAGTAAGCGATCGCGGTCAAATATGTAAAAGATTTGAAGAATTTTATTGGACATAATAAAATCAAACATATTTTTTAAAACAATAAGATCGCAAGCTTCTTTATTATTAAACTGTGACGCAGCTATTTACGCCGAAAAAGCCGGAAGTTGTTTTATTGCGGAAACGGGAATGGAGGTGACATTGTACCATACTTTCAAAGTGCTTTAACGGCTATTTTCGCGGCGGATCGCTCGCGGTATTTGAGCTCCCGAAGTGTTGTGGAACCGCCCTGAGCAACTGAACTGGGGCGGAAAGCTCAAATGCCGCGAGCCATCCGGTTGCCTCTTGGTTACTGCAACTACGCGTCGTTGCTTTAAGGGGCTACCCGAGGTTTCCATCGATTTTTGACAAGTTTTGAATCGTATCTCCTAGTTTTGCACTACAGATAGAATTATAAATCAAACGGCTATCGGTTCTTCAATTTTTTATCTCCAGTTTGGTCCACCGGATTTTGAAACAAATAAACACTGAATTTTGTATGATTTTTTAGAACATTGTCTAAAAAAACACTTATTTCGTTTTACATATTTGGGTTTGTCTATGACGTCTCGCCCAGGAAACGGCCAGAAAACCAGTTTTTTTGGCCTAAAATTGTTCAATTTTGATGCCAAATATCTCGAAAACAATGAACTTTGAAGTAAATATGGGATACTATATTGCTTAAAGCCGTTGTTGTTAATATAATAAGCTACAAAAAACATTAGAAAACTAAGGGATTCAGATCGAAGGTCATTGGCGTATGGGAGCCCCTTAACTAGTAGCCGCCAAACATTAATAATCAATACTCGTACTTGTGAGAGAAAGACGGAGTTTCTCTCACAAGTATTCAATATTAATGTTTAAATATATTATTAGTCAGGAACAACATGTTGATTCGTAGGTTTGCCAGGTGTACCACCGACGTTAAGATCACCCTTTTTAAGGCGTTCTGCCAATCCTTTTACACCTGCAGCCTATGGATCAACTATACCCAAAAAGCGTACAGCGCCCTACGCGTCCAATATAATAATGGCTTTAGGATGTTGTTGGGGCTGCCGCGCCATTGCAGTGCATCAGGGATGTTTTGCGATGCGCACACGGATGGGTTTCACGCCATAATGCGTAAGCGTGTCGCGTCCCTGCTGAGGCGCCTGCGCGGCAGCCCGAACAGCCTCCTGCAAACGGTGGCGGCGCGCCTGGATGGTCCCTTCCTATTCCACTGGGATAGGTTGCATAGGGCATCCAACTGACTTGTAAATAGTAATATAATACCTACTAACATAGTTCTTAAGACCTTTATTACTAACGAATTATGGAAACACTTCCCAAATAAATTATTTGATTTGATTTGATTTGATTTGATTATTACGAAATAAATAGGTAGTTCATATATATAGTAAATAAATTCAAAGAATTAAGGCATCTCTATAAAGTTCGTCAAAAACCTTTTGTTTCGTAGCCGGGATAGCGTGGAGGTTATGTCGGACTCGCACCGACTAAAACCCCCCAAGTTCCTCCTCGACGCATTTCGGACGGCTCTGGGATCTCCTACGGAACGCACCATTACCGCCCTAGCGTCATGCCTCTGTGGGCCCTGCCTTTTTTTACAAGCTTTTATTTTAATTAACTTGCAATGTATATTTGTCAGGGTGGAATCTTGCAACTCAATTTTGAAGCAGATACCTTCGACCCATTGAGCTGAAATTTTGGGTAAAGGGATAGTTTGGATGGCAATTCTATGGGTGGCCGTCTGGTCGCATAACAATAATTGTCATAATATCGATTGTCATACAACATTACGCATAAAGTTGATGCTCTTATTTTTTTTTGGCATAATGTAGAATGTCATACATTTATTTAGTCATAATATTGATAATTATCATTCTTTTTAGTAATAATTGTACATGTCATACATTCATCAAGCCATAATATTGATGATTATATTTATAATAATTATGGCAATGGACTTCAAAAATGTAGGGAACAGGGACTTAGTGGCAAAACCGACTCGGATCGCGGATAGGTTAGATGACAGCGCAGTTAGGTTAGGTTATTTTTTTTATAAAACAGCGGAAAAACTTGTTATTAAAACTTGATTGTATACTTTTATATTGACGGCCCTTTGCTATACTGTGACCCAACATAAAAGAGAACTTTGTAACTTACTTGCTTCTGGAGAGCAATTTTCTACTAAGTCATCAATTACTACTACTAAGAAAAACATAGGCTTATGCGTTTTGCAGTTTATGCGTTTATACAGTATAGTTAAATTGTTTTAGGAGCATCCAATTTATGTTTATTATAAAGTATGCTTAAATAATTATATGCGCATCAAATTTATGCGCATAACACTATATGTTCTTAAACATTATGATTAAAAACGTTATGCGCATAAATGTATGACTATTTACAGTTATGCGAAATGATGATTATGACGAATCCTCGTATGCCTATCAAAAATATGACTTTAAACTTTATGCATCAAAAATATATTTTTTTAAGAAACTTATTTTTTTGTGGTTGCAGCCCCCAACCCCGAGGCCCCTTTTAGTCACCTTGTACGACAGGCAGGGGATACCGTAGCCGTATTCCAATGCCCGGGCTACAAGGCGCATCCAACGACACCTCATATGTCAAAATCCATCAAACCGTTTTGACTGTAGCCCGTGAAATATAATTTTCTTGCCCGCATACTATACAGGGTGGAATCTTGTACGTGATCCAAAATAGCAAAATGTGAATCTATCCATGATTCTGAGCAACTTTTATTATGGGACCAACTTTGTGTTATGCCAAAAAAATCCAACTATTTCATTAACTCTGCTCATTTTAGACTGACAAGAATGTATGAACAGGTGTGTTTTTTTTGGCATAACACAAAGTTGGTCCCATAATAAAAGTTGCTCAGAATCATCGTCTATTACTAACCGACAAACCAGTCTATCCACCTGGTTGGACGGTTAGTATTTTTTTTTCGTAACCAACAACCTAGTTGGTTGGCTGTTATTTTTTTTTCTTAACTGACTACCTAGTTGGTTGGCTGTTAATTTTTTTTCTTAACTGACCACCTAGTTGGTTGTCGGTTAGAAAAATTTCGTGCAAAACGCTAAAATAAGCATGTTTTGTAGAAAAAACTTTTGTCTAAAATCAAAAACGGCTGAGATATTTTACTTGAAAGTTGGGAAAATTCTAGGACTTGTAAAAATTTCAATGGGTAAAAAATGATTTTCAGACTTATTTAATATGTTACTATTAGGTAGTAATAAAATGTCCGGTTCTGGCGCTTCGCCGGCCGCTACCGCGGCACGCTCGCTTCGCTCGCTCGGCTCGCGCGCTGTAGGGTCACAGTTCTTCCTAACACTCCTCCTCGCTTCGCTCGTCGTCGTACCTACACCGACCTGCCTTAAAGTTTCTTCATACAAAACATGCTTATTTTAGCGTCTTCTATACCATACCATACCATGTCAGGCGGTTTTTCGGTTGGTATATTTTAATTACCAACCGACAAACCAATAATTAGTTTATAAGAAGGTGGTCGGTTCGTAATAAAAGTTCATATGACTAACCAACCAACTAGGCAGATTGTTAGTTACGAAAAAAAAATACTAACCGTCCAACCAGGTGGATAGACTGGTTTGTCGGTTAGTAATAGACGAGAATCATGGATAGATTCACATTTTGCTATTTTGGATCACGTACAAGATTCCACCCTGTATAGATACATATTGTAATTCAGAAACTTATTCATCCATAAGGGATAATAAAAGCCATTTCACATTAATAAATAACACATTAGTGGTGCACTATAAAAAGGCGAAATGAAAGTTCTCATCATAACAAAGTTATCCCTACGAATATTTAGTGCTTATTCATCGCTACATTTTTCCTTATTGGTTTACATATAGTGAATTATGATTATACGTAAATTTGTAGCCTTGCACTAATGCTTAATCATCATCATTGTGTCAGCCGAAAGAAGTCCACTGATGGACATAGGCCTACCCCAAAGAGGGCGATAATGACCGGTCCTGCGCGACCCGCAACCAGCAGACTAAACGGTGGTCTACCCACGCTGCGCCTGCTGGGACGTAGTCACCACTCGAGAACCTTTCCGTCCCAACGACCATTTTGTTCTACGTGCAAAGTTCACAGCCAGCTAAGTTTAACGATTCAGAGGGCTATTAGTTAAAGCAATGACGCGTAATTCAATATTGGAAAGGCAACCGGATGGCTCGCAGTATATGAGCTCCCGAAGTGATGTGGAACCGCCCTGTGCTACCCGAAATGAGCCAACTGTGACTGGTTCGGAAATAGGAGTGGGGTGGTAAAAAAAAAAATATATATCGCGATGCAACCGGATGACAAGCGGTAGCCTGAAAGTGTGTACGCTGTTTATATAATGAAATTTTTATGCCATCCCTCCTAGTGCGACCGGAGCCGAGTAAGCAAGCGAACAAAAAAAATGAAAAATTGGCAGGCAACCACTTGAAACTGTCTGTATGTGATGAAGAACAAGCCTGCCAATTTGCAAGCGGTTGCACAGGGCGGTTCCACATCACTTCGGGAGCTCAAATACCGCGAGCCATCCGGTTGCCTCTCCGAAGTTGAATTACGCGTCATTGCTTTAACTAATAGCCCTCTGAATCGTTAAACTTAGCTGGCTGTGAACTTTGCACGTAGAACAAAATGGTCGTTGGGACGGAAAGGTTCTCGAGTGGTGACTACGTCCCAGCAGGCGCAGCGTATAATCAGAATATATATCAGTACCTTGGCTCCGCTGCGGATAGCCTCATTTCTGTGCCCTTTGGGTGACTTTGAGTCATCTAATGGCGCCCATATTGAGCGACTACATTTCATATGTCATCAGCATCACAAGCAATCAATATTGCCTAATATCTCCTTTTAAAGTACCTACTTCAAAAAGTGGAGGAGGTTCTCAATTTCTTTCAAAAACATTATCTTGGAATTATTAATAATTTCTAGAGTTGTTCAAGAAATGGCGCTCGATAAGCGTTTGTTTGATCGGATTGGGTTGAACGAATAAATCGACGCCTAGCCTTCACTCTAATTCCAGAATAATATGAAAGCTTCGTCTTTTTTCCATGTTCTTCGTACAATTTTATTCTGTGGTACAATTCGAATAGTTTAAAAGAGCAAATCAGGTATGTTAGAAGTGCAGCTAAATTTTAAATAGGAAGGAGTACTTTTCTAACTATTTACCTATACTCATATTGTTATAAAAACGTTTATAACCAGACTAATTCGTCGTGACAGCTAAATTACCATGGACTACAAAGATTAGACCCGATTTTTATTGTTATGAGGTGTACAAGTTTGCATAATAACATTAAGTATTAAAAAATAGCACATCTTATTGCATGCCTAATTATTCGAGCATATTTGGGTCATTGTCAGATTTAGGTGCGCGTCTTTTCGGTGGACATTGACAAAGTTAAGGGCTTTAAAGCCTAATTTTTGGTTGAACTCTGAATCCGCATAAACGGCGTCGCCTCTTCCATAATTCTATGCGATACAAACATATTATATATAAACATAAGCCCTTAACTATTGCCCACCGAAAAGACGATTTTTGTTTCACTGACTGACAATGACCCATTTATATAATTGCTCCATACAAACTTCCATCCCCATTTCAACCCCTTAGGAGATCATTATGATGAATTAAACTATTCTATGTCCATCCCTAATACTCAAAATATCATCATACCAAATTATATTTCAATCGATTCAACGGTTTATGCGCGAAAAGGTATGAGACAGAGTTACTTTCCCAATTATAATATTACTATGGATTGATTTAAACTTTCTCGATTCAATATTTTATTTTATTCTACAGTAAATGCACTTAACATATAAATATTACGTACACAGATGTGGAACTGCTATTTAGTATCGCTATCTTTAAAGTTAAGTTATTTTATTATACTCTTACGACATATGTGGAACGTTTTCCGACCGGAGGAAACGCAATAAAAATAATTTATGATTATGACTCAAAGCGCTTATGTGGCACCGCCGTTGCAACCGCCTTTTCCACATGAATTTCAATTATTATATTAAATGCATGTTAGACATAGAAATTCCGCAAAAGAGGAATAAATTCGCGGCCGAGGTTTTAGTACATAAAACAGACAAATAGACAGACAGACAGAAAGACAGACACACTTTCGCAATTTATAATATTAAGTATGGATAGGTATGTGACTATGACGACCGATTAATTGATTGGCTGATAAATGTTCAGTAAAACGCGTACCTAGGTTATCCGCGATACTGATATCTTTGTACGTATTAATAAGGGAAAACGACTCAAGTATTTTCGTAATGCCAATTTAGGCTCAAGGTTTTTTACAAAATGTGTTATTCGTTTCTCGTGAATACATACCGCATTTAGGTACTGTTATTGAGGAAAGCTTATTTAAGCAATTTTTGCGGCAGCAAAATGAATAACTCATCAAACTTCGGTATTTCCACATAATGAAAAGCTCGGCAGAACTCACATTTCGCCCGACGAACAAGTAACCGACGACCATTCATACCAAACTTCACTGCACTTTGAAATCACAGTAGGAAGTTCGTCTTAATTTGCCATCATTTTCGTCGGCTACCCAATAATTTATATTTTGTGTATTCCCGAAAATTACAACGAACAATGAACAAAATTTCCCATTTCCTTGAAAATCGAAACACCTTGAGAGCAAACAATCCCGTTTTATCGTCAAAATTTAACATTCCGTAACAATAGGAAATGAGCGTAATCTGTTTTGTTGCAGGCTTGAATTACCGGCGTTAAACCTCACCGTCGAAGCTCGTAAAAGTGACAATTTAAGGCTGAGAGTGAATAACAATCGACCTGAATCTCGAAATGAACTGGACTCACAATTACTCACTCGAAGACAATTTGGGAAAAGCTAAAAACGCGTCCCACTACGCAGAGAATATAATAGATAACAAATGGGTTCAAGCCGGCTTTTGCATCTTCTATACCATCATATTCGTCCTAGGTCTCTTAGGAAACCTCCTAGTCTGTTTTGTTGTCATCAGAAACAAAGCCATGCAGACAGTCACAAACCTTTTCATCACAAATCTAGCCTTGTCAGATATACTGCTATGCGTATTCGCCGTCCCGTTCACTCCACTGTACTCCTTCCGAGGTACGTGGGGCTGGGGCAGTCTCTTATGTCACATAATGCCTTTTGCACAAGGATGCAGCGTATACATATCTACATTGACACTTATGTCTATAGCTATCGATAGATTCTTCGTGATTATTTACCCGTTCAGACCCAGAATGAAAATAGGGACCTGTGTCACTGTCATCTTCATGATTTGGACGTTCGCCGTGACAATGACCATGCCTTATGCTCTTTTTATGACTTATTATGAAGTGCCCGGTGTAGGGCGGTATTGTGACGAGATGTGGCCCTCGGAAGAACTAAGGCAAGTGTTTGGCTCCGTAACTTCCGTCATGCAGTTCGTTCTCCCTTTCATTGTCATCGCCTTCTGCTACACATGTGTTAGCTTCAAGCTAAACGACAGAGCCAAAGCCAAGGCGGCAGCAAAGAATGCCCGCAAAGAAGAGATAGACAAGAACAGAAAACGTCGAACGAACCAGATGTTGATCGCCATGGTGACCATCTTCGGCCTATCATGGCTGCCGCTGAACGTGATAAACTTATGCAATGATTATTACAAGTACGCTATCCATTTGAAGTTCTACTTGCTGGCTTTCTTCATCTGCCACGGCATAGCTATGTCGTCGACGTGTTACAATCCCTTCATTTACGCTTGGATGAACGAGAACTTTCGAAAAGAGTTTAAGATGTTGATTCCTTGCATGGACACTACGGCTCATTTGAGGGCAATCATTCAGTTGGATCCGATGGGTCCTTCGGAGAAGACGTTTAACGGGAATACTACTACTGATAGTTATTTGGGATCTAGTTCTCAGAGAGGGACGTCTTTTAGGAATAAAAGAAAGCCCAGTGCCGCGGCGGACGTGGAGAGGAGTGGGGTGGAGTTGGACGAGGACTTGCTTGCGGTGGACGTGAAGCACTGCCACATCTCGACCAGCTACAACCTCCGGCGCGAGTCCGTGAAGCTGCGCCTCATCAACGAGGAATCGTTTGACGGCACACCGCCCCAGAGTCAATTCTAACGCTTAATTTATTGGGTAAACAATTTTATATACAATCTGGAGGAATAAAAACACTTTTCCTAAAAAAGTACCTATTTAAATCAAATCAACTCAAATCACACATTCTGTAACAGTTAGTTGTAGCGTATAATTTTCCTCCAAAGTACCTATTAGACGAAGACTTTTGGTTAAAAATATTGTAGGTTTTATTTGGAACTAGCTTCTGCCCGCGTGGAACTCGTTTATATCGTAGCTCCATACAAACTTTCATCCCCCAGTTTAGAGAAGTGGGGGGTTAGAAAGAGACAAAAAGTATCCTATGTCACTCTCCCTCTAACTGTCTCCACTAAAAAAATCACGTCAATTCGTCGCTCCGTTTTGCCGTGAAAGACGGACAAACAAACACACACGTGCACTTTCCCATTTATATATTAGTATGGATTACAATCCGAGAATCGTTATATTTCTGGTTCCCCGCACTCTTTGAATCTGAGTGAATTTTCCGATATAACAAAAAATTTGGAGTGCCATGTTTTTAAATACCTATTGTTCGTTATTGCCGTTATTTTCGCCAGTATCAACAAAAGGCGCTTCGAAGCCAATTTTTCCTGTGAACTAATAACAACTTCGCTCCCATTTTGAAACTGTCAGGGGAGTTTGGAAAGTTGTAACCCTAATTGAATTTTTAAGCAAGTTATTAATTTTGTTTACAGGTGCGGCGATGGCGACGTGCCCATCTTTGAGTATAGAGATCGCTAAGAGTTTACAATATTTTTGGAGTAAGTTTTTCTGATAACATTTTTGAGAACTACACAACTTTATGGACAACCACAAGACGCTTATGAACGTATTTTAAGGTATGATAAACGTGATACTTTTTTCATTTCTACCAATATAACTATTGTCATTTATAAACTTGATAGGTACATTAAGTATCATAAGTATGTTCCTGTCCTGGATATAACTGAAAACAAAGAACGTCTTAGTTAAGACATCGTCCCAATTAACGTTCAAAAATTAATAAAAACGTTTAACAAAGTGTAATAAAAATAAATAATAATATAAAGTAGCAAGTAGGAATATTTACAGATTTGTTGAATGCCGGTAGTTACTGGATAGATTCATCATATTCATTTTTTTCGACAGATCCTTGTAGTTTACGAAACGTAATTTGATCGATTAAATGTCTCTTAATTAGCCTCTCACACTAATCTCTTTCTACACCTACTATGTCTCTCTCTCCTCTCTTTATATTCTCATATGCTGTGAAGAAACGAGTAGTCCTGCTACTATATAAAGTTTATAGGTATTTGATACGTCTAATCGAACTGATTCCATTTCGTTAAGAGGGCTGAATAGGTCTGCAGCAGCTAGCAGCTCGCGGCTGACAACAGGTATTTTGTTGATTTAATTTCCATTTTCCACTAACTAAATTTTAACAAATCACTTTGATATTGATGTCGATCGACTTCAACATAATTTAGACGTTTCGCTTTAAAAAAAATTTTTTTTTTGAGGGCCGGTTTAAATTTATTGCAAATTTTGAAAAAAGGAAGGTTTTCCTTTTTTCTAAACCTCGTCTCATTGGAATTGGAAAATATTAAGAAGTGGAAAAACATTTTCTCTTTTTTTGTATGGACGAGTAAGTATTCTTCTCTGAACCTGCTGAATGAATTTATTAGAATCCTCATATATATCGTCCCCTGATTGCGAAAACCGCTTAAGTGCATGACATGTAGTTTTGAGAAAAACGCATTTAAAGATTTGCATGTTAATATTTCTATGAAGGGCCAATAATAACTAAAGCATTTTCGTGTTTTTATATGAACAGTTTATCGCTTATTAAGACTATTTGACTTTATTTACTTTTTGTTTAGGATAAGAGGATAAAATTTAGGGTTTACCGTAAAAAGTGCTGCAGTTAAGCGGTTGTTCCTGAAGACACCTTTTTTTTGTATCTCTTAAAATAATAGCCTTAGATAGGAATTTCCGATTTATAATAATTTCTGATGTAAATTAATGAATGTTTGAACTGAATAAAGTCTTCAAACGATTTCAGATTCTGTATTATTTGAGTTTATTTAAAAGTCACCATGCAGTTTGTAGGTTTTTTCTGAAAGAATTTTAAAATTAAGGAATTAAAAGTACTTATAATTAGAAAATACATGTACAATGTTTTGGCACGTGAGGTTTCATTACAATTTTTCCATCTCCTGTGGTTTAATTACTTTATTATTTGTAAGTCATCTCCATCGTAACTCTAACCTGTTTCTTGACAAAGTTCAATATAAGGGAAAAGGTAAAAATAAATAACAAAGGTGTTCGAAAGGTATTTCTGCTTAAGTGACATTTATCTTATGGGAGATATTTTAGATTTAGCAATGAAATAGTAATAAGATTAAAGTAGGAATCCAATGAAATAATCAACATATGAATGTAAAATATTCGTTCATTCTGACTAATTGAGACAATTGACTGAAAACTATACGACGACTAGAAGACGCAGAAGGGCGACGCCGGAAGAGAAAAAGGAGAACTATGCAGTGTACCGCGAAGCGACCATGGCATTGCAGAATGCAATCGCCGACGCCAAATCTTGGTCGTGGGATGAGTTGCTGTGTGACCTGAACCCGTGGTCTGAGAGAGATAACCGAAGCTGAATTGAAGTGGGCCGTAAAGCGCCTTGCTGCACGAAATACTACACCGGGACAAGATGGTATTCCTGGCCGAGCATGGAGGATGATGATGATTGCGATGGAGGCGCCTATTCAGCAGCTGTCTCCGATATGGCTGCTTTTCCATGATATGGGAGGAGGCAAAACTGGTTCTCTTGCAAAGAGAAGGGAGGCCTGCAGACTCACCTTCTGCGTACCGGCCAATATGCTTATTGGACCAGGTCTAAGCTCTTTGAGCGTATTATCTCCCTCCGTGTAAACAGGCATCTAAATAACGAAGGTCCAAACCTGCCGGATACTCAGTTGGCTTCCGCCGGGATCGATCGACTGTGGATACAATCCTTCGCGTCCGAGCGTTGTCAGAGCAGGCAATTTCGCGAGGAAGGGTGGGGCTGGAGATCAGCCTTGACATTGTCAACGCTTTCAACAACTCTCTTCCTTGGAATGCAATTCGGCGAGCTTTAGTGTACCATCAGTTGCCATCTTACCTGAGGACCGTGATCGAAGCTTACTTATCTGAGGACCGTGATTGAAGCTTGCTTATCCGACAGGAGCATTCGTTACCCCGGTCGTTATGGCGCAGACATGCAGGGAAGTCAAATGCGGGGTACCTCAGGGGTCGGTGTTGGGACCTCTTCGGTGGAATAATGCATACGACACAGTTCTACGAGCAGGACTCCCCATCGGCGTCAGCGTCGTTTGCTATGCAGACGATACTCTAGTCTATGCTGAAGGGAAAAATTACGTGAGGACCACTAGACTGGCGTAGCTAGGCGTGGCACTCGTGGTAAATAAGATCCGCAGTCTCGGTTTTATAATCGCGCCACACAAGACAGAGGCACTTTGGCTACATGGACTGCGTCGCGGCAGCCGGAGCCTCCCGCCACCTCCGTGCATGTTGGAAAGGTAGAGCTCCAAGTAGGTCAGTTTATAAAATACTTGGGCCTCAAGTTAGACGGCCGATGGAGCTTTGACGAGCACTTCAACCGGCTCGCCCCCCGTTTAAAAAAACATCGGGTGCACTGCACAGACTGCTGCCAAATCTTGGAGGGCCAGAAGAAGGAGTACGCCGCCTTTACGCAGGGGTGGTGCGGTCCATTGGGGCGCCCGTGTGGTCAGAGAGGTTGACGCGCAACCGACGTAGTAGAGTGAAGATACTGGCAGTTCAGCGCCGGATATCCATTAGGGTCGCCCGCAGATACCGTACGATATCGTACGAGGCGGCTGCTCTCCTAGCACGGTTCCCACCACTTAACATCTTGGCTGAAATGGATTCCCAAGTCTACAATGCCCTGTGTGCAGAGAATGGAGGTGCTGCGAAGGAATAAGTGGCAGTCTGAGCGGCAGGTCCTAATGCAAGAAGTGGGACAAAATCTCTCCTCACCCGCTCTCATAGCGGCAATGTTAAGAAGGACTCCACTTGGGATGCAGCTGTCACCTTTTGTAAGAGTGTCATGACACTGGACCATGACCTTGGTCCGTAAGGAGACTAGAGAGAGAGAATAGAGTGCGAGCGGGAGCGTACAGATCCTGCTTGGAGGAGGAGGAGGCGGCTACAATAACACGTCGCCGCCACTGCGCCCTGTTGCCCGGGCAGTAGAATATGGCTATGGTATTCAATGCCTGTCGTACAAGGCGACTAAATGGGACTCTCGAGGCAGCACACGGTCGCAGTTGCGGCCTGCGATCGTCTAAATACCCCACTCACACACACAAAACCTAATAATACAGCAGTATTAATATCTCACTTTTGACCAAAACGGAGCTTAAGCGGTTTTCGCAATCAGGGGACGATATACCACTTTTTGTCTAAGCATAGGTTTATAGAAGACCTAGAATAGAGATTCCCACTGCCAGGTGTTTTAAAATTTTATCATTCGTAGTAGATTAGACGCTAGATGAGATGTAAGAATTCTATGACGAAATTACTAAATCTTCCTATTTTCAAGTAAGGATAACCCTATGCTCTATGGTCGGTGTTTTTTTTTCTTATAATTTATAATGTCATTATTAGTGATCATAGTGGCACATCTATCGTCACCGTGAGGTGAATCGAAAAATATAGGTAGCATGTACAATTCATGAAAGTTATGGGGTCTAGATTATTTTGGCAAAAATAACAGTGGCATAACCAAATACAAGTACAATTTTTTTATTGAATTAAAACACAGACACAGTGGTTTACAGACTGGGCAAGGTTGAGGCCTCTCATAAGGTATATATGTACCTGTGTTGAGAAGTCTCGCTCTTCCAGACTTGTAATGATCCACAATTTTGAAAAAAATAGTTTAAAGTATATTATACTAACTTAATCTAAGTTTATTTCATACATTTCCTTACAGGAGACAAGATATGTATATGTGTGTGTGTGTGTATGTGTGATTATAAAGACTCACACACACCACACATACACACATGAGTGACAAAGATATGTGCATAGACAACACACGAGTGGAAACGAGATACAATGTCTAATCTCCTGTCCCTCAGCGGGAATAGGCTTCTTTTGTTTGTCACCAGCTGGCAAAAATTCACTTAAAACTGTGTCACCGATATAAAACGACAAAATTCTATCCGACATGAAATGTCAAGGATGTAAAATTGCTTCTGATATTTCACTATTTATTCAGGTTAATTTATCTCCAACCCATTTGGGCATTCGCTAGGACGCCATCTAAGTATTAAAAGATCTACGGGTTTTTTGTTATTTATTTATTCTTATTACTAAACAATGGGATAGAAAACTTGATCTATCTTTTCCCTGGGTTGCTGGCGTATTGATTCAGCCACATATATAACTAGTTGATTAACAAGTCAATGTGACAACCACATTATGACAAGCTTATAACTGTTAAATCTCCCAAAGTTTACCAAACCCTCAACCCAGTTTTAAATGTTCAAATCGTACCTCTTCCACTTCAGTACATTTGTCGTCGATTTCAATACTATTTATAGGTATATTAAATATGAGTGAGAGTTTTAATATATTATATTGATCTGTATATTCTTATAAATTTTATGACCAGATGCATTTTTTGACATTGCTGAAACGGTTATCAAAATAGTACCTTTAGTAAAGAATAATTGATAGACAAATTCCTTATCTCACTATTTATTTATTTACTAAATTATCGTAAGGTAGTTTACAATATATAAATCTAATAATAAAAAATATATATATAATGTATAAATTATTAAAATATTACATGAAAATGTGTATGGAGTAGATAACGAATGATAAGTCGATGAAGGCAACAGGGATGTAATGAAAGAAAGGGAGGCAAATTTAACTGAGAATTGTTTGCGCCAAGTAAGTTTTACTCTCTAGCTAGAGGGAGAAAAGTCAACAAAAGACCGACAGACAGACAACAACATCGAAAAGACATGTAAACAATAATTGTTCTCTAACGTACGTAAAACGTACGATCACTAGTTTCATAAGCTATTTTGTAATTTGCTTTTAAAGCATAGGTACCTAATGATGTAATTTAAACTTAATTTACATTAGAAAACCTAAAAATTCATGGAAAATAATTAACTACGGTTTAATCTCAACTGGTGGTTTTGGCCGTCCGCTCTAAACACTGTAATCAGTAGTTATTTGTTATACAAGGGTAAAAAGTTGTGTATTTTACCCGCGAGGGTGGAATTGAAACACGAGCAAGCGAAAGGATTCGGATTCGGAGTTAAGGATAGTTGAAGGTTGTAAATTAGAATCCTGAGCGTAGCGAGTGTTTCAACACACGAGAAGTATAAATACATTTGCACCCGCGCATAGCGAGGAAAGTGCAACATGCAAAACAACTTTATTTAATTTAAATATTTTTTTTTTTAACAGTAATAATAACGTTAGTAATATCAAGTAGATATTTGGTTAAGTCCGAGTCGGATTTTAGTTTTCCCATACATTTTGAGACCCAGCACCTGATGAAGGCAACAATCAATTTTTTAAAAGTTCTTAAATATTTAATTTATTCTGCTTTTTAGCATTTGTTGTTATAGCGGCAACAGAAATACATCATCTGTGATTTTTTTTTATTATGAACGCTTTACGTTTTGTTATCTATCACAGCTAATTAAACAGGCTCCAAGGTCAAATTAATTACCCCACTAGTGGATAAAATGCGTTTTTTCCCACTGGTTTTCAAGGATAAAAAACGGCTTTCCGAGGCAGTGAGGGGGATTTTTTTAGTTCAATTATTTGTTCTTTGGTGTCAGATGGATTTAGGTCGTCTATGATTTAAATACGATCACTTTAAAAATATTTTTTAGTATCAACCTATAATCTGAATTCTTCAAATACCAGATATATACATGTGTCAGTATATTTATTTTTATTACACACATGGTACTTTCTGTCTTTTGATGTTGTAGGCTTCAAAATGTTTAAAACAAAACATGTGTCTAAGTGCCAAATAAATGTGTTTCAATCGAAGAACAAGTAATATAATAAAAATAAGATTTTCTAAACATATTATACCATATACCTTTGTCTCATAGTAAACATAAACTAGTTATTTACGATACAATTGCCGAAAATAGGAAATTCGCAACGAGTGGTGATAAATTGAAACACGACTAAAGGGAGTGTTATAAATCGACACGAGTTGCGAATTACCTATTCGCACGTGTATCGTACGACGTTTAACTGTACATATGCACTAGTGCGGGAAAGTAGCACCATATGTACTGTAAATAAAACATTAATTTCCGAAACGAAGTCATCATCATCATATCAGCCGAAAGACGTCCACTGCTGGACATAGGCCTCCCCCAAAGAGTGCCAAAGCGGCCGGTCCAGCGCCACCCGCATCCAGCGGACTCCCGCAACCTTTACCAGGTCATCAGTCCACCTTGTCGGGGGCCTACCCACGCCGCGCCTTCCGGTACGTGGTCGCTACCCGAGAATCTTTCCGCCCCAATGGCCATCGGTTCTACGTGCAATGTGGCCCGCCCACTGCCACTTAAGTTTAGCAATCCGGAGGGCCATATCCGTTACCTTGGTTCTGCTGCGGATAGCCTCATTTCTGATGCGATCACGCAGAGGAACTCCCAACATGGTCCTCTCCATTGCCCTTTGGAAACAAAGTACCAGCCTAGTAACCTGTCAGATCAATCAAACTGAATGTTCATAGATTATTTTAACAGAAGACTAGCTGTTTATCATTTTGTACCTAGTTATAATTAAACCAATTTGCACATGTTTTATAAATAAACCTCACTAAAAGGAAATCAAACCGCTTTAAGTATTTAAAGAGACAGAAGAAAAATATGGTGTCAATTAAGTCATCAATCAAGTCATCTCAATAAATCTTGCAATCAGCGAACGAAAAAACCATAGAAGTCTAAGTAGCGTCGCAAAATGGCCCTACATAATGCGGGCAATTGCCATTATGCGGGGTTGAGGGCTGAAACTATGTTTAGTTTGAACACGCGCATACCGGGTTTTAGGCACGTGTTTGGGTAGAAATTTGTAAGGAGCTCGCATTCCATGGTTTTTTCGTTTGCTGCTTACAATAAAATCACACGGTACCTTTTGTACAGCATCGCCGCCGCGCTGTTAACGCCGAACCAGCTCCGTGCGCCGAGACGCGGCACCCAATCCATCCAAATGAATGTCACATAACAATTATTGATCACACATTTGGCAATTAACAATTTTATTAACCGATGAAAATCCTTTTACTGAGCAGAATTGGACTTTTCTGTCGACTGTTCTTAGAATGACATCGTACTATTCTATGAATGATATGTTATTTATTTTTCAGCGGCTAGGGCTGCCAGCGCTTATGTCAGCCACCAAAAAAGGTTGGCGCATTTTGAATGCATGTAAAATATTGCATTTGTAGTCTGAACGGATTTAAAGAGATTTAATTTATGATTATGCATTAACAATAGCACCAAATACGTAATACGTAGAACCGATGGCCGTTGGGGCGGAAAGGTTCTCGAGTGGCGACCACGTACCGGAAGGCGCAGCGTGGGTAGGACTAGGTGGACTGATGACCTGGTAAAGGTCGCGGGAGTCCGCTGGATGCGGGTGGAGCAGGACCGGTCATTGTGGCACTCTTTGGGGGAGGCATATGTCCAGCAGTGGACGTCTTTCGGTCCGGTAGACAAAAATGGAGATAAAAGATTGAAGAACCGATAAATAACCATTTGACTTACTCGTATAATTCTATCTGTAGTGCAAAAGTAGGAGATACGATTCAAAACTTGTCAAAAATCGGTGAAAACCTTGTGTAGCCCCTTAATGAGTAATAATCGCGGGAACAGACAATAGGTATTAAATACGCCGATGATAGCATTTTTAGCACATTTTCGCAACCAATGATATCAATCTCATAAGTGAGAACTCAATAAATCTTGTAGTCTCATTGCCTGATTTATGGTAATGACTTCCCATAATTTAGCAGGCTGAGTTATCGTGAAGCAATACTACGGTTAAGATAGTTATAGATATTAACATGTCATTTATGGTAGAAATCATTTTAGGGGCGACATTTTATAAATTTGATTTTGGAATTTGAATCTAATTACTTGGATGATAGAGTCGCTTTTTCAACAGATTACTAGGATGCAACAAGGTCAACTCAAGTCATTTTTAGTATACCTGCCTAGTCGAGTTTCGAGTATAAACTGAGGTGAGGAGCAGGGCGCGCGTTTTACAGCAGGGCTCCATGCGCACTAATAATCCTGGGCGAATGACGCCATGTTGGTTACATTTTCGTGCCAGTGAAATCGGATAATATATTCAATGTTGAATAGTGTACGGGAAATCTCTACATATCTATGGATACCTAGATATCGAATAAACAGATATAATTTTTGTGGAATGTTTGTCACGAAATTGTTTTTACTTGTGGCACTAAATCATACCAACTTAACAGTTTCATATCTTTGGTAGTAATTGAGCTGGTCGGCTCAGAGTCAGGGATATTTGTCACAGGATTGGCAAGTCAGATGCCAAAATTGCGCCCCAAGTCGAAATCTCATCCTTACTACAAAAGATTCAGGGATTTGCAAAAGATTCAGACAGAGTTGAGACAGAGTAAAATGCTTTAAATATCATCAAATAGACAAAATTTCAGCGCTGCTTTTGGTACCGAGAGAATTGATACCATAAAAAAAATATTTAATTCAAAATTCATAAGCTACAAAATAATTCATTACCTATAGTCATCTAATTCTGGGCAATATGGACCACGTCTGGCAAATAGAAAACAGGGTAGTGAGTGCTTCACCGTGTGCTTCCGTGTGGATGACGTAGCCTTTTTTACTGTGTGAACACACTTTCTGCAAGTCAGCACCACTCCAACAAAGTTATATTTAATGTCTGCAACTTGAGGAAATAACAAAAGTATATTACCTACTAACCTAGGGCATTAGAATTTCCCAGATCGCAGTATTAAGGATAAATATCCGCTCTGAGGCTTTGTTTAATTAAAAATGGGATTTTCCGAAATGTAACACAAATGCAGATATCGGTTCACTAAATTAATTTTGACGGCGTTACCCTTAAAGCGCCGTAGGTTCATGGTCTTCTCTCCCTCTCACTGAGCATAAGCGTGAGCGAGATGGAAGTGCGTGCTCGAAAGCGCGGAAATCATGTTTTTTTTAATTTAAATTTAAACTCTGTTCGCTCAACTTCGCTGAACCTACGGCGCCTTAAGATTCTTCTGATGTCTCAAGCGTGTAAAGGCGCCGGTGTTAGCTTACCGGTTAGGCCGTCAAATTGTTTGCCGCCGTCGAAGTATAGGTAAACAAAAATAGGAACATGTTTACTTCTGTCTAATATCGCGAGTGGAATACTGACGCTGTAGTTTTGCTTGTCGAGCCAGTGTGTACCGCGATTCTTCATTGTCAGTGTCACCTGCCAGTTTGGAGCTTTGTTCTCGACTATACAATGGACACATATATCTTCGCTGTTTTGCTCGTTATTTCTGAATTAATGTGCAGAAATTTAAGTACTGCTGTACGATTTTTTTCTTCAATGGCTAATGCCACAGACGAGATACGGGCTGTCAGGCAGTCACATCAGGGAATGCACACCGGTTACTATTTGAACAAAATGTTAAACCGTTGTTTTTTTTATCGCATTACATACACCCCTAGACCCCGCCGATCGCCCTGCTGGTCCAAAAACACAGCCTATCGGAGGGAACTATTTACTACATAGTACTTCTATCCTTTCGATTGTTGTTTACATATTATGACCAGATCTAAAGCAATAATGTACAACTAAATGGAATTGATATATATAATGAAAGGCACGACTTCCCTAATTCCTTAGGAAAATGTAAAAACCTACCTCTCATAGCTTTAGTGATAAATTATGGATGTATAGGTAAACTATTGAGATTTGTTATGGGGCATCATCTAAGACGCGTAAGTCCATGTTGTAGTTAGCATTTTTCCAAGAAACTCTGGCAAAATAGTCTCCTAAAGGAGAATGGCGTACCTTTTCGAAGCGGGCGTGGTAGAACAACTCAACTGTCATTTTCCCATAGAAAAAATGGCTTTTAGATCTACCTAACGTTCGTACGAAACATTACGCGAACAGCTGGTTCTGGATGTGATGATGTGGTGTTGTGTGGTGACTTAAGTCTTCTATATTAGTAATGCCTTAAATAAATCAGTTTTCTGTCGTCGATTTAAGATTAATATTTCAGTAATTCTGTGTTTAGCATATCAATGTTCCATGTCTACCTTCGGATGTTCCTAATTTACCTCTGGATATATTTAATTAAGTAACACGCGCTTGTATATATGAGGTTTGAATGCCAGTTTTGTCCCTACTCACCCCGTTTTACGGTATATTACATTCCCTAAAATGCTCAAGTCAGCACCTTAATAATGTGTAACTCCATCGGCACATTGATTCTGGCCATACCTAATTATACCATCCGTTATCCAGTCTGTGAACCAGTATACTATAAACTTTAGCATAACACTTTGCAATACAAATGTGATAAGTTGGTATTATGAAAAGTAAATGACGCTTAATTTTTATACAGTACCTATTACAATATTTTACACGAAAATAATGTTTTCATCCATCGAATCATGTATTCTTTAAGTTTATAGTCTTGTTAGGCGATCGTCACACTGGTCCGCATCTCCGGACGGAGGTGCGGAGCTGCATACAAATTTAGCCGGACGGAGTGCGGTGCAGTTGTGCCGTACCACACGGAATTTATTCACAAACTGAGGTACTTGCATACAACGAGAAACGCACCTCCGTCCGGAGATGCGGCGCAGTATGACATCCACCTTAGTTACTCGCATTTCGTACATAAGATTTAAGTAGTACTATATTTTTTCTATGCCTTTGTCATTATATTTATTCATTGAGCAATAAGACATAGATAATGGAACATTTTATTGTCATTTAATGGAGAATGTTCTTGTGTTGCCTTAAACTTTGTCTTTGTGTAAGTAACTCGAACTTTACAATGAAAAATATAAAAAGAAAAGTTGCAATAAAATGTTGCGTTGTACAAATTACGATAAACAAAACTTGCAATTTCGATAAACAAAACTTGCAATTTTAAACGGAATTTTATTTACCTTAATAAATGTTAACTTAAGGGAATGTACAAATATGTGTCTACCCAGTTTCATAGTTTCCCATCCTTTTGTAAAATAAAGAATAAAATATTTACAAAATCGTGTTTCATTTATTTTTTTCAGAAACGGAAATATCAGAGGACGAAATCTATAGTCTATGAGCTAGCGAACATAGCGATCATGTGCCTTTAGCTGTATTGAAACTCCGTTAGCTACTCGAACAACCTTTTTCATTCGTAGTTCATTTAAAAATAAGTTCAATTTCTACTAGGAATGAAAACGCGTAGACGCACAGCTGAAGCAGCTGCTCGTTCGGAAACGTTCGGGTTTTCCCGTTCAACGGGTGCGAGAAGGACAGCGGCTACTCTCTGTTAGCCGATCACAATCGACGCGCCGTGAGCGCACTGACGCGTTCGCCGGCTGATATCCCCTCCACGTCCGCTTTTGCCTTCCCCTCAGTAAATTTTCGAACGAAATCCAACGATTTCAACAATGTTTTTCGATACCTTTCCACCGATAGTTTTGCATGGCTATTTTTTTGGGGCTTACATATTAACTAATCTCGCGTCAGAAAAAAAGCCACAGCTGAGCCCACATGAAAATTATTATTATTTTGTTATTTTTCATTAACGCTGGCCACCCCTTCCCACCACCCGATCGATTTTTTTTTTTGGTGCACAGGAAGTACAGAGCAACTGTTTGAAAAAAAAAGTCGCTGAGCCAACATTTTTTTCATTTTTTTCCCCACCCCTACACCCGCACCCACCGCCCGCGGCCTGCCAGCACGAAGATTATCGGAAAAGGTTGTTTAGGGAAGTAGCTAACGGATTTTTCAATACAGCTGAAGCCACATAACCGATTTGGTCGCTAGCTCACCGTCTATTTACTAGCGAAATAACGTTTCCAAATTGTATTACAAGAAAGTAAAAATTATTCATAGATAATAGAAAGTAAATGAAGTGGAAATGGTATGATTACGAGTGGATTGAACGACGTCGACCACTTAAGGATCTCATTTGTTTGAAAGTTTTTTTTTATCTGGAGTTATGAAAGAAAGAATGAATGATACAATATGAGGGTAATATATGTATATGTATACTCTATATAAATGTTCTAATCAGGCAAAGTTTGTTAGTTTGTGTTTAAGAGGTAATCTCCGACACTACTTATCCGATTCCAAAAAATCATTAATATAGAATGATTCAGAAAACTTTCAGGGTGATGCACCGTACAGTCACCAGCATTAATATCTGCCATAACAATACTAGAGTAAAATCTAACACGAACCAACAGCCCTACAAATAGAGTCGTGGCAGATATTTATGCGCGCTTTATTGTTGCAGATAATAATGCTTGTAAATTGTACAAGCATACCGCGCCCGTGCGGCATCCGGGTTGACGCCAGAACATACAACCCGACTGAATAAAGAGGTCGCAGTCACGTTTCGCGGCTTCGTTATTAAAGCTGGGCTCAAACAGTCTGAATGCTCATCTTAGTTCATAATCTAAATTCAAATTATTAATTCAGACAGCACCAAATTGCATACAATTTAGCTGTTATGCACACACAGTCATACATTTTCAGATTATTCATTTATAAGATCAATCTGTCAGTATGATGTGCACGTGCGTTATGAATTCAGTTTAGGAAAATGTAAGATTATGAATTCCGAACCGCACCTCCTTTCATACATATGTAGGGGCAAGCACACACACACCGGAATCAGATTATTCATTTCTCAATTCGCATTGCGGGTAGTTCACTTTTATTTTACAGTTCTATGAAAGCTCGTTTCATTTGTGTATTTATTTTTGTAATTCTATGGCGTAACAGATGTACTCATTCATCAAATGATGCTATCGACATTTCGTAGTACTTAGTCAAAGAACTTGTCAGGTTGGTGACGCAATTTTCTCCGTAAGGTGGTACTGGCTCCGAGTTATTATGTTTAAATTAACAGGATGAATCCAGTATTTTCGCTTGCATCTTTAGCAAAGAAATTCAGATTATGAAATCAAATTATGAATTAAGACTGGAATTCAGACTGGGTGAGACCAGCCCACAGACCAGCCTAACAGTCTGTTCCCTATGCAGACCGACTCAGTTCATATATAGCATCAGCTCGACAACCGGTCCCAGTGGATAGTGACCCTGCCTACGAAGCTAGAGGTCCTTGGTTCGAATCCTGGTACAGGCATTTATTTGTGTACGCACGTATATTTGTTACTGAGTCATGGATGTTTTCTATGTATTTACGTATTTATGTATCTATATATGTATGAGTATCGTCGTCTAATACACATAGTACAAGCATTGCTTAGTTTAGGACTAGGTTGATTTGTGTAAGATTCTCCACAAATATTTAAATATTTTACATATGCGATTTTAACGGTTGAATGTTTGGGGAACTCGGTGCGCCGGTTTCGGCACTTTGTACAGTTGGTCATTGCTCAAAGCTTAATAAAACTAGTGTTAACCAAATGAGACATACTTATTCCATAAGTAAAAAACCAATTAAGGTAATTTCGGGTAATAAGGCCTAGGCTAGGCCGCCTAGCTAAGGGAGAATGTAAATAAAATGTAAAATTGCATATTTAATTAACATATTTATATATGAATCAGTCTTTAATTTCAATTAGTTGAGAATCAATGTAAAAAAAGACCGGGTTGCACTCCGGGAGTGCCGGCAGAAGTGAAAACTCAATAACATTGTAACAGTTTTTCAATCAGGTCACGTGACATGTTACGGTGTCACCCTAAAAATGAATTTGACGCAATTATTTAGGCGGACGGCCCGCGGGCGCGTTGGGTGCGACGGCAAACATAATACCAATTTGTTTTTGCCATTGCCAAATATTTTTCAAAGCTTTATTTCTTTAGGAATAACGTCTAAATTCGAACTATTCGAATTTTCGGTGGTGGCGGCCAGAATATCAATTTGTTTTTGCCGTCGGTAAATATTTTTCTAAGCTTTATCTCTTTCGAACTATTCGAATTTTCTCAATAGCAAAACGGTGAAGGACGCGTTGGTATTATTACAAATTTATTTGCAGAATCATATCAGCCGAAAGACGTCCACTGCTGGACATAGGCCTCCCCCAAAGAGTGCCAAAGTGACCGGTCCTGCGCCACCCGCATCCAGCGAATATGTATTTGCAGAATATGCTATTGCAAAAAGTCTTTAACGGCTTTATATTCTTACGAATAGCGTTCAGTTTTGAATGAAGTTGAATCGGCTAGCAGCAAAAAGTGACCTCCTTCACATCTGACGTCACAAAACTCTGTCGCGTATTTAACAATTTTTCCCCATCCCAAAAAGTGCTCAGCACCGCTAAAGAAGTTTTCACTTCAAAAATGGCGGTAATGCCCATAAGGAGACATACAATGGCCGGTTTTTTTTGAACCCTAGTAGGGTTTTAAAAAAACTTGGCCTTATATATGGTGGTATAAAAAGGCCTAACACCTTAACATACTTAAATAATTAAAACAAACTTGTTGTCGAGATCAATAATCACTTAACTATAACAAATGCGTTTATATTCTTCTATCGAGATATAATATGGGTATATTTAGTACAAAATTACTCACGGCATACTTTTTTCAGGCGAGTCCCTAGTTTTTATAATAAGTATCTGATCGATATTGATCCTTTTCATTAATCATTGTTAAGTATCAAATTGTTAGTAAAACGTAAGTTATTTTCTTAGTCCTTCCAGGAGTATTATAATTACCTTGTGATGGTCTTCGCTTGGGGCGAGCCATACATATCCTTCCGCCTGAAGGGCGTAGTGAAGGTTTCCAGGCTAACTCAGGGGTAGAAGGGATGTCCACTAGGGTAAATGGAAAACACTGATTTACTTGGTAACAAATATGGGTCTTTTATGCCCTTTTATTAAAATAAACTCTGAGCTTAAGATTAGGCGCGGGATAGGTGGCTAATGCACCAGTAAAATACGGGCCCCGTGGGGCGCTTCGTGGACGTGACGATGATATAATTATGTGTGCATTTAGTATGTGAGAATCGTGGCCCCGCTGCTGAGCCCATTAGCCCATATCTATTAGCGCTGTACTAAAACAGAAAAGTATAAAAAGTTCAAAAATTGAACCGACTACGGAATACTAACTGAAAAAAAAGTTATTTTCTATCATAAAAAAGGTAGCCTATGTCACTCGAAGCATAATTACGAATTTATAGACGCCTCATTTATCAAAATCTGTTCAACACTACGGTGGAACACGCATAAACACAAACATTGACTGATCAAAACCCCCCCTCCCAATCCCTCAATGAAACCCCATTAGCGTAGATAATAGTAATTACACTCATAAACAACTGCTGGATTTACCAATTTAAACCCGTAGAGCAACTCAAGTTGCATTCAAATGCATTTCGATATCGCTAGCGACTCGTCTAACTCGCTCTTGCTCATCCAAGAATACCATAGAGGGAGCAGGATAGCAATATCATCAAATATCAACATGCATGTTTGGAACAGCTACGCTGGCTTCATCTGTAAAATCCACAGACACTAGAACTCATAGAAGTGAATTGTCACAATAGGCATGCGGCCTCATGTTCAAATTGATAACGTAGTGATGCTAAATGGATAGTAAACCATCAAATTATCGTAATAAAGTATAAATTATAAAATGTAAGTAATTAAAATCATAAAAAGATATGAACCTTGAAAGTTTAGAAAAATTATGCATTTTTTTTATTGTCCAAGAGTAAATTTAAAGCTGCCAATAGAATCCTTACGCTTTTATAGAAACAAAATTGTATGACAACTATGTACTTAAACGCAGTATTTCGCGACCGAAACAACAATTTACCGGATTTTCCATACAATGATACAACTGCTTTGTACAAGTGACGTCATACGAGGGTACGTCATCAGTATGAAGCGTTTTCCGCTGCCGCCAGCGACGTCAACCTTTGTCTCAAATTTTTGGGTATTTATGTTCTTTAATTTGTAGTTGCTCCCGTACAAACATTTGTTCCTCTCCAAAAACTGGTTCGAATGGCATCGAAAAAAAATCTTAGTCCGCATCCCTATTACTATAATATTGACCGCCACCGCAGGCCAAGAGGCCTTATTGATAATCAATTAATCACATCACAAACAAATATGGCTATTAAGCCAATCAAGGCTATTCAGAATATGAGTCATGCCTCTACGCGCGAATTTCGCTTCAAACCGGAAAAATGCTGCAACAAGGTACGTGTTCCACACTTGAAACTTTACCCTACTTATATTATAAATGCGAAAGTATGTCATCTTACAAAAAAAATGCGTTAGAGCGATCTGTGGTGCCAAAATGACAGATTCATGTAGACCGTTGTTCAAAAAATTTAAAATCCTTCCATTACCCACATTGTAAATATTAGGGGACAATCTTACACAAATCGACGTAGTCCCAAACTAAGCAAAGCTTGTACTATGGGTACTAGACGACGATAAACATACTTATATAGATAAATAAATAGGTACTTAAATACATAGAAAACATCCATGACTCAGGAACAAATATTCATGCTCATCACACAAATAAATGCCCTTACCGGGATTCGAACCCAGGACCTCTTGCTTCGTAGGCAGGGTCACTACCAACTAGGCTAAAGCGGTCGTCAAAGCGGTTGTCAACATCATCATCATCATATCAGCCGAAAGACGTCCACTGCTGAACATAGGCCTCCCCCAAAGAGTGCCAAAGTGACCGGTCCTGCGCCACCCGCATCCAGCGAACTCCAGCAACCTTTACCAGGTCATCAGTCCACCTTGCGGGGGGCCTACCCACGCTGCGCCTTCCGGTACGTGGTCGCCACTCGAGAACCTTTCCGCCCCAACGGCCATCGGTTCTACGTGCTATGTGTACCCACATTGTACATCTACGAAATGTGCCTTTTTGTGAAAGCTCATATTAATCAATACAAAATCATGAATTCTAACCCTAGGCTAACTTCGAAACACCATGGACTCAATATCTGTTGTCCAATTCATATCTCTGCTCATTTCGGAAAAAGTATTCTGTCCATGTCTGTCAAAATTTTTAACCATTTGCCAAATGACCTGAAATCCTTGGATTGTCAAGGTTTCAAAATAAAATGATTCAAGTGGTGTCTACAAAAAATGTTCTACTCTGTCAATGAACTCTTTGTAACCACAACTTCCTAATGAATTCATTTATTATTTTTATTATTTTCTCTGACCATTTTCCTATTTGCATGACATTGATTTATTGTTTTTATATATTTTTAATTCTTCTTAATATTTATCTTTAGTCTGACTTTGCTACATTTTGATTCGACTTTTTTTTTTTTATGATATAGGCAAACGAGCAGACGGATCACCTGATGGTAAGCGATTACCGCCGCCCATGGACACTTGCAACACCAGAGGTGTTGTGAGTGCGTTGCCGGCCTTTAAGATGGGAGTACGCTCTTTTCTTGAAGGTTTGAAGGTCGTATCGGTCCGGAAATACCGCAGGCGACAATCCATTCCACAGTTTAGCTGTGCGAGGCAGGAAGTTTCTGGAGAAGCGCACAGTTGAGGACTGCCAATGACATTATTAGAAAAATAGATAATAATTATATAATTTCAATGACATGCATATTGAGAGTCAAATTATTGTACGCCGCACTCTGGCTGATTGTGATGTAACCATATACTAACCCTACCACCATTTCTAACCACTCACATTCAAACAATAAATAATTTGTATGTGTATATATTATTTAGATGTTTATTACTCAATCACGCTTCAACGCTGGCACGAAGATAGTTTATAGCCTGGATTAAAATATGGGATAGTATTTATCACGGGTCCACGCAGAAGAAGGGCGGAAGCTAGTTGTGAAATAAATGTCAGAATGAAAACTGGTGGTGGGTATTTCGAAATTGGATATTGACTAGTGAAGTTTCATGATAATGCTCTATTATACGCTGGTGAACAATAATAAAATTGCTCCGAGCCGAGCGCCAAAACTCAAACTCGAAGCAAATTTACTGTCGTTTCGCGAATGCTTGCTAGGACGGTCGCTAAAACGCTCCCTTTTATTTTGTGATTGTAATGTAACGTAATTATAAATATTAAATTAAAGGAAAATGTTCAAAATGTAATGCTCCAAGCCGGACTCGAACCAGCGACCACAGGCATTCATGGCCCGTCGCTACTAACCAATTGAGCTATCGGAACAATCCGGTTCGGCCACCGAATCTCGAGACGTTGGTGCCGTTAAGAAGCCTAAGTCTTCTGGTAGATGTCGCTACACGCCTCCCTATATAAGGCGTTGTGGGAAGGAACTGATTGAGAGAGGCTGTGGTCGCCGGTTCGAGTCCGGCTCGGAGCGTTACATTAAAAAAAAAATCCTTTAATTTAATATTTATAATTTTGTTAGCAGCGTTACTGCTTATTACAATATTAATGTAACGTTTGCTATAATGCTCATTACAAGTGAAAATGCTCAAATTTATCACCACGTTACCCGAATGCTGCTCTTATGTGGGAGCTCAAAAACCGCATTTATTGTTCAATTCTATTTGTTCAGTATTCTGTGGTAGCCCAAACACGCCGTTAATGAGCTAAATATTTTGGATTCCACAAAATTTAATGAAGATATTTTCGTTTACCCGGAATTGTGGGTTGTGCTGTACGTGTAAACCTCACTACAACATGCAATTCCCGGAAATGTTGCGTGTTAAATAACGCTTCCACTAAGCAGTATTAAGTTATTTTACTTCTTTATTTAGTTAGGTACATATAACTATGCGGATAACTATGTGGCCGTAAAGGTTTATATCTTGTCTGCTTGGGGTTGGGAAAAATTCCTGATTTTGAAAGCTAGGCTCTTAAATTAAAAATCAGAAAAATACAATCATTGTTATTTTGTTATTCATTTCTTTGTTTACTTTTTTTATACTACGACGGTGACAAACACGCATACAATCCACTTGATGAAGCAGACACCGTTGCCTATGGACGCTTACGATTCCAAAAGAATTAAAAGCACGTTACGTTATATACCCTTTATTGATTTAAGGATATGTTGTATTGATAGCTAAAATTCAACAAAATCGCCGATTGACATTTTGTATTTGTTATTGCGATTACAATTATATTTGTTTAGAATATAAGTATTTTTTTCCTCGCAAATGTGATAAAAAACATTGTGTGCGACACGTACGGTTATGAAGCCTTCGGTGTCGGGCTTCTAATAGACTCTCGTTCGTAAATAAACTCTCACCGTACCAATAGCACAATGTACTAAAACTTGTTAGAAGATTAAAACGATTGGATATAATCTCAACTGGCGAGCTACAACCGGATTAGTTAGGATCCGTTTTGAAATTTCTATTCTGCAAGATATTGAAGCGGTATATCCCACCGGCTAAACACTTCCTCGAGAAAGAATTAGTGACGATATTCTGAAGTGGCATTTAAAATGTAGGTAGCGTATTTTATGTAGACTATAGTTGGATATCAAATTAAATAGGTACAGTCGATGTCAAAGATATATTATGTACATCGTCATCCTCCTAGCGTTATTCCCGGTAATACCCCTAAAGGAGCCCGGGGTCCGCTTTGACACGTCTATCTATATATTATGTACCTGGTCTATAAATATTTCACCGCAATAAAATTGAAATAAGTACCAAAAGTGTAAACATATATTTCAGCAAGCTGAAATCGTAAATCGTAATCGCAAAGGGGATGATTACGCCGTCAGAGCAAAATCCCTTTTGGCCTTCTTTCTCAAAAGCTGCTGAGACTGCTTACACCGCCTTCATACGTCAGAAGAAAAAAAAAGTAGTTTCAGTCTGTCAAATCTTTTTCCATACGAATGTCACCGCACAATATTCTCACCGCTGCAAATAAATTGCGAACAAGGTAGTGTTTGTGCTCGTTCCTGACCGAATATCGTTTGCTCGAACTCCTCGCCCGCCCGCTCCAAGCTGCACACCAAAAACCTAAAGGTAAGCAGTTTCAGCAGCTCTTCGAAATTAACATATTTGGTTTGTGTTTAAATTTATTCTACGGCGTAACCTTGCCTTCAGCACCGCTCCGCTCATTACCGCATAGTTCAAATTGCCTATTTACACGGCCTAATCAGGGAACATCGTCGCTTTTCTCAAAATTATCTTCATGGTCGTCATGTTACAATGCCCTTACCACAATCAGTGGAATCGACTTGAATTATGACTATTATTCAAGGCAACCAATTATTTAACGATATAGCTTTTCGATGAAGAGAAACCTCGTGAGGAAACCGGTGTAATCCCAAACAAGATCTACTTTTCCCTCTAGATTGAAAGGTCAAACGATAGTCACTTTCGTAAAACGAATTCCTATGCCAAATCAAAGAATTAGGTGTCAAAGCTCGCCTCTTTTGATATCGGGACAACGATAAATGACGATGCACTGATAAAAGGCAACCTTACGAGGCGCTCATAGATTCGTGTCCATAAAACCGGTTCGTTTTATCAAGTGCGACAAACAAAATCCCTTTGCTTTTCAAACATTGAACACAATATGTCTAGTGTTACAAAACAAGCCATTATTCAAGTGCGGTGCTCCCCGGGTGTTTTTCGAAACAAATGTTCATCGTATTTTAATATTATGTCGCTGGAAAACAAACGAAGACACATGGTCTTCGGTTTTCACATTATGTTCATTTAGAGTACGCTGTTTTGTGTTCACCGAAATGCGACAGTTATGTGCCGATGCCAATATTCACTTTCCTTTCGCGTAGGTATCCCGGATATCCCGAACTCGATATGTCGAACGAGACAACATTTCATAGCTAACGTGTCTTGCGACAAGTCTCTTCCCCAGCGATAGCTTTCACAGCAAATTGAAGTAGAATTAGAGGACATTTTTGAGATTGTTCCCAAAAGATTCACATCTTTGCCCGACTACGGCAGAGCCGAAAGGAAGGAATATGATTTTAGCTGTCTACATATATGTTTGTATTTACGTGTTTTCCGCTGTAGCGCTTAAGATTTTTTATTCAAAATTATGCTCCGGGTAGGCTGCCGACGAGCCAGACCGTATATGTAATTAAGCAAAAAGTATGTGTCAAAAATTGGATTATTGGAACAAGCTTTTATTGCCGACTGTACTTTTCTGTATACCATCATCAACTAATCGTTGAGACGATTCTAACGAGCCCAAATTCAACGGGGTTACGTCGGTGAAGTACTGAATTCCCATGGCCACCTTCTTTCTGTCTCCAGCATCATAATACTGAAATTGTCATCCAATCTATAATAATACCCGAAATTTCAGCTCAATCGGTCACCGGGAAGTGGGTCGAATTTAACTTACAAGATTTGAAGGTGAAACTAAATAAAAGCTTGTAAAAAAGTTTTTTTTTCAGTTAGTTTTCCGTAGGTAAACTACAGTTTTTTGAACTTTGTACGCTTGTACAAAACTTCCATTACTTAAATTTTAAACGTCACGGAATTTAGCTAGACAATATATTTAGATAACTTTCAAGACGTAGTGAAACGAATGATACTTCACTAAATAAAGTTCTGAACAATGTGTTTTTTTATGAAAATAGATCGTTCTTTCGACAAAAAAACGACGCTACAATTAATCGAAACGGGAAAACAATCGACAACAAAAGGGCTGTCGATCGCGCGGTATTATTTCAACGGTTTAGTGGCGCCGGATACAGTACAACCGAGCGTTCGGACCGAGCGAAGTCTAAAACGACGCTCCAAGTAGGCCACAACGGAACTTAATCTACGCTTTAAAAAAAAAAAAACTTTCATATAATATTGTATTCTCTGTTGTTGTAAATCTCTTCCGATTTTCAACAATCGGTTGAATAGTAGATTGTCAACCGAGGGTTGAAAGCCACCCATATCCGACGAGATATTTTGGCCCTCGAACGAAGTGAGAGCGCCAATAGTTCGAGGCTGAAATGGGTGGCTTTCCCCGAGTTAAACACTCTACTTTTCATTTCGAATACGAGGAAATGAAATGAAAGCCAAAAACTGAAGTATTTTTTAAATCAGGCAGATCATATATAGAACCCATTTAAAAGCGTTTGTGTGTGGACCATTTTAGGCGGGCACTGTTGACAGACTTTAATAATGTTTGTGTGTGGACCATTTACTGGACGCGCTTTTGAAGTGGTTACTTATGTCGAAAAACTAATTTTAATTGTTTATGTCAGAAAAATAACATTATTAAATTTTATTTATACACACCATATCGCAATAAGAAACCTATCATAATATTCATAATAATCAACAAACTTTAAAGATCAACACAATTTTATGGAAGTGTACCTAGGTATAGGTTTCTGCCATTGTAATTTTTTTTTAATGATTAGGATGCGGTTCTGTAGCGGTTACATTGAACTACGAACACTTAAAAAATATTAAATAGTCTTCAAATAGCGATAATAGTCATACAAAAATTAATTTATTAACAATATTAAAAAAAATAACGCATGATTGTCTAAACGTTTCAAAAATCAATACAATTTTCTGACACTGTGGCTGTACAGGTTTCTGCCATTGCTTTTTTATTTTTTATTACTGTTCAGCCCTAGGGGCGACATGCCTCACTTTCAACCCGCTGTTTAGATAAACAATGACCTACTTTCAGAGTATGAGAGATGAAAACAATAATAATTAATAATTAATTTCGTATGTACTTATACTAAAGTGAGGGTTCAGGGTACATAGGTTTCCTTGTACCCAGGTCTGGAAGAGATCGCTTGAAAGCGATAAGACCACCTGTTGTTACCATTATTTATTAACCAATTATAAGATGTTTCTCTCTTGTCGTGATGCAATAAAGAGTATTTTATTTATATAATTGTATGGTTAGTTTTCGTTCTCTTGTTTTCTCGTCCTCCTCAATCGGTCCCTCATTTCTGATGAGAGTGACTCTTCCCCTCACTGCTCATGAAAGTGAATCTGCCCATCATTGCTGATGAAAGTGACTCTGCTGACAGCCAGTGTTCTTCCCCAGGAGTTTCAATCGTTACTTAAGTTAGTTTCGACGGATAATTTCGTATTTTTAAAAGTAGGTGTAATCATGTTAAATTCGCAAATAATGTAAAAACGAGTCAATATCTGAAAATGTTATTATAATATATTACGAGATGATCATAGTTCAAGTTGTGATCAACACTTTAACAAATAAATATTGTCAATTTCTCAATATGGCCGCACCGCCGATTTTATACCGCGTCGTGGCAAACAATTATATGGCCCACGGCCCTATTTAATAAACTTTACAAATTGTAAATTGTAAATTGTACCTTACAAGTTACAATTCTACAAGTTTCTGTTTAATAAAAATTATAAGTTACAAATTTGTCATGGTGGAAAATGTACAAAATTGTATAATTGTAGCTACAATTTTACATAATTCGGTTTAATAAACATTTTCTCCTTACAGGTGTATGTTTACAATTTTGTATGGAAATGTACTTTATTAAACACATAATTGTACTGACAAGTTTACATATTTTGTAAATTGTAATATAATCCCGACAGGTGTTTAATGCTGTGTCTAAACTGGATTTGAAGTGTGCTTTACGATCTGAATAAGAAAAAAACATGGTTCTAACAACGAGTAGTGACAGTAATAGTGAGGCTAGTGATGACGAATATGTAATTCAACGGAATCGGTGAGTTTTTCGTACAAGGATACATTTTCCTTTTGATGTAACGGATTTTTCGTTCAACGAGAAATTTCGGGTGAGCAAGTCTACCGTCGAATATTTACATTTAAAAATAGGGCATGATCTCGAACATGATACAAAAAGAAATGCAGCACTTACGCCCACTCAACAGATTTTGTGTGCATTGCACTGGATGGGCTGTGGCTCTCCGTACCATGTGGTAGCAGATGCACATGGAGTAAACAAAACAACGGTACATAACTGCATAAAAAATGTGTCTAGGCTATTGGTCAGTAAATTATTTGGAGAGGAAGTCCGCTGGCCTGCAAATTGTCTCGATATCCCCAGAATGTTTATGAAATATAATATACCAAGAATAGCGGGCATTGTGGATGGTTCGCTTATTCCAATGGATGCTACTCGTCAAAACGAAGCCGCGTTTGTGGACAGAAACGGAAATCATTCAATAAATCTCATGGTAATATGTGGACCAAATTTGGATTTTTTTTATGCAAGGGTACTTAGGTGCTCTTCATTGGCACGTGAATGGAGAAATGGATGGAGACCGTTTCCAAATGCCATAATATTAGGAGACAGCGGTTATGGATTAACAAAGTGGCTAATGACTCCAAATTTTCCAATACAAATACCAAGAACTCCGGCGTTAGAAAGATTTTTACGTGCATTTCGTTCAACAAGAAGAATGATTGAAAACGCATTAGGTATACTAAAAGAAAAATTTCCTTGTCTCAATCATTTACGAGTGCAGCCAATAATTGCAACTAAAATTATATTATCCAGCATAGTCTTGCATAATATTGAAAAACGTCTGGGATCGCAGCACTACACTCCCTACTCAGCAGACACTAATGCGAATGATGACGAAGTCGCTAATAATAGTGACGAGGAAGAAATAGTGGAACAGGAAGCTATTGAAGTATTGCGATCTTTAATACAATTGTTTTAATAATACACTTTTGCATGAATTTAATATAATAATTAAAAAAACGTATGATATAAACTAATGTAAGTTGTTATTTATCGCTACTGCCAAAATATCTGCTCCGTTTGCTTGATCTGTCTCCAAAGCGCTGATAACAATTGGAGAAGTAGATTCAACAACTACATTTTGTAAATAGAATGGTAATGTGAAATTAGATGGCTGCTGTATGTTTAACTCTCTCTCCAGTTTTAGTATTTCCAAATCTAACTTATATCGTTCACGCTTCGCAATTTCTAGTTTTTCATTAGCCAATTTTAGTTCCACTTCCATTTTTTTCGTCTTGAGATCATTGTATGCTTGCTGGGACTCATTTGTTTCGTTTATCGACATACTGTGATATCTTTTCCTAATAGGTGCACGAGGGAATTGGGTTGGAGTTTGTTGAATAGGTGAATCACACACAGTTGTATTCAGCTCAGTTTCTTGAACTTGTGCTTCGTTTGTACCGGATGATTCCGGCACACAAAGACCTTCTATGATAGGGGAATCTTTCCCGATTATTTTTAGTACGAGTTCGTCAACATCGTCATATCTGCATTTTTTCCCTCCCCCCGATCCCGTCTGCTGACGATTGTCCCTTTTTTCCTTTAAAAATATTAAAATAAGGTACTTTAATAACAACAAAGTTTTTAGGACCAATATTATAGGACATAATTACACAACACGTACTTAGACAACGATTTATATAATATACAAATACTTATATACTCGTACATGGAAAACATCCATGACTCAGGAACAAATATCTGTCTTCATAACACAAATAAATGCCCTTACCGGGATTCGAACCCAGGACCATCGGCTTAACAGGCAAGGCTACCCACTAGGCCAACCGGTCGTCCGTTAATGACACCTCATTCATCAAAATCGGCTCAGTAGTTTCCACAGAATGGAACAAACGAATACGAACATAAGTATACATACCTAGATATACGAATACGTACGAGTATATGTGCCACCAAATTACTTACGATAGTCCTTTTTCTGAAGTTTTGCCACGTTGTGTCACGTAGGTACTTCCAGTCTTTGTTATAAATACTTAATGATTGTAGTTGTTCGGTAATATCTTTCCACTTCTTCATTTTCATTTCATGGGTTAATGTCTCACTAAACCGACCGAATAATATACCTTTATTCTCGTATATTAGAGATAAAATAGTTATTTTGTTGTTGTTATCCATTATTTCGATAGGTAAACCAACTCAATAATTTTAATGAGTAACAAATAAGGACTACCCTCATGTATTAAGAACTTGTAGAAAAAACTTACATTTTATGTAAATTGTAGCTCACAATGACAATTTTGTAAGTACAATATTGTCATTGAAAGCGACAGGCATTTTTAACATATGTAAACGTTTATTAAACAGCGTTTATAATTGTGATAATTGTAAGTTATTTATTTGTATTTTTTTTACTTATTTGTAGGGTTTATTAAACAGCACTTGTAGTAAAATTTAACAAATATGTCATTTTTCTACAAAATTGTTGGATTGTAATGTTTATGAAATAGGGCCGTTGGACGCATGCAACTCCAGGGGACACACTGCCACATGCCGATTGGTGACCCTAAACATGTATTTTATTTGGTTTGGCTAGCTGCAGGTCTATCACGTAACGCACGACAGTGCACAATGTCATGGGAAAATGGCAGTTGAGTCGTCTTAACGTGCGTTTTTGGACTGGAGAGTTTTCCAACCGCCCGTCTGCACTGCGCCGCTCCACCCTCATCAATCATAAAACGCTATCGCGGTTTATTCGCGCTCGTCTGTCATCCGCATTGTCAGTGACTGATGCCTGACGGCGTCAAATGGACTGCGCTGCCGGGCCGTGACGATTTCCAGGGGTAAAGCCGGGTATTCAGTAGCGTAACTAACCGAGCGGGTTCCTTTCAATTCAATTCAATCTAATTCAATATTTTATTAATATAATATTGACATTTTAATGTAACCAGTGTGTGCGTGGTTTAACGGTTCCCGAACCCCTGCAATATAGCACTTTCTGTTACGCACACCTACATGTCGTACATGGTTGCAATATCCGTTTGGTTACGATTTATGATATAATTTACTTTAAGTGCTTGCTAAAGTATCATTGCAGCTTAATTGCAACGATCAATTTATTAATTTATTACATTACAGGACAGTTAGTAATACTATAATGGCTGTTATGTTATATACGTCCCAGTTTGGGCTTAGCAAAATTCTTAAACATGTGGTTACTATCGTGTTTTCATCGTCAAATGGCACGCCTCGACAATCTGCTGTAATTTTAATCAAACCCTACTTTCGCTCGTTTCACGAACAAACCTGGCAATCCGAATAGACAATAAACAGAACATCGGGAACGACCTCATTCCTACATTTTCCGAGTCGAATTTAACAAAGAAATGGTTATTGCTAATTCTGTGCCCTTTCCATTTCAATCTGCCGTTTACATTTCTAATCCCATCTAAACATCAAATACTATAGCTGATCTTGCGGCATCGCTCGCGTATTGGAAAGATCCTCAGGCGAACCCCCGGGATAAAGCCTGCTGTACACACTGGGCCAACGTTGGCGCGTGAGCAGAAGGCAGCTATGCGTTAGAGGGAGAGGGGTATAACTCGATTTCTTTCGTTTACATAGCTGCCTCCTGCTCACGCGCCAACGTTGGCCCAATGTGTACAGCCAACATAAAATAGCCCATAACCATGCAAAAAGTATTTCCTACATGCAGGAGAAATAATTTTAAAATTCGGATTAGCAGTTCCGGAGATTGCCCATTAGGTATATACAAGCTTAAAAACTGACAAACTTCCAAAACTACAATCTCACAGACTTTTCCCGTTTCACTGTTCTCATCTCACAAATATTTGCCCTTACCGGGAATCGAGCCAAGGACCTTCAGGTTCGTAGGTAGTGTTACTACCCACTAGGCTAACCCATCGTCAGGAAAAAAATGCCTTCTCTTAATCTCAATTAGATTTTTTGAAAATGGATGTAATGTTCTAGCTTCGTAGATTACAACCTACAGACTTTCTGTCCAGGATGGGACATTAAAATTATAAAGTCTTGTTTTCAACAATAAACAAGTTTAATTAAATCAAAAATACATTAGTTTGTATGAAACGCAAAGTGTCCGTTATAGTGACAAGTAGGTAATTCAGTCGAACGATGATGAAGTATTTTTTGACAGCCTTGTGTGACGTCGCTGCATGCGTTCAGAAATTAAAACGCTCCGTTTTGCGTAAACATACTCCCCGCCCTTGAAAGCTTCAAGCTTTCAAGATTCTGCGGCATCTGGTGATGGGAGTAGGCAGATGCGATTGATGGCTCGACGAACAATGCCTCGAGCTGTGGAGATGTCGGCTACTCGTGGGATGCCATCTTGGCCTGGGAAGAGTTTTTCAATTCTACCGAGACGCCAATTCAGTGGTGGCGTGTGATCCTCCTTCAGCAAGACGAGATCGTTCGGTTTGAGGTCCTTGCATTTGAGCTTCCACTTCGTCCGTTGCTGCAGTTCAGGCACGTACTCGGAACTCCAGCGCTTCCAAAAATGTTGGCGGATGTGCTCGAGCCGCTGAAATCTGTCGAGGCGATTGGTATTGCAGTCCAACAAACACGGCGATGGCAGCGCAGTTAGAGGCCTGCCAATTAAAAAGTGGCCCGGTGTAAGCGGAGCGAGATCTTGGGGTGATGAGCTCAAAGGACAAAGGGGACGGCTGTTAAGGATAGCCTCGATCTGACAGAATAGGGAAGATAATTCTTCGAATGTCAAATGAGTATTGCCAAGAATTCGATTAATGTGGAATTTAGCGGACTTAACGCCGGCCTCCCACAGCCCACCAAAGTTAGGAGCGTAAGCTGGAGAGAAGCGAAATTCAATTCCTCTGTTGGAGGCAAAGTCGACGATATTTTCCATATTAGTGTTTATAAATTCAGTGATTTCTTTTGCGGCAGCAACAAAATTTCTACCATTGTCGCAAAAAATCTGTTTAGGTTTGCCACGCCGGGATATAAATCTTTGTAGGCATAGGTTGAAAGCATCCTTCGATAGTTGGCTTACTGCCTCAAGATGGATACATTTATATCGAAAGCAAATAAAAATACAAAGATATGCTTTGGTTATCCTACATCCTCGTCCCTTGCGATCTGTGATCATAAATGGTCCAGCAAAATCAGTTCCAGAAGTGTAAAATGGGTAGTCTGGAGTCACTCTCTCAGCGGGTAGATTACCCATTTTGTTGAGAAGCGATTTGCCCCTAAATCGCTGGCAAATGGAACAGAGGTGATAAGTACGTCTCGCAAGACCTCTGCCGCCAATAGGCCATATGCGATCCTTTATTGCACCTAGCAATAGCTGTGGTGGAGCGTGAAACAGCCGTTGATGCTCTTGCTGGAATAGTAGCTTGGTGAAGGGATGACTGGCATGCAAGATAATAGGGTGTCTTTTGTCGAAGGGATACAAGGAAGCGCCCATACGACCTCCAACTCGAAGAATACCTTGAATATCAAGAAATGGGTCAAGAGAAGTTATGTTTGATTTCGCGTTGAGAGGCTTGTTGTTTTTTAATAATTGTGTCTCATTGCTAAAAGACTCATTTTGGGAGAATTTGACCAGGGTTAGGTATGATTTGTTAAGCTCATCAATTAACAGAGGACCAGTGCGTCTGTTGTTAGGTGGTCTACAGTTATCGATGAACCTGTAAACAAAAGCTAGAGCACGTTGTAAACGACAGAGCTTTGAAAATTTTTGAAATTGAATTATAGGCTCTGTAACCGTTGCGGAGAGAACTTTCAGTTCTGGCAACTCCTGTGGCGCTTGCTTGGAGCCAGAGTTTAATGTAGGCCAAGACGACTCAGGGCCTTGTAAGAAATTAGGGCCTTGCCACCAAGCCCTGCAGTCGCTGATACGGTGAGGTTCTACACCACGGGATAAAAGGTAGGCTGGGTTTTCAGAGGTAGGTACATGGCGCCAGGAAGATACATCTGTGAGTTCACCTATCTCACTAACCCTATTGGCTACGAACGTTTTTAATTTGTTCGAAGCAGTATTTAGCCATGCTAAAACAACACTTGAGTCGGTCCAATAAACATGTCGCGATATTTGGCAGCGGAGGGCATCTGTTACTATAGCGCTTAGTTGCGCTGCAAGCAGCGCGCCGGATAACTCGAGGCGCGGAATCGTGACAGGCTTAATCGGAGCAACACGAGCCTTAGCGCATAACAGGCTTACATGGATTCGGCCTTCTGCGTCCTTTGATCGAAGGTAAATAGCAGAGCCATACGCCTTCTGGGAGGCGTCGCAAAAGGCATGCAGTTCTACCGATTTGTAGTCTCGGATTAATACAAGCCTGGGGAGAGACAACTCCGAAATAGAGCGAATGTTGTCCGCAAATTTTTGCCAGGTTGATGTTACTTCTTGGGGAGCAGGATCATCCCAGTTTAGCCCCGAAGACCATAAACTTTGTATTATTAATTTAGGTATGATGGTGCAAGGTGAAACGAGTCCAAGTGGATCGAAAATTTTAAACGTTGCTGAGAGAATGCTTCGCTTGGTTAGATTTTCGATTGGACCCAGTTCAATGTTAAAGCGCAAAACGTCAAGAGATGGATCCCAATCAAGTCCTAGCGTGTCAGTGGTAGCACTGAGCATGAGATTGGTGTTGTTTGTTTCCCGTGACAATATGGACGGTAAATTGGACCTATATTTTCGCAAAGGGAATCCCCCACTGGCTAAACTCTGAGAGACAGACTGTTGAATAAAGTGCAGGTGCTCTTCACTGTCATGCCCAGTCAAGAGATCATCCACGTAAAAATCCTTTTGAATGATAGTTTTGATGGCAGGATCTTGAGATTCTTCACCAAGCTGCCAGAGACATCTAGTGCTAAGAAAGCTCGCGCTAGAAAATCCATAAGTGACTGTGTTGAGTCTTAGAGTTTGTATAGGTCGTGATTCATCGTCACGCCACAGTATGAGTTGCAAATCACGCTGCGACTCGTCCACTAACACCTGTCGGTACATCTTTTCGATGTCTCCTGAGAGTACGAAACGATATTGACGAAATCGCACTAGGATATTGAAGAGTGAGTCTTGGATAGTAGGACCCACCATCTGTAGATCGTTTATAGATAGCCCAGAGGCAGAGCACGCCGAAGCATCAAATACAACGCGAAGTTTAGTCGACTCGCTCTTCTCTTTTATTACTGGGTGATGGGGCAGGAAAAATGCGTTAATGGGCCTTTGAATGGTCGAAGGAGAAAGATGGCCAAGTTCTTGGTATTCATGGATGAACTTGGTATAATGTTCCTTAACTTCCGGCTGTTTTTTGAAACGTCTCTCTAAATTAAAAAATCTTTGCTTGGCCGAATAGTATGAATCGCCTAGACAGTCGGGCTCATCCTTTAGGGGGAGTTTGACGATGAAGCGCCCGTCGTCTGACCGTTCGGTGTTTACGAGAAAGCTTTGCTCGCACAAACGTTCCTCTTCCGTAAGAGCTTGTTTTTTGTGAGGTACGCCCTCTAATTCCCAGAATTTAGCGAGTTCATCGTGAAGGTCGCTAGTGCGAGCAAAGTTGCAATGAATCTCTGAATTAGGCTGGGATTTAAATCGTTGCATGGGACCTGCGACTAACCATCCTAACTTGGAGCTTCGTAGAATGGGATTTCCCTGACCTAAAGAGTGCTGTTGGGATCCGATTATATCCCAAAATAAGTCAGCACCAATAAGCATGTCGATTTGCGATGGTTTGTCAAAGCTGGGGTCTGCAAGTTGGAAAGACGACAAATTAAAATGACTTATGTCTATGTTGGCTCTAGGAAGTCGTTCAGTTATTTGAGGCAAAACTAAGCATGTTAAAATTGCGCTGAACGAACTTCTTTGGGATTGGAGGTGTACGATACACCGGTTGACCTCCATGGCGAGTCGAGTATTGCCAATGCCTACTACGCTTTGGGTGATGTTGTTAGGCTGTGAAGGTAGACCTAACTTTTGTTTTATGTCCTGAGTGATAAAGGAAGCTTGACTACCACTGTCAAGTAAGCAACGCGCTGGAACGACCTTTTTTGAAATTGGATTTACCAGGTTAACCAAAGCCGTTGATAGTAATGTTTCCGATGGGGTTGACACAGTCAATGTAGACAGGTTTGTTTGAACAACTTCCTCAGAGGGCTCCATTTCCTTATGTAAAAGTGTGTTGTGCCGTTGTCTACATAAACGACAAGTACCCGGCAACCTACAACGGCGCACTTCATGCCCAACTCGCAAACAATTGTGACACAAGTTTAAACTAGTGGCCTGAGTGAGCCTGTCTTCTGGTTTTTTTGCTTTGAACGAAGCACAATCGAAGATGCGATGTTCTCCATTGCAAAATACGCAGCGAAGTTGTTTGGAGCTAGAAGGTGCATTGGTGTGGGCCACGAATGCCTTAACAGTTGGTTTGAACCGTTGCGGTAAAACAGGTACGTCTGACTGACGCTTAAATGGCTTATCATATTTATTTCGTTGAACCGTCTCGAGTACATCCGCACGGCTCTTTAGGAAAGAATGAAAGTTGTCTAGGGTAGGCATTTCCGTGAGAGAATTTCTGTGTTCTTCCCATTTCACACTCGTTGTGCTGTCTAATTTTGATGAGACCATATAAATGATTAAAGTGTCCCAGTGGTCTACGGGTTGGCCCAGTGTTTTAAGGGCGCGCAAATTCTTAGACACGTGATCCACCAGATACCTAAGCGATTTGTCAGATTCGCGCGTGATAGGTTCTAAGTTAAATAGCGATTTTAAATGATTGTTGACAAGTTGGCGTTTGTTGTCATAACGTTCGCGTAACAGCTTCCACGCCTCGGGGTAATTTTTGTCCGTGACCTCTAAATTACAAATGACTCGAGCTGCCTCGCCCTCTAAATATGAGTTTAAATAATAAAATTTGTGAATGTTTTTAATTTTGTCATTGGTATGCACTAATGAGTTAAAACTTTCACGGAACTCCAGCCAACGATAATAAGCCCCGTCAAAATTGGGAATTTTGATAACAGGGAGACGGAAACCCATGACGTCATGAGCGTCATCATGAGGATTGGTCGTGGTTGAATTGTACTCACTGCCGCGATCGGGGTGGTTACGCTTGTAATTGTCTAAAATGTCCCGGGCCGTGGCAATACAATGATAGAAATCCTGCTCGATTAAGTCTCGTTCTGATAATTCCGTGTTTAAAGTAGCCTCATTCAATATTTCGATATCGTCTTGCAACGCATCAAAGTGCTTAAATAACGCTTCACAACTACTTAGTTTGCAAGTTAATTTACCGATTTCGATTGATGTCATATTCTCATCCGTAGCTAATGTAATTAAATAATTCTTAAACTTAGTTAAACGGCCTTTAATCGAACTACGTTTGACCAGTAATTCTTTTAATTCGCCCATAGTAACACAGTTAAGTGCCTAATAGCAACAGTGAAACTTGCAAAAAAAGTTGTTTACTCCAAATGAACAAATGGCATACGATACGCTCCTCGCCTTGCTGATGCAGCAGTCCGGCTGTGGTAGGCGAAACTGGCCCTTAGTGGCAGGCCGACGGTGGCGAGAGATGCACGCTGCGCGAGCGCTCGGAGATAGGGAGTCAGCTGTGCAGAACGGTGATAGTGCTGGAATAGATTGGTGCAAATGTCTGAATATCTAGGATGTGTTGTGTTGCTAAGTTGTGCGGGGATGCAAAAGGCAGTTCGAAGTAGTGATTTTGAGAAACTAGGCTCTAAATATATAACGTATTTACGAATAACTAGTAAAATTATGAGTGCAGCAGTGCAGTTGTTTAAGTTTTATATATCGCGTAGCTAGAAATGTACGTAGGTGCACTAAAATGAAGCAGTGGTGACAACTTTGCGTGTTTAATGCTAGTAAGGGATGATTTGTTTTTAATTAGTGCACGCAATAGTGGTTTAGAAGGACAGCAGAAATCAAAATTGTAAAACGACTGAGCAGTAGAGGTATAAGCAATTTACAGCCTTTGTCTAGTGCAAGCGAGAAGAACTAGGTTCCCTGGCTCTGGTCAGATCGAGACCTTTATAGTGTGATGGGAAATAAATGGAACGAGCTCACTTTTTATGAAGGCAAACCAATGCTGCGGTGCTGGTATCCCGGAGCTGACCGGCTGGTTGCGGTGAGTCGAATATACTCCTTTTTGACAAACTCGAAGCCTTTGGAGTAGGTAGGTCTTTCTCGTAGCTCTGTGCTTCTTCTTGGTTGACGGAGAATAGGTCCTTAATTTCGTACGGGAGTAGTTTTCCGTGGAGAATGCCCTTTGACCTCCGCCTTTATGCTGTCCAATATAGGGTTGATTTTCGGTTCGTGTCGTGTAACTGGTCGCCAAATGTCCAGGATGGGACATTAAAATTATAAAGTCTTGTTTTCAACAATAAACAAGTTTAATTAAATCAAAAATACATTAGTTTGTATGAAACGCAAAGTGTCCGTTATAGTGACAAGTAGGTAATTCAGTCGAACGATGATGTAGTATTTTTTGACAGCCTTGTGTGACGTCGCTGCATGCGTTCAGAAATTAAAACGCTCCGTTTTGCGTAAACACTTTCAAAGCTACAAACTATCATTATTCGACCTCGATATTTGGGAATGGAGGTGACGAAGACGATTTTTCTAAATAATTATGTTGAGGCGATAAATTGATTATGAATAATGGCTAACTTATGCCCAAACCTAAGTCATGATGAGAGTCGCATTTCCATACTTCTTAACACTTTCACTGCCACGAACCCGCCTAGCGGGCGCCTACGCCGTAGTCGCTTTCCGCTACATACGAGAAAAACCACGGGATCGGCTACGAGCGTAGCGCGTAGCGATTCTTGGCAGCGAATTTAATACTTAGTTGCAGAGGGCATGTGCATGGGAAATCGCTTATTCTCAACTCTGGTATTCAGATTTGGAAAAACAAACGCAAAAATAGGGATTGCCTATGACTTTCCGGGGACGAGTAACATTTTAATGTATTTCTTTGGACATATCATGCGTCCATCTAGGCATGAACTAGAGAAACAAGTAATTATTGCTTCTGTGGAAGGCAAACGTTCTTGAGGATGGATTCCAGTGCGCTGGACTGATGGAATTAAGAGGGCTGCAAAATGCAGTCTTTCTCCTGCAGTCCACTGACGAGGAACCGAACTGCATGGAGAGTTACAGCATGCGGTCACGATTCTCAGTGGGGGATCGACTAAGAAGGAGAAGTCACATTTTACGGATGAGTAATGAGTAGGTACCCACTACAGCTGCCCATGGTGGCGGAACGAGGTTCAAGGCAAAAACCCACCCACCACATGGATACTTGACCTCACGCATCTCTTCCTATTGTTGGATTTTCCCCCGCAAAACTCTCCGCTACCTTGCACATCTCTAGAGGAATTAAGAGGCTGACAATATGAAATTGATGTTATTTAAGCAGTTTTTTAAGAAAAACTATTTGTTCTAGCACATCAAATAAAATATACTTATGTTAATATTCACCATATTTCAAAGACCGTAGACGGGCTCGATACATAATTTGACGAAATCGGCTCGATAGAAAATTATTGCAAAAATTTGGTCCTTAAGCTATTTGCACCGAATGGACATGACCTGTTGGAACTACTGAAAACAACAGACGTCTTCAGTAGTGCCATCAAAATGGAATTTGGTGTTGATAAGTGTGCGGTCATGCATGTTCAGCGGGGGAAAGTTGTAAATTTAACAAATTTGCAACTTTCTGAGACAATGTCCCTCAAATCTATCTCCGAAGCAGAAACCTATAAGTATCTTGGTATGTCACAGTCATTGGGTATTGAGGGTGAGGGCGTAAAGCGGGCGGTGAAGGAGCGCTTCTTTTGTCGCCTGACAAAGGTACTTAATAGTCTTTTGTCGGGCGGCAACAAGGTGCGCGCCTTCAACGCCTGGGTGTTGCCCTTGCTTACTTACTCCTTTGGCGTACTAAGGTGGACTCAGACTGAGCTGGATGCCCTGGACCGAAGAGTCCAAGTACTGCTTACTGCGCATCGCATGCTACACGCACGCTGTGTCTGTTATGAGACTGTACATCTCGCGGAAGTGTGGTGAACTGGCTACGTTTCGGGGAAACCGAAGGTTTTGTCTGTGCAATTGCGGACGAAGTTATCATGACGAACAATTACCGGAAGTATATCCTGAAGGACGGTATATGGTCGACATTTGTCGGGCATGCCGCCGTCCCGGGGAGTCACTCAGGCATATTATCTCCGGTTGTGGTCATCTTGCTAACGGCGAGTACTTGCACAGACATAACCTTGTAGCCAGAATTATTCACCAGCAACTTGCTCTTCTATTCGGTCTTGTGGTCTCCGAAGTGCCTTACTATAAGTATATACCTGCGCCAGTTCTCGAAAATGGTCGTGCCACGCTCTATTGGGATCGATCTGTCATCACAGATAGGACTATTCTTGCCAATAGGCCTGATATCGTGCTGACAGATCGATCGAAACGCCAGGCAGTGCTCGTCGACATCACCATCCCCCATGACGAGAACCTCTTGAAGGCCGACAAGGGCAAAGCCAGCAAGTACCTAGACCTGGCTCACGAGGTAACCGCCATGTGGGATGTTGATTCGACGATCATCGTCCCGATAGTCGTTTCGGCGAACGGTTTAATGGCGAAGAGTCTCGACCATCACCTCAAGAGACTCTCGCTAGATGGCTGGATCAAGGGTCAGATACAGAAGGCGGTACTCCTGGATACTGCGCGGATAGTCAGGAGGTTCCTGTCTCTGTCGCCCTGACCACCGGCAGCTGAGGCCCCGCCTCGCTGCCGGCGGTACCCTAGGTTAGGTTTTTATAATGATTTTATGTTTTGTATGTATAGTTTTATATTTTACGGTTACCTATCATAATCCAGAAAATTGTAATTCCGAATATTAAAATCCCGAAACCGTTTCCTTTTTTAGGGTTCCGTAGCCAAATGGCAAAAAACGGAACCCTTATAGATTCGTCATGTCTGTCTGTGTGTCCATCCGTATGTCACAGGCATTTTACTCGAAAACTATAAGGTGTATTTCAATACAATTTTGAGGATAGGTGTATTTTATTAACCGCTACATAGTTTTGTAATTAATTTACTAAAAAAAAATTGTTTTAGGGGTGCACTCAAAAGTCAAAAAAAAAATTCTCATTGCAAGCCCACGTGTGGCACATCAATCGATAGGCCTTTTAAAATAAATGTAAGGTTTTTCAGCCATTTTATTGATTAAGTGAATTAGAGTCGGAGATAATCGCCTCGAAAGTCACTAAAATTGTGTCCCCCCCCCTCTAATTTTTGAACCGTGTATTTTAATAATATGAAAAAAATCAGGCTCATAGGGCTTATTAAATTCTTTCAGCGAAAATTGTTTCGAACAAGATCGGTTCACAGGTTTTTGAGATATTTCTAAAAAACTGCCTTCCTTAAAGAATAGGACGTAAGTGCCATAAGATTTTAGTAACGATACGACCTTTTTTATAGGCACGGAACCCTCGTTGTGCGTGGTCCGACACGCACTTGGCCGCTTTTTTTATTAGTTGGCCGAATTTTTGTTTGCCCGAAATTATATTTCCCATATTATTATTTTCCCAATTCTCAGTTCGTTGCAATTTTATTTCGCTTATGATTCGAATAGACACTTATTAAAATTCCGAAGGATCATTTGCCAACTAGGTTTTGGCGCCGAAAAGTATTAAGTCCGAAATATTATCATCCCGCTATGTCAAAAGATCTAAATTGTAGCATGTAACCTAACCTAACCGCCTGCGTGTCGACGTCACCCTGCTTCGCGGGGTGTCTATTTCCGCTCTAAGGGACACAAGCTAAACCTAAACTACAAATAATACCATTGTTACGATCATTTGTTGTTTTTTCACTACCCTTTTTGGGCTTTTTAAGAACTCGTGCAACACTCTAGTTGCTTAAATCTAGCTAATCGAAGCCCCTTTTCTATCAATTGTTTAATTTGTAAGGTCACAGTTTTAAATGTAACTTAACCCACTTATTAGCAAAAGTTTATTTTCGCATCGTGCATCAATTTTAAAGTGCACTTCTGTAGGGTTTTTAGCATACCTGAATGTTTTTTTAATCGTGGCGGTAAAATGAAATTACGTAAAATGAGATTTAGATTTTACGTAGCATCGGAATTATGAAAAGGTGGTTAACGAATCGGTTATCAAATAATAAAGTTGGCAATAGTTCTTCTGGTTATTGAGTTTCGGGAAAACGATAATGTGGGAAAACAAACCAGCGACATTTCAAAAGTATGTTAAACAAAGTATATGGATTATAAGAATTCGGTTAACCGTTTTCAGACAAGTGAAAATCGGGCAAGTGTTTTTCGAAACTTCGATAGGTTACCATATTTTACTGTTTATGTAATTACTAGCTGACGCCCGCGGCTTCGCCCGCGTGGTTATAGGAAAATGTAACATATTGAATTTTCCCGTGGGAATTAGATGTTTTCCCGCTGGAAAAAGTAGCCTATGTCACTCTCCAGCTTCTAAACTATCTCCATACAAAAAATCACATCAATACGACGCTCCGTTGCGACGTGAAAGAAGGACAAACATACAAACACACACACTTTCGCATTTATAACATTATAGTAAGGATAAGGATTGTAAAAACCTAGCTTAGTCTATCTAGTCTATTAGAGATAGCCTATTTCGCCGCGACGCAGCTCGCGGCCCGTCTCCTGTGATAACCGTGCCGGTCAAGTCAGTTCAGAGGATCGTTATTTTCGAGTTCAGACCACGTATCATGGTCGGCCTTATCACACGATAAGTATATATATATATATTAGGGGACAATCTTACACAAATCGACCTAGTGTCCCAAACTAAGCAAAGCTTGTACTATGGGTACTAGACGACGATAAACATACTTATATAGATAAATAAATACTTAAATACATAGAAAACATCCATGACTCAGGAACAAATATTCGTGCTTATCACACAAATAAATGCCCTTACCGAGATTCGAACCCGGGACCTCTTGCTTCGTAGGCAGCGTCACTACCAACTAGGCTAAAGCGGTCGTCGTGACAGGATAGTTCATCCGTCACTAGCTGACACCGTTCGATAGAACGAGACGACGCTCCTATCTTGTCACTTATCGCGTGATAAGGCCGACCATGATACGGGGTCAGAGCGTTAGGACAGGACCACGTCATTTTCGCGTACCGCACCACCTCCGCGCAATAACATAATACTACGGCGCAAATATAATACCGACATGTAAGGAAATGGGACCCGGGTATGTCCTAAAACTACGACCATGACCACCAGGGGATGGGCAGCAGCATTCCCGGAGTGCGGTGGAAACACTGCGATCGCCAACCCGCATGCCAAGCGTGGCGATTATGGCATATACCCCCCCATGCATTGTTTACCCAAAGGGCAATGGAGAGGACCATGTTGGGAGTTTCTCTGCGTGATCGCATCAGAAATGAGGCTGTCCGCAGGAGAACCAAGGTAACCGATGTGGCCCTCCGGATCGCTAAACTTAAGTGGCAGTGGGCGGGGCACATAGCACGTAGAACCGATGGCCGTTGGGGCGGAAAGGTTCTCGAGTGACGACCACGTACCGGAAGGCGCGGCGTGGGTAGGCCCCCGACAAGGTGGACCGATGACCTGGTAAAGGTTGCGGGAGTCCGCTGGATGCGGGTGGCGCAGGACCGGTCGCTTTGGCACTCTTTGGGGGAGCCCTATGTCCAGCAGTGGACGCCTTATGGCTGATATGATGATGATGTAAGGAAATTAGACCCACATCAGTAAGTCAGTACAGTACATAATACGGCAAATAGAATCCACCCACCAAATACTGAAGTGGCCTGATATTGGGATATATCAATTTCATCATGATCAATCAATTTGAGAGACACTTTCTTCGCTTCGCTCGCTCGCTGAACTATACGGTTAAACTCACGTATTAAATGTCAGTACAGGATGGCACGGAAGCCTTTTTTTTTTTTTCAGGAAGTTCTTCATCAGGATGAATGTTCGCGCGGCGGCGAGTTATGTTATACGCGCTACGTGACTCTTATGTGAGTGTAACCGTACAATATGCCTGAACCCTACGGTTTTTTTGGTCCATTCGAACCAGTTTTTAGAGAGGAACAAATGTGTTTATGGAAGCTACTACAATTAATGGACATAAGTAGAAAAACTAAGTAAAAGACGGACCTCGCTGGCGGCAGCCGAAACGCTTCGCAAAAATGTCAATTGAAATAATAGGGAACTGAAATACTATAACTATCTGCTTTTCTATAAAGTAAAAACTAGGTTGAATAATATCATAATATTCTCTTAAATCTAGATCTAAAATTCTATTTTTCCCATAAATTGATTTTAGTTTATCTATCATTTTCCTTAACACATTAATATCTATCATAGAATGATGAGTGATAGAAGTACGAATAAAAGCTAAACAGTTTTCTATTCTAACAAGTTCCTGTCTCAGGTTCTCGACATTTTCACTAGAAATAGCCAAAAGTTGAGCGAAATTGGTGTACCTAATTAAGCTATTTTCCTGGTTAAAAGTATGGTTCAGAATGATTTCTAACGTGGAATTAATTTTCTTTTGGTTTTCCACCAATGTTTCTAAGACATGCGTATGGTGACTTACCCAATCTTTGCTGAGACTAACATGACTATTAAATTCCGATACGATTTTATCTTGATTTAATTGCAAATGTTTGATTAGTTTACTATAATAGATGGCATCGGATTGGTCAAGGTTGCCCGTGATACTTTTTATAACGGAGCCGATTCCGTCTACAAGACCTCTTTTAGCTCTTGCAGGTTCCAAAGAATTTATCTGATTTACGATCCTGTCTAAATTGTACAAAAGGTAGTCTATTTGGTTTTCAAATAGGAGGTAAGTATCGTTAACTAATTTCATTTTATAGGTACGTAGCTGCTCGGAAATCATGTTAATTTTACTCTCGATATCATCTAATTGAATATATTGTAGGTAAGTGTGGTAATGAGTCGTAAGTCGCATGGGTCCAAGTTTATAAGGTAGTAGTCCAGGTCCGTCAGCTAGGCTCTCAAGTCTTATCTCCGTCGTGCGGGTCAGATGAACGGTCATCAGCAAGAGAATCCTGCAACAATTGAGTTCCTTTAGGGACACGCTTAAGCCGTGATTTGGCTACGGGATTGCGTTTTTTGGACGTATAGATATGTATAGGAAGGTCTGCTTGCACAATGTCTTGCGTATAACGTGGTGCAGTTTTCTGACGGCTTGCTGCTGGATTCTTTATGAATACTTGTTGTTGAGGGGAGTATTGTACTTCGTCTTCACGATTTTTATTTCTAGCTTTTATGAGAGCTATTCGGTCAGCAAGTGAGGAGTCATTTATAATGTCATATACCTGTTTCATCTGTTCCCTATGGTTCTGTACGTATTGCTGTAGCAGTCTTTCTGTCATATCGATGTCAAGTGGGGTTCTTGGGTCAAAATGTCCTGTCAGTAGATCAAAAGGTCGGCATTTAGTGAAGCTGTGTATAGAGTTATTGTAAGCTATAAGTGCATAGGGCATAAGGTTAACAATGGGGTCGTCTTTCTGTTTTAACTTTAAGATGCGGAGGTGTTCGAGTAATGTAGAGTGAAAACGCTCTATAGTTCCGTTGTCATTAGGAGAGTGGGGCAATATCTTATGATGATTGACCTTGTGAAGTCGCACAAATTCGGAAAATAATTGATTTGTAAATTCTGTGCCATTGTCCGTGACGAGAGTCAGAGGGACTCCGTGGTGTGTCGCGTAATGTAGCAACGCCATAAGTACACTAACGGCGGTGCCGTCACGTAAATTATAGGCTTGACCGTATTTCGTGAAAACATCCATAAAAGTTACGTATTTTTCGTTTTGTACCGTGAACAAGTCCATATGAACTATTTCAAAGGGTTTGGTTGCGGGAGGGACAATATTAAACTTGGGTTTGATAGGATTTCTGTCGTATTTAGCCTGTCCACATATAATACATTCATTTATGAACTTTGAAATGTCATTTTTTAATTTAGGCCAATAGTATTTACGAGAAAGGGCTAGGTAGCACTCGGTTATACCGCGGTGATTAGTTATGCCTTCGTGGTAATGTTGTATTATTTCCTGTTGTCGGAGGTATTCCTTAACGTTTTCCAATTCGACTTTTGACAGCATAAGATTCAAACTGGAACTTTTGAACTTATCTTGTATAATTGGGATAATCTGATACATAGCTAGGGAAGGCTGGATGATGATTCCGGTTTTAAATTTCGGAGTAACGTACTCTTTGAAAGCGTTTATTACGTCACTTTCCAAATTGGAGTAAGAGATTTGGACGGCTATGCGAGTGTGTGTGTCAAATGGTTTTGTTACCGTGGGTTTCTTCTTCACACCATCTACCAGGGTTAAAACTATCTGTTTGTGGAATTTGTTAAGGGGCTCGTCAGTAATAGGGACCTCTAATATAGGGTGCTCTTGGCTTGTATGTGCTGTGGCTGTGGAAGAGTTTGCTACAGATCGGGGTCCCACCGTAGGGTTCGGCAAGATTGAACAAAGTTCGTCAATTACTACGGATTCGGTTTCCTCGTTATGGATCTCAATTCTGGACAGGGCATCGGCGTTAGTATTTAATTTACCTTTTTTATATATAACGTCATAGGTGTACTCACTAAGTTTCAAACGCCATCTAGTCAGTCGTGAATTAGGTTCTTTTAAGTTTATCAACCACTGTAGGGGTTTATGGTCAGTCAGTATTTTAAATGGTCGGCCAAAGAGGTAGGGGCGGAAGTATTTGGTCGCGAAAACGATTGCAAGGAGCTCCTTCTCAATGGTGCTATAGTTAAACTCACTATCATTGAGAGTGCGAGATGCATAGCATATGGGTCTATCGGACCCTACGGGACCCTGGGACAATATGGCGCCGATCGCCACATCAGAGGCGTCTGTAGTGACCAGGAATTCCTTAGAGAAGTCCGGGTATTGTAGAATAGGGTCATTCGTCAGCAGTGTTTTGCACTTTTCGAAGCAACTGATGTACTCCGCATTATGAATGATTTTTCTGCCCTTCTTTAAGCAAGACGTTAGAGGTTTGGTTATCCTGGCAAAATCTGGGATAAACTTCCGATAATAACCAAGTAAACCCAAGAATTGTTTAATTTGCTTAGAAGTTTTAGGTATGGGGTATTTCATAATAGCGGCTATCTTATCGGGGTTCGGTTTGATGCCATCACTGCTTATGACATGTCCAAGATAAGCAGTTTCGAGCTTCAAAAACTCGGACTTGTCCATTTGTATCTTAAAATTTGACTCCCTTAGCCTTTGGAAAACCTTTTCGAGGTTGACCATATGCTCCTGGAGGGAGGTACTAAAAACTATTATATCGTCTAAGTAGACGAGACAAATCTCATTCTGAAGACCTCTCAGTACGTTGTCCATGACACGCTGAAAGCTGCTTGGTGAGTTCTTGAGCCCCATGGGCATTCGGAGAAACTCAAAATGTCCTTGTTCCACGTTGAATCCAGTCTTGGAGATGTCCTGTGGGTCCATTTCCACTTGGTAGAACCCGCTTGCTAAATCTAACGTGGTAAAGTATTGACACTTCCCCAATTTATCCAGGACATCCGCGATGTTCGGAATTGGATATTTATCGTCAATAGTCTTATCGTTTAACTTGCGGAAATCTACCACCAATCGCCATTTCTGCCTACCGGAAGCATCAGCTTTCTTGGGTACTACCCATATAGGTGAGCTCCAGGCAGAATCTGAGGGTCGAATGATTCCCTGGTCCAACATCTTGGCGATCTGGTCTCTGACTTCCTGTCTATGTACAAAAGGATAACGGTAACTTTTTGTGTACACTGGCACCTCATCAGTTGTCCTAATTCGGTGCTTAATTTGATTCGTAAATGTTAGAGGTTCGCCTTCAATATAAAATATATCGGCATAACGAGAGCAAATAGTTACTAAGTTAGCCTTTTCCTCCTCGTTTAAATGGTCAGTCCGCAATCTTGAAATGACGTCACGCGAGCGCGCCGTAAACTTATCGGTGCGCATGCACTCGATACTATAGAGTTCAGCTTGCGCTGGGCGGTCGAGCGAAAATATTACGTCATTAGGAGACGGGTTGTGGACTTCGAGGTATCCGCGGCTATCTCTAACAGTTGTAAAGCACTCATGTATTAGACAACTAGAAATGGCTTGTTCCTCCACTAATACTTCGCCATCAGGGGAGTTAATTGGGACTCTAATTATTTTCGAATCGCCCGCTGGAATGATTTCCTCGTACAGGTTAACGTTACACGAGTTATACATTTGTATTGGGTTACTAGATGTACGGGTAATTAAGTTGTTTTCCTTAAGATCGATCTTTGCCTCCCATTTTGTAAGCAAATCTAAACCTATGAGGCCATCAAAGTAGTCATGGAAGTGGTAAACGAATAATTTCATATCACCGGTATCTCTAAATTCCGAGAAGCAAGGCAACGTTATGGAATGATTACTCCTACTTATCGCATGAACATTTGCTACCTCGAAAGGGTCATAGTTAAGTGGGTGATAGGGAAAGTAACGTTCTACCGCTTCAGGACTAATAAAAGACTGATTAGCCCCCGTATCAATAAGAAGCTTAAGAGGGGGTTTCTTGATCTGAATAAAGGGTAACCGCCTCTGTGATTGCAAATTTAACTCTATCTTTGCTTTCGTGATTTCGGACCCTTCCGAAAATAAGGACGGCTTCCATTCGAGCTGGTGCTAGGCTGAGGTTCGTTTTCCTCGCCCATTACGTAATTATTACCTGGGTCAACAACATTATAATCTTCCATTGCATAGCAATAATTAAAACTGTCGCCGTCATCATGGCACGCGCCGGAATAGTACTCCGGTTCCGCGTAGTAGCCATTGTAACACGACTCGTAATCGTAGGGTGCACATTCATTTATGTGCATTTCTTGGGACTTATAAAAATTATTACTCGCACTAGGTAATACCCTCGGAGTAAAATGCTGTACCCCACTCATGGGCTTAGGGCCCGAGTTAAAAGGAGGGTTGTTCCTCGGCTGGAGCCTAAATACATTACTTCGCGGATTATAGTTCGGTGGTAAAGCACGGAACATTTGCTGGGTTCGACTAGGAAACCGATTTCGGGGTTGAGCTTGCACTGGGTTGAATTTAAAAGCTTGCGGGGCTGGCGGTGGTTGACGTTGGCCTACTGGGACTTGCCAATTACCTGCCTGAGGTTGATAGTTCGGACGTGGAGGAAGAACTCCTACGTTCTGAAATTGTGTGGTCATCCTAGGCGAATGTTGAACCTTAAGAGGGTCAACGCGCTGTTGCAAATATATTACATTTAATTCCTCCTGAACATATTCAAGGGCTTTTTCTATGCTCTCAGGCCGCATACACCTAATACGCGACCCTAGAGGTTCATTTAGACCTCGAACAAAAGCCTGCGTTGCTACTTTCTTATACAGGGATCGTTTGGCTTCTATGGTACTGGCAATTGTCTCATGTAACGAAACATAAGTCATTACAGTGCTGAGCAGAGTCTGACAATGCTCGTAAAACTCCTGGGGTGTTCTATCCCCCTGCATAGCAATCGAGAGGTCATTGTAGAGGGCGGTTTCATCCCTCTGGTCAGAGAAATTATTAATAAGAGCTGTACGTATACCTAACCAGCTACCCGGAATGCCATTGGAATTAATAGTGCAAGATGCTGTTCCAGTTATTTTATTCAAAATTCCATTTATCAAGCACAGATTGGATAATTCACTACCCGCTTCATTGCTCATAAAAGTAGCTACAATTTGGTCACAAATGTTAATAAATCGAGTAAGAACATTTGGGTTCCCATCAAATTCCGGGACCATGCGTAAGGCTTTATAAATAGCTTCAGTATTATCCTGGGCCATTGTTCCTACTTCAAATAGCCTACTTACGTCGATAACTGAATCTGAATCGTCTAAATTTCTATTTAAGTCTACCAATTCCCGGCGAGCCTGTCGCGATGTAGGTTCCCGGTCACCAGAATTTCTAGGGTGAAAGATTCTAGACATAAAAACTATGGGCAAATAAGGGAATAAAGCAACACGAGAGCAATTCAAGTGCACTTACATAAGGTTCATCTCTGGTCTTCTTTCTGGAATCGATTTCTGGATTCACCTCCGGGTCTGCAGTCTTCAGGTTCTTTTTCTGGTTCCTTGATGAAGCTTTGAAAAGCTAGCTGCCGCGATCGCGAAAGCCTCAAGAATCCTACCGACTGCGCCAAATACGAAAGCTGCAGTCGGAGGCTCGAAAAAAAACCAAAAATGATTTAACTAATTTAATTAATAATTAAAATATTACAATAAAATGGATATGACGATAGCTCGAGGTATGAACATAAAGTGATTCGTTTATACATTGTTCTAATAAAGTAAACGCGGGCCACGTTCTGCTGATGCGATGCCTCGTGGAGTCGCGGCTGGTGTTGGTACGTTTTCCAGGTCAGGTCGATAGGTGCTAGGTTGGCGGTTCTCCTACCAGCGCGTTGCGTAATTAAATACGAAAGCTGCAGTCTGAGGCTCGAAAAAAAACCAAAAATGATTTAACTAATTTAATTAATAATTAAAATATTACAATAAAATGGATATGACGATAGCTCGAGGTATGAACATAAAGTGATTCGTTTATACATTGTTCTAATAAAGTAAACGCGGGCCACGTTCTGCTGATGCGATGCCTCGTGGAGTCGCGGCTGGTGTTGGTACGTTTTCCAGGTCAGGTCGATAGGTGCTAGGTTGGCGGTTCTCCTACCAGCGCGTTGCGTAATTCCTCCCCCCGCAGACCAGCAACTATTTTCCAACGTCTAGTGAGAATATTGCTGGAACTCCATCAGTATTGGTGATAGCAGCACCGTGCTCCTCTTCTGGATTATCTGGTTTCTGAGTTATTCTGGGCTTCGGTGACTTTCGTATGATATATTTCCAGTTCATTATTATAACAGTGATTGCGCAGGCGCCGATAACGATCAAGTACAGGGGTATGGTAGTATGATATATTACGGCAGGAGGACTCGTGTCGAGTTTAATTGGCGTCTCGAGCATGAGTTTATTCTGGGCGCTATGTAGTTCCTTCAGGTCTGTAGATTTTAGTTTAACGTTCGTGGAAATTACAGTTAGATTCATGTCATAGGGGATCATAGCTAGCTTCAGAGGATGGCCTTTTATGTCATCATTGTCGTTGGTGATGGTGAATTCTTCTGTCCGTATGTAGCAGTTGAGTGGAACTGTCGCGAGGTAGCTTCCATGCAGCAGGTTGTAGTCCTCTCTTTCACAAGTTAGCTGAGCTCGTGTAGGCTGCGGGAATGATAACACGTAGTGCTGGTTGTCCAGTTCTTCCATAGCGGGTTTCGACAGTGATGCTGTTATAAACTGGCAGGAGTCTAGTAGAGCTTGTGTGGTGATAAGTTGATGGATGCAATCTGGAGTTGTGCGCAGCTGAAGATTGATCTCCTTCTTGCAGAGATAACAGTGACTATACTTCGGGCATTCAGCCTCCATGTACACGAACGCATTCTCGTGTGTTGCTATATAAGGATAGGAAGGGATAAGGACCTGACTGTTTTTGTTGGGTACTACTGAAAGCCTAAATAGATCAAAAATGTCAATTGAAATAATAGGGAACTGAAATACTATAACTATCTGCTTTTCTATAAAGTAAAAACTAGGTTGAATAATATCATAATATTCTCTTAAATCTAGATCTAAAATTCTATTTTTCCCATAAATTGATTTTAGTTTATCTATCATTTTCCTTAACACATTAATATCTATCATAGAATGATGAGTGATAGAAGTACGAATAAAAGCTAAACAGTTTTCTATTCTAACAAGTTCCTGTCTCAGGTTCTCGACATTTTCACTAGAAATAGCCAAAAGCTGAGCGAAATTGGTGTACCTAATTAAGCTATTTTCCTGGTTAAAAGTATGGTTCAGAATGATTTCTAACGTGGAATTAATTTTCTTTTGGTTTTCCACCAATGTTTCTAAGACATGCGTATGGTGACTTACCCAATCTTTGCTGAGACTAACATGACTATTAAATTCCGATACGATTTTATCTTGATTTAATTGCAAATGTTTGATTAGTTTACTATAATAGATGGCATCGGATTGGTCAAGGTTGCCCGTGATACTTTTTATAACGGAGCCGATTCCGTCTACAAGACCTCTTTTAGCTCTTGCAGGTTCCAAAGAATTTATCTGATTTACGATCCTGTCTAAATTGTACAAAAGGTAGTCTATTTGGTTTTCAAATAGGAGGTAAGTATCGTTAACTAATTTCATTTTATAGGTACGTAGCTGCTCGGAAATCATGTTAATTTTACTCTCGATATCATCTAATTGAATATATTGTAGGTAAGTGTGGTAATGAGTCGTAAGTCGCATGGGTCCAAGTTTATAAGGTAGTAGTCCAGGTCCGTCAGCTAGGCTCTCAAGTCTTATCTCCGTCGTGCGGGTCAGATGAACGGTCATCAGCAAGAGAATCCTGCAACAATTGAGTTCCTTTAGGGACACGCTTAAGCCGTGATTTGGCTACGGGATTGCGTTTTTTGGACGTATAGATATGTATAGGAAGGTCTGCTTGCACAATGTCTTGCGTATAACGTGGTGCAGTTTTCTGACGGCTTGCTGCTGGATTCTTTATGAATACTTGTTGTTGAGGGGAGTATTGTACTTCGTCTTCACGATTTTTATTTCTAGCTTTTATGAGAGCTATTCGGTCAGCAAGTGAGGAGTCATTTATAATGTCATATACCTGTTTCATCTGTTCCCTATGGTTCTGTACGTATTGCTGTAGCAGTCTTTCTGTCATATCGATGTCAAGTGGGGTTCTTGGGTCAAAATGTCCTGTCAGTAGATCAAAAGGTCGGCATTTAGTGAAGCTGTGTATAGAGTTATTGTAAGCTATAAGTGCATAGGGCATAAGGTTAACAATGGGGTCGTCTTTCTGTTTTAACTTTAAGATGCGGAGGTGTTCGAGTAATGTAGAGTGAAAACGCTCTATAGTTCCGTTGTCATTAGGAGAGTGGGGCAATATCTTATGATGATTGACCTTGTGAAGTCGCACAAATTCGGAAAATAATTGATTTGTAAATTCTGTGCCATTGTCCGTGACGAGAGTCAGAGGGACTCCGTGGTGTGTCGCGTAATGTAGCAACGCCATAAGTACACTAACGGCGGTGCCGTCACGTAAATTATAGGCTTGACCGTATTTCGTGAAAACATCCATAAAAGTTACGTATTTTTCGTTTTGTACCGTGAACAAGTCCATATGAACTATTTCAAAGGGTTTGGTTGCGGGAGGGACAATATTAAACTTGGGTTTGATAGGATTTCTGTCGTATTTAGCCTGTCCACATATAATACATTCATTTATGAACTTTGAAATGTCATTTTTTAATTTAGGCCAATAGTATTTACGAGAAAGGGCTAGGTAGCACTCGGTTATACCGCGGTGATTAGTTATGCCTTCGTGGTAATGTTGTATTATTTCCTGTTGTCGGAGGTATTCCTTAACGTTTTCCAATTCGACTTTTGACAGCATAAGATTCAAACTGGAACTTTTGAACTTATCTTGTATAATTGGGATAATCTGATACATAGCTAGGGAAGGCTGGATGATGATTCCGGTTTTAAATTTCGGAGTAACGTACTCTTTGAAAGCGTTTATTACGTCACTTTCCAAATTGGAGTAAGAGATTTGGACGGCTATGCGAGTGTGTGTGTCAAATGGTTTTGTTACCGTGGGTTTCTTCTTCACACCATCTACCAGGGTTAAAACTATCTGTTTGTGGAATTTGTTAAGGGGCTCGTCAGTAATAGGGACCTCTAATATAGGGTGCTCTTGGCTTGTATGTGCTGTGGCTGTGGAAGAGTTTGCTACAGATCGGGGTCCCACCGTAGGGTTCGGCAAGATTGAACAAAGTTCGTCAATTACTACGGATTCGGTTTCCTCGTTATGGATCTCAATTCTGGACAGGGCATCGGCGTTAGTATTTAATTTACCTTTTTTATATATAACGTCATAGGTGTACTCACTAAGTTTCAAACGCCATCTAGTCAGTCGTGAATTAGGTTCTTTTAAGTTTATCAACCACTGTAGGGGTTTATGGTCAGTCAGTATTTTAAATGGTCGGCCAAAGAGGTAGGGGCGGAAGTATTTGGTCGCGAAAACGATTGCAAGGAGCTCCTTCTCAATGGTGCTATAGTTAAACTCACTATCATTGAGAGTGCGAGATGCATAGCATATGGGTCTATCGGACCCTACGGGACCCTGGGACAATATGGCGCCGATCGCCACATCAGAGGCGTCTGTAGTGACCAGGAATTCCTTAGAGAAGTCCGGGTATTGTAGAATAGGGTCATTCGTCAGCAGTGTTTTGCACTTTTCGAAGCAACTGATGTACTCCGCATTATGAATGATTTTTCTGCCCTTCTTTAAGCAAGACGTTAGAGGTTTGGTTATCCTGGCAAAATCTGGGATAAACTTCCGATAATAACCAAGTAAACCCAAGAATTGTTTAATTTGCTTAGAAGTTTTAGGTATGGGGTATTTCATAATAGCGGCTATCTTATCGGGGTTCGGTTTGATGCCATCACTGCTTATGACATGTCCAAGATAAGCAGTTTCGAGCTTCAAAAACTCGGACTTGTCCATTTGTATCTTAAAATTTGACTCCCTTAGCCTTTGGAAAACCTTTTCGAGGTTGACCATATGCTCCTGGAGGGAGGTACTAAAAACTATTATATCGTCTAAGTAGACGAGACAAATCTCATTCTGAAGACCTCTCAGTACGTTGTCCATGACACGCTGAAAGCTGCTTGGTGAGTTCTTGAGCCCCATGGGCATTCGGAGAAACTCAAAATGTCCTTGTTCCACGTTGAATCCAGTCTTGGAGATGTCCTGTGGGTCCATTTCCACTTGGTAGAACCCGCTTGCTAAATCTAACGTGGTAAAGTATTGACACTTCCCCAATTTATCCAGGACATCCGCGATGTTCGGAATTGGATATTTATCGTCAATAGTCTTATCGTTTAACTTGCGGAAATCTACCACCAATCGCCATTTCTGCCTACCGGAAGCATCAGCTTTCTTGGGTACTACCCATATAGGTGAGCTCCAGGCAGAATCTGAGGGTCGAATGATTCCCTGGTCCAACATCTTGGCGATCTGGTCTCTGACTTCCTGTCTATGTACAAAAGGATAACGGTAACTTTTTGTGTACACTGGCACCTCATCAGTTGTCCTAATTCGGTGCTTAATTTGATTCGTAAATGTTAGAGGTTCGCCTTCAATATAAAATATATCGGCATAACGAGAGCAAATAGTTACTAAGTTAGCCTTTTCCTCCTCGTTTAAATGGTCAGTCCGCAATCTTGAAATGACGTCACGCGAGCGCGCCGTAAACTTATCGGTGCGCATGCACTCGATACTATAGAGTTCAGCTTGCGCTGGGCGGTCGAGCGAAAATATTACGTCATTAGGAGACGGGTTGTGGACTTCGAGGTATCCGCGGCTATCTCTAACAGTTGTAAAGCACTCATGTATTAGACAACTAGAAATGGCTTGTTCCTCCACTAATACTTCGCCATCAGGGGAGTTAATTGGGACTCTAATTATTTTCGAATCGCCCGCTGGAATGATTTCCTCGTACAGGTTAACGTTACACGAGTTATACATTTGTATTGGGTTACTAGATGTACGGGTAATTAAGTTGTTTTCCTTAAGATCGATCTTTGCCTCCCATTTTGTAAGCAAATCTAAACCTATGAGGCCATCAAAGTAGTCATGGAAGTGGTAAACGAATAATTTCATATCACCGGTATCTCTAAATTCCGAGAAGCAAGGCAACGTTATGGAATGATTACTCCTACTTATCGCATGAACATTTGCTACCTCGAAAGGGTCATAGTTAAGTGGGTGATAGGGAAAGTAACGTTCTACCGCTTCAGGACTAATAAAAGACTGATTAGCCCCCGTATCAATAAGAAGCTTAAGAGGGGGTTTCTTGATCTGAATAAAGGGTAACCGCCTCTGTGATTGCAAATTTAACTCTATCTTTGCTTTCGTGATTTCGGACCCTTCCGAAAATAAGGACGGCTTCCATTCGAGCTGGTGCTAGGCTGAGGTTCGTTTTCCTCGCCCATTACGTAATTATTACCTGGGTCAACAACATTATAATCTTCCATTGCATAGCAATAATTAAAACTGTCGCCGTCATCATGGCACGCGCCGGAATAGTACTCCGGTTCCGCGTAGTAGCCATTGTAACACGACTCGTAATCGTAGGGTGCACATTCATTTATGTGCATTTCTTGGGACTTATAAAAATTATTACTCGCACTAGGTAATACCCTCGGAGTAAAATGCTGTACCCCACTCATGGGCTTAGGGCCCGAGTTAAAAGGAGGGTTGTTCCTCGGCTGGAGCCTAAATACATTACTTCGCGGATTATAGTTCGGTGGTAAAGCACGGAACATTTGCTGGGTTCGACTAGGAAACCGATTTCGGGGTTGAGCTTGCACTGGGTTGAATTTAAAAGCTTGCGGGGCTGGCGGTGGTTGACGTTGGCCTACTGGGACTTGCCAATTACCTGCCTGAGGTTGATAGTTCGGACGTGGAGGAAGAACTCCTACGTTCTGAAATTGTGTGGTCATCCTAGGCGAATGTTGAACCTTAAGAGGGTCAACGCGCTGTTGCAAATATATTACATTTAATTCCTCCTGAACATATTCAAGGGCTTTTTCTATGCTCTCAGGCCGCATACACCTAATACGCGACCCTAGAGGTTCATTTAGACCTCGAACAAAAGCCTGCGTTGCTACTTTCTTATACAGGGATCGTTTGGCTTCTATGGTACTGGCAATTGTCTCATGTAACGAAACATAAGTCATTACAGTGCTGAGCAGAGTCTGACAATGCTCGTAAAACTCCTGGGGTGTTCTATCCCCCTGCATAGCAATCGAGAGGTCATTGTAGAGGGCGGTTTCATCCCTCTGGTCAGAGAAATTATTAATAAGAGCTGTACGTATACCTAACCAGCTACCCGGAATGCCATTGGAATTAATAGTGCAAGATGCTGTTCCAGTTATTTTATTCAAAATTCCATTTATCAAGCACAGATTGGATAATTCACTACCCGCTTCATTGCTCATAAAAGTAGCTACAATTTGGTCACAAATGTTAATAAATCGAGTAAGAACATTTGGGTTCCCATCAAATTCCGGGACCATGCGTAAGGCTTTATAAATAGCTTCAGTATTATCCTGGGCCATTGTTCCTACTTCAAATAGCCTACTTACGTCGATAACTGAATCTGAATCGTCTAAATTTCTATTTAAGTCTACCAATTCCCGGCGAGCCTGTCGCGATGTAGGTTCCCGGTCACCAGAATTTCTAGGGTGAAAGATTCTAGACATAAAAACTATGGGCAAATAAGGGAATAAAGCAACACGAGAGCAATTCAAGTGCACTTACATAAGGTTCATCTCTGGTCTTCTTTCTGGAATCGATTTCTGGATTCACCTCCGGGTCTGCAGTCTTCAGGTTCTTTTTCTGGTTCCTTGATGAAGCTTTGAAAAGCTAGCTGCCGCGATCGCGAAAGCCTCAAGAATCCTACCGACTGCGCCAAATACGAAAGCTGCAGTCGGAGGCTCGAAAAAAAACCAAAAATGATTTAACTAATTTAATTAATAATTAAAATATTACAATAAAATGGATATGACGATAGCTCGAGGTATGAACATAAAGTGATTCGTTTATACATTGTTCTAATAAAGTAAACGCGGGCCACGTTCTGCTGATGCGATGCCTCGTGGAGTCGCGGCTGGTGTTGGTACGTTTTCCAGGTCAGGTCGATAGGTGCTAGGTTGGCGGTTCTCCTACCAGCGCGTTGCGTAATTAAATACGAAAGCTGCAGTCGGAGGCTCGAAAAAAAACCAAAAATGATTTAACTAATTTAATTAATAATTAAAATATTACAATAAAATGGATATGACGATAGCTCGAGGTATGAACATAAAGTGATTCGTTTATACATTGTTCTAATAAAGTAAACGCGGGCCACGTTCTGCTGATGCGATGCCTCGTGGAGTCGCGGCTGGTGTTGGTACGTTTTCCAGGTCAGGTCGATAGGTGCTAGGTTGGCGGTTCTCCTACCAGCGCGTTGCGTAATTCCTCCCCCCGCAGACCAGCAACTATTTTCCAACGTCTAGTGAGAATATTGCTGGAACTCCATCAGTATTGGTGATAGCAGCACCGTGCTCCTCTTCTGGATTATCTGGTTTCTGAGTTATTCTGGGCTTCGGTGACTTTCGTATGATATATTTCCAGTTCATTATTATAACAGTGATTGCGCAGGCGCCGATAACGATCAAGTACAGGGGTATGGTAGTATGATATATTACGGCAGGAGGACTCGTGTCGAGTTTAATTGGCGTCTCGAGCATGAGTTTATTCTGGGCGCTATGTAGTTCCTTCAGGTCTGTAGATTTTAGTTTAACGTTCGTGGAAATTACAGTTAGATTCATGTCATAGGGGATCATAGCTAGCTTCAGAGGATGGCCTTTTATGTCATCATTGTCGTTGGTGATGGTGAATTCTTCTGTCCGTATGTAGCAGTTGAGTGGAACTGTCGCGAGGTAGCTTCCATGCAGCAGGTTGTAGTCCTCTCTTTCACAAGTTAGCTGAGCTCGTGTAGGCTGCGGGAATGATAACACGTAGTGCTGGTTGTCCAGTTCTTCCATAGCGGGTTTCGACAGTGATGCTGTTATAAACTGGCAGGAGTCTAGTAGAGCTTGTGTGGTGATAAGTTGATGGATGCAATCTGGAGTTGTGCGCAGCTGAAGATTGATCTCCTTCTTGCAGAGATAACAGTGACTATACTTCGGGCATTCAGCCTCCATGTACACGAACGCATTCTCGTGTGTTGCTATATAAGGATAGGAAGGGATAAGGACCTGACTGTTTTTGTTGGGTACTACTGAAAGCCTAAATAGATCAAAAATGTCAATTGAAATAATAGGGAACTGAAATACTATAACTATCTGCTTTTCTATAAAGTAAAAACTAGGTTGAATAATATCATAATATTCTCTTAAATCTAGATCTAAAATTCTATTTTTCCCATAAATTGATTTTAGTTTATCTATCATTTTCCTTAACACATTAATATCTATCATAGAATGATGAGTGATAGAAGTACGAATAAAAGCTAAACAGTTTTCTATTCTAACAAGTTCCTGTCTCAGGTTCTCGACATTTTCACTAGAAATAGCCAAAAGCTGAGCGAAATTGGTGTACCTAATTAAGCTATTTTCCTGGTTAAAAGTATGGTTCAGAATGATTTCTAACGTGGAATTAATTTTCTTTTGGTTTTCCACCAATGTTTCTAAGACATGCGTATGGTGACTTACCCAATCTTTGCTGAGACTAACATGACTATTAAATTCCGATACGATTTTATCTTGATTTAATTGCAAATGTTTGATTAGTTTACTATAATAGATGGCATCGGATTGGTCAAGGTTGCCCGTGATACTTTTTATAACGGAGCCGATTCCGTCTACAAGACCTCTTTTAGCTCTTGCAGGTTCCAAAGAATTTATCTGATTTACGATCCTGTCTAAATTGTACAAAAGGTAGTCTATTTGGTTTTCAAATAGGAGGTAAGTATCGTTAACTAATTTCATTTTATAGGTACGTAGCTGCTCGGAAATCATGTTAATTTTACTCTCGATATCATCTAATTGAATATATTGTAGGTAAGTGTGGTAATGAGTCGTAAGTCGCATGGGTCCAAGTTTATAAGGTAGTAGTCCAGGTCCGTCAGCTAGGCTCTCAAGTCTTATCTCCGTCGTGCGGGTCAGATGAACGGTCATCAGCAAAAGAATCCTGCAACAATTGAGTTCCTTTAGGGACACGCTTAAGCCGTGATTTGGCTACGGGATTGCGTTTTTTGGACGTATAGATATGTATAGGAAGGTCTGCTTGCACAATGTCTTGCGTATAACGTGGTGCAGTTTTCTGACGGCTTGCTGCTGGATTCTTTATGAATACTTGTTGTTGAGGGGAGTATTGTACTTCGTCTTCACGATTTTTATTTCTAGCTTTTATGAGAGCTATTCGGTCAGCAAGTGAGGAGTCATTTATAATGTCATATACCTGTTTCATCTGTTCCCTATGGTTCTGTACGTATTGCTGTAGCAGTCTTTCTGTCATATCGATGTCAAGTGGGGTTCTTGGGTCAAAATGTCCTGTCAGTAGATCAAAAGGTCGGCATTTAGTGAAGCTGTGTATAGAGTTATTGTAAGCTATAAGTGCATAGGGCATAAGGTTAACAATGGGGTCGTCTTTCTGTTTTAACTTTAAGATGCGGAGGTGTTCGAGTAATGTAGAGTGAAAACGCTCTATAGTTCCGTTGTCATTAGGAGAGTGGGGCAATATCTTATGATGATTGACCTTGTGAAGTCGCACAAATTCGGAAAATAATTGATTTGTAAATTCTGTGCCATTGTCCGTGACGAGAGTCAGAGGGACTCCGTGGTGTGTCGCGTAATGTAGCAACGCCATAAGTACACTAACGGCGGTGCCGTCACGTAAATTATAGGCTTGACCGTATTTCGTGAAAACATCCATAAAAGTTACGTATTTTTCGTTTTGTACCGTGAACAAGTCCATATGAACTATTTCAAAGGGTTTGGTTGCGGGAGGGACAATATTAAACTTGGGTTTGATAGGATTTCTGTCGTATTTAGCCTGTCCACATATAATACATTCATTTATGAACTTTGAAATGTCATTTTTTAATTTAGGCCAATAGTATTTACGAGAAAGGGCTAGGTAGCACTCGGTTATACCGCGGTGATTAGTTATGCCTTCGTGGTAATGTTGTATTATTTCCTGTTGTCGGAGGTATTCCTTAACGTTTTCCAATTCGACTTTTGACAGCATAAGATTCAAACTGGAACTTTTGAACTTATCTTGTATAATTGGGATAATCTGATACATAGCTAGGGAAGGCTGGATGATGATTCCGGTTTTAAATTTCGGAGTAACGTACTCTTTGAAAGCGTTTATTACGTCACTTTCCAAATTGGAGTAAGAGATTTGGACGGCTATGCGAGTGTGTGTGTCAAATGGTTTTGTTACCGTGGGTTTCTTCTTCACACCATCTACCAGGGTTAAAACTATCTGTTTGTGGAATTTGTTAAGGGGCTCGTCAGTAATAGGGACCTCTAATATAGGGTGCTCTTGGCTTGTATGTGCTGTGGCTGTGGAAGAGTTTGCTACAGATCGGGGTCCCACCGTAGGGTTCGGCAAGATTGAACAAAGTTCGTCAATTACTACGGATTCGGTTTCCTCGTTATGGATCTCAATTCTGGACAGGGCATCGGCGTTAGTATTTAATTTACCTTTTTTATATATAACGTCATAGGTGTACTCACTAAGTTTCAAACGCCATCTAGTCAGTCGTGAATTAGGTTCTTTTAAGTTTATCAACCACTGTAGGGGTTTATGGTCAGTCAGTATTTTAAATGGTCGGCCAAAGAGGTAGGGGCGGAAGTATTTGGTCGCGAAAACGATTGCAAGGAGCTCCTTCTCAATGGTGCTATAGTTAAACTCACTATCATTGAGAGTGCGAGATGCATAGCATATGGGTCTATCGGACCCTACGGGACCCTGGGACAATATGGCGCCGATCGCCACATCAGAGGCGTCTGTAGTGACCAGGAATTCCTTAGAGAAGTCCGGGTATTGTAGAATAGGGTCATTCGTCAGCAGTGTTTTGCACTTTTCGAAGCAACTGATGTACTCCGCATTATGAATGATTTTTCTGCCCTTCTTTAAGCAAGACGTTAGAGGTTTGGTTATCCTGGCAAAATCTGGGATAAACTTCCGATAATAACCAAGTAAACCCAAGAATTGTTTAATTTGCTTAGAAGTTTTAGGTATGGGGTATTTCATAATAGCGGCTATCTTATCGGGGTTCGGTTTGATGCCATCACTGCTTATGACATGTCCAAGATAAGCAGTTTCGAGCTTCAAAAACTCGGACTTGTCCATTTGTATCTTAAAATTTGACTCCCTTAGCCTTTGGAAAACCTTTTCGAGGTTGACCATATGCTCCTGAAGGGAGGTACTAAAAACTATTATATCGTCTAAGTAGACGAGACAAATCTCATTCTGAAGACCTCTCAGTACGTTGTCCATGACACGCTGAAAGCTGCTTGGTGAGTTCTTGAGCCCCATGGGCATTCGGAGAAACTCAAAATGTCCTTGTTCCACGTTGAATCCAGTCTTGGAGATGTCCTGTGGGTCCATTTCCACTTGGTAGAACCCGCTTGCTAAATCTAACGTGGTAAAGTATTGACACTTCCCCAATTTATCCAGGACATCCGCGATGTTCGGAATTGGATATTTATCGTCAATAGTCTTATCGTTTAACTTGCGGAAATCTACCACCAATCGCCATTTCTGCCTACCGGAAGCATCAGCTTTCTTGGGTACTACCCATATAGGTGAGCTCCAGGCAGAGTCTGAGGGTCGAATGATTCCCTGGTCCAACATCTTGGCGATCTGGTCTCTGACTTCCTGTCTATGTACAAAAGGATAACGGTAACTTTTTGTGTACACTGGCACCTCATCAGTTGTCCTAATTCGGTGCTTAATTTGATTCGTAAATGTTAGAGGTTCGCCTTCAATATAAAATATATCGGCATAACGAGAGCAAATAGTTACTAAGTTAGCCTTTTCCTCCTCGTTTAAATGGTCAGTCCGCAATCTTGAAATGACGTCACGCGAGCGCGCCGTAAACTTATCGGTGCGCATGCACTCGATACTATAGAGTTCAGCTTGCGCTGGGCGGTCGAGCGAAAATATTACGTCATTAGGAGACGGGTTGTGGACTTCGAGGTATCCGCGGCTATCTCTAACAGTTGTAAAGCACTCATGTATTAGACAACTAGAAATGGCTTGTTCCTCCACTAATACTTCGCCATCAGGGGAGTTAATTGGGACTCTAATTATTTTCGAATCGCCCGCTGGAATGATTTCCTCGTACAGGTTAACGTTACACGAGTTATACATTTGTATTGGGTTACTAGATGTACGGGTAATTAAGTTGTTTTCCTTAAGATCGATCTTTGCCTCCCATTTTGTAAGCAAATCTAAACCTATGAGGCCATCAAAGTAGTCATGGAAGTGGTAAACGAATAATTTCATATCACCGGTATCTCTAAATTCCGAGAAGCAAGGCAACGTTATGGAATGATTACTCCTACTTATCGCATGAACATTTGCTACCTCGAAAGGGTCATAGTTAAGTGGGTGATAGGGAAAGTAACGTTCTACCGCTTCAGGACTAATAAAAGACTGATTAGCCCCCGTATCAATAAGAAGCTTAAGAGGGGGTTTCTTGATCTGAATAAAGGGTAACCGCCTCTGTGATTGCAAATTTAACTCTATCTTTGCTTTCGTGATTTCGGACCCTTCCGAAAATAAGGACGGCTTCCATTCGAGCTGGTGCTAGGCTGAGGTTCGTTTTCCTCGCCCATTACGTAATTATTACCTGGGTCAACAACATTATAATCTTCCATTGCATAGCAATAATTAAAACTGTCGCCGTCATCATGGCACGCGCCGGAATAGTACTCCGGTTCCGCGTAGTAGCCATTGTAACACGACTCGTAATCGTAGGGTGCACATTCATTTATGTGCATTTCTTGGGACTTATAAAAATTATTACTCGCACTAGGTAATACCCTCGGAGTAAAATGCTGTACCCCACTCATGGGCTTAGGGCCCGAGTTAAAAGGAGGGTTGTTCCTCGGCTGGAGCCTAAATACATTACTTCGCGGATTATAGTTCGGTGGTAAAGCACGGAACATTTGCTGGGTTCGACTAGGAAACCGATTTTGGGGTTGAGCTTGCACTGGGTTGAATTTAAAAGCTTGCGGGGCTGGCGGTGGTTGACGTTGGCCTACTGGGACTTGCCAATTACCTGCCTGAGGTTGATAGTTCGGACGTGGAGGAAGAACTCCTACGTTCTGAAATTGTGTGGTCATCCTAGGCGAATGTTGAACCTTAAGAGGGTCAACGCGCTGTTGCAAATATATTACATTTAATTCCTCCTGAACATATTCAAGGGCTTTTTCTATGCTCTCAGGCCGCATACACCTAATACGCGACCCTAGAGGTTCATTTAGACCTCGAACAAAAGCCTGCGTTGCTACTTTCTTATACAGGGATCGTTTGGCTTCTATGGTACTGGCAATTGTCTCATGTAACGAAACATAAGTCATTACAGTGCTGAGCAGAGTCTGACAATGCTCGTAAAACTCCTGGGGTGTTCTATCCCCCTGCATAGCAATCGAGAGGTCATTGTAGAGGGCGGTTTCATCCCTCTGGTCAGAGAAATTATTAATAAGAGCTGTACGTATACCTAACCAGCTACCCGGAATGCCATTGGAATTAATAGTGCAAGATGCTGTTCCAGTTATTTTATTCAAAATTCCATTTATCAAGCACAGATTGGATAATTCACTACCCGCTTCATTGCTCATAAAAGTAGCTACAATTTGGTCACAAATGTTAATAAATCGAGTAAGAACATTTGGGTTCCCATCAAATTCCGGGACCATGCGTAAGGCTTTATAAATAGCTTCAGTATTATCCTGGGCCATTGTTCCTACTTCAAATAGCCTACTTACGTCGATAACTGAATCTGAATCGTCTAAATTTCTATTTAAGTCTACCAATTCCCGGCGAGCCTGTCGCGATGTAGGTTCCCGGTCACCAGAATTTCTAGGGTGAAAGATTCTAGACATAAAAACTATGGGCAAATAAGGGAATAAAGCAACACGAGAGCAATTCAAGTGCACTTACATAAGGTTCATCTCTGGTCTTCTTTCTGGAATCGATTTCTGGATTCACCTCCGGGTCTGCAGTCTTCAGGTTCTTTTTCTGGTTCCTTGATGAAGCTTTGAAAAGCTAGCTGCCGCGATCGCGAAAGCCTCAAGAATCCGTACGACTGCGCCAAATACGAAAGCTGCAGTCGGAGGCTCGAAAAAAAACCAAAAATGATTTAACTAATTTAATTAATAATTAAAATATTACAATAAAATGGATATGACGATAGCTCGAGGTATGAACATAAAGTGATTCGTTTATACATTGTTCTAATAAAGTAAACGCGGGCCACGTTCTGCTGATGCGATGCCTCGTGGAGTCGCGGCTGGTGTTGGTACGTTTTCCAGGTCAGGTCGATAGGTGCTAGGTTGGCGGTTCTCCTACCAGCGCGTTGCGTAATTATCTCTGCCAGAGGAACGATATACCCGTCCCTACCATAAATACTTCCTCGTTGTGTTTTGTTTTAACGGACACGCTACAGGCGGTTCAGATGAAAGTACTCGTATGTTTAACATAACAAGCGAATGCACTGGAAAATTCATGACATTTGTGAAGTCTGTGTATAGTCTAAACTAGGTAACAAAATGGATACATTTTCGGTTTGGGATCAAAAGTGAATTTACAATTTTGTAATTTTATTTAGTATTTTTTAAGTGAATGCTGGCCCCTGTGTTCTTTTATGCTAACGCACACATTAATTATTCTCTCTCACTCAATGGACTCATTATGTCTAATTAAGCCAAATCGTCTGAAACGGTTGTTTCATAGAATACTCAGGTAGAATCTACCTATTACAGGTATTCATTTAGGTAGGCATTTTCTTATCTTATCACCTTTATGCCGATGATCTACAAAATTAACTCTCAAGGGACTGTTGCTGATTTACCTCAGGTTATTAATACTATGAACAAGGACTTGAACAGTACCTATTTCGATCTGGAGTGAACGTTTTGGGCTGAAGGTTAACCCTGCTAAGATGCAGGTCATAATCGTGGGCAGTCCGAAACTCATTCCTAGGGTAGATTTTCCTAAATTGCCGGCTGTAATGTTTAACGGAGTCCAGATTCCGTTTGCACACCAGGTCAGGAACCTTGGTGTTATAATTTATCGCACGTTGTCTTGGGTACCTCAGGTGAGCGAGGTCAGCAGGAGGATGTTTGCTTCGATGAACCCCCTTCGTCGACTTCGTAACTTTTTACCATTCGCTACTAAAATTCTCAATCACAATCTCTCCTTCTCCCCATTTTAGACTATGCTGATATTTGCTATCTGGACCTTACTGAGGACCAGCTGAATAAGCTTGAGCGCCTTCAAAATCTTTCTATTAGATTCATATTTGGCTTGCGCAAGTATGACCTCGTTTCCTCCTTTCGTTCTCAGTTCAAGTGGCTTCCTATTCGTCTCCGTAGGGATTCTCACATTTTATCTTTACTTTTTGTTCCCTCAATTCCTCCGTATATCAAAGAGCGTTTTAATCACCTCACTTTCATCAGATCTTCACATAATCATGTTCTCGCTCCACCGCCTTCATCCACCAAGTTCTATAACAAATCATTCACCTTTCAGGCTGTTCGGCTGTGGGATATAAGATGTGCAAAATCTTGTCGCCGCTTTGTTGTCCTGTAATATATTTATATAATTGTATTATAGTTTGTATGTATGTATCTATGTATTTATACTATACTTATATATGAAAGTCAAAGGGGAATAGAGCGCAGCATGCTGGACATGTAGCGCGACTTCAAGACGAGCGATGGACCAAGAAAATAACATCGTGGAAGGGACCAAAAGGAAAACGGCGCAAGGGAAGACCCTTCACAAGATGGGAAGACGACATCGTTGGCACTGCTGGCTCCTTCTGGACACGAATAGCCCAAGACAGAGAAAGGTAGAATCTTTTGGAGGAGGCCTATACCCGTTTAGGGGTTCATTCAGAATAAATATAGCTCTTCGATTAAAAAGAAAAAAAAAAGTAAAAATAATAATTATAAGATACAAGAAACTAGACTAACAAGCAATAAAAACAAATATAAAATTTTCATATACTAACTTTACAGATTTCTTTTTAAATTCAAGACTAACTTTATAGATTTTAATCCTATTAACTTGAAATGAAATAAAGGCTTTTTTATTTTTATTTATTTATTATATATGAAAGTGTGTACTTGAGTGTGTAGTTAAGCTTTTCTTGATTTATTCCTGCACTGCCTATTTATAACTCTTCTTGAAAAATTCCTGCTACCCAAAGGTTGTCTGGAAGAGATCGCTCTAAAGCGATAAGACCGCCTGTTGTTACCTTTATTTATTGATTATACTTACTTTTGTAACATGTTTTTCTTATGTTGTGGTGCAATAAAGAATATTATTATTATTATTATTTTACAGGTATAGCTGCGACGGACTGACGGATGGATGAACAGTAGAACACACTTGTTGGGTTACTAAAGTAAGGTAAACGACCCAATGGTCGACGCGTTAATGCCTAACAGTTGACACAGATGCGAAAGTTTGGATGTTTGTATATTTCTCTAGTAAATCACGCAAAAACGGCTAAACGGTTAAGATGAATTTAAGTATACAAATAGAGTACAGCCTGGATAACTATAAAGACTTTTTATTCCACTAAAGTTCCTAAAAAAAGAAGTCGACCCTAAGTCGGCGGCAAAAGATAGAGTTTTTTTTTCCTCATGGCTTCCTAGCACTTATAGTCATAGCGTAGCCTAGCCTATACTCATATAGCCTTAGCACTCATAATCCATATCCATACTTAATATTATAAATGCGAAAGTGTATGGGTGTGTTTGTTTGTATGTTTGTCCGTCTTTCACGGCAAAACGGAGCGACGAATTGACGTGATTTTTTAAGTGGAGATAGTTGAAGGGATGGAGAGTAACATAGGATAGTTTTTATCCCCGTAATCATCCCCTAAGAGGGTGAAATGGGGGGGTAAAAGTTTTTATGGAGCTGCGATATAAACGAGTTCCACGCGGACGGAGTTGCGGGCAGAAGCTAGTTACCAATAAGTGAAAGTTAGTGCCCAATAGTTAGCACCTATTGTTCAACGGACTAGTTCTAAAGTGGGTGCAACGGCAGCGGCGGAAAACGCCGAAAATCTGAAACGTACTAAATAAAGAGGCCTCAGCAGATAGTTCAACCTTGTACTCTTTGGCCTCGAGACCCTCGGGCCGTGGGGTCCCAGTGCGCATAAGTTATTTGCGAAAATCTTGATATATCTGGTTAATGTAGCTGGTGACCGAAGAGCTGGCGGCTTTCTCTCGCAACGAATCAGCATTGCAAATATTACAATTCAGCGTGGAAATGCCGCTAGCATCCCTCGCTACAATGGCCAGACCACCACTCGGTTTAAACTTAGTTTTAATTAAAATTATCAACTTGTTTATACATCGAGTAAATACTTTGTTCCCCTGTTATTGTTACCTATAAATTAGGATTGAAAATCACAAGTATTGGGCCAGTGTCAATCACTGGCACATTTATCTTGTTCGGATCTTGTACAAATACACAGTTTTAAAGGGATATTGATTTCGGCCAAACACTTCCTGCTTTATATTACGAAAATCCGGCGAACCGAGTTCAAACCACCAAGTTGAACGTTAATTTGAATTTAATTTGACTGACACATCACACCGCAGAACGGGTACCTAATTGCTAAAAGTGAGCCAAAACCCTCACATAACCCGCATAGACTTACAAAAAACATGAACTGTTCGAAATAAAGAAGATTCTAAGCCAGTGATTGGCCAGAGGGATGATTACGTAACTTTTCAAATGCACGTTATGACAACTCAACTGTCATTTCCTTATCCCCACGGAAAATTACAGTTAAATTGTCCTAACCCCTCAGAACTAGGCCACGTTCTACTTGAATTAAAAATGTACAGCCAAATAAGTGTTTACACATACATGAAACTAATCGCGCTCAAGTATTCACTTACTTAGCGCGTGAAACACATTCAAATACACGTAAGTTTCTGATCCACCCCTTTTTTCTCCTTGGGGAAAACCTGCGAACCAGGACGGGGAAAGTCTGGGTTATAAAGTGTGGTATTTCTACCCACAAAAAACTCCACGTCAGCCGCCATCTGCGCTGAGTAATTCGGAGGACTCTAGGTTCTCAGATTGAACGCACTAGAGCTCTCGCGCCTTGCCCTGCGGGCTCGTTCTGGGAATTTTCATCGCTTTCTATTCTTATTCTTCTCTGGGGTACATGGCCAAGTGCTGTGGCCCCCGCCACAAAAACCACTGGTGACCCCGTTGACCCCCTTAAGTCGCCTACGACAGGCGGGGGAGACCGTAGACCTATTCTTGCCCGAGTCTACACGGTTCTTTATTCTCTAGAGGAGTCTTACGGATACGTATTGAACGAGTGAGCGAAGACCACTGTTTCAGTATGGGCAGTTTTTGTTCGTACCTTCTTATGTCTGGCATTATCTGCTGGCTGTTCTCCTCTAACAGGTCGCATTTCTCAACCGATTCTCGTGAAAATTTGTAAGCAGGTTCAATAATTATACCCAGTTAATGTAATTTACATTACAAGATTTTTTTTTTTTGTTTTGTTTTTTAATGCATTAGTAGGGGAGACTGGGTACAGTTGTGACAATTTTGGTTTGATCGCCACTAATTTTGTTAATTTACTAGTTAGCTGGGAGAAAAGTCACTTGACTCTTAAATTGTACATTTGTCTACGTAAATATACTTAAATATTTTCCGTAAATACGTTGTATTAGTCATATGAATCAAATTTAAAAAAAAGGGAAAGTGTCACAACCGGCCACACCCCAAGAACGGTTGTGACAGTGGTTGGGGTCGGTAGTTACAGGAACAAATATACAACAAAAGGGTTTATAATGACTTTTATTCTTAGAAATATGACCATAACACAACATAATCTTCATAATCTTTCGAATAGAAAGTTCATTAAATTATTTATTTTTACTTAATAATTAATAAAAAAATAAATTACGAAAATGTAAAGAAGTCCCGCTTTCACGTCTTCATAAGCATCTGCATATTTACCACACCAGATATTAATTAGACCGCGCTCTTTCGGTATTCCGCAAGCGTTTTCTGGGTATCTAAAAGCAAAACAACAAAAAAATATATGTCACAACCGTACCTACAAAATTTGTCACAACCGTACCCGACGCTCACTTTCGAAAACAAAAATTCGCCATGACTTTGCCAAATAATGTACGTAAAAAGTAACCACCCGTGATTAACTACTAATGTTCAACTTATATAAAAAAAAACCGAGGTAATATATCTATATACAAATAACAAGGATTATTAAAATGAATAGGACAAAACAACTTACTTTTGACTGTTGAAAAGCAATGTGGGCCCCTGCTTGCATTAACGCCGCGCGCTGGGTGACGCAACACCGGGGGGAACGCGTTCAGACTTGCATGCCGCTTCTCTCTCCCTTAGAACCCTTGCCCGCATTCCGTATAGTTTCGCTGGTACGACGACTGTCACTACCGTACCCTGGCACAACCGTACCCAGTCTACCCTATTGTTTATTTTGGATTAAGTAATATAAATTTTAATCATCCAGGCGAGTGACCGCATTGACCGCTACCGCGTGCCCTACTGGATTTTTCAAACTTAATTACCTTTTATTAGTAAAGACTTAACAATTAACTTTTTCACGAATGATTAGCATGTTTTGGATACTTTAAGTGGGCTTCGGATCTAAGACGGTTAAAAAAACCCGTTGTGTAGAATTTCATGACGATTCAGTTTTTCAAAATGTGGTGTTTTTCCCCGTGTGGTGTCGGGTTAGTATAGCACCACCCCCTTTATTCCTGTGGGTGTAAGAGTCAGCTAAGGGAACAGGGTTGAAGTGTGGGCGATGGGCTTGCAACCTATCACTGCGATATCGCATTTTGTCGATCTTTTATACCCACATTTATGCTAAAAGTGGCACTGGAACACTAATTTTATGTACTTTGCCTACCCCTTTTAGGTATAAAGGCGTGAATGTATGTATGTATGTAACAAAAAAATAATAAAAGGCAGGCTTGCGAGTTTAACAGCTCACAGTGCCAATAGTCTAGTCCAATCAGTCCATACACAGTACGTCGTTTGAAACCGCTAATACAGTCGACCGTTGGTTGAATTAGGTTAAAAGCCAAAGCTAATTTAGGCTGAAACACGTGAAAGGCGTAATTAACGTTAACATGTTGAGAGATATGCCGTGTCTTTGGGCCCATAATAAAGTTGCTACGTTTTATCTAGGTTACATAAAACTATGGGAATTGCTAAAGTTGGGAGGCTTGTTAGCAAGTTACTATACACGCTCGGACCACTAGTGTCCGGGCGTGTAGTTTAACTAAGCACGGCTAAGTAGGTATAAAACCGCAAACGAGATAAGTTACCTACCCGTCTTTTTCTAAGTGTCTTATTTCGAAAGAGGCGGAAATATATCGCACGTAAGGCGGTCCGCGCTAGCGCTAGCCATGGTTAGCGCATACATGTATGATTGAGATTATTTAATTCAATTCAAATAATCTTATTTCGAACAAAGTCCATAACGTGTTAGTAACATTTTACCTAGGGTTAGTATTACATTAATATAACTTAGAACATAAGGGTGCATGCAGCTGCACCCAGTGCTTCAGCCACGGTGAGTGCCACCTGTCGGCCACGGTGAGTGTCACGTGTCGGTCACGGTGAGTGCCACCTGTCGGCCACGGTGAGTGCCACCTGTCGGTCACGGTGAGTGCCACCTGTCGGCCACGGTGAGTCCCGCCTACCGGCCACGGTGAGTCCCACCTGTCGGCCACGGTGAGTCCCACCTGTCTAGGGTTTGCAATCCGGATATCCGGATATCCTAAATATCCGGATATCCGCCAAATTTCAGATCCGGATCTGACAGGCTCCTGGATCCGGATTTTTCGAATATTACGGATCCTTAAAATACAACCATGAAAACCGAAAATACGGCTACAAAATGAAGTTGTACCGAGGCACGCTAAAAACATTCTCAATCTCTGTTTTTAGTCGCCACTTCTTCATCCCAGATCAGATTATTTTTGTTTTTAACTTATTATTTACAACATTGCGGAATTTGATGTCGAAAGTTGGCGTTGGTTTAAATGCACTAATCTACTGTAGGCACTAAGTAATTATATAAATCCAATATAACTTAGACTATATGTACCTACCTAACTACTTACTAAAGAATTAGTTTAGATATACCTATAACATATTTAAGAAGTACATTTGTCACATTGTAGTCTTTAATTTGACACAGGAAGTAAAAAGTAAATGCAGCAACAATACCTACGTTTTCAAATTGTAATATTTTTTTAGTATTATGGTCTTGACTTATAATATGATCATGTTAAATAAGAAAAGTGCGCTATAATATATAGTTTAACGTTTTTAGCTTTATTAGCCTAATGGAATGTCCCTTGATAAGCAAAACACCTCTTCCCTTGATTTTCACGATTTTCGTGTTGGCTCTTCTTCCGATCGACTACCTACTGGGTATGGCGTCCGAGTCTTCATGTCAATTTCTTTTACAACCCTATCGAATTAACTGTATACATGGAGCTCATTGAAATGTATGTATGTACGAGCGCCAGGTACGGAGTTAACGCGACCTGGTTGTAGTTATTTAAGTGACAGCTTTCAGTGACTAAACTAACTTTGCCATTAGAGAGTCGTAAGTTAAAAGTTTGAAACAAAATAAAGTTTTATACCCCTTATGACCTCGGGAATGCGTATCTATTTAAAATCTTTCAGGTATACATATAAATACGGTGGCATAGTTAGGTAGCCGATTTTAGTTTTTTCTCAGTTTGGCCACGTTTGGCCTTACAATTCCTACTTTATACCAAAAGAAAACCTTCTGGATCCGTTTTATCCGAAAAATCCGGATATCCGGATCTGTCCAATTTAAATATCCGAAATATCCGGATCCGAAATATTGGCGGATCTTGCAAACCCTACACCTGTCGCCTAGCGTGCACAGGATAGTATTCGAGCTAGCGAGCGCACTACCGCCTCAGTAGATAATGCTATTTTAATGTGCTGTGCGGTCAGTGAACAGAGTTTTTGAAAGATCGTAACGTGTTGCCGACTTATTATAAAACTGTTATTGGAATTAGAATCATACCTTGGACTGTACGGCTTTTTGAATTCAAAATTCAAAATATTTATTCAGCAAATAGGCCACGAGGGCACTTTTACAAGTTGAAATGTCTATCTATAGACTCATAATAGTCATCATACCAGCCGAAAGACATCCACTGCTGGACATAGGCCTCCCCCAAAGAGTGCCAAAGTGACCGGTCCTGCGCCACCCGCATCCAGCGGGCTTCCGCAACATTAACCAGGCCAACAGTCCACCTTGTGGGGGCGGTCATACCCACGCCGCCCCTTCCGGTACGTGGTCGCCACTCGAGAACCTTTCCGCCCCAACGGCCATCGGTTCTACGTGCTATGTGCCTACTCAAAATAGTATGAGTACATTATTCATAATAGAATTAAGTACATCAGAGTTTACATGTCAAATACAATAAGAGAAAAAAAATCAATGAATGGACTACTTTGATCAATTTCGGCCAACGTAAATAATCTTAAGTATAATCAAACACGGGGGAGGCCTTTGCCCAGCAGTGGGACACTACAGGCTCACAATAATAATAATAACTCACAAGGTTTCTCGTTTCAAAGTGACCATCGGGTCAACGGCGACTGAAGGAAAATAGGAAGGTGTGTGTGTGTGTGACTTTCGTAGCTTCATGGTCGGGCGCCGTGGAGTTTTTAGTGGGTTAAACTACGTCGCACTGACTGGGTTCAGCCCCTGAAAAAATGCCAATATTCCCAATCCGGCTCCTAATGCTGGCAATCTTGCAGGTAAAAATAAATACACGTAAGAGTATCCAAATTCAGTAACTTAAATATTAAGGTGTTGCACCAACTTACGTATACATGTCGGCGGCCGATCGTAAAATCCGCCAGGTCACGAAATTCCTAGGCATATCGTGAAACGCCGCCATTTCATGATTTGGCCAAGCCAGTGACGTTTAGGCTGATCATGAAATTCCTAGGCATATCATGAAACGCCGGCATATCGTTCAATACTCACCGTTATACGTAAGTAGGGTGTCCAAAATTGAATAAGGTAAATTAAAAAAAATAAGAAGTGCGGACTGATAATCTCCAGCGAGTCGACGCCACCCCGCTGCGCGGGGTGTCTATTTCTGGTCTGAGGGACACAAGTGAACCCTAACCTAACCGACCTAAGACAGAGTTCGCTTATGACAAACCATTTTTGTCCGCCCTGATTATTAGCCCCCAACAAAAACGGCCGCCATCGCATGTGCAGTGGCCAAGAAAGAAACTATTTTACGATGTGCCCGGTATAGAGCTAGGAATATCGACGAATGCGTTGCTCTAATCGATCTGCCGTATTGTTTATCAGGCACATCGTGATAAGCCTAGCCGACTTTTAGGCATATCATGAAATGGCGCCGTTTCACGATATGCCTAGGAATTTCGTGATCTGGCGTATTTAACGATCTGCCGCCGACATACAGACCGATCAACGTTAAATATGGCGCCGGCAGCTGTCATTCCATACAAACTTGTCATACTTTCCAATCTTTACAAACATTCGGATTTTAACGAACACCGCTTACGACTGACGGTTGAGTGCAACTCACCCTAACAGTTTGCAATTGACCTAGGCAACCATTACCAGCAATTTCCCAATATTTCAAGCACCGTTCACCCTAACACCCAATTATTTCCGCCTCCAAAATTCAAGCTATCTGTGTCTATTTCCTTATCTATGTGAGACATGTACGATACACCTACAGTTAACTCCGGCGCAATATATACAAAACGCATAATGTAACAACAGGCAAAATATACATACGCAAAATGTACTTAACTTATATTGTAAAAAAGTGGAACGTACAAAAAATTAAAAGCATAAAACGGATAAATTGTACTAATCGCAAATCGAAAGCACGCAAAATGTGCAATATGCAAATAGCCCTATTCGCAAAATATACTTATCCCAATCGATGTATGCCAGAAATATGATAATCCTAATGATAAAAAATCTAGATCGCATAAATCCAATCTAAAGAGTATTAGTATTATCAGGCCTGTATTAAAAAGTAACAAAAATGATAAACAGCAATTTACTTGTTGTACCCCACACAATCAGTGTGGTATGCCGCCATGACGTCACAAAGGCAGGTCAATTAGTGCCTGCGGAGTATTTTCGGCGCAAAGGGACCTGTGACTGTAATTTGGGAGTTCTGATGTTCTGTTTTTTACACAAATCAACCTAGTCCTAAACTAAGCAAAGCTTTATACTATCAAATCAAATCAAATCAAATCAATTATTTATTCTGCAAATAGGCCACAAGGGCACTTTTACATTTCAAACGGTAATTTACAATAAAATAATAATCTTAATAATTTAAAATTATTATATAAAAGGTTAACAAACTAAATAACACTAAGTTAATGTAAACAAAACAAAATTGCAAAATATGACCATTACATTCGATATAAGATCTGTATCCAGCATTAACAGAAGTTAATGATATTATTCAGTATTCCAGAGATGTATAAGGTCTCTGAGCGTCCAAATACAATTAATAATTATTCTAATATTCTAAGAGATGTATACGGTCTCTAAGCGTCAAAACAAAAAAGGAACATTAATGTTATATTGTCAGAGATGTACAGGGTCAATAACAATAAAACGTGTCAAGATCAGAATGATGTCTCTCGTCAATACGATAATAATAATAATAACACTAGTATTTAAGTAGTTAATTAGGTACTATGCCCTTGCAAGCATGAACAGTCCGGACTCCACAAACAGCACCCGATCACGAGTATGACGCATATCTCAGCCATCGCCTCCCTCAACCATATGTTAGGGAAGGTGGCGACCCGATCAACGACGCCACCGTAAGCAAAGCCCTTTAAGCGAGCACGACATATTCAAGCCACCGGACATTGATAATAGCAAAGATTAAGCGACTTGTTCGGCGAGAAACAGCATTACGTGCTCTCTTCTTACATAAAACGGTACAGTTATTTCAGGTAGGTACTTATAATGATTACATGTATTTAGGTATATTCCTAATAGAATCAGACTACTACTGGCTTAAAGGCATTTTTGTCGTTTAAGAAATCGTTGACAGTATAATACGCCTTGCTTAGCAAAATACTCTTAACATGAGACTTAAATTTACTGTACGGTAAATTAACAATTTCAGTAGGTATTTTATTGTAAAAACGTATGCAGTTCCCCACGAACGACGTGCTAACCTTGCGGAGACGACTAGACCACGATGTATGTACATCGTGGTCTAGTAACCATAGTATATATATATATATATATAGGTAATTTAATACATAGAAAATATCTATGACTCAGGAACAAATATGTGCTCATCACATAAATAAATGCCCTTACCCTTCGTAGGCAGCGTCACTACTAACTACCAACTAGGCTACAAAGATCGCCTAACTAGGCTACGATTGCCTCACCCAGCCTAAAACCAGGTTTTCCCTAACACATTGACTGCCAAAAATCGCTACGCGCTACGCTCGTAGCCGATCCCGTTGTTTTCCCCGTATATAGCGGAAAGTAAATACGGCGTAGGCGCTACACGAGTTCCTGGCAGTGAAAGTGCTAAGTGCTAATTCATGTTTGATACACGGAAACTCAGTTTTCTTTCATTCACGATATTTAATTGTAAAGTTGACAACACGTACAAAACTCCTAAATGTCTCCACCACCTGCACCCCGATAGCCTTTCATTTCAACTTGAGGAAAACTCCCTAGTGAACACGAAGTAAAAAGTTCAGGAGCTACGTACATGAGGGAACTAAAAGATCGATTACTTAAAAAAACTTGTCTGAATGATAGCATCTCGCTTTTCGTCCCATATGAGTAAAATAAATCCAGACCAGTATATTGTCACAAGTTTGTTGAACATGTTATTGAAAGCCGATCAAACAAAATATATGGGTATTCCTCCGCGGCAAACATAACTCAGTTTAAGTAGTCGATTTATATCTAGGAACTGGAAAATCCTTTTTGGTTTGTTTACACTATTCATCAAATAAACGAATTGGATTATAGAAGTTAAGGATACCTATCTTTAAGTAGGTATAAATAAATATTAAATACGTTACTACTACTTAGGAAGCCAAGGTGGCCTAGTGGTGCAACCATGCGGCTGTCAAACGGCGGTCGTGGGTTCGAATCCCAGCCCGAACCATTGTTATTCAGAACTTTTGTACGGCATATGATTTGATATTTGCCGTCAAACATCGTGACGAAACCATCTGAGAAGAGATTCAAATATGTATGTGAAGTTCCCAATCCGCACTGGGCCAGCGTGAGGACTACTGCCCATTTGCCTCTCCTTCACGAGAGGAGGCTTGAGCCCAGCAGTGGGACGTATAGGCTGATGATGAAATACGTGACGTACCTATAGATGTATCTACTGACAAGTGTAATTTAAAATACAATGAATTAAGGTAAGCTTTCCTTAAGTTACGAGAACAATATTTATTTGCTTTTCCGCTATAAAACATGCAGGTCTATTAGCGATGATGACGCCTCGTAGAGAGGCGAAACACTACGTGTCGAGGTCTTGTCATTATCTGTGGTGTTTTGCCGTAATTATTTGCATGTTTGCATGTGCCTGGGAGGGTGGGCGCAGTAACCGCATGCAAAAATACACAAATAGGTGCATCTAGTCATCGCTAATAGATTTGCACATTTTATAGCGGGATAACTTACTTATCATGGACTTCCGCAAAATAACACCTGATTCAATCAAGGTAAGATTTGCAACGTTGATTTATAAAGATTCCTAAGCAAATATATACGAAGGTTAGTTGGGCACACATCGATTATAATTCTAAACTACTTAAACTAAGCTACGTAATGGCATTGACTTTAACGACAGTGAATTATGGCTACTAGACGGCAATAGTCATGCTTAATTAAGTAGAAAACTACTTATACCGTGTAACTGCCCAAGCAACTGAGCCCCAGAGTGTAAATTGGGCAAAGTTAGGGATACATACACATTATATTAAAATTAGAAGTTGTTTAATACGAATTGAAGGTCTGATTACCTTTTATTACCTGTTTTAACCTTCCAATTTATTCCTTAATGGGTATTTAATCAGTGGGGACCACTTGGGGACATTGTCTCTACGCCAAAGTTGGGGGACTTGTGGCATTACTGACTATCGGGAAGGTAACTCGTAGTACTCAGAGAGTCAAGTCGTCTCGTGGGAAGCTAGTTCTGTCAAGCGGATTAGGACAATTCAACTGTCAATCTTCTGTTCTTATACGTACACGAACTTATATACATACTGGACCTTTCCATTCAAAAACGTTTTGAAACAAGAAAAAATGACCTTGAATGACGTCACGTTTTTCTGTCATCTCTTTGTAGGCTTTGTAGCTTTGTCATATTGTGTTGCTATAACCTGAAACACAAACAATGCGACATTTTTATAAAGACATGCTCTGCGGTATTACTGTTATATTTCATTTTGTTGTAATTTCACAAAATTAAATGCAAAAGAAAATTAATTTATCGAAATTGAAATTTATTGACTTTTCTATATATCACTCCAAAAATACCAACTCAACCTTGACTTTGACGGTATGCTCATACTGCTTGTTAAAGCAATACTAATGAAAAAAATATGGCTGTTATGTCAAAACAGATTTCACCATATCGAAAGATTATTTCGTGAAATAAACACTGCTACGATTTAATCGCAAAATGATTATTGTTATGAGAATGACGCTCTAAGGAAGTACTTGGAGACTGAAGTCAGCTATTTAAGGCCAAGGTTTAAGGGTAAGTGGCCATTTTACGAAAATATCGACGAATGACGTCATTCAAGGTAATTTTTCTTGTTCCAAAACATTGTCTGAATGGAAAGGTCCAGTGTGTATATAAGTTCGTGTATACGTACAATGCGTTACGTGATCGACCTGCTGGTCTAAGTTAACAGGCATTCGGATGTACGTTCTCAATATTGTAATATCCTTGATTACTCATAAGTAACCGCTAAAAACTGAATCAGCAAAATAATCTATATAATTATTGAACCTGCTCGCAAAATTTGACAAGAATCGGTTGAAAATCGCGACCTACAGGAGAACAGCCACAGGACAGCTGGACACCGTGACATACGAAAGAAGAGAATTTCATTGGCTTTTCTCGCTTGTTCATTGAATACTAGTATACTTACAATCCTGTACAGTCAGCATCATATAGTTAGTAGCAGCCAAAGTAGCCAAATATATCGGAACACGTCTTTATTACTATAGGAGTAAGGAAGTGTTACGATATATTTGGCTACTTTGGCTGCTACTAACTATGTGATGCTGACTGTACCTACCTCACAAAGGATGTTACGTATATATATCATTGGTAAACGTCTCAGTTCTCGAGACTGAGCCAATACATTTTCAACCTTAATTCATTGCAATAGAGATGAACAACAGGTTGTCAATAATCGGGGTGTAGAAATAGTCAATCAATAGTGATGTGTTTTCTTGAAAAAGGATGGGGGGAAAAAAGCAATGCAAGAGATTATTTAAAACAAAGATATAAGTGTCCAAAGTTTTAAGAGGGGGTATAGTCTGTCCCTTTTCAGCAAAACGCACCTTCATATGAAACGATTGTCATTCACTTTGACGCTCGAGGATCGTGACGTCACGATCTACTAGCGTTTTCTCTCTCTAATGTTAAAAAAATAAGAAGCTACAACCGTGTTAATGTTAACACGGTTGTAGCTTCGTATTTTTTTGCCTTCATTCTTTTGAAGTAAGTAATAATAATTTTTGAGTCTACAGAACCTGTATATCTTGACTGCAGATTGCTTTTCCAACTTTCGTTTAAGCAAGAAAATATGACCTTGAATTTCGTCACGGGTCATCTGTTATCTCTTTCTAGCTTTGTGATGACTGTGACTACAACTTGAAACACACAAAATAAGATATTTATATAAAGACATGCTCCACGTTATTACTGTTATATTTCATTTTGTAATAATGCACAAAATTAAAATGTATTGCCTTTTCTGTATATTACTCCAAAAATACCAACGCAACCAAAATCCTGACTTGGAAGGTATGCTCGTATATACTCCTTGCTATAGCAATACTAATGAAAAAGATATGTCAAAACAGATTTTACCATATCGAAATTTTATTTCGTTAAATAAAGACTTTGCTACGATTTAATCGACAAATGGTTTATGTTTTGTATAATGATGCTCTGAGGAAGTACTTGGAGACCAAAATCAACTATTAAATATTACAGGTAAGTGGCCATTTAACGAAAATACCGGCGGATCTACTAGTATTGAATTTGGGACTAATATTACTACTACTATAATACTACTATAATACTGTTCATTTTGTAAGTAAACACTAACATTATAGGCTAATAAAAAATGTGTAACTTATCAATAGGGTGACCATTCTGTTCTCGTGCATGGTATTTATTCGTATTGAAAGGAGCAACATGTATCATTTTGACGGTATATATATTGTGATCATTTTAATCATAGTCTGTAATAATACAGTTTGAATTTGTATACTTATTATTAATTATAATGTATTCTGATTATTTCATATTTCCAAAAGATGAAGAAAGGAGGTAATATTGGCTATTGATTGTGGCCTAAAGGAAAGGTTTCCAGAAGTTTGAAAAACAGTGCTACTCCATTTTCACATGTATAAAATTCAAGTTGTAAACGGTCTCTTTTTTTTTGTATTGAGAGCCCTTTCCTACTCTATACTATACAGTCAATGTTTAGTCACTGTCAGTATGTTCTAGAGCCTAAGATTCGATGGGCGTTCATGTCTATGAAGCTAATAAAATTGAGCTGACTCGACTGTACCTGTAGTGTGTGGATTTGTCCGTGACCTTGTCAGTCTGGCCAGCGATTTAAATCGGTGGATTGATGCAATAAACAAACATTGTAAAATGTATTTGAAGATAATAAGATGTCTAGTCTATCTGTCTTTTCGATTATTTATTCATCCTAGGTAGTAGGATGATGTAATGAGAATTATGTGAATGAGTATCAAGTATCTTAACATTCGTAAGTAATAATTCCTAACGTATGTCGAATCATGGACACCCTAAAAGAAAGATATGACAGATTACACGATTACACGTGACGTCATTCAAGGTAATTTTTTCTTGCTTCAAACGAATGTTCTAAAAGCAATCTGCAGTCTAGATATTTAAGCTTCTTGGTCTTCACCCGTATTGAATGAAGGTGTCAAACATCGGTACGTTTACCTTATTACAGCGAAAATATCACGAAAATGATATCCACATGGTTTTACGGTCGAAATTGATAGTTTTATAGAGCGGCAACTCGTAAAAAATTATTAGGGTATGCTCTCTTAATAACGCGTGAGGGGGAAATTTACATACTTACAGAAAGGGATTGGGAAGGCAATCTGATATAAATTGCTGAAACGATAATTTTGCGTGCAAAAAGGAATATCTACTACGTTATGTACAGTCGAGTTTTGCAATATATACAGACAGCCTTTCGAAAATATCTATAATCCTACCGCTAAACTGAGTCCTTGCCGGCGCCGCGTGCGGGGGGTATAACGGGGCGGGGGAGTGCGCGGCGTGCGGGCGAGAACGCAGTTAAGCGGTCGGACTATACACACGCGACTTATGTCAGAAACAATAAATACGGTCTTCAATTAAACTTTCGTGAGACATGTTGAAATAATGCTAACACGGGTCAACTCACGCATCAAATGTCACTACGGGCGACATGTTTCAAACTCTTCGGGAGTTCTTCTTCACGATGAGTGTCTTCGCGGCGGTGTCGCTTGAATCACTACCCCACCCGTTCCGACCGCCGTGAGACACGCGCTGACAGGGCGGGGGGAGGGGGGCAGTCTTGCGCTGGAGTTGTTGTGTGAGGCTGCGGTATTTAAGACTGCACCGAGCGTAAGACGCGGGCGCTGTTTAGGTTTTTCGCTAGATGTGTCAACTGCCAACGGCGAGTGTCTAGCTTGACCGGCCGGCCGAACGCAAAAGACCGTAAGTAATATTTTTGTTGTTAAGTAAACACAATAGTTATTTATCTTGTAAATAACGGAGATACTTGTAAAATGTCTTTTGAACACGTACTCGAATAAATGAACATTATAAATACTGGACTCCAAATTATGAAACTTAATTATAAATGAAGTAATTTTTAAGTAGTTTCTTTTCAGTATTTAGGTGCGTAATGTATACACATCTACACTCAAAACAAATATATCTACATGTAAGTAGATTGCTTGTATGTAGGTAGGTACCTTACCGTCCTTACCTATCTTGGTAAAAATATAGATATATTTATGCATATTTTTGGATTATTTTAACTGTATACTTAAACGTATATCTGTTTACGTACTTGTTCTTACTTGTATACTACAACTGTTATTTATGTAGTAGTGTAGAAGCACTAAACTAGCCTCCTTTAAAAAAAATACTATTTAATAAATTAACTAAAATACTGGCCATAAATAAAATACTTGTGATCTTCTAGTTCAAGAAGTACGAATAGGACCCTCTACGTTGTGTTAAAATCTCGTCGTAAAACGCATTGTATAAAATAATAATGTCAAATGATGTTCCAAATGAAACCGTAACAAACGCAATAAATAAATGTGAATAAATAACATTCGTAATAAATAAAACGAATGAAACTAAAATTTCAAAATGAATCAGAACGTAAATGTAGTTCAATCGACGCATTAAATAATGCGTTTAAATAAACGTCAAAAATCATACGTAAATGTATGATCATAAGCCGCAAAAAAAAAACCGAATCAAAACACGTGAAAGGTAATTTCAGTAATCGTAAACATTACTGTAAATTATAATCCGTCAATAAATTTTATCGTCCGCAAATCAAATCGCACGGTAAAACAAACCGTAAAAAATCCGCAATAATTAATTAAATCCGCAAATCAAAATGAACATTTAAAATTGAGATCAACAAATAGTCTATCTACATAAGTGAACATGCGACTCACCCGATCAGGAACCACTCGAACAAAGATAATTGATTTAATTAGTTAATTACCGTATACAAAATATAATTTTCTAATACTAATTACATACATATATTTCTAACTTAGAACTAACTAAAATTATACTATAAAATGCTCCATCACGATGAACGACAACGATGACCTGTAAAATAAACAGACTACAAGGGGACCTTGGGATTCTAGACCTTAGGTCTTGAAAATGGGGCCTATACCTATTGTTATGTCTTGAATCTTTCGAGGGCTCCCAACGCTCCTACACCCTCGCCAAACCAACAAATCCGTCATGATGCAACCTATCAACCCTTACTATATATTTGATTCAAACCATCTCTCCTACACATTCATCATCTTACACGAATCTTAAGCACTTAAGTACTTTTAAATTTACTTTACGCAGATTGCCAAGATTAATTTTAATAATTACGCAAAGCATAACGCGCGGCAGAATTTACGCATACCCTATACGTTCGTGCAGCCACGGTATTTGTAACAGAGATAGTGATTGTTGTCGATTATGTACAAGGTGCTCTGAATACCATTTATATGCTATAACATCCACTGTACTGTCTGTCCCTTAAATTGGCCTGCAGTGTCACTCTACTTCCACTAATTGACGCAGATGTCAAAGGTCCGTATAATCGAATGAGTTACATCCCAGAACAAACAGAGCGCAATGTTACAGAACATATAAATAGCTCAGGCCTTGGATTTATACCTATTGTGTATGAAAAGTTCACAGCTTCTAAGAAATTGACACGTCAGATTCCTTAGGTGTAAACTCGAGTCGACTCCAGCAATCCAGGATCTAGTATCAGCCAAAAAGCTTTGCGTCGAGTGTACCTAAGTGCGTGTATTCAAATGAAATCTAAGCTCGTGGTGTGTCAGCTATGTATGTTGGTGTAAATGTGATATGTGTATGAGTGTATGTCCATTGAAATCAGGCTAAAGCCACGAAATACAATGGGTGTGTATAGAAGTTTTTTTTTTGTAAGTTCACTATCTTGTCACAAATAATAGAATCAAAAAGCCATTAAATGCATAACACTACAATGCTTTAGAAAAGTTAAAAAGAGCCAGTTATAAAATTGAGATGTGTGTGTGTGTGCTCTTCCAAAGTTCAATCACATTGCAATGCTATCATTTATTATACCTATTCATGCATCCTTATTTAAATTAGAGTTGTATTTCAAGACAATAGTAGTGTATCTTTAAATCCACTCTCATACCAGAGATAGTATATACATAATATTAAATTTTAGAATAATATCTGGCCCTATGGCCCCTATTAATGTTCGATTAAACGTCTCAGCGGACCCGTTGAATTGCAGAAAAGAACTAACTATACCTTTAATTTATGAAGCCTTGGAAATGACTATCTCAGCAATTAGCACGCAGAACTATATTTCCAGCTAATCTCCCGAAGCGACGACCTAAATATTACAAACCAAAAATAAACACTTTACTCTTAAATAACTACATAGGTATTTTTTTATAAATACTTAATGTGAACACTGACTCTATAATTATTAACTATTCATATAAAAACAAATCAAACACTTAATGTTTCACACTCGCACTATTGTCAATTGTCTTAAAAAATACGTGCCTACACTAAATTAACTTATTCGTCTCTAAAATGTCTTAAAATTGTCTATAAATATCACTATAAAATCTCTAGTAATTGAACACTATATCATACAAATAAAACGCGAAACGCGCGCGGAAATCTAATATCAAATTTAATTGATGATTAATTATAAGGGAAACCGAATGAGATAATTCCAACCTGTCGCGAGGTCCAAACTCGACTGCCCTATTGTAAAAGACTGAATCTGTACATGAATTCTTGTGCAATATCAAAAAGGTGTAATTATTTTACATGCCATATTAACATACGGCATTTTGGTTTACAATAATTAATAGTCCTACTATAGATTAGTCAAAAGACATATGTGTTATATATTGCAACTAATATAAGTCCTTTCGGATCTGTTTTTGTTATCGTCTGGTCGCATAGAGTTTCAAGAGTTGAAAACACTTGAATGGTATACATGAGATTATTTAAGTTGGCCAAATTGCATCAGTGGTTCATTCAAAAAGCAACTCTACGTTCGAAGGTAGAAGCTTCTAATTACAATGACAGTTTTATAAAAGGCCGGCCACATTAAGTAATCTCAACCATAATACAAAGACGAAATAGGAGACCAGCTCTGTGCTTTATTGTTCCAATGTTGACGTAAGGTCAATTTCAAGGAGCGCCGGCCGTGTGAAACGGTTTTATAGTATTTGTCTGAATTAGGTACCTATTTTTATGAATATAATCAACAAGTACTGTAAGCTTGCTGTTACAGTAGGTACATCTACGTAATCATTTTACAAATTCGCGAGATCTATAATAGTACATTGTTTAACTAGCGAGTCTATGGCTAGCCGCACACACGCAATATTAAGTATGTTTATCGTCGGCTAGTACCCATAGTACAAGCTTTGCTTAGTTTGGGACTAGGTCGATTTGTGTAAGATTGTCCGCTAATACCCCTAGGTAGCATAAGCATAGCCGAAGGCGGAATAGGGAATATGCATGTGATTTAGAAATGGACAAAAAAAATCACGTGTAATCTATATTGCTTAATAAATATACACACATGATTATTTTTTCAAATTATCATGTTTCTATTGATAAAATAAATTGTTTAAAAGTACTATTTTTCAAATTCCCTCGCAAATTTCCAAAACGCAACGCTATTGGCGGAGCGAAACGTGACGTCACCGTGCAGGTCGTTAGTATGATTATTGAAAGTTATTCGCATTGTTTGGCCGCTGTTTATGATAAATAATCAGTGTTTTTTGGTAATTATTAAGTGAAAAAAGACTCGCCACAATGACTGAAGGCGGTTTTGTCAAGGCACAGTCGGATAATCTGCCTAAAATTGATGTGTTCATGATGACTAAATTTAATACATACTTCGCAAATATTTGTGACTTTACGTCCGCTGAACTAAGAGGAGTAAAAGCTGCAAGGTAAATAAGTTACAGATATTCAATAAATTTTCATATTCCTTATTTTTATACTCGTGAGATTGGTCAATTTAATTATTATAACCTATTTTGGCGATTCAAATAGCTAGACTTTTAAACTACTTCAAATAGGTGTCTTTGTTAAATAAGTGGAATAAAAAACTAGTAGATATTTATCCATACTATATACTATTTTACTATACTATAACTTTATATATTATATATACTAACTTCTGCCCGCGACTCCGTCCGCGTGGAACTCATTTATATCGTAGCTCCATACAAACTTTCACCCCCACTTCATCCCTTTGGGGGATATGGGGGGAGCTACGATATAAACGAGTTCCACGCGGACGGAGTCGCGGGCAGAAGCTAGTTATATTATATATTTTATATATACTTACTTAATAATAAATTATAAATGCGAAAGTGTGTCTGTCTGTCTGTTTGTTACCTCTTCACGCTTAAACTGCTGAACCGATTTGGATGAAATTTGGTATAGAGATAGTATAAACGAGTTCCACGCGGACGGAGTCGCGGGCAGAAGCTAGTATTATATAATCAAAGATATGTAGGTACCTATTAGGAATGTTAAATGTTGAGAACATCTTTATGAACTCTAACAAACTAGGTTGTTTTCGTCAAGGCTTATAAATAAAACAAATTTGTGTAGGTCACTCAGTAAAAAGGATTAAATTCTTTTAACTTTCTTCGATCAACAGTGCAAACAAAGAAACTTAGCTAAAACGTTTCTTGATCAAAATCAACACTCGTAGTCAGCTGTTGATCAACAAAAATGATAATATTTGTAACATTAATAACTAAAAAAATTGGGAATCAGAATAGTTTTATGAATAAGTATATAATACAATTTTGAGGTTAGGTTATTGTTTACCTATATTGTTCGCGAGTCGTAATAAAAAAGATTTTAGGTACAATACATATTTAATACTCACGTCGAAATGATCTTCACAACAATATAAACTACTCAAGCACGATACATTATCTCTCCTCATCGCCTTACACCACTTTATCCTTATATTTGCACCTTTGGGCATATGAAATATTTGCAGTTTTAATGTGATTTTCACACATAGGGACAATACAATATTTATAATAAGCTTTTGTGTGCTCTTCCATTACAATAAGTTGATCTTATAAGCTTTAATCACTCACATTTATTAAAAGTGTGAATCAAACACTTTGTTGTTAATTTGTTTAAGAACCGCCGTGCACTAAGCTGCACGGTGACGTCACAAATGAGCGCGCCAAAATGGTGGCGTTTTGATCATCCGAAAATGATAGTAGTTTTATGTATTTTTTTTTAGCTTATTTAATAATATTGTGAAACTGTTATATTTTTTTCCGGTTATATAATTACTTATAGAATAGATAAAAAAAATAAAAAAATATCATGAATATTCCCTATTGCGGGCTTTTGATGACTCGATTTTGTAATATTCTTACGCCCGTGTTGTGTTATTGTTACTTATACACAATGTTTTTCATCACATTTGCGAGGAAATAAATAACTACAAAAGGCAGAAAAACCTATGTTTCATAGAACCGCACCGAACCGCGAACCGAAAACGATATGTACATCTGCCTCTCTGTTGTACTTGCATGTTCGAGCGACAGAGAGGGAGATACTTCGTTTTCGGTTCGCGGTAGGCCTCGCGCGCGGCCAACCATCCGACTATATGGATAAAAATCCATAAGTCCCGGAAGGTAATGCAGCTAATCGGCTCTATAAGCCTGCGTACAATAAGAGCCTTTTCGAGCAAGCGTGATGAAAAGATATTTGTTACGATTTGTACATAGTCTTTATTGATGGAAGAGAGAAAATAGGATAGAATACAATATTATACTTAAATCTAAAAAAGCATGTTACATGGTAATCTACAGGCGGTATTATCGCTAATGAGCGATCTCTTCCAGGCAACCAGACACTTGTCGTTACTTCTTTTTTTTCCTTTTTCATTTGCTTCTCTGGTAGTTTCATTTAGTATCCGCTTGTTTCCTTTTTAGGGTTCCGTAGTAAACATGAATTTAAAAGGAAAACTATCACGGCTAAGTAGGCATAACTAGTTACCGAGTAATAATCGACCAACTTAAAATGTACTTAGGAAGGCCAACTTTCGTACAAATTCGGCCGACGAAACCATTTAGTTGGCGCGCGCGTGTCGATGTAACTAAGAAAGACAGGCAACTACGGAACCCTACACTGAGCGTGGCCCGACATGCGCTTGGCCGATTTTTTTTTATTTCTCATTTCGATTGCTTCCAGAATATAGTCGTGTTCCTTAGTTTCCATCTGTCTATCTAATCTTGATTCTATTCATTCTGGAAGAAGACAATCAAACTAAAACTTTTTTAATTTATTGTCCATTTCATTCCAAAATGTTTTATCTTCATCTGTCACCTCTATCTTCCTATCCACATTTGTCCAAACAGTAAATATGCATGTTTTTCTTTGTACTAAGTATATGATGTTGTCCTTGGGCTTGAAAGAACCAATTCGTGTTTTTTATTTAAAATCGTATTCATCTTTAGTTTTTTTCCAAAAAAATATTTTTTTCGCCACGATAGCGTCGTCGACACTTTGATCCCGAGCCGCATACGTGCATTTTAATAAGACAATTTTTTCATCTCTTCCAAGTCCATCCGGACTTGCACCTAAGAATGGCAAGAAGTTTTTTTTTTATATATAACATTTGTCTTTACGTTTTCCCATTTTACTGAAACAAATCAATTATGTTTTAATTTAATCTCAAGTAATACAAGCAATAAATATAAAACTCAAAAATACATTTACACCGTATTGCCGGTGTGCGTACGAGTACACGACGACGCGATCGGTAGGTCGTTCTGCAAAGTGACGTGAACGCACTCTGAACGCCCGCGGGCGACTGAGCTACAGAGCGCGGGGAATGCGTATTTAGATCGGCGCGCGGCCGCCATAGTGAAAATGTATGGCGAATTTGAAGCGCCTTTTGATAAATCTGGACCTTAATTACAAGATAATAATTTTAATTATTTGATGCGGACAAATTATAATATAAACATTCATGTTTCGTTTGAACTGAAAATCAGGATAGATTTCTACTGTTAAAGTTAAAAAAAACACTTAACGCCTGCTTACGATTTTACAGTTTTCGTCCAACTTTACTTTGTTGTGTAGGGTAAAATATGAATAATCTTAAGCTTTTTCCACGGTGAAATTGTTAACACATTCTTCGAAGTGCTAAATACAGTACAGTTTATAAACGGATTAAACAAATACTGTTGACGCTATCTACTTAACGGCCACTGCCTTTTTGGCACATTTCGCTCGGCGCAGTCTTAATACGTGAGTTGAACCGTGTAATAAAATTATTAGCATTAATACTGTCTATAGATATTTTTGAACGGTTGTCTGTTGTTTATGAGAGAACTCAACTGTTTGTACAGTTGAGGTCACAGTGAATTTATTGGGTAAGGCAGTATCTCAACATGAGTCTCTTATTTAAGACCTCTTTACACCTACACCATTTCCAACCAGTTCTCAGACATGCACGGTGCGTCGGACTAATGTACCGCCGATTACCCCGACTAGCAATTCCTTACAATTTTCTACCCAAACACGTACCTAAAACCCGGTATGCGCATGTTCGAACTTAACGGCTGCCAGGCATCGTTTTGACACCCCGCCCCCATCCCCGCATAATGGCAATGGCACCAATGCTGTGGGGCCATTTTGCGGCGCTACTTAGACTTCTATGGTTTTTTCGTTCGCTGGTTTTACTGCATTAAGATATATATGTAGGTATCTAGTCTGAGTAGGTACTCCGGACGAATCCAAATAATTTTACCAGCGTGTTCAACAATATAAAAGATGTATGAACCTAGATCAAATTATGTTTTTTTTTCACACGGATCAAGTTATTGCTTCTCTAATAACAATATGCCAAAAGCTTGTCCACGAAAAAAAGTAGCCGTTGTTGTTTAATTCTGGTTATAAGAATTTAATATTTTACTTTCAATATCTCTGGTGTTTACTTTGTATTTTTATTTTTTTATATTTTGTACTTGCTTGTAGTATATGTATACAGGGTGATTCAGGAGACGTGAGCAGGATCAACCCTACACATACAGTTAATGTTAATGGATCGTTTACCATCGTAATTAAGTTAAACGCCCACAGTTTTTTTTTACATTTCGTGTAAAAATTTAATTCACAATAAATCATGGTCACCCTACACAACTAAAAAAAAATTAAAGTTAATCTTACCAATGCTGGTACGACTGAGTAGCTTATAAACTATTGAATCCGTAGGGTTGATCCTGCTCATGTCTCCTGAATCACCCTGTATATAGGTAATGTATTAAGATTAATTCACTGTAGGATAAAGCTAATCACGTCTGAATACGGCGAAGGAAAACATCTTGACAAAACTGGTCTAATCCCAAAAAGGGATTTTTCCCTCTGGGTTGGAAGATTAGAAATGGCAGTCGCTTTCGTAAAACTAGGGCAGGGCTTATGCCAAATCTTGGGATGATTAGGTGTCAAAGCGGATTATTTAGGGCGCAATCGGGCAAGGCAAACTGTCTATCTTTTACTTCCTCCACTCAATTGCTCAAAGGTTAACCGGAAGTGATCCCGTACAGGGACAAGTTCGCCATTGCACCAATTTAACCTATTTTCCCTGTATTTTTCCCTATGTATAATAAAGTATTAACATACCTACTTAGGTGGATAACGTATTTACTTTCAATGAAAACAGTACAATTCAAATAAAATCTTATAAAAAAGCACCCCTGACGCTCCATATACGCAAAACTGGTGAATTAAGCGAAAGTAACCCTTCTGCCGTTCCCAATAACACATTTTCCTCGCGCGACGAGTTCCCACTCGTCTGTTATTGGCGCCAATACCTTTCCTATTTTGGAATGGCGCCAAAAATCATCTGGCTAACTGCATAGATGGAGGATTATTTAACACTGTTTTTATGATTATGCCAGTTTGAAAGGGATTCTTTGGCAATGCCGGGGAAAAGTTATGCGATTTAAGAATGACTACGTTATAAAATAACCCGCCGAGTTGATTCCTTGCTAATCCTACTAAACATTCCCATCGCATTATACAATACATTCTGAGACAATAGGGATTTAAGTCAAAGCAGAATAGAAGAGATACCAATTCTAATATAACGCCATAAAATATTATCGTAGATGCCCTATTCCAGATACGATTAGAAAAATTATGCATTAATCGCCATGCGATTTCAAGTATTGATATGTTTATAAAATTGTAAAAGTGTATGTAAGTGTATTGTGTAAGTTGTGTATTGTAATGATCGAAATAATTAAAACTAGCAATGTTTCCTTTCCTAGACAAACGAAGTAGTTCGTTTCATATTGCCCTATCAAATAAATTAACAATAATTTAAATACCTATTCTAAATAAAAAGTTGGAGCCTATTATGAACAAGTATGTAATTGTCCCATTTTTAATTTATAAAAAATGACGGTGGTTTAGTACGTCGGGCACCACAAAGGTGTGTTCAATGTTTTATTAGACATACTTAGTCATATACGACCGGTTAGCCTAGTGGGTAGTGACGCTGCCTAGCATGAATATTTGTTTCTGAGTCATGTAAGTTTTTCTATGTATTTAAGTATTTATATCTATTATATATATCGTCGTCTAGTACCCATAACACAAGCCTTACTGAGCTTACTATGGGACTAGGTCGATTTGTGTAAGATTGTCCCCTAATATTTATTTATTTATTTATTTATATATTTAACGAAGCATCAGGAGGCACAGCGGGACAGTCTTTGTCCTTATCTCCCATCAGGACGTAAAGATGAAGGAAAAGCGGAAATAAAAGCACTGCTGTCACGTACAACAACCAATGAGGTTTAATAAACACACTGTAAATTAAAATCACAAGTGATTGGCAAGATATGGCCGGATTAAGAGCCGATAGGTTAGCACGCGTGCACCACCGAGCGCGGCTGTCAATAGAATGACCAGCTGTCACCGATTGGCGGCCACCTGCTACCCTATCCGGGGTTGCCCGCTCTTATTTTACACTACCTTCACTATTTTTATAATTGTCAACATTTATCCAACGATACCCTCATTATTAATCATTTGACGTTTAACAATCAAAACAAACAAATCATTTTATTAGTTTAGAATTAGCGAGCACTATTTCGGCAGCGCGCCGTCATATTTATTCAGTAAACAATACAAGATTTTTTTTATCTATTAACTACGCTCTAATATCTAATAACTAACTCAACTCTCTATCAAATATTTCGTCAACACTATAAAAGCACCCTCTTAATAAAAAATGCTTTAATTTATCCTTAAAACTAGTTACACTATACACTAACTATTATATTGCACGATACCTCTTAGCTCTACAGGAAGTTGAATTCTAAACTCATGCGGCACGCTTTTAAATTCTAATTTGTTGATTTCATACAGAACTCAGTAACATAGACGAATCTGTCCGTTAAAATTCTAATGTTATATGGAATGAGGTTGGTTACGCCGTCAGTGCAAAATTTCCTTTTGGCCTCCTTTGATAAAAAGCTGGTGAACGCGAGAAGAAGAAAGTAAGTCTGTCAACAAAATTTCCAATGCGCCTGTCACCGCGAAATATTTATCCGCTATAATTATATTGCAAACAAAATCAGTGTTTGTGCTTTTCCTCGCCGCCGGACTACTTTAAGGCTGTGGCTGTGCATTGGAAATTATCGCTTGCTTTGAAACGGCGAGAAACAATAAGGTCTGATTTTCAGATATATGATTTTTGACTATATGATTGTTCATCTGATTTTATGGATACATGATTGTTTAAAATTTCCTCGATAGAAAAAAAATCCAAAGTTGGGTCTGTATTTTCCTTTTTTTACTCAGCCTATTTAAACGATACATTATTTTACGACACAATCAAGTTAATACTATAGTATTTTTTCTCATCTAAAATCTCATTTTATGAAATTTAAATAAAACGTCTCTAAGTTAGGTATTTATCGAAATTTGTCCAAAAAAGCCATTCTCGAAGGGTGTTACCTACATCTCTTTTCCTCGTGCGCGGAAGGCATCAGCGTGTCTCTGTCTAGGGGGCGTGTTCGACTCTAATCAAGGCATCGCCTTAACACGAATTCCTCCACGCTGAGACCCTCAGGTAAGCAGTTTCAGCGCCTCAAAAGTAATTTGGTTTTTCTTTTCATTCTACGGCGTAACTTTGCCTTATTGTGTCTCCAATGATATCGAAAGTAAAGATACGCCTGTCAGAACAATTCGCTTGACATCTGTCCCTTATGGAAAAGAATGGCGCCATCTGTTGTACGGACTGCGTACCACGTGGCGGACCGCGCGGACTATTCGTTTGGGTGGCCGGAGTAACCTTGTAAGGGGGACTTTTCTCAATATTAATGTGGCTGGCAGTGGTTGATGCACTGATGTTTACATAGAGATAGTGGTACCTATGTAATAAATAAATATTTATACTTAAATCTGAAAGTGAGTGTATAAATTTATTTACTTTTACGGCCCAACTACTGAACGGTTCATCACGAAATTATGTCAGGGATGCGGTAGAGGATTTTTCCGTAACAAATGTAAGATTTGAATACACAAAAACACTACTGTCTCCAAATGATAGGAAATCGCACGGACGAAATCACGGGCTTAATTTAGTGACTTAGGCCACCAAAGCTCACAATAATTACATCACAAATATTCTTAGTTGCACACCACTTTACAATGTAGCAAATGATACAATAAGAGCCAAATAGTGTCCAAATAAATACTATCAACTATAAATCACACATTTATTGCTTATTCTGCTTTCAAACGACTTTCTTCTGTACATTATTCTTATACATCTACTTGCCAACATTAGTAGAAGATATGCCGTGAGAAATATACTTATACAGCGTGTCTCTGACTTTGGGGCTATAAATGCAAATGTCAATTATGCTCCTTAAACGGAACTACTTTTGCTCTACAACTTTTCAAAAATACGTTCTTTTTATATTTTCATTATTCCATACAAATAAAATAAAATGTTCAATGTACATCATCCATTAGTTAGTTTTCATACTTGTCAGTGTCATGGATGTCAAATAATGAGGCCGTGTTTGCAATACATTGATGGTACAGTTAAAGTTCAAACAAGAATAAATGATAGAAATAATAGTTATTTTACAAAGTTGCGGAACAAAAGTGGTTCAGTTTCAGGACCGTAATGGACATTTTCATTTAAAGCCCCTAAGTCAGAGACACGCTGTATATATATATATATAAATATATATGTTTGTGGAACGCGCCACTGAGTAAATAAGATAACTACGCTCATAAGCCCTTCGCTTATGAGCGTATAGTTATTTATATATATTATTGCAATGGAATTGCAAAACTCCTTTGTTATATGTATATACAAATTAGTCAAATACAGCATGAGAGAATATACTTCTAAAAACGTACCTTAGCTTAGGCCAAATTATTATTTCTAGCACTATAATTGTTGATTATTATTCTTAATAGCACTAACCGACTACGATAAATCGAACCTCCTTACAAGGTTACTTCTGATTTCCGAACTAACAAATCGTAATGGCGCTAGGTAACAAAATAATTATTTTGAAAATGTGTTACTAAGCGATAAAAAAGAAACGGTCGATACTTATCGATGATACGATATCCCATGTTTTTTTTTCACTTTTGTATCATAATTTTTGCAGCCTTTTACAGCGCAACTGGGCATTTTGAGACAGTCGGCTCTGACACACTGTGACAGCTGCCCCCTATTCTGTAACTTGTTTTAAGCTCACCTCAACGCTCACCCACAAATATATCTTGACACCGCGATGCGTAGTAACTAAGCATAGGTAGAGGTCTAGTTTCGTGACGGGCGACCGGAGGGGTGAGCCTTATTAAAACAAGTTACAGAATAGGGGGGCTGAACTGTACGGCGTCCTCACACAGACTAGGCGCGGTGGCCCGCAGTTGCCAGTCGCGGACCACCGCATTGGACGAATTACTCGTGCGCGTTGGGCCTATCTTTACGAAGTAATATATATATCTATGTGTGTCTCCCTTCAGCTCCGCACCGCTCATTACCGCATTGTTTAAATTGCCTATTTTATACGGCATAATCAGAGGTATACCTAAAACTTAAATTATTCTGATACCAACAAAACTCTCATTGAAAATATAACTAATAATAACAATGACGTCAAGAAAACACATTTAAATTCGCAACGACGGGCGCATACGTAACTAAAAGTGATTTTTATACGGCAAAGTTTCAGTTTGCTCGGTGAGAAATTGTTTTTAATATTACCTGCATGAATTAAAAAGTTATAGCGATTTATTTGCATCTTATATTAAGGGTCCGCTAGGCTAGACGATAGGACCGATTGCCCGGTCAAGGTTTTTGTTTACTTATAGGACTGAAAATGTATTGAACATTTGCTACATGATCGGGAACCTATTTGACTAGTCTTATCAAATTAGAATTCGTTTGACATTTATCGCGTGCACTCCATTTAATTTGACATTTACACGTTACCTTTCACTTGGCGTTGACATACATATATAATATATGTATAAGTAGTCGAAGTAACTACAAAATAAACATGAAACCCCATCGGGTTTGGACCAGGGACTGCATAACCGAAAAATACCGGTATGTTTTATAACCGACATGACGTCATACCGGTTTTCAAATAGCGGTTTCGGTAGCGGAACCTTTATCTTTCGCTATCGAAATATAACGGTAATTATTATTTTTGGTACCGTAACCGCTTTTTAAAGGTTACCGATACTTCGAAACTGGCGTCGTTGCCAAACCACCGGCGCTGCCGTTTTGTCGGTTCTGTTCTGATACTTTTCTGATTCGTTCGTTCGTTCCTATTGGAAGAAGTTGTCTGTGTAAGTGTAAGTTCGCTTTTTTTTCGGTAACCTTTTAAATCGATATCGGTAACCGACATTTCATATCGGTTACTGTACCGTTATGTTGGCGAGGCGCGCGTAACGTTTACACCATTACGGTACCGTAATGGAATTCATACCGGTAAAACCGTAACCGAGATCAGTCCCTGGTTTGGACTCGTTGGAACATTCTCATAGAGTAGTAAGTATTCTGCAAAAAAAGTAGTCGGCAATAAATACAACCTATTGCACAGACACTGTTGGCTAGAGTTTAGCTAAATAAATAATAATAATAATAAATCATTTATTTCCGGCTTCTATGGCCCACAGTTACAAATACATACTTTAAAGACTAACATACATACAATACTATTATAAAATGAAAAACTAATTATTTAGGCGACGAAACAGCATGGCTCTGTTGCGTCGTCAAGTCCGGTGTAGAATTCGGTAGGGTGCCCCCGCCCCCCGGAACCGCCGAAACACGACACCCTTCGGCCAGAAGTTAGCACACGCGACTAAATAAGGGGTGAGATTCTCTCTCGAACCTGTTGTATGTCTGACAGTGTGGCGAAGACTTAACTCGTCCGATGTTGATAGTGGCGTGAAGCCAAAAACCTTATGCAAGTTAAAAGGCAAGGCTGATCACAATGCAAATCAAGAACTTGAAGGAGCCAGTTTAAGTATGACCTCCAATTACAGATATACACATATTAGGGGAAAATCTTACACAAATCGACCTAGACCCAAACTAAACAAAGCTTGTACTATGGGTACTAGACGACGATAAACATACTTATATAGATAAATAAATACTTTAATACATTGAAAACATCCATGACTCATGATATTTATTACGAATGTAGGGCTCAAGGTAGAATGGGACTATTGGGGGTGGTGAATTAGGACAAGTTGTGAACGGAGCTAGACCTAAAATCATAGACTCGGGAAAATCTTGCCAGCTAAGAACTTAATATGTAAATTTCATGCAGTCGCCCTGTTAGTATGAAAATCGTGTAGAATCTCATTAGGTCGTTTAGAACACGTGTACCTACACTTCCGTGGTGACGTTAAGCTGGGTATTCACTTAGGCGCCGTTCCATTCCGTTTTAGCCCCTATTCTAGCACCAAAGTAAGCTCAATAAGGCTTGTGTTATGAGTACTAGGCGAAGATATATTTTATAGATACTTAAATACATGGAAAACATTCAAGACTCAAAAATAAATGTTCATGCTCATCACACAAATATTTTCTCTTACTGGGATTCGAACGCAGGACCTCTTGCTTCGTAGACAGAGTCACTACCAACTAGGCTAAAGCCGTCGTCAATACTTTGACTACATTCACCGGCGCGTCTTATCCCTTCGAGTGGCAGGAACCAGCAGCTGGACCCAACGGCAAGTGGCGGCGATCCAACAGCTGGACCTGACATAACCAACCTTTGAGTGGCGGCGCCGGAGATTGATCGTCAGAATATGTGGCACGGCCATTTTGGAAAACATTCCGTCAAGTGGTAGGCCCCCCACGGGTGGTCATCGCGAATTTTCCGCACGTTAGAAAAATGAACATTTCTCAAAAAAACCTATAAGAACTGTATATATATCATGTATCGATTGATTCAGCATGAAATGGCTTATTTGATTATATAGCAATAAATGCCACCCCATTTATGTGAATTTTGCTAGTCTCGATCAAAACTCAGATGAACAATTTTTTTCACTTTCGTGATTAAAAATAGCTATGATTGCGAAATAAAACGATTAATTGTAAAAAACACAGATTTAATGATAAAACTATATATTAATCAACACTAAACCTTTTAATTACCCCTCACAGTACAAATATTTGCGGTCGGCGCGTAATGAGATAGGTAGGTTGGAAAGATGGCGCAATTTCTAAGAAACTTTGTTTAAGCGCGGCAATTCGACCGTTAGTGAATGCCATCCTTGTTTATTGTCGAATGTATCTTACATGTGTGAGCAAGCAAGGAATAGGTTTATCGGTTTCATTTGTAAATAAATAAATAAATATTAGGGGACAACCTTACACAAATCAACCTAGTCCCATAATAAGCTCAATAAGGCTTGTGTTATAATAATAATAAATAACCATCTAGCAGTTGGCGAGTCACCGTCTGCCAGAGATAAAAAGTGAGACAGTTTTATTAGGCAGGCGTCCGATGTTTCATCCAATAGCCCAGCCACTGGTCCATCATTTTAACCCAATAACCCGTTTCCTACGAACAAAAATAACATGGAAGCCGCATCTCAGTACTTCGTCGTTAAATTTATCGGGACAGTTAGCACACAAACACAAATACACTTACATTTAAATAAGACGTTACGTATACAGAGCCTTTCTCCGAACATGACAAACAAAATAATAGTCATCTCTTTTACTCTATTTTGAACACTTACGTGTAAGTGAAATAGATAGATTGTCAATAACAACTACCAATCAGTAACATTATCCGCCAATGAGCTTCTTGCTGCACGCACTAGCAGCAGCCCGCCCAGCCAACGCCCGTTCACCGTTTGTCAGTTATGGATAGGTTAGGCATACATTAAAGAGCCATTCAAATAATGAATGTATTATTTGTGCAGTTTTGAAGATACCAAATATGTAGGTTAGAATATTGTAATAAAATAAAACAGACTCAAGTTGGCATAGGTAATTGTTATCATGGGGTGCGAGGTCGGGTAACCTCCACGAGTGTCAGGGCTCTTCCAGTTCCTGTGGACCCTCGCGGGTCTGCGGGAAGGGGAAGGGTCTTGGCTGGTGCACCCTGGAGGCAACGGTAAGTGATTCCTCTACGGGGAATCGCTTACCGGTGCTACCAATAACCCGACACAGGGGGGGGGGATTTGGGCCTTTTTGGTCTAGGGTAGGAGCTCTCTCCGCGTCCCTCTGTTCAGCAGCTGGTGTTGGAGTTGGGCTTCGATCGAAGGTCGAGGAGTAGGGGTGGTTCTAACCAATCACCAATAGGGGGCCTTCGCCAGGTGTCCCTCATACCGTTAACCGCAGCATTCTCTCAACGACCCCCATCGTCGGCGTTATGGGGATACGAGAGATGCCAGCCAGATGGCGCGCGGACCGGGGGCCTTGCCTTAATTGGCCGGGCCAAGGGGAGTTAACCCCAATAAAAAATCCACAACTCCCAACGTGAGGTAACTCCATGTTGGGATGCTCTTTTTAGAGCGGCTGGAGTGGTTACCAGTCACCTAGAGTCACACGCTGCGGCAAAACCATCGGGATAATGGGGATCTCTGTCCCGATGGTCTTTAGTTCTCCCCTACTCGTGGGACAAAATGGAAAAAAAATTAATGGAAAATAAAAACAACGGACTGGAATCAAGCGACGACAATGGCGACGATATGGACTTAGAAATTCTAAATGGACAGGTGGTGGAGGTGGACGCCCCGCTGGCGTGCACAGACACCTTAACGGATAGGGATAGTGATGCAGATGAGCAGCTGAGGGGCTACATAGGAGGTGGGTCAAAGGCCCCTTCAGATTCTGAAAATGTGGCGGAAGAAGAGATGGCGGTGCAAGAGGCCTCCATCAAAAGGGACAGAGTAGCGCGGAGTAGCGATGAGGACACAGCGCCCGAGCGAAAAAAGGCCTCCCAGAGACGGCACCCTATGGGGGCACATATTGGCCTGAGTGCGGCCAAAGCGAAGCTTCAGAAATCTGAGCTGTCGGACTTCGAGGGAGAGGTAGACACAGAGGCCCTCCGTCAAGCGGCCCCAACGAGGCCACGTCGGATGGAGCGGCCCATAGTGCTCTCAGATAGCGAAGGCGCGGGCGAACCCCAGAACTCGAACTCAGCAGAGGCGGTGAAGCGGTGCGCCAACGCACTACTGGCAGAGATTGCTAAAAGTAGCAATCTCAAGGGTGATGTGCGAGGGCGCATGAACCCCAACTGCAGGGAGCTGTTGGGGTTTGCAGACACCGTCAATGAGCCGGAGGTAGTCCGCTCTTTAAGGGCCGACAATAAGAGGATGCGCGAGCAGCTCGCGCTCCTCCAGTCGGAGACGAAGGCTCTGAGAAAGGCCTTTTCTGAAAGGAGCCGCCCAGAGGAGCCGACGGGCGAAAAGGAGGCGTCTCTGAGGGAGGCCCTCTTGGAGCTCAAAGAGGAGCTCAAGAGGGACATCATCCAGACAATGGGCGAGATCGTAAATGTCCGTCTGGAAGACATTAAGAGGCGTCTCCCGGCGGAACCTACTCTCCGCCCCCCACTTGCAGCAGACCGCAAAAGGCTGCAGACGATGGACCAACAAACGGCCGCCCCCCAGTCACCAGCAATAGAACTGGTTGCCAGCCAGGTTCCGGATCCCAACCCAGTCGTCGCGGCAGCCAGCACTGGGAAAAAGGGGAAAAAGCCGAAGAAGAAGAAGAAGAAGAGGCAGGTCATCCCTCCTCCAACGGCACCGGCTCCCCCGTTGGCTTCAGCGAGGGTAACAACAGCGGCATCGGCGTCGACATCTGCGCCTATACCGGCGCCAAGAAATATATGGACGGATGTGGTTAAAGGGGGGAAGGCAAAAAAGCCCGCAAAGCCTGCTCAGGCCCCAGTCCCAGTCCCGGCAAAACGGGCTGCGGGGCCGAAACTGACGGCACCCACATCGGCGGCGGTAGTAATCTCGCTGAAGCCGGGGATAGACACCGACTACCTGACTGTCATGTCGAGGGCGACCACCCTCAAATTGGACGCTCTGGGCATCGCCCATGTGAAGGCAAAAAAGACGGCCACCGGGGCTCGTATGATCGAGGTTCCCGGACCCCAGAGCGGCCCGGCGGCCGACATGCTGGCTGAGAAATTGCGGGACCTGATAGGAGACGTGGCGGAGGTCACCAGACCGGTAAAAAAGGCGGAAATCCGGGTCAGCGGGTTCGATGAGTCTGTGACCCCTGACCTTGTTAAGGCGGAGGTGGCCTCCAAGGGCAGGTGCGTGGAGGCCCAAGTGGAAGTCGGAAAAATCAGGTGGCTGGGGAATGGGTCTGGCGCCGTGATAGTCAGGTGCCCCATCACGGCGGCCAAAACCCTAGCCGAAGCGGGCCGATTAATGTTGGGGTGGTCGTCGGCGCGGGTGGAGGCGATGGAGCCTCTGCCAATGCGGTGTTACCGCTGCATGGGGACGGGTCACACCAGGGCCATGTGCCCATCAGCTGTTGACCGCAGCGACTGCTGCTTCCGGTGCAGCAGGCCGGGGCACTTGGCCAGGGACTGCAGCGCCCCCGCCCCGTGGTGCGCTGTGTGCCACCACGCAAAATTGGCAGCTGGACACATCATGGGGGGCTCTTCGTGTGTCCCCCCCCACGTCAGAGGCAAGGAGGTCCCCGCCAGGGCAACGAGGGCCACCAACACAGAGGACAATAACATGCAGCACTGATGCCAGGACGACCACTACAGTCAAAATTGGAAGTCCTGCAGTGCAACGCTAACCACTCCGCCCGCGCCCAGGATCTCCTGATTCAAAATATGGCGGAGTGGGGCATCGGTGCTGCTGTGGTGGCGGAACCTTACTTCGTGTCACCTCAACCCAACTGGGTGGGGGACACCAACGGTCTGGTGGCTGTGGTTGTCCCGCCCATGGGTAGCCACCCACCAATCACAAAACTAAGGTGCGGGTCGGGATACGCAGCGGTCGAGTGGGGGGGAATCGTGCTGGTAGGTGTATACTTCTCCCCCAACCGACCGCTCTTTGCCTTCGAACAGTTCCTCGAGGAGCTCGGGAGGGTGGTGGGCAGCACTGCCCCGGCACCGGTGTTGGTCCTGGGAGACTTCAATGCCAAGAGCACGGCATGGGGTTCCCCCAGGACGGACCCGAGGGGGGAGGTCCTAGAAGACTGGGCGGCGGGGCTAGGGTTGGAAGTGCTCAATCAGGGCACAGAGAATACGTGCGTGCGTCGGCAGGGGGGCTCCATCGTAGATCGTGGAGATAATCTACCTTATTTCATTATTTATAAGTACCTATTTCAAATACAATGTACATTGTTTATGAATAAAGAATTGAATTGAATTGAATTGAATTGAATTGACGTAACGTTCGCGACCCCTGCCGTTGCTGCACGTGTTTTAGACTGGCGTGTCCTGGGGGACGTGGAGACCCTCTCCGACCATATGTACATCAGGTTCGGGTTGAGGGTCTCCGAAGTAGGTCGGGTCCAGCCGCCCGCTGCTGGAAGGAGGGGGGCCTTCCCGAGGTGGGCTTTGGGCAGCCTTGATCGGGAGGCGGCGAAGGAAGCTGCACTGATCGAGGCGAGGTGGGGGCGGGCACCAGATCGGGCTGCGGGGGTGGAAGAAAGAGCGCTCCAGTTCCGCGGGTCGCTGGCAGCAGTATGTGACGCAAGTATGAGGAGGGCAGGGAAACCGACCGCCAAAAAGCAGGTATATTGGTGGTCGGAGGAGGTGGCTGCCCTCCGCTACGCTTGCAACAGAGCGCGTCGCCATTACGGCCACTGCCGGCGACGGAGGCACACCCTGGAGGAGGAGGGGCTCCTGCACAGGGCCTTATTAGAGGCAAAAAAGGCCCTGTGCACCGCGATTGCGAAAGCCAAGGACGCAGCTCACGACGCGTTCTTGGCCACATTGGACAGGGATCCATGGGGGCGGCCGTACAAGGTAGTACGCGGAAAAATGAAGAGTGGTCCCTCCATGGACTCCCTGGAACCGGAGCTGCTCTCGCGGGTGGTGGAAGGCTTGTTCCCGCCCGCCCCCGACTTCGCCCCGCCAGTCATGGCGCCGCCCCAAATTGAGGAGGGACCTGTGGAGGTGGTGCCAGTCTCCGAGGGGGAGCTGGCATGGGCAGTGCACCGCCTAAGGGCCTGTAAAAAGGCCCCAGGGCCCGACGGGGTGCACGGTAGGGTTCTGCCGCTGGCAATGGAGGAACTGGGGGACCGCCTCAAAGACCTCTTTGACGATTGCCTTGAGGCGGGGCAGTTCCCAAAATGCTGGAAGGAGGGGCGACTTTGCCTCCTCCGAAAGGGGAGTCGGCCGGCGGAATCCCCCTCCGGGTGGAGGCCAATCGTGTTGCTTGACGAGACCGGGAAGATGCTGGAACGAATCCTTTCTTCCCGGATCGTCAAGCATCTCGATAATACGGGCCCCAACATGTCGGACCGCCAATTCGGCTTCAGGGCGGGGCGGTCCTGCATGGACGCCTTGGAGACCCTTAAAGGTTTTCACGTAGAGGCGGCGGGGAGGGGGCAGGGAGTGGTGGCGGTGTCGCTCGACATCGCCAACGCGTTTGGCTCCCTCCCGTACTCGGTGATTGGGGAGGCACTGCGGTACCACGGAGTGCCTTTCTACCTGCGGCGCATTGTGGAGCACTACCTCACGCAGCGGGTAGTGCTCTACGAAGAAAGAGGAGGGCAGAGGAGGGAGAGGCCTATGGCCTGTGGAGTGCCCCAGGGGTCCGTTCTGGGACCCCTGTTATGGAATATAGGCTACGATTGGGCTATAAGGGGCACTCTTCTTCCACGGACGGCAGTCATATGCTATGCAGATGACACAATGGTGGCTGTCCGGGGGACGGAGCTGAGAGAGGCGCATCCGGTTACTGGGACTGCGGGTGTCCCTCCCCAAAACGGATGCAATCATCTTTGGGGGGAGGGGCTGGCGGCTGCCTGCGGGTGCTGCGCTACGCGTCAGTAGTGAAATGGTCCAGGTGAGGCCCCATATCAAGTATCTGGGCCTCATCCTGGACCGGAGGTGGAATTTTGGGCAGCATTTCCGCCAACTTGCTCCCCGAATAGTGGGCGCGGCTTCGGCGCTGGGGCGGCTGCTGCCCAACGTAGGGGGGCCATCTGTCGCGTGCCGCCGCCTCTATGCCGGTGTCGCCCGGAGCATGGCCCTGTACGGGGCCCCAATCTGGGTGGACCGGCTCAGCGAGGCAAATAAGGCCCTGCTCAGAAGGCCACAGAGAGTGGTGGCCATACGGATATGCAGGGCCTATGTGACGGTGGCGTGGGCGGCGGCGTGCGCCTTGGCTGGCACTCCTCCGTGGGAGCTCGACGCGGAGGTGCTTGCCGAGGCGCACAGGGAGCGGGTGCGGTGGAGAGCCACCGGGGAATTTCCTGCTCCCGAGGAGGTGAGGGAGGCGAGGAGGCAGACCCAGAGGAGGATGAGGGAAAGATGGAAAGCCGACCTCGAGGACTCCCCCTATGGAGTCCGCACTATAGGGGCACTCCTCGGGTCGATGGATAGCTGGTTGGAGAGGGCCCATGGCAAGGTGGGGTACAGGCTTGCGCAGGTGATGACCGGACACGGCTGTTTCGGTCATTACCTGTGCAGGATAGGAAGAGAAGTTAGCCCCACCTGCCATGAGTGCGGCGCGGAGGACGACACGGCCCAGCACACCTTGGAGTGGTGCACTCGATGGGCTGAAGAGCGCCGCACAATGGTGTTGGCCCTTGGTGTGGATGATCTCTCGCTGCACAGCGTAGTGGCGGCCATGTTGGGTAGCGAGAGATCTTGGGAAGCGGCGGCCTCCTTCTGCGAAGTCGTCATATCGCAGAAAGAGGCCGCGGAGCGGGAGCGCGAAGACAGTGCGGATGCGCTCCCGCTCCGGCGCAGACGGAGGGGTCGAAGGCGCGCGCGGTTTGCTGCCGCGGGCCGCGTCTTTCCCCAGTAGGGCCAGTGGGTTGGGGACCCACATTGCACATGGCCCTACACGTCTGGGGGGAAGGTCAAGCGTCTCTGGCCTTCCCCTCCTCTGGCGCGGGTGCCCTGACGTAGTAGTCAGGGCCACCGGGGGTCGTCGTGGTTAGTAATGCTGCATCCCACGACGCCCCCCTTAACGGTAGGAGAGGGTGACGCCGCTGGGGTTTTAGTGGGTAGGCTCTTCCCCTCCCTCCGCCCTATGCGGAGGGGGTTACGGGAGGAGAGAACCCCACATAACCCCCCACTATGGCCTCCCCGGCCGGGGGGTATGTGCCCCCTTGGACTTGATTCGTTGAGTCCGAGGGGGAGAAACACATTTCCCCAGCGTCAAAAAAAAAAAAAAAAAAAAAAAGGTAATTGTTATCATACAGTATAATGTTAAGTTACCAGTACGTTTTTTATTGTTTTTCAAGTCACGTAACACGCCAGCGAAATAATAATGTAAACAAAACTGGTCAAAACATGAACGGCACAAATGACGCGGGAGACGAAGCAACACGAACGTTTCCGATTGTGCTCGAACTTAACTAAAAACCTACGATCGGCACTGCCAACCAGTCGGCCGATTAATCGGCAATTCAAAAACCCACGAGTCGGCCGACTGGCCTGTCGGCAAAATCCGTAGTCATTTCATTTCATTTCATTTATTTCATTGTTAAGTCATGTACATACATTACCTATACTCGTAATTAAGGTGTTAAAATTCAGTAAGTCGGCCCATCTCCAATTAAAATCCAATAAGTTACCTAATAAAATAATCTACTTACTTCATTTGGCATAATATCATCCCTATAGAGAAAAAGTGATCATATATTTTAAAGGTTTTACTGAAGTTATCGGTTTACTTACGCGTGAAAAGTGATGCCATTTTCCTTCGAATGGTCGGAATGGTTTTTGCACCACTTAACAACACATGAGGGCATCTTAAATTAGAATAAATCTTGTATTTTGTTAGTAATCGCGTTCTTGTCCGTCATGTCCGTCACTCACTGACATCTCAGTCAAACTGAAGTCGTATGCGGCACAGTTTGTAAGGCCCGCCCACAGCGGCACAGTTTTCGTTGCGCTAGAATTGAGGGGACAGAATGCTTCCATGTTATTTTTGTTCGTAGCCCGTTTCATTTAGATTCCATCAACCATCAATAGGCCCTATACACCCCAGCGGGTGCTGTCTCTGTGTGCGTCCCATGACACGGGCAGGGACAGCATCCGCTCGGTGTACTCCTTGCATTTCATTAAATTGTCAAAAGGGCCTCTACGTGTTGTTCAGTTGGTACTTTGTAGGTACCTAGCTCCACGCACGCCTCCCAAAGGTCCGGGACATCATTGTCCCGTGAGCGGGAAAGACATACATAAATAATAATAATAATAATCTTTATTAATAAAACATAATAATAACAATTTGCATAAGTCTTACATCAACATGGTGCATACATAATACTTGAGCCTGAACTAGGAAATTCCTGTATGGGTACTAGACGACGATATATTTAATAGATAGAAATACTTAAATACATAGAAAACATCCACGACTCAGAAACAAATATTCATGCTCATCACACAAATATTTGCCCTTACCGGGATTCGAGCCCAAGACCTTGAGCTTCGTAGGCAGCGTCACTACCCTCTAGACTAACCGGTCGTCAAATTTCTCGCGCAAAATAAGATATCAAACATTTGCTGGTTCCTGCCACTCAAAGTTTGTTAAGTCGGGTCCAGCTCCTGGATCGCTGCCACTTGACGTTGGGTCCAGCTGCTGGTTCCTGCCACATACGGTATATTTTACCAAAATGTCAGTGCCACTTGTTCTTCCGTTCAACCGATGGCGCTGCCTCCTGAAGGGATATTTCTGTCGTTACCCCATCATGGTTGTTGTTTCCACATCCACTAGCGACTCTAGCGAGCCATTGTCTCGGGGACAAATGGATGGCCGTTGCAACGGGCCACGGCTACTATCTTACAACGTTATAGTTTTGACATTCATGGATGATTTTGACGACCTCTGTAGCCAAGTTGGTAGTGACCTTGCCTATAAAACCGGAGGTCCCGGGTTCGAATTCCGGTAAGTACCATTTGTTTGTGTGATGAGCACGAATATTTGTTTTTGAATCATGGATGTTTTCTAAGTATTTAAGTATTTATTTATCTATATAAGTATGTTTATCGTTGTCTATAGTACCTACCCATAGTACAAGCTTTGCTAAGTTTGGGACTAGATCGATTTGTGTAAGATTGTCCACAAATTATTTATTATTTGCTTAATTACTTCGTCTGCGTAGACCCGGGTTAATAACTATTCTGTATTTTAATCTAGGCTATAAACTATCTTCGTGCAAAATTTCACGCGGCGAAAATATTTGCCTACTTGGTTCCTTTGAGCAAGTAAAGCTGAGAATTGGCATGTTTGGAAGAATTGACAATACTCACTCAAACACCATTGCCCAGTTAGATGACCATTTCTAGAAATGTTGCACAAATTAAGTACAGCTACGTCAATTAAGAAGAAGAGGGGAACTAAACAATGCAAATATCGCTTTTGAGAGGAAGCCGCCGGACGGAAGGCGAATTCGTGGACGTCCTGTGCACACATGGCAGCAAACAGTCGAGAGTTAGCTGCGAGCAGTTGGACTGAGCTGGAGCGCCTTGGACGTCGCTCAGGACAGGAAGGCGTGGTGCGAGCTTAATGAAGGTCCTATACACCTCTGGGATGCCCTAGGACGACAACAACAACGTCAATTAAGGCATGCTTTTAATTCTCATACTTTTTAAACAAATTGTATTGTAGTTTTTAAAATAATTTCTTAATTCTAACCGATAATATTATTCTTTGTACTTTCCGTTCCCTTCAGAGCCGCAAAGTCATAAATTGAAGCAATTCAAAGTGCTTTTTTTAAACATTTTTCACGCTCGAGTGTTTCCTTACCTCGCCTCGGGAATTAATTTGCGTAACATATTTCATATTATTCTTAAGACTTTCCGCATTTTACGAGCGAGATCATTTTACGAGAGAGTTTTGTAATAGACTTCTCTAAATCCTATGATGAAGAAGACCGCAGTCATAACGTGTTACGATTGTTGAAGGGCTATTTTTGATTATCTCCCTTGAACTAGCTTAAACTGTGCATGATTTATATTTGCGAATGATGTGTTCACCTGTAATTGGGGTGCATGTGTAAGCCCAAGTAAACATTTATTATGGACTGTTAATCCTTAAATCAAGAAAGGGTAGGCAACGGATTTGTGATTCATCTGGAGTCAGAAGCGCCAGACGATGATCTGACCTTCGTAGTATAAAAAAATACTTCATCATATTTAACTACGTAAAATAATGTTATAGCATCAAGTAGCTTCTTCACATTCATGGACCTTTGAAGGCTTGATAACGAGTGAATCAGGTAAAACAGTTTTCGGTTGTTAGCTATGCAAATAACCTTTTGAGGTATTTACTTTGTATAAAAAGCGTTTCGACAAGCAGCGGTCTCTAATCAGGAAAAAAATTGCTGTATGTCGTAATGTGACAACAATTTCACGTACCCACGCACTTATACAGCCAGTATTTTTAATATTACCTCATATTAGGAGGCTATGAACCGATATTGCAAGAAAATTTTAAGTTCGTGAGACATGTTGTAATAATGCTAATAATTACACAGTTCAACTCACGTATTAAATGTCACTACGGGCGACATGTTCTTAAGTTACCCTTAACTACCAAAGCGTACCAAACTAATTTTTGAAAATTTATCGAGCAATGTCTTGCGTACATTTATGGAAGAAGCGAGTTACTTGTGACAGTAGTGATACATTGCGTGCTGAATTATTTCATGAGGAAAAAAATTATGGGTTACCTTAGGGTGTCCATCTAGTCGCATAATGACTATTGTCATAATTTCGATTGTCATACAACTTTACACATAAAGTTGTTGCTCATAAAAGTTTTTGTCATTAATAATTCTGCGCATAATACTTTCATTGTCATAATTGTAGTTTGTCATATTTTTTTCAACCATAATGTTGAATATCATACAAGTTTTAGTCATTATATTGAAGATAATTATTTTTAGTCATAAGAAATTCTTAGCATAATATTTGACAATAGACAGTTGTTATGATTGGTTCGTAAAAAAAAACAAGCTATTCAATTAGTTGACCAGCGTTTAATTAGATTAGGGCAGCTAGAAAAAGGGTGACGGGGGGCAAGCTCTCCCCGTAGTAAAAAAAAATACAATCGAAACAACTGTATTTTTGGTAGGTTAGGTTATGGTTATCTTGTGCCCTTTAGGGCGGAAATAGACGTCGACACTCTGGCGGTTAGGTTAGGTTTAAGTACGTTTATTTAAAAAAAAAGTTATGTTAGGTTTAGGTTACAAAGAGATAATTTACTTTTACCAATTTTATTATACCTATGACTTGAAAACGTTATGCGCAGACCTATTATGGCGATTGATATTTATGCTTAAAGCCTTTATGCGCAATAAATTTATGACAATTGTTATTTATGCTCTTATATATTATGGTTAAAAAATATATGCGAATTAATTTATGACTTTTGTCGGTTATGCGTAATGATGATTATGACAGAAGTGGTTATGCCAATCAAAACCATGGCTTTCAATATTATGCAACCCGAGATATGGACCCGTTATCCGAATTTCCTTTCTAATTTGTTTCTTATGAAAAACATATTGCAATATCGGTTCATATCCCTAACACCTACGTTTAGTTACAATTTGAGGTAATATTAAAAATAGAGGCTGTACCTATAGCTGCCACAGAACAATCACAAGCGCGTAGTCCACCTTTTATTGATTTGAGGATCCATTGTGTTGACAGCTAGAGACAAATAAATATAATAATAATAATGGTGGTACTTCCCCAGTTGGGCTGCTCCAAGTATGAGCAAGATGCCATTCCGCTGTGCCTTACGTCTCTTAAAATATCTGGCATCTGAGCGAAAGCTTGTGTTGTACCTATGGAACGTTTGACTTTTCTTCAAGTGACGGATGATATCTTAGTTATGCCGTTTTGCCGCGCTCCCTACTTGTAACTAGATCCCGACAAGAGGATCTGCACAAACTCAAGAGGTCTATTTGGCTCGGAGTACTGTCATGATGTTGGTATGACATTTATTTTTTATTTAAAGAGGTGAGAGGCAGGGAAATGTCATCTCGCTCATATTCGGAGCAGGTCAATTAGGGAAGCTGGGTGTGAGCGGCGCAGGACCGGTCATTGTGGCACTCTTTGGAGGAGGCGTCTGTGTTTCCTGAGAACTACGATCTGCCTTCAAAACAAGAGTGAATAAGCTGTTACTAAACCAGTAAGCTTCATCTTAGGCTCTGATCTGTCATCGCTTACCATCGGGGGAGACTAGGGTCAATCACAGAACAGTCTTTTATAAAATAAAAAAGGCATATGTCCAGCAGTGGACGTCGTGCGGCAAGAAGACCAGCCAGAATACACTTAGAATTTCAATTAAGTAATTTCATTTGAAATAAATCATGTTGTATTATTTTTATTTTTATTCAACTACTTGATAGCGCCGGCGCCGTTGTCGGCCGAAGAGGAGATGGCGGGATGAACTGGACGTCTTTCAAAGTGACTGGCCAGAATTGGCAATGAGTCGGGATGGTTGGAAGTCTAGGGGGAGGCCATTGCCCAGCAGCGGGACACAAAAAAGGCTTATAAAAAAAACTACTAACAAACACCATTGCTTTCGCTATGACCATGAGTAAGGTCACCAGAGCTCCCAAGAATACGCTGTGTTCAGAGTGAAGGGCCTATGTTTGACTTTGTCAGAAGTCGCAAGGGCTACCGTGTCTATTTCTCATCAGGCAGAACGTTAGCTCGTTTGCCACCGTGATTTAAAAAAAAACTGGCCTTTTATGCTTGGCGTGCGTGGAAGCTAGAGCAGGCGGCAAATGACATACGATTAAAAAAATACATAATCAGCTGATAATGTTTTTCAATCGGCAAACTCAGAAATATGACTAAGTATATCAAAAGCACTAGATTGACTTATTAATTATATTGACGAATATTGTAATATTGTGTCAAGTAAAACTACGCATTTCACCACTATCTCACAGTAAGTGACGTAGGTCGAGACTGTTACTTGCATTAGTTAGTGCCTATTCACTCTCATCTGGTAAAGATCCAAGTTAATAAGTAGCTGGGAAAAGGAAGTGAGTTCCACTCTTTACTTGTCCTCGCGAGAAAACTAGAGGCATTGCGCTTCGTGCGAATCAACAAGCTTTTTTGCTGCAGTATGCGCCAAGGATTCAACGTAGAGCCCTATAAGTTTATATTGTATCAAACAATGATGTAATATTCAAATGCGGTAGATAGGTTATAAGCGCTCCAAAAGTGGCACACTAAGACTGAAACGAATGCTGTCAGATTATGATAATGTACTATATGTTTTATGATTATTATTATAAAATAAATAAAAACCGGACAAGTGGATTTGGACGGGTTCCGTACTTAATTACAAATGTATTCGTTTTCAGATGTTTCCCTGTACAATACAATACAATACAACAATACAATATATATATTTGTTTCCCTGTACGTATGGTATATAAGACGATATTACTTGCCAAATTTGCTTTTTGCCTTTTTTTTTTTTTTTTTTTCGTGGAGAAAACCTGCGCGCCTGGTACCCAATCACCGGGGGATGATTGGGTTACATATGTGGTATTTCTATCCACTAAAAACTCCACGTTGCTCTGCATCTGCGCTCTCATGCAGGGGACTCCAGGATCTCATGGTGAACGCACTGGAGACCCCCTCGCGCCTCGCCACATTTGGCTCGTCCTTAGGGCAAAGAAATGCTATCGCCTTCCCTGGGGTTCTTAAGCGAGTGCCCCGGCCCCCGCCAGAACACTGCGACCCCTGATGACCCCTTTAGTCACCTTTTACGACAGGCGGGGGAGACCGTAGACCTATTCTTGTCCGAGCCTACACGGTATAAAAAGTAGGTAGCCTAATCATTTTGATTCCCTTGAGAGTATAGTATAAATCCATTATACTCAGTTAAAGAGTATATGAGTCTGGACTTGACATGTTAAATTATTATTATTACCTATTTAAATTTGTATGATTATGATTTGACTTTAAATGTATTGTGTCACGTATTTAAATATTGTAAAAAATGACGATACCTAAAGGTTGATATATTTGTGTTCTTTTGCTTTTGGTTTGTTTCTTCTATTTCCTTGTTAATGTGTTCTTACATTTGTTGACATTGTCTTAATATTTCTCTGTTTTTGACGATCGTGATAATAATTCTTATTTTTTTGACATGTATGCAAAATTTGCATTGCAAATCTGTAATGTAATTTCTTATCATGAAATAAATAATCTAAATCTAATCTAAATCTATTGAAATATAATTTTTTTTGCGGCATAAACGGTCGAATCTTTTTTTACGGTTTTAGCTCATAGAAGTTTAATATTTTCACAGCTTCAAGGTACCGTAGACCTGAATATATGGTTTTAATTTCAACTCGCGACCTCCCCGCGTTTTCTAGATAAAGGGTCTTGACAGACAGGCGGACAACAAAGTGATCCTACAATGGTTCCGTTTTTTACTTTTGTGGTACGGAACCCTAATAATCTATTATTTAATACGGTTGTTGATTTACACTTTGGGTTAGTAGCATTTACGACTTAGCCTGATGAAAAAAGATTATTTTCGAGTTAGCCTGATGGATAAACATTATTTTCGAGTTAGCCTGACCGGAAAACATTATTTTCCAATTAGCCTGATGGAAAAACATTATTTTTGACACGAAACGTTACACACAAACTTTCTGGCTACTCATATCAAATCTGAAATAAATATATGTATATTTATTACTATACCTGGGCCGTTAGCATCTGAGCGTTAGGGTAATAAAACCCGCCGGCAAACACCCATGAGTGCGAGCGAGAAGGCGATAGCAGAGTTTTATTACCCAAACGCTCAGATGCTAACGGCTCTATTGTAGTATGTATATATATTACTAACTCCTTAGTAACTCGTAGCGCCATACAAATCTTCACCCCCCATTTTACCTCTTTAAAGGATGATTTCCGGGATAAAAGCTATGCTATGTCCTTCCCCAGGACTCAAACTATATCTATACCAACTTTTATCTAAATCGGTTCAGCGGTTAGTTAGTTCTTGAAGAGGTTACAGACAACACACTTTCGCATTTATAATATTAGCATGGATATTAGTATCTATGGATTATTGATTAGTGATTTGCCAGAAAAGTAGCCAGACAGTTTGTGTGAACGTTTCGTTACAAACATTGTAACAATTTTACTACGCCTAAATACGTCAACGTCGTCAACTCAGAGAGAGCCCCAGCTCATGCTCACCTCATTTTCTTTGTATTGTCAACTGTTTCTATGTCAAAGGATTAGGACGGCTTAAAGGGAAACACCTCGAGGAGCCTACAAAGATTTTAGAAGGATTAGAAAGTCTATCCGTCTCAACAAATTGGTTTGATATCAGATTTATACCAGTTGTGTACTGGGGCGACACCCGCAGCGAAACTCACCAAAACGCAAACATGGCGTTGCTCAAGACATGATTTGCAGCAACAGCAACGGTTCACTATAGGTAGGAGCGAGATGCTGATTTCTAATCTCTCGGTCATGTCGCATCGCTGCCACTGTCGCCGCTCAAAGTGGTGGCCAAGCTCTTAGTAGTGTATATGCACAGCCAAAGCTTTGAAATCATCAATGATCATGAGATCCTATTGCACACCCAAATAACTAATTTTCACTAAATGTCCATATATTTTCCTTCAAGTGGCCCGCCCTCAAGAAATCTCATTATTTCAATGCGGCGTTTTTGAAGTGAAAACTTCTTTAGCGGCGCTGAGCATTTTTTGGGATGGGGAAAAATTGTTAAATACGCGACAGAGTTTTGTGACGTCAGATGTGAAGGAGGTCACTTTTTGCTGCTAGCCGATTCGACTTCATTCAAAACTGAACGCTATTCGTAAGAGTATAAAGCCGTTAAACACTTTTTCCAATAGCATATTCTGCAAATAAATTTGTAATAATACCAAGGCGTCCTTCACCGTTTTGCTATTGAGAAAATTCGAATAGTTCGAATTTGGGCGTTATTCCTAAAGAGATAAAGCTTAGAAAAATATTTACCAACGGCAAAAACAAATTGATATTTTGGTCGCCTGCTGGTCTGCGTCGGTCTGCTGTTCTTGCAAATTCGAATAGTTCGAATTTAGACGTTATTCCTAAAGAGATAAAGCTTTGAAAAATATTTGGCAATGTCAAAAACAAATTGGTTAAGACCGCCTGTTGTCTACCTCTACCTACATGTTATTGTATTGTTTCTCTTTTTAACTGCTTTGTTTGTGTGAGGTGTGCAATAAAGAGTATTTGTATTGTATTGTATTGTATTTCCCGTCGACCTAAGTTATTGATAATTGTTTATAAATTTGCGTCAAATTCATTTTTAGGGTGACACCGTAAGATGTCACGTGACCTGATCGAAAAACTGTTACAATGTTATTGAGTTTTCACTTCTGCCGGCACTCCCGGAGTGCAACCCGGTCTTTTTTTTATAGAGCATATTGGATGCAAAATTGGATGTGAATGCTGTTTGTTTTTGAGCTCCGGCGTACAAAAGTGTGGTTGCCATTTAGAAAAAAGTGATTATCAAACAAACTTATTCAGATTATAATCATTCAGATTACAAACATTTGTCTTCGTTAAATCTTAATAAATAATCTTGGTTTTTTTAGGGTTCCGTAGTCCGTACCTCAAAAGGAAAAAACGGAACCCTTATAGGATCACTTTGATGTCCGTCTGTCTGTCTGTCTGTCTGTCAAGACCATTTTTTTTCATTAATGATCAATTATTAAATCTGCCTTTAGACACCCTGTATTTTAAGGGTTCCTTGTTGACTACGTAACCAACCATAATAAAGAAACACTTTTTTTATTTTCTGTGAATGATTTCCCAGTCTGCAATCAGCTTTTAGATTCTTTGTTTTTAAGAACATTGTTTTCAACCAGCTTCCCCATTCCCTTTTTTATCCTCATTGCGAGCTATTGTTAAAATAGTAACGCCAAATCGGGCAATTCATAAAACACTTTTCTCCGTGAATTCGACTCTAGTATCAATTGATCCCTTTGTTTGAAACCACATTTTTTTAATACTACGATGGTGGCAAACTGACGTACAGCCTGCCTGGTGGTAAGTAGAAACCGTAACCTATGCACGCACACATTATTGAGCTGAATTCGTTGAGTTGACCGCTCGTCATAAAATGTAGCCCTCACTTTCATCACAGTGAATCCTCGGGTGTTCTGGCAATCTTACTCACCAACTAGAACACGACACTGTAGTGTGCGCCATGCCACACGCACTCACTTTCATTCTACATAGTATATAAATAAGCACATTGTTTAACCATATATTCAGAAGAAAACATTTTGATCGCATGCTAATCGGATATCTCATTAAGGCGATGCCTTGATGAACACGCCCCCTAGACAGAGACACGCTGATGCCTTCCGCGCACGAGGAAAAGAGATGTAACACCCTTCGAGAATGGCTTTTTTGGACAAATTTCGATAAATACCTAACTTAGAGACGTTTTATTTAAATTTCATAAAATGAGATTTTAGATGAGAAAATACTATAGTATTAACTTGATTGTGTCGTAAAATAATATATCGTTTAAGTAGGCTGAGTAAAAAAAGGAAAATACAGACCCAACTTTGGATTTTTTTTCTATCGAGGAAATTTTAAGCAATCATGTATCCATAAAATCAGATGAACAATCATATAGTCAAGAATCATATATCTGAAAATCGGACCTTATTGTTTCTTAATCTAGTCAGAACGCCGTTTCAAAGCAAGCGATAATTTCCAATGCACAGCCTTAACGCCCACATAGCTATATAGAGCAAGTAGTATTATTATGTTGCGGTCTGCAGTGAGGCGGTACGGGGGTACTCACAAGGGGCTGAATACTATTGTACCGTGTCGCTTTAACGTCATGTTTAAATTGCCATTCACAGTTGTCACACGGGTGAAAGCGACAAGGTATCAAAGTGTTCAGTTACTTATGAGTATGACCTTACTTTCCCAGTTGAGCTACTCCAAATACGAGCCAGATGATATTCCGCTGCGGGTTAAGAGGAAACACTAAGGGCGAGATAATTGAGAAATAGGTATTTGTAAAATGTACTGCTGTCGCGCCAACCTCAAGCCTCCCCCCGCAGAGCGCGATAGAGACAACTGCAGCTTGGACCGAAAATACCTAGTTAGTTAGTTAGTTATACCGGGCGTTTTCCGCAAGTCGATATCTAGTGTGCCTATTTTGCGTGAATCGGTGGGGTAGAGCTACTCTAACCACCCCAGCTCCTCCAAGAAAGTTTGTGAGTGCCTTGGTGTTGCTGACTGCGTCCCGTAGTGTGCCCGGAGACCCTAGGTGCTTTTTCCTGTATACTTCTACCTGCTTGCAGTCCAGTAGAATGTGTTTGGTTGTTTCTTCTGCTTCCATGCACGCTCTGCACATGGGGCTGTCTGTGATACCCAAGTTGTATAGGTGTCTGTTCAAAGTGTTGTGTCCTGTTATTATTCCAACTATCTTGCGTAGTTGGTTTCTTTGTGTCCTCGGTAGTGCGATTGTGAGTTGGTTGTCACGTTTTGACAAAATCTCTTTAGTCTGTCTGCATGTGTCCATCTCCTTCCAATATCTTTGGTCTAGGTCCTTGGTGTATAGGTCCAGTTGATTATATATGTAACTTTGTGGTAGGGGTAAAATTGGCTCCGGTCCGTATGCCGTTGCTTCTGAGCCTTTTCTGGCCAGTTCATCCGCTGCATCGTTTCTTCTTGAGCCACTGTGCCCCTTGATCCATTGTATAGTAACGTTGTTTTTATCTGTGCACACCTCTGTGAGGTTTTGGTGGCATTCGTATATCAAGCTTGGTGTGATGCTGTCACTGCTCAGTGCTTGTAGTACCGATTTACTGTCTGAGAGTATCCGTATGTTTGTGTTCTCGACTTGGCGTCTCTTTATGGCATTGCCTAAAATACCTATTAAAAGTACGTAAAATCAACGTTTCGTAGTCCCCTGATTTCTTCTCCAAAACTTGACCCATTTTACTATTTTTTTAATTATAAATCAAAGAAAGGCTTTGACCGAGTTCCTATGTTTTCCTTTTTTGAAATAATCTAGTCAACATTGTTTTCTGGGTGTTTGATTGAACACAGAGGAAAATCTGGCGTTTTTCTAAGGTTTTTGAAGGTAAATATCTCTTTTAAGAATAAATTTATGAAAAAAAGGAAAACATAGGAACATGTCAATAGTATCCATAGATTCATGGAAAAAAAAAATATTGCTCTACTGCGATTATCCAGGGAGAAAACAGGGGACTACGTTTCTATGGAAAAACGGCTCTTGTGTTTCCTCTTAAACAGTATCTGTAATAGAAGGTTAGACTTAAGCTGGTCCGCGTGTCAGTACGTGGGTAAGGGCTATGAATAGGTCACGGGTTCTCTCGGGTTTCACTCTAAACCTTCGGGGAAAGAGTCAAATTAAAAATCTAGGCGACACCAAGTAACATTTGAATGCTCCTTTTGAAACGGGCAAAACTAGCGAACAATGAGGAATGGTAAATTATTGTTGCCTTGGTAAATTAAACATTCATTTAGGTTGTATTTGTCTATTCTAAAAACAAAGGATTTTAAATTTCACAGGCATTCACAGCGTTCGTAAGCCATAGGAAGTCTTTATTTCTCCCTCGCTTGCTCTTAGGTTATTCTTGAGAATGGGATTATTCCTTAACTAATTTGGTCGTAGTTACAATAAAATATGAGATTTTATATAAATATACGCATGTGAACTAGCTTCTGCCCGCGACTCCATCCGCATGGAACTCGTTTGTATCGTAGCTCCATACAAAATTCATAAAAATTCAAAACTTCCAAATTCAAAATATTTATTCAGCAAATAGGCCACGAGGGCACTTTTACAAGTCGAAATGTCTATCCATAGATTCAAAATAGTACGAGTACATTATTCATAACAGAATTAACTACATCAGAGTTTACATGTCAAATACAATAACAGAAATAAAGTACAATCTTATTTCTTAGAGATGTATAAGGCCTCCAAGTGTCAAAATTAAAATAATTATATTTAAATCTCATAGGTACCCACATGATGATGATTACCAGGACGAAAACTATCCTAAACTATCTTTATACCAAATTTCATCGGTATAGAGATAGTTTAGGATAGTTTTTGTCCTGTCCCGGTTCGGTGGTTTAAGCGTGGAGAGGTAACAGACAGACAGACACACTTTAGCATTAATAATATTGATACGGATTTCTTTGTCGAATCCCGTATTCGTTTTGTTTTTAATAAAAGACAGGCTCGTTAGTTCTACAGCTCACAGAGCCAGTAGATTAATACTACGGAAGTGGTAAACAGGCATACGGTCCGCCTGATGGTACGCATGACACCGTCGCTTATTTGACGCTTCTGCGATACAAGAGCGCTGCCGACCCTTTATTGATTTGAGGGTTTGTTGTGTTGACAACTTGATAGCTAGAGCCAAATGTAGGTCCAGGAACTCGCGGGGCCGGGGGCGGGGGCGGGGGGAGCTGTGATTGAGCGAATCGCTGTTCAAACTGTCCAACAATAACATTGTTGGACAGTTTTAACTCATAGTTGGCCTGTTCGTGCGATGTCCAACTAACCCCGGCTTTGAAGCCTGTTTTCTGACCATCTTTTGCCACATTTCCGAGCAGTGGCGTGAAAAAATATAAAATACGAAGCAATAACACATCGTGTGCCAGCAAAACTGAACAAGCTCAGCAAAATGCAATAACACATCGTGTGCCAGCAAAACTGAACAAGCTCAGCAAAATGCAATAACACATCGTGTGCCAGCAAAACTGAACAAGCTCAGCAGAATGCAATAACACATCGTGTGCCAGCAAAACTGAACAAGCTCAGCAAAATGCAATAACACATCGTGTGCGAGCAAAACAGAACAAGCTCAGCAAAATGCAATAACACATCGTGTGCCAGCAAAACTGAACAAGCTTTGCAAAATGTAATAACACATCGTGTGCCAGCAAAACTGAACAAGCTCAGCAAAATGCAATAACACATCGTGTGCCAGCAAAACAGAACAAGCTCAGCAAAATGCAATAACACATCGTGTGCCAGCAAAACTGAACAAGCTCAGCAAAATGCAATAACACATCGTGTGCCAGCAAAACTGAACAAGCTCAGCAAAATGCAATAACACATCGTGTGCCAGCAAAACAGAACAAGCTCAGCAAAATCCAATCACACATCGTGTGCCAGCAAAACAGAACAAGCTCAGCAAAATGCAATAACACATCGTGTGCCAGCAAAACTGAACAAGCTCAGCAAAATGCAATAACACATCGTGTGCCAGCAAAACTGAACAAGCTCAGCAAAATGCAATAACACATCGTGTGCCAGAAAAACAGAACAAGCTCAGCAAAATCCAATCACACATCGTGTGCCAGCAAAACAGAACAAGCTCAGCAAAATGCTACAGCATGGCGGCTAGTGCGCTGATTTTCAGCCTGCTCCTTACCAGTGATATCCAACCACTCACACAGTACATCCGATGTAATACAAAAATAAGAAAAAATCCAAAGCAACATGATACAAGAAAAACATATATATAAAAAAAAAATGAATAAATTAAAATATATGACACGGGCGCAGCCGCGCGGGCAGCAAACCGGTACGGGATATTTTGCATTATTTACATTACATTACAGCTTGTTCCTAAATTGATTTCCAATATTTATTTATACAGAATGATAAATAAATATTGGAAATCAATTTAGGAACGCTTAAGTAGTTACTTGGAATTTTCATACTTGGTAGAAAATGTCTGTCTTTTTCAGCAATTAGGTAGGTAATTATATTTTCAAATTAGATGGAAACGTTTCGCTGCTGATTCGGGGAAAAAGCTAACAAGTTTTTATAATGAAAACACGCTTCAAATATTCAAATGCTTTAAGGGAAAAGGGAACAAAGGCGAATTATTCCGCATAGTTTGTGCTAAACAAAGGTGCTTTGATTTTTTCAGTTTTTTATTGTTTCAGTTATTCCCCTATAAAAATAACAATTCATCAGAGCGCGTGACAAATACAAATCAGAGTCGAAATTAAGGTAAAATCAAACAGAATCACAAGGAGTCTATTTGACTTGACTCTTGTATGATATTGATACGATATTTGTTGCGCACTCGTTCTAACGCGTTAGGCTTAGCGCGCATAAAAGCGAGCGCGTGCGACATAATTACGTCGAGTCAAAACATACGATTCGTTTCAGCTCTGCGTGGCGCGAAACGCGTCTACGTGTGTAGAGGCGAACGCACCACGCAACGCGGCGTTGCGTGCTCACGTTTCTAAAACGCGCGACCTCTGCGCACGGCGCGCGAAGAGCCCCGTATTTCATAACTTGTTTTAATCTCACCTCACTGTTCACCCACAAATACAATTTGACGCCGTTTCGTTAGGCATGACGCGATGAAGCGCATTAGCGCGTTCCAAATAACAGTCGAGGCCGCTCGAACGTGGAAACGCTCATGCCTGGGCAGGAATACCCTAAAGCAACGCCATATTTTTGAGTATGGGCGACTTGTTATGTGACGCTCGCATTGCCGCATGCGTCGACATCGTAAACGTCACACAGGGGATCGATTCAGGACATACATTTAGCATTCATTCCACTATGTTACACGCGCACCGACCTGGCGCATGCTAGGCTCTCGTTGGTGTCTTCGGCGACTGCTTCTTAACTTACTAATTAGTAGTAGTGTATTTGCCTCGTTTATTCCTTTCGAAATGTAAAAATGTGTATGGCAAACGAACATGTGAATAGCTGCTACCAAATATTCTGAATCAACTACCCGCCGATATTTTAAGTAGCACCCCACACACCCACACAAATGTAAACGTACTATGAAAGCGTTATATATAATATGCTGGTGTGCTAACTACACACTCATTCCATGTTTAAACGAAATTATATTTTTTTTTTTAAACCGGACAAGTGCGAGTCGGACTCGCGCACGAAGGATTCCGTACCATTATCTATAAAAACGGCAAAAAAATAATGTCTGTTGTATGGGAGCCCCACTCCGACTCGCACTTGGTCGGTTTTTTAGTATTTGTTGTTTTAGCGGGAACAGAAATACATCATCAGTGCAAATTTCAACTGTATAACTATCACGGTTCACGGACACACAGACAGACAGCGGAGCCTTAGTAATAGGGTCCCGTTTTTACCCTTTGGGTACGGAATCCTAAAAACATGGCATAGCATGGCATGGCATGGCATGGAGGACTAATTATGTTGGGAGTTTCTCTGCGCGATCGCATCAAAAATGAGGCTATCCGCAGCAGAACCAAGGTAACCGATATAGCCCTCCGAATCGCTAAACTTAAGTGGCAGTGGGCCGGACACATAGCACGTCCGCTGTCCATCCGGCTGTCTGCGTATCAGGAATAGCGAGACTGTTCAAATTTTCACAAAAATTGTTTTTCTATTGCTGCTTTAACATACATTAAAATAATAAAAAATAAATTAAAATAAATTAAAAATTAAACATTGCTCTCATACATGAAACGTAATTTTATGGCGTTTTTTTGACCGCCCATAACAATGTAAACACTTGAAATTTCCGCAGATTATGTATTACTATATAGCCTCTATAATAACAAGTATAGAAATATTATAACGTTACTAATTGGTTTTTTAACATAACTTTAACCAACTCTATGAACGAAGATGTTTTACATGTATATGCAGTTTTATATTAAGTATGCGGTTCAGCATATACTTAGCATAAACAATATGTATATTCAGACACCAAGTTTGTGATTCTAAGTGACTTAGAACTCGAGATATTAATAATTAACTATAATTCAAAATGGCCGCATGAAACATAAATATGGCCGACGGATGAGTTGGTTCCTATCAAAAACTTAAAGCTATGGACCAAACAAGTGCCTGAAAAAACATTGGTGCTTTTGTCCAGCGTGTCCACATTTATGACAATTTGTTCGAGCACTCAATTGTGGCACTTTTTGGGGGAGGCCTATATCCAGCAATGGACGTCTTTGGGCTGATATGATGTGATGATGATGATTATGAAATAACAACTTACTTACTGCCTTATTCATAAAATTTAAAAGACCTATGAAATATAAAATGTGTTTTTGGCCCCTTTCTTACGACACTGCTAAAATAGGTTTGTTGAACGTCTATGAATACGGTCATTAGTAATTAACTAAGTACCTATTGTACGTACCTATAATATTAATTTATTTAAAATAGAACCCCTGTAAAATTTTAAGTAGTTACTTAAAGAGTGAATACAGCGGCAGTAAATCCTTTACGGCTTTACGGCTTTGTCCGGTGTACAAATGTTTCCTTTTGTATTGTTTTTATAGTAAATAAATGATTTAAAAAAAACCTGACATAATCCCGAGGGACGATAGTATGGGGTTTTTCAAGAAAGTCCCGCCTCCATCCATGCGCTATCCTCAATGCTGAGGGTCGTGACCCCTTGTCATCGTTTTCTCTCTAACTATGTTTCGCCAAGTCTGTCTGTTTTCGGCGACAAGCACGGCCTCCTGGAGGTTAGCATCGAGGGTGGTGCGGATTTGGTCGGTCCATCGAATTGGACTGCGTCCTCTCGGTCTTTTCTATTTCACCTTGCCAGTCACAACACAAGGTTTCAAGAAAGTACAGGTTGTTAAGGGGTCGGCAACGCGCATGCTACGCTAGACTACGGCAACCGCTTACCATCAGACAGGCCGTACGCTCGTTTGCCACTGACGTGGTCTAAAACAAGCACGGCCCTGCCAAGCACGAATCGAAACAAATTAGAATGCGGATCGTGTGTCACGAATCGGGCCCGGAAATTAAGATTAATGACCCCTTGCATCTATCACTCGGTGAGTGGATTCTGTAAGGCACAATTTGTCCCCGCCCCATCACGATGACGGGTCTCGGCGAATTAAATTAATCATTTCAGTGGGAAGCGATGCACTGAAGTGGCTTCCTTCCCGGAAAGGTACCTTAAGGCGATTGTGATCCTCAATGTTGTTTCATTCACTCGCCAGTAGCTCGCTCGTGTCATAACTATGATTATTACAGAATACGTTCGGATTTTAGATAAAAACAAGTGATATTGTGGAAATATTGATTAAAACCCCAGCCCGATCGTAGAGGAGCATGCTTATACGTAGTAAAGAAGGGGTAGAACATTGGCTCATTTTATTTAGTGACCTACTAGAAGTTTTTGGTAATGACGCTGAACTATTAGTTAGGTTCGGTTAGAAGCGAGACACCAAAGTTCAAACCGGTATTTTTGTATGAAAAAAATACCGGTATAGGGACCGTATACCGGTAAATCCTGTTCAGCATCATGTTTACCAATGACCCTATAGTGAGCCTCGTCATGTTCACGGATCGTGTGTCCTACGATTTATGATGTGTAATCTCGCCGGGTGTATGTTATTCATCTTCTGGAAGTAAATCTTACTCGACATTTTACATTCCAAACTTACTCCTCAAAGAATATCTAGTATAGTATTTATCAAAAATAAGGCTATCCACAGCCGATATAGCTCTACGAATTGTTTTTATCTCCGTAGCTAACCACATTTCATTAGTACCTAGTTAATTGCGTCTATCAGTTATCTGTTTTCCCCCGATATCATTATATTTCCCCCTTGAAGGATTTTGGCATAAAAAGTATGTATGTATGTAAGCACTTTATAGTACACAATAACAGGTTAAAGAATATACATGTCACACAATAGATCAAAGTACAAAGGCGAACTTATCCCTATAGGGTAAAAGTATCCTGTGATTGAAATTAATAAACTATCGCTATGCCAAATTTCGACTAAATCCTTCTAGCCGTTTTTGCGTGATTGAATAATAGCATCGAAATATCCAAACTTTCAATTGCATGTGCAAATTGTCGAGTCGAATTGACTTCCTCCTCATTTCAAAGTCTTAATATACAATTTATATTACCAACATTATTTTTTGTCAGCTATCTACGCCGCGTATATTCATCATGTTCCAAAATGAATGCTTGTGCAAATGTTTTGAGGAGAAAATGCGGTATTTCTCTTATAGAGTCAGCTTTGGACGCGTGTATACCTACTTACTTTAAAAACTTTAATAAAAACCAGTATGAGTAGTGTAGTGAATTCAAAAAAATAAGTAACACTCACGTACAACAACACGTTAAATTTATTAAATAAATGCCAAAGCACAAAGATAACTCACTGTTAACAGTGTTAACACACAATATAAAATTTATCCGTTAATTAACCAGAAGAATTTTACAGGCTGCTAAACGCTACACAGCGTGGTGAACTCACGGTCAACATCGGATGACCTGAACTAGATTTCCAAATCCGAATCTAGAAAGATTAATATTTAAAATTTTAAATTGTTCTTATAAAAACCAACCAGTCCAGAACTGACCATACAAATCTGCTAGAGAAAGGGGATAAATACACTAACATACTAACACTCGAAATAATGTATGCCACCTACAGGAGAAACCAAAAAGTTCTAGACGCACCTGGCAACGATAACAGAAAAAACAAGCGACAACGGACCCTGAAGGAAAAACATACGCGCAAGACGCGGTAGATGTCGTGATAATAAAAAAAACTGCCAAACACCGAGAAAACCGCTAAAAAATAACAAGTCTTACAATAAGAACGGAGTCGGTAGACGACCTGCAGTACTCGCTGCAGTAGGTACTATCAGTGCTAAATAAACATTAAACGGCCTTTAATATTTCAGAAAGCTATTAAAAGACACGATGTTAAAAGCAACTAACGTTTACTTTTTGCGGTTGTTTTACAATAATTAACAAATAATTACTTAGTAGGTACTCGTATGTATGCACTGTGGCAAGGCTATACGAAAAAGTCAGCATTTTAAATAGCTGGTAACAGCGAACGAAAAAACCATAGAAGTCTAAGTAGCTCCACAGAATGGGTGCCATTGCCGGGCGGGGTGTCAAAACGATGCCAGGGAGCCGTTTAGTTCGAACATGCGCATAACGGGTTTTGGGCACGTGTTTGGGTAGACATTTGCAAGGATTTCGCATTCTATGGATTTACCGTTCGCTGGCTGGTAAATTCCAAATTTGGCAAGTAGCTTCCTTATAAGGTCTAGGGGTGCATTGAGAGAGGATTTTTCAAAATTCACCCTCTAAGGGGGTGAAATGGGGGTCCAAAGTTTGAATGGGGAAACAAGATTAGATCGACTGTTTTATTCGAAACTTCACAGTCCAAGTATTTCTAACGATAAATGAGTAAATACGTGTTTCAGGTTTTTTTAGAATTCAACCCCTAAAAGGGGGAAATGTGGTGACATGATGGTGAATGTGGTTGTTGTACGTCACAAAAAACCATAAAAACGACACCAATCAATATTGATATTTAGACATTTCAACCCCATCGCACCCCAACAGGGGAGACGGTATTTCACGTCCGCCACCGTTGGATCTTAAAATCGTGGTTTTTTTTCGTCTGAAAATCAACATGGGTATTTTGATTTTCAGACTTTGTCACCACATTTCCCCCTCGTCATTTCTATGGTTTTTGGGTCACTGATTACGAAAAAAAACAACGATTTTAAAATCCAACGGTGGCGGTGACGGACGTGAAATACCATCTCTCCTGTTGGAGTGCGATCAATATTGGTGTCGTTTTTATGGTTTTTTGTGACAACAAAATAATGATAATTCAGTGACAGTATTTCAATTCAATTCATAAAAGTATGCAATTTTTCATCAATGTTTTCTTATGACGTTATCACGTAAAATTATCGTCCGTAAACTGAATTTACAGGCAACCATTTTTTTTTAAATCCTGTTTCAATATTTTTATGTCAATTGTAGTGTGACACTCACACTGCCACACACTAACTCTATATAAGTAACCATCCTATGTAATATTAGACACAATCCATATTCCATACTAATATTATAAATGCGAAAGTGTGTCTGTCTGTCTGTCTGTTACCTCTTCACGCTTAAACCGCTGAACCGATTTGGATCAAATTTGGTACAGAGATAGTTTGAGTCTTGGGGCCTTCCCCAAGACTCAAACTATCTCTGTACCAAAGGGTATAGGATAGTTTTAATCCCGGAATCATCCCCAAAGGGGATGAAGTGGGGGATGAAAGTTTGTATGAAGCTACGGTATAAACGAGTTCCACGCGCACGGAGTCGCGGGCAGAAGCTAGTATATCATAATCCCAACGCGAACCGTTGTTTGACTACACCCATCCTTACATGACGACCTGCCAGTGCGGCCTTGTGCCGTGCTGGCTGCGCGCTGCGCTGGCCAGTACGAACAAAATAAGTGATCTTTATTTGAACATTTTTGTAATGATTAAAAAAATTACTGACTGACTGAAAAGTGAACAGTGAACAATTAAAATGAACGAAGCTGTGCGCAAGATATTATATAAATTCTACAAATAGTACAGTAGTGAAAAGACTTTCTAAATTGAACGAGAAATTTAAATAACTGAAATACTAATCATAAAATATAAATAAAAGAACCAGAATATGAAATATATAGTAATAATAGTTGTATGCTGCTGGGAGTAGGTGGTGTCGAGGATTGCGAGTCAAGATGTCCAGCGCATGCGGTAACGTTTCCAGAAGCATGAATCGGCTGAATGGTTTAGAAGAACATACGAGTATATAAAAATAAATGTAGTTTTTTTTTTATATTATTTAAGATTCATTTTAAACTTTTATTCGTACTACGTAATATTATATAGGTACCATTTATTTTCTACATGGCTACTTGATAGAAAAGTAGGTACCTAATATACCAAATCGTGTAATTTGCGTTCAAAATTGTTGAATTAATAAAAAAATTAACATTCAAATTGAAATAATGTATGATTACCACAGTGTAGATTTTCATTGTTTTGGTTCAATCATTAAATTAGTTGACTGTACTATGTTTAAGTGATATCAATAATATGAAGCTTTTTTTCCGCTTGATGACTACACACAAATATGGTTAAAAGTAAGTCTAAAGAAAAAGAAAAGAAAAAAGAAGCCTTTTGTATAGGATTATATATATATAAAAAAAAACAAATATTCATAACATAAGAACATTACATTCTCAGGAAAACAAACATTATTTGTGACTACATTTTTACAGTGTTAATTATAATCAGTTTTTCAAAAATTAAGACTATATTTTTAATAAGTACAGATATATTATAAAGAGGATTGTATCATACTTTACAAATAAGGCACAACGCAAACCGCGTGCCAGCATATAAGGATTGGTATGCAGTTCGTCTGTTATTACATCTCAAATTACATAGTAAACATCGAAGCTTTGTTAAAGATAATTTAAATTAAATCGTAATGACTGTTTTAAAAATGATTTGTTCCTTACTTACACGTATGCCGACTTTTAACCATTTCTTAGATTAATGTTTTATTTCATAGTTTCAATTATTGATTAAAGACATTAAATATTTTTAAATTGTGTTAATTAAATTACTTGATTGCTATTTCTAGATATAATCATTTACACGTGTACTGATGTGACCTTATTGATTATTATATAACGGATATGACATAATTATAGGTACCTACCAAAATGAGAGACAATAAATAAAGAATGGTCATAGGGCAACCAATTAGAGCATGCTAGAATATGAACAGTTTTTTTTAATGAAGGTATAGGAATGTTTGTTTAGTTTTTTAAGGAATTGAAAGGTTTGAAGTAGGTATCGTAACTATGTTTGTAACTGAATGTTGAGATATAAGATAATGTAGTTTGGTATTGAATGTTTATGTTATTTAAGAGATTGATTTTTTTTTTTTTTTTTTGAAAAGCATTTAATGGGTGTCTGGGAAAACTGAAACATGTAAGTTTTTCACTGAACGATTGGACTGATCACCTAAGAGTAGATGAAATTCTTATATGTTGATGTTTTCAGGGTTTCTGCGTAATTTGATAGGGATTTTGAGTGGATTTTTGGAGTATTGAAACGATTATATGAATTTAAATTAAAGTATGTCCATTCGTGATCTTCGGCAGCACGAGAGGCGCCGTTGAGCGAGTAGGTACGTATATAGCATGGTACACCAGGATACAAGGGCAGGCAGGGAATCCTTGGAACCTGATCATGATTCGGTCGAGTATCAATCGTGAAGCTCCTTGGACACATGGTATGTTTAAATGAAAGGAAGTGTTAAAATAACTGCCTGAATAATAATAATATATAGTAAGTGCGCGTTAATAAATAGTAACTACCTTGTATCCTGAGCAAAAAAATATATATATTTATGTAAGGTCGGCCGACCAAGTGTCAATGCGTTGTGTACCCTTGCCACAAGTGAAGCATATTGAGATGCACACTTTAAGTTATAAGTTGTAATGAAAAAGTTATAAAGTAAAAGAAAAAATAATAATAATATGAATATGCATAAAAATTAAGACTTGCAAGTCACACTGATGTATACATATAGAAGACAATTGTCAAACAGAGGACTGACTTATCTGCGTTACGATGTAAACGTACCTAAGTACTTACATATTTTATGGACGAGGACCTTAAATAACAGATAGTTTGTATGACGTGTTTATTTTTAAGATTTTTTTTATCGTGTTACGTCTAGGTAAGAAATTAGTTAATAATCTTGTGTTGTCATCGAAGAGTGCAATGTGTTCATTACTCACTTAATTTTCGTATTGCCTTATTATTGTGTCTACTAAAAGCAGAAAGTTACTTTTTTAAGTCAAAAAGTTTAATTGAAAAATGAAAATGATTGTCACGCGTAAAACAGTAGATTTCCTTTTGAAAAAAAAAAGATATTTTATTAGTAATTTAGTTTCCAAAACTTCCTTTGTCTGATTATTTTATTATCTGTTTTTTCCATAAAATCAAAACTGTAAACTTTAAATGACTATATACAAAAAAAAAATACTTATACCTACTTACCGACTTATTTTACTTGTTTCTGTTCTTTTTTTAATTATTTTGTACTGCCGTTGCTACTAAGTAATATGAGAAAAAAAAATACCAAATACAATATTAATCTTTTTTTTTGCCAAGAAGGGAGGTGTAGTGTGACACTCACACTGCCACACACTAACTCTATATAAGTAACCATCCTATGTAATATTAGACACAATATATCATAATCCCAACGCGAACCGTTGTTTGACTACACCCATCCTTACACAATATTACTGCCATAATCAAAATTGTATATGGATATATTACATGGTTTTAATAACGTCAAAATTTGCGATAAAAACATTGTGATATGAGGTACCGCGTGAAAATACTCACTGTGTACTTCGAATAGAGTCTGGCAAATGAAAGCGTGACCTGGACTTTTTTTAAAGTGGCAACATTATTAATCTGTCAAAGGCACGTCAAAGTCTAGTTAGTATTTTGTGAACTAAATTATTTTGATTGCCGTAATATGAGTAAAACAATAAAAAGTAATGTGCGAAAGCTGCTACATACTATGATCAGTAAGTTCAAGCAAAAACAAGAGGAGGAAGAAGTTGTTTTCCAAGAGAAACAACAATGTTAAGATCGATGTCGGATTTTTTAGGTTAGTAATCTTAATCTTTGTTGGCTGATTATTTGATATAGTAATATTGACGATAGTGATGATACTGTTTCTTATGTTTACAGATAATCTTGAAAATATTCAAGGTATCTGTAAAAATAATATTCCTAGTATAATTAGTAATACCATATGTAATTTTTTTGAATTTGCCGCCTTTTCTCAGGTCACGCTTTCGTTTGCCAGACTCTACCTGCCAATATGTTTCGACAACAACTCGATCCTGCATTGCAGTCCAGCAAGCAATAAGACAGAGCGAGATAGGGAGTTGAATGACATTGGAAACAAACGCGCGTGCCATAATCCACGCATCATGATCTCCCCCCACCTATCCAAGGAGCGTCTAGCAGGTATACCTTTAGGCGGCAGCTTAAGGGCTATTTGTTGACGCTCCAAAAATCCCAACCCTAACCCATCCAGCACTTTATTAAATTTTTATCCATTTTGTTTTATTAAACATCCCACCCGTTTCGCGTCTTTCACATTGTCTTTCATCCCATTGTGCGTGTGTTACTTATTTTACACACACCTCGGCATAATGCTGAGACAGCGAAGACACACACATCATGTGTAAATTGTATTGTATTTGTACTCCCCTTGTCTCTGTGTGTCTTTTGCGTAGTGAATAAATGTCTTCTTTCTTTCTTTCTTTCTTTATAATGTTATCGTGTGTCTATGCGAAATGTGTAACCAAATTGCCCACAGAATACTGGTAACATTTTGATATTGTACATTACAATTAAGGTCTACTGTACCGTATTTGCCGAAGCCGACCCATGTCATTTGGAGAGACAGTCCAATTTAGGTCTCAATCATCTTGAACGTCGAACTGTACAAACATTGACTATCAATAATACCTACCTACCTCATTATAATAGTACAATGAGGTATTTAGCACATACGAATAAAAACCTCAAATCAATATATGAAATCCATATAGGTACTTATCCATACTAATATTATAAATGCGAAAGCTGCTGTTTGTCTGTCTGTCTGTCTGTTACGTCTTCACGCTTAAACCGCTGAACCGATTTACATGAAATTTGGTATAGAGATAGTTTGAGTCCCAGAGATGGACATAAAATAGTTTTTATCCCGAAAATCATCCTGTATGGAGCTACGATATAAACGAGTTCCACGCGGACGGAGTCACGGGCAGAAGCTAGTATTATAAATGCGAAAGTGTGTATATCTGTTTGTTACGTCTTCACGCTTAAACCGCTGAACCGATTAAGATGAAATTTGGTAAAGAGATCGTTTGAGCCCCGGGGAAGGACATAGGATAGTTTTTATCCCGTAAATCATCTTCTAAGGGGGTGAAATGGGAGGTGGAAGTTTGTTTGAAGCTACAATGTAAACGAGTTTTACGCGGACGGAGTCGCGAGCAGAAGCTTGTAATATAATATAGAACGGCCCTTCAGGATGGACATAATAATATCACAAGCTATATCAATATAGGTATCAATCCCGCGGCTAGCAATCCTGCGTTATTTGTATTAAAAGGGCGAAGCCGCGTGGGCAGCTAGTCTTTATTTCCACAATACTAATTGTGAGTTTGTATGCACGGGGCAATCTCTGTAACGATGCGTGTAACGTAACGTCTCTGTAACGTGGAACGTTACACACAACCTTTCTGGTAAAGGACATTGCCGAATCCTGTACCACGTTTCATTTGTGCCGCAACCAAACAGGTGTCATAAACCTTGATTTTATTTTCAATCAATCAATCAATCAATCATTTATTTGTCAAACATAGGTAGAAAATACAGCTGGAGAAAATTACAATCTAGTATCACTATGTTTTGCCTGTTGGCATACAAATATCAATTTCACATTAAAAACGGGAATCATAATTTAAATAGTAACATGCGAAACAAAAAAATAGACATCAATAAAACATTAAATAATTAAATAAGTAGCAATTGTCATTTTGTATAATTTAAATAAATGCACGTCGAATGGCCAATATATTAATGATTAAGTAATGTTACATGTCAGAGTCATTTAGAAAGTCTTGCGTACTGTAATAGCATTTTCTGATTAATAGTTTCGTCAAGTTTTTCTTAAAGAGTACAATGTCTAAAGTTCTTATGCTTATAAGAATTTTATTATAGATTCTGGGGGCCATTCCCAGTATGCTTTTACGCATTAGCGCAGTTTTACATTCTATGTACCATATACTAAAAAAAAAAAAAAAAATTGAACTGTTTATTTCAATAAAAAAGTAGGGGTTAAATTACAGTCTTAACTACTAATCTTAAATTTAAAAGATTTTTTGTGTTGAGGAGCCTGCCTTATAACTATATTATCTTAATTAGGTAACTACATATTTTTTTACAGTAGGGTATGGTAATGGTAAGTGCCTTTATTGTTTACGACTTCATTTTAACATATGTCTTTTGACTATCGAACGTGTTTTACTACACGTTTTACCCTCAATGTTTCGTATTAGCTCATCCGGAAATCTATTTAATATTGTAGGTAGGAGACAATTCCAATCCCTATTCCCATATTCATTATTACTTTTTCCCACCTCAAAGGTTGGGTGATTAGATAAGCTGCAAAGACGGTTCGGTCTTGTTTTTTTCTTTAAATTGGTTATATTATTATTGTACTGTGTTATGATTGCTAGTTCCACCTTGTCGAATACATTTAACACCTTACAATGATTAAATAGATTTTCGTAATTTTCCTATATTTATATTTAACTTTAACTGGTACAATTGTTTTCAGTAGACGTGTCTGGAGGTACTGATACTGTGGACGAGTCGGCAGTCTGCGTGTATCAGTAGTTTTATTAAACAATGCTGGGTTGCATTTCACAAATACGGATATTTCCAAAATGTACAGACACGGCAGGGTAAGAATCCCAAGTGATTTAAAATAAGAGGAGCAACTATCCGTTATTTTCAAATTACACATTGCTCTAACACACCGCTTTTGGGCTTTAAAGGCTGTTTCTTTATCCGTAGAATTGCCCCAGAATATGACACCGTATCTCAATGTTGAAGCAACCAGACCATGGTAGGCAACAAGAAGAGCATGATTGTCGACTATTTTTGATAGTTTACGCAACGCAAAAGCCGATTTACTAAGCTTTTTACTAACTTCATTGATATGAAATTTCCATGTCAGTTGACTATCCACATTAAGACCTAAAAACTTTGTTACTGTTGCGGTTTCTATTTTATTTGCTTCATAATTTATATTTATCTCATTATGATGTATTCGCTGATAAAAGTGCATTATGTTAGTCTTAGTCAAATTAATTCACAGTCAAATTTTACACAGTGAGTCTTTATTATAGCTACATATGAACAGGGAAATATGAGATCAAAGTAATTTACTACAATGACAACATCCGGCGCCGCCATTGCCAACAGCGTCTGATGAACGATTTTTATTAATTTTCAAGCAACCTATTGACAGTCATAATATTCACACCCTTTCCCAACCCACCATTTAATCAATATGTATAACAATTCCAAGAGTCATAACAAATATACGTGTTCGGAGGTCAGACTTTTACTGGTTTTGCATTGATTTGAATTGTCGGTAAACGTGAACTTTACTCACTTTCGCTGTCAAGTAACGAAACCCATCCAAAATAAAAGTATCATATTTGCTGAAAAGTGTTAAGTCTTTGTTTAACATAGCTAGACTTGCTCAAAAGAACATGCAGCAAACAAACGCCAGGCAACGGTTTTATTGATATTGACATAGGATTGTTTACGGCCACCAAATGGTCGACGAAGCGGATCTATATAATATTAGATCAGACAGACAGAGGACAGACTGTGAGATTGTAGCTTTGTACGTAGTATATTTATATGTACGGAAGGACTGGACTGATGTCAAAAATGCATTCACTAATGGGGCTTCTAAACGGGCAACATTTTTACGGCAGCGTGTGGCCGGCAAGTATGTGCATCTTGCTCTAGCCTACAAAGTTAGCGTTAGACAGCTATGGTTGCCGGCCAGTAATTGCAGGATAATGTGGCCAGTTTAAGTAGATGCCCCATTATTAACAGAATTGACTTTTTTAATGGATAAGTAGGCTATATTAGCATTTGCATAAGCGGGTGAAGCCGAGCGCGCATTAGGTTTTAATGTGCGGAGTAGCATGTGAATTTACAAGAACGAAATTATTTTGCTATTTAGCTAATACCGTGCTGGTCTGGTCTGGGAAGTATGTAATAGAACATTATGTTGTATAATGTGTGTGCACTTAAACAGAGACTAATTAGCAAATTAGTATAAAATAGTAGTGGCAGTAGTGTTCAAGTTTTCTTGTTATTACGGAAGTTTATTCTTAGTATTGTAACTGCTCTTGTAGGTATGTACATAAAGATTGATTTAATATTTGCTGCTAACCGCACTGGCGGAAGGCCAATATACAGGCTAAGCCTAGTTTGGTCTCTGATGGACAGAAGTCAAATGTATCGATTTGTTTTTGGAAATAAACCATTTTGTATTCATTTTAATTATCCGGTCCTGCATTCAACAACATTATAATTTCATATTAGCATCAGTGCGTCGCTCTCTAACATAAACGTTAGCTTTTGTGCTAGCCCAAGCATGACTTGCACCAAATTCCTTCCTGATAGACCGTTTTACTACGAATGTTTTCGCGTTTTTCTAACATCCAACATGACCTATCAGTCTCGGCAAACAAATATTGTTAGAAATACACGTACTCCGTTTAAAAAACACGAAACCATGGCGCAATGGAATCGCCATGAGCAATATTGTTTCTGGTGATGCAATATGTCTCGTATGCTAAACACTATACCGGGTGTACAATCCAAATGGGTCAGTATGGTGAAGTCGGAAACTATGAGAGATAGCGAGATCTGTTCTTAGGAACCATGACGTCGATTTTAGATTTAATAATAATTACATTACCATTTCATTTTTTCTTTCAATTATTTAAACAAGATTCCATTAGTGTTGTGCTTCTTGGGACTTGCAGAATTTATACACATTGATTTTGACCAGGTTCGATTCCCGGTTATCTATGAGAGTTAATAAAAAAGTTGAATGTAATTATTATTAAATCTAAAATCGACGTCATGGTTCCTAAGAACAGATCTCGCTATCTCTCATAGTTTCCGACTTCTCCATACTGACCCATTTGGGTTGTACACCCGGTATATCTATTCAAGTATACGTGCGGGGTCCACATTTATTCTTCTGTTGTCTATGAAATGTGAGATATTTGAAAAATTAAACAAGTACGTTAACACAGCTGATGCTTTATTGCAACTGAATGGCGGTATGCATACATATATTGCGAACAGAGTCATCTGACGAAACATTCGGACGCCAACTGAGAAACTTTTTATTGAAAAACGCATTATATTCAGTAAAGGAATTTATGGACATTAAACATTATTAATATCACTGTTTTTGACATTGTAAACTATATCGTTATTTGTTTTTTGAATTTTTCGTTTAAGTATAGTTGTTAATCTGACGTTCTTTATGTGATATTATCTTAGTCATTTATTTACTTTTGCCTATTAATTAATTGTGACTATAATTTAAACTAAATGCAACTTGACATTTTATTACAATTCTTATTCTCTTTGACGATCATAATATAAATTCATATAGATTGAGCTAGCTTTAATTTATATTGTAATTGTATATTGTGAAATAAATAAATCTAAATCTAAATCTATATAGATTTACGTAGGTACCCACATATACAAACATCACACCCTCGCACTTATTCTAATATTAAGTACATGATAAGTAATAATATTCAATGAAATGACACAATGGAGTAACAATATATCGATATAAGATATAGGCTGCATCTCAATACAGGTGAACGGTTTTATAACAAAAATTACAGCTAAGTATCACTAGGCTCACGCGGCCGCTAACAGCACGGCCAGCACGCGACGGCGCGCGAGCTCTCTCGATTTTTCTCGCACTATCCGTCTCTCACTTATTAGACCACTTAGAACAAGAGCGCGATAGTGCGATAAAAATCGAGAGTATGTCGCAGCCGTCGTGTGCTAGACGTGCAGTATTGATATAACAACATTATCTACATTATATTGATTTAAACTTTCACGATTCTCACACATTATTTATACTAAACGGGACTTAATCGCGTATAATTCACTTATTTTATTTACCTCACTGAGGTCTCCCGACGTTTCGGATGTGTTGCAACATCCATGGTCACGGGACTCACGGGACAACTGGCTTGAGCGGGTATCAACATCTTCTTTGCTGCGCGGGTTTTCCGAACTACCCGCATTTTGTCTTTATTAACCACTTGTACACTAGGGTTGTCACCCGGCCGACACACAACACTAATAATATCCGGTATCCGGTATATAAGTTAATTATACGCGATTAAGTCCCGTTTAGGGTTGGGGTATAGGAAAAGGGGCCCGATTTTAGGACTTAGAAAATTTAAGAGCAAAATTTTTTATTTTCGTTCTTGGTAGTTTTTTTTTGTTAAACTTGAAAGAAAACATTAAAATAAGCATCTTTTATTGATAGAAGCTTTTTTATAAACTTGATCGTTTAGGAACTAGAGCGATCTGAAGTTGCGAGTTCGGCCATGGGATTACTAAGGCACCAGAGACTTTAATTATAACTAACTCAGCCCCCGGTCTGAATGAGCACTGAAATATGTTAGGTACGACGACGAGCGAAGCGAGGAGGAGTGTTAGGTAGAACTGCGACCCTACAGCGCGCGAGCCGAGCGAGCGAAGCGAGCGTGCCGCGGCAGCGGCCGGCAAAGCGCCAGAACCGACTTAAACTACTGTACGTTTATATAAAAAGAGAAGCTATATAAAAAAAAAAGATCAGATCAGATCGCTCTAGTTCCTAAACGATCAAGTTTATAAAAATGCTTCTATCAATAAAAGATGCTTATTTTAATGTTTTCTTTCAAGTTTAACAAAAAAATCTACCAAAAACGAAAATAAAAAATTTTGCTCGTAAATTTTCTAAGTCCTAAAATCGGGCCCCTTTTGCTATACTCTGACCCCGTTTAGTATAAATAATTATCTACATTCTAAAGTGCACCCTTGTGCGTTACTATATGATTTACAGTCGCCAGTGGTTTAAGCGTAAATAATAAGTAGGTAAGTAAAGTAACTATTAATGATTGTACAGTTAGACTACTGTGAAACATTATTGGACTACATAGCTCTGTTGACATGGTATTATTTAGGGCGGAGTGAATAATGTGAACTGAAAACAATATTAGGTAAATCTAAATATTAAAACTAACATATTAACATTACAGCTTTAGCCATAATTAAATATAAGAATCAGTCAAAATCGAATCCGTAGCGTTTATTGTTTATTGTTAATGTTTATTCAAATAGGCTTTCTCATAGCACTTTTGCAAGTCAAAAACTGATTCTACCTTTATATAATACTTGTACCAGTTACATTTGGTGCTGGTAACAGGTGGTGGTCATGCAGAAGCTTCCAGGCATCTTTGTCTTCTATGTATTGGCTAATTGTGTAATAAGCTTTCTTTAACAAAGTTGATTTTACATGACTCTTGAATTTACCTTCTGTGAGCCCAGTGATTTCCTTAGGGATTTTATTATAAAACCGTATAGAGTTTCCTAAGAAAGATTTTTTATTTGTTTTAGATAGCCTGAACTTAGGTACAGCTATTTTATGTTTGTTCCTAGTATTAAAATTATGATTATCACTATTTAATTTAAACTTATATAAGTTTTTACGCACGTGCATGATGTTTTCATAAATGTACAAGGAAGGTAGGGTCAGTATGTTTATCTCCTTGAAGAGTTCTCTTATGGAGTCGCGAGGACGCAACTCATATATGGCACGAATCGCACGCTTTTGCAATGTAAAAATAGTCTCGATGTCCGCAGCCGCACCCCACAACAAGATTCCATATGACATTAAACTATGAAAATATGCGAAGTAGACTAATCTCGCTGTAGCTACATCTGTAAGTCGTCTAATTCTATAAACTGCATAAACTGCAGAGCTTAGTTTCCCCGACAGAACATTAATGTGGGTACCCCATTGTAACTTAGAATCTATGTTAATGCCCAGGAATAAGGTTGCATTGTCAATTTTAAGTCTTTCACCGTCAATAATTATATTTGGTTCAACATCATATGAACCAAGAATTATATTTGGTTTAACCGCCTTAGGAATTCTCTTGTGTAATACCGGTAAGGGTGGTGGTGGGTGGTGGTTCTACGCGTTTGGGACACTTCGCGACTTCCCCTTCGACTGCCATCGGCTCACCGTCCTCGCGGGCGCCGCGACATTACCGGGCTCGTTAGGCGCGGTAACATTAGCACCGTCGGCGGCGCTCCCCGGTTCGGTCTCAACGTAGGAAGGAGGTGGAGGACAAACGTTCGAGTTTCTCAAGTGCCGCCGCTTCATTTGATCTATATGGCGATGATGCGTAGATCCGTCACTGGTCACAACCGTATAATCAGACTTTCCTAGCTTCTTAGTTATATGACCGTCCGACCACTTTGTGCCCGTTCGGAACGTTCGATATTGTACAGGCTCACCTACGTCTAAATGCCTAGAGGGTTTGCGCGACCGTTCTACTGCTTTAAACTGTTCGTTTATTACCTTTGCAGTCCTATCAGGTTTTATAGCATCTAGACGAATTCGTAAATCGCGGCCCTGCAATAGCCGGGCCGGAGATTCACCCGTGGTACTTTGAGGTGTATTGTAACAGTGCAGTAGAAATTTTAATATGGCCCGGTCAGGGTTAACCGCCTCGTGTTTAGCCTTCTTAATTACGTTTTTTATTAACTGTACAGCTCCTTCAGCCGCCCCATTAGACGCCGGGTGTTAAGGTGCTGAATAAATGTGACGCAAACTGTTTATTTCTAGAAAGCGGTTAAACTCCTGGCTCGAAAACGGTGGCCCATTGTCCGGAACGATTTGTTTTGGAATGCCCCACCTTGACCACGAGTCCATTAACCTGTCTATAACATTATCGGCCGTGGTACGTACCATCTTCGATACTTCTATCCACTTGGACCTTGCGTCAATTGATACCATATACGTGCGTCCGTCAATAGGTCCCAAAAAATCTATATGGACCCGCTCATAAGCTCGTGACGGCCAATGCCATGGCACGGGCGCACTCGCCGGCGGAGCGGGCGCCACCGCCGCACACGCGTCGCACGCGCGGCACCGCGCCTCGATGGCCTCATCCACCCCGGGCCACCATACATAACTCCTGGCCATGGCTTTGGTCTTCACGATTCCCATGTGCGGCTCGTGCAGCACCACTTCGCGGCACGCCTCCGGCACCACATAACACAATCGAGTTCTAAATATAACTCCTTCTGCCTATTGAAATATTTACTGCAGAGACCAGTAAGTAAGCCATCCTGGACGAGTATGATTTATTATAATACGAGGCCAAGATGGCACTTATGGTCGAAGCGTGTATAGTGCTTTTCTCAAAAATAAAACAATATGTTTGAATAAAAGTTAGATAATTGGTTGAATAAAAGTTAGATAAAAGTTTGAATAAAAAATATATAGGTACAGTCACCAGCATTAGTATATGCCAAAACAAAGGCAGTAGAAGAGAAAACTTGAATTATTAAAAAATTCCAAAAAATAAAAGAAATAACCGAAAAAAAAAAAAGTTCGTCTTACATCAAACAATTTTTCCCCCCGCCCCCAAGCCTCTTCCCGAATCTCTCACCATCCTACGGTCACGTGACCTCCTACGCATCTGACGTCACAAAAATCTGTCGCGAGTTTAACAGTTTTGCCCCATCCCAAAAAGTGCTCAGCGCCGCTAAAAAAGTGTTCACTTCATGAATGTTCTATATTTAAATATTATGATATGTAAGTAATGGGATTTCATACTTACTTACTGGACACTTCTATAAATTGTCCAGGATGAATCACTTTCGGATACTATCTGCACAGATGTTATGGGAACATTTCGTACTATTTTTAAGAATTAAGAAAATAAGTATTATTATTATGATCTTATTAAAAACCTACGTTATGTCCTATATACTTTAGTCGTGTTGTTACTAGTCGTCGCCCAGTGCTAGTTGATCGATGACATTGTATCTCGTTCCCACTTGTGTCTATGCTCAACGTCTCTGTCACTCATGTTTGGACGTGTGTAAGCCTCCCTATACTTATACTTTCTCTATGTGTGCAAGATATAGTTGAGTTACTGCCATAAACTATGTGTATACTGTGCAAGCCGTTGAATCAGGTAATCTCGCAGCGTCCTATCAATATTAGAATATGAAGTCCTAGTTGAGAATATGCATACGTGTTCATTACCGTTTTCTGCTCAGGAGCACTGCTAGCGAAACTTGGATAAATGTATTTCAATATCTACGGCTACCATTTTGCCTTTCGTTCATTCCAAAGGAATATGGCGCAAAGTGTAAATACCTGTGTATCTTTAAACGATATTATACAGAGAACAAATATAAAACCGGCCAAGTGCGAGTCGGACTCGCGCACGAAGGGTTCCGTACCATTATCTATAAAAAACGGCAAAAAAATCATGTCTGTTGTATGGGAGCCCCACTCTGACTCGGACTTGGCCGGTTTTTTCGTATATGTTGTTATTTTATTTTTATTTTATTTTATCTATTTAAGGAACAGTTCGACTTACAAACTAAGCTAACTTATCATCACATGCGTTTACACAAAATTCATATTTGTAAGTTAATAACAAACTGTCCACATCACTTACAAAAATATCTACTTACTTAAGGTACAAGGATATACAATGTGAGATGATATAATTCTGTAATACTACTGCTAATATTTTTGAGGTATTGGATTATTAAAAGCGGCATCGGCATTTTTAGCGGCAATAGAAATACATCATCTGTGAAAATTTTAACTGTCTAACTATCTCGTTTCATGAGATACAGCCTGGTGACAGACGAACAGACAGACAGGCAGACATAGCGGAGCCTTAGTAATAGGGTCCCGTTTTTACCCTCTGGGTACGGAACCCTAAAAATTAACAATCATCGTCTGATGCCCAAGACAGGACTCGAACCGGTGCCATCTGAATTGCGTTTACAGGTAGATAATGGTGGTTTAGTTTTACAAGCTTTCTATTAACTTGCCATGTACCTAAGTATGTTAAGTACTATGTTTGTTCGGGTGGAATCTTGCAACTCAATTTTGAAGCCAATATATTCAACCGATTGAGCTGAAATTTTGGGTTAAGGTATAGTTTGGAAATTCAATATTATGTTATCATTGAGCTGATCTGATGATGGAGACAGAAGGTGGCCATGCGAATTCAGTACTTAACCGACATCACCCCGTTGAGTTTGGGCTCGTTAGAATCGTCTCAATGAGTAGTTGTTATACAGAAAAGTAGTCGGCAATAAAAGCTTGTACCTAAAATTATTTTTTCATCACACTTGCTCGAAAAGGGCTTCATAATGCGCTGACATACAGAGCTGTAATAGCCTGTGTTACGCCCACGGGCGTAATGGTTTTTTTCTTAAATTGTATCTGTCACTCATGCGGCAGTTACAGAGCAAAGAGGTTTTATATCAAATACGATGTCTGAAAACGTATTTATTAATAAATTTAAACTTACAAAACTACTTAAACATGTTTAACTGAATTATTTACAGATTTAAAATGTAGTTATTTAGTGTCTATGTAAAATGTTTTTAAGTGTTTTCAAATCGTGGCTGTATACCGAAGGGTCTTTGCCATACGCGCCTCACGTCAAATTCAACAAAATGGACGACTGACATGTTGAAGTTTTTATTACGATTTGTATTAATTTCATCTAAATTGTATTTGTTTCCTCGCAAATGTGATGAAAAACATTGTGTATAACACGGGCGTAAGAATATTGCAAACGCGAGTCATCAAAAGCCCTCCGCCTTCGGCGTCGGGCTTCTGATAGACTCTTGTTCGCAATATTCCACTTCCGCCCCTCGTTAAACAATGTACTATTTTGTCCGAAACTTAAAGATCTAAAGGTCCCCGGTTCAAGCCCGGGTTTCGGCAATTACTATTTTGCATTATTAAATGGGGAATTTTGCTGTTTTTTTTTTTAAACATGTGAGTTAAACCGTGTATTTATTAGCATTATTTCAATATGTCTCACCGTCTCACGAACGTTTAAATTCGACAATGACGCGTAGTTTCAGTGTCCGAGAGGCAACCGGATGGCTCGCGGTATTTGAGCTCCCGAAGCGTTGTGGAACCGCCCTGTGCAACCCGAACTGAGCCAACTTGGACTGGGCGATAATCAGACAACATTTATTTATTTATTGATAAAAAAATCAACAACATAAACGCCTACATACATCTATGAAATGCAAAGCGGCAAATATGAGGTCTTATTACCGACCGTGGTGCGAACAAAATTGTACGTATGTAATAATTCCAACTTTCGTAAAGTTGTTCGTTTAACTTTTAGCCTATGCCAGATTTCAGCTCAATTTTGAAGAGCAACTTAGTTAGTTAGTTTTACTGGGCTTTTTCCGCAAGTCGACATCCAGTGTGCCTATTTTGCGTGAGAAGAGCAACTTACTAATATTATAAATATTATAGAATTTAACTAAGTAGGTAGTGCGTGTTGTTACGGGATTCCGTCGAACACATACTTTCGGATACCAGTGCCATCTTTTAGTATCTTGTTAGAAATATCTCCTGGACCCCAAAACTGCCGGGAGACAATCTCTAAGGAGTCGGTCTCCCCAGTAGAGGCGGCATCGTAATCGCCACGACCGCGATTTGAAAAGTGAAAATTATAATCAAACCATGCAAAGTATATACATATGGAGAATCGAATGAATTGCCCACAAATCATTCATACATTTAATTTAAATACATAACCAAGTTTAAGTACTATTAGCAAAAGTATTATAAACCCAAAGAAAAATCCATGGAGTTTCAGACTGCGGAAAACTAGAAAAGATACATGAGAGGAATGTTGTACTAAACTTATATGACTGTATTACATTAAAAAATTCAGCAACTTTACTAAATGGCAATTCAAGAAACTCATTAAGTGAAGGAGGCTAGCTGTGAAAACTGTCCTCATCGTCAACTGAATCAAACTCAAAATCAATTATTTATTCTGCAAATAGGCCACCAGGGCACTTTCACATGTCAAACGGTAATCTATATATATAAATTTTACAATAAAATAATAATAATCTTACACAATAATAATTTAAAATTTGCAGATTAAGGACCGATATGGAAAAAATCTTTTGTCCATTACGACGACGTATAAAATATGGACGTATGAATGATGATGGTTAGGGATACAAAAAGGTGTTCAAGAAATAAACAAAACATATATTATAAAAATAATTTATATTTTTTTTTGTACAGGAATCCGAAGTTAACTATGTGTATTATATACCTAATAAATTAACAAAAATGGTGTTTATAAATTAATAATATTTACATTTAATAGTACTTAGAAGCGATTGGTCCCCTATGATAAAGTCGCATCTATCTTATTACCTATCAAACAATAATATACACTAAACTATAATATTTTTGCCTCTTGTATCCAAATAATACATTATTAAGGTGGTTCGACGACCATACAAAACGTCTTTTGACATTCGCAGGCTAACGGCGTGATATTTTAAGAAACTTATATGTAACAATCTTTCATAAATCGGCTTTCCATTTGCGCCAAATTCCCCATTTCGCACGCTTACGATTACAGCGAGTGCTTGAGATGAAGTAAGACAGGTATCCTGTAGATGGACCCTAGTTCTATTTAGATTTTAACCCCCTTATTCATAAAACTTAAAGTACCTCTGGTAAATAAAATGTGCTTTGTCCCTTTCTTACGAACACAAATATCAAAGTGACAGATAAGGACAAACGAATTTTAACGCCATTTTAGTGGGCTTGTAGAACGTTTATGAATACGGCCGTAAGTTATTAGCTTTAGTATCGAATTTTTGTACCGCTTTGGCATTTGCTGTACTTAATGTTACATTTCCTATGATTCAAATAAATAAATAAATCTCATTCTTCTAACAAATCGGTCCATTCAAGTCTAGAACTCAGTAGGCTATAGTATTTACATCCACATATTTCGAGCTGACTAATGGTCCATCAAGTCCTCAGTCTGTTTCACCTGCATATACAACACTTCGCTATTACTCCTGCATTTCTTCTCAGGTAGCTCCTCTTCCTTCTCCGAAGCTTCGTCTTGTCTGAACTGGTAGCCTCGGGACATGAAGTGAAACGCGGCTATGGACACGAACATCAGGCCCGTGTAGAAGAAGAATTGGTCTTCCTGTGGAAAAAAATAAGTTCAAAATTTACTTTAAAAAGAAAGTTTTACCTATCAAATTTGAAGAGTTTGCTCAATTTCTCGAAGAACAAAAGTCATCAGATTATCATCAGATCCTGACGTGATGACTATGGGACCACCTGGGAAGGATAGGTACCCTTTCAAACAAAAAAAGAATTTTCCAAATCGGTCCGGGCGTCCTCGCCTCCTCCTTTTTTGAAGTCAGTAAAAAAAAACAATAGTTGGCGAGGAGCCTCGTCACGACGGCGATGATGCCGTTCACCGCCTCCGGCATGATCCACAGCCGTAATCACCGCCACCGCTTTGGTGAGTCCTTGAACACAAACTCGACACTCAACTTACCTGTTTATAGTTGGCGAGGAGCCTCGTCACGGTGAGGATGATGACGTTGCCCACCGCCTCCGCCAGAACCCACAGCCGTCACCACCGCACGCTTTGGTGATTCCTTGAACGCAAACTCGTCAGTTAACTTACCTGTTTATAGTTGGCGAGGAGCCTCGTCACGATGAGGATGATAAATTTCCCCACCGCCTCCGTCAGGACCCACAGCCGTCATCACCGCACGCTTTGGTGACTCTTTGAACGCAAACTCCTTACTCAACTTATCTGTCTATAGTTGGCGAGGAGCCTCATCATGATGAGGATGATGACGTTCCCCACCGCCTCCGTCAGGGCCCACAGCCGTCATCACCGCACGCTTTAGTGACTCTTTGAACGCAAACTCGACACTCAACTTACCTGTTTATAGTTGGCGAGGAGCCTTGTCACGATGAGGATGATGACGTTGCCCACCGCCTCCGTCGGACCCACAGCCGTCATCACCGGCAGGCTTTGGTTACTCCTCGAACGCAAACTCGTCACTCAACTTACCTGTTTATAGTTGGCGAGGAGCCTCGTCACGGTGAGGATGATGACGTTCCCCACCGCCTCCGTCAGGACCCCCCGCCATCATCACCGCACGCTTTGTCGATTCCTTGAACGCAAACTCGTCCCTCGACTTACCTGTGTATAGTTGGCGAGGAGTCTTGTCACGATGATTATGATGATGTTCCCAACCGCCTCCGTCAGGATCCAGATAGCCGTCATCACGGCTTTCATGCTCTGCGGGGACTCTTTGAATGCAAACTCGTTTCCAGTCACCGCGAAAAGGACCTATTATGTGAAATACAAGCTAATTAATATGTAGGTTGTTAAGCTGAATAGCAAAAGAATTGTTGATGGAATTCCGCAAAATAATGAATATGCAGTGAGTGAGTGCATGAGTGAGTGATTCAATCTATTAATTACCATTTAGAACCAACAAGAATTAAGTCTGCCTTTTATTGAGAGATTTCAAGATTATGTTCTGTATAATTTTATAAATTGAGGTGTGCAATAAAAAGTATTTTCGGGCCTGCTACTCAGAAAAGAGTCAGTGTTGCCATCAAATGACGGATCAAAGTTGTACTTTTCTTCCCTTCCCTACTGTTCAGAAATAGTAGATTGTGTCTCAAGGGAGTAAAACGATATATTTACGGCGAGGGTGGTATATTGAATCCTGAATGAAGCGAAAGATTCTGCAATTATTGTTCCCCCAAATGAGAGATTATTTTTTGCCCCATCAGTGTAAAACGCAGTATGTGGCACTCGGTAGCAAAAATATTTCCGTCTCTGGCGTAAATACCTTGAACCCCTCATTACGCTCAAGATTCTACTTAAGAATATACGTCTCCGATTTGAGCTGTCGGGCTGGTTGATTCAGTAGCTAAAATAATTCTACACCGTTATTATTTGTATATTTTCGGCAGCGATGGAAAAAATATCAAAATATCCGTGGGGAACCACGGATATTTTGAAATTTTCATAATTAAAATACAGAACAAACAAAATGTTCGAATTTAAACTTTCGTAAGACATGTTGAAATAATAGTAACAATTACACGGTTCAACTCACCCGTCGGCGCGTGCGTCACGCGCCGCTCGGCGTTCGGAACGGGCGCGGGCAGTGATACAAGCGACACCGCAAAAACACTCATCCTGAAGTAGAACTCCCGAATATTTCGAAACATGTCGCCCGTAGTGACATTGAATACGTGAGTTGAACCGTGTATTGTATGTACGTATTATTTAAACAAAATGTTGTTAAACATTATCAAAACGTAGAAAAGATTTGCCTCCAAACCTGTTTTTATAATTACAACCAGACCATTGTTTTAAGAACAAAATAATACCCTTCGTTGAACGAGTTAAATAATACTCAAATAATTCAAACCATTGCTAAAACAAAGGCTCATCTGATATGAAGTTAATAGTGAGATAGGACCTTGTTTCTCTACGGACACCAATTTGAAGCTACAACGCATCTGAGCATCTATTTGGAGGTCCACTTTCGGGATTAATTTTTAAAATGGTCGGTTGGTTTTCGTAATAAAATCCGGGTACACAATTTATATGGTACAGAAGGAAAGCCCAATTTCAGAACGTGATTTTGACGTATTTTAGGCTATTCCCAGGCCAATTAGTGCAATTTTTAGTTCGATGTTCTGTCATTTATGTTGTGGAGTAAAATGTATCAGAAAACTCCACAAATGGACGGGCGCGCTCAGTAAGCGCGGTCAGGTGTGAGACAGGCTGATATTGGGATGAGATTGGTATGAAATTTAAATTAACTTGAAATGGTGTTCAGATCAAATTAAAATAAAACTGGAATGATAATAATACTTTAATTCGAATAAAATAATTGAGATTCCATAATTGAAATTAAAATTGAATTGATAGTAATATTGTGAAATACCTCTAGTGTAGGGTGAAGACATCAAATCCGAACTCTATTTATTATGCTAGAAATTTGGACGCAGATGATTTAACGGAAGATATTAAATAGTTTAGTTTAGTAATTCTAACCTGAAAATTTTAAAATTCCTTAAGTAAACATGGTTTCCGGAATTATGACATTCGGAAAAAAATGCTTCGGACAAATGATTCTTCGGAAGCCGTAGTGTAGCCGTGGATATGGCATCGTTTTGGTATGAACTATCATGACGATTACTACTCGTAATACTACTACATCACACACAACTACTACTGTACTTGGTACCGACACACACACACACTACACACAGGCGTGAGTTTATGTATGGCTCCACGATATGAATTGCACTGTATGAATCGGATCTACTGTGTTTAGTTTTCTTGTTGCCTTAATGCTTTCATCAGGCTCATTAGAGACTGAAATGTTCTCGACTAAGTAATTACAGAAAGAGAAAATCCAGTAAAATTCTCATTTTAATGGATATTAATGCAACAAAACTTTACCACTCACCTTATTTTAATAAATTGTGAAAATAAACTAGTGCACAGAAAAAACAGTAACTTTGGGACAAATTATCATGGCCGAGTGTTTTGTCGGATGAAAAAGACAGATTTTTACCATTTATAAGACCTAGAGAAGTGTAAGGTAGCGAATCGCTTAGTAACTTGTATATATAATGAAACTAGCTGATGCCCGCGGCTTCGCCCACGTGGTTATAGGAAAATGTAACATATTGAATTTTCCCGTGGGAAAAAGATGTTTTTCCGCTGGAAAAAGTAGCCTATGTCACTCTCCAGCTTCTAAACTATCTCCATACATAAAATCAAGTCAATACGACGCTCCGTTGCGACGTGAAAGAAGGACAAACATACAAACACACACACTTTCGCATTTATAATATTAGTAAGGATAGTTACAGTGCTTTTACATCTACATTCCCAATATCCTTTGTTTTTGTCAAATTAAAATGCAATATTTTCAATTATGCTTTCATTTGAAAGAATCGCATACCTATAGAATAGACCACGAATGTATAAAATTACTAAAATTAAATACTATAATTTATCCTGTTACAAACTGTCAATTTAAACTTTCGCGCCTAAACTGATCTACAGTTCCAGAGTGACGTCACTCATGTGTGTCACTCGCCATATTTTTTTGTACGTGGTTCGTCCCTAGATGTTATAGAGTTGCCTAAGTTTTGACTTCTGACCGAAGTGACGTCACCAGACGCTGATTGTTGAATTAAATCACCCCCGTATCACATTCCTTCTAATCGTAATTATTGTTTGTAATTAGTATAAACTAAAGTAAAAACGTTTCAGTAGCTATTATTTTATGTTTTTTCAACATTTAGGTCACAAAATAGTGGTAAATATTATAGCTGCATCTTCCCTATTATGCCAAAATATGCATCGCCTGTGACCTACCGTGCCTTCACTGAATCGACCTTGCGCAAGACCAGCGCTGGCTGTAAGGCGAGCTGTGAGCTGGGTCCATTTTGTGACAAAGCCTAATACAAACTTATTTTTTATCATCTGCGTGTAACTTATATGATTATTTGTAACGAATAACCATTAGAGTTACAGTTTAAATTATAATTAATTCGAAGGTGTCTAAGTACGAATAAAATAGAGAATGTAGCAGCATAAGTATTTATTTGAAATAAATAAAAGTTAAAAAACTACTTTATATTTATACGCTACATAGAATACCTAAGTAGTTAGTGAAAACAAAATGTCCAACATTCAGTTACATCGAAATGCTCATAAAAAGAACGTGATTTCTTACACCTCCAATACAATTTTCATGGCGCATTTTCACTTTCATTTCAGTTAGTTTTCTTTTGACAGATGCAATTAAGCTTAGTATTTAACTTGAATTACACGACTTGTTCCCGATATTATTGAGGCAGCAGCACTCAGAAACTCGTGTTACTTACTTAATCATGTTGGATCCCCTCCCTGGGGTGCGAAACCCTGACTGTCAATCAGAAACGCTCATTTCGTGTTCCAATTTTATTTCAATATGTTTCACGGTTTTTTAAACTATTATCATGTACTCGACGTAATATACAGATTGTTATTGAATTGGTGATACAAAATAGCAAAATGTGAATCTATTATGATTCTGAACAACTTTTACTTTGAGACCAACTTTGTGTTATGCAAAAAAAAACACCTGTTCATACATTTTCGCCAGTCTCAACTGAGCAAAGTTAATGAAATAGTTGGATTATTTTGGCATAACACAAAGTTGATCCCATAGTAAAAGTTGTTCAGAATCATGGATAGATTCACATTTTGCTATTTTGTATGTAGGAGTTTTGATTGACCGAATTAGAAAATCAGTTAATACGGACGCACGAACGCGTGTTTCTGTACCGATTTCCTCTAGTTTGTCAAATAAACCGCTTAATTTTGGTAAAACTTTCGCATTCTCAAGAAAAGTTCTTAACTAAACGGAAATAAATCGCTATTTACCGGTATCTTTTAAACTGGTTCCGAGTCTTGGCTCAGTGAACGTGAATTGAAACCAAACGCACATTGAAATCAAATTGGAGTGCGAAATTTTTGTGATAGACCCCCTGTTACTGTCTATCAGATAATTAAATTTCCGTCAGGTTTGGGTAAAATTGCGAATCAGTCAAGTTGTCATCTCTTTCTAAAAAAATACCTCATGGATTGCTTCAATAGCGAAATAACGCAAACAAAAGCTAGTAGAGTAAAATCAATCTTTAGAGGACACTAAATTAATCCTCAACGACATATTTCTAAATATGAAATAAAATGTTTATATTGTTTATGAACACTTTAGAAATTGTATATTGGGATGAAAAATGTATTGCAACACTTTAGAACATGTACCTAAGCTACCCACTTAATTTGAAGTGTTGCATTAAATATTTTTTCTCACATTGCAACATGTCGATTACTCGATGGATAAATGGAAGGAGGAGTGGTCGGCAAATTTGCCTGCTTTGGTCACCTTTGCTAATTGTGATCCTACCCAAAAACCTGAGGGATTTTCGGCTCCGAGGCGAGTGGTGCCAACTAAATAGACTTCGCACTGAACACGGTCGATGTGGCGAATTCATGTTTAGATGTGGGTGGCGTCACTCTCCGAAGTGTGACGGTGGGCATCTATATAGTCAACCGTTGACTGTATGCCCACATTATCAACGAGTGCCCAAAAAGGAAGTACACTGGAGATCCTCTGGTCTTAATATCATCATCATCATCATCATCATATCAGCCGAAAGACGTCCACTGCTGGACATAGGCCTCCCCCAAAGAGTGCCAAAGTGACGGGTCCTGCGCCACCCGCATCCAGCGGACTCCAGCAACCTTTAGCAGGTCATCAGTCCACCTTAATATCACCACCACCAGTCCACCTTAATATATTGGTCTTAATATCATTACCTAAGTGGAAACGCAGCCCAATGGGTGAAGAACTTAGATATTAATTTGTAAACATCGTACGTATGGATAAACAACGTACATACTATACAATTACATTCTCGCCAAACTGTTACGTTTGATGGCGAGACGCGCTACGTTTTAATACAACTTAACCTATTAAACTCATCTTATAAAGTAGATAACAGTTTAGTTTTATTTGATGCGTTTAAATCCAGCGCGTGTAGGATTGTGTAGTAATTTTATATTATATATATATATGTATATATAATTACCTCTCCAACTGCCATGATAAGGAACTGCGGTAACAGCCACGCCATAGTGATCGAGTTTGGTTCCGTCATCACAATCACATTGGATTTCTGAAAAACAAACAGCTATTATCACTTTTACTGCCAGGAAACCGCCTAACGTGCGCCTACGCCGTAGTCGCAATTCCAATTCATACGGACAAAACCACAGGATCGGCTACGAGCGTAGCGCGTAGCGACTCTTTGCATTGAATGTGTTATGGGATTGGTAAACGAATCCATTCGAAGCCAAGCAACGCTCAGCGTGTGTAAGATCCTACTGTAATTTTAGTCAGAATATATCGTAACCTCACCAAAATTTATCGGTCGTCATTTACCACTGCTACAGGGTTATGGTGGTCGACCTACGAGTTAGTTAAAAAAGTACTACTAGGGGCGGGCACTAACTTGCGATTAGGCAGCTGTCATTCCATACAAACTTGACAAACTTTCCATACATTCATATTTTAACGAACACCACATACGATTACAGACTGTTTGTGCATCCCACCCTAAGTACTTTGGAATGTCTATTATTTTTCATCACACTTGCTCGAAAAGTGCTTCATAATGCACAGACATACAGAGCTGTAATAGCCTGTGTTACGCCCACGGGCGTAATGGTTTTTTTCTTAAATTGTAGCTGTCACTCATGCGGCAGTTACAAAGCAAAGAGGTTGTATATCAAATACGATGTCTCAAAACGTATTTATAAATAAATTTAATCTTAAAAAACTACTTAAACATGTTTAACTGAATTATTTACAGATTTAATATGTAGTTATTTGGTGTCTATGTAAAATGTTTTTAAGTGTTTTCAAATCGTGGCTGTATACCGAAGGGTCTTTGCCATACGCGCCTCACGTCAAATTCATCAAAATGGACGACTGACATGATGCAGTGTTTATTACGATTTGTATTCATTTCATCTAAAATGTATTTGTTTCCTCGCAAATGTGATGAAAAACATTGTGTATAACACGGGCGTAAGAATATTGCAAACTCGAGTCATCAAAAGCCCTCTGCCTTCGGCGTCGGGCTTCTGATAGACTCTTGTTCGCAATATTCCACTTCCGCCCCTCGTTAAACAATGTACTATTTCACACCAGGGCGGGTATGTTAGTATTCTAACTTAGCTCAGCATTTCGCTATAAAGATACAGACATAATATCAGAAAAAACATTCGTGCAACATGGAACAAACACTACAAGACAAAAAACGTCTACACATACAAATGCTTTTGTTGCAAAGCAAAGTGAACATGGCTGAGTTATATGCTTCTTATTGAGTTGGTTTTTACGTATCCCCACAACATCTGGCTGTTATATTTCTGGGCTGCTATTCGCCACGCGCTAATGCGGCTCACCCCGCCGGTCACCCGTCACGAGACTAGACCTCTACCTACGCTTAGTTACTACGCATCGCGGTGTCAGGATATATTTGTGGGTAAGCGTTGAGGTGAGCTTAAAACATGTTACAGAATAGGGGAATATTCCCACACATTTGCGGGAATCAGATTCAATGACAATAAAATTTCACCTTTTAGGTATACTTTTTTAGTTCCTCGCTTGACGCGTTGTAAAATGTGTATAAATAACTATAAACTACTTACATATTCATCCCCATCCTTATCAACAACGACGGTGTACACCCCTCCGCCACTCATTGCCACACCCTTCAACACCACTTCATCACCCACCCACAGCGAGTACGTAGAAGCAAACACCTCCATCTGAGCCAAAACCCCTGACTTAATATAAGTTTCCACCTCGTCCCGTCTCTCGTTGTAGAATTTTATATAAACGTGCACCCGATGCGATACTAAGAACCTGAAAAGTGCATTTTTCATTAATAATTGGAAGGTTTGAAAGCGTCGTTTGTGATTTATTGCTCGATCGCGTGATGTTCTAAGAAATGTATAAACTGCAATTTTATTCGTGTTCGTATCTGGAGTTTATTCTGGAGAATAAGTCCAAAACCTTGCCGATCTTTGATATCACGAGCAAGTCCAAAAGTGATACAGGTTACTAATAAGGAGATCGTTCTAAATAGATAAGAGAATTAGGGAAGAGAATTAAGCTAAATGAATTGCAAAACCAGGCTTCGTGCTCTCAGCAATTCCACATTTTGACGCAATCAAATTACTTCGGCAGTCTCTTTCTACGTCTTTTTAGTCGCTTGTCATGACAAAAATACCTCCGCTATTATTTTTTACTCGTTTAGCGTCACATAATCATTCATTTAGTTACGTGGATGACAAACAAGTCAAGGTAGCAGTGGTGGAGCGCCCATACAAGCCGATTCCCACCGTCTTGAATTTTTAGGCAAGCGTATAGTTATATAGTCTAAACTCTTTCATAGCTTTTTTGTTCCGGGTTGCCGCCACTGGAAGGTTGGGTAAAGAAAATTTAATGTGGCTGTCTTTTACAACAATGCGACAATTTAAATTAGAAAGCCAATTAGTATACTAAGTGATATGTAATTTAAAAAATAATTTATAATATACAAATGTTCAATCGTTACACATAATCCATACTAATATTATAAATGCGAAAGTGTATGTGTTTGTTTGTTTGTATGTTTGTCCGTCTTTCACGGCAAAACGGAGCGACGAATTGACGTGATTTTTTAAGTAGAGATAGTTGAAGGGATGGAGAGTAACATAGGATAGGTTTTATCCCCGTAATCATCCCTTAAGGGGGTGAAATGGGGGGGTAAAAGTTTGTATGGAGCTGCGATATAAACGAGTTCCACGCGGACGGAGTCGCGGGCAGAAGCTAGTACTTAATAATTTTATTAATACAAGATAATCATGAAAATAAAAAACAAAATTGGTTATAAGTAACTAAAAACGAAAGCATATACTATAGACGGTGAGCTTTCTGAATTGTGAAATATTTAAGTTAAATCTCCACTAAGGACCCAAAATAAGAGTATCGAATATTGACAAGGAATTCAATAAAGAGCCATTCGTAAATTAGCACCGCCATCCCGGCCGTTTCCGGTCCAACAATGGCGGAGTTTCTGCTCGATTATGTACGCAATTCACGGACTTATTTCCGGTGGAATTGAACGACGTACTTGAATGACTTTCAACAAATATAGAGATTATGATAAGTCGTCGATTACAGAATTGAGAAAAAGTATTTTTTATTTTATTCAAGGAAACTAAAAATACCCTCTTTTTAATGCTAGTTTGTGAGCGCTCCTCCATTGACACTGTATGGATGCCAAGGGGGCAAAAACCCTCGTTCAACTAGGCGAAATGTGTAGAAACCATACTTAATATTATAAATGCGAAAGTAACTCTGTCTGTCTGTTACCTTTTCACGCTTAAACCGCTAGACTGATTTAGATGTAATTTGGTATGGAGATAGAGTAAGACCCTGAGAAGGACATAGAATAGTTATCTCGGAAATCATTCCTAAAAGGGGTGTAAAGGGGAGTGGCATATAGTATGGGAACGATATTCAAGCCTACGCCTGAAATAGTTTTATAGCAATTATCCTCTAAGGTGATTAACAAGATCTACGCGGACAAAGTCGCGGGCAAAAGTAAAAATCCTATACTGCGGAACTGTACGAGCTTACCTTCCTCTTTGCTACTCGCGAGAGCAAAGCCCGGGTACAGAAGACACAAGTAATAAGGCGCGCAGGTTAAGGCGCAGAACACACGATGCGTTTCGGCGTTAACGCGCTTAAGTGCAAGGCCTGAGTGGAGGCGGCGCGTGCAGCGTCCATATAGGTATAAAACAAATGCAATTTATATGGACGCTCGACGCCCCGCTCTGAGCGGGGCGTCCACTCAGGCCTTGCACTAAGGCACGGCGCCGCGTGACGAAGAGAATCGTCGTAATCAAAAGGCGCGTCCAAACGTCCGAGCGCGGCGGACTGCATACAGGGCATAAGCTATAAGATAGAGCGAGACGGGAAACATTATGTTCTCTATCTTAAACGATATGATACAGAGACAGAATATAATGGAAAAATAAACCGTCTTCGTCTGTAGCCCCCGACAGGATTCGAACCTGCGACCTTTCTATTAACGCTAGACTGCTCTACCAACTGAGCTACGAGGACAGTGACGCAAATTGTATATTTTTCCACTATATTCCCGCTAAGACTAGCGCCCGCGCGCGAGTACATCACTCGTATATGAAACACGCGACCTTTTCACACGGACGCAACGCTCCAACGCGCGTAGCCACAGAGAACGCGTTTGAAGACGAAGAAGTGTTTTACAAGGTCCTAAACGCGTTGCGTATGCCCGTACGCGCTGTCACGCGGTCCCCTGTACTAAAACGCCTCGTGTGTTCCGGGCCTAACCGCTTCAGCATTATTATAAGCTACTTACCTTACTACCGGTAATCCCGATTTGCTTTTATCCATATTATCGAAAAATCCATACACTTCGTCTCCATCCAGGAAATATGAGTTAGCTTTATTTTCCAACAGAGTTAATTCTTTCTCTACAGAATTAATTTCTTGTAGAAACTTTTTCGAGTTGTTGCACAATCCATTTGAATTCAAGGTGATGTTTTCTGTTCCGCTGGTGTTGAAGTCTTTTTTGACGAAATAGCCGTGTGATGGTATTATGTATGTTTGGTTGTGGGTGCTGATGCCAGCGAGACATGGGTTTGCGTTGAAAATTCGAAGTTGGGCCATGCCGGGCGTTGGCAGTTGTGGGTATGTCGTCTGTAAGGAAAATAGATAGGTATGGTGAGTTTATAAAAAGAACGAATGGTGTTTTTACACACATTATAGTAATTTTTACAAATATTAAGTACGATTCAATAGAAAATATTCATGAGCATCAGACACAAAATTTCCATCTCGATTATGTTTTGGTTTCGTCAGACAACACAACATCGAAACATTCACAAAGAAATGAAATTATTTCCCGAGTTCGCAACTACAGGCATATTCTGTCTGAATACAATTGTCTTCTATTTGGAACTTGGTAACAAACATTTTAAACTGTCCAGGATTGTTCTTTCATTCATTATTGTCGAAATGTGAAAATTCCAAGCTTCGCGAGCACTCTGCGAATTGAAAATTAAATCTAGTCTCAGAGTTTTGCGACAGTTTGAATTTGAACATGTTTTTTTTATAGCTTAGAATGAAATTATATCGCTTGAGTATGTTGCGTAGGTCTAAAAACAAGCTGTTGCGTTTGTACTTTTTTAATCTACATTTCTTTATCCTATATAAATGTGAAATTATGGATGTTTAGATGTTTGTTACTCAATCACGCTTAAACGGCAAAACCGATTTGGATTCAATTGCGCACGAAGATAGTTTATAGCTGGATTAAAATATAGGAAAGTTTATAGTCCCAGTTCCACACGCAGACGAAATAGCGGGCGGAAACTAAGAGTAGGAAATATAACGAGAACAAAAAAGACTAGTATTATTTATATTTTTTTTCTTGTAGGTATGTATGATTTTTATTTTATTTAAAACTCCCCAGCTAAGGACAAAGATAAGATTACCTAGATATTTTTTCCTGTAATACCAATGTGTAGACATTCTTGAAATTGGTTTTTAGTAGGTACAGTACATTCATAATCAATGTAAGTCCTGTTGGGAACTATTTAGGACTTTGATTCATGTTCTTAGTATACAAATATTACTGTTTATTTTGTACATGTATGTCTGTTTGTTCTCAAAATAAATAAAATAAAATATAAAGACTGCCTACACAATATCGCGTGCCTTTAATATAATTAGATATTGGGCTTTAAAGCCCTAATTTTTGTTCGAGTCATCCCATTATGTTTACAGTTTCATGTTATTCCCTCGTATCATGTTAGACCCCGTATCATGGTCGGCCTTATCACACGATAAGTGACAGGATAGAGCGTCTTTAACTGGCTGACACCGTTCGATAGAACGAGACGACGCTCCTATCTTGTCAATTATAGCGTGATAAGGCCGACCATGATACGGGGTCAGGACGCCATTTTAAAATGAGAGTCAAAGTACGTTTGTATAGGGAGCCGACTTGTCTCGAGCGTGCTGGGGACTCTTAATACAAAGGCGCTATCTATTAGGAGCTTTTTGCTGAGTTCATATATGGCGCTGTTGTTTTAAGCAGTTATTTGTGCCATACTAAAATAATGGTATGTACTCGAAAATAATGGTAACTCTTTATAGTTCCACCAGCTTCACCAGACATGTTATTTTGAAGAATGATACTTCATACAGATATTGGTAGTCCTCTTGATTTATTAGTCTATAATATTAAACAGGTAAGGGGTACCTAACAAAGCATAGTTGGCACGTACCTTGAGATAAATCTCCATCAAGGCGGACACTATGAATGCGATACCAGCCAACACGCCGCCGACAGTCAATTTGTGGAGGGGATTTACCAACATATTGCGTCTATGGAAGAAGGGGTAGACGTACTGAAATGGAAATAAGTGAATGAGATACCTAATTTTAAATGAATATATCGCTTTTAAGCGTAGTTTGCAACGATTAAGGTAACCAGACCCCGTAGCATGGACGGCCTTATCACGCGATAAGTGACAAGATAGAGCGTCCGTCTCGGTCTATCGAACCGTGTCAGCCATTCTGTCGCTTCTATCTTGTCACTTAACGCGTGAGGCCGACCATGATACGGGGTCTGTTATCGCAATTCGAACCCCTGAAATTATTGTCATTTTTAACCATAAGGCGCGTCTTGACGTCCGAGCTAGGGCCGGATTTGGAGGTCTGGAAGCCCTAAGGGCAACAAAGGAGGGGAGATTTATCTCTATTGTGGGGGGTGTCTTGCGGCTCCTCCAAATCCGGCTCTGGTCCGAGCACAGCAGACTACATTACATACGGAGCATAAGCTATAAGATAGAGCGAGATAGAGAGCAGACTGCTTTCTGTCTCTCTCTAGCTTATGGCCCCTACGCAGTCCAGCGCGCTTGGACGTCTGGACGCGCCGTTATATCAAGGCTGGTTTTGCCTGCAATAGTATTAATAAAATGTATGTCAATAATCAAATAAAGTAGGTATTTGAAATAAACGTACAAAAAATATTTTTTTGTTAAATAATAATATTCAAGATCGGAATATAGGTAGCAATTAGGGTTTTCTCCCGGGAGCAAATCCTAGTGGCAATCAATGTGATTCGAGAAAACTGGGAGCTAGCTCTTAGCGTACAATACAATTAAATTATATATGAAAACAAACTCACCTTCTGAAAAAGCGGAATCAGTACTAGAATAGTGACCGGATTGATGACCTGCAGTTGGTCTGGTTTGATGGTGATAAGACCCAGGTTTCCTGACATCTTCGTAGCTTGCAGGGTCCACCGGGAGCCCTGCATGCAACATAGTGTATTATGGTCTATAGAATAAGGTTCCTTTTACACTGTCTAAAACAACATAATAGCTCAGATCAAACGCGGTAAAAAAACAACTGTGGCGGGCACTGGAAAGGTGACTTAAGCTTGAAACAAATTATCGGACGCGTCCGGCGGACGCGACTGACGTCCGCGACTGATAAATGTGCACAGTAGAACGGGATCTAGCGCGCCAGATGCCTGTCGGACGTCCGAACGCTCAAGGTTACGTCCACGGCTTACGTCCGATAGTTTGCACAATTCAGTGTATTATCTAGATACCGGCTGTGTGCCGCGTCCGCCGGACGCGTCCGATAATTTGTTTCAAGCTTTACACACTCTTACAGACTTTGTCAACGAGCTCTGAATATGGCCATTGGCCAATAATAATCGACAGCTAATTTGACATCGTTGCCTCACAACATTAGCCTGTGAGTAATTGTAAAAAGTACATAATAAGCGCGGGTTGCACCAGCTTACTATTCAGATTTTGACGAAGACCGGTTACGATTACAGACCGTTTGGTATTTATTTAATCGTATGACATACATTATTTTGGCCTTTAAAGTTTGTCACTCTTTAGTACCACCCAGGGGACACGTGCAGGGTTGTGGTAGGTAGCTCCTGCGGACGCGAGTAACAGTTGTCCCCCCTTTGTCAAGTGAGTGGGCAACTCGACTAAGCCCGCTCCACATTCTCGACAAAACTACACGAGACTGGTTTCGGCGGAACATTTGCCGAGACCGGGCGAAACCGAGAGCGGCCCTCTACATTCTCGCCTTGCGCAGTTGTAATTGGACTTTCATACAAGATGGACGCTTCCTACGGTTGCCGTCGGTCGACTGACGGAAGCGCAGCGAGAATGTGGAGGAGAGGTTTCGCGCAAACACGAAACTTCGCGAGAGCTCTTTGATGTTTGGCCATTTTACCGACACGAAACGGAGACCACACGAATATACGCAAAACAATACGAACATAGACGAATACTCACTCCACACTCTCGTATTCGGCAAATCTCGTGTAGTTTTGTCGGGAATGAGGAGCGGGCCTTAGAAGTTCTTAAGCCGCCCGAAGGCCTCTAACTCGGCTTAACAACTACTATCATAGACAGCAGCCGGGATCAACTGCTTAGCGTGCCTTCCAAAGCACGGAAGCGCTCATTTATGTTAACCGTTTGGTGCAACCCACCCTTACACACTTTAAATCTACACTATTTGGTACTTGCTTTGTAGGTGGTGTTGTGTTCCTGCTGGTGAGGTTGCCAGATCTCCCGAGTATGCGCTGTCCGGCCAGGACTCCGAGCGGCAGCGGCAGAGGCAGCGGCTTATCAAATTCACTGCGTGTGATCCCAACTATGGTTACGTCTCGACCGCGCAATGAACAGATAAAACGCTCGCCAATACACCTGCAATTGTTTCTACAGTACCCTACGATGTGGTATCTTAAAAAACTTACCATTTGATCGAGCAAGGCCCAGAAGACTGGGAGGACGGTGAAGAGCATCAATATCGACAGGGTCTTCTTAATGTCCCTGATGAAGCGTTGGTCGTACTGGTGCTGTGTGGTGTCCAGCCAATGGGTGTTGCTGTCCTTCCTCCTCCTTAGGATTAAGTTCTTCAAGCCAAGCTGTAAGTAAACGAATCCAGTTTGACGGTACGTACGTTATCAATTACCTGTATTCCCGATTTATACAGTCAGCCGCGGAACTACGCAATATGTATAACATACATACATATAATCACGCCTCTTTCCCAGAGGGGTAGGCAGAGATCACGGATCTCCATTTGCTACGATCCTGACAAACCCCTTTCGCTTCACTCACTTTCATAACATTTCTCATACATGCTCGTCGGTATATATATACATTACGCAGTCACAAACACGATCAAAATGACTCTATTCAGTCCTCAGTCTCTTGACTTTAGTGTCGTGGGCCAGATAGTTTTAAGCACTTGGTTCGTATAGCTACTCTTGCTGATGATGTATGTTGTTATTTATTACTTTAAGTGTTATGACCTTATCAATTTTCAACCAACTTCCGAGAACCGTGAAGATCTTAACTATCATGTAACGTCGCGCTACACACTTGGATATGCAAATATACAGGTACCTACACAAGAGAGTGCGTCTGACTGAACCAACCAACTATTTAGTTAAATCAATGACGCGTAGTTGCACTCCTATCATTCTACATAGGCAATCCAAGAGGCAACCGGATGGCTCGCGGTTTGAGCTCCCGAAGTGTTTTGGAAACGCCCTGTGCAACCTCAACTGAGCCGACTTGGCCTGGGGCGGAAATAGGGAATGGATTTTTTTTGTCGCGTGGCAACGTCTGAATAGAAAGTCTGTGAGGTTGTAGCTTTGTAAGTTTGTATGTACGTCTACAAAACGAATATCCCGAAATCCTCATCCGATTTCAAATTGTCTCTCACCATCCATCATGTCAACATCATATCAACTGAATAATTAACTGGGTCCCACAAAACTTTTGGAACAGTTTGTCTGTGTGTTCATAGACATCATAGGTACAGAGTTAATTAATTTGTTCAGTGTTGATTTGTTGGTTTTGTTTTGTTTTTTATATACTACGGAGCTTCGGGATGGACATAATTATGAAGGCTAATATACTTTATATCGTGGCTTCGCTTGCGTTCTTTGCAATACGCAGGTGGAGTTGCGCGTGCACCTTAGTATTTAATAAAATAAAGTACCTATTTGTACGTTTAAGTGACATAAACATCCGTTTATAGTAAACGATCTTATAAATTAAATTTGCAAGCTTAGAAAAATACGTTGAACCCACATTCATCATACGCTGGCTCTTTTACGACTAAGTTTTATGTCGTAATAAATAATTTTATTTCACGAATATAGGTACGTTATACGACTTGAAAAACCATCAAGGCCCTTAAGTGAACCGTGGTAATTCAATTAAGTTGGTTTAATGTAAAATGGTGTAATAAAAAAAACCGTGTAGGTATATTGGCACTGTTTCGGAACTTATGTACGGTATCAAATGATGATATTTACCGTTAGCTTTTCGGTGAAGGCAAAAAAAACATCGTGAGGAAACCCTGCATACATCGACGAAGAAATTCAGAGGTGTATGTGAAGTCCCCAAACCGCACTGGGCCAGCGTGGGGACTACTGCCCGTTCCCTCTCATCTATGAGAGGAGGCCTGTGCCCAGCAGTGGGACGTATATATAGGCTGACTAGCTTTTGCCCGCGGCTTCGCCCGCGTAGTAAGTGTAATTTTGCAATAACTGTTGAATTGTTACGCCGGCAACGGCCTACTTACTGACTTACTTCCCTTATGAATGACCATTCGTCAAAACCCGTTATAGTAAATTATTTTTTATTTCCTTTTATTTTTATTCCCGTGTGGTGTAGGGTAGAATTTCACCACCCCCTTTCTTCCCGTGGGTGTAGTGAAAGTCGACTAAGGGAGCAGGGTTGAAGTGTGTTGTGGGCGATGGGGTAACAACCTATCACTGCAATATACCCACATTTATGCTAAAAGTGGCGCTGGAACATAAGTTTCATGTGCTCTGCCTACCCCTTTTGGGAATAAACGCGTGAATTGTACTAACTAAAGTACTTTTTTTGTATCTTAATAAGTAATCTTCCTACAAAGTTTCAAGTCTCTAGTTCATCAATTAATGTTTCTCTCATACAAACTTTGCACCCCTATTTAACCCCTTCAGGAATGGAATTTCCAAAAATCCCGTCTAATCCTTTGCCTACGTCATAAAAGGAAGTTCTGGTGTAAATTTCAAGTTTCTAGCTCAAAAAATAAAGTTCCCTCGTACAAACTTTGCACCCCTATTTAACCCCCTTAGGGGTGGAATTTTCTAAAACGCTGACAGTTCTTTTTTGTATTCTAATAAGTAATTTTTCTACAAAGTTTCAAGATTCTAGCTCTAAAAATAAAGTTCCCTCATACAAACTCTGCACTCCTATTTAATCCCCTTAGGGGTAGAATTTTCAAAACGCAGAAAGTACTTTTTTTGTATTGTATTAAGTAATCTTTCTACAAAGTTTCAAGTTTCTAGCTCAAAGAATAATGTTTCCCCCATACAAACTTGGCACCCCTATTTAACCCCCTTAGGGGAAGAATTTTCTAAAACGCCTTAAGTACTTTTCTGTATCTTAATAAGTAATCTTCCTACAAAGTTTCAAGTCTGTAGTTCAAAAATTTTTTTTTCTCTCATACAAACTTTGGACCCCTATTTAACTCCTTTAGGGTTGGAATTTTCAAAAATCCCGTCTTACCTACGTCATAAAAGGAAGTTCTAGTGTAAATTTCAAGTTTCTAATCCCAGTAGTTTCAGATACAAAATCCCGTCTTACCTACGTCATAAAAGGAAGTTCTAGTGTAAATTTCAAGTTTCTAATCCCAGTAGTTTCAAATACAAACTTTGCACCCTTAGTTATTAACCCCCTTAGGGGTGGAATTTTCTAAAACGCTGACAGTTCTTTTTTGTATTCTAATAAGTAATTTTTCTACTAAGTTTCAAGTTTCTAGCTCAAAAAATAAAGTTCACTCATACAAACTTTGCACCCCTATTTAACCCCATTAGGGGTGGAATTTTCTAAAACTCTGACAGTCCTTTTTTGTATTCTAATAAGTAATTTTTCTACAAAGTTTCAAGTTTCTAGTTAAAAAAAAAAATGTTTCTCTCATACAAACTTTGCACCCCTATTTAACCCCCTTAGGCATGGAATTTCCAGAAATCCCGTCTTATCCCTTGCCTGCGTCATAAAAGGAAGTTCTGGTGTAAATTTCAAGTTTCTAGTATCAGTAGTTTCGGATACAAACTTTGCACCCCTATTTAACCCCCTTGGGGGTGGAGTTTTCCAAAACGCTGAAAGTATTTTTTTTCTATCCTAATAAGTAATCTTCCAACAAAGTTTCAAGTCTCTAGTTCAAAAAATAATGTTTACCCATACAAACTTTTGACCCCCATTTCACTCCCTTAGGGGATGAATTTTGATAAAACCCTTTCTTAGTGCTCCCCTAGATCTTATAAGGAACCTACGTGCCAAATTAAGAATCTCTAGAACCAGCGGTTTGGGCTGTGCGTTGATTATGTCAACTTTGCACCCCTATTTAACCCACCCACCACCCACTTAGGGGTAGAATTTTCAAAAACGCTGAAAGTACTTTTTTTGTATTTTAATAAGTAATCTTCCTACAAAGTTTCAAGTCTCTAGTTCAACAAATAATGTTTCCCCCGATACAAACTTTGGACCCCCATATCACCCCCTTAGGGGTTGAATTTTGAAAAATCCTTTCTTAGTGCTCTTCTAGGCCTTATAAGGAACCTACGTGTCAAATTTGGAATCTCTAGAACCAGCGGTTTGGGCTGTGCGTTGATATGTCAGTCAGTTTCTTCTTTTATATATTTATACCAAGATGGTTTTTCATACAAAGGTGATTTTTGAAGATTGTTGGATCGATTTTTTTTATTATGCGTTATTACTATAGCTCCATTTTAAATTGGAATACATTCATTTTGTAGCAGTAGCCTTAAAATTCCTGCTCACCCCCCTCTCAAACCTTATCACCCCATTCATAAGCCACCACCTCTCCCCGCGAAACCTACTCACCCCGTTTTACGGTACCTAATTTTTATTTTGTTTTGTGTGCCACTACTAATTTTTGTAAGTTAATTGTAAAAAAATAATTGAGGGGGGCACTCCGTACATACAAATAACTAAAGGTACAAAAAATATATTAACCCCCTTATGGGTTGTATTTTTCCAAAACACAATGACTTTTTTTGGATTCTGATAAGTTTTAATTTTGTAGGTCACAAAAAGAGTTTCCCCCATACAAACTTTTCACCCCTATTTAACCTACTTAGGGGTGGGCTTTTCCAAAACCCTAAAATTACTTTTCTTGTATTGTAATAAGGAGTCCATACACAAAGTGGCAAGTCTCTCACTTAAAGTTTTACTCCAATCCCATACAGACTTTCAACCCCTTTTTAACCCCTTTAGGGGTAGAATTTTCCAAAACTCTGAAATTACTTTATTTGTATTCTAATAAGTAATCTTTCTACAAAGTTTGAAGTCTCTAGCTCAAAAACTAAAGTTTTCCCCATACAAACTTTGCACCCCTATTTAACCCCTTTAGGGGTGAAATTTTCAAAAATCGCTTCTTAGTGGGTACTTACGTTATGTAAAGCACCTATTGTGAAAAAATCAGCTTTCTAAGTTCAACGGTTTGGGCTGGGCGTTGATGAGTCAGTCAGTCAGGACTTTTACGTTTATATATATAGATTATATTATTATTATCTCAATATAGGTTCGTGACTTTCAATCTAGAGATCGCGAGTTCGAACACCGCCTCGTACATACCACTGCTTTTTTTTTTCTTAGTTGCTTTTCGGTGAAAGGAAACATCTTGAGGAAACCGGTCTAATCCCAATAAGGTCTAATTTTCCCTCTGGGTTGGAAGGCCAGATGGCTGTCGCTTTCGTAAAACAAGTGCCTATGCCAAATCTTGGGATTTATGCCAAAGCGGACCCCGGGCTTCATTAGGATACAACCGGGAATAACGCTAGGAGGATGATGATTGGCACTATTGGCAGGCACAGGATTTGCCATTTTGGCTAAACTCGGCTCTTGCCAAATTTCCTGGTAACTACTAGGTTAACGGGAACTCCATAGGTTTTGGATGGGAAACCATATAGTGTGCCTAGGACGGTAGTAAAAATGCCGTTTGATGTAACCAGCGTAAAGGGACCCCCCGATGCCAGTAAACACTTAGATGACAGCTCATGACATGTCTATGTAATAGTAGTACGTACAGATGGTTCTTTGCTAACAAATGCCCTCTTATGCCGAACGAGCCTAAACGTGGCTATTCCTTTTTATCGCAATGCAACGTGCTGTGATAGAATTGCCGCAACAGCGCTAACATAGTGGATGTACTTGTAGCGGTGCGAAGGAATCATGGAGTAAGTAACTGCCCCTGGTTTAACTAGCTAAAAATCATGCGAGGTACCCGACTCCACTTGGCCTGTTTTTATTAGGGTTCCGTAGTCGACTAGGAACCCTTATAGTTTCGCTTTGTCTGTCCGTCCGTCCGCGGATAATCTCAGTAACCGTTAGGACTAGAAAGCTGAAATTTGGTACTAATATGTATATCAATCACGCCGACAAAGTGGTAAAATAAAATGTTTTTTTATTTTTATTAGGGTACCTCCCCTATACGTAACGTGGTCATATATTGTTGGATAGGTATTTAAAAATGAATAGGGGTTTGCTAAAATCATTTTTTGATAATGATAATATTTTCGGAGATAATCGCTCCAGAAGTAAAAAAAAATGTGTCCCCCCCCCCTCTAACCTTTGAACCATAAGTTTTAAAAATATGAAAAAATCTCAAAAGTAGAACTTTATAAACATATTCTAGGAAAATTATTTTGAACTTGTTAGGTTGAATAGTTTTTGAAAAAAATTACAAAATAATTTCTGGACGAAAAACTACGGAACCCTACACTGAGCGTGGCCCGACACGCTCTTGGCCGGTTTTAGGGTTTAAATAAGCGGATAGTCTCGAACACGATTCTACGAACGGATACAAAATTCACATAAATTAGAATATCCTTCCTCGAATATGCTTCGGGCCAGAACAACCGTAATCTATAAAAGCGGTGTTATTGTTACGCAACAATTTCGATCATTTTAATAGGCCGTGGGCGATCGCCACAGTTTTAAACAACCTTTAATATTTACGATACTAAGGGCCTGTTTCACAATCTCCAGTTAAAACATATCCGTCAGATAAATGTTGGCTGTCACTTTTCGTTTATATGACGGGAGAAAAGGATAGCAATCATTTTAACTGGCAGATAACTTTATCCGGCGATTGTGAAACAGGCCCTAAATTAGTCAAGTGGCAAACAATTTTAGACCAATTTGAGTTAGAATATAATCACAGTTCAATTAGATTATGATGCATTTTGTGCGCTCATTTTAAAACGATAGATCAATGCACTTAAAAGTACCTAGAGTGGCATAGTGTTCATTATTGCGATACTGGGATGTTAATATTATCGCGGATTTCAAAACCGTTAAAATGTTTGCTTCAATATGCATCAACATTCACAATATTGATAATAATCACTGTGTTACCTGGGCTAATAATACTGAGCCACGGTGAATCCACTCCTCAGACTAACCAGATTACCAGACACGCCCCGGAAGCAAAAATTCAACTACCGGGCGAGATGGTCGTATTCAAATCTCAATAAAAGGTGAAAGAAGAAATGAGAGAAATGTATCATTTCCCGTCTTTATTTCTCACATTTTTTTTCTCGCAATTTTGAGTAAAAATACTTAAGTAAATGATACATAACGATATGATTCTGGTGCCAAAGCATCGGACCGCGGCCTTTCGAGGTAGCTTTAGGTTCGCGGCGTCCGAGTGTTGGTATGAGGGTGAAAATCAAAAAAAATGTACGTAGTTAAGGGCCTTAATCTAATCTATGCTTTAAGTTTTCTCAGTTTAGTAACGACAATTACCCATACATTTTACACGGGTAATTGTCGTTACTAAACTGAGAAAACTTAAAGCGTAGATAAGATTAAGGCCCTTAACTATGTACAAGTTTTTTGATTTTCACCCATGATCTCCCTCCACCTATTCAAGGAGCATCTATTCCTTTTAGCGCCAGCTTAAAGGCTATTTGTTGACGCTCCAAAAATTCCAATCCTTACCCATCCAGCACTTTTTAAAACATCCCAACCGTGTCGAGTTTTTTTTTTTGCTTTGTGTTTTTTATCCTAGTGTGGTTCTGTTCATTTTTTACAATTTTATTACATTAATTATTTATTTATTATGTTGTGTTGCGTTCCGTGGGTCACGTACCGTAAACTGGGGTGAGTAGGTTTCGCGGGAAAAGTTGGGTTATGAATGGATGAAAAGAAGAAGGGATGAAAGGGGGGTGAGATGGGACTTTAAGGCTGCTGCTACAAAAATAATGTATTCCAATTTAAAATGGAGCTATAGTAATACTCATAATAAAAAAAAATCGATCCAACAATCTTCCAAAATCATCTTTGTATGAAATCCCATCTCACCCCAATTACGAGGGACTACGGGGTGAGGTGGGAGCTCCTGTTTATCGTCAAAGTTATGAAATGGAAGTACCCAAAAGAAAATAAAAACTAAAATACAAACGTCCGGAACACTTATCAAATACACCATTCAGTTTGCATATGTAAAAATAAAATGTTATCGAGGTTTGAATGTCAGTTTTGCCCCTACTCACCCCATTTTATGGTACGGAGCTGTCTGAAAACCAGCGCTGTAGGTGTCTGACACCTCGGGATAATGCTGAGACCGCGACCGATTCACTGCCGCGAAGATGAGTCAATGTTATTGTATACTGTCTACTCTCTTTGTATCTATGTGTCTTTTGTGTAGTGAATAAATGTCTTCTTTCTTTCTTTTTTGTATTTTTTAAACGTTGAAAGGGCATATAACGAGATTCCTTCATCCTTTCATGCTATGTGTCCCCAGGAATCACGAATAAAAAAAAGTAACAAAACCGTTAGCTTTAAGCTAACTATTTAACAATTTCATTTTCTTATGCCCTTTCTAAAACTAAACAAACCTCTTCCCAATAAACTCGGAAAACGTAAACAGAACAACGGTGCAGGAATTTCATCAGGAAGTCCATTTTCGTTCGTCGCTTCGCATTTATAAGAACCTACCGTATTCATTTCCAGGCACTCACTTCCACGTGCACCGAGCTCACATGTTAGAAACAGCGCGAAACATTGAAATGTGATTAGGATGTAAAAGGGATGACCGAAATAGAGGTTCTTCGATTCGGTTGCGATGGCAAACCGAATTGAATTTAAATGTGAATACGGTTCACCGCATTGCGGGCATCAAAGTTCGATCATTGAAAAGTTTCCTTTTATGTGGAGCACACACAGAGTACATGTATAATATCTACCGAGCTGTTCTCGTAGGGGATTACAATAGAAAATCAGACCAGTGGGTCGATCAGAGACATACATCTTGCATTTCAACTTAAGATGCAGTTTGAATTATTCTGGGTAGTTTTACATTCGGTAGGTACAGATACAAAAAGCTCTACCTAAGGTCGAGTCCTACCCTGTGAATATGTATAGCTTATTTTTGAAGTGAAAACTTCTTTAGCGGCGCTGAGCACTTTTTGGGATGGGGAAAAATTGTTAAATACGCGACAGAGTTTTGTGACGTCAGATGTGAAGGAGGTCACTTTTTGCTGCTAGCCGATTTGACTTCATTCAAAACTGAACGCTATTCGTAAGAGAATAAGGCCGTTAAACACTTTTTGCAATAGCATATTCTGCAAATAAATTTGTAATAATACCAACGCGTCCTTCACCGTTTTGTTATTGAGAAAATTCGAATAGTTCGAATTTGGGCGTTATTCCTAAAGGAAAAATTTTACAAATGTAATGCTCCGAGCCGGATTCGAACCGGCGACCACGGGCATTCATGGCCCGTCGCTACTAACCAACTGAGCTATCGGAACAATCCGGTTCGGCCACCAAATCTTTAAATCAGTTCCTTCCTACAACGCCTTAGGGAGGCGTGTAGCGACATCAACCAGAAGACTTAGGCTTCTTAACATTAAAAAAAAAAACAATTTTTCCTTTATTAAAAAAAAAATGGTACAGTGTTTGCCGCCGCTCGTCGGCGCGCCGACAGGCGAGCCGGCGGGCCGTCGCACCCAACGCGCCCGCGGCCCGTCCGCCTAAATAATTGATAATTGTTTATTGCGTCAAATTCATTTTTAGGGTGACACCGTAAGATGTCACGTGACCTGATCGAAAAACTGTTACAATGTTATTGAGTTTTCACTTCTGCCGGCACTCCCGGAGTGCAACCCGGTCTTTTTTTCATAATATTTACCTATTTCATAACTACATACTCGTATATTCAGATATGTATGTATACTTGCTTTTGGTGGCAACAGGTTTAGCCCGCTAGGCGTGCGGAAAATTCCGGACCAGAGAGGCGTTTTTGCTCAAGCTGGACCAGAGAACTTCATTTGTTTCGCTCGGTCGTTCAATTAGAAAACTTAGAAAGAGACGGACACCATCTTGTGCTTTACCGTGCTACGATCCGAGTCATTCTTTGTTTTCCCGCACTAGATCAGTAATTTAATTTTGTATTTAGGGGCTCCCATACGCCAATGACCTTTGATCTGAATCCCTTAGATTTCTAATGTTTTTGTAGCTTATTATGACTTTGATATGATTGACGACCGGTTAGTCTAGTGGGTAGTGACGCTGCCTACGAAGCTGAAGGTCCTGGGTTCGAATCCCGGTAAGGGCAAATATTTGTGTGATGAGCATGAATATTTGTTTCTGAGTCATGGATGTTTTCTATGTATTTAAGTATTTCTATCTTTTAAATATATCGTCGTCTAGTACCCATAACACAAGCCTTATTGACCTTACTATGGGACTAGGTCGATTTGTGTAAGATTGTCCCCTAATATTTATTTATTTATTATTTTATTATTATATTAACAACAACGACTTTAAGCAATATAGTATCCCATATTTACTTCAAAGTTCACTGTTTTCGAGATATTTGGCATCAAATATAACTAAGTAATTTATTGGATGAACTTATGACATATTGTAACTTATATAAGACATGAATATATTTTAATAGGTATAATTTGTAAACTCTGAACTGTTAATGACCTGTAACTAATGTTATCAATAAATAATTGAATTGAATTGAATTGAAAGTTGAACAATTTTAGGCCAAAAAACTGGTTTTCCGGCCATAACTTTTGTGTTAATTGGTTTAAAATGAAAACCCTGAACCAGTTTTTAGAGACGTCACAGACAAACCCAAATATGTAGATTTCGTACATGTTAGATCTTTCACGTCAATAGATATACGAAGTAAGTGTTTTTTTAAACGACGTTTAAAAAAATCATACAAAATTAAGTATTCATTTATTTCAAAATTCGGTGGACCAAAATGGAGATAAAAAATTGAAGAACCGATAACCGTATGATTTATAATTCTATCTGTTGTGCAAAAGTAGGAGATACGATTCAAACTTCTGCGTTTAGAGCGCTTACTGCCTCTCTCATCACCACTGGTAGGACGATCCTAAAAAATAAGTTGAAAGGCTTTATAATGCGGTAATAGTTTGTCTATGTTGCTTAACTCCTCGATCTCGTAATTTTTCCGAACCCTCCATGTTCCATCGTCTCTCTTGACAGGTCCCAAGATCTTCCGGAAAACTTTCCTCTCCGTTACCAGGAGCTGATTTTCCTGTTTTTGTGCTAATGTCCGGGCCTCACAGCCGTGCATAAGGATGGGTATTATGACTGCATTAAAATGTCGAGATCGAGGAGTTGATGGCTGAGCCAAACATCACCGGCGAAACGAAATCCCACAGATTTCGCTGGTTAGGTCATCTACTGCGAATGGGAGAGGACCTACTATCACTGGGGGGGATAGCGTGCAGGCGGATCTGCGTCGTTTTCAAACTGAAAGCTTGCGTGTTCTCGTTTCGGAGGCAAATCCCCTTTTTGGATCACTGAGCCACTTGAACCTTAAGCAGTAACGCTGCTAACGAAATTATAAATTTAAATTAAAGGAAAAATGTAAAAATGTAATGCTCCGAGCGACGGGCCATGCCTGTGGTCGCCGGTTCGAATCCGGCTCGGAGCATTAAATTTAAAAAAAAAATCCTTTCATTTAATTTTAGATTTGCGTGAGAGAATTTGCGTATATAAGTAAGTATAACCAAAGCACAGTGATCACTGTCATTAGTCATGACATTAATTAAAATACACGCAACATTATCATACAGATACTAAGCCTGACCTCATATAACGCATAATTGAAACGAATTTAGGGGTAATATTGTTCTAGAGGGGCTCGCAGTTGAAATGATGTTTCGTAAAAGCCGTACTCACTGCGATGCATTTGACGAAGTCGACCACCACATTTCCTTCAGGCGTTTTGATTAAATACCGGTTCCTGGCGCTGGCGAATATTACTGAAACAAGGAAGAATTAATTACGTTACAGTTAACTAACTAACTTAAGGCGATTAGGTAGGTACATGTGGTACATACGCTATGGGAAGTAGGCAATAAAGAGTAATAAGGACTACCGCGAATGAATTCGCCGCTAGAGGCGTTAGTGTAGCGTGAGGTCTCCGAAATGCCAAATGCCACCGTTTGGGTGGCCTATACGCGGGTTTATTTCTAATTAAAAAAAATGAGAATATTTTGCTATAAGTACCTGAAATGAATTATGGCAAATATGAGTGGACAAACAATCAATGTTAAATAGAATAGAATAGAATAACTTTATTTCGCAAATAACAGTAAGTACATTTTAGATTCACACTTAGACGCTATATTAAAACTAAGATTAGATGCGAAAACGGAGTCCACTCAGCATAATGTCGCTCCACAGAAGGTGAAACGACGCTGGTATTATGTGGATCCACATGTGGTGCGCTACAGAACTGCATGTTACATAGTACTACTCATTTAAGGGTTTTATTTATATACACTGATATTCTTGTTAAATGAGTTTCATCTAAAATTACAAGGTATGCATATAGAACTTATATTTGTAAATAAATTGCTAACCAAGTACGAAAATAAACATAATCATGCACATAAAGACACTGGAAGGCTATGCTGGATTTATTTGTTGATCTAGTAAATACATGTTTAAGTATTTTTTGAATGAATTGAATGTGGAAGCATTTTTGACAGGGGGTGGGATGTTATTCCAGCATTTCGTGGCAGAATAGGTAAAGCTGCCAGTGCCACGAAAAGACGCACTTCCGTGTCGAAGACAGATAAGTCGAGGAATCCGTCTAGGACGAGGGTTCGCAAATCGAAGCTTCTGGAAAAGATATGAAGGTTCCTTAGTTTTAATGATGCCGAAGACAAGTGTGGCAAGGTGCATAGTTCGACGAGCCTCCATCTTCAATAATTTCCCCTGGTTTAGATTAGAAAGGGAGTGACATGGGCTCGACGAGGAATGGGGAAACAAAACCGCGCACACGCGTTCTGTAAGCGCTAAACTAGCTTTTTTGAACGAGATAGCAAACACTCACCAAAAGCTGTATCAGCATAATTGAGTTTTGAGAGAATTAGAGAGTCACATAATTTAACCCGCATATCTCGATAAAGAACTTTTAATCGATAAAAATGTTAGTGCTTTAAAGTCTCAGCTAAGAAAGAGAGGAGGTACAAACGCCAACACAGTTAACTGACCATCCTGTATTTATATAGAACCTTATTACAATGCACATAAAGTGCACGGATTATTATTAATATTTTAAATTATTGATTTATTATTTCAAGTATGATTTAAATGTAAACTTTGTTTTACACCCGAAATAACAAACTTTGACAGCTATATTTCTGGACCTTACTCGCTAGTGGTACCAAAACCCTCTTTGTAGGTATTGTATGGTAAACTAGCTGATGCCCGCGGCTTCGCCCGCGTGGTTGTAGGAAAATGTAACATATTGAATTTTCCCGTGGTAATTAGATGTTTTCCCGCTGGAAAAAGTAGCCTATGTCACTCTCCAGCTTCTAAACTATCTCCATACAAAAAATCACATCAATACGACGCTCCGTTGCGATGTGAAAGGAGGACAAACACACACACACTTTCGCATTTATAATATTAGTAAGGATGATGGTCATTGAAGCGCTAACGAAATAAAGAGTCGGCAAAATAATCAAAAAATATATAGAATCTTATTTTTAACTAGCTTTTGCCCATGTGGAGCTCGTTTAAAATATCGTACCTCCATACAAACTTCCGCACCCATTTCACCACCTAAGGGAATAACTTCTGTGATAATAAGTATTCAATGTCCTTCCTCGGGATTAAAACTCTCTATACCTAATTTCATTTCAATCTGTTCAGCAGTTTAAGCGCGAAAAGCTAACCAATAGACAGACAGACATACAGCTTACTTTCGCATTTATACTACTTAATATTCGTTTTTAAGATACTCGAGGCTAAATAATATGTCAATATTCTTAAAAGAGTTAAAGAGAAAACATTTAAAATTTGCTGTACACATGCCAGTTCAATTCAATGCCTTAATATTTAATTAATGCCTTAATATTTATATAAGATAGCAGAATTACATTTCACGTTACCCAGACACGTAAAGCTCGGCGCTTGCAAATTAACTAAACCTTAATAAAGTCACATCACGTCGCGCTCCCAGGCATTGTTCACAAAGATTCACCTCGCCTCACACCGCCGCCATCACCGGAACTTGATAACTTCGAGATATTGATTTCTATGTGTAAAAAATGCAGTTTTGAAAAGTAAATATCCAGGTTTCGGCAATCGTGTTTCTATGAAGCAAAAATGTAGCTAATGAACTGAAAATATCTATATCAAAAATTGGAAATTAAATAGTAAATCCCTACAAGCCGCTAATTGACCCTGAGGTAGTGACGCTGTACCTAAAGCTCATAATATACGGCAATAATCTCCTCATATGGGCAACTCGACTGTTAGGAGTTCTTAAGCCCGAGGGCCTCTAACACGGCTTAAGACTACTGTCATAGACAGCAGCCGGGATCAACTGCTTAGCGTGCCTTCCAAACGCACGCAAGCGCTCATTTATATTAGGTAACCACTCAAACATCAGGCGGTCACCCATCCAAAGACTGAGCGCTGCCATCTTTGCTTAACCTGCGTTATCGTTTCCGACTCGCAGGCGCCGCTAGGCTATGAGCGCGCGCACCACTGTGTGATAGAGATAGTGAGAGAGATATTAAATGCGTTGGTAGTGAGAGAGATACCTACCGACCGCGCCGTGCACGACCCGCGTTCGGTTTGTGGAGGCCTTTACCCCCGGGCGATAACAAAAAAATGCTCCTAGCTCGCGGGCTATTATAGGTAAAACATGAGCATATAACCTATCATGGGCTAGAAACAACAACTTATGAATAGCATAGCCTTACTTCTGTGGGAGACAGCAACGTCTTGGCTAAATTAAGTACTTACTTAGATAAAGATAGATACTCAAGTTTGTAATAAGATAATTCTAAACGTTCTTTACTCAACTTCGATTGCCGCATAATTAATCAGGCAATGTTTAATTTAGTTTTTTTATTATTACTTTAGTTGATATACGCTAATTATAATGTTTTTTTTATCAGGCAAATTGTGATTTTCCTTGATTTTGTGGTGGAACTGAGGCTTTTCAGATTTAAGTAGTGGTTATTATAAAACCACAGCAAAAGGACAATGCCCGCATGCAAGTCCAGCTACTATGGGGATAAGACACTAAAGAAACTCATAGCCTTCATACTACACGCTGCCGACGGACATTATCCATGAACCTAAAAAAGTTAGGATCAATTTAAGCATCGATTAAAAAACTACCTCTTGGATGTCCTGTAGAAAATTTCCCTTAGACTTTTCATAGAGCATTCATGTGATACTCTATTCTCATGCATATTTAATAGGAGAACACAGAAGATATTTACGACAGTAACTTTTTTTATTTAATTTATTTTTGTTTAAAAAGCAAACTAGGCACGTGCCTAGAAGTGCGGTGTTCGAAAGCGGCGCGCGAAATTTATTTCGGTGTCATTTTAGGGTTCCGTACCCAAAGGGTAAAAACGCGACCCTATACTAAGGCTCCGCTGTCTGTCTGTCCGTCTGTCACCAGGCTGTATCTCATGAACCGTGATAGTTAGACAGTTGATATTTTAACAGATGATGTATATCTGTTGCTGCTATAACAACAAATACTAAAAAACCGGCCAAGTGCGAGTCGGATAAGGGCTCCCATACAACAGACGTGATTTTTTTGCCGTTTTTATAGATAAAGGTACGCAACCCTTCGTGCGCGAGTCCGACTCGCACTTGGCCGGTTTTTGAATTTATTGCCGCTAGAGGGGCGCCGCCGAGGTGCTTGCCTAAGGCGCTCTCGACATTTAATCCGTTTCTGCGTAGGCGTATTATTACTAACTAGCTTCTGTCCGCGACTTCGTGCTCGCATACTCGTTGATCGTCCAACGAGATCCTACTTAATAATAATGGCTCTGTTAGCCATAGAACAAGGAATGCGACCTGAAGAGGGAACATCTGGACAGAGCATGTAAACATACAGTAGTACCACAAATATAAGTAACATCGGCAATCTTCGTCCACGCCGACGAGCGCTGACAAGTACCGAATGAAATCGAACGTATGACCATTTCAATAAAGACCTTGTTGCACTATATGTAAGGTACAATACGCAATGACAGATGAACCCGTGCTTTCCCGCTCATGGCGTCCAGACAAAATGGCGGGCGCCGGAGAAGCCAGCAACGCGCGCAAAATTTTGGCCAATGGGCGTTGAAGATTTTACCCGCGCAAACGCGCTGCCTTATGACTGGTTAAAATGTTTTCAAAAAATGCTTTCTGCGCAGGTACATCGGTGTAACTTATATTTGTGGTACTACTGTACTCGTAATAGCCTCTGCTATCTGCTCAGGGGCCTAGACAAGGTTACAATCGACAAGCGCTACCGCCAATAGAAAACTAATAAAATGTAGGGGAATGTCAGATGCCGACGAAACACTTTTCGTTAACATCTGTCATTCCCATACATTTTATTAGTTTTCTACTGGCGTTAGCGCTTGTCGATTGTAACCTTGTCTAGGCCCCCTGCTCTCTCCTTCTGCCCACGACTTCGTCCACTTGGAACTCGTTTACATCGTAACTCCATACAAACTTTCAATCCCCCTCACTAGGGGATGATTTCCGGAATAAAAACTATCCTATGTCCTTCCCCGGGACTCAAACTATCTCTATACCAATTTTTTTCTACATCGGTTGAGCGGTTTAAGCGTGAAGAGGTAACAGATAGACAGACACTCTTTAGAATTTATAATATTAGTATGGATTCGCTATCAAGGAAGGCAAATGACCTTACAACTTATCTTTTGTTATTCAAATGAAGGTGTTCTATTCCAAGCATGTATAATGTTTATACTCATATGATATATTTAGTGCTGAAATAGTAGTTTCCTGTCTAGAACATGTTTGCATTATGTCGTAGCGGAGGAAATGTTTTTGTCTTATCTATGATTAAAATAGCAGCAACACGTTAATAGGAGATTGTTATGATTTTTTAAGTCTTATATATTTAAATTCCCTGCAGTCTAACTGATAATTTAGTTTTGCGGAGCTATGTACTAGCGACAACACAGCTAACTGACCATCACTTTATGTGCATGTAATAAGTACGTCTCTATATAAATACAGGATGGTCAATTAACTGTGCCTCTGTTGGTACCTTATTATTTTTGTCTGTTTTTTTAGGGATGATCCACCTCTGCCTACAAAATATCTAACAGCACATAACTACGCTATTATATTTAACACAGGGGCAGCATCAGTTATCGCACTCCCATTGAAAACCAGGTGTTAACGTTCCACTCCCCGTTTGCCTTTCAGATTTCCAGAAAACTCAGAGGAGTCTAGGATCAAATTTCATCTAAATCGGTTCAGCGGTTTAAGGGCGGGTTGCATCAACTTATGATTACAGACCGATCCGCGTGAAACATGTCACCGGTAGCTGTCATTTCATAGAATCTTCTCAAACTTTCCATACATTTATATTTCAACGAACACCGCCCACGATTATAGACGGATTGGTGCAACCCACCCTAACGGCGAGTTGCCTGTTGTTACGTCGTCCACATGTTTAAACTAAAGTTAAACAGTAAGAAACACATATTTCTGTTCACGACTTAGGAATTAGGATTCACCGTGTATTTAGCGGACAACCACAGGAGTAGCAAGGTATGGCACTACACCATACATTTTTGCGTGAAATCTCTTTGATGTGCAAAAAATCGCTGTCCGAGCTCAGCTATCGTAGACCGCATACCTAACGTCAAACGGCATTTGAAATGAAAATATACAGGTTTGGTATATAAAAGTTAGTAAAGGGAAATCTCGTATGATATCAGATAATCCTTATCAAAAGATAAAGAAAATTAACACTTTTTGAATTTATTGAAATGCCGTTTTTAGTTTTATTTAGTTTCCATTGCCGCCAATCTTTTGAACTTTTCTCGCAATCACAAATGAAAAAGTGTCAGAAAAAGGGTGTGGCGTTTTGCCCAATACGAAGCAAAACTCCTTGGTTAAGTTTGTCATTGCCATCCATTGTTCAATTATAGATAGATGTTCACACACAAATGGAAAAAAAATACAGCCCGATGTCATAATTATTGCGAAAGCCGCTACAGAATCCTTATTTTATGTCACCTCCTACCGGCCACCAACACGACACGAGAATCCGTTCTCTATAAACATGAGCGATGAAGAATCGCTTCCCATAAGACGCATTTTAAGGGCATTTTAACTAAAATTGGTTTAATGAACGCTTACAATTAAGGTCATTAGTCTATTCTGCAGTCTGCACCGACACTATATAATGGTGAATATGACATAACTAGCTTCTGCCCGCGACTCCGTCCGCGTGGAACTCGTTTATATCGCAGCTCCATACAAACTTTCACCCCACCATTTCACCCCCTCAGGGGATGATTTCCGGGATGAAAACCATCCTATGTCCTTCCCCGGGATTCAAACTATCTCCATACCAAATTTCATCGCAATCGGTTCAGCGGTTTAAGCTTGAAGAGGTAACAGACAGACAGACAGACAGACAGACAGGCAGAAAGACAGACAGACAGACACACTTTCGCATTTATAATATTAGTATGGATATAGTATATAGTATATTATAGTATATAGTATACAGTATGGATATGTGTATCATGAGCAAACTCACCAATAGAACACAGCACGACGAAGCCGGGAGCGCCGAATGCAAGTGAATAGCAATCTTTATCCCCGAAGCAGTGGACCTCGGACCTTAGTATCGGCGACACGGTTTTCGCTATCAAGCTACCTGCATAAAAATTAAGCTATTAGAAAAAAAACTTGTTCCTATTTCAATTTCTAGGAACATGCACTACTAGTTCCCGACCTAGATATGCCGGATCTCATCGTGGTACATAGATCTATTTTATTCTAGCATGTCGTTTGAAGCCGCCTCCACATGCTTGGCAAACAACGGCAAACAGCGATCACCAACAAGAAACACGAACGTGCGGATAGGTGTTTGCCTGTTTTTGTTTGGTGTTCACTGTTTGTGCCAGTGATCGGGGTCGGTGTCGGTTTTTGTGCACAAATCAAAGGAATACTTATACTCGTACTAGCACGTTCGCCAAGCGTGGGGATGCCTTTGTTGATGAGTGTTTGTGTTCGGTGTTTGGCAGGTGTTTGGTGATTGTGGCAAACACCAAGCGTGTGGAGGCGGCTTTAAAATGAGTACCAAACTACGTTTGTATGCAGAGTCGAACTTTGGCGACCCTTTGGCTTTAACATTTTAATTATCAATGCTCACAAAAATTGTCCGACTGTTAGGTACTAAATGCACCGCGGTGACCATTGAACTTTTAATCTTATGTCAATAACAAATGCCCCAATCTACGCCGGCCCTTAAAATGCGTGCGTACTGAGTGGCAGGCTGCAAGCGTCCTGCCAGAGCGGGAACGGGATATGTTCCCTTCTCACTTTACCTAATGCCCTACAGCCCCTACAGGAAGAGTGCAGCCCACCATTATCTGAGACACTCACAGACCGGCGCGGCCTGCGGTGGCGTTCAATAGTAAATTTGACAATTACTGTCATCTTTACTATTGACCGCCAGCGCAGGCCGCGCCAGTAGGTATGATTCAGGCTTCAGGGTCGGCAACACACATGCTAGTCCCTGGTACCGGCGTTCATAGGTACGCTTGTAGACCATAGACGTAGTATTAAATAAACCGGCCAAGTGCGAGTCGGACTCGCGCACGAAGAGTTCATTACCATTATCTATAAAAACGGCAAAAAAAATATAAGTATATATAGTTCGTTGTTTGGGAGCCCCCTTAAATATTTATTTTATTGTGTCATTAGTATTTGTTGTGATAGCGGCAACAGAAGTACATAATTTGTGAAAATTTCAACTGTCTAGCTATCACGGTTCTTGAGATACAACCTGAAAAAAAAAGGTTGTTGTATGGGAGCCCCCTTAAATATTTATTTTATTTTGTTTTTAGTATTTGTTGTTATAGCGGCAACAGAAATACATAATTTGTGAGAATTTCAACTGTCTAGCTATCGCGGTTCTTGAGGTACAGCCTGGTGACAGACAGATGGACGAACGGACAGACAGCGAAGTCTTAGTAATAGGGTCCCATTTTTTTTTACCCTTTGGATACGGAACCCTAAAAACACGCAGGACCATTAAAGCCTGCACTACACTAGCGCGGCCTGCGGTGGCGGTCAATAGTCAATTTGACAACTAATGACAAGTTTACTATTCACCGCCGCGACCAGGCCGCGCCAGTCTGTGAGAGGCTTCAGCCGGGACCCCACTGCTGCGCACGCTACGCACGCACACGCTTACACGTCACCCACGTGGGTCCAATGGTCTAGCTGCGTGTGACAACATTTCCACAGCAACCAATGCTAAACACGTCTCCCACGTGCACATACACATTGGTCAGCTGCGTGTATCCGCATTCCCCACTGCGGCGCACGGCTACGCACGAAACGGGGTTTGTGCGACGCAGTTTCCACCGCAACCCACGGGCAGCGTCGTTCGTACCTACCGTGGACAGCGTGGGTCGCAGTGGAGCATCGCCTGCCACGCGCGCCAGCGTGTGGGGCGGCGCCCTTCGTAAGCTGTTACGTAGCTGTGTGTTCGCAGGGCTGTTATTCGCTACGCGCTAATGCGTCTCACCCCGTCGGTCACCCGTCATGAAACTAGACCTCTACCGACGCTTAGTTACCCCGCATCGCGGTGTCAAGATATATTTGTGGGTGAGCGTTGAGGTGAGCTTAAAACATGTTACAGAATAGGGGGGGCAGGCCACACGTGTATCAGTGAGGTAATTTCGTGCGTAGCGTGCTCGTACACTGCTGTGGAAGTATCTACTTACATTTTGATACGAAGCGTTTTTGCACCCACGTGCGTAGCTCGAGTAGCTCGACCGTGCGCAGCAGGGGGTCCCGGCTTTAAGCCTGCACCACACCGGCGCGCCCTGCGGTGGCAGTCAATAGTAAACTTGACGATGAATGCCAATTTTATATTGACCACCACCGCAGGCCGCGGCAGTGTGTTGCAGGCTTTAAATGCGCCTTAAGGAGCAACATAACACCAAGTTTCGTAGGGTACCCAATTTTTTTTTTAAAAGTGCCAATACTTAGAATAATAATTACCTAAGCATGAATTAAGATACAGCACGCTGAAGTACACTGCCAGGTACTTCTCCTGCTGCGGCAACCGGAACTGGTCGCCGCCGAAGGCAGTCACACAAGGCTTTATACCGCCTGTGCCCACTGTTATTAGGAACAGGCCAATGAGCGTGCAGAGTCTGGAACGGAACGTTTCTTTAAAATCGCGTGAAAATACTGTCAATATTATCATGATACTGGATGTCAATATTATCGTGGTTTTCAAAATTGTACCACGTTGATCCATACTGAAGCAATTAAAACGGTATGAATCTGTATTCACGTGGTACTGCTTCAATATAGCTGTTAATAATGACGGTGTTATTAGCGTCAGTAGCTCAAGGAAAAGTTTCATAGCTTCTGGAGTCTGATGGCGCTGAAATAAAGGCGCATGTGGTGCCATGTTCGGAACAAACTTTTAAGCCGGGTCCGCTGCGCCGTGTTTTCGATGTTTTTACATCAACATGTCGTCCGTTAGTTTCGGCAAACAAATAGGGTATTGTATTGATTGGCAAGACGTGTTAGATGTTTAAAAACATCGAAAACACGGCGCAGCGGACCCGGCTTTATTCTGAGCAAACATTTGAACAAAAGTACCCACACTTAAAAACAGAAAACACCCGTTTTAATGCTAAGAAAGAAAAGCATTTTCTTAGAACTAAAAATCGTAGCGATCAGTTTACTCGAGAAGTTGCGCCACCGGGAAGGGAAGGTACACGAACGAACTTCGTTTTCGTTTCGTGGTAGGGCCTCAAAGCACGTGGAAAACCGAGCGACTGCTCGCCACTGAATTAGGAAAACCTGCTCGCTCGCGTGTTATCGTTTTGACACCTCGCCGCCATCCCCGCATAGTGTCCCCACACTATGCGGAGGGCTATTTTGCGGCGCTATTAGACTTCTATGGTTTTTTCGTTCGCTGCTTTTGACTGAGTCAGTGAGTGAGCGAGCAACCACTCGCCGAGTCCAACCGATAATTACTGAACAAACTCGTTCGCTCGCTCAAGTCTTTTCATTTACCGCAAGAACGAACGAATGCTTGATCAGAACTGTTCAGAATACCAAGTGAAATGGAGACGCTAGGTCACAGAAAATCTAGTATGGAGTGACGTTGATTTGACCGGCCGCCTTGCTTCCGATACGTGCCGAATCACGCGTCCGTGGGCATGCAGTCCTGCCGATATCGGTTCGTGTAGCGTCTCCTAAAACGCGACCTGTAGAGGAGAATAGCTAGACAGACGCCGGACAAACGAATGTCCAAGCTGAAACGCTCGTTTAATAATGATTATTCGCGAACCTCATTACACGACCGAACGTGGCCGCATTAAGCCTGCAACACACTGGCGCGGCCTGCGGTGGCGGACAATCGTAAATTTGACAGCTAATTACAAGACATTTACTAGATCTGCTTTTTTTTTTTTTTTTCCCTTACCTATTTTTCCAAGTTGGGCCCCGAAGGGGCCCTTAACTAATTACCTATAGCTAAATACAAATAAACGTGCAAATCATGCAGTCCTGGACCTATGCAAAAGCTAACTACTACCTTAAATCTAATAAACAAGAAACACCGCAGGGCGCGCAATCGACACCACACCTTAAGTGCGGTGATAACAATAACGCACCCTGCGGCGCACAGGCCACGACCCCCGCCCCGCCCCAGCCAGCCGCCATGCGGCAGCACAAGGCGAAGCGAGAGAGCGAGAGCCGTAGGCGAGACAGCATATAGCCGCTCACCCGGATACATATATACAAACTTAAATCTAACGTGCAATCCATGCACTATAAAACTAACTAAGTAATGTACAAACCTTAGAATCCAACATACAGGGTGATTCAGGAGACGTGAGCAGGATCAACCCTACACATACAGTTAATGTTAATGGATCTTTTACCATCGTAATTAAGTTAAACGCCCACAGTTTTTTTTTACATTTAGTGTAAAAGTTTCATTCACAATAAATCATGGTTACCCTACACAACTAAAAAAAAATTCACGTTAATCTTACCAATGCTGGTACGACTGAGTAGCTTATAAACTATTGAATCCGTAGGGTTGATCCTGCTCATGTCTCCTGAATCACCCTGTATATATATATACAACCAGAAGGGTTACTAGATCTGCTCTAGATCAACTGTTAAACGAGTTGTAACTGAGAAATTGCATGCGCATGTGGTCGGATTGTTACATCTGTACGCTACACCCAATTATGACTTCGACATGCAATAATGCATGGACACCTTACGGCCCAGTTTCGCTTGCATCGTTTGACGTCTGCTGCTCACACAGTTGCACGTGGTGCGCAATAATTAAACTAGATGGCGTTGTTGGCGCTACTATTTAGAGATACCGCGGAAAATAAGCACTATACTAGGCACATTAAATACCTATAAATTGACACCTGTTATCACCAGAAATATACTCATATTAGCATAATTATTAACAAGGCTATTAAATGCTAATTTATAATAGCTGTATTTAAGTGCGATACCACTGGTATGTGAATGCTATATTTCCACCATTACCTATAATGTTGAGATAGCTCAATGGATTAAGACATGTGCTCTAGGCTCAGCGGCCTAGAACGATCGAGGTTCGAATCACAGCTAATGGGATGTTTTTGTATTTTTTTTATATTTGTTCTATTTCTATAGATGAAAGTTCTTTATATACAAATATTAGTCATAAAGAAAGTTACATATTCATAACTTAAATAATTAAAACAGCATTTTATGTTTTAATATGTTTATTTTGTTCACTACAGTTCTGTTAAAGCAATTTTATAATACTACTTAGTAATAGTTACCTATCAACTTTGTAACATTTTTATTGAGGTAATAGCTTAAGTTTCATTTCCATAATTGGAAAAAGATTGAAGCTTCACCCCAATAAATATAATATTGACAATATTAACTTACAACCGGGTTATCTAACATTCAAATCAGCAGAATGCATTAAGGTGTTAATTGCCATAATATATCTATTCCTATATGTGAGCGTTCAAACCATGAATTATTGTGTTATTGATTTGAAAATAATCATAATAATTTTATTTGGGCTTTCACCGTTACTTACACTTGTTTGATCTTATGAAATATCACATTTTAAATAGTAAAAAAATATAAAAAAGTAAAGCAAACGGCATATTAATACCTACCTACTGAAACAATATATATTTTTTAAATTAATTTAGGATAACCCGGTTTATAGAATATATAAATGTTAACGTAATCCGTACTCTTTGGCCGACAGCATCTGCACTTTTTCTATATTAGGAACTACGCGACCACTATCACGGCGCGTATTATTATAACACCATAAACTTAAATGGCCCTGTTGACTGGATTTAATACACTTCACTTTTTCACTCTTCACTTCAGACAGCCATATCATAGGCCAAATTACAACCTTGTTTTCTGGCCTTCCGTTAGCAACGACGAACTGGGCTTTCGCTTGTGTGCAATGTGGGTTATCCGCTTAAACAAATTTTCTATAGATTATAATGGTAGGATTCCACGGTTATCTATGTCACTCGATCTCGTTAATTAACATGATTATGTTGTTTAATAATAATTTTCCTTAACTTAACACATCTATTACTAATAGTATCTATAGGGTTAAAAAAGCATGATGAAAACAATATCCTACTCATATGTTACTTTTGTCACTTGTTTATATATAACCCGGTCTGTCTTTCTTCAAACCTTACATGTTCACAGTTAGGTATACCACCAGATTCCATGTTAGGCACTACGTGATCACTGAACGTGAACTTATATTGTCCTTTTGAATAGATTTAAACACTTCTCACTTCTCGTCACTAAACATGACATTTAGTCCAGTGTCCAAATTGTATCAAATTGCTGTTTTATGTGCTTCTCTGTAAGCAAGGGTTTAACAGCATGCCCATGATAGTATAAACCCTCCTCTTTATGGAGACACCTCGAACAGTCCACACTTGTGTGCAATAAATCAACGAAATGCCTTGTCGATTCAAAATCATTTTCTTTGTAGTCCATTACCATGGCTGGTGGCCGTTCTTTGTCGGTGTAGCAGAGACGTTTCCTTTTGCTCAACCTTTTTTTAGCTGCAACAATATTATACGTAAATAAATCATCAGAAAAATGTATGATAGTTAAGTAGTAGTTACTTATAGTAGATAATTATATCACAAACATGTAAAAATAACGACTTACGTTTAGATCAGTTTCTGTAGCTTCTTTATTTATCGCAAATATTTGCGACCTTTTAACTAGATCAATATTACATAGAAAACTAGTTTTAATATTCATGATATCCAAAAAAAATATGAATAACACAGCTGAAGTAGGTCTACGAACGAACATGTAACATCTTTGTGATAAAAACGAATAAGTATGGTAGTTTTGAATCATTCGTCTACCCTCATCGATTATTATACTAATCATAGTCGTAATGGATTAATATCTGAGCAGCAAAATAAACTTATGATGAATTTCGACTGCCTAGTCAATTGAACCGATGGTCGAGTGGCTAACGAGGCAAGTAACTGTCGACCTAGCTTTAGAGTCGCGGGTTCAAATCCCGCACCCAACGAAAAAAATGTTGGGAAAGAAGTGTTTTTGGAATTGTTTGGATATTCACTAGTAGTGAATCGGAAACATCGCAAGAAAAATAAATGCACAAAGGTAGCACATAAATAGAAAGCACATTCCAAATTGCGTCATAATACCGCCATTATCGATCGATAATGCGTTGGCAAGATTACTTGACAGTATAATATAGGAAAAATAATAACCCAAGAAAAATATAATTATATCCAAGATGAGGAATTAGTTTTTGTTTCCATCTGTGTTAACAGCGCCATCTAGTGAAACTATGCCGCTCCTCTGAGGTTTACATTTACATCTATAATGATATTACACGTCGTGCACATAGATGGCGTTAGCAAGCGCGTCAAGGGAAACAGTTTGCGACTTGACCATGCACTTATGCTGTCTAGTGTACTGACAAATTGGGTTAAAATCACAATCTGTTTACCCAATAATGTATTATACAGGGTGATTCAGGAGACGTGAGCAGGATCAACCCTACACATACAGTTAATGTTAATGGATCTTTTACCATCGTAATTAAGTTAAACTCCCACAGTTTTTTTTTACATTTTGTGTAAAAGTTTCATTCACAATAAATCATGGTCACCCTACACAACTAAAAAAAAATTCACGTTAATCTTACCAATGCTGGTACGACTGAGTAGCTTATAAACTATTGAATCCGTAGGGTTGATCCTGCTCATGTCTCCTGAATCACCCTGTATACGTAACTAGAGTAAAACCAATGTTTAACACCTGGGCCACACCAGGGGTGAAACATTGGTTTTACTCTACTGTAGAACTAAACCGAATAGTACGCCCAAGCTCCACCGTCAATGAAACTCGTGATTTGGCCAATTACTAGTCTCAGTTCCCCTCTAACCGTGTCAAACGTTATTAACCACTCAAACCACGTTTGTGTCACACAATACGGCCCATCAAGTTTGCTGCACGGGCAGCATGCATTTTCGAATAGGTACTTACCTACTTAGGGTTGCCAGGCGTCCGGCTTTAGCCGGACATGTTTGGCTTTTTAGGGCCGTGTCCGGCCAAATATTCACTCGTCCGGCCTGTCCGGCTTTTGTTAGGCTTTTTGCCTGGCGGCCGCGTAACCCAGGCGTGAAAAGTGAATAGATAGACAGAGAGGATTAGTTTTGCATTTATAGTGCTATACTCGTATTATGATTATTACGAATGGCTTTTAGAACGTATGTCCAGCTTTGAAAAATATATAATTAGCGCAAAAAAGGTCCGTCCGGCCTTTAGGGTAAAATGTCCGGCTTAATTAAGTGCCGAGTCCGGCTTTTGTATTTTTCCACCTGGCAACCCTATACCTACTAATCGTATTTAATTTCGTGATGCTAGTCTAATCAGTTTTTAGGGAAGATCAAATTTCTGTAGGTATGGAACTAAATTAGAGCTTTTTTTTTCTAACACCTCTTCGTAAGTTGGGCCCCGAAGGCCTCAACTAATTGCCTCTAACGACATTGTGGTATAATACTCACAAAATATAAAAAAACATTAACACAAAGAACCAAATACAAACATAAAAGGAAACCTAAGACTACAAAAATATACACACATAAACGAACTACTACCTTAAAATTAACAATCAAAACACGCCGCCGGGCACGCGAGCGGCACCACACTTTTCGTGCGGTGATAAACCGATAACGCGCCCTGTGATAGTACATCGCAGTGACAGGTTGGTAGTCCATCTTCCACAACACACTTCAACCCTGTTCCCTTAGTCGACTTTTACGACACCCACGCCACGAAGGGAAAGGAAGTGGTGAAATTCTAACCCGACACCACACGGGCTCATACTACTAATTGACGCAGAATTATTGTTCAGTTTACTACCCGTACGCCTCCCGCGCGCCGTTATCGTCCTACCCCCGCACCCCCGCACCGATAAGGCGAGGACTGAGTTAAGTGCTCTACCTACAGAGTCGTCACAACAAAAAGAAAAAATCGTGGCGTGATAAGGTACCGCTAAACCATACGTGTCGGAAGCACGGCGGCCAACCAAATCAAGGTCACTACGAATTTGTCGAACGGCCGAGCAAGGTCACAGATAATCTATTATGGAGAGATAATCCACATGGGCAGAATCACGCGTTGGCCGGCCATGCAGTCCTGCCGATATCGGCGCGTGTAGCGTCTCCTATACTAGATTTTCTGTTGCCTATTGAAACCAAACAAAAATTTATAAAATCTATGGTCATGTTTTAGTGATGTGCCAAATGCGTTTGAACAATTTATCGATATAATGTAGCACTAATTTTCTGTATTATATTAACGTTGTTTAATACTCGTATTATTGTTGAATCTATTCCAAGGACCGATTTTAGAACTTACCTTCCAGGCAAAGCTAGCTGAGGAATGGCTGTTATGGCAACCAACATATTGCCAGCGGCATAAACAAACATCATGTACAAAATCGTCCTGAAATAAAATAATACAATTATTCTTATGGCGCGTAAATAACACAGACATTTCTAAGTTGACGTTTGTATTCAGTTATGGTAATTTGAATAATGTTACCTGAATTTCCCAAGGTAATTGTCAGCAAGAATTCCCCCGAAAATTGGGAATAAATATACAAACGTAGTAAAAACATGATACAGTTCCGTGGCTTCATCATCTGAGTATCCCAATTTGCTTCGTAAATATATGGTTAGGAACGCTGTAATGATACACTGATATTACATACTTATTGAAAAGTTTAATGTTCAATTTTGATTTGTGTAAGATTGTCCCCTAATATTTATTTATTATTATTGTTATTTATTAATTTTATGGATTTAACCCTATACTTGGCAGTTGTATCTTCTCTTTAAATGCACACGTTGTATTTGCATTATTTGTAATGATTTTTGTGCTCTATACAGGGCAATCTAACCTTTTGAACGCATGATTTTTATGATAAGTACTTACTAATTATTATTACTTACCTCGCATTCCAGAGTAAGAAAATCTTTCGCAAAACTCGGCGACGACTATAATTATTACTAATCTAGGAAACCTATCCTTCACCTGAAACAAAAAGTTTATTTAGACACATTAGTACAAAAAAAGCGGCCAAGTGCGTGTCGGACTACGCACAACGAGGGTTCCGTGCCTATTAAAAAGGTCGTATCGTTACTGATATCTTATGGCACTTAAGTCCTTTTCTTTAAGGAAGGCAGTTTTTTAGAAATATCTCAAAAACCTTTGAACCAATCTTGTTCAAAACAATTTTCGCTGAAAGAATTTAATTAGCCCTATGAGCATGAATTTTTTCATATTTTTAAAATACACGGTTCAAAAATTAGAGGGGGGGGGACACAATTTTAGTGACTTTCGAGGCGATTATCTCCGACTCTATTCACTTAATCAAAAAAATTGCTGAGAAACCTTATATTTATTTTGAAAGGCCTATCGATTGATGTGCCACATGTGGGCTTGCAATGAATTTTTTTTTTTTGACTTTCTGTTTTATGTATGGAGTGCACCCCTAAAATATTATTTTTTTAGTAATTGAATTACAAAACTATGTAGCGGTTAACAAAATACACCTATCCTCAAAATTGTATTAAAATACACCTTATAGTTTTCGAATAAAATGCCTGTGACATACGGACGGACAGACAGACAGACAGACAGACAGACATGACGAATTTATAAGGGTTCCGTTTTTTGCCATTAGGCTACGGAACCCTAAAAAAGAGAGGTAAAAGAAAAAATGTTTATTGATGATACACGATGATGGTAAGCGGACCCAGTAGCTTAATGGGCGCGTGCAACTCCAGGCGCATATGACTTGTCTGCTGTTGCCGACCCTCGATTGATTTGAATAATCGCTGTTCAACAGTATGAGACAAATGCTGGTCCACCAACACCAGGTAGGTAGATGCAGGGGTCTCAGATCGCAGGTATTGTTTGGTTGCTTGGCTTGCTCTAATCTTGGCCAGTGGCCAATTTCACGAAGGTACAAGTTACAAATATAAGTACAAGTTCAAACAAGGAGCTCAGGTCAAAATCGTTATTGGTCAAGCGCCGCAGCGGCCTGTTTAGAATTGTACAAGTTGTTACTTCATGAAATGGAGCCCGGGTGTGACGTCAGTTTTCGTATAGTCCTCTGAGTACATTTAGACGGGGTCAAATGATTAAAATGTCAATCAAATACCTCTGTACTAAATATCTAAATTATTCACTATGTGTATAAATAGCTAACCTTACTGTGATAACGCCATAATGCACAAATGGTAGAACACAATGCAAGCTTATTCATTTTCTACACGTGTATTACGGGGTCATGTCTGCAATTTCTAGGTAAAGACCACTGTTTATCGGTGTACGGATTATCATAGGCAATTTCGCAAAAGTTAATCTAATTTCAAAAAGGTCTTGTTGGTTCGAAGGTCATTTGGCACTGGCAGTCGCTTCTACAAAAAAAAGACCGGGTTGCACTCCGGGAGTGCCGGCAGAAGTGAAAACTCAATAACATTGTAACAGTTTTTCGATCAGGTCACGTGACATCTTACGGTGTCACTCTAAAAATGAATTTGACGCAAATTTATAAACAATTATCAATTATTTAGGCGGACGGCCCGCGGGCGCGTTGGGTGCGACGGGGGCCGCCGGCTCGGCGCGCCGACGGGGCGGCGGCAAACACCATACCAATTTGATTTTGCCATTGCCAAATATTTTTCAAAGCTTTATCTCTTTAGGAATAACTTCTAAATTCGAACTATTCGAATTTGCAAGAACACAGACGGCGGTCGCGAGTTGGCGACCAAAATATCAATTTGTTTTTGCCGTTGGTAAATATTTTTCTAAGCTTTATTTCTTTAGGAATAACGCCCAAATTCGAACTATTAGAATTTTCTCAATAGCAAAACGGTGAAGGAAGCGTTGGTATTATTACAAATTTATTTGCAGAATATGCTATTGCAAAAAGTGTTTAACGGCTTTATACTTTTACGAATAGCGTTCAGTTTTGAATGAAGTCGAATCGGCTAGCAGCAAAAAGTGACCTCCTTCACATCTGACGTCACAAAACTCTGTCGCGTATTTAACAATTTTTCCCCGTCCCAAAAAGTGCTCAGCGCCGCTTAAGAAGTTTTCACTTCAACAAGTGCCTGCACCGAGTCTTTGGGATTAAGTAGCAAGAATATAAAGAGGTACTTAGTTAAACTTTCATAATTTTGTACACATTACTCGTACCAATTAGAACTGTGATGCGTGTAATTGAAAAAAAGCTACTGCTATCTATATTGATATCCACTCTCGCCAATCTTCTCGCGACCAAGAATGTTGCAACTAGTCCGAATCTTAATCCATATCCAAACTAATTAATATTATAAACGCGAAAGTGTGTCTGCCTGTATGTCTGTTACTTCTTCACGCTAAAATCGCTAAAACGATTTGGATGAAATTTTGTAAGAAGGACATAAGATAATTTTTATCCCAGATATTATCTCCTAAGGGGTGATATGGGGGGTGAAAGTTAGTATGGCGCTACAATATAAACGAGTTCCGCGAGGACGGAGCCACGGTCAGAACCTAGTTGTTAATAACTAATATTACACGTGATTAACTCACACTTTACATTAAAATTTTAAAACATCCTTTATTCAACAAACAAAACTTAGGTACGATAAAAAAACGCACTTAGAAAAAAATCTTTTTTAACTCCTCTTCCCGGGTCTTCTTGCTACCTAGTAAGAAATGACCATTTCAATTGAAATGAATAAGTTGTACTTCCGGAAAAGTACATAAGATACATTTTAACCCAGAAATCATTAGACGGCATAAGTTCATGAGACTTGATAGTTTGCAAAATATTCATGTTTAAATTCTACTCCTGGAACTATTGGTATCATTAATTAAACCAAACAAAGATCAAACAAACAAAAATTAAACGATATTATGTCAAATAATTAAGATTATAGTCCGGTACGCGAACACTGTAATGTGTCGTCAAACTAACATAACTCCCAAGTTTGGTTTTTTTTTGTTATCAGCGAGAGTACCTTAAGTACTAACAGCGAAAAATAATTTCTAACAGTTTTTGATATTGGTTTACGAATAATTAACTTTTTTGTAAGGAACACTTGTAAAACTTTGCAAAGATTATACAAGTTATTGTTTTTTCCTATAATGCATCGTATTTGATTATTCAAACCTTACTTATCGTTTTCTAATAGTTTCGTCAAGAGATTACGTCAGCAAAAAAGGAAACGATTAAAAAAAATATAAATCTCCTGAAAGAATATTTAAGTGAATAGTGGCTACTATAGTGTATTCAAAACTTTAAAAATATATTGCAGCACAAATTTCTAACAGATTTATCAATAGTCTTTTTTTTTATTAGGAATTATATCTTGAAACTATTCTCCTTACCATAAAAGAAATCTCATAAATTCTCAAGTCGGCGTAATTCATTTCAGTTCTATCGAGGAATATATAAACACAAATTCTAACGGATTCATCAATAGCTCTTAATTGCATTAGCTTATCAGTTATTATCCGCAATTTAAATCTTTCGCGCGTGATTCGTGTGCAGCGTGCTGGCAGCCGAGTACTTCTCCAAGGCCGTGCTGTGCGTACGCTCAAACTTGTAGGTACAAACTCATAGTACTTGATTTTACTTTATATTTAGTTACTAGTTGTTTTTCGGTTGCAATTATCTATTTTATTTTACCAATAAAGAAAGTTATATAGGGTTATTTAGTATTAAACTTAAATTAGCTTAAATTTTATTTGTAGGTACTTATTTACTAGTCGCGATGTCATATCTGATGTTACTAATATGAAGTAGATACAGAAAGTATATATACAGGGTTATTAGTATTAGTTATCTTTCTAAATAGTAGTAGGTAGTAAAATTAGGGTGTAGGTAGGAGATAAACTCCGAAAGTTAGGTACTCAAGAATCTTTCAAATTCCGATTAGAGCCTAACACTAAAAGATCGAATTACCAAAAAAAATAGTTGTTCATCGAAGCGGAAGAGGACTTTTTTAATTAATTAATACTAAAAATCCGGAGTTATTTAAATTATAGAATTTCGATGCATATTTCTTATTAGGGAATGCATACCGGTTAACCAGTCAATTTTCTGAGTATAAGGCCGGTATAAAACCAGTAAATTTAAATCAAAACCGGTAATTTACCTAAACATTAATTATTAGTAAAATAATATTTTACTAATAACCTCGAACAGAGGTGTGCTGGTGCTTTTCTTTAAAAATGGTGACAACACCCTGCTTAAGAAACACCGACCCATCTCACTTCTGAGCCGTGTGTAAAAGCTGTTTTCGAGAGTAATTACAAATCGTCTCGTGCGCAGGTTAGATGACTTCCAGCCTCCCGAACAAGCCAGTTTCCGAAGAGGCTTTAGCACTATAGATACCCAACTAGCTTGGATACCAGGGCACGAGGGCTTCATCGGCAACGAAAAAGCAGATGAGCTTAAAGCAAGAAGGGGGTTTACAAATTACTTTTCTCGAACATGAAATTATATATTGACGTTGTGTTATTTATAATGGGCTTCGAAGTGTCACATTCCACAATTTGAGGCACAGCATCAAGGCATTCAGCCATGAAAATTAAAGTTTGATTTCTTGGAGTTTAATTTATTTATTTCATTGCATGTTTGAGAAAAGCACTAGACATACCTCGGCGTAAAAAGGGGTTGCCAGCCTCATAACTATCCGGCGTCGCTATGATCGGCATATGTACTCGGCCGGCAACCCCTTACTTCCCGGCCTCTGTAGTAATGTACTATTGTAGGTCCAGAACAATTTGTGGTACTCTCGCCATGGAACGCGCGGAACCATGATAACGGCCTTTGAAGCCTACGCCAAAACCAAACACCAACATGAGTGGAGGAATGAGGCTGGCTTAAGGCAATCTAAGCCAGCTTATAGAAGGAATGGACTCGGGCTTGACCAAAAGCTCTGGAAATCCAGCAGAAAGCAACTCAGAATTATATTTGGGGTGTTGACAGGTCACTTCGGGGTCAAGAATCTCTTGGCCAAGATGGGACTATCGGATAGTTTAGACTGTAGAATGTGTGGTGAGGAGGATGATACTATGGAACACTTACTGTGTGAATGTCATGCACTTGCCAGAAAAATAATTAATTACTTTGATAACGGCTATCCGCAACCAAAGGATTTTAAGGTACTTCCGCTGAGCTGTATCATGCAGTTTGTAGAAATGATGGAGCAATTTGGGAGTAGTCATAAATGAGACGTCAAATGCACAAAAGATCCCACTGGGTCGAAGTGTATCCGAAAGGGCCCTCACCTAGATAAGATAAAATAAGACCACCCGTCAAGTTATATAGAAGGCTGCGGAGTATAATCTGCCCTTTTGCTTAGCGTTTCTGGACTACGATTCAATCGAAACCTGGGCTGTACTACAGTTTCTCCAGCGTTGCCAAGTATTTTATATTTCAATTTTGTAATTTAAGGCTCTGGCATGGCTCGCTAAGCCAGCGCCATTTCTCAGCCACGACACATGGCTTCTTTAGAATGTACTTCTTGCATGCTTTCTTTAGATATGTATATTATTATTATTTTCTTTTACCTTTATTGTTTCAATTTCGTATTTTATCAATGCCATGTATGTTGTGGGAATGAATAAAGTTTTAATCAATCAATCAAACGAGAATGCCACTTCACTGTGTAAATCTGACTCCAGAATTGGAACGCGAAACCTATTCCGCTGCAGCGAGTCGATCAAGGAGATGAACTAATTCTCCAAAACTGTTCACCGCTGCACTGGTGCATACGTTGGTTGCCACACCACGCGACGTCGCGTGAAGCAGCCATATACGCTGTGGCCGGTCATGCGACGTCGCGTGATGATCCAGTTAGATTTTGTCCGAACTATAAAATTGTGGCCGTAGCGTATTGGCTTCTGGTTTTAGTTTTGGCCACTAGGGAAGGGAATTACCTATTGTTAGGGGGCGTGGCCTGTCGGTAGCCATCTTTAATTATTTTACTTGCACACAACAGTGCGCTCGCCGCAGCGGTACTGTGTAAGCGTGTCGTTTCTTCATTTTTTTCGTTATTTCTCGGCAAGTTTCGTATTATTGTTGTACTCGGGTGTTTTTTATAATGCCCATACATTTTATTCGTTTCTATTGGCGTGGCGTTAGCGCTTTTCGATTGTAATGTAACCTTGTCTAGGCCCCAAGGAAGTGAATTGAGCCATGATTGCACCTTAAGTTTTACTTCCCACCCTTTACTTGATGTGTAAATCTTTTCCGCAGGTTGTCGCAGCTTCTGCAAGCCCTACTTCCAACAGGTTAGGCTTCGTAAGTATTGTCACCACTGAACGCAAACACTATTATACCTACATACAAATAGTAATAACTATGTAAAATATATATTTTTGCACTGCGCTGTCGCTTACAAATACTTATTACTTACTTGCTTGTCAGTTTCGGGGATAGATAGCTGATAGATAGACTAAAAATATAGGCAGCTGTTGGGACGGTGACGGAGTAAAAATGATTGCAAGTCTGTCCAATTCTTTTATTTTCTCGATCAATCCCAACTTATTTTAAATCTTATCGAATATAGGCACAAAGGCAAGAGACCTCAGGTCGGACATCGATCTGTTTTAACGACTAATTTGCTCCGTCGGTATAATGCACGACCGACTAAACACATAATCGCGTTATCGGCCATGTCAGCAATATTCATGGACAAAAGTTTCTTGTATGGCCGATCACGCGTGTTCGCGTGATTAAAATATACATATACAGCGTGGAACGGAACGATGGACTTTCCCGCAAGAGGAGGATAGTTTAGCGTTAGTGCTAACAATTTTCCAAATAAACAATGTTAATATTTCGGACCGTTTCCGAGTTAGAGTTCATCAAACTTTTGTGCAAAAATCTGCATATTGCAACTCTAACGGAGAATAAGGTCCATGCCATCACTGGTGAACAATATTTTAAGGAATGACGGGAATTGCTGCCACCGGAAAGTCGAATTTGGCTTGAACCCTGAATAAGTAACAGTGAAGTTGACAAATTATCGAGAAGCAAGTCTGTCATGGTAAACATTAACATTTACCAAGATAAAATATGGTAAGCGCTATCATTTAAATTTATTTTTTAAATTAGAATTTTTGTTTGCAGTATTTGTGTAATAATTACTATTCGATTCTACTGCCCTCATAAATATGACAATATATTTTCTTTAAGGTTCATGGAAAACATCCACCCTGTATATATACGCATTTATATATTATATAATGAAATTATATATATATATATATATAAATATAAATAACATAATAAAAGACTAAAAGATTTTTTCTTTTTGGCCATCTATACAAGTTCTGCATTTTGGCTTGGCAATGAACGTGTTAAAGACTGGACTGGAGAAGGCGAGTATATCACTCACCTTCGTATACCATGGAGGACTTGAATACTATAAAGCCTCTGAGCGGGTTGGTCTAAGAATTAACATGGATAAGACGAAGATCATCTGATGCCCATGTATTACCGACTCTCATTACAATCGGACGCTTTACGCTCGAAGTTGTAGACGATTATATATACGTAGGACAAACTGTCTCCTGTCGACTCAGCTGGGCAGCGTTCGTTCGGGAAGCTACGGCACATCTTTTCGTCTAGTATTCCGAAGTGTCTCAAGACGAGAGTCTTTGGCCCATGTGTGGTGCCAGTGATGACATATGACACTGAAATGTGTTCGCGCACTATCGGCCTCATTAGAAGGCTCAAAGGGCTATGGAGAGGGCTATGCTGGGAGTTTGTCTGAGTGATCGCATTAGACGTTAGGTTACCCGCAGGAGAGCTAGGATACAGAAAGTATACATAGAGACCTAGCCCCCCCAAATCGCTAAACCGATGCCACAATTTGGAACCCCATGAGCAACAGTACACGCTTTTCCTAGATAAAGTTAATAAACCATTTGTCCGAACGCTCTTTAGTAAAATGTTCGGTTACTATTAGTACCGTTTTCTCTATCTAAATCTTTTCGCTCCTGGTATGGTTGGTTACGTCTTTTGAACATTCCTTAGAAACAGCTATGTGGTAAAATACTTTTTTTACTACTACGTGGGCTTGTAGTCAACTAGTCAGTTTGTGTTGTATTATTTTGATTGTTTTTTTATTCAGTAAATTATTGTTTTTTAGGATTGTAAATCCGTAGGGTTGCGTATCTGTAGATTTAGGAATCAAAACAATGACCGAGGGCACTGTGTGACCCGCCGACGCCAATGATGGGTGAAGGGGAACAGGCAATGCACCATAATATTAATATTCACGTTAACCTTCGTCACTCCATATTCACTACTGGTACTGTTTTGTATTGTACTGATACTACTGATGTTGTAATGGTAATCTGTAAAACTGGGACCAATTCCTATTCCTACCTGCCTGCTAATCCCCAAGGAACGTCTTCAGTTGTGTTTTAGCCCTCCTACCACGGAGCAAGTTTTAAATATTAATGAAAATGATTATTACGACATTTACGGAACATGAAACCGCCTTTTACTCTTTATACTACCTTTTAGCTTATTTTTACGAGAAATAAACATCAAATAACGCTACTTATAAACCAAATTAAAATTACCGGTAATTTACCGGTTAATAGGTTTTGTCCTACTCAAGTCGGTAATTCACCGGTTTTGAATTTTGCCGGGTAATTGCATATTGCATTCCCTATTTCTTACATACGTTACGTAAACGCTTGCTTTTAGTTTTGTATGTTAAGTTAACATACACATTGTATCATATTAAGGCGAAACATTCTCTTCAATCATATTTAAGGCTAACCTTACCAAATATAGCAACGAAACCAAATGGACATACTATGATTACATACATACGCTGGACAAAGAAAACCACTTATTTGGCTGGGCATAATTCATAATTATTTCAACTTATGTAATGCCGTCTTCTCCCTAAGGCGTTGTAAGAATGAACTGATTGAAAAAAAAGGTGACCGAGGTGGATTGTTCCTATAGCTCAGTTGGTTGAGAGTAGGGAAAGCAAAACCGGTTTTAACCGAAACCGAAGAAACCCGTTAACCGACTGTAAGAAATCGGGCCGCGGCTGGGTCGCCTAGAGATCTGAGGGGTAATCACAAAACGTTTCAAACGCGCGTTAGGACAATTCAACAGTCGTTTTTCGATATAAAAAATACATTTAGATCTACCTAGCGTACGTATAAAGCGTTACGTGATCGACCTACCGGTCACTCATACGTTGTTTCAGTGGATCAACCTAGCTTGTTAAAGCTACACAATAAGTTGATTATTGCATAAGTAATTGCATAAGTACGTTGATAGTTACTCTTTAGGTTGATGAAGCTTATGAGTGTATAATGAATAGACGGAAAAGTCATCATTACAAAGATTTATTTATAAATTCATTCATCATTACAAAGATTTATTTATAAATTCAACACTTAATATAAATGAACACAATCGTAAAATCAACATTCTTTCATTTTGCAAGTGAGCTGATCAACAGAGGGGAGGCTACCGAGTAGGAAATAAGCAACGACGGCGTGCTGTGATTGGTTATGACGCTCTCGCTGTCGGCGCACTAAACTCGCGCGCAGTTCGTCGTGCGTTCAAATTTAAAAAATAATTGATAAATGAATACAATGTGGAGCTATTGATGAATTACTTAGATTTTTTATCAATAGATTACTATGATAAAGCTGGTTTATATGTGTCGACTTGATTTTTTTTGAGATTTATTTTAAAATAATTAGAAGGCTTTTAACATTAAACTGTTCATACAAATTTAACCTATTGATAAATATGTTATTAATTCAAACTTAGGTTATATTTGATAGTTTTTAATAGTATTCAGTAATCAAAACCAACTTGTATAATCTTTTAGAGGAAATATTTTTTTTTATTCGTTTCGGATTATACTGACGTAAGCACTTGACGAAAGTTTTAGCAAATTAAAGTGGAGATTATAATACTAAAATGCGATACTCTATTGAAGAAAAATACCACTTGTATAATTTATCCCTGGATTTACAAGGGTCGCTAAGAAAACGCTGTGTAATACCTAAAGCACCGTCAAATTTCCCTCTTTTTTTACTACTAGTAGTACTCATCATATTCTAAATATTAACAAAAAAATCGCGACCTTGGGAATTATCGAAGGTGCATTCATTTTACGTACCGTACTATTATAAAACTTCAAGTTTGTAATATTTAGATACGTAGAAGCGGAAATAATATTGTCTTTATTTATCATTTTAACTCAAATAAAGTGTTTAAAATATCAACTACTTATTACTTACCCGAGGCTTGGAATCACATTCTAAATCCTCTTGGTTGGTTTTAGTCATCGTGCAGGACCACAACACTCAGGTACCAATATGTAATAATTACTGACTTATGAAGATGTTACATTTATATTGTTTTAACACGTGTTTTCTTAGCAAACAGCCCTATCACATCACGGCTCGACTTAACCAATCAACTTAATTAATATCAACGCACACAAACAGTGTTCTCAGTCGATTTACGCTATGCTTATCATTTGATGTTACATTATGCACGCTTATTCGTTTTTCTGAGACAGTAAAGTCAAAAGGCTTGATGAACAAAGGCTCTAGTCCAGGCCAAATGCTTCATACTGTAAAAAATGAATGCTCATCTAACATATAATAATTGTAGTTGCCCTCACTCCATTACAAATAAACATAATCGAACGTCAATATATATAGATTTCTCATAGCCAGAAAAAACATTTGAGCTCCAATTTAAAATATATATTTATTATAAGCCAAGCGCTCAAAATACTGATCATAATGGTGCACTTTAAGCCAATATCATTTCGACGTTTCGGAGATCTGTAATTTTTTACACACATACGGTAATTCTGTATTTTTTATAGATATTAGTCAAACGTATGCATTATACAATAATATAATATTATGTACACAAGGTCGTTATATTATAAATTTCCAAGTTCATTGGCCGTTTTTATGTCCCAACTATGTCATCATGATATGTACCTCAAATAAAGATAGGATAGGTCATCTCCAAAATTAGCGGAACTGGGGTTTACCTGTATGTAAATATTGTTTTTCATAGATTGTATGAATGTAAACACCCAAATAAATGTAATAAATAATCGTGGTATAAATGTAAACCCAGAAATACAGTATATTATTAAGATTTTTGTACTATTCATGGAGAAAAGAGAGGTCAAGTACGAGTTAGTAAAATTTGGATCGTCAACATTCTATTATTAGATCATCAAACGCAACAGCACATAATATTAGTAATAGTTATCTTATCAACTGGGTGGTTTCCTCTGATTGTTGCTGTACAGTCAAAGAGAACTTGAAGAACTTTTTCGTTTACCTACACATGAAAAGAAATTCAAAGGTGTAACATGTGAAGTTCCTAACGCGCACTGGGCTAGCTTGGTGACTACATCCCAATCCCCGCGGTAAGGCATCATTTATGTGGATAGGTTGATGATGAGTGTGACGAATTATGACATTTGCAATTTTGCATTCATTTTTATTCCTATTATTAGCATTTTTTTGTTGATATGATATGATATGATTTATTTATCTCACAATATACAATTGCAATGTAATTTCACTTCACACAGTAATAATTTAACTGGTTTTTACATCGACCTCACGTTCATATCGTGTTAATTCGCATTTACTTAAAAAAAAACATCGGTATCAAGTTATTTCAACCATAATCCCATGACTAAAAACAATATTTGGTCCAAGAGCAAAGCTTTGACATCTCATTGTTTCTAGCATTAACGCGAACTTACATTACACCTGGCCAGCCGTTTGGCCCTCAAAAGTTTCACCATAAGTATCTATGCTAGAGGCTCTATGAGCTATAGAACTCACGTGCCTGTCTTTATATTTAAATTACTAGCTTCCGCCAGCGACTTCGTCGGCGTGGACCCGGGTTAAAACTACCCTTTATTTTAATCCAGGCTATAAACTATCTTCGTGCTAAATTTCATCCAAATCGGTTGAGCCGTTTAAGGGTGATTGAGTAACAAACATCCAAACATCCAAACATCTAAACATCCAAACATCTAAACATCCAAACATCTAAACATCCAAACATCTAAACATCCAAACATCTAAACATCCAAACATCTAAACATCCAAACTTTCGCATTTATAATATTAGTAGGATAAAATCGTGGATCGACAAAAAAAACCTAACAAAAATTACGAGAATTGGTTGAAAAATGCGACCAGCCGCAGCCCCCCTATTCTGTAACTTGTTTTCTCCCTCACCTCAACGCTCACCCATAAATATATCTTGACACCGCGATGCGTAGTAACTAAGCGTAGGTAGAGGTCTAGTTTCGTGACGGGCGACCGGAGGGGTGAGCCTTATTAGCGCGTAGCGAATAACAGCCCTGAGCTTGGGCCGAAAATCGTTTGTACAATACTTCGTTCGTGTATCTTCCTCTCTGTCGCACTTGCTAGTTCGAGCGACAAAGACGGATATACACGAACGAAGTTCGTTTTCGTATCGCGGTAGCCCCTCCGCATTGCACAAACGATTTTCGGCCCAAGCTGAAGCATAAAACTTCGTTCACTTCTCTCGCTCATTCGATAAAAAAATATCGAGCCTATTCATAAAAAGTTATTTCAATATATTACACATCTATTTACACGGTGTTTACGGGTGTGAGATTCACGCGGCCGATCCGAGTGACGTTGGTGGGTGTGTACTGCTGTGTGTAAACGGTGATAAATATAGCGTGATTTAGGCACGGTTTTATGAAGATGTGTCAGAAATAGAGCATGCAATATCGGAGCATTCTCAATCCCGGGATTGAAATCCGATATTAGATTTCAATCCCGGGATTTTGATATTAAGGTGAGTTTTGAAGATTTGTCATTAAAAAACCACTTTTCTCTGGAAAATATGATATTGATATTGATATTTATTTATTTCATTTCATAATATTACATTGCATTATAAATAACATTAATGTAAATCTACAGGAATGAATACTATGATCGTCAAGGGTTGATAATAATAAAAAAATAAAAATACAAATAACACTGCATGATTTCTCAGCCTTACGTCTTCATGAATTGATCCATGCAATAGATTGTAGTATCCAAAAGTATTTTTTTTAATTGGGACTGGAATTCCGATACACAGAGCACGTCTTTCAATCCCTTCGGTAGTTTTTCATATAGGGTAGGCCCCATCACATATGTTCAATAATCAACAGAATTTCCTTTCAAATAAAAGTAATGTCTTTTTCATTTTCATGGTGCTAGCCAACTTACAATATCGTCATAAAGAGAAATGCCCAATTTCTCTAAGTGATCCCTTTATAATGTTATAAGTAGTAGCAATAACCTTAAAATGGCGGCAAAAATGAACTACAAGTAAGCCGAAAATCTGTAACGCATTAAATATAGAGGCCTCGGCAGAGAGTACAACTTAGTACCATTTGGCGTCGAGACCCTCATTCCGTGGGGTCCCAGTGCGCAAAAGTTATTTGCGGAAAACGCGAAATGTCTGGTTGACATAACTGGTGACCGAAGAGATGGCGGCTTTCTCGCGCAACCCATCAGCATTGCAGTTCAGCGAAGAAATGCCGCCAGCATGATCGGAACAATGCCTCGACGGAAGAACTTATTTTTAAATTTAAAAATCACAAAAGTCCGGCTTTAGATAGTTCCAAATCCCGAATTAACAAAAACCGGCCATTAGCGTGTCGGGCCATGTGCAGTGGTGAGGTCCGTACCCGTCGGCCGAAATTGTACGATAGTTGGCCTTTCCAAGTAGGTAATTTTTGTAACTTGGTTGACTAACTAGTTATGCCTACTTAACCGTGATAGTTTTATGATAGCTATATGTAAAGTGGACTACAAAGAGAGCGATACGGCCAAAGTTACAAAAAAAACATACCCGACTATTTGTTACGAGGTCTAACTATTAGGGAATAAAGTGTATATGGTACTAAAAACATAACAACTGGTTTGGCACTTCCTACGCGGGGCAGAAATAGTTATTTACGATACAAGTGCCGAAAATAGGAATATTCGCAAGTGTATCGTACAGCGTTTTACTGTACATACATATGGCTCTTTAAAGTTTCGACATATGCACGAAAAGTGCTCTTTTCCGCACTAATGCGGGAAAGTAGCACCATAATGTACTGTAATAGTTATTTACGATACAAGTGCCGAAAATAGGAAACTCGCAACGAGTGGTGACAAATTAAAACACGACCGAAGGGAGTGTTTTAAATCGACACGAGTTGCGAATTACCTATTCGCACGTGTATCGTACAACGTTTTACTGTACATATGGCTCTTTAAAGTTTCGACATATGCACGAAAAGTGCTCCTTTCCGCACTAGTGCGGGAATTTAGCACCATATGTACTGTAATAGTTATTTACGATACAAGTGCCGAAAATAGGAAATTCGCAACGAGTGGTGATAAATTAAAACACGACCGCAGGGAGTGTTTTAAATCGACACGAGTTGCGAATTACCTATTCGCACGTGTATCGTACAACGTTTTACTGTACATATGGCTCTTTAAAGTTTCGACATATGCACGAAAAGTGCTCTTTTCTGCACTAGTGCGGGAAAGTAGCACCATGTGTACTGTAAAGTACATTTTGATACAAGTGCGGAAAATACGTCATTATGTCACGAGTGCCGAGATATCTTGCCGCAAGGTGAGTGGCAAGACTCGGCACGAGTGAAATTGACATTTCCGAGCGTGTATCAAACGACGTTTTTTATTACATTTGCGAGAAAAAGACAAAAACAAAGAACAAAATTAATACTTTATTAATTCTTTGTCAGGTAATAATTTAGAGTACAATTAGAACAGTTATTAAGAGTAACATTAAACCTTTTTTCGGGTAAGTTTAAGGTTTGATTTATAGTGTTATTAGTTTCGCTTATTTGAGACGATTCTGGCTCCGAATCTTGCCTACTAAGCTGCGTCACTGAGTTAGAGGGGCCTGGCTGAGGTTCAAAATTGTCGTAAGTATGGGAGGGACCTGGTTGAGGTTCAAAATTAACGTTAGTTTTGGATAGATGTTGCTTCGTCTGAAAGTCTTCCGTGGCTGGCCTTATATGGATCGACTGTGCTCTTTGTTTCCCTATTTTTAGTTTGTTGTCAACGGAGTTTTTTATGTTTCCTTCTGCGACGTTACTCGATCTCCAACCCCCACGCCTTGTCAATGTTGTGATAATTATCTGCGACAGAATCAGCGAGTAACATGGCAGAGGTTTTTCTAAAAGTATGACCAGTATATAGGTCATCATCTGCCTAATTTTAAAATCTGGCGATTACTTTGGGCATGTTCCCAAATTTATTAATGCCGATTGCTTGAGCAGTGCACTTTCCCTTTTGATAATTTTGGAAAAACTTGTTATTTTTGCCTTTCGGTGAACGTTGACGTTGGTATTTTCTTATGATTTCGGCAAACGGCCCATCCACGGTGAAAGATCTGGGAATGTTGTATTTTGTATGGGGGTCCAAAGTTTGTATGGGGGAAACATTATTTGTTGAACTAGAGACTTGAAACTTTGTAGGAAGATTACTTATTAAGATACAAAAAAGTACTTACAGCGTTTTTGAAAATTCTACCCCTAAGTGGGTTAAATAGGGGTGCAAAGTTGACATATCAACGCACAGCCCAAACCGATGGTTCTAGAGATTCTACATTTGGGACGTAGGTTCCTTATAAAATCTAGGGGAGCAATAAGAAAGAGTTTTTCAAAATTCATCTCCTAAGGGGGTGAAATGGGGGTCCAAAGTTTGTATGGGGAAAACATTATTTTTTGAACTAGAGACTTGAAACTTTGTAGGAAGATTACTTATTAGGATAGAAAAAAAGTACTTTCAGCGTTTTAGAAAATTCTACCCCTAAGGGGGTTAAATAGGGGTGCAAAGTTTGTATGAGTGCACTTTATTTTTTGAGCTACAAACTTGAAACTTTGTAGAAAAATTACTAATTAGAATACAAAAAAGAACTGTCAGCGTTTTAGAAAATTCCATCCCTAAGGGGGTTAATAACTAGGGGTGCAAAGTTTGTATCCGAAACTACTGGGACTAGAAACTTGAAATTTACACCAGAACTTCCTTTTATGAGGTAGGCAAGAGATGACGGGATTTTTGGAAATTCCATCCCTAAGGGGGTTAAATAGGGGTCCAAAGTTTCTATGTGAGAAACATTATTTTTTGAACTACAGACTTGAAACTTTGTAGTAAGATTACTTATTAAGACACAAAAAAAATACATTAGGCGTTTAAGAAAATTCTACCCCTAAGGGGGTTAAATAGGGGTGCAATGTTTTTATGGGGGAAACTTTATTCTTTGAGCTAGAAACTTGAAACGTTGTAGCAAGATTACTTAATAAAATACAAAAAAAATAGTTTCTGCATTTTTGAAAATTCTACCCCTAAGGGGGTTAAATAGGGGTGCAAAGTTTGTATGAGGGAACTTTATTTTTTGAGATAGAAACTTGAAACTGTAGAAAATATACTTATTATAAAACAAAAAAGAACTATCAGCGTTTTAGAAAATTCCACCCCCAAGGGGGTTTAATAGGGGTGTTAAGTTTGTATCCGAAACTACTGGGACTATAAACTTGAAATTTACACCAGAACTTCCTTTTATGACGTAGGCAAGAGATAAGACGGGATATTTGGAAATTCTATCCCTAAGGGGGTTAAATAGGGGTCCAAAGTTTGTATGAGAGAAACATTATTTTTTGAATTACAGACTTGAAACTTTGTAGGAAGATTACTTATTAAGATACAAAAAAAGCGGCCAAGTGCGTGTCGGACCACGCACAACGAGGGTTCCGTCCCTATTAAAAAGGTCGTATCGTTACTGAAATCTTATGGCACTTACGTCCTTTTCTTTAAGGAAGGCAGTTTTTTAGAAATATCTCAAAAACGTTTGAACCGATCTTGATCTAAACAATTTTTGCTGAAAGAATTTAATAAGCCCTATGAGCCTGATTTTTTTAGTGACTTTCGAGGCGATTATCTCCGACTCTATTCACTTAATCAAAAAAATTGCTGAGAAACCTTATATTTATTTTGAAAGGCCTATCGATTGATGTGCCACACGTGGGCTTGCAATGAAAAAAAAATTGACTTTCAGTTTTATGTATGGATGGAGTGCACCCCTAAAACATTTTTTTTTAGTTATTTAATTACAAAACTATGAAGCGGTTAACAAAATACACCTATTCTCAAAATTTTATTGAAATACACCTTATAGTTTGCGAGTAAAATGCCTGTGACATACGGACGGACAGACAGACAGACACAGACAGACAGACAGACATGACGAATCTATAAGGGTTCCGTTTTTTGCCATTACATTACATTTACATTTTACCATTTGCCATACCCTAAAAAAGTACTTTAGTTAGTACAATTCACGCCTTTATTCCCAAAAGGGGTAGGCAGAGCACATGAATGTTCCAGCGCCACTTTTAGCATAAATGTGGGTATATTGCAGAGATAGGTTGTTAGCCCATCGCCCACAACACACTTTAACTCTGCTCCCTTAGTCGACGTTTACGACACCCACGGGAAGAAAGGGGGTGGTGAAATTCTAACCCGACACCACACGGGAATAAAAATAATTGGAAATAAAAAATAATTTACCATAACGGGTTTTGACGGATGGTTATTCATAAGGGAAGTAAGTCAGTAAGTAGGCCGTTGCCGGCGTAACAATTCAACAGTTATTGCAAAATTACACTTACTACGCGGGTGAAGCCCGGGCAAAGGCTAGTGGGTAATATATTTTAAGAAGATATCCAACGATACCCACAAGTATAACGTAAAAATAAAAACCCCACTAAGTGTAGAGGAGGTATCCTAAAAAAACAAGATTTTGTTTTATAATTTTGTCGGCGTTATTGTTTTATATAGCTAATTTCAGTTTCTCATAGTAAGGGTCACTGAACAAAGCCGCAGACTGACGAACGGACAGACGGACATGGTGAAACTATAAGGGCTCCTTATTGACTGCGGAACCCTAAAATGGTTTAAAAAACGTACAATATTTAGTTTTTTGAACAAAACCTATCCAATGATAAATCAGGCCGTGGGATTTACGATGAAAAAAATTGCATTACAAGATTTTATTTTACCACTTTGGTTGGCGGGATTGATGCCGATACATGACGTCACGTAGGTATATTAGCGAATACAGAAAATGTCAAAAAACAATGAATGAGATATTTGCCTAGTTACAAACACGGTAACTTAACCTGGATTGTGCTAACCGTGCTGTACGTACGTAGTAGTACCACCGTGAGTAAAAGTAACTTACGCAATTTTTTATTTATTCCTTAAAACATTACATTTATAGATTTACAGTAACATACCAATGATATGAACATATTCAACAACATTTTATCGATCATTGTTTTTGTCGTGTGTACACACATCCCTATTGTAGGTAAAATTTTTACTGCACTTGTGATTTGCGAATGGTAAACACTCAATGAAACGGAACGTTTTGGCAACTCAAATTTATGGGGTGTATAGGTGTATACATGTCATGATTTGTCAGCCCCAATTTATCAGAAACTTGATTAATTGCTATCGTCTGGAGGCATGTTGCGCTGTTGATCCAACTGTCAAACGAGTTGTACTGACAAATTTTATGCACATCACAATCAATACAATTTGAAAATACACCACACCATGGAAATATTTATGATCAGCCAAGTTTTCTGTCAGATAATTTTGAAGTCATATATTTAAAATATTATATAATAATTTGTAATTAGCCTTTCCACAAGTTTAACACGCATTTATTAAAGAGATTGTATTTTAAAGGTGTTATAGTGCTTAAAAAACGCGTTTTATAGTCGATTTGAGTTAAGCTTTGATGTCTTTGTTTTTTTTTTAAATTATGAGTGCATTTTACTACGAATAGCGATATTTTAGGAAAAATTAAAAATATTACAGTCATGAGACAGTGTTTTGGTATGGCAATATTATTTTTAAGAAATCGTATCCTAAAATTGCCACAATTTGTCAGAAATTGGGGCTGACAACTCAGAAGTGATAATTGTATGGTTTGTAGAGCCCATCAAACCATAGACAGGAACGGTTATTTCGCTGTCCTGTCATGCAATGTTTGAATTGAAATAGTGGCGTACTGATACTGAAACTGAGTACTGAATATCGTTTAAAGCGTTATTGCGATATTTTTTATGTTTATGTGTTTAATTTTAATGACTAACCGTTTATAATCGTGGTGCAGTGCAGTGAAAAAATTAGTTTCCTGACGACAAGTAAGTAGCAGCACAAGTTGTTTAAAATATCACGAGATACGAGATCATTCTGAAATGGGTAAACTTTTATGGTGATGAACTGCAACCAGTATTACGTTTTAGATTTACATTCTATAAAGAATTAATGAGCATTACCGTGTTTCTAGTTCGTATTATAGAGGTCCACGAATCTGGTACAAATATTAGCTAAACAAAGTTACACTCAAATGTGACTTGTTGAACATGTTGGTTTCCATTTAAAATATCATTCAACGTTTGTTTATATGTTGTCTGTTGTATGTTTTGTCGCGATATTGGGTTATAACATAATGCAGTAAGAATGTAAAGCTTTTTTTTATACATTGGCATCTAGGTAGTCATTTAATGTTATGTGAAGCTTCAGAGCTTATTTTTTAAATAGATTGACATAAAGCTTTATACTACATTACATACTATACAGCAAAATGTCCTCTTGGGGATTGTTGACCTCGAGCTGCCCACTATACAAGAAAATAGGCAATGTAATTGGAATCAACTACAACAGGAAAAAAGTATTATATTTTGTTTTGAAATCAAACTAAACATACAAATGCAACTCGGTTCCAATTTAGAATGATATGAATTCCCTTGAGGAGGATGCCTTTAGGTGGCTAGAGGTTATAGAAGATTGTGTCTCAAGGGAGCAAAATTATCTATTACAGCAAGGGTACATTGAATCCTGACTGAAGTGAAAGATTCTGCAATAGAATCCTAAGCATAACAAGGGATTCTAAACTAGAACCTTGAGCGTAAGGCATTTAACACACAATATCATAGGTTGCGGCCTGAATATTCAGCGGTGAAATTAATGATACTATTAAATCATAGATCATGACCACAACACGCAAAAAAATTTGCTTTTATTAACTCATCAGTCTTAATACCATTCGCGAGCAAACAATACTCGAACCTATCCACGTAATTTTTCCAATTGTCTTTGTCCATATGAAACTCGCTAAATCTCACCGACATTTTTACCTAACCGCACTAAACACAACTTTACCCCTGGAAACAGTGCTCGACCGACGGTCAGCGCGTATGCTCGGTCGGGCGTAGCTATCGCTGTAGAAAGCATACGGTGCGTTCAGACCGATGCTCACCGTCAGCGCGTATGCGGTCATAGTAAAACGCGCGCGACCGACCATACGCGCTGACGTCGGTCGAGCACTGTTTCCAGCCTAAAACATTCAAACACTATGTTTTAAGCACAATAAACCTATTCCCGTATTTTATTCCCATCGCCAGAATGTTACGTACGCGTGCTGGTTTCCAGGATAGAACCGAACTGGGGGTACCCACAGATCTTCATAACTACCCACATGTTAATATATAACAGTATCCAAGACAGAAATAACTCCACTGCCAAGTGACACATACTTTCACAACTATGAGGAAAATTAAAGCTCTCATTTGAGCACCACAATGACTTTTATACATAGCAGGACCTAGGAAGAAAAGTACAATTTTGAACCCTTGCGGGAGGTTAATAATGACTCTTTTCTGAACAGCTTGTTTGAAAAGTATGTTTTTCGTGTCTGCTTTAATAAGTGTAAAGCGTGGCGTAAGCCACTGGTGTAAAATAGATAGTTTAAACTACTGCAAGACTCCAAGGGATGAGATTATTAGTAACTGAGTCTCCATGCTTTGGAAAGCACATCGATCCTGTAACACAGCCGGCAACATTTTAGTAGCCAAGGGCCACACAGTAGCTAATAAAATCATGGGCCGCAATTGTTAATAATTTGACTTTATCATGCGAAAGGTACTGTTTCATACAAAGCAGCCAGGGAGGTTCGTGGGCTGCATGTAGGGTCTCGCGAGACTCATTGTTGCAGACCGCTGCTTTAAGTATAACTTTCTTATTTTATTTTGACTGTAGCCTTTGTTCATAACATCCAAATGTTGTATTTATTTTGGCGGTCTGCTTGCCAGTCGGCAAAAAGCCGCCTCCTTTTGTGTCTGTCTCTGGCAACCCTGCTCCAAGTGACACCAGCAACAGGCCTGTTGTTGTCCCATCGTTTGAGCTGTCTGCCTCTCTTTCTCTTTGGTACCACTGGGTTACCTTTTCGCTCCACTTGTCCATGCCTGTAATAGTGTGGCCCGACCATATCTTATGTGTTATGCAAGCTTTATGCTCATATTGATGGTATTTGTTATATATTACAAAATCCAATTTCATAGAATCTTTCTGTTTGTAATTGAATTAGCGAGTGTTGCAAACAAAGTTCTTAGTTTCAGCTGGAACCAAAATACTTCTGTATTGTCAGATGTCCCGCTGTTTAAATTTGTTTAATGTTTATTAATTTTGCAATTGATAATTTGTATTTTTACTAAATTCATCGCCTTCATTTAAGACAGATCTACAATTTACAAATAAGACTTCTATAAGCCATGTCCCACTGAAAATTAAGCATAAATATAGACACAACTCCACAAAATTATTTCAGTACTGTAGAGTCTTAAATGTGTTTGACAAGGTAAAACTGGCTGTGATACTGGAATACAAGGATACGATAGGGAGACTAGATACTTATAATGGGTAAGGCCGTTATTTCTTGTTCCTGATTAAGCAGCTTAAATCGTCTACATTTTAATCAATTCCAGTGTGTTACGAATATTAGTAATCCATTTATATGGCTAATTGGCGTAACACACTGGAAGTGATTAAAATGTAGACGATTTAAACTGCTTAATCAGGAACAAGAAATAACGGCCTCACCCTAATAGACCGTCCAATCTTAGAAATTTACCCAATTAGCCCTATTTTAAAATACCAAAGAAAACCAATGAATATGGCAAGCGGGTATGGACCTCTTACCTACCTTATATACTGAACAGCCTCCCTAGACATATCATAGACGACATGAAAGAAAAACCTGAAGGCATCAAAAATATCACTAAGAAGGCACTTATTAATATAGCTTAAATATAACGATAATAAATAAATAAGTAATATATAATATTATATAAATGTTGAAAATGTTTAGATACTAACATGATATTAGATAAGCACCCAACATCATTACCGCACTCCTTAGTTAAGCAAAATCTTAAAATGTAAAGATTAATTTAACTAAGTTTGTAAACAATTTATCCTTTTTTCTGAAAATAAATTGATTGACTGAGTTTAATTTTTTTTTTTTTTTTTTTTCAGTAAAATATTTGCATGTCTGCATGCAGGCTGAATGTCTGCATGCAGACAACACTGTCATGTTCAATTATGTAACACCTTCCTGCACTGTATTCTGGCAACTTTTAACTTTGTTCTCATCTACAAGTCGCATTTTGCGACTCGCAATAGTCGCAATGCTACATCCACTCATATTAATATAGAAAAGTGATAATAGGCATAGGGACTTCCTTCATATGAACATCAACAGTCTAGTGCCTGACCTGGCACCATTTCAGATTTCCATTCACTGTTTGGTGAGCATGCGTGGACACACAATTCATACTTATATGATGTTAAACTCTCTGATGCTGTGGTGTTGCGCTTTGATGCCTGAAGTGAATTTAACCATATCAAATGCATGAATGCGCTTTAGCCTAGTTGGTAGTGATCTTGCCTTTTTATTACGATGCAATAGGCCCTGGGTTCGAATCCCTGTAAGGGCAGTTATTTGTGTGATGAGCACGAATATTTGTTTCCGAGTCATTTAGATTGTATCTATTTATTTAAACCGATATCGTTATAATATGTGATGCGCACATCAAGTTTTTTTGAAGTGAAAACTTCTTTAGCGGCGCTGAGCACTTTTTGGGATGGGGAAAAATTGTTAAATACGCGACAGATTTTTGTGACGTCAGATGTGAAGGAGGTCACAAACTTTTATATTTTGCTGCTAGCCGATTCGACTTCATTCAAAACTGAACGCTATTCGTAAGAGTATAAAGCCGTTAAACACTTTGCAATAGCATATTCTGCACATAAATTTGTAATTTTTCTACGCGTCCTTGACCGTTTTGCTATTGAGCAAATTCGAATAGTTCGAATTTGGACGTTATGTCAGTCAGTTTTGAGATTCTTAATTACCTATTTTGTATTACTTGTATTGTTTTACATATATAAGCTGACAAATCTTTTTTTAAATACTGATAAAGCAATTCGCAAGTTTTCACTTCTGCCGGCACTCCCGGAGTGCAACCCGGTCTTTTTTTTATACAACGACTGTCGCAAACAAGCGTACGGCCCGCCTGATGGTAAGCGGACACCGCAGCCTATAGACGCATGCAACTCCAAAGGAGTAACATGGGCGTTGCCGACTCTTGATATGTTTGAGGATTCGCCGTGTTGACAGCTGTAGGAACAAATTCCCTCGCTCTCAACACAACGCATCCTCGTCAAGTTAGTGAGTCCGGTTTAATTTTAAATTTACCCATTCCAGGCGCCGAGCGACAATGTCCAAGTCTCAGTCAACAGCGTCGCCGGCTCGGTCCCAAGGGGAGATCCCGCGGCGGCGACCCCGCACGCGCCGGACGCGCAGCGCGGCCTCCCCGCACGCCGAGCCGACCGGCCGACTGTCGTCTCTGATTGAGAAGTTCGTGAAGGACGACTTTGTGCTGTCCCCGATGGCGAGGAGGTCTGTGCTGCCGGACGACACGGAGATTGAAGCACCGAGACGTGAGTATTCGAGTTTCATTGTAATATACACTTGAGAGCAAAGAAATGGGTACAATTCGCATAGAACTCCCATACAAATGGACAGTTAAACTAGCCATTTTCATTCCGCTCAAGCCATTATACGCGATTAAGTCCCGTTTAGTAAAAGTAATGTGTGAGTGTCTTGAAATCAAATACTGTGTAAATGAATATATTTTTAACACATTCTGGTTTCGTAGCGCAATGCTAGTAGCCGATATCATGAGAAAAACCGTTTGTAGAGGAAAGCGCCTACAGCCGGAACATAGCTACAGCTACCTACCTAGCTGGTTCCGATTTATTTGCTAGTGATCCCGCTACTAATTTTGTATAAAAGCTTCACTGGTATTTGCACTAGCTTTTTTTCAGTGTACTTATTTTTCTTATAGGTTTTCAGTGAGATGGTTTTTTTTTATTATTACTATTATGAATCACCAATTTCTTCGCAGATGTATGCAGGTTTTCCTCACGATCTATTTCATTCACGAAAACCTTACAATAAATATCAAATGACATTCTGTACATAAGTCCCGAAAAACTCATTGGTACGAGCCGGGATTCGAACCCACGACCGCCGCTTGACAGCCGCATGCCTGAACCACTAGGCTACCGTAGCTTCCATACTTTACATATACTGGTGAAATAATTTATGCAGATTAACAAGCTTTTTCACCAGCAAGCTGAAGCGAAGACTTATTGGAAATTGCTTGCAATCGGCGACGAAGCACACAATTTTTTCGCCGATTCAATTATAGAGTTACAAAGCATATATATATAATAACAATAAGGCACTAAAACATGGATGCGGGTGGCGCAGGACCGGTCCTTGTGGCACTCTTTGGGGAAGGCCTATGTCCAGCAGTGGACGTCGACTTCGATTGATATGATGAATTGATAATGTTAAAAAAATTATCATCAGAAACTTCAGGCAGTTTTCTACCAACTGTATGTTCTTATTTTAATGTGATGCAGGTGCAAGTTGGTGGAAGAGGCTCGAGGGGAGCTCCAGAGACGTCCTTGAAGCCCTGGACACTAACAAAATGACAGACGAATTGCTGGTCGAGGAGTACGAGTTTAAAGTAGAAAAGTAAGTTATGAAATATTGTGAATATTTAATGGTGTTTCTTTTTTAAACTGAAGTCATATTTTCGGCTAGACTAAGTTTAAAGCTATCAGACCCTTTTTCCTAAACAATTTGAGCAGTAAACGTAGTATAGTCGACATCAAAGATATGTTTACACAGACATGTTTATTCTATTGGTAGGCGAAAAACAATAATACTTCGCATTTATTTATAAAAATAACAAAAATCACACATGTATACGTACAACATTAAAAAGGCGAAAAATGTAAACATCTCATTCTCGTCGACTAGATACACGCGTCGCTGTACATCAGACACGAGACAGATAAGCCGTTAATCAACCAAAATCAAAAAATCTTAATCAAAATCAATTTTTTTTTCTGCAAATAGGCCACAAGGGCACTTTTACATGTCAAACGGTAATTAAAAATAATAATAACGTCCGACATTGTTGAATATTAATGTAAATTTGTATGTTTATTTTTATCCTATTATAGGTTCTCCACACTCTTTAATTTAAATAGAACATAATAACATTCAAGTTAAAGAATGTAAAAGTCTGACATGTAAAAGAACCCTTGAGGCCTAATTGCAGACTACATAATATTTGTTTTTATTTAAAAAAAAACGTTGGACAACACTTTTGGTGTATTGCTGTGGCGTCAGAACAGGGGCGTATCATTTGTATTCGATTTGATGCTTAAGGGATAATCGGTTGTTGTCTGTTTTTCGTTTTTTTAACACGACAGAAAAGTGCACTGAATTCAAATGAAACCCCTCTTTATATTTTTCAGAGATAAACAGAATCAATCGGTACCAGAAAGCAGTGACAATGAATCAATCGCCAGCATAGTCGTCCCACAAAGGAGGCTCTTCAACCAGAAAAAACAGACTCAAAACAAATTCACCAACATGGGCTCCCGTAAATCCTTAGGCAGGACCAACATCGAAGATGAATCCATAGAAGAGGCTCCAAAAAACCTTTTTAACAAAGGACCTAGGAATAAACCCGTCTTCCCAGCTGCTCTACTTAATTCCACGAATAAAACTATAAATAAAACGGTAGAACCCGAACCAAGTACACAGGCGCGACCTAATCTCTTCGGACAAGCGGGCACTAAGCGTAAAAACATGTTCGCAGACCTCGTCTTGTCAGATAGTGAGGAGGATTCGGAAGTCCAACATAAAGTATTCGGTTTCAAGAAAAACAATAATAAGAGAATCAGCTTGGGTACTCGCAATAGACGTATGCCATCCTTAACACCAAGCATGACCACTGAAACTGATATTGATGATTGGTATCTCTTACCATCGTCAACTATGATTGGGGCACAAGAAGTTTCCAAAATGAGTGTTGATGATGAGGCTGTACCAGTACAGGAAGAAAATCAACATGATACACTTACAGAAGCAAATGAATCTTTACATTGTGATGCCAAAAATCAATCAACACACAAAAATAGCATATTACAAGATGATGAAAATGATAAAACACTTACAAATGAAAACATAGAAGATGCCAGTAAGAAACAAGACAGTAAAGTGAATGAATCTCAGAAAAATAACAAAACGAACGAACTAAGCAAAAGTAAATTGAATGTAAGCGTCAAAGATAAATCTTTACTAAATAAATCATCCACGCGTGCTTATGCTGAGAATGAAGAAATCATGGAAGATGCTATTGTAGAGAGACAACAAAATAATGCAGGTACTAAAAACCAGATAACAGTGATGAAGGAACAATCGCTAGAGGATAAAGTCGCTGAACTACACGGGGAAAGTGTAGATAAAGAAGAAAGTCAACAAAATATACTATTAAACATAACAAAAGAAAATCTAGAGACTTATAAAGACACTAAAATGGAAAATAAACTTGAACAAGAAATAATAGCAAGCGCTGAGCAACAGGAAGCTGAAGACGTTTCTTCGGCGGCAAGTAAAGTAAACCAAAATGTAGTAGATGATGATTTACCTGAAAATGTTATCTTTAGCGGGAAACAATTGGAACGAACTCAAAATTATGAGTCACAGAAAAGTCTAAACGGTTCTAAGGCGGCAAGTAATGTAAACCAAAATGAATTACATGATGATTTACCTGAAAATGTTATCTTTAGCGGGAAACAATTGGAACGAACTCGAAATTATGAGGCACAGAAAAGTCAAAACGGAACTAAAGACGCAAGCAACATAAACCAAGATGGAGATATCGATGATGTATGCGTAAAAGATAAAAGTGGTAGAGAAATAGAGTCAAGTATTGGAAAACAGGAAAGTCATTCCCCCGGAGAGGCAAGCAACACAAATCAAGATGACAATATGGAGAATGAAAGTGACGAAGAAATAGAGCGAAGTCCTGAAGAACAAGAAACTCACGATCATGAAGAAGGAAGCCAAACCAATGAAGATGAAGTTATGAATGACATATCAGAAAAGGACAAAAGCGAAGAAGAAAGTGAGCCAAGTGACCATGATGAAGACAACCAGGATGAGTCGAAGGAGGAAAGCCAAGAAAATGAAGATGAAGAAATGGATGATGTATTTGAAAAGGATAAAAGTGAAGAAATCGAATCATGCGTCAATGATCAAGAAAGCCAAATCGAGTCGAAAGAAAATAGTTACGAAAACGAAGAAGAAGAAGATATGGAAGAAATGGTATGGAATGATAATGATGATGAAAAAGCAACTGATACCTCGGAAGCAAGAATGAACGCTAAAGCTAAACAAAACGACGAGGTTGAATCAGCTGAAAGTGATAGTAAGACCGTTGCGAACGATAAAACCCTTGAACGAAAGGATATTACTAACAAAAGCAGGAATTTAACAAATAAAACCCTAAAAATCGTAGAATCATCAGTAGACAATGATCAAATAGAGGAAGACGTAGTAGACGAAACACCGAACAACTCTACTCATGACACAACAGGTCGTAACAGGAAAAAAGAGACTATAGTCAAATCACCAGAAGCAGTGTTACAAAACATGACGACTGATAACGAATCTTTCAGACCAATAGGTCGCAGTACCACATTTAGGAAGTCAAAGAGTTTATATGAAACCATGAATAGACCTAGTTTAGCGCCAGTCCAGGAAAGTACCTTAGGCAGTGAAGGTTCGAGGAATTCAAGCACAGAGGGTTCCGAATGGGATTCTCATCGCACTACAAGAAAAACTATACGGCAGACATTTGGCAAGGAGTATACAACACGCAAATCCATGCGCGCTTTGGTTATGGAGCAATCTGCTAAACGTCAAACTGAACTGTACAGTAAAAATACATCTAACATAAACAAGACTAAGAATAAATCCGTTCTAGAAGGAAACGATAAGAATGCATCAAAATTCAACAAATCTAAAAACAAAACAGTTTTAGATGAGGCAAACAAGACTGCAACAATTGACAAAACCAAAATAGTTTTCGAAGATGTGAATAATAAGAATGCATCAACAATGAACAAGACTAAAAAAAAGACTGTATTAGAAGACATAATTGATCAGCACATCCGATTCCGTCGTACATCTACCCGTAATTTATCAAACAGCATGCAACTTACGCCCCCCATTCCGAAATCCCCTGTTCATGGTACCTCAACCCATCACGTGCTGGACCCATTGATATCAGAACACCAAGTATCTCTTCATAACATAACAGACCCAGCAATATACGAGCAAATATCTAATCTCGAAGACTCCATAAACATACCAGTCGTGGACAATAATGACTCTGGTCCAGAAATATCAATGAACGCGTCGTACGGGCAAGGTATGTCCGCAGATACTGCTCATGGGGCATCATTAGAAGAATCCGAAGCTCCTGATGTAGAAATGAAAGAAAAATATTCCCATAAGAGCATGGAAGACAAGGAAATTCCACGTCGCAACGCTTCGGTCCGCGCAAAATCTATACACACTTCTGACGAAGAAGTTTTAGACTACGAAGCTTCTGAGCTTGAGAAGTCGGAACAAGATATATCAGATAATGAAGTAGATCAGGAAAATGTAGAACAAGGTGATTCCGTGCAGAATGAAGAAAATGAGAATTCAGAGCCAGAAGAATCAGAAAACGAAGAGGCGGATTCTGAACTGGAGAATGAAGATTCGCAGCAAGAAATAGAAGTTGAACCTGAGCATGAATCACAAGAGATTGATGCAGACTCTGACCATGAAGAATCCCAGCAAGAGATAGAATCTGAAGAGGAAAAGTCTCAACAAGAGATCGAACCCGAATCTGATCAGGAAGAATCTCAAGAGATTGATGCACAGTCTGACCATGAAGAATCCCAGCAAGTGATCGAATCTGAACAGGAAGAGTCTCAACAAGAGATCGGATCCGAATCTGACCAGGAAGAATCTCGAGAGATTGATGCACAATCTGACCATGAAGAATCCCAGCAAGAGATCGAATCTGAGCAGGAAGAGTCTCAACATGAGATCGGACCCGAATCTGATCAGGAAAAATCTCAACAAGAGATCGAACTTGGATCTGAACAAGAATCAGATAACGAAGAACGTGATAACTCTCAACCTGATTCAGACCAAGAGAGTGAAGAACTTTCTAGAGCGCCTGAAAGAGACTCCGAAGACAAAAACGAAGATTTAGTATCAGGCCTTCATTCTCAATACCACGCTACCAACAGCCAAGTCTCACGCGTAGTATTCGACAGCCACGTGATGTCAGACGAAGAAATCGACTTTGAAGGAATATCCAGACAGACTGACAACGATATTTCTGAACAGTCGGAGAGGGAACTAAGTAGGAACACGTTGCCGCGGGATTCGGGGCCTAGCGTGCATGAGATGTCTGTGGGCACGAAGAAATCTATGATGTTGATGCAAATGCAGAAGATTGCACAGAAGAATATGGAGCGGAGGCAGGAAATAGTATGTGTACTTTTTTTTTATAGTCATCAAGCAGAAACCCTTTCAGTTTAGTACACATTTACCTCACATTACATTTACTAGTCCATGGGCGACCGAGTTCTGCTCAGGTGAAAATATGGATAGTGATTTTTCCCAGACATGAGACACGCTATTATCCAAAATATCATTGAAATCGTTAGAGCCGTTGTCGAGAACGTGATTCAAATATATTGGTATATATTTATATACAAATATTGCCCCTTTAATAGTATAGGATTTGTATTTAAGACCACTGTAGCCTTGCTGGTCCCTGGCCTGGTACCGGGTTCTAATACCGGTAAGGGCATTAATTTGTCTGATGAGCACTAATATTTGTTCCTGAGTCATGGATGTCTTCTATGTAATTAAGTATTTATTTATCTATATAAGTATGAATATCGTCGTTTAGTACCCATAGTACAAGCTTTGCTTAGTTAGTATATTATAAACCACTATACACGCTGTGTCTATTTTTATTTCACATGTCGGTTATCATTAAATGGAATTATTACATTTGCATACATGAAACGCTCAATCTGACTGACTGGTATTGTGGTCTCGCGAGATCTCGGCTCGGTCTGCAATCTAGCGAGATTGCATTCCCTAATGGCGTTATATTTCACTGAGCCTTCTCTTCTTTCCTTTTTCAGAGAGAGCAGGTGCAAAAATGGCTAAAACCCCCTCGCACCTGCACGTCTCCCGTACCCAACTACTCCATTCGCCGCAAGACCAAGGAGGCTAAGCAGTCTAAGAAACCTGCGCGTACAGGCGTTCATATGGAAATGTTGCCAAAGGCTTTTGTAGAAGACTTGATGTACAAGCCGCCTAAGAGGTTCCAACCTGCAAATGCACCTTGGATTACTAAGAGGCTGTATAAGTTTCTTGAAACGAAGCTGGAACCTAGGTAAGTATTCTGACTTTTCTAAAGTCGTGTCATTTAGTGTACAGTCCGTATTCCAAACCTGTGCTATTTATGCCATTTATAAATTGTAGTATGGGGTTCTTCAAAAAAGAAGTGTATAAATTCTGAAATGGTCGGCAACGCGCATGTAACACCCCTGGAGTTGCAAGCGTCCATAGGCTACGGTAACCACTTACCATCAGATGGGCCGTAAGCTTGTTTGCCATCGACGTGGTATAAAAAAAAATCGTAATAGTCGTGGAACCGATGGCCGTTGGGGCGGAAAGGTTCTCGAGTGGCGACCACGTACCGTAAGGCGCAGTGTGGGCGAGGTGGACTGATGACCTTGTGAAGGTCGCGGGAGTCCGCTGGATGCGGGTGGCGCAGGGCCGGTCATGATGATGATGATAAATATTTCGCCAATGTGGCTAAATCGCTTCTCGTTGCATGTAACCTAACCATAACTACCCGTTTTTGTTCTCACAACGAGTATCATATGGCTGTCGTCCGAAGTGTTGCACGACGGCTAATCACAGCAATGCATTCGCAGATTTAGTGGTTAAAATAGGATGATGTTTTGGGTAGCTGTGATTAGGTGCGCAGTTGACAATGTGCGTACCGGGTTTTAGGCAGGAATAGGGGCGTAGACACTAAATAAAGTAATCAATAATGTCATATTTTCTCGAAAAAGGATAAAAAATGTAGTCAAATGGAGAAAAATCAACGTGTCCAAAATTTTACGTTTTTTTGATATGAAACGATGACGCTGGAAGATTGTGACGTCACAGAAGACGGCAACGTGCCGCGCCGCATCGCGGTGGGCGGGGCCGTCGACGCGGCCATACTCGATACATTAACTCGAATTTCGTGGTTGGTCCCATGGGAAAAGGTGTTCAGTATGACCATCTTCACTTTTGCCCAAAAGCACCCACTACATTCCGTATTATTTATTTACATAGGGTAATTTCGGGGTAGTTCGCCATGAGGGAGAGAGAGATGGTCCGACGATATACTTCATGGAACCGTTGACTAGGTGTCGGTACTTACTGTTCACTGTTCAGTTAACTTCGCGTCGTCAGTGGATGCTAAGCTACAGTCAAAATTTTTGCAAGAGAAAATCCAAAATTATGTAAAATCATTTTTATGGCCACACAGCCCGATACCTTCGGAAAGATGGCCAATTGCATGTAAAATGTTCGTTTTGGCCGTCTCACCTGGACACGGGAGAGATGGCTAAATGAGATAAAAATAGAAAAATAAATTGTTTGTTGATATCATTAGAATTTGTAATTTTTCAAATCAATGTATCAAAATTTTTTGTTCAAAGTTAAATAATAATAATGTAATGAATTGACGAAGCCTGCGTTGCAGATATTTTTATGTACCTAATCATTCTTGTTTCGTAAATAAAGATATGTTTATATTAATGTCTCAGGTTAACTTTTAACAGCATTTGCAAAAGTTGATGCCAACTACCCCGGACTTACCCTATTACTGTTCCAGATACGACTACCGCGCACGCGTCCGCGCCGAAGAGCTCGTACAGAGCATCCACAGCTTCTCCAAGCTCGTGCGGCGCCGCGACGTTGCCCCGCCTCAAGCCGTGGACGAACTCAAGAGGGAGATGGCACGGTTAAAAATCGTGAATACGCACTTTGACTTTTACGAGTTCATCCATGACTTCATGCCGAGGGAGATTAGGGTTAAGGTGAGTTTTTTACAGGCATCTGTCAAAATAATAAAAAATAAAAAATATATATATTAGGGGACAATGGACAAATTACACAAATCGATCTAGTCTCTCAATACCTAAGGCTTGTTTTATGGCTTAAGACGATAATATATCTACACTCAGATTATAAAGAGGAAATATTTGATTGTTTGTTTGTTTGTATTGAATAGGCTCCGAAACTACTGGACCGATTTAAAAAATCTTTTACCATTAGAAGCCGACATTATCCCTGATAACGGATAATAGGACATCGGGTAGAAAGATCTAAGACTCAGAAACAAATATTCATGCTCACCACCAGGGCTCGAACAATGGGGGTGTAGACTCGATAATTAGTATAACTCCAAAAGAATTCCGTACATAAGTTCCGAATAACTCATTGAAACGAGCCGGGATTCGAACCCACGACCGCCACTTGACAGCCGCATGCCTGAACCACTAGACTACCGTGGCTTAAAAGTCTCGGGTATGGAATAATATGTCTCTTTATTTCTAGGTACGTCCGGATGTCGTGAACAAAATACCGATGCCAAGAAACGGGGTGTTCGGAGAGATTCTACAACCCCGTGCGGTTGTTGAGTGATGTTTTTGCATTTGATTTGTTTAATATTGTATGAAGTTTGATTAAATTAAAATAGAAATTTTATTTTATTGTATGGGACAGCGACAGAGTATGTGAACAGTCCATAATAAAATAAAATTAAGAAAAGAAATTGAATTAAGTTTTATTAATTGGAAGGATAAAACTTGTATTAATTATGAAGTTATATTACATTAGTTTTACACACAAAACTAGTTTTATTTTGAACAGATTTCGAGGCACTTGTCCCACCGCCGACGATTAGCGAGAAGCGATTAGAGCTAGAAACTAGGCACGAGTTGGCGAGCAGCGAGAAGCGAGTGTGTAGTTCCGATAGTTTTGTCGCTGGGCTACAAGCGAGTGTTCGGCTGCGACGGGCGATTCCTCGCTACACTCGCTCGAAATGGCTTGTTTATATATAATATGTTTTTCACCTCAGCAGCTCGAACAAGCATATTTTGCTGCGTGAAAACAGTGTGCAAAATGCGATTTTGATCACTCCGTGAGACAAAGTAGCTGTAAAGTTTAATTTTGATGCGGAGCACTGACATTTCATCGTATGGGGTCTATTACAAGTTCAGAATATTTTAACTTTATAAGCTCTGTCCCTTTCATTTCATTACGAAAAAAGAAAATGGCAGACAGGGCAGGTCGATCCATAGTTCAACCATCGAATTTCAAAGTAGACCCCCAAAAAAGCGCGAAACAAGTAACACGTTCGGAAACTATCAAATTAACAAGTTTAAATTACCAAAATAATTATACTAAGAAAATTTAAATTGAAGAATATTTAAATAAATACATCTCAGAATAAACTCCGATTTCATAATAACTATGTAAACATGAATTTTATTACGCAGGCTGATTAATAATCCTAGTTTTAACAATCTTAAATTTTATGAACGTATACCACAGATGCAGTTTCCGAAGGAAGCGCGGCGCCCCGCCCCATTTAAAAATTTGCGCTGTTCATTTGTTTCAGATCAGATTTTATTCGGTTTATTATTCGTCATTCTTGCGTTATTGATTAGTTTTAAATATAAAAAAAACTACTAGAATGAATAAATTCTCTATCTAACTAGGAAATACATATAGTGTAAGTCAGTGACGAAGGCAGTATTTTAACAACAGTACGGCTGGTTTTTGGTGTGCACGCGAGATACTCGTAATATGCTAACGTGTGGCTTCGTCTCTTTCTAGCGCAATAGACATGAAAGATAAATATTCCAAAAATAGCTCGAAAATATGAGTAGAATTTGTGAATTGGAACAGTAATACGGTTAGTTTTTAGTACTTAATGTGTTAGTGTCACAAGCACAGAACAGAAAAAAACAGTAGAAGTGCTTAGTGGGCGTGGCGCGTGTGCCACTGATGCGCGGAGCTCCGCGCATGCCGATGCCGCTCAGTTCACCGCTTACACTTATGCGTGACAGTTGTGCAGACTATTTTCAAACAGTACGATAAAAACACACAAATTATGCCTTATTGCGCTGTTTTAGAGTGTAAAAACGATAGCCGCTTCAAAAATATCACCCACGGTGGCATTTCGTACCATCGGTAAATAGTATTTCATTTAATTTTATAAAATTTTTAGTTATTCCATTCCGCACGCCATACTTAAGCTAGGCGCAAAATCAATATGAACTTTCTGTGATTACAATAAGGTCGATTTCTATCGGCTTCAAATAATGGCATACTTCTAGAACATTCGGTACTCACTCATCCGTTGAACTCGCAAAAATAGTGCGGAGGTGTAGTCGTTAAAGTGTCGATAAACTTATCGATAGTCGTACTCTATCGTGATTGAGTTGAAATGTGATTTTGTTTGTTAAGTGCCTGACAAAACAATCAAAATTATATATTATGCATGTTTTATTTATACGTGCAGGAATATTTTGTAACATCTCGCATTTTCGTATAAAATTCAATAACTTCGATTTTAAAGTGTTACCTAACTTCTTACATTGGTAGTAGCCGAATCGTTACTCAATTTGTCCATATAAACTTGTGTTATCTGGAACTTGTACTTACTAAATTATAAAACGAAATGGCGCTGGCGGATTTATTGGATGAATGTTTGACGACCTCTGTAGCCTAGTTGGTAGTGACCCTGCCTACGAAGCCGGAGGTCCCGGGTTCGAATCCCGGTAAGGGCACTTATTTGTGTGATGAGCATGAATATTTGTTCCTGAGTCATGGATGTTTTTAAGTATTTCTATCTATTAAATATATCGTCGTCTAGTACCCATAACACAAGCCTTATTGAGCTTACTATGGGACTAGGTCGATTTGTGTAAGATTGTCCCCTAATATTTATTATTATTATTAATGTTCACCTATTTTTACGGACTCCATGAACAGATTTTGAAAAATCGTTTTCTTTCAAAGTATTCTTTCTCTGGAATTTTTCCTATAGAAAATAGAAATCTGGTGACAGCGCAATTCAGTGTTATTTGTTTCTCTATTCTACTTCTCTCTACATTTTTGATATCCTACATTTATCAATTTTAAAGCAAGTACATAGTCGTCATAATAATTATAATCCTGCATATTTGGATAATTAGTTAACTCTTATCAATATAATTTTATCGACTCACTGAGCACATCTCTAGTGCAAGAATGAAAATCAATGCGCACCTAGCGTCGAGCGGCCGAACTACATTGTGTTTAAGGTGCGTCATAGTTCGGCTACTTGGCGCTAGGTGGCAGCGTTTTCTATGCCATTTTAATGTCATATCCAAACGTAGTAAGTATCAAACCTGTGCTATAAAATCCACCGTGTCTTTCAGACATAAGGTTTAATATAATTATGGTTAACTACGTGTGTTTTTTTATTATATTTTTATAAAACGCATCGGCCAATCGTGTTCAAGATTCCTTTGTAGTGAACTATTTGTAAGTGTGCGTACTGGCGACACCGGTTCTGAGAGTAATCGACGCGTATGGCATTTCCACTAGTTTTTTATATTCCGTGGTCACAAGATACTCTTATAGATACTAAAATATCCTTTGGTTTCTCGCGCCTTGTCTCGACTTTCTAGTATTTACTAACGGCGCGGCCGCCGCTGAGGAGTTAAAACAAGCAGTAACGAACGCCTAATTAAGTTTTCTTCCTGAATAATCACGAGACGAATAACCAGATACGTCATACTATGATATATATTTGAATGTGAATATGTTCTCACTGCTGAGGTGAAAATTTGTATGTGTTACTCGATAGCAAAGTATTTGCATCTCGTGCTTTTCACTCCCTCGCTGCGCTCAAGATTCAAAATTTTAGAATCTTTCGCTTCCTCAGGACTCAAAATCAGCACTCGCAGCAAAAACAAACTTTGCTCTCTTGTTGCACAAATAACTATTTATCGCATAGAATTAAAGAAGAGGCGACGCCGTTTATGCGGATTGAGAGTTCAACCAAAAATTAGGCTTTAAAGTCCTTAACTTTGGCAATGTCCACCGAAAAGACGCGCACCTAAATCTGACAATGACCCGTGTGCGGTGTAATCAGCCACGGCTACTGCACAAATGATATAAAATACATCATCATCGTTGTCTGAACTAGATAACAAAATAACAATGATTATTCACATTAGATATGCAACGGATATCCGGCTGAATACCGAATATTGGCGTAATAGCCGTCCGGATCATCATCATATCAGCCGGAAGATGTCCACTGCAGGTCAAAGGCCTCCCCCAAAGAGTGCCAAAGTGACCGCCACCCTTATCCAGTGGACTCTTGTGACTTTTACAAGGACAACAGTTCACCATCCGGAAGTCCGTAGCAAGCGAGTAGCTCTGAGCGAGTTTTATCTTTGATAACTCTTGTCGCTGCGACAAACTAAACTAGTGAAGAAAGATTTCTCGCCGACAGTGTGAACAGCAAGCGATCAACTATAAATATATGTGTATCTTTTACTGACACATAGGATTTACACCTTTTGTTCGTTTCTTGAGCGAGAAAATAGTCAATAGCTAATCGCCTCGCCGGTGGTGGGACAAGTGCCTAAAAGAGGTTCTTACTATTTTTTTGTTGTCGCAGCGCGGCTCGCATAATGCCTCTCACAGACTGGCGCGGCCTGGCAATAGTAAACTTGGCATTAGCTATCAAATGTACTATTTACCGCCACCGCAGGCCGCGTCAGTGATTCCGGGCTAAGACCGCAACCTTACCACAAGGCAAAGATTGACCAGTTTATGTTTTTTAGAAAAAGAAAATAAGTAAAAAAACCTCGAACTTGTAGGACTTGTTTATTCCGAAAGTCGTAGGATACAAATGTAAACCTATGTTACAACGGAGCACCATACACAAAACTATATTGCCATACTACCGCAGACTGTCACATAATGCGACTAAACCATGGTCCATGCACCTCAAGTGTTTCCACCGGCAAGGCAAGGCGAGATGGGCAGGATATTAAAAACTAGTCATTTGTTTTAGCGCTGATTATAAGCAATTTCAATTTTCACCTCGCCTCTCCCGTGAAAAATCAGCTGTGGCTTGTTCACATTGATTTGGTAAGGGACATCCGACGGTCGCGCAAAGGGGTTATTCCCACCTGTTACCACCAATTTGTCACCAGTGGTAACAGCTGGGATTTTTTACCACCTCTTTTACCACTGGGAACTAATGGCAATTAGTAATAACTACCGGGTTTTGTTTTCCCAGTAGTTACTACCGAGTACTTTAGTGGTAAAAGATGGGAAAAAATTCCAGTACTTAGTTACCACCGAGTAGTTTGATGGTAGAAGAAGGAGGGAAAAATCGCAGCTGTTGCCACCGGTAACAGATGGGAATAACTCGCCCAAAGTAAACAAGCTCTCGTTCAAGAGTTTTAATGACAATTCAGAATGTGTAAGTACACAATATTCACAAACAACTTCAGTAGGTATACGTAATTGTCACTACCTAAATAGGAATAAGTTTCTGTCAAAAATTTCATTTTTGGTACAAGCTTTTATTGCCGACTGTACTTTTCTGTATACCATCATCAACTACTCATTGAGACGATTCTAACGAACCAAAACTCAACGGGGTTACGTCGGTTAAGTACTGAATTCCCATGGCCACCTTTTGTCTCCATCATCAGATCAGCTCGATGGTACCACTATATTGAATTGTCATCCAAACTATACTTATACCCAAAATTTCAGCTCAATCGGTCACCGGGAAGTGGGTCAAATTTAACTTGCAAGATTTGTCCCATACTAACATTAGTATGTTAGTATGGGGCAAATCAAGGACAGGGCAAGTTAAATAAAAGCTTGTAATAAAAAGCGAGAACATCTTTTCGCCAGTATAACTCTTTAGAAAGAAATATTCACTTGAAAGTTCAGTGTAGTGTCTAATAATTTATCCATGCATAAGTACCAGTATGAAAATTTCACATGTCTTTATATACATTCTGAATATCTAAATCAAATTGCATTATGCGGCAATCCACTATCAATATAAAAAAAACATTTTAGTTGAAATTATCTGAAATGAACTAACGTCACTAAAATTCGAACGTTCTGGCTTAGAATATAAGGTCCATTTTGCGACGAATGTTCATCTGAAAGAATTTCAACCATACCAACTTAATACGAGAAATACATCACTTACAACTATCATGTATAAGGGGTCAAAGGCAAAGCTTAGTCTTGGCGGGTTCCGAATGATTGGGACTTTATATTCATTAAAATAATACTTATGTTAATAACAATAATGACGAAAATAAAATACTGAAGACAATGCATAATCTTTTACTTGACAGACAACACTGACAAGTTTTTTTTATTGGTTATAAAAATCGGACGATCGAGTGCAAATGACATAAAGAACATGACTAAGGGTTTTTTTTGCAGAAGATAAATTTGTCGATGTAGATAAAATAAAAAATGTAACACTGATTTCTACTCCATTAGTCCTGTTCCTTATGTCATTTGCACTCGATCGTCCGATCCCTATTAATAATGGACTCAACACAGCTTAGGAGATCCCCAGGATAAGGTTTAAGATTGTAACAAAAACGCATGTTAAGTAGATTTAATTTCTATCAAATCATAGCTTAAACCTTTAATTTTCAGGAACTAAAAATGAAAAATATGAAATAATAAAATGAAAATGAACAAAACAATTTCCGAACACAATGCGAATGGCATTTTTGTGAACATTCCATCAAGAAATTGATTTTGCATGCCATTTTCAGTATATATATAGCCGTGTCAACACCGGATGCTCGGGCGAGGCGTGGCTCGCCGAGGCACATCTACACTGAGCGCGAACGCTCGGGCGAGGCGTGGCTCGCCGAGGCACATCTACACTGAGCGCGAACGCTCGGGCGAGGCGTGGCTCGCTGAGGCACATCTACACTGAGCGCGAACGCTCGGGCGAGGCGTGGCTCGCTGAGGCACATCTACACTGAGCGCGAACGCTCGGGCGAGGCGTGGCTCGCTGAGGCACATCTACACTGAGCGCGAACGCTCGGGCGAGGCGTGGCTCGCCGAGGCACATCTACACTGAGCGCGAACGCTCGGGCGAGGCGTGGCTCGCCGAGGCACGACTACACTGAGCGCGAACGCTCGGGCGAGGCGTGGCTCGCCGAGGCACATCTACACTGAGCGCGACCGCTCGGGCGAGGCGTGGCTCGCCGAGGCCATCTACACTGAGCGCGAACGCTCGGGCGAGGCGTGGCTCGCCTAAGCACGTCTACACTGAGCGCGCACGCTCTGGCGAGGCGTGCTCGGCCGAGGCATGCATCCAGTTTAGACACGGCTAATAACTGGTCAAAGCAATAGCAACGATAAAAAAATAGTTCATTGGCTTAATTATGTATGATATATAAAGAAAATACACGTGGCAGTGCAATTGTGGTTTTCGAAGGTTGTGTATGCTGTACATCATAATCAATAATTATTACTAATATTAAAAACTGTAACAAATCTCTTCTGTGCAGTTGTGACATTTTTATGGCCATGTACCCCAATCAACGAAGAAATTGATCAGTACTTCGTTTTCACAAAATGTTGGTAAACGAGCAAATATAAATTAAGCCTGTACAGTACGTATAGGTCCAATTCATGCAATTAGGAAAATTACTGTATTGACGATAAGACGTTCGACCAATGTTGATGTAAACAGCGAAAAAGCAAACCTTCAAGATAGTTACCAAGGTGACATTTTTAATTTGTATCTTTATTATCTGCGAAATATCAAGGACCTGTGAACTACGGCACGATTCAAATACGTCAATAAAAGTCTTCGTTCATTAGGGTCCAAGTCCAATCGCTTAATGGTGTACTAAATAACATCAATTCATTACATAGTGTCCAATAACAGGGCAATAAGACCGTAATTAGATACCTCCCCGCGTTGCTTTGGAAATTAGAAGCCAATAATGAGAAATAATTGTAGCATTGCTTGCGATATATGGGCCAATCAACTATTTTGCGCCATGGTTACGTCTCCTGGGGCACTCAAAACTGATTTTATGGGGTTGAAATCCACTAAATCCGCGTTTTTGTTATATTGGTAAACCCATTGGTAGGGCATCTCCTTAGCATGACAGGAGTCCAATTTATAGTATTTTTTCTAAGAAACTCTATCAATGTTGTCTTGTCTTGCCAGAATAACAACAAGAAAAGATGAATTGACCCATATATACATAGCCCCCAGTATTCCACTTGTCCATGATCTTTGTCCAAGGTGTATTGTGTCTCACATTTTGCTTAAAGAGAGACAATCTTGACGACTTTGACAAGTGGAATACCACCCTTAAAAACGGTATTGTTAACCTAAAAATATATCAAACCATAAAATTGGCGGTTTACACAGCTTTATTCTTGTTAAACCCTTACAATGTAGGTTCGTATGGAATACACACATTAGACATTAGTGTGTAACACAACAAAAAGTCAACGCTGTAAAACGCAAATTACACATGCAAGAAATTGCATTCAAGGTTAACTACATTGCGGGGTTTGATAGATAAAACGCAGTATAAATACATCGGTAACTCCCAATGTAATGAAACTTGCACGTTAATAGGCGCGAGACAAAGCTAATTCCGGTATATTTACCCATATGTTAGGTTTTTTTTTCTAACTTTACAGTGTGTGTCTACATATCTATTAGTATATGTATATAGAAGAAAGGCTGTTAAAACAATTAATGGAAGCGTTATCTTGAAATGATTATTTGAAAATGATATCCCAAAATAGTTATTTTGATAGTTTTAATTTAAATTGAATATGTGCTATTGCTGTGTATAGAAAAATATTACTGTTACAATGTGTTTCATTGAGTAGTTACAGTATTAGGAAATAAATTATATTCTTGGAATTTCGTTTATAAGGAAAGCACGATTTTACTTTATCTTTAATTTGGGTGGTCATATCCCTGAATTATGACAGATTTTTTTTTGCCGTTCCTGTGTAAAAGCTGTCTAATTCAATAGCTTTGAATATAAATCATTTGTAGAGGCGATCGAAGATTATGATCTAAATCCTAATACTGTTTTAATATCTATCCCTACTATATAATTCTTTACTGGAATACTATGGATAGTGAAGGGGCTTTTATATTTGGCACGATATCCTGAGGGGCTTGTAACATTTAAGATGTAAATACTATCATATTAGTGTATTGAGACAAAAAAAGGATTTATTGCATAAGTTCATTTTGTGAGATATTAATAATTCAATCTCATGTTTGTAAAATAACTACTTACAACCATTATACACAATTTAAATCTTAATAAAATAAATAAATGACAATACAATTATAACCTAAACAATTACGGCTAAAACAGTCAACTTAAAGTCAATATACAACCTTTATTCCCATAAGGGTGAAATACAATTCAGATTGTAATATGCATTCATTTTTACACTACTTATTTCTAATTATAATAAACAATAATTCGTTAAGTAAGTTAAAATCAAAATAATCTACAGTAAAATATAACGTAAAATAGGAAAAACGTTAACTTGTGACAAATAAATGCATAAATGCGAGACAAATTCATATAATTTTGATTAGAATTATAAAAAAAATCAGGAGTCATCATCATCACATACATGGTATCACAAAGATATCTCAGCACACTTTAAAATAACAATAATTGTTCAGATGTTACTGAACACCTTTCTCACAGATGTAATTCATAGTGAATGTGCTGAGTAAAATAAGGTTGAATCTGACTTCGGACAGTAACTATCATTTTCAATATAACTTTAACAAATACACGATTACATTAATATATTATGGCGAATTTTCATATTAAATTGGGCCCGGTCACTGAACATATTCTAAATCAGCAACTAAACCGCTAGCCTTCTTTCAGCATTAACTTTAATAAATACCAATCGATACAAAATGGACTTAAAGTATTCAATATTAGAGTCTCATTTACATTGTCCATACCATACGTTTAGATTGTGAGTTGAAATTATTTGTATGACCGAATATACTATTTGAACCCACGTGCTAATATTATAGGGTCGATTTTAAATTTATCGAAGAGATTTTGGTACAAAAATGTTCTTCGCAAATAATTTCAACTGCACTTTTTTCTTAAATTAGGTGTATAATTGCGAAAGTGAGATCTCAATAAAGACTAAATCGAGATCACATTTCGTGCAGTCCTTGATAATATTGTTAAGACTCTGTTACAGCCAAGTCTAATATGTATACATTTGGAACTTATGTCTAAGGAATAGGGTTTAATATCGCATACATATTCATAGATTTGACCGTACAAATATCATTTATTTCTAATCTCTCAATGTGTGTCAGCTGATAATACTAATACCGTAAGTAACAGAAACATATATTTAAAACCTTTTGGTAAACACATCTTCTAAATGAAAATGGATTAAACTTGAATAAGAAAAAAATGAATCTATCACTTTACCATTAACATCTATATCAATAACTGGTAAGTCAGGAAAAACATTTGCATAGTAAATTAAAAATGTAAATAGGTAATTATGATTCATGGAGCTCGTGGGTTTTTGTGGTATCTTCTATACCATTAACCATAGTGCCTCCAACCTAAAATAGCCTGGTTCCCATAGGCACGAGAAATCCCTGATAAACGCCACACATAAGCTAGAAAACGCCGTTTTCGTTACACTCGATGGAAGAATTGAATACAATAATATGCCTTTTGGGCTCACTAACGCTCCGGCTGTTTTCCAAAGTACAAAATATAAAATCTTCAAACGTCGAACGGGAGTCCAGATTGTGTCAACAAGCGAACGTAAAAACCTTAGAATGCGAGTTCCTTACAAATTTCTACCTAAACACGTGCCTAAAACCCGGTATGTGCATGTTCGAACTAAACGGCTGCCTTGCACTGACACTCCGCATAATGGCAATGGCAGGCCATTTTGAGGCGCTACTTACCCTTCTAGGGTTTTTTCGTTCGCTGGTGTCAACTACCAGCCATTGCGGCCAACGTATACAAATAAGAGATAAATAGATATTATTCTTACACACTAACGATCTTTTTGTGAATCCGTTATTACAATTTTATAAAATGACATGAAATAAATGTATCTTGTCTATGTGCGCAGATGGAAGGCACCAGGGTTACATAGTTAACGAAGCCTGCTTAGCGTGGGTGTAGCGGATGGCAGGGCAGCAACTCCACGTAGTTGGCGGGGAAGAGGCCGAAGACCCCCTGCGGGCCGACGCCCTGCCACCAGCCGGCGTCGATCTGCTCGATGTGCGTGATTATGTCGCCCGGGTCGAACGTGATCTCTGAGTCGTCCGCTGGGGGCATTCCAACGGTTAGAATTTTGTATTAATAACTACAACTTAGAAAAGTTGAATAATTTTCATTTCAAAGTCCAATATCTCAAAAACGGTTGACCAGATTTTCATGAAACATGGCTAAGAACACTCGGGATCACATAAGCTTTCGAATAAGAAACGCCGCATTCAAATCGGTCCACCCGTTTGGGAGCTACGATACCACAGATACACAGACACGTTAAACTTATAACACCCCTCTCTTTGCGTCGGGGGTTAAAAAGTGCAGTGAGACGGTCGGTAACTGTCTAGGGCATGAACTTGGCAGCGGAGAGAGAGAGGAGCTTAGTAACGGAAACGACCCTTAACCGACTTGAATACAATCCAGAATAACCTCCTGAAGACCTGGTTTAAAAATCGGATTATTTAAATTTAATCTTGTCTTGTCTGGTTGTTGTCTTTGTGTTTGTCAATACAAAGAGTCAAAACTTATTGATAATTATGTGCTATTATGGGATGCCAGTCGTCAAGAGAAAGCAGGGTTTTAAAAAAAGTGTATTTGTAAAAAAAGAATTGGGTTGTTTTGTACTTTTCTTATTAAAAACCAAGTTTTATAATTTTACGTTAGGTAGTTATTGTTAAAGCACCAGTGGAGCGAGGCGAGCAGAAAATTAAAATATTATGTTATTAAAAATAAAGCGAACCTGAATAAAACAAACAGTTCTTCAATGCATTAATGCGTACTAAAGACTAAAACAGCTCAGCCTGAATCGATGTACTAAGAGGTAAGAACCACTCACCCGCTTGGTAGTCGTAGAGAGCCCTCGCGGTGAGGCCGGGGTCATCATCCAGGTCCTCGTATATCGTGCCCTCATCCTCCAGACCCTCTGGTGACACGTCTGCAAGTAATTGAAAGACATTAACAATAATAAAAAGCTTGCAAAAGTTGAAAAAACCCGGGCATTTTAATTTCAAAGTTCAATAACTCAAAACCGGCCGAACCGATTTTGTTGAAACGTGGCTAAGAAGCATCTCGATCACATCAGCTTTCGGGCGAAAACAACCGCATTCAAATCGGTCTATTCGTTTAGTAGCTACGAGGGGCGTCTGAAAAGTTCTAAGCCTAAGGTATTTCGAGTTTATATATGCGTTTATGATACTGGCCACTAGAAAGGCCATTTAAAAACAAATTATTAAAAAATAACATGTCACGTTTTTATTATTCTGTTTCGAGATATTCAACGGAAAAGTACATCATGTGTGAATTACCAACGAATATTACGAAAATTGAGCACCGTGCTGTAATTAAATTCCTTACAAAAAGTGACAAATCACCGCAGTGTATTTTTGAGGAAATGGCTATTATTTACGGTGATTCTGGGCCTTCTTATGCCACAGTCAAAAAGTGGAGTCGCTTATTTAAACTCGGACGGGAATCGATCGAAGACGACCCCCGCTCAGGGCGGCCAATATCGGTAGTGACCGAAGAAAACGTAGCAAAAGTCAAAAAGCTGGTATTAGAAGATAGAAGAATTAAGGTTTGGCAAATAGCTGAGGTCTTAGGTATTAGTAAAGAAAGAGTCGGAGAAATTTTACATGAACATTTGTACATGAGTAAAGTCAGTGCTCGTTGGGTACCGAAAATGCTAACGGCCTTCGATAAAGTACGTCGTGTGGAAACTTCTCGGGCGTTTTTAGAATTGTGCGAAGATGATTTAGATGAAGTTTGTTCCCGAATAGTAACTGTTGATGAAACATGGATCAGACAGTATGATCCGGAGTGTAAGTCTGAGTCGATGCAGTGGATTGAAAAGGGTGAAAGGCCGCCGAAGAAATTTAAAGTGCAAAAGTCGGCCTCTAAGTTAATGGCTACGGTATTTTGGGACTGTGATGGCATTCTTTTAATCGATTATTTAGAAAAAAGGCTCTACGATAAACGGAACTTATTATGCAAATCTAATAAGACAGGTGCGACAAGCCATAGTTGAGAAAAGGCGGGGTAAACTAAGGAAAGGCATTTTGTTTTTGCAAGACAACGCACCCGTTCACACCGCTAATGTTGCGAGGCGTGCTCTGAAGGAAGTAGGTTTTGAGGAAATTGACCACCCACCCTACAGCCCAGATCTAGCCCCAAGCGATTATTTTCTATTCAATAATTTGAAGAAAGAGTTGAGGGGAAAGCGATTTAGAAGTGACGAAGAGATGAAGGCGGCTGTACAGGAGCATTTTGAAGGGCAAAATAAAGATTTTTTTTTTAATGGCCTAAAAGCACTGTATAAAAAATGTAAAAAATGCATTGATTTAGGAGGAGACTATATTGAAAAATAAACACGAGTTCATGTTTGTAAATTGTTTTTTTCTATCTTAGGCTTAGAACTTTTCAGACGCCCCTCGTACGATGTCACATACAGACACAGACACGTCAAACTTATAACTCTCCAGTAGAGTACCAAAGCTGATGCTGACTGAACTATCCATACTAATATTAAATACGAAAGTGTGTCTGTCTGTATGTCTGTCTGGTACCTCTTTACGCATAAACCGCTGAACCGATTTAGACGTGGTATAGAAATAGCTAGAGTCCCGGGCCGGGGAAGGGCATAACTTAGTTTTTATCCCGGAAATCACCCCTAAGGGGACGAAATGTAAGGTGAAAGTTTGTATGGAGACACGATATAAACGAGTTCCACGCGGACGGAAACGCGGGTAGAAGCTAGTAGCTAATAATTCAGAGTAACATATTGGTTATAACTTATACGCCCACGAAATCGCAGACGATAACAGTTTATTATATAAAATAGACTCACCATCACTAGTATTGGTACCATTAGACTCCTTCTTATAATGAACATTCTCTATAACAGTATTCTGCCTACTCAGCTCAACCTTGCCATTCTCCTCGGCAATATTATTCTTGCTATAAGGCGACCGCTTAATCGTACTAAACTTATTATCACTGTCGTCGTCATCATTTTCATTAGAACTAGAATATGATGCGTCGAACATATCGTTTTCTAGAATATTCTGCTTGATCATGGGCTCGCTCTGTTTCAGAGAGTCCACTGTTATAGCTCTGTAGTCTTCGTCTTTCGTTTCTGAGTAGTTGATGGCACTGAATGAGGTCGGATGTTCGGTACTAGGGCTTAAATCCACTGTTGGGTCAATTATGGGTTCGTATTGTATTTGTGACGGGCTCTCTAGGCTCAGTTTGATTTTGTCTATGTTTTTGAGGGGGCTGGTATTGGGCTGTTCCTGGGGTTGTTCTGCGAGGGTGAATTTGTTGGGGGAACGTGGGGAGGGGGAAAGGGGGGGTAAAGAGGTGGGCTGTGGTTGTGGGGTGAAAGTGTTGATGCGCTGCGCTATGACGGAGCTTCGGACTGGCTTCTCTGGTATCGAGTTTGATCTGTGGAACAATATAAAAAGTCAAAATCAAATCATTGTTAGATAAGTGCCTAGGGGGATGTTTATTTGTACGCAATTGGCAAAGCCTGCGTTGTGGATATTTTAATGTAAGTACCTAATTATTCTTGTTTCTTAAATAAATCCTCGATAAGAACCTAAACTGGAAATCACACATTGACAAGGTAAAAGCTAAATTAACATCTTTAACCGGAGCTTTGCGCAACTATGCCAATACTCTTCCGCCGCAAGTGCGCCACACCATATATAATTCACTCATAAAACCGCACATAGATTATCTAATTGAAGTATGGGGTTCTGCTGCTAAAACCAATCTAGAAGTTCTTCAAATAGCACAGAACAAATTAATCAAGGTACTATTCCAATATGACTTTTTAACTCCAACCAAATCACTCTACCACGAAACTAAACTCTTAAACATTACTCAAACCTACGTTTATCACAATTGTGTTTTGATACGAAAAATAATTAAAAAAGACATCTCATCACAGCTAAAACTTATCAAAAAACATCACGTGCAAAAAATTAAACTACGAAATGCCAATGACCTAATCTTAAGATCGTCGCGAACAAATTATGGTAAAAGAAGTATACTCTACGAAGGTGCTCAATTATTCAATAAACTTCCCAAAATTATTAAAGAAACAAAATCGATATCCCACTTTAAATCTTTACTTAAAAAACATGTTACAAATAAATATTAAATATACATAATATATTACTAAAATAAAATAAAATAATAATATTTATTATTTATAAAAACAGCATAAAACTTTTTACCTAAAACTACAAACATCACAGTATAAAACATTTTAAAAATAACATATATATACATGTATAAAATTAAATAAATAACAAACTTTTAAATTAAACTTAATAAGTATGTAGATTTTGTCCTATAATCATTAAAGAGCAATATCACAGTGTAAAATATTTATACAGTATAAAAATATACATTAAACAAATATAATACTTAAACAAATTATATTATACTAGCTTTTGCCCGCGACTTCGTCCGCGTAGAATTCGTTTCACTACACAAATTGTTGTTATTTTACCCCCTCTAGAGATTATTTTCTTTTTCACGCTATTCATAATTAAAACTAAAAAAATTACTTTGCTTACCTAGTATATTGTCAGACAATAAAGCACCTAAGAGAAAAACTTACAAAAATACTGAAACAAAAAAATAAGTTGCCCGCTTCGCCGCTGCTACTTATTCCAATATACTTCTATAAACTAAATTGTAAGATTTATTTCGTTCTGCTAAAACATGTAGATTTTTAGATTTAGACACACGTGAGCAAGCTACATACAACTGCCCGTGGGAAAAACATGGCGTGCCTAAATGTAATCCCGCTACTTTTAAGGTTTGACCCTGCGAGTTGTTAATTGTCATTGAAAACGCTACTTTTAAAGGGAACTGTAGTCGTTTAAAGTTAAATGGCAAGTTATTAGGTATAATTGGAATCCGGGGTATGAGTACATCTTCTCCTTTCGCTTCACCAGTTAAGATTGTGCCCTTTACTATGTATTTTCCCAATTCAGTGACCCGTAATCTTGTTCCATTGCACAATTTTGGTGCATCTAAGTTGCGCATTAACATTACGGGTACGCCTACTTTTAATTCGAGTTTATGGGAAGGTACCCCGGATAGCTCCAGAGAGTTTAAGAACTCAACCGGGTAACTGGTGCTGTCGTCGGATGTCATTACTGTATCTATGGAGTTGTACACTGTTGTTTCGGTTGATATTTTTTCCAAGATTTATTTATTTATTTTTGATACTGTCTCATTTTTTGGTGCCAGTATGGTTCTTTCACACAACCAATTTTCATCCAGAATATTTTGTTGCAGATTCGGAAAAACTTGAGCAATAAGCTCGTCTTCCGAATCCACAACATGACAAAATTGGTTGGTGAATAGAATCATACCTTCAACATCAGTTTTTAATCGACCGTCGCCTATCTCGAGTAATTTTTGAGCATACGCACCCGACTCTACATCATCAAACAGCTGGACTCGCATGTTTGTCGTGAGATGGAACTTTTCCACCTTGGTCCACACGCGTGATGCTTTCAGACATGCGTTTATTTCGTCTGCTGGAGTGCCTCGCTCGATAACAGGCAATGTCTGCCTGAAATCACCAGCCAGTAACACAACCACACCACCCATTAACGTTCGATTGCTATGCATATCTTGCAGACAACGATCGAGCGCCTCAATAGTTCGCTTATGAGACATCGTACATTCGTCCCATACAATCAGTTTGCACTGTTGCAATAGGGCGCCGCGGGCGCTACTCTTGCTAATATTGCAAGTTGGATTTTCTTCGCTTGCTAAATTAAGAGGTAACTTGAAAACTGAGTGTGCTGTTCGGCCACCACTTAATAATGTTGCAGCGATTCCAGAGGAAACCACAGCTAATGCAACATGTTTGTCTTTGCGAATTTTTGCGAGGAGCAAATTAAGTAAAAAAGTCTTGCCTGTGGCGCCCGGCGCGTCAAGAAAGAAAATACCACTTTTCCCACTTACAACTCGTAAAACTTTATGATATATCTCCTTTTGCTCGGGTAAACGACGTGACTCAGTTTCTCTTACGTAAGTGTTCAATATATTGGTATCGTAGCTGAGCTCTCTAATCAAATCATTTGACAACCCTTCTCTACGCTCTGGCGTGGGCATACCAAAGTCGGAAAGTTTCTTTCCGGATATTGATAATATATTAGGCGCAGCGCTTCATTTAAACAGAGATCATTGTTGATCTGACCCATTCTTTCGAATCTGTGCAAAATATCCTCTGATTCTAGTGATCAGTAGCTGACTTATACAAATATGTCGCCTTCTAGTAAACAGTACATTTTTATTTTAAAAACACTGATATTGTAATTATAAGTAAACAGTACAGTTTTATTTTAAAAACACTGTTATTGTAATTATAAAAATCATTAAAAGATAATGTAACCTTCAGAAACTACTTGCCTATAATATATGTAGTCTAATAGCGATGAACACTTCGCAACAATCACCAAAGTTAAGCAACGTCGAGAGAAGTCAATATTTGGATGGGTGACCGTTTTTTTCATACAAATTCTCAAACGTCTTTTGACCCCCTTAGGGAATGAATTTTCAAAAACGCAGAAATTAGTTTTCTAATATTTTGATATAAAATCAATCTACGAAGTTTCAAGTTTCTATTTAAAAATAAAAATTAAGTCCTATACAATCTTTGGTTCCTTATTCCACCCTCTGAAGTAATTATATCTAAAAAAACGGCACGCTATATCCTACTCTGAGGTATAAACAACAATATTGGAAAGTTTCAATAAAATCGGTTCGCATATTTTTGTTTAATTTGTCCTCAACGCCACTATACCACATTAGAGAAGAATCCATGTTTCTACTGATTACCAAAAGATGGCGCTGGTGATGTGTTCTTAAATCGTTCTTTCTCGAACTCTGTCTACGATACCTAAACTCCATCAAACTCTTTTTTATACGTTCTCATATGGTTTGGCAGAGTTTAAACGCATAGAAAAATCGGAAGAATTACCTACTACGGCTAGAATATGCCTGGAAATGTGTGAAGCTCTGTATCGCACTATTGAAGTTTTTAACGTTAGTTGTATAAATACAATTTACTTCGTTGTTACTTTATTATGTATCTTTGACCACATGGATTTCCATATGGACACTGTTTCACATTTATAATATTAGTGTGATTATATTAAGTCAATCCGAACTACGCTCAGCGTGCGCATGCCGCATCTAGTTGTAACGATTCCGTGCACTACTTGTTTTAGCTGTTGTTGTCGCTCGCTGCGTGCAGTGCGAGCGGCACTCGATCATTATGTTATGTGCAAGTACCCTTTTTTACTTAATAGTTTTAGTGTCTTTGTGCACTCAGAACAATTTTTTGTTTTTAATTATGTGTTTATCTCATGTAAGTGAATTGTAAAATTCTTTATGAGATTAAATGATCTTAAACCTTATAACACTCAGATATAAATTATTAACACTTTCGCATCCGGACTAAAAATAGAACAGAATTCGCTAGGCGTGTAAGTTCATACCACTGCCCATCTAGCGGGCTCGGCCGGTATCTGAGCAAACATTACGAGTGCCCGCTAGGCGGGTTCTTGGTTGCGAACGTGTTAATATATAAGTAAACAAAAGAATAAATCACTAAAAGACACATTGAAAAGTCTGAAAGAGATTTAAAGCTGACGCTATAGCCTATCTATAGATGCTTGGCATTTTATAAGAGTTTAAATTGTGCTACTGATTTGAGGATTCTTTGTGTTGATAGCTGCAGACACATGCAGGTTCCTCACTCTCAAGCAAGCATATCCTTGGGAGCTCGGGCGAGCGGTAGTAGTGTTAAGGCGAAAGTTTTTCCCCAGTTGGGCTGTTCCAAATATGAGCAAATTAGTTAATAATTAATGAATAGCCCGGTTTCCTCACGATGTTTTCCTTAACCGAAAAGTTCTTCTACCATATCAAATGATATTTCATTAATAAAAATTTAACTTACGACCCCCGGTTTGGAAATCGTGTGCCTTACCGCTCGGTTGCAGTGACCTCCTGCACCATTATTTATTTACTGACCCTGCCTAAGTTACTGGAGGTCAAAAGCGTTGCACACGTGCGCAGCTGTTCTAGGGGCCCCGAGCCCAGAACATTGAGCTAGCGCGCGCTAACAAACTGTTAAAACTGTTTGCGGTGGTACTGTGTACTGTAAACACTGGTGGTAGTACTGTGTACTGTACCTGACGGCCTGTCCCTGCGCGAGGCTCTGCTTGAACACGGCGCGCGCGGAGGCAGTGGAGCCCCCGATGAGTACCTGGTGGTGGTACTGTGTACTGTACCTGGCGGCCTGTCCCTGCGCGAGGCTCTGCGTGAACACGGCGCGCGCGCAGGCGGTGGAGCCCCCGATGAGTACCTGGTGGTGGTACTGTGTACTGTACCTGGCGGCCTGTACCTGCGCGAGGCTCTGCGTGAACACGGCGCGCGCGGAGGCGGTGGAGCCCCCGATGAGTACCTGGTGGTGGTACTGTGTACTGTACCTGGCGGCCTGTCCCTGCGCGAGGCTCTGCGTGAACACGGCGCGCGCGCAGGCGGTGGAGCCCCCGATGAGTACCTGGTGGTGGTACTGTGTACTGTACCTGGCGGCCTGTCCCTGCGCGAGGCTCTGCGTGAACACGGCGCGGGCGGAGGCGGTGGAGCCCCCGATGAGTACCTGGTGGTGGTACTGTGTACTGTACCTGGCGGCCTGTCCCTGCGCGAGGCTCTGCGTGAACACGGCGCGCGCGGAGGCGGTGGAGCCCCCGATGAGTACCTGGTGGTGGTACTGTGTACTGTACCTGGCGGCCTGTCCCTGCGCGAGGCTCTGCGTGAACACGGCGCGCGCGGAGGCGGTGGAGCCCCCGATGAGTACCTGGTGGTGGTACTGTGTACTGTACCTGGCGGCCTGTCCCTGCGCGAGGCTCTGCGTGAACACGGCGCGCGCGCAGGCGGTGGAGCCCCCGATGAGTACCTGGTGGTGGTACTGTGTACTGTACCTGGCGGCCTGTCCCTGCGCGAGGCTCTGCGTGAACACGGCGCGGGCGGAGGCGGTGGAGCCCCCGATGAGTACCTGGTGGTGGTACTGTGTACTGTACCTGGCGGCCTGTCCCTGCGCGAGGCTCTGCGTGAACACGGCGCGCGCGGAGGCGGTGGAGCCCCCGATGAGTACCTGGTGGTGGTACTGTGTACTGTACCTGGCGGCCTGTCCCTGCGCGAGGCTCTGCGTGAACACGGCGCGCGCAGGCGGTGGAGCCCCCGATGAGTACCTGGTGGTGGTACTGTGTACTGTACCTGGCGGCCTGTCCCTGCGCGAGGCTCTGCGTGAACACGGCGCGCGCGGAGGCGGTGGAGCCCCCGATGAGGCGCCGCGCCTCGTGCGAGGTCGACGACACGCCACTGGGACTCGTTGGCGAGGGACTAGACAACCTGTGATATAAAAAAAATCGTAATGAATATAGATGCCTCGGCAAAGAGTACTTTGTATTTTGGCGTCGATACCCTCGGTCCGTGGGGTTGCAGTGCGCATAAGTTTGACGTAACTGGTGACCGAAGAGCTGGCGGCTTTCTCGCGCAACGCATCAGCATTGCAATTCAGCGAGGAAATGCCGCCAGCATCCTGTGTACAACGCCTCGAGGGCCTTTTCTAGATTCCACTTAGTTTTGATTTAATTTAGTCAATGTTAATTATCATATTGTACCTATATACTGTAGAAAACAAATGCTTTATTTAACAACCAAAAAAATTACACCACAACACAAAAAATAAAGAAGCCAAGAACCGGCTTAACAGAACTTTCGTTTTAAAAATAGGCACTCAAATCGGTTCAACCATTTAAAAGCCACGCAGACGTTGCCAGAAACAAACACGAGTCTACCACGGCAACGTACGTTTCTTGTGCTATCTCGCTCACACCATCGCTCAAACAATGGTGTAGTAGCGAAATTGCGCGAGAAATGTTGCCATTTTAGAATCTATTCTATACTTTCGTTTGTTTCTTTACTGGCGCGGCTTATGTGTTATACTTATAATGCTGGGGCCACACTAACGAGAAATGCCATTAAGTATCGCGATAATGGACGTTAAAGGTACGTCCACACTACGATTATCGCGATAATTAATGGCATTTCTCGTTAGTGTGGCCCCAGCATAACAGTTATAACACCCCTCGTCGTTCGCCAGAGGTTAATAAACGAATATTAGAAGGACAATCTCAAACAAATGAATAAAACAAAAATCCAACTAGCCCCATAGTATCTCAATAAGGCTTGAAGATATATATGTAAATAAATATTACATAAAAAAAACATCATAGAATTAGAAACGAATCTTCAGTGATCTAACTTTCCATTCATTTAAACTTTATTGCACAAACAAATAGTCCAAATGGCGGATTTAATGCCTTAATGTATTCTCTACAAGTAAACCGCTGGGCTAAACAGAAAAGCTTCCATTCGTGATTTAATCGCTATCATAGCATAGGTCCGTCTAGTGTTTTGCAGATATACTATAAAGTATTTTAAACATACTCACTTTTGTTCTTCGACTTTAGCTCTCCTCTGGGTGGCTAACTCCTCTTTTCGCCTGGCGTCCTCTTCTGCCTTCCTCTTTTCCTGAAAAACAGAGCATTTTATAACTAGTGAAAAACGCATCAAAATCGTAATTTTCATTGTATGGCACAAACTTACTAAGAAATGGCAGGATGTTGTGTTTAATGGTAATCATGCTTCTAATAGATATCTTGTATTTATTGTGACACGAAAAAAAAATCCCAAAAATAAATGCCTACAATAGAATAATAATAATCTCAATTAACCAACCTCCTCTCTCCTTTTCCTCTCAGCTTCAACTCGCTTCTTCTCCTCCTGTTCTTCCTTCAACCAAAACTGATCTCGCTCTGACGAGTTGATCTCTTGCACTGGAATAAGACATTGTCACTTATAATTATAAGTGCCATAAAACTAACAAGGTGAAAGACGCATACTCTTTCGTCCACTCCTTAAGAGGAAACACAAGGGCCGTTTTCCATAGAAACGTAGTCCCCTGTTTTCTCCCTGGATAATGGCAGTAGAGCAATATATTTTTTTCCATAAATCTATGGCTACTATTGACATGTTCCTATGTTTTCCTTTTTTCATAAATTTATTCTCAAAAGATATTCTACCTTCAAAAGCCTAAAAAAATGCCAGGATTTCCGCTGTGGTCAAACATCCAGAAAACCATTTTGACTAGATTATTTAAAAAAAGGAAAACAGGAACACGGCCAAAGCCATTCTTGGATTTAATAAAAAAAATAGTTAATTAGGTCAAGTTTTGGAGAAGAAATCAGGGGACTATGAAACGTTGATTTTATGTACTTTTAATAGGTATTTTCGGTCCAAGCTGCAGTTGTCTCTATAGCGCTCTGCGTGGGGAGGCTTGAGGTTGGTGCGACAGCAATACATTTCACAAATACCTATTTCTCATTTATCTCGCCCTTACTGTTTCCTCTTAAAGCGTCGCATAACTAAAATGATGGAAGAGGGTTATTTCGTCTAAAGTCGACCCGAGTTGCCGTGCCCTCAGTGCCGAGTAGTAGTAGGTATACCTATTAATTATTCCACGTGTGAATAGATTACTTTTGAAGTAATTTGTACATGATTAAAATGATTTACGACTAATGATTAATAATTACAATAAAACTATTTGGGATCATCCTATATGCAGCGTGACGTCAAATTGATGTCATCGGCATGAACATTACGGGCTCTGGTTATGATTATTTTTTTATGGGTGAACATAAAGTTATAATTTGCTATCATATTATTTTTAGGGCAAAATAAAAGTACAATTTGCGGTAAAAAAATATAATGTAATCCTGTTTTCACCAAAAAAATATAATGTAATCCTGTTTTCACCAAAAAAATAAAGAAAACTCGGAAGGTGTTTTATCAACTTTTTAAAATGAATCTTTGATTTTCAATCATGTCAGCCCCTCGTAAAAGATTTGCTGATGTGAATTGTAATCATTCATGTGCCTAATGATTCTTGTTTACTGCAAAATTGAGAACCGAAACGACAGTTCTCACTGCAAAATTTGAAAATGACTTCCAAGAAATCTCATTTATTTTAGGTTTAGAGACAGAAAATGACAATTTGAACCATGTTAGCCCCTAGTTTAAGAAATAATTATTTAAGTACGTTATCAGTTTTTGAATAAATACTAATAGTTACGTCTTAATGTTGAATGAAAAAGCAAGCATTTTGCAAATTGCGTTTTAGGCGTAAGGACCCTTAAGAATAAACTATAAATATGACGAACCACTTCGCAAACTCTTCCTTCTTCCAATAATATCTTCACTGATTCTAGATATTGTAATACCATAACTTTTTACCAAAACCTGCGGCATGTTAGCGAATTTTCTACAATAAAATAAGAATAAACACTTTACCAACTAGCTACAATTTATGATCTGATGTTGTTGACGGTGTTATTGTGTTGACAAATATATTTGGTTGTTTACGATTATGTAATTGTAAACATCAGTGGAACATTGTGTTGTAATCTTTTGGCAATTTATTCACGATCAATATATTTGTTACAAAAATATTCAAGTGATAAACCACTTCTTTACATTGGTGATGATTGATGATCGTCGGGAGCTCTGGCCACAACGAACACAACACCCACAAACCCCACACACCCACCCACAAAGTTAGCAGTAGTGTTATTATGGTTGCGTTTTTCTATAAGGTGGTACTTCCCCAGTTGGACTCCTCAAAATATGAGCGAGACGACATCCCACTGTGCCCTCTCTTAACACTTTACGTGCCAGGAACCCACTAGGCGGGCGCTCTCCTCCTAGGCGATTTCTACAAACGATTTTTCGCAGGTTAACGGCTTCGATATAATCCGAATCGCTAAACTTAAGTGGCAGTGGCCGGGGCACATTGCACGTAGAACCGATCACCGTTGGGGCGGAAAGGTTCTCGGGCGGCGACCACGTCCCGGAAGGCGCGGCGTGGGTAGGCCCCCCACAAGGTGGACTGACGACCTGGTAAAGGTCGCGGGAGTCCACTGGATGCGGGCGGCGCAGGACCGGTCATTGGAGGAGGTCTATGTCCAGCAGTGGACGTCTTTCGGCTGATATGATGATGATGAACGGCTTCGAGCGTAGCGCGCTCCGAAATTGTTAAGTTAATTTGTACGTGTTAAAAACTGTACCTGGGTTAACTTTCTGGTAAGCAGTCCCCACCGGGCCGCTCGGCGCCGGCTCCTCGCCCCTGGACTTGAAGTTGAAGTTGGAGCCGGCCTTCGCCAGCTTCTCCAGGATCACCCTCTCGTCGAGGTCGTCCTCGGTGCGCGCGTGCATGGTCAGGTGGAACCCTGGGAACATCTGCTTGATGTGGTTCGCGCAGGTTCCCTTGCGGACTGTTGGTGAGTAGTCACCCTACACAGCGTGTCCTGTGGAGATCTGTCCTTACTCACCACTTGGAACACAACACCACATACCCACAAAGCTAGTCGTGGTGTATGACAAGTCTTCTGTAAGGTGGGGTTACTTCCCCAGTTGGGCTGCTCCAAATCTGAGCGAGATGACATGCCGCTTTGCTCTAGTCTCTCTCTTAAATACTACTCTGTACCTGGGTTAACCTTCTGATAAGCAGTTCCCACCGGGCCACTCGGCGCCGGCTCCTCGCCCCTGGACTTGAAGTTGAAGTTGGAGCCGGCCTTCGCCAGCTTCTCCAGGATCACCCTCTCGTCGAGGTCGTCCTCGGTGCGCGCATGCATGGTCAGGTGGAACCCTGGGAACATCTTGGCTACGTGCTTGATGTGGTTCGCGCAGGTTCCCTTGCGGACTGTTGGGGCGCCCTCACCCTGTTGGATTCGATATACAAATAAGTCAATGTCAAAACAAATTGGTAGCAGCTTTTATTGCTCGTTGTTTCCTATATTGCGAAATGTTTCTGCAATTTAACATAGGAAAATTTCGGAAATTTTCTTCATTTTTGTATGGGAATTGAAACTTTCCATTTCCAACATGGAAAGGGTCTAGCAGGCTAAGCTAACAAGATTGGCCCCCGCAAGCGATTTGGTTGTAATTTGAGGTGCAGTAGTGGCAGGTCCTAAGAAGACTGTATGCATAATATCAGCCTTCGATCTTCTTTTGTTTTAGACTTATCCACGAAAATGTCAAAATATCAAGGTAATTTTTAAACGGTTATTTCAGCTAAACCAAGCAAGCGAGAGTAACCAAATAAATTCAGAATAAAAGAGCATGAAATGAGGTTCATAATGCATATTTTTAAAGACATTCATATCCTTGAACTTGGATGAAAAAAAAAAATAGTTTTTTTTTTCGCTTATATTTTTTGCCACTTCTCGCGGAGGCACAACTACCAAAAAAATTGCTTAATAAGTCACAACTGGCAACTACGTATACATTTAAAAAGATTTTGAAAATTTCCGAGAACTTTTCCAACTTTTTGGAAACTTTCCGCAATTTGCACATCACTAGTCAGACCTACAGCGCTGATTTTCAGACAGCACCGTACGTGACCCACGGAACGCAACACAACATACTACAGATACAAACGCATACACATAATAAATAAATAATTAATATAATAGATTAGTAAAATATGTAACACTATCACAATGGGATAACACAAAGTTAAAAAGGCGACACGGTTGGGATGTTTTAAAAAGTGCTGGATTTTTAGAGCGTCAATAAATAGCCTATCTTGATCGACACGAGTTGGGAATTGCCTATCCGCGTGTATCCTACGTGTATCATACATTTTACATTTTAAATCATAGTTTCTGAATTGGTAATAAAGAATTTGCTATCTAGATGTAGTATGGTACGTGTAGATAACCATTCTAACGACGGAATGTCCAGACCCCGTATCATGGTCGGCCTTATCACACGATAAGTGACAGGATAAAGCGTCCGTCACTGGCTGACACCGCTCGATAGAACGAGACGACGCTCCTATCTTGTCACTTATCGCGTGATAAGGCCGACCATGATACGGGGTCAGGTGACTCAATGAGCAAGTGAATGTAGAAAGATAAATTTACTAATAGGTATGAATCATTATTAACACCCAGAATCTAGTCAAAATATCCCTTCTAAAATAAAATACATTAATATCCATACTAATATTATAAATGCGAAAGTGTGTCTGTCTGTCTGTCTTTCTGTCTGTCTGTCTGTTACATAATCAGGCTTAAACCGCTGAACCAATTTGGATGAAATTTGGTATAAATAATAAGAATAATAATAAGAATCATAGACATTTATTCAACGAGTTTGCATACACTATGATCGTTTAACAGAACAATGTAGATTAAACTTAAACAGTAAAAACATACAACCAGTTGAAAAGGAAGATGGGTCAGCTAATGCCTGCGCCAAGTAGCCCTCGAGACGGCAAAGTCTCAGGGACTCTGGCTCAGACGCTGTTATTCTGCCATCCCCGTGGTTAAATCTAGCAAGGTGACACTTGTCAGAATTAAAAGATGCACACACATACATACAAGAGTATAGAGATAGTTTGAGTCCCAGGGAAAGACATATGATAGTTTTTATCCCGGAAATCATCTACTAAGGGAGTGAAATGGGGGGTGAAAGTTTGTATGGAGCTACGATATAAACGAGTTCCATGCGGGCAGAAGCTGGTTATTTATAAGTTAGCAAAATGGCATTTTGTACCAAAGAAGGAAAACCATACACATTTTCTTTTTATCTTTTGTTAATTTATTGTAAACATTGAACTGTAATGTTAAATTATATCCTGTTGTGAATTATAGCCACATAGGGATAAAAAAAAAGTTTTATTTTTAGGCATAAACGGGTACCAAAGGAACATTTGTGTTATTGATACAATATGGGAAACACAAGAGGATATGCACTAAAACAATTTGAAATAATAATTATTTAGTTCCATCCTATCTGGTCTCTGGAAGCAATATTATTATACAGTTATATGCCGGAGAAATAACATAAAAATATTATAGAATGTGTCAAGTTTTCTACATTTTTATTTATGAAACTAGTATTTGCTTGCGTGTTCGTCCGCGTGAACTCTGGTATCAACTTATATCCTCAATTTCATGTTGAATTTTGGCATGAAAAATTAATTGAATGGTCCAATCCAGGATATAACTGTCTCAGCGCCAAATTTCATTAGAATCCGTTCAGCCGTTCTTGTAAACAACTACACATACAAACTTTCATATTTAAAATACTATCATAGTAGGATTTCAATACTTATTGACTAACTAAGAATATAAGACTGGGATACTAAGATAAGATAAAATTTAATGATAGTACAATGCCCAAGGCTGAAATGTGTCTTGATTTAATTACACTGCTTGGATAATACTTCATTCATGACTTCACATGACCACTTTCCCTGCCAGGAACCAGCCGAGTGGGCGTCTACGCCGTAGGCGCTTTCCGCTACACACGGGGAAAACGGGATCGTTACAAGCGTAGCGATTCTCGGCAGTGAATATGTTAATCCCAATTCACATGGATTGTGTTTAGTCCCAATTCACATACACAAATGTTATAGATAAAGACAAACTATTTTTAACTGTATTTTAGCTAAAATAGGTTTCATGAAGTTTATAATACTAGTGTTCTTCGAGCATGTATGATGAATGTGAAATATATGTGTGTGTGTATGTGAAAGTTAATGAAGACTGTGATTATGTGTAAGTATGTATGTTTTTCTAGCAGTGTTACTCATTCTCAAACATTCCTTCCCATTAAACAAAGAAAACAATCACAAGATTATCTCTTATCTCACCTGCCAGTTGATAAGGACATATTTAGATATGCTGCTGTCGGGAATGTCTAGCTTAAGGAATGCATATTGCATTTTGCCACTGTTGAAATCATCGATGAGCTCCGTCAAGCCACCGTCTCCTTTGCTTACGAACTTTAAATCATTGGATAAGCCGTCGTAACCAAATAAGACCCTGGAAAGATATAAGAAGTTATAACATAAACTCATAAACTATCAATATAATAAACACAAAATTATGACACTCAATCATTTCCAATTCAATACTAAAAATTATGAAGCTGCCTTTATGCAATACATTTTCTCCTTTCATTTGAAATTTATAAATAGCGGTCTGCATAATTTAATACAAAATTTTATATAAAACGAACTTCTACTTCCACATAACCATTGCCAGAGACAGGCATGAATGGAGAAAGCTGGAGGAAGCCTTTGCCAAGTCGCAAGCAGGCACCCAAAATAAATAAGGGAAACTAATAAATAAATAAGAAATACAACATTTGGATGACACGAACTAAGGCTAATAATAATAATGAAAAATTCACCTAATCCAGACTTCTCCCGAAAGCTGATAAACTGAACTTCAATGAACTTTGGAAAAAAAATGCCACAACAACTCTTAAGCTATAATGTTGAACTTCAAGGGAGATTGAAGTCATCATTATTATTGTGTGTATCAGGCATGTTTATATAATTATGTAGCCACTAGATTACATAATAATACAATTATGTCTGAATACCAAAACATTAATAGGTAGGTTAGGACCTAGGCAGTACATTTCTAGAAAACTGTACATACACTATTGATTCTAGAAGGAAACTCCTATTTTCCTCCTAGTTTATATAATTTATATAACAAAGGCGATAAATTAATGTCAAATAATACATCGCCAACTCCCGGAATACATTCCTGACCATTATTATAAATGGAAAGTTGAAAGAAAATGCATGTAGATAGTGAACTAGGGCAAGCGTCTAACCAATGTCCGAGGAAAACCTCAGAACATGTTTACTTACAACATGAACACCGCATAATAATGCGAATTTTTATGGACACGTAGTGAAAGGATTGCGTTCGCAGAATCGCTGTTTCACGGCAATTGTGTCTGCATTGTCTCAGCAAATATGGTCGCGTCGTCGACACCACTCTTATTGATTCATTTGATTAATGAAGTCTCGCGTTTATTAATTAATCCATCGGCAAGTAGGTCGCTATTGTGTAAAACCATAACTTGTTATTACTCACCAGTCAGTGTCGGTTTTCTCATCTAATACGTCCTTCCATGCGGCGATTAACGCGTCCCTGTGTTTATTCAAGTTTATAGCCATTTTACATTCTTCGCATTAACTAATTTAACACTGTAAATTGAAGAATCTCGGCGAAATCGTTAAAGCCGACGAACGGGCGGACTCAAGGCGGACTGACTCACAACAATTTCGACCGACAACAGCCATAGACTAAATAGACCGATGATGACGATTTTGTAATTTGACGACAGCTCGATTATATGTTGCCCTACGTAAATTCAATAACTGACTATTTATTTTTACTTTTCTTTTTAAATGGTAAACTGGCTTTCCGTAATTATTCATTCAATCAAATAATTTGAATAGCTCAATCAAACATTAATTTTATTCCATCACTGTAACCCGACCAAAAGATGTAGACAACTGGCCGCACGAAAAGCAGTACATTTCGTTGGTCTAGTCGACTTAGTCGGTTAGTATTTTGCTATCGATTGTGTTTTCTGTTTCTGTTACAGAATCTGTGGTTACAGAGGAAACGTATGTGCTGTTTGTTGCTGTCAAACAAACCAATCATTGCATTCCATTCTCCAATTTCAATTTCACCATTCAACCATTGTTAAATGTCACACAAGCGGAGAAGTGCTGAGAAAACAATTAGTTAAACCATTGGCATAGAATTGTGAAATTCAAAATGACTTCACCGCTAGAAAACTTGGAAACGCAACTAGAAATGTTCATTGAGAATGTTCGGCAAATACGTATTATAGTCAGCGACTTTCAACCGCAGGGCCAGAGCGTTTTGAATCAAAAGATGTAAGTATATTTCAGCTACCTTATTTTTGGCTTGTAAGCTTGGCTTTAGTGGAGCGACTAGGGCTGACTGCTGACTGACTGCCCAGATGGTTCAGGCCTACCCTGTTGTCTCGATAAAGTTTATGCATTTGGTACTTTCCACTAACATGACTGTCATGAATACATTTTTCAGCCAATCTCTCGTTACTGGCCTACAAGAAGTGGACAAACTGAAATCTCAAGTCCAAGATATCCACGTACCTACGGAAGTGTTTGAGTACGTATACAGTGATGCAAATTCAAGTTTTGTAAATCTATTGTCTATCAAGGTTTCAGTATGAAAAAAAAACTTTTTTTTTTATTAATCAGTCTTTTTTTTTCAGTTACATAGACCAAGGCCGTAATCCGCAGCTGTACACAAAAGACTGCATTGACAAGGCTCTAGCCAAGAATGAAGAGGTCAAAGGCAAGATCGACTCCTACAAGCGTTTCAAGAGCCACCTATTAGGGGAACTTGGAAAAACATTCCCTAACGAAATAGCTAAATATAAAGCTATCAGGGGCGGTGAATAGAGATCTTGTGGTAGTCCTTTATTATTTTACGATGTATAATCTGCGGCGCTACCACGAACCTCGAAATTCGAAGTTCGTAATACATGCATCCCTATCACTTGAGTAAGGGAGTGTGATAGAGATGGAAATACCCGAACTTCGACTTTCGAAGTTCGTGGTAGCGCCGCTGTGGCATATAAGTACAACCTGCCATAAATGATTATACATGGTAACCTGAGGTATAGCACGCATGCATATATAGCAATGCCAGTGCCCCCAGGCTCCTTTAGGGGCATTACCGGAATTAAGCTAGGAGGATGATGAGTTTCTTTTTTTTTCTGTCTTGGTTGTAATTACATGCCATGGTCTATTAACCTGATTAGATTAGATTAGATTTATTTATTACACGATAAAAATTACAATATAAATTTGCATAAATGTCAAGATTACAAGAATTTCTACCATGTTCGTCAATTTTAATAATAACCACCCCAGACTAGTTAGCATAATAAAGTTACATGTCATCCCTTACTAAACTCATAATAAACATGATTGTGTTACTGCTGCTGGTGTTGTGGAAGAAGCTTTATGGGAGTATTATATGAGAAAGTTTAATTTAATCTCAATGTATCTAATGTGTGTAAAGTCGTTGTTGGAAATAACCTGAAAATTTATTAAAACACCTTATTTGGCTCCCTTAATAATATTTACATATCCATACATTTCATTGTTTTTTTTATCTGGGTTATTTAATATGATAGTGATAGACTCTCTTATAGTTTAATGTAAGGCTAAACTAGTTTTTATATTATTTACTCAAATATATGCATAAAACCATAGTTATCTAGATTATTCATTAAAACCCATTTCTTGTTAAAATCTCATTTATTTATTTTTACTTAAGATATAAATTTAGCTGACCATAATATGAAATATTAAAATTGATTTAAGATAGTTATAGAGTGTATGAGTATACATTGAAAATTAGAATGATGTAAAAAAATAGAAAAATTAACAAGCACTTTCTTTAAAAAAGTGTTTAAAAATGGAAAAAATAAAATTAAAGACAAGCTTTAGTTTTTCAGAAATTGAAATAATGGCCAAGGCCAGCCTTTCCTTATTATAATAAAATTATTATTAATCAGTTATCACTTGTTATTTCAGTTAATAAATTCATTATTATTTTTTATTCAACAGTCTCTTACATAAAATAAATTAATCAAGTACCTAATAAATATGTAAGTAATTTAAAATGAAAATATTGCTAGTTATTAAGTCTACTAAACAGCAATTACATATTTCGTAACTGTCGCAGTACACGCTGCTGTAAAGGGTTGCCAGCCTAAGAGCGTTTGTGCACAGCTCAGTGTCATATTCTGAACTGACACTTTTGCCCGAAGTGTCACATGTGATAAACGTCACATTGACGTTTTCGAGTTAAGCCAGGTTTAGACGAAGCCAGTGCTGGCTCACTGGCTTGAAAAATAGGCCGGTGCTCTATTCCCGCCAGTGCTTTACATACAATAACAAGCCAGCACTTGGCTTCGTCTAAACCTCGCTTTATGCGCAAATGCTCGTAAACCGACCTTTCTTTGGGTTTAAAGTTAAAATGACATTGAGCGTAACTCCGGCGTGACCTGGGTCTCCCTGTCGACTGTAGAAACGTTCCTGATTTCCAGTACGTCATTGCCATCCCCATTTTCTATATGAGGCTGTTCTAGGGCTCCATTGACGATGCGTACGTCGTTTGTTTCATTATCACTGTCGTAAGGTTCGGATGGACAGTCAAGTTTCAAGTCACTCGAGAAATCATCCCACATAAGGTAGAACTCAGATTTTACCGGATTTACTAGCTGTGGCTTGCTGGTTATGTAGACGTAGTTCCAGTGATCGAAGGAGCGGTCGTTTCCCCAGTTCAGGGTCCCCGTCATCAGGATCTTGTCATCGACTAAGCAAAACTTATGCTGCATCTTAAAATTTACTGGCTCGTTAACTTTGCATTTTATTTCTGCACCTGAAATTATAACAACATAAAAAATAAATTATCTAATCCATACAATAGTTAAAAAACGTCCTCAGCAAGGCTATCACGCGACGGCGCGCGAGCTCTCTCGAACTATCAGTCTCTTTCTTATTAGAACACTTAGAACAAGAGGTATAAGTATAAGTAATGCGAGAAAAATCGAGAGTATGTCGTGGCCGTCCCATGATAGACTTGCAGGTAACAGTCAATGAATGGAGAGTTTTCAATATATATACCTAGTTTGGTTTGGTTACTTACCGACATCTTTTAGCTCTCGGAGAAAGACTTCAGTGAATTCGTTGTAGCCTGTTCGGTCAATAATGATACGAATTTGAATATTCTTCTTCTTTATCAATCTTACCAACCGACCCTGTATCGCCGGATTGTGGATGCTAGGCATGCAGACGTTAACACTTTTTGTCGCAGATTCAATGAAGTTGAGTAATTTGTCGAAGTAATTGTAAACGTTATACTGCAGTTTACAGAACACCATCACTTCATTGATCTCGGTTTTCCGACTTCTGTAATACAAGGCCGCGGCCGACACAAAACAAGTCACAACGATTGCAGCAGCCGATGACACCAAACGTGGAGTAAATCTCATTTTAATTGAATTTAAATCATAAATAGAACATTTATAGCACACTGAGACCGGTCTTAAAATTTTATACTTTGAAATAAAATAAAGAGGTCAATTTGTACTTCTATGCATGACTGGGAAAATGGCGACTGATTGTAAACTACCCTCTCGTCTACTAAATCCTATTCTTCCTGACAACTTGCTAAATAACTGTCGTTGGAATAAGTACAAGTGATATAAAGTGAAGAATAATAGACAACGTAATAATGAAAACAGTATTAATTAAAAATAAGCTATAATATTTAACTAACAATTTAATGAAAGTAAAATAAATCGTATCATACCTTGTAAACGCACTATGCAAAAGGCGGGATTCCTCTGTTTTGACACTAGCTGTCAATGCCAATTTTCTGAATTTTCTAGTTCAATGTTTTTGGGAATTTGGGCTATTATTTAATGTCCCAAATATTCCTATTTCATTAGTATTATGACTGCATTTATAAGATAATTGGTAACACAATCATGTCATGACGATAGGATTATAAGATATTATCTTTAATAGTAAGAAATCGTGTTTATAAGTGTTTGTAAATCTCCAATATGGGTATCACGGGTTTGATCCCGTTTTTGGAGAAGGCTTCACGGCGGACCAACGTGGGCGAGTTCAGCGGGTGCACGGTCGTCATAGATTCGTATTGTTGGCTGCATAAGGGCGCCTTTGCCTGTGCCGATAAGTTGGTGCGAGGGGAAGAGACCGACATGTAAGTTGCAGCACATGAAGTATTTCGTAGTTTTTCAATGAAAAACGTAACACTAAAGTAGCCGTTTTCAATGTCCTTGCTGCTCAGGAATCCGTATTATTTCTCGTAAGGTTTTGTTGAACTTTCAGTTTACATATACATATCTTCATTCAGTTTCAACGAATAAACTATTGTGTAGGATTACTTTTCATATTTTCCTTGAATTTCAATGACAATGCAGACAAGAGATGATTAAGCCTAGAGTTTGGGAGAGAAAATAATACACAAAACATGTCCAATGTCTACACCCTAACCCCAACTTACAAAAAAACCTCGAAATTCGGTGTTCCTCTGGCCATTCTAACTAAGGAACTTTGAAGAAGTGGAAACTCAAGAATACAGGCTTTATCAGGAAGTACATTTTCGGGAAAAAGTATAATAACAAATTGTCAAGTTATTGTCTTGACAGTAAGCTTGACTGGGTTTAGAGGGCCCAAGACAGAAACATGTGGCAGGCAGCCTCTGTAGACCCTTTACCTAATAGAAGGCTGGGTCTGAATATTTATAAATTGTTTAATCATAGTTCAAATCACAAATGTTAATTAAGACTAGTTGTAAGATTTATTTATTCAGTTAAAAATAAAATGCTTTTTTTTTGTCCTGTAGAGTCTTATAAGCTATAACTTGTGAATTTATGATAAATTGAGGGTATGAGATACTCCACAAGATTTAAAGGTAATATAAACCTTTGATGACATGCAGAGAGTGCCAGTTATCGAAAACTGATGCCGGGCGGGACAGCATGAAGTGGAGAAGTGGAAAGCTGACCCCACCACCATATGGGATATATAGCTAGCAAGAGAGATAACTCTTTGAGGACATGGCTTTCATATGACAAGGTTCCAGATCTCACACCATTATAAATTGTCCAAGCTCCATAAGTGTTTGCAGTCAGGGAATTAAATATAGGTTTTAATTCCAGACATATCAAGTATTGTCTGAAGTATGTCAACATGCTGCTGTCAAAGAACATCAAGCCAATACTGGTGTTTGACGGACGCCACCTGCCCGCGAAGGCCATGACTGAAGCTAAGAGGAGAGAGTAAGTGTTGTGTTGTTCTTACTCTAATTGGGGTGTAGACACTAAATAAAATAATCAATAATTTTATATTTTCTCGAAAAAGGATTTATTTATTTAATTTAATCGTATGGCATACATTATTTTGGCCTTTAATCTTTGTCACTCTTTAGTACCACCCAGGGGACACGTGCAGGGTTGTGGTAGGTAGCTCCTGCAGACGCGAGTAACAGTTGTCCCCCCTTTGTCAAGTGAGTGGGCAACTCGACTGTTAGAAGTTCTTAAGCCGCCCGAAGGCCTCTAACACGGCTTAACGACTACTGTCATAGACAGCGGCCGGGATCAACTGCTTAGCGTGCCTTCCAAAGCACGGAAGCGCTCATTTATATTAAGCACTCAAACATCAGGCGGTCACCCATCCAAAGACTGACCGCTGCCATCTTTGCTTAACCTGCGTTATCGTTTCCGACTCGCAGGCGCCGCTAGGCTATGAGCGCTTCGAAAAAGGATAAAAAATGTAGTCAGAGAAAAAATCAAAGCAAAAGGTTAAATAATCGCGAAGTTATAAGTGTCCAAAGTTTTAAGAAGGGGTATGTTCTGTCCCTTTTTTGCAAAACGCAACTTCATATGAAACGATGACGCTGGAAGATTGTGACGTCACTAGAAGACGGCAATGTGCCGCCCCGCATCGTGTTCGGCGCCGCCGTCGACGCGGCGCCCCGGCAGCATCCTGGAATTGGACGTCACACACTGTTTGCTTGAGAAATCTCTCTAACAAGCAATATTAAAACAGTTGTAGCTTGGTAATTCTTTGAGATATCTAAATGGGATTTTCGTCACTAGGCATATTTTTTTGCCTTCTCTCTTTTGGAGTAATAATAATTTTCGAGTCTACACCCCAATTGTACATATTGATTTTATAGTGTTTCTAATGCTGCTAGTTCCATGCTTGCTTTATTATTTATTGCCAACTTTGACTAAACTACAATTTTGAGATCTAAAATAGCCATAACAATAATTTGAGTAAAAAAAATACAAATATTTTTCAGGTCCCGTGACATATCAAAGAAAAGAGCTGCTGAACTACTAAGTCTTGGAAAGGTATGTATTATTGAATAACCCTAATATAATGAGTGTGTGTTACAAAAGTTTTAGACAGCTAAATAGTATCAAACATCCATCATTATCAGACCTCGGACAGAGTGAGCCATTTTTACGTCATTAATGTCAAGTGTAGATGTTAATATAGATATGCCTCAAGATGAAATATTAAAAAGAATTCATGAATAATAATTAAACAAAAATGACAGTGCATTATGTACAAAACGAGTAAGTATTATTTATTTATTCAAATTTTTCTTTGTTATTGGTTATTGTAATAAAAATAAAGAACTATAATTTTTTCTAGATTTTCAATTTTCAACGCACTTCTTCTTGAGTTTAATATCCACTTATAGATGGAAAAAGACCTTTCTACTTCCACTGAAGTGAGCGGAGTGAAGTTGTACATTAAAATACCGTCCACATCTGTTCCTTCCGAAATTTTTTCAGCATAGTCCCTAAACAGATCTAAGTCTGGGTTTCTAGCTATGACGTCTTCTAATTTCTGACTGACAGAAGCAGACGAAGACCAGCTTATAACAGCTCTCACTTGGTCCAACGTTAAAAATGTATCTACGACGGATATTTTAGATTCCTGTAATTTTTTTAAGGCATATTTAATTATATGGAAATTCTCAACAATATATTTTAGATTATTGAATGAGAAGAATTCTCCTTCTTCCATTGAATGACTACGTAGGTATGTCCATATTATGCAAACTCTTAAAACAGCTCACCCTGTCCGAGGTCTGATCATTATCCTCTTGTACTCAAAATATGATTGACTGGTTATACTTCTGGATTTACATGGTTGACTGATGACCAGGTAAGGTCGCGGGAGTGGCGCAGGAAAGATCATTGTGGCACTCTTTGGGGGAGGCCTATTATGTCTACCAGTGGACGTCTTTGGCTGATATGATGACTTCTGGATTTTGATGGACATAAAAAACCCTCATAAAATACGTAATGTTTTTGCGTGCTTTTAAATTATATTTATAATAAGTAAATAAAATCTGCTCTACAAACCCTCTGCCATCTTTCAAGAGTCACTCAGGCCCATAGCCAGGCGGCTGAAGGGATGGACGGGACACCCTACGCAGCAGGATTCATCAACTGGCTGCGATCCCTTTATCCTCAAATACCCACTGTCCCAAAAGTCCCGTAGTTACGCTCTCATTTTAAAACTACGTGTTGGATTGTGATGAAACTTTGCATATACAATGACATGAGGTATCATCCATCCTCCTAGCGTTATTCCCGGTTGTGCCCCTAAAGGAGCCCGGGGTCCGCTTTGACACCTAACCCCAAGATTTGGCATAGGCACTAGTTTTACGAAAGCGACTGCCATCTGACCTTCCAACCCAGAGGGAAAACTAGACCTTATTGGGATTAGACCGGTTTCCTCACGATGTTTTCCTTCACCGAAAAGCTAACGGTAAATATTCCGTACATAAGTTCCGAAAAACTCATTGGTACGAGCCGGGATTCGAACCCACGACCGCCGCTTAGCAGCCGCATGCCTGAACCACTAGGCTACCGTAGCTGTAGCTGTAATGACATGAGGTATATCTGTCTGTAATTAGTTTATATGGCTCCAGTTTATAAAACAAACGAAATACAGCTTTGTAAGAAAAACTTAAATTTGCTGTATTTTTTTACTATATCTGAAGCTACATAAACTAATTACAGACCTGGATATACTTCATGTCTTTTTACATGCAAAGCTCCGTTACAATCCAACACGTAGTTTTAAAATGAGAGCGTAACTACGTTAGTATGGAGAATCGAGCTTACTGCGGACTCTTAAGTCAGAAACAATTGTGCACTTCAGATAGAAGAGGCCCGTTCGTACATGCGTCGCAGCGTGGACATCACTCACTCCATGGCCCTGAGCCTGATCCGAGAGTGCCGGAGGAGGAACGTGGATTGCATCGTGGCGCCGTACGAAGCGGACTCGCAGCTCGCGTACCTAAACATTAAGAATGTGGCCCAGCTGGTCATTACGGAGGACTCCGACTTGATACTGTTTGGTTGTACTAAGGTAAGTCAAGTCTGTAGAATGGCCTAAAAAATATTTGCACCATCTTACCTACTTGGAGCAGCCCAGCCTGGCTAAGTGGTAACCCCAACAACTTAACATGCAACTACCTGGCAAAGTGGTAACCCCGACGACTGAACACGCACCTGCCTGGCAAAGTGGTAACCCTGATGACTGAACGCGTACCTACCTGTCACAGTGGTAGCCTCGACGACTGAAAGCGCACCTACCTGGTAAAGTGGTAACCCTGATGACTGAATGTGCACCTAGCTGACAAAGTGGTAACTACGACGACTGAACACGCACCTACCTGGCAAGGTGGTAACCCCGACTAGTGAACGCGGACCTACGTGGCAAAGTGCAAAAACCCCTACAACTTACCTCGCAAGTACCTGGATAAGTTGGTGCTCACCGCTACACCGTCAAGAAGGCAGTGTGGCAGTGTACGGCTTGCGGTCTACACGGCTTATGACCGCACTCTTAGGAGACAGATCATATGTGGTAGCGATCCTCAGTAGTAGTAGGAACGAGAAATAAAAACCGACCAAGTGCGAGTCGGACTCGCGCACGGAGGGTTCCGTACCATTATTTATAAAAACGGCAAAAAAAAATCACGTTTGTTGTATGGGCCCTTAAATATTTATTTTATTTTGTTTTTAGTATTTGTTGTTATAGCGGCAACAGAAATAATCATCTGTGAAATTTTCAACTGTCTAGCTATCGCGGTTCTTGAGATACAACCTGGTGACAGACAGACGGACGGACAGACAGCGAAGTCTTAGTAACAGGGTCCCGTTTTTACCCTTTGGGTACGGAACCCTAAAAAGAAGACCTGGCTAAATGGTAACTCCAACCACTTAACGCTGAACTACCTGGTGGTAACCCCAACAACTTATTGCGGAAACATTTAGCAAAGTGGTAACCCCAGCGAACTACTTGCATACTTTCCATATTTTTTTATACATGATTCTCCCAATTTTCAGGTGCTCTTCAAAATGGACCTCGACGGCATGGGCACGCTAGTGGAGACGGCCAAGTTGCCGCTGGTGATGAAGTGTCCGATCGAGCACTACCGCTTCGACAGGTTCCGGCAAATGTGCATAATGTCCGGGTGTGACTATCTCGCCTCGCTGCCCGGCATCGGACTGGCGAAAGCGAGACAATTCGTAAATGCTACGCAGGACAACAACTTTGCTAACGTAAGTACGTTCGGTGTCTTTAACCTGAAGCAGTGATTTGCCGGGGAATTTTTAGTGCAAAAGCAAATGCGCTACCGCAGATCCCTCTCTCATCCTTACCCAACGGAACGGAGAACCGCTACGACTGGACGAGCAATTGTAGCTTCTTATAGACAAGTTCTTATTCTTCTAGTTAATATTCGCAGCTAATCACCATATCTGGTGGGCTTTCCGCCACCTGTGGACCCCGTTAGTAGCCTACAGCTCAGCCGTAATAATAAAAAATATGAAATCTGAAATTCAGCCAAGCTAATTTTATCAAACTGGTAGGTACCGTTATAAAACTCGTGGAAGACAGGACAATGAAAAACAAATATCGTCTTTATTGCCCATATTTATGTGCTTTTTATAAAGATGAGAATATTTATAGCTACTTTTACTTTTATAGCACCTATGTCGGTTGTTGCGATAAATCGCATCGTCAGCGGTGCGTTTCACATTTTGTAAACTCTGCAGGCCCTCAAGAAACTGCCTTCCTTCTTCAACCGCTCGAGCCTCACAGTGACGGATGAGTACAGAGAAAACTTTTTGAAAGCCGAAGCCACGTTCAAACACCAGTATGTGTACGACCCTATTGAGCGGCAGATGGTGCGACTGACTGAACCTGACGACGAAGGTATGAAATGAAATTTAATGAAATTGTTTATTGCTGAACATGGGTGAATTATATACAGGTGGATTGGTGATAATAGCTGCCAGTTCCACATGCTCTGCCGTCTTAGGCGTGCAACATTTGGTCTTAAAAATAATTTGAAATTAAAACATCGTAATAGATAAATAAGTTATTAAAGTACATTCATTTAGGCTTATATGTAATCGAAAAACATTTCTCCAGTAACCATTTATATAAGTTTTTAGGGTTCCGTACCTCAAAAGGAAAAAACGGAACCCTTACGGCCGCGCGTTAGCGGTTTTTCTAATTCATTGCGTGTGGTCCCAACTAACCACAGTGCGTTGCGTGTCTCGACCGCGCAATGAACAGAGAAAACGCTTGCCGCGCCGCAATTCGCGCAATGTCGTGGCCGGGCCGTTATAGGATCACTTTGTTGTCCGTCCGTCCGTCCGTCAAGACCCTTTTTCTCAGGATCGCGTGGAGGTATCAAGCTAAAATTTATACCAAATACTCGGGTCTACTGTCCCTTGGAGCTGTGAAAAAATCAAACTTCTAAGCCAACGCAATCAAAAGATACAGCCGTTTATGCCGCAAATTTTCGAAACTCGCAAGGGAATCAAAACCTACAGGATACTTCCCGTGAAATCAGAATCTTGAAATTTGGTATGAAGCAACGTCGTATAGCACAGATAAAGGAAAAATTGCGAAAACCGTAAATTATTTGTTAGATCATATGATAAAAATCCGACTCGCACTTGGCCGGCTTTTTTTTAAACATATTAATGCTCAGGTTATAGAACCTTTTCGGCAGTTTATTAAATAATGTGATGCACATACTATAGACATTTTCCCTATAAACAGTCAAGTAACATCTAGGCATATATAAATAATTATCCTTCCTTGTGCATCTTTTACCGTTCGCGTTCGTGCAACAAGTGCTTGTTTTCTTTGACGAATTTGCATATTTCCTTTATGTACATGCATGGAAGGGGGAGGATATTTAATATTTAGTATTACTCTTATGTGTTCCTCTCACCGTATATACTTTAAAAAAATAAGCTGGGCGGGAACTGGATAGGTTATTGACATACTCGCTATTTTAAGAATATTGATTACTACAACTTAGGAACGTTGAAAAACCCCCGATATTTTCATTTCAAAGTCCAGTATCTCAAAAACCGCTGAACAGATTTTCATGAAACATGGCTAAGAACACTCGGGATAAAATTATCTATAACACAAGAAAACCGCATTTTGGGAGCTACGATACCACAGACAGATACACAGACACGTTAAACTTATAACACCCCTCTCTTTGCGTCGGGGGTTAAAAATATTATTTGATTTCCTCACATTTTTGGAGAAAAGCACTATATCTGCCTTGACGGGAACAGCAATTCGTGGATTCGTCTCTATTGTCGGATTCAGCTTTGCTTCAGCCGACAAAATCAACTCATCCACGAATTGCTACTTCCCGGCCGCTGCAATAATGTACTATTTATTAATCTTATGTATTTTATTTCAGACACTGAGAAAGCGTTGTGCGTAAACGCCGGCGAGCTGCTAGACGCGAAGACTGCATTCCAACTGGCCCTCGGCAACCTGGACCCATTCTCGTTGAAGATAATGGACGATTGGCATCCCGACCACAGACCTGTGGTGAGTCATAATAATAATAATAACTACGACGGGTAAACCAGGCAAAGCCTAGGGATTTATTTATTTAATCGTATGGCATACATTATTTTGGCCTTTTAATGTTTGTCACTCTTTAGCACCACCCAGGGGACACGTGCAGGGTTGTGTGCGGACGCGAGTAACAGTTGTCCCCCCCAAAGGGGACAAATCAAGTGAATGGCAACTCGACTTTTAGAAGTTCTTAAACCGCCCGAAGGCCTCTAACTCGGCTTAACGAGTACTGTCATAGACAGCAGCCGGGATCACCTGCTTAGCGTGCCTTCCAAAGCACGGAAGCGCTCATTTATATTAACCACTCAAACATCAGGCGGTCACCCATGCAAAGACTGACCGCTGCCATCTTTGCTTAACCGTTTCCGACTCGCAGGCGCCGCTAAGATTTCTACCACCTTATGTAACCATGGTTTTGCAGTAAATATATATGAGTATAAAATATAGCTGATGACCATCTAGAATCCTCCATAGATGACCCAGTGACCGAGACCAGAATTTTAGTATAATCCGAGATTCGATTGACGGTCGCATACTTGAACCGCTCACTAGGGTACTATCCTACTATATAATATAATATTATAAATGCGAAAGTTTAGATGTTTGGACGTTTGGATGTTTGGATGTTTAGATGTTTGGATGTTTGTTACTCAATCACGCTTAAACGGCTTTACCGATTTGGATGAAATTTTGCACGAAGATAGTTTATAGCCTGGATTAAAATATAGGATAGTTTTTATCCCGGGTCCACGCAGACGAAGTCGCGGGCGAAAGCTAGTAAGAAATAATGAATTACATGACGAATCCAGCAACATAAAAACTAGTTTCATATATTCACAAGGTACTTAAATACAAAATACAGTGTGTAGTGGCCTCTTTTTTAAATATCTATCGTAAAATTTCAATAATCACAATTATTTACCGATGGCGCTAGTGAGCACGTTAACGCCCTCTTAAATGATGATGAGGATTATCATCAACCACATAATTTTATCACATTGAATAAATATATGTACTTTTTTATGATATCGTTTTTATTTCTTCTTTACCTAGCTATAATACCAATCTTAAAATATCATACATAAGCCTAGCTAAAACATTCGCGTTAATGTCGAATAAACATCCCATTCGTCCTTTCCTAGTAGGTAAGTATGTAAATACGAACGGGACGAAGGCTTCTTGTCCAACATAAACACGATAATGCAGTAAACGTTGTAAAATGCCTAGAAATAACTATTTTATATGACTACTCGATGTGATTAACTTTCTTTCTTATGTTACGTGGTGATCAAAATAGTCGATGAACGAAACATGATAATAATATAATTATAACAGTGACAGCCGTTTAAAAATTTCAACCATGTTAACAGGTACCTACACCATGTAAAATATTCTACCAACAATTAATTGCCGCACCGCTAAAAACCGTTAACGACCAAAGCGTCCCATCACTACGCTTCTGGCGCCACGATCTGACAAAGCGCGCTACTTTCGAAACAGCCAATCGCAGCGCCGTTACCGACCTCCCCGCAACCCGCACCTACCGCCAACTGTGGTGACCTTTGCATCGAACTAAATCGCTTATAGGCTCTATCTATAGGAGGTTAACTGTGATCGGTTCACACCCCATTTTTGGCACACTCTGTATAAATGGCCGTTTACTCTCCGGCGACCGGCATGTTCCTATATCTAGACTCTTCATCATCATTATCATCATATCAGCAGAAAGACGTGGACATAGGCCTCCCCCAAAGAGTGCCAAAGTGACCGGTCCTGCGCCACCCGCATCCAGCGGACTCCCGCAACCTCTAGACCCTATCTAGACTCTTATATGACCTTAACCAATAGACACACACTAATACATACTTCTAGGATGGAAAGATGATGATAAATATATATTTGCAGCAAAACGGCATCAAGACAGACAGCTGGAAAGACAAAGGCGCTCCGCACCCCAGTATCTGGAGCCCCGCGTTCTCCCAGCACCTGCAGGACTCCAGCCCCTGGAAAAAAAAAAAAAAAAAAAAAAAAAAAAAAATAATAATAATAATAATAAAATAAATAAATAAATAAATAAAATAAAATAAATAAAATATGCATTTTTTTATATTTTTTGTGTATGTTTGTTTACATTGATCTTTGTTTTTGTTTACATTAAGTAAGTCTTTGGTTTTGTTGACATTGCTTGTGACATGACAACATTCCCCTGCGGGTGAAGGGTGGGAGGGTTTATTTCATTTTCTACCGCCGCGCACGTCTGTGTTATGAAAACAAATTATTGGTAAAACAGGTGACGGCTTTTACGTTTTTGTTGTCATACACAAGCCATGGAAATGAAAACAAACAAAAATTTCAATGTAAACAAAAGCAAAACAAAAAAATATCTCTTCTTCGTCGTTTCACTCTCGAGTGGTCGTGGTCATCATTTCAGGTGTCGGTAGCAAGCTTCACAACACGCCGCCATCCCTGACAGTCGCCTTCCTTATGCTTGCGTGTAGTGATGCATCTACTGCAGCTTTTGCAAAAAATATAAATATATTCAAATGCATTTTCGGTATCGCAATACGCTACCGAACCTGGTCTCGATGGGTTCACACCCCATTTTCGTTACAACCTGTAGACAGAAATATTTTTCACGTTATATTATTTTTAATAACCAAAACACCATCCCAGGAATCATTCGGCGCTTCCCCTCCAAAGCAGTCCTGGCTTGGCATCAGACCGCTGCCGAGCAGCCAGCCAGCCCGCCAGCCGGCCAGCCAGCAAGCCCGCCAGCCGGCCAGCCAGCTAGCCAGCCAGCCGGCCAGAAACGGCTTCAAGAAGAGCACCTGCCGCGTCCCCGGACTCAAGCGGACGGTCTCGGTGCCCAGCAACCAGCCCACCTTGTTGAGCAAGTTCGGCTTCCAGAAGAAGTAAGTTATTTGGGTCGTTCAATATTTTTTTGTTGCTTGTGGCCACAGATAGTGCAAAACTCTTAAATGTCACAGCTCATTAGACCACCCGGCACCTGACCCGCACCGCCTCGCCTCGAGCGGTTAGTATTCTTTATATGGATTTGTATGGGCATGCGCTCATTACATCAACTCCGTAGTTAGTACAGTTCCGAGGCGAGGCGGTGCGGGTTGGGTGCCGGGTGGCTCTAATGAGCTGTGACCTTTAACGGGGTCAAAGTCATCTGGTTTTTCATAGAATTGAACCCTATCACTTAGAAATAGAGTTCATTCATGGTGGGAATATAGTTCCCTCTGCCTTATAAAGAGTTAAAACTATGATGTTATGGGGTTCAATCCACTAAATATGTTTTTGTGATAGGGGGGGCTTGTCCATTACGTCATCGTTTTTTGTCGATTTTGACCCCCCCTCCCCCCTATCATCATCCTGTTAATTCCTTGAATGATGCCCCGCCTAATAAAATGACTACCGTCATCCAATGGTCAGATCCACCCCTATTTTGAAATGACGTAATATATGGACAGCCCCTATGGTCCAAAAGAACAAAACAACATAATAACAAGATAATCATACATACATACAGGTCAAACTGAGAACCTCCTTTTTTGAAGTCAGTTAAAAAGATCATTGTGTATATTTCCATTCCAACTTTAGATAGCAAGCAACACCATTTATAATTACTTTTGTTGCAGACCAGTATTGAAGAGATGAAGATAATAGGGAAGATGCAATATTTTAAATTTTGCTATCATTTGAAAGAATCGCATGTAGAATAGACCACGAAAGTATTTAAAAATTAATATATTATAATTTATAGTCAAAAATTCCTGTTACAAACTGACAATTTAAACTCTCTCGCCTAAACGGATCTACAGTTCCAGTGACGTCACTCATGTGTGTTACTCGCTATATTTGTTTGTCCGTGGTTCGTCCCTAGATGTCGTAGAGTTGCCTAAGTTTTGACTTTCGACAGGAGTGACGTCACCAGACGTTGCTTCAAATCGTGATTATTGTTTGTAATTAGTATGAACTAAATTAAATACGTTTCAGTAGCTATTATTTTATGTTTTTTCAACATTTTGGTTACAAAATTATAGTAAATATCTGCATCTTCCCTATTGAATGACTGGTGGGAATACGTCTGCGACCGACTCGTGAAGGAAAATAATAAAAGCGCGTGCTTTTATCCGCCATTTTGTATCCAAGAAGAGAAACTAGATTTAAGTCTCGACATACTTTTGATATTAACGAACACTGCCTATGCCAGTCGCATTTCTAGATAACAGACAGATATTAATGAGCGCATGGACCTAATGCTCAGGATAAGCTATGGTAATAATAATACCACGCCCGAGCGAGATGGTAGCATAAAAATATCAATAAGTGTGACAGAAAGATATTTATCATTGTCATAGTTCCACTTTCGAGGGTTCCGTAGTCGACTAGGAACCCTTATAGTTTCGCTTTGTCTGTCCGTCCGTCCGCGGATAATCTCAGTAACCGTTAGCACTAGTAACTAGCAAAGCTGAAATTTGGTACTAATATGTATATCAATCACGCCGACAAAGTGGTAAAATAAAAAGTGTTTATTTTATTTTATTAGGGTACCTCCTCTATACGTAACGTGGGAAGTGTTTTTTTTTTCATTTCAACCCTAACTATATTGTTGGATAGGTATTTAAAAATGAATAGGGGTTTGCTAAAATCATTTTTTGATAATGTTAATATTTTCGGTGATAATCGCTCCAGAAGTAAAAAAAAATGTGTCCCCCCCCCTCTAACTTTTGAACCATAAGTTTTAAAAATATGAAAAAAATCTCAAAAGTAGAACTTTATAAAAACTTTCTAGGTAAATTATTTTGAACTTGATAGGATGATTAGTTTTTGAAAAAAAATCAAAATCATTTCTGTACGAAAAACTACGGAACCCTACACTCAGCGTGGCCCGACACGCTCTTGGCCGGTTTTTTTTATTTGCCGCAACTGATTAAGTATAGTTGTGGCAAATAAACCATTAAGCCACATTAAGTAGGTTGTTTATAATAAGCTATCAGCCATTTTAAGACCAGTTCTTAATTTAGCTGCATAAGAGCCTTTCACTCCCCTTGTGTCATCAACTCATCACGTCTATAACTTGTCCTGAGTATTATAGGCCCATGTCCCGTCAGATATTTTTGCAGGTGACTGTACATCTAAAACTATCGATATTTTGTCATACGAACACACGGTTTCCGAAGAATTTATAATATAGGAATAACATTATAATTTTGTTTTAAGTATCTTAAGTTGCATTTATTTTAATTTGTTGTTTTGTTATGGACAAGGGATGTGCCCTGAATGTGTGTTAATTATTTAATTATGTGATATTATGATTATGATTAAAATAATTTGGATCGAGTATTCAGTTTCATTTACACATTTGACCTGCTGCTTGGCTTGTGCGACTTATAAGTTATAATAATAATATTTGGGGACAAGCATATACACAATATATTGATTTAAACTTTCACGATTCTCACACATTATTTATATTAAACGGGACTTAAGACGCTGTCAACACCAAAATGCCCTTGAGGATTTGGGATAGCGCGCACACTGTCTATTTGTATCGGAGTAAACGAGAGCGAGTATTACTGGGCGCTCCGGTTTTTGAAGATAATGACTATATGATAGTACTTAAATATTAAAATAAAAAAAAGTGTGGATTATTTGTGAAATATGACTCGCTAGGTGTTTAGGTATGAATATGTTGACTTCATGTTTTTAATTGCAAAAAAAAATTGTAAAAAAATGAAGACAGGACTGTTTAATGTGATTTTAAGACCAATCTTTGCAATTATTTTCTATCGAGCCGAATTCGTCAAATTAGGTATCGAGCCCGTCTAAGGTCTTTGAAATATGGTGAGTATTAACATATATTTTATTTGATGTGCTAGAACAAATAGTTTTTCTTAAAAAACTGGTTAATTAACATCAATTTCACCAAATTAGGTCTTGTCAGCCTCTTAGTCGCGTATAATTAACATTGCAACATCCATGGTCACGGGACAACTCAGTGAGGTAAATAAATAAGTTAATTATACGCGATTAAGTCCCGTCGATTACGCTCATCACTGACTGTATGCTTAGTTATGTATTCTTAAACTATTTACTACGGTGTTAAGAACCTTCCATTTTGGTTTTATTAATATTGTGTTTTATGAACCTCCAGGTCTGTTTGTATAATTTCTCAGTTATTGTAAATTGTGTATGTACAACATATGTAACAAGTTTATTATGACTGTGTTTCTAAATAAATAAATAAAAAAAGAAATACCCAAATATAGTAGATTACACTGCAGAGGCCGTGAAGTAAGGGATTGCAGGACGAGATTGGGGTAGACGGCCGAGTCGTAGACGAGTAGTAAAAAACCATTTGTATTTGCTATCATCTAATCAGAATACAGTCATCATCATCATCATCATCATATCAGCCGAAAGACGTCCACTGCTGGACATAGGCCTCCCCCAAAGAGTGCCAAAGTGACCGGTCCTGCGCCACCCGCATCCAGCGGACTCCAGCAACCTTTACCAGGTCATCAGTCCACCTTGCGGAATACAGTATATATTAAAATCAACCAATCAGGAAACAGAATAAATTTCAAATATTAGGCGTTTATTATTCCCGAATTCACAATCATTAAAAAAAATAAACGCGTTTGGCCGTCTATAGCCTCGTCCAACCGTTCAAGCGGGGTGGCCTGCAAACATGACATAAGCTATTCGATTGAACGGGATAGACTGCTGTCTATCTCGCTTTATCGTATGCAGCGTATGCTGTCCGCCGCGCTCGGCCGTTAGGACCCGGCTGTATACGGTAAGTAGCGTTTATTCGTGGTGTCAATATTTTGCATCTGTGTCAAACAGTTTATTAAAAAAGACATGCCGCCAAATTGAACAATTTTTTCGCTGTGGAATTTATTATTGATTGTGGATGGATAATCTTTGTTTTCACTATTTTCTCGCAGTCTAAGTGAAAAGTAGAGTGTATAACTCTGGTCTAAAAGCCATATTACCACTCGAACAAAATAACCATCTCGTGGTAATATGGCTTATTTTAGCTTCCCATCGCTAGTCTGACCCCACCAGTAGCAGGGCAGGTTAGCTTATCTTAGGTTTAGTTAGATCAGACCCGCATCCTTTTTTAGACGAACTAAGTACCGGCCAATCTACCTATAAAATAAAGGACTACACACTACACCGCACGGCGCGGGGTGCCGACAGAACGGTGCTTTTAAGAAACCAGCCAAGTGCGAGTCGGACTCGCGCACGGAGGGTTCCGTACCATTATCTCTAAAAACGGCAAAAAAAACGCGTTGTATGGGAGCCCCTTAAATATCTATTTTATTCTGTTTTTTAGTATTTTTTTGTTGTAGCGGCAACAGAAATACATCATCTGTGAAAATTTCAACTGTCTAAGTATCACGGTTCAAGAGATACAGCCTGGTGACAGACGGACGGACAGCGGAGTCTTGGTAATAGGGTCCGGAACCCTAAATACCAGAAAAAAAATCACGTTTGTTGTATGGGCATTTGTTAGCAGAGAACCTTCTGTACGTAGTAGTTACTTTTATTTATTCTGTACTACAAGGTAAACACTAGGCAACGCCATGGATAAGTACTAGCGCGTGTTTTGTGCCGCTTATTTTGGTGAACTTGATAAGAACGTGTAAAAGCAAGCGAGAGAAATACAGACCCGAAGATTGTTATCGGACTGTATCTAATATTGTGACATGGATTCCTTCAAAGGCAGACTTTTTAATATAGGTATATTAAAAAGTACCTAGATTTAATTAAAACGTAATAAGTCTTCATAAAACAAAATACCGTTTCGGGAACCGTTTATTGGGGTACGATTGTCATTTAAAACCTATATCATTTCATTGAAGCCGGCATTTAAGCGTTTAAGCCTGGCTGGGCCAAATTAAATTGGATTCTGAATGAATTGGGAGGCCTATGTCCAGCAGTGGACGTCTTTCGGCTGATATGATGATGATGATGATGATGATGACTGTATTCTGATTAGATGATAGCAAATACAAATGGTTTTTTACTACTCGTCTACGACTCGGCCGTCTACCCCAATCTCGTCCTGCAATCCCTTACTTCACGGCCTCTGCAGTGTAATCTACTATATTTGGGTATTTCTTTTTTTATTTATTTATTTAGAAACACAGTAATAATAAACTTGTTACATATGTTGTACATACACAATTTACAATAACTGAGAAATTATACAAACAGACCTGGAGGTTCATAAAACACAATATTAATAAAACCAAAATGGAAGGTTCTTAACACCGTAGTAAGTAAATAGTTTAAGAATACATAACTAAGCATCAGTATATACCTACAGAGGCGACGTAAGTGTCGCCACAATGAGGGACGGCAACAAAGTAGATGATTCCCGTGGGGTGGCCATGTAACTAAAAATTACCCCATCGCTTCCATATGTTTATTTTAAATAATGCGCTTTTATTGTAAGTAGTTTTTACTGAAGCTTTACACACATTCACTGCCTAGCAGGCGCTCTGTTCGCAACCACTAGTAACATTCAGCTTAATAACATGAAATATGATTCTAGTAACAGAACATGACATGTAGGTAATTAATAGTCCTTGTGCAAGCGGCTTACCTGGTAGTTTCTTATCAGCACAGTTATGACAGGAAGCCCGCGAGCTGTGTTGCGGCGAGGTAGACTATCCGTCTCTTTCTAATCGTTCTAACTAGAAAGAGACGGACAGTCTACCTCGCCGCGACACAGCTCGCGGGGCGTCCTGTGATAGCCGTGCTGATCTACTTAATTATTATAAAGCCTGAATCACACTGGCGCGGCCTGCGGTGGCGGTTCATAGTAAACTTGACAGTTAGTGTCAAATTTACTATTGACCGCCACCGCAGGCCGCGCCTGTCTGTGAGAGGCTTAAAGTCTCTCACAGACTGGCGCGGCCTGGCCGCGGCGATCAATGATAAACTTGTCATTAGCTGTAAAATTTACTATTGACCGTGATGCAGGCTTAAGGCGGGAAAAATAATGACACTAAATACCGAAATGAGACACAACCATATTAAAAACATTTACTATTCAAATATTCAAATTATTACAGATTAATGATAAAGAGCTCTGCTCGGGTAAACATATGCTGAGAACGATTTTTCCCAGATATGAGACCTAGCTAGATCCATTTTTTTATGAGGCACAGCGTGGGAGGCCCCCTACAAGGTTGACTGATGACCTGGCAAACGTCGCGGGAGTCCGCTGGATGCGGATGGCGCAGGACCGGTCATTTCGGCTGATATGATGATGAGATAGATTTTTTGCCCCCATAAACCCCTATACTGCAAATGCCATCAAAATCGTAAGAACTGTTTTCGAGAATGCGATCACAAATATATATATGTAGCCTTAACCCAAATACTACGCGCACGCGCATCCTCATTTAGTGGAAACCTAGAAAAAAAAAAATTATTTTACATAAAATTTTTCAAGCATAGGGCTTATAGAAAATTATGATTCATTCTAAACCGTCGATCGTCTTTACTTATTACTAGCTGTCCACGCGTCTCCTCTCCACCCGCGTAGTAGAAAGAGCACAAGCGGAGGCGCAGATGCAGGATTAAATAAAGCCAGATGAAAGAATTTTTGAAATCGGATGAACAGTCCGAGATTACAAGCTACATAAAAGCTTATCTTTATTATGAGTACAGAGTAAATATACGTATATAAGAATAGATCCCATCCATTATATACGAATGTTATGTAATAACAAGTACGAGAATTTTGTTAGAGTATAAATTACCCGAGAAATCGGGTATTTTTAAGTTGTATTGGCTGGTATCCCTAAAATGATTGCAAAGAAGCTAAATCGAGAAGACATTCTAACACCTCTCGCAGCTTACCATAAACAACCTACGTAATTTGGGCGGATAATTTGTCAACAAGTATTCTCTTGTACAATGTAAACAATGATGTTATTTCTATTGTAATCGTCAAATTTTACAAGATTTTGAGCGTAATGTAATTTTACCATGCTATTTTTACGTATTGCGTATACAGAAAAGTGAAAGATGTTCTACTTACGTGTGAAAGGTTATATTTTCATCACATTGTTCCGACCGGCTTTTACAGCCAAGCACGCAACAATTAACCATTTTCTTGGCACAGACGGAACACGAGATACCTTATCGTGCCTAAATTACTTTTAGGACACTATTTTATTCACAATAATATTAAATATTTCGGATTCGTATGCATCCACGCGCGAGCATTGACAGCATTGTATGCCACAACGGTTGTGCCAAATAGAAAAAAAGTGGAACTATGACAAGGATAACGAATGATATATCTCTGTCTGTCACACTTATCGAGATTTGTATGCTACCAGCTCGCTCGCACGTGGTATTATTATTACCATAGCCTGTCCTTAGTAATTATAGGTTCATGCTAAGCATACAGTCAGTGATGAGCGTAATCGACGGGACTTAATCGCGTATAATTAACTTATTTATTTACCTCACTGAGTTGTCCCGTGACCATGGATGTTGCAATGTTAATTATACGCGACTAAGAGGCTGACAAGACCTAATTTGGTGAAATTGATGTTAATTAACCAGTTTTTTAAGAAAAACTATTTGTTCTAGCACATCAAATAAAATATATGTTAATACTCACCATATTTCAAAGACCTTAGACGGGCTCGATACCTAATTTGACGAATTCGGCTCGATAGAAAATAATTGCAAAGATTGGTCTTAAAATCACATTAAACAGTCCTGTCTTCATTTTTTTTACAATTTTTTTTTGCAATTAAAAACATGAAGTCAACATATTCATACCTAAACAGCTAGCGAGTCATATTTCACAAATAATCCACACTTTTTTTATTTTAATATTTAAGTACTATCATATAGTCATTATCTTCAAAAACCGGAGCGCCCAGTAATACTCGCTCTCGTTTACTCCGATACAAATAGACAGTGTGCGCGCTATCCCAAATCCTCAAGGGCATTTTGGTGTTGACAGCGTCTTAAGTCCCGTTTAATATAAATAATGTGTGAGAATCGTGAAAGTTTAAATCAATATATTGTGTATGCTTGTCCCCAAATATTATTATTATAACTTATAAGTCGCACAAGCCAAGCAGCAGGTCAAATGTGTAAATGAAACTGAATACTCGATCCAAATTATTTTAATCATAATCATAATATCACATAATTAAATAATTAACACACATTCAGGGCACATCCCTTGTCCATAACAAAACAACAAATTAAAATAAATGCAACTTAAGATACTTAAAACAAAATTATAATGTTATTCCTATATTATAAATTCTTCGGAAACCGTGTGTTCGTATGACAAAATATCGATAGTTTTAGATGTACAGTCACCTGCAAAAATATCTGACGGGACATGGGCCTATAATACTCAGGACAAGTTATAGACGTGATGAGTTGATGACACAAGGGGAGTGAAAGGCTCTTATGCAGCTAAATTAAGAACTGGTCTTAAAATGGCTGATAGCTTATTATAAACAACCTACTTAATGTGGCTTAATGGTTTATTTGCCACAACTATACTTAATCAGTTGCGGCAAATAAAAAAAACCGGCCAAGAGCGTGTCGGGCCACGCTGAGTGTAGGGTTCCGTAGTTTTTCGTACAGAAATGATTTTGATTTTTTTTCAAAAACTAATCATCCTATCAAGTTCAAAATAATTTACCTAGAAAGTTTTTATAAAGTTCTACTTTTGAGATTTTTTTCATATTTTTAAAACTTATGGTTCAAAAGTTAGAGGGGGGGGGGGACACATTTTTTTTTACTTCTGGAGCGATTATCACCGAAAATATTAACATTATCAAAAAATGATTTTAGCAAACCCCTATTCATTTTTAAATACCTATCCAACAATATATTACACGTTAGGGTTGAAATGAAAAAAAAAACACTTCCCACGTTACGTATAGAGGAGGTACCCTAATAAAATAAAATAAACACTTTTTATTTTACCACTTTGTCGGCGTGATTGATATACATATTAGTACCAAATTTCAGCTTTGCTAGTTACTAGTGCTAACGGTTACTGAGATTATCCGCGGACGGACGGACAGACAAAGCGAAACTATAAGGGTTCCTAGTCGACTACGGAACCCTCGAAAGTGGAACTATGACAATGATAAATATCTTTCTGTCACACTTATTGATATTTTTATGCTACCATCTCGCTCGGGCGTGGTATTATTATTACCATAGCTTATCCTGAGCATTAGGTCCATGCGCTCATTAATATCTGTCTGTTATCTAGAAATGCGACTGGCATAGGCAGTGTTCGTTAATATCAAAAGTATGTCGAGACTTAAATCTAGTTTCTCTTCTTGGATACAAAATGGCGGATAAAAGCACGCGCTTTTATTATTTTCCTTCACGAGTCGGTCGCAGACGTATTCCCACCAGTCATTCAATAGGGAAGATGCAGATATTTACTATAATTTTGTAACCAAAATGTTGAAAAAACATAAAATAATAGCTACTGAAACGTATTTAATTTAGTTCATACTAATTACAAACAATAATCACGATTTGAAGCAACGTCTGGTGACGTCACTCCTGTCGAAAGTCAAAACTTAGGCAACTCTACGACATCTAGGGACGAACCACGGACAAACAAATATAGCGAGTAACACACATGAGTGACGTCACTGGAACTGTAGATCCGTTTAGGCGAGAGAGTTTAAATTGTCAGTTTGTAACAGGAATTTTTGACTACAAATTATAATATATTAATTTTTAAATACTTTCGTGGTCTATTCTACATGCGATTCTTTCAAATGATAGCAAAATTTAAAATATTGCATCTTCCCTATTATCTTCATGACAACTCTTCCTGATTCAATTCTTCCTGACAACTTGCTAAATAACTGTCGTTGGAATATAGTACAAGTGATATAAAGTGAAGAATAATAGACAACGTAATAATGAAAACAGTATTCATTAAAAATAAGCTAAAATATTTTACTAACAATTTAATGAAAGTAAAATAAATCGTATCATACCTTGTAAACGCACTATGCAAAAGGCGGGATTCCTCTGTCTGTTTTGACACTACTAGCTGTCAATGCCAATTTTCGAGTTCAATGTTTTTGGGAATTTGGGCTATTATTTAATGTCCCAAATATTCCTATTTCATTAGTATTATGACTGCATTTATTAGATAATTGGTAACACAATCATGTCATGACGATAGGATTATAAGATATTATCTTTAATAGTAAGAAATCGTGTTTATAAGTGTTTGTAAATCTCCAATATGGGTATCACGGGTTTGATCCCGTTTTTGGAGAAGGCTTCACGGCGGACCAACGTGGGCGAGTTCAGCGGGTGCACGGTCGTCATAGATTCGTATTGTTGGCTGCATAAGGGCGCCTTTGCCTGTGCCGATAAGTTGGTGCGAGGGGAAGAGACCGACATGTAAGTTGCAGCACATTAAGTATTTCGTAGTTTTTCAATGAAAAACGTAACACTAAAGTAGCCGTTTTCAATGTCCTTGCTGCTCAGGAATCCGTATTATTTCTCGTAAGGTTTTGTTGAACTTTCAGTTTACATATACATATCTTCTATCAGTTTCAACGAATAAACTATTGTGTAGGATTACTTTTCATATTTTCCTTGAATTTCAATGACAATGCAGACAAGAGATGATTAAGCCTAGAGTTTGGGAGAGAACATAATACACAAAACATGTCCAATGTCTACACCCTAACCCCAACTTACAAAAAAACCTCAAAATTCGGTGTTCCTCTGGCCATTCTAACTAAGGAACTTTGAAGAAGTGGAAACTCAAGAATACAGGCTTTATCAGGAAGCACATTTTCGGGAAAAAGTATAATAACAAATTGTCAAGTTATTGTCTTGACAGTAAGCTTGACTGGGTTTAGAGGGCCCAAGACAGAAACATGTGGCAGGCAGCCTCTGGTAGACCCTTTACCTAATAGAAGACTGGGTCTGAATATTTATAAATTGTTTAATCATAGTTCAAATCACAAATGTTAATTAAGACTAGTTGTAAGATTTATTTATTGAGTTAAAAATAAAATGCTTTTTTTTTGTACTGTAGAGTCTTATAAGCTATAACTTGTGAATTTATGATAAATTGAGGGTATGAGATACTCCACAAGATTTAAAGGTAATATAAACCTTTGATGACATGCAGAGAGTGCCAGTTATCGAAAACTGATGCCGGGCGGGACAGCATGAAGTGGAGAAGTGGAAAGCTGACCCCACCACCATATGGGATATATAGCTAGCAAGAGAGATAACTCTTTGAGGACATGGCTTTCATATGACAAGGTTCCAGATCTCACACCATTATAAATTGTCCAAGCTCCATAAGTGTTTGCAGTCAGGGAATTAAATATAGGTTTTAATTCCAGACATATCAAGTATTGTCTGAAGTATGTCAACATGCTGCTGTCCAAGAACATCAAGCCAATACTGGTGTTTGACGGACGCCACCTGCCCGCGAAGGCCATGACTGAAGCTAAGAGGAGAGAGTAAGTGTTGTGTTGTTCTTACTCTAATTGGGGTGTAGACACTAAATAAAATAATCAATAATTTTAAATTTTCTCGAAAAAGGATTTATTTATTTAATTTAATCGTATGGCATACATTATTTTGGCCTTTAATCTTTGTCACTCTTTAGTACCACCCAGGGGACACGTGCAGGGTTGTGGTAGGTAGCTCCTGCAGACGCGAGTAACAGTTGTCCCCCCTTTGTCAAGTGAGTGGGCAACTCGACTGTAAGAAGTTCTTAAGCCGCCCGAAGGCCTCTAACACGGCTTAACGACTACTGTCATAGACAGCGGCCGGGATCAACTCCTTAGCGTGCCTTCCAAAGCACGGAAGCGCTCATTTATATTAAGCACTTAAACATCAGGCGGTCACCTATCCAAAGACTGACCGCTGCCATCTTTGCTTAACCTGCGTTATCGTTTCCGACTCGCAGGCGCCGCTAGGCTATGAGCGCTTCGAAAAAGGATAAAAAATGTAGTCAGAGAAAAAATCAAAGCAAAAGGTTAAATAATCGCGAAGTTATAAGTGTCCAAAGTTTTAAGAAGGGGTATGTTCTGTCCCTTTTTTGCAAAACGCAACTTCATATGAAACGATGACGCTGGAAGATTGTGACGTCACTAGAAGACGGCAATGTGCCGCCCCGCATCGTGTTCGGCGCCGCCGTCGACGCGGCGCCCCGGCAGCATCCTGGAATTGGACGTCACACACTGTTTGCTTGAGAAATCTCTCTAACAAGCAATATTAAAACAGTTGTAGCTTGGTAATTCTTTGAGATATCTAAATGGGATTTTCGTCACTAGGCATATTTTTTTGCCTTCTTTCTTTTGGAGTAATAATAAATTTCGAGTCTACACCCCAATTGTACATATTGATTTTATAGTGTTTCTAATGCTGCTAGTTCCATGCTTGCTTTATTATTTATTGCCAACTTTGACTAAACTACAATTTTGAGATCTAAAATAGCCATAACAATAATTTGAGTAAAAAAAATACAAATATTTTTCAGGTCCCGTGACATATCAAAGAAAAGAGCTGCTGAACTACTAAGTCTTGGAAAGGTATGTATTATTGAATAACCCTAATATAATGAGTGTGTGTTACAAAAGTTTTAGACAGCTAAATAGTATCAAACATCCATCATTATCCTCTTGTACTCAAAATATGATTGACTGGTTATACTTCTGGATTTACATGGTTGACTGATGACCAGGTAAGGTCGCGGGAGTGGCGCAGGAAAGATCATTGTGGCACTCTTTGGGGGAGGCCTATTATGTCTACCAGTGGACGTCTTTGGCTGATATGATGACTTCTGGATTTTGATGGACATAAAAAACCCTCATAAAATACGTAATGTTTTTGCGTGCTTTTAAATTATATTTATAATAAGTAAATAAAATCTGCTCTACAAACCCTCTGCCATCTTTCAAGAGTCACTCAGGCCCATAGCCAGGCGGCTGAAGGGATGGACGGGACACCCTACGCAGCAGGATTCATCAACTGGCTGCGATCCCTTTATCCTCAAATACCCACTGTCCCAAAAGTCCCGTAGTTACGCTCTCATTTTAAAACTACGTGTTGGATTGTGATGAAACTTTGCATATACAATGACATGAGGTATATCTGTCTGTAATTAGTTTATATGGCTCCAGTTTATAAAACAAACGAAATACAGCTTTGTAAGAAAAACTTAAATTTGCTGTATTTTTTTAATATATCTGAAGCTACATAAACTAATTACAGACCTGGATATACTTCATGTCTTTTTACATGCAAAGCTCCGTTACAATCCAACACGTAGTTTTAAAATGAGAGCGTAACTACGTTAGTATGGAGAATCGAGCTTACTGCGGACTCTTAAGTCAGAAACAATTGTGCACTTCAGATAGAAGAGGCCCGTTCGTACATGCGTCGCAGCGTGGACATCACTCACTCCATGGCCCTGAGCCTGATCCGAGAGTGCCGGAGGAGGAACGTGGATTGCATCGTGGCGCCGTACGAAGCGGACTCGCAGCTCGCGTACCTAAACATTAAGAATGTGGCCCAGCTGGTCATTACGGAGGACTCCGACTTGATACTGTTTGGTTGTACTAAGGTAAGTCAAGTCTGTAGAATGGCCTAAAAAATATTTGCACCATCTTACCTATTTGGAGCAGCCCAGCCTGGCTAAGTGGTAACCCCAACAACTTAACTTGCAACTACCTGGCAAAGTGGTAACCCCGACAACTGAACGCGCACCTGCCTGGCAAAGTGGTAACCCTGATGACTGAACGCGCACCTACCTGCCAAAGTGGTAGCCCCGACGACTGAAAGCGCACCTACCTGGTAAAGTGGTAACCCTGATGACTGAATGTGCACCTAGCTGACAAAGTGGTAACTACGACGACTGAACACGCACCTACCTGGCAAGGTGGTAACCCCGACTAGTGAACGCGGACCTACGTGGCAAAGTGCAAAAACCCCTACAACTTACCTCGCAAGTACCTGGATAAGTTGGTGCTCACCGCTACACCGTCAAGAAGGCAGTGTGGCAGTGTACGGCTTGCGGTCTACACGGCTTATGACCGCACTCTTAGGAGACAGATCATATGTGGTAGCGATCCTCAGTAGTAGTAGGAACGAGAAATAAAAACCGACCAAGTGCGAGTCGGACTCGCGCACGGAGGGTTCCGTACCATTATTTATAAAAACGGCAAAAAAAAATCACGTTTGTTGTATGGGCCCTTAAATATTTATTTTATTTTGTTTTTAGTATTTGTTGTTATAGCGGCAACAGAAATAATCATCTGTGAAATTTTCAACTGTCTAGCTATCGCGGTTCTTGAGATACAACCTGGTGACTGACAGACGGACGGACAGACAGCGAAGTCTTAGTAACAGGGTCCCGTTTTTACCCTTTGGGTACGGAACCCTAAAAAGAAGACCTGGCTAAATGGTAACTCCAACCACTTAACGCTGAACTACCTGGTGGTAACCCCAACAACTTATTGCGGAAACATTTAGCAAAGTGGTAACCCCAGCGAACTACTTGCATACTTTCCATATTTTTTTATACATGATTCTCCCAATTTTCAGGTGCTCTTCAAAATGGACCTCGACGGCATGGGCACGCTAGTGGAGACGGCCAAGTTGCCGCTGGTGATGAAGTGTCCGATCGAGCACTACCGCTTCGACAGGTTCCGGCAAATGTGCATAATGTCCGGGTGTGACTATCTCGCCTCGCTGCCCGGCATCGGACTGGCGAAAGCGAGACAATTCGTAAATGCTACGCAGGACAACAACTTTGCTAACGTAAGTACGTTCGGTGTCTTTAACCTGAAGCAGTGATTTGCCGGGGAATTTTTAGTGCAAAAGCAAATGCGCTACCGCAGATCCCTCTCTCATCCTTACCCAACGGAACGGAGAACCGCTACGACTGGACGAGCAATTGTAGCTTCTTATAGACAAGTTCTTATTCTTCTAGTTAATATTCGCAGCTAATCACCATATCTGGTGGGCTTTCCGCCACCTGTGGACCCCGTTAGTAGCCTACAGCTCAGCCGTAATAATAAAAAATATGAAATCTGAAATTCAGCCAAGCTAATTTTATCAAACTGGTAGGTACCGTTATAAAACTCGTGGAAGACAGGACAATGAAAAACAAATATCGTCTTTATTGCCCATATTTATGTGCTTTTTATAAAGATGAGAATATTTATAGCTACTTTTACTTTTATAGCACCTATGTCGGTTGTTGCGATAAATCGCATCGTCAGCGGTGCGTTTCACATTTTGTAAACTCTGCAGGCCCTCAAGAAACTGCCTTCCTTCTTCAACCGCTCGAGCCTCACAGTGACGGATGAGTACAGAGAAAACTTTTTGAAAGCCGAAGCCACGTTCAAACACCAGTATGTGTACGACCCTATTGAGCGGCAGATGGTGCGACTGACTGAACCTGACGACGAAGGTATGAAATGAAATTTAATGAAATTGTTTATTGCTGAACATGGGTGAATTATATACAGGTGGATTGGTGATAATAGCTGCCAGTTCCACATGCTCTGCCGTCTTAGGCGTGCAACATTTGGTCTTAAAAATAATTTGAAATTAAAACATCGTAATAGATAAATAAGTTATTAAAGTACATTCATTTAGGCTTATATGTAATCGAAAAACATTTCTCCAGTAACCATTTATATAAGTTTTTAGGGTTCCGTACCTCAAAAGGAAAAAACGGAACCCTTACGGCCGCGCGTTAGCGGTTTTTCTAATTCATTGCGTGTGGTCCCAACTAACCACAGTGCGTTGCGTGTCTCGACCGCGCAATGAACAGAGAAAACGCTTGCCGCGCCGCAATTCGCGCAATGTCGTGGCCGGGCCGTTATAGGATCACTTTGTTGTCCGTCCGTCCGTCCGTCAAGACCCTTTTTCTCAGGATCGCGTGGAGGTATCAAGCTAAAATTTATACCAAATACTCGGGTCTACTGTCCCTTGGAGCTGTGAAAAAATCAAACTTCTAAGCCAACGCAATCAAAAGATACAGCCGTTTATGCCGCAAATTTTCGAAACTCGCAAGGGAATCAAAACCTACAGGATACTTCCCGTGAAATCAGAATCTTGAAATTTGGTATGAAGCAACGTCGTATAGCACAGATAAAGGAAAAATTGCGAAAACCGTAAATTATTTGTTAGATCATATGATAAAAATCCGACTCGCACTTGGCCGGCTTTTTTTTAAACATATTAATGCTCAGGTTATAGAACCTTTTCGGCAGTTTATTAAATAATGTGATGCACATACTATAGACATTTTCCCTATAAACAGTCAAGTAACATCTAGGCATATATAAATAATTATCCTTCCTTGTGCATCTTTTACCGTTCGCGTTCGTGCAACAAGTGCTTGTTTTCTTTGACGAATTTGCATATTTCCTTTATGTACATGCATGGAAGGGGGAGGATATTTAATATTTAGTATTACTCTTATGTGTTCCTCTCACCGTATATACTTTAAAAAAATAAGCTGGGCGGGAACTGGATAGGTTATTGACATACTCGCTATTTTAAGAATATTGATTACTACAACTTAGGAACGTTGAAAAACCCCCGATATTTTCATTTCAAAGTCCAGTATCTCAAAAACCGCTGAACAGATTTTCATGAAACATGGCTAAGAACACTCGGGATAAAATTATCTATAACACAAGAAAACCGCATTTTGGGAGCTACGATACCACAGACAGATACACAGACACGTTAAACTTATAACACCCCTCTCTTTGCGTCGGGGGTTAAAAATATTATTTGATTTCCTCACATTTTTGGAGAAAAGCACTATATCTGCCTTGACGGGAACAGCAATTCGTGGATTCGTCTCTATTGTCGGATTCAGCTTTGCTTCAGCCGACAAAATCAACTCATCCACGAATTGCTACTTCCCGGCCGCTGCAATAATGTACTATTTATTAATCTTATGTATTTTATTTCAGACACTGAGAAAGCGTTGTGCGTAAACGCCGGCGAGCTGCTAGACGCGAAGACTGCATTCCAACTGGCCCTCGGCAACCTGGACCCATTCTCGTTGAAGATAATGGACGATTGGCATCCCGACCACAGACCTGTGGTGAGTCATAATAATAATAATAACTACGACGGGTAAACCAGGCAAAGCCTAGGGATTTATTTATTTAATCGTATGGCATACATTATTTTGGCCTTTTAATGTTTGTCACTCTTTAGCACCACCCAGGGGACACGTGCAGGGTTGTGTGCGGACGCGAGTAACAGTTGTCCCCCCCAAAGGGGACAAATCAAGTGAATGGCAACTCGACTTTTAGAAGTTCTTAAACCGCCCGAAGGCCTCTAACTCGGCTTAACGAGTACTGTCATAGACAGCAGCCGGGATCACCTGCTTAGCGTGCCTTCCAAAGCACGGAAGCGCTCATTTATATTAACCACTCAAACATCAGGCGGTCACCCATGCAAAGACTGACCGCTGCCATCTTTGCTTAACCGTTTCCGACTCGCAGGCGCCGCTAAGATTTCTACCACCTTATGTAACCATGGTTTTGCAGTAAATATATATGAGTATAAAATATAGCTGATGACCATCTAGAATCCTCCATAGATGACCCAGTGACCGAGACCAGAATTTTAGTATAATCCGAGATTCGATTGACGGTCGCATACTTGAACCGCTCACTAGGGTACTATCCTACTATATAATATAATATTATAAATGCGAAAGTTTAGATGTTTGGACGTTTGGATGTTTGGATGTTTAGATGTTTGGATGTTTGTTACTCAATCACGCTTAAACGGCTTTACCGATTTGGATGAAATTTTGCACGAAGATAGTTTATAGCCTGGATTAAAATATAGGATAGTTTTTATCCCGGGTCCACGCAGACGAAGTCGCGGGCGAAAGCTAGTAAGAAATAATGAATTACATGACGAATCCAGCAACATAAAAACTAGTTTCATATATTCACAAGGTACTTAAATACAAAATACAGTGTGTAGTGGCCTCTTTTTTAAATATCTATCGTAAAATTTCAATAATCACAATTATTTACCGATGGCGCTAGTGAGCACGTTAACGCCCTCTTAAATGATGATGAGGATTATCATCAACCACATAATTTTATCACATTGAATAAATATATGTACTTTTTTATGATATCGTTTTTATTTCTTCTTTACCTAGCTATAATACCAATCTTAAAATATCATACATAAGCCTAGCTAAAACATTCGCGTTAATGTCGAATAAACATCCCATTCGTCCTTTCCTAGTAGGTAAGTATGTAAATACGAACGGGACGAAGGCTTCTTGTCCAACATAAACACGATAATGCAGTAAACGTTGTAAAATGCCTAGAAATAACTATTTTATATGACTACTCGATGTGATTAACTTTCTTTCTTATGTTACGTGGTGATCAAAATAGTCGATGAACGAAACATGATAATAATATAATTATAACAGTGACAGCCGTTTAAAAATTTCAACCATGTTAACAGGTACCTACACCATGTAAAATATTCTACCAACAATTAATTGCCGCACCGCTAAAAACCGTTAACGACCAAAGCGTCCCATCACTACGCTTCTGGCGCCACGATCTGACAAAGCGCGCTACTTTCGAAACAGCCAATCGCAGCGCCGTTACCGACCTCCCCGCAACCCGCACCTACCGCCAACTGTGGTGACCTTTGCATCGAACTAAATCGCTTATAGGCTCTATCTATAGGAGGTTAACTGTGATCGGTTCACACCCCATTTTTGGCACACTCTGTATAAATGGCCGTTTACTCTCCGGCGACCGGCATGTTCCTATATCTAGACTTCATCATCATTATCATCATATCAGCAGAAAGACGTGGACATAGGCCTCCCCCAAAGAGTGCCAAAGTGACCGGTCCTGCGCCACCCGCATCCAGCGGACTCCCGCAACCTCTAGACCCTATCTAGACTCTTATATGACCTTAACCAATAGACACACACTAATACATACTTCTAGGATGGAAAGATGATGATAAATATATATTTGCAGCAAAACGGCATCAAGACAGACAGCTGGAAAGACAAAGGCGCTCCGCACCCCAGTATCTGGAGCCCCGCGTTCTCCCAGCACCTGCAGGACTCCAGCCCCTGGAAAAAAAAAAAAAAAAAAAAAAAAAAATAATAATAATAATAATAATAAATAAATAAATAAATAAAATAAAATAAATAAAATATGCATTTTTTTATATTTTTTGTGTATGTTTGTTTACATTGATCTTTGTTTTTGTTTACATTAAGTAAGTCTTTGGTTTTGTTGACATTGCTTGTGACATGACAACATTCCCCTGCGGGTGAAGGGTGGGAGGGTTTATTTCATTTTCTACCGCCGCGCACGTCTGTGTTATGAAAACAAATTATTGGTAAAACAGGTGACGGCTTTTACGTTTTTGTTGTCATACACAAGCCATGGAAATGAAAACAAACAAAAATTTCAATGTAAACAAAAGCAAAACAAAAAAATATCTCTTCTTCGTCGTTTCACTCTCGAGTGGTCGTGGTCATCATTTCAGGTGTCGGTAGCAAGCTTCACAACACGCCGCCATCCCTGACAGTCGCCTTCCTTATGCTTGCGTGTAGTGATGCATCTACTGCAGCTTTTGCAAAAAATATAAATATATTCAAATGCATTTTCGGTATCGCAATACGCTACCGAACCTGGTCTCGATGGGTTCACACCCCATTTTCGTTACAACCTGTAGACAGAAATATTTTTCACGTTATATTATTTTTAATAACCAAAACACCATCCCAGGAATCATTCGGCGCTTCCCCTCCAAAGCAGTCCTGGCTTGGCATCAGACCGCTGCCGAGCAGCCAGCCAGCCCGCCAGCCGGCCAGCCAGCAAGCCCGCCAGCCGGCCAGCCAGCTAGCCAGCCAGCCGGCCAGAAACGGCTTCAAGAAGAGCACCTGCCGCGTCCCCGGACTCAAGCGGACGGTCTCGGTGCCCAGCAACCAGCCCACCTTGTTGAGCAAGTTCGGCTTCCAGAAGAAGTAAGTTATTTGGGTCGTTCAATATTTTTTTGTTGCTTGTGGCCACAGATAGTGCAAAACTCTTAAATGTCACAGCTCATTAGACCACCCGGCACCTGACCCGCACCGCCTCGCCTCGAGCGGTTAGTATTCTTTATATGGATTTGTATGGGCATGCGCTCATTACATCAACTCCGTAGTTAGTACAGTTCCGAGGCGAGGCGGTGCGGGTTGGGTGCCGGGTGGCTCTAATGAGCTGTGACCTTTAACGGGGTCAAAGTCATCTGGTTTTTCATAGAATTGAACCCTATCACTTAGAAATAGAGTTCATTCATGGTGGGAATATAGTTCCCTCTGCCTTATAAAGAGTTAAAACTATGATGTTATGGGGTTCAATCCACTAAATATGTTTTTGTGATAGGGGGGGCTTGTCCATTACGTCATCGTTTTTTGTCGATTTTGACCCCCCCTCCCCCCTATCATCATCCTGTTAATTCCTTGAATGATGCCCCGCCTAATAAAATGACTACCGTCATCCAATGGTCAGATCCACCCCTATTTTGAAATGACGTAATATATGGACAGCCCCTATGGTCCAAAAGAACAAAACAACATAATAACAAGATAATCATACATACATACAGGTCAAACTGAGAACCTCCTTTTTTGAAGTCAGTTAAAAAGATCATTGTGTATATTTCCATTCCAACTTTAGATAGCAAGCAACACCATTTATAATTACTTTTGTTGCAGACCAGTATTGAAGAGATGAAGATAATAGGGAAGATGCAATATTTTAAATTTTGCTATCATTTGAAAGAATCGCATGTAGAATAGACCACGAAAGTATTTAAAAATTAATATATTATAATTTATAGTCAAAAATTCCTGTTACAAACTGACAATTTAAACTCTCTCGCCTAAACGGATCTACAGTTCCAGTGACGTCACTCATGTGTGTTACTCGCTATATTTGTTTGTCCGTGGTTCGTCCCTAGATGTCGTAGAGTTGCCTAAGTTTTGACTTTCGACAGGAGTGACGTCACCAGACGTTGCTTCAAATCGTGATTATTGTTTGTAATTAGTATGAACTAAATTAAATACGTTTCAGTAGCTATTATTTTATGTTTTTTCAACATTTTGGTTACAAAATTATAGTAAATATCTGCATCTTCCCTATTGAATGACTGGTGGGAATACGTCTGCGACCGACTCGTGAAGGAAAATAATAAAAGCGCGTGCTTTTATCCGCCATTTTGTATCCAAGAAGAGAAACTAGATTTAAGTCTCGACATACTTTTGATATTAACGAACACTGCCTATGCCAGTCGCATTTCTAGATAACAGACAGATATTAATGAGCGCATGGACCTAATGCTCAGGATAAGCTATGGTAATAATAATACCACGCCCGAGCGAGATGGTAGCATAAAAATATCAATAAGTGTGACAGAAAGATATTTATCATTGTCATAGTTCCACTTTCGAGGGTTCCGTAGTCGACTAGGAACCCTTATAGTTTCGCTTTGTCTGTCCGTCCGTCCGCGGATAATCTCAGTAACCGTTAGCACTAGTAACTAGCAAAGCTGAAATTTGGTACTAATATGTATATCAATCACGCCGACAAAGTGGTAAAATAAAAAGTGTTTATTTTATTTTATTAGGGTACCTCCTCTATACGTAACGTGGGAAGTGTTTTTTTTTTCATTTCAACCCTAACGTGTAATATATTGTTGGATAGGTATTTAAAAATGAATAGGGGTTTGCTAAAATCATTTTTTGATAATGTTAATATTTTCGGTGATAATCGCTCCAGAAGTAAAAAAAAATGTGTCCCCCCCCCTCTAACTTTTGAACCATAAGTTTTAAAAATATGAAAAAAATCTCAAAAGTAGAACTTTATAAAAACTTTCTAGGTAAATTATTTTGAACTTGATAGGATGATTAGTTTTTGAAAAAAAATCAAAATCATTTCTGTACGAAAAACTACGGAACCCTACACTCAGCGTGGCCCGACACGCTCTTGGCCGGTTTTTTTTATTTGCCGCAACTGATTAAGTATAGTTGTGGCAAATAAACCATTAAGCCACATTAAGTAGGTTGTTTATAATAAGCTATCAGCCATTTTAAGACCAGTTCTTAATTTAGCTGCATAAGAGCCTTTCACTCCCCTTGTGTCATCAACTCATCACGTCTATAACTTGTCCTGAGTATTATAGGCCCATGTCCCGTCAGATATTTTTGCAGGTGACTGTACATCTAAAACTATCGATATTTTGTCATACGAACACACGGTTTCCGAAGAATTTATAATATAGGAATAACATTATAATTTTGTTTTAAGTATCTTAAGTTGCATTTATTTTAATTTGTTGTTTTGTTATGGACAAGGGATGTGCCCTGAATGTGTGTTAATTATTTAATTATGTGATATTATGATTATGATTAAAATAATTTGGATCGAGTATTCAGTTTCATTTACACATTTGACCTGCTGCTTGGCTTGTGCGACTTATAAGTTATAATAATAATATTTGGGGACAAGCATATACACAATATATTGATTTAAACTTTCACGATTCTCACACATTATTTATATTAAACGGGACTTAAGACGCTGTCAACACCAAAATGCCCTTGAGGATTTGGGATAGCGCGCACACTGTCTATTTGTATCGGAGTAAACGAGAGCGAGTATTACTGGGCGCTCCGGTTTTTGAAGATAATGACTATATGATAGTACTTAAATATTAAAATAAAAAAAAGTGTGGATTATTTGTGAAATATGACTCGCTAGGTGTTTAGGTATGAATATGTTGACTTCATGTTTTTAATTGCAAAAAAAAATTGTAAAAAAATGAAGACAGGACTGTTTAATGTGATTTTAAGACCAATCTTTGCAATTATTTTCTATCGAGCCGAATTCGTCAAATTAGGTATCGAGCCCGTCTAAGGTCTTTGAAATATGGTGAGTATTAACATATATTTTATTTGATGTGCTAGAACAAATAGTTTTTCTTAAAAAACTGGTTAATTAACATCAATTTCACCAAATTAGGTCTTGTCAGCCTCTTAGTCGCGTATAATTAACATTGCAACATCCATGGTCACGGGACAACTCAGTGAGGTAAATAAATAAGTTAATTATACGCGATTAAGTCCCGTCGATTACGCTCATCACTGACTGTATGCTTAGTTATGTATTCTTAAACTATTTACTACGGTGTTAAGAACCTTCCATTTTGGTTTTATTAATATTGTGTTTTATGAACCTCCAGGTCTGTTTGTATAATTTCTCAGTTATTGTAAATTGTGTATGTACAACATATGTAACAAGTTTATTATGACTGTGTTTCTAAATAAATAAATAAAAAAAGAAATACCCAAATATAGTAGATTACACTGCAGAGGCCGTGAAGTAAGGGATTGCAGGACGAGATTGGGGTAGACGGCCGAGTCGTAGACGAGTAGTAAAAAACCATTTGTATTTGCTATCATCTAATCAGAATACAGTCATCATCATCATCATCATCATATCAGCCGAAAGACGTCCACTGCTGGACATAGGCCTCCCCCAAAGAGTGCCAAAGTGACCGGTCCTGCGCCACCCGCATCCAGCGGACTCCAGCAACCTTTACCAGGTCATCAGTCCACCTTGCGGAATACAGTATATATTAAAATCAACCAATCAGGAAACAGAATAAATTTCAAATATTAGGCGTTTATTATTCCCGAATTCACAATCATTAAAAAAAATAAACGCGTTTGGCCGTCTATAGCCTCGTCCAACCGTTCAAGCGGGGTGGCCTGCAAACATGACATAAGCTATTCGATTGAACGGGATAGACTGCTGTCTATCTCGCTTTATCGTATGCAGCGTATGCTGTCCGCCGCGCTCGGCCGTTAGGACCCGGCTGTATACGGTAAGTAGCGTTTATTCGTGGTGTCAATATTTTGCATCTGTGTCAAACAGTTTATTAAAAAAGACATGCCGCCAAATTGAACAATTTTTTCGCTGTGGAATTTATTATTGATTGTGGATGGATAATCTTTGTTTTCACTATTTTCTCGCAGTCTAAGTGAAAAGTAGAGTGTATAACTCTGGTCTAAAAGCCATATTACCACTCGAACAAAATAACCATCTCGTGGTAATATGGCTTATTTTAGCTTCCCATCGCTAGTCTGACCCCACCAGTAGCAGGGCAGGTTAGCTTATCTTAGGTTTAGTTAGATCAGACCCGCATCCTTTTTTAGACGAACTAAGTACCGGCCAATCTACCTATAAAATAAAGGACTACACACTACACCGCACGGCGCGGGGTGCCGACAGAACGGTGCTTTTAAGAAACCAGCCAAGTGCGAGTCGGACTCGCGCACGGAGGGTTCCGTACCATTATCTCTAAAAACGGCAAAAAAAACGCGTTGTATGGGAGCCCCTTAAATATCTATTTTATTCTGTTTTTTAGTATTTTTTTGTTGTAGCGGCAACAGAAATACATCATCTGTGAAAATTTCAACTGTCTAAGTATCACGGTTCAAGAGATACAGCCTGGTGACAGACGGACGGACAGCGGAGTCTTGGTAATAGGGTCCGGAACCCTAAATACCAGAAAAAAAATCACGTTTGTTGTATGGGCATTTGTTAGCAGAGAACCTTCTGTACGTAGTAGTTACTTTTATTTATTCTGTACTACAAGGTAAACACTAGGCAACGCCATGGATAAGTACTAGCGCGTGTTTTGTGCCGCTTATTTTGGTGAACTTGATAAGAACGTGTAAAAGCAAGCGAGAGAAATACAGACCCGAAGATTGTTATCGGACTGTATCTAATATTGTGACATGGATTCCTTCAAAGGCAGACTTTTTAATATAGGTATATTAAAAAGTACCTAGATTTAATTAAAACGTAATAAGTCTTCATAAAACAAAATACCGTTTCGGGAACCGTTTATTGGGGTACGATTGTCATTTAAAACCTATATCATTTCATTGAAGCCGGCATTTAAGCGTTTAAGCCTGGCTGGGCCAAATTAAATTGGATTCTGAATGAATTGGGAGGCCTATGTCCAGCAGTGGACGTCTTTCGGCTGATATGATGATGATGATGATGATGACTGTATTCTGATTAGATGATAGCAAATACAAATGGTTTTTTACTACTCGTCTACGACTCGGCCGTCTACCCCAATCTCGTCCTGCAATCCCTTACTTCACGGCCTCTGCAGTGTAATCTACTATATTTGGGTATTTCTTTTTTTATTTATTTATTTAGAAACACAGTAATAATAAACTTGTTACATATGTTGTACATACACAATTTACAATAACTGAGAAATTATACAAACAGACCTGGAGGTTCATAAAACACAATATTAATAAAACCAAAATGGAAGGTTCTTAACACCGTAGTAAGTAAATAGTTTAAGAATACATAACTAAGCATCAGTATATACCTACAGAGGCGACGTAAGTGTCGCCACAATGAGGGACGGCAACAAAGTAGATGATTCCCGTGGGGTGGCCATGTAACTAAAAATTACCCCATCGCTTCCATATGTTTATTTTAAATAATGCGCTTTTATTGTAAGTAGTTTTTACTGAAGCTTTACACACATTCACTGCCTAGCAGGCGCTCTGTTCGCAACCACTAGTAACATTCAGCTTAATAACATGAAATATGATTCTAGTAACAGAACATGACATGTAGGTAATTAATAGTCCTTGTGCAAGCGGCTTACCTGGTAGTTTCTTATCAGCACAGTTATGACAGGAAGCCCGCGAGCTGTGTTGCGGCGAGGTAGACTATCCGTCTCTTTCTAATCGTTCTAACTAGAAAGAGACGGACAGTCTACCTCGCCGCGACACAGCTCGCGGGGCGTCCTGTGATAGCCGTGCTGATCTACTTAATTATTATAAAGCCTGAATCACACTGGCGCGGCCTGCGGTGGCGGTTCATAGTAAACTTGACAGTTAGTGTCAAATTTACTATTGACCGCCACCGCAGGCCGCGCCCGTCTGTGAGAGGCTTAAAGTCTCTCACAGACTGGCGCGGCCTGGCCGCGGCGATCAATGATAAACTTGTCATTAGCTGTAAAATTTACTATTGACCGTGATGCAGGCTTAAGGCGGGAAAAATAATGACACTAAATACCGAAATGAGACACAACCATATTAAAAACATTTACTATTCAAATATTCAAATTATTACAGATTAATGATAAAGAGCTCTGCTCGGGTAAACATATGCTGAGAACGATTTTTCCCAGATATGAGACCTAGCTAGATCCATTTTTTTATGAGGCACAGCGTGGGAGGCCCCCTACAAGGTTGACTGATGACCTGGCAAACGTCGCGGGAGTCCGCTGGATGCGGATGGCGCAGGACCGGTCATTTCGGCTGATATGATGATGAGATAGATTTTTTGCCCCCATAAACCCCTATACTGCAAATGCCATCAAAATCGTAAGAACTGTTTTCGAGAATGCGATCACAAATATATATATGTAGCCTTAACCCAAATACTACGCGCACGCGCATCCTCATTTAGTGGAAACCTAGAAAAAAAAAAATTATTTTACATAAAATTTTTCAAGCATAGGGCTTATAGAAAATTATGATTCATTCTAAACCGTCGATCGTCTTTACTTATTACTAGCTGTCCACGCGTCTCCTCTCCACCCGCGTAGTAGAAAGAGCACAAGCGGAGGCGCAGATGCAGGATTAAATAAAGCCAGATGAAAGAATTTTTGAAATCGGATGAACAGTCCGAGATTACAAGCTACATAAAAGCTTATCTTTATTATGAGTACAGAGTAAATATACGTATATAAGAATAGATCCCATCCATTATATACGAATGTTATGTAATAACAAGTACGAGAATTTTGTTAGAGTATAAATTACCCGAGAAATCGGGTATTTTTAAGTTGTATTGGCTGGTATCCCTAAAATGATTGCAAAGAAGCTAAATCGAGAAGACATTCTAACACCTCTCGCAGCTTACCATAAACAACCTACGTAATTTGGGCGGATAATTTGTCAACAAGTATTCTCTTGTACAATGTAAACAATGATGTTATTTCTATTGTAATCGTCAAATTTTACAAGATTTTGAGCGTAATGTAATTTTACCATGCTATTTTTACGTATTGCGTATACAGAAAAGTGAAAGATGTTCTACTTACGTGTGAAAGGTTATATTTTCATCACATTGTTCCGACCGGCTTTTACAGCCAAGCACGCAACAATTAACCATTTTCTTGGCACAGACGGAACACGAGATACCTTATCGTGCCTAAATTACTTTTAGGACACTATTTTATTCACAATAATATTAAATATTTCGGATTCGTATGCATCCACGCGCGAGCATTGACAGCATTGTATGCCACAACGGTTGTGCCAAATAGAAAAAAAGTGGAACTATGACAAGGATAACGAATGATATATCTCTGTCTGTCACACTTATCGAGATTTGTATGCTACCAGCTCGCTCGCACGTGGTATTATTATTACCATAGCCTGTCCTTAGTAATTATAGGTTCATGCTAAGCATACAGTCAGTGATGAGCGTAATCGACGGGACTTAATCGCGTATAATTAACTTATTTATTTACCTCACTGAGTTGTCCCGTGACCATGGATGTTGCAATGTTAATTATACGCGACTAAGAGGCTGACAAGACCTAATTTGGTGAAATTGATGTTAATTAACCAGTTTTTTAAGAAAAACTATTTGTTCTAGCACATCAAATAAAATATATGTTAATACTCACCATATTTCAAAGACCTTAGACGGGCTCGATACCTAATTTGACGAATTCGGCTCGATAGAAAATAATTGCAAAGATTGGTCTTAAAATCACATTAAACAGTCCTGTCTTCATTTTTTTTACAATTTTTTTTTGCAATTAAAAACATGAAGTCAACATATTCATACCTAAACAGCTAGCGAGTCATATTTCACAAATAATCCACACTTTTTTTTATTTTAATATTTAAGTACTATCATATAGTCATTATCTTCAAAAACCGGAGCGCCCAGTAATACTCGCTCTCGTTTACTCCGATACAAATAGACAGTGTGCGCGCTATCCCAAATCCTCAAGGGCATTTTGGTGTTGACAGCGTCTTAAGTCCCGTTTAATATAAATAATGTGTGAGAATCGTGAAAGTTTAAATCAATATATTGTGTATGCTTGTCCCCAAATATTATTATTATAACTTATAAGTCGCACAAGCCAAGCAGCAGGTCAAATGTGTAAATGAAACTGAATACTCGATCCAAATTATTTTAATCATAATCATAATATCACATAATTAAATAATTAACACACATTCAGGGCACATCCCTTGTCCATAACAAAACAACAAATTAAAATAAATGCAACTTAAGATACTTAAAACAAAATTATAATGTTATTCCTATATTATAAATTCTTCGGAAACCGTGTGTTCGTATGACAAAATATCGATAGTTTTAGATGTACAGTCACCTGCAAAAATATCTGACGGGACATGGGCCTATAATACTCAGGACAAGTTATAGACGTGATGAGTTGATGACACAAGGGGAGTGAAAGGCTCTTATGCAGCTAAATTAAGAACTGGTCTTAAAATGGCTGATAGCTTATTATAAACAACCTACTTAATGTGGCTTAATGGTTTATTTGCCACAACTATACTTAATCAGTTGCGGCAAATAAAAAAAACCGGCCAAGAGCGTGTCGGGCCACGCTGAGTGTAGGGTTCCGTAGTTTTTCGTACAGAAATGATTTTGATTTTTTTTTCAAAAACTAATCATCCTATCAAGTTCAAAATAATTTACCTAGAAAGTTTTTATAAAGTTCTACTTTTGAGATTTTTTTCATATTTTTAAAACTTATGGTTCAAAAGTTAGAGGGGGGGGGGACACATTTTTTTTTACTTCTGGAGCGATTATCACCGAAAATATTAACATTATCAAAAAATGATTTTAGCAAACCCCTATTCATTTTTAAATACCTATCCAACAATATATTACACGTTAGGGTTGAAATGAAAAAAAAAACACTTCCCACGTTACGTATAGAGGAGGTACCCTAATAAAATAAAATAAACACTTTTTATTTTACCACTTTGTCGGCGTGATTGATATACATATTAGTACCAAATTTCAGCTTTGCTAGTTACTAGTGCTAACGGTTACTGAGATTATCCGCGGACGGACGGACAGACAAAGCGAAACTATAAGGGTTCCTAGTCGACTACGGAACCCTCGAAAGTGGAACTATGACAATGATAAATATCTTTCTGTCACACTTATTGATATTTTTATGCTACCATCTCGCTCGGGCGTGGTATTATTATTACCATAGCTTATCCTGAGCATTAGGTCCATGCGCTCATTAATATCTGTCTGTTATCTAGAAATGCGACTGGCATAGGCAGTGTTCGTTAATATCAAAAGTATGTCGAGACTTAAATCTAGTTTCTCTTCTTGGATACAAAATGGCGGATAAAAGCACGCGCTTTTATTATTTTCCTTCACGAGTCGGTCGCAGACGTATTCCCACCAGTCATTCAATAGGGAAGATGCAGATATTTACTATAATTTTGTAACCAAAATGTTGAAAAAACATAAAATAATAGCTACTGAAACGTATTTAATTTAGTTCATACTAATTACAAACAATAATCACGATTTGAAGCAACGTCTGGTGACGTCACTCCTGTCGAAAGTCAAAACTTAGGCAACTCTACGACATCTAGGGACGAACCACGGACAAACAAATATAGCGAGTAACACACATGAGTGACGTCACTGGAACTGTAGATCCGTTTAGGCGAGAGAGTTTAAATTGTCAGTTTGTAACAGGAATTTTTGACTACAAATTATAATATATTAATTTTTAAATACTTTCGTGGTCTATTCTACATGCGATTCTTTCAAATGATAGCAAAATTTAAAATATTGCATCTTCCCTATTATCTTCATGACAACTCTTCCTGATTCAATTCTTCCTGACAACTTGCTAAATAACTGTCGTTGGAATATAGTACAAGTGATATAAAGTGAAGAATAATAGACAACGTAATAATGAAAACAGTATTCATTAAAAATAAGCTAAAATATTTTACTAACAATTTAATGAAAGTAAAATAAATCGTATCATACCTTGTAAACGCACTATGCAAAAGGCGGGATTCCTCTGTCTGTTTTGACACTACTAGCTGTCAATGCCAATTTTCGAGTTCAATGTTTTTGGGAATTTGGGCTATTATTTAATGTCCCAAATATTCCTATTTCATTAGTATTATGACTGCATTTATTAGATAATTGGTAACACAATCATGTCATGACGATAGGATTATAAGATATTATCTTTAATAGTAAGAAATCGTGTTTATAAGTGTTTGTAAATCTCCAATATGGGTATCACGGGTTTGATCCCGTTTTTGGAGAAGGCTTCACGGCGGACCAACGTGGGCGAGTTCAGCGGGTGCACGGTCGTCATAGATTCGTATTGTTGGCTGCATAAGGGCGCCTTTGCCTGTGCCGATAAGTTGGTGCGAGGGGAAGAGACCGACATGTAAGTTGCAGCACATTAAGTATTTCGTAGTTTTTCAATGAAAAACGTAACACTAAAGTAGCCGTTTTCAATGTCCTTGCTGCTCAGGAATCCGTATTATTTCTCGTAAGGTTTTGTTGAACTTTCAGTTTACATATACATATCTTCTATCAGTTTCAACGAATAAACTATTGTGTAGGATTACTTTTCATATTTTCCTTGAATTTCAATGACAATGCAGACAAGAGATGATTAAGCCTAGAGTTTGGGAGAGAACATAATACACAAAACATGTCCAATGTCTACACCCTAACCCCAACTTACAAAAAAACCTCAAAATTCGGTGTTCCTCTGGCCATTCTAACTAAGGAACTTTGAAGAAGTGGAAACTCAAGAATACAGGCTTTATCAGGAAGCACATTTTCGGGAAAAAGTATAATAACAAATTGTCAAGTTATTGTCTTGACAGTAAGCTTGACTGGGTTTAGAGGGCCCAAGACAGAAACATGTGGCAGGCAGCCTCTGGTAGACCCTTTACCTAATAGAAGACTGGGTCTGAATATTTATAAATTGTTTAATCATAGTTCAAATTACAAATGTTAATTAAGACTAGTTGTAAGATTTATTTATTGAGTTAAAAATAAAATGCTTTTTTTTTGTACTGTAGAGTCTTATAAGCTATAACTTGTGAATTTATGATAAATTGAGGGTATGAGATACTCCACAAGATTTAAAGGTAATATAAACCTTTGATGACATGCAGAGAGTGCCAGTTATCGAAAACTGATGCCGGGCGGGACAGCATGAAGTGGAGAAGTGGAAAGCTGACCCCACCACCATATGGGATATATAGCTAGCAAGAGAGATAACTCTTTGAGGACATGGCTTTCATATGACAAGGTTCCAGATCTCACACCATTATAAATTGTCCAAGCTCCATAAGTGTTTGCAGTCAGGGAATTAAATATAGGTTTTAATTCCAGACATATCAAGTATTGTCTGAAGTATGTCAACATGCTGCTGTCCAAGAACATCAAGCCAATACTGGTGTTTGACGGACGCCACCTGCCCGCGAAGGCCATGACTGAAGCTAAGAGGAGAGAGTAAGTGTTGTGTTGTTCTTACTCTAATTGGGGTGTAGACACTAAATAAAATAATCAATAATTTTAAATTTTCTCGAAAAAGGATTTATTTATTTAATTTAATCGTATGGCATACATTATTTTGGCCTTTAATCTTTGTCACTCTTTAGTACCACCCAGGGGACACGTGCAGGGTTGTGGTAGGTAGCTCCTGCAGACGCGAGTAACAGTTGTCCCCCCTTTGTCAAGTGAGTGGGCAACTCGACTGTAAGAAGTTCTTAAGCCGCCCGAAGGCCTCTAACACGGCTTAACGACTACTGTCATAGACAGCGGCCGGGATCAACTCCTTAGCGTGCCTTCCAAAGCACGGAAGCGCTCATTTATATTAAGCACTTAAACATCAGGCGGTCACCTATCCAAAGACTGACCGCTGCCATCTTTGCTTAACCTGCGTTATCGTTTCCGACTCGCAGGCGCCGCTAGGCTATGAGCGCTTCGAAAAAGGATAAAAAATGTAGTCAGAGAAAAAATCAAAGCAAAAGGTTAAATAATCGCGAAGTTATAAGTGTCCAAAGTTTTAAGAAGGGGTATGTTCTGTCCCTTTTTTGCAAAACGCAACTTCATATGAAACGATGACGCTGGAAGATTGTGACGTCACTAGAAGACGGCAATGTGCCGCCCCGCATCGTGTTCGGCGCCGCCGTCGACGCGGCGCCCCGGCAGCATCCTGGAATTGGACGTCACACACTGTTTGCTTGAGAAATCTCTCTAACAAGCAATATTAAAACAGTTGTAGCTTGGTAATTCTTTGAGATATCTAAATGGGATTTTCGTCACTAGGCATATTTTTTTGCCTTCTTTCTTTTGGAGTAATAATAAATTTCGAGTCTACACCCCAATTGTACATATTGATTTTATAGTGTTTCTAATGCTGCTAGTTCCATGCTTGCTTTATTATTTATTGCCAACTTTGACTAAACTACAATTTTGAGATCTAAAATAGCCATAACAATAATTTGAGTAAAAAAAATACAAATATTTTTCAGGTCCCGTGACATATCAAAGAAAAGAGCTGCTGAACTACTAAGTCTTGGAAAGGTATGTATTATTGAATAACCCTAATATAATGAGTGTGTGTTACAAAAGTTTTAGACAGCTAAATAGTATCAAACATCCATCATTATCCTCTTGTACTCAAAATATGATTGACTGGTTATACTTCTGGATTTACATGGTTGACTGATGACCAGGTAAGGTCGCGGGAGTGGCGCAGGAAAGATCATTGTGGCACTCTTTGGGGGAGGCCTATTATGTCTACCAGTGGACGTCTTTGGCTGATATGATGACTTCTGGATTTTGATGGACATAAAAAACCCTCATAAAATACGTAATGTTTTTGCGTGCTTTTAAATTATATTTATAGTAAGTAAATAAAATCTGCTCTACAAACCCTCTGCCATCTTTCAAGAGTCACTCAGGCCCATAGCCAGGCGGCTGAAGGGATGGACGGGACACCCTACGCAGCAGGATTCATCAACTGGCTGCGATCCCTTTATCCTCAAATACCCACTGTCCCAAAAGTCCCGTAGTTACGCTCTCATTTTAAAACTACGTGTTGGATTGTGATGAAACTTTGCATATACAATGACATGAGGTATATCTGTCTGTAATTAGTTTATATGGCTCCAGTTTATAAAACAAACGAAATACAGCTTTGTAAGAAAAACTTAAATTTGCTGTATTTTTTTAATATATCTGAAGCTACATAAACTAATTACAGACCTGGATATACTTCATGTCTTTTTACATGCAAAGCTCCGTTACAATCCAACACGTAGTTTTAAAATGAGAGCGTAACTACGTTAGTATGGAGAATCGAGCTTACTGCGGACTCTTAAGTCAGAAACAATTGTGCACTTCAGATAGAAGAGGCCCGTTCGTACATGCGTCGCAGCGTGGACATCACTCACTCCATGGCCCTGAGCCTGATCCGAGAGTGCCGGAGGAGGAACGTGGATTGCATCGTGGCGCCGTACGAAGCGGACTCGCAGCTCGCGTACCTAAACATTAAGAATGTGGCCCAGCTGGTCATTACGGAGGACTCCGACTTGATACTGTTTGGTTGTACTAAGGTAAGTCAAGTCTGTAGAATGGCCTAAAAAATATTTGCACCATCTTACCTATTTGGAGCAGCCCAGCCTGGCTAAGTGGTATGGTAACCCCAACAACTTAACTTGCAACTACCTGGCAAAGTGGTAACCCCGACAACTGAACGCGCACCTGCCTGGCAAAGTGGTAACCCTGATGACTGAACGCGCACCTACCTGCCAAAGTGGTAGCCCCGACGACTGAAAGCGCACCTACCTGGTAAAGTGGTAACCCTGATGACTGAATGTGCACCTAGCTGACAAAGTGGTAACTACGACGACTGAACACGCACCTACCTGGCAAGGTGGTAACCCCGACTAGTGAACGCGGACCTACGTGGCAAAGTGCAAAAACCCCTACAACTTACCTCGCAAGTACCTGGATAAGTTGGTGCTCACCGCTACACCGTCAAGAAGGCAGTGTGGCAGTGTACGGCTTGCGGTCTACACGGCTTATGACCGCACTCTTAGGAGACAGATCATATGTGGTAGCGATCCTCAGTAGTAGTAGGAACGAGAAATAAAAACCGACCAAGTGCGAGTCGGACTCGCGCACGGAGGGTTCCGTACCATTATTTATAAAAACGGCAAAAAAAAATCACGTTTGTTGTATGGGCCCTTAAATATTTATTTTATTTTGTTTTTAGTATTTGTTGTTATAGCGGCAACAGAAATAATCATCTGTGAAATTTTCAACTGTCTAGCTATCGCGGTTCTTGAGATACAACCTGGTGACAGACAGACGGACGGACAGACAGCGAAGTCTTAGTAACAGGGTCCCGTTTTTACCCTTTGGGTACGGAACCCTAAAAAGAAGACCTGGCTAAATGGTAACTCCAACCACTTAACGCTGAACTACCTGGTGGTAACCCCAACAACTTATTGCGGAAACATTTAGCAAAGTGGTAACCCCAGCGAACTACTTGCATACTTTCCATATTTTTTTATACATGATTCTCCCAATTTTCAGGTGCTCTTCAAAATGGACCTCGACGGCATGGGCACGCTAGTGGAGACGGCCAAGTTGCCGCTGGTGATGAAGTGTCCGATCGAGCACTACCGCTTCGACAGGTTCCGGCAAATGTGCATAATGTCCGGGTGTGACTATCTCGCCTCGCTGCCCGGCATCGGACTGGCGAAAGCGAGACAATTCGTAAATGCTACGCAGGACAACAACTTTGCTAACGTAAGTACGTTCGGTGTCTTTAACCTGAAGCAGTGATTTGCCGGGGAATTTTTAGTGCAAAAGCAAATGCGCTACCGCAGATCCCTCTCTCATCCTTACCCAACGGAACGGAGAACCGCTACGACTGGACGAGCAATTGTAGCTTCTTATAGACAAGTTCTTATTCTTCTAGTTAATATTCGCAGCTAATCACCATATCTGGTGGGCTTTCCGCCACCTGTGGACCCCGTTAGTAGCCTACAGCTCAGCCGTAATAATAAAAAATATGAAATCTGAAATTCAGCCAAGCTAATTTTATCAAACTGGTAGGTACCGTTATAAAACTCGTGGAAGACAGGACAATGAAAAACAAATATCGTCTTTATTGCCCATATTTATGTGCTTTTTATAAAGATGAGAATATTTATAGCTACTTTTACTTTTATAGCACCTATGTCGGTTGTTGCGATAAATCGCATCGTCAGCGGTGCGTTTCACATTTTGTAAACTCTGCAGGCCCTCAAGAAACTGCCTTCCTTCTTCAACCGCTCGAGCCTCACAGTGACGGATGAGTACAGAGAAAACTTTTTGAAAGCCGAAGCCACGTTCAAACACCAGTATGTGTACGACCCTATTGAGCGGCAGATGGTGCGACTGACTGAACCTGACGACGAAGGTATGAAATGAAATTTAATGAAATTGTTTATTGCTGAACATGGGTGAATTATATACAGGTGGATTGGTGATAATAGCTGCCAGTTCCACATGCTCTGCCGTCTTAGGCGTGCAACATTTGGTCTTAAAAATAATTTGAAATTAAAACATCGTAATAGATAAATAAGTTATTAAAGTACATTCATTTAGGCTTATATGTAATCGAAAAACATTTCTCCAGTAACCATTTATATAAGTTTTTAGGGTTCCGTACCTCAAAAGGAAAAAACGGAACCCTTACGGCCGCGCGTTAGCGGTTTTTCTAATTCATTGCGTGTGGTCCCAACTAACCACAGTGCGTTGCGTGTCTCGACCGCGCAATGAACAGAGAAAACGCTTGCCGCGCAATGTCGTGGCCGGGCCGTTATAGGATCACTTTGTTGTCCGTCCGTCCGTCCGTCAAGACCCTTTTTCTCAGGATCGCGTGGAGGTATCAAGCTAAAATTTATACCAAATACTCGGGTCTACTGTCCCTTGGAGCTGTGAAAAAATCAAACTTCTAAGCCAACGCAATCAAAAGATACAGCCGTTTATGCCGCAAATTTTCGAAACTCGCAAGGGAATCAAAACCTACAGGATACTTCCCGTGAAATCAGAATCTTGAAATTTGGTATGAAGCAACGTCGTATAGCACAGATAAAGGAAAAATTGCGAAAACCGTAAATTATTTGTTAGATCATATTATGATAAAAATCCGACTCGCACTTGGCCGGCTTTTTTTTAAACATATTAATGCTCAGGTTATAGAACCTTTTCGGCAGTTTATTAAATAATGTGATGCACATACTATAGACATTTTCCCTATAAACAGTCAAGTAACATCTAGGCATATATAAATAATTATCCTTCCTTGTGCATCTTTTACCGTTCGCGTTCGTGCAACAAGTGCTTGTTTTCTTTGACGAATTTGCATATTTCCTTTATGTACATGCATGGAAGGGGGAGGATATTTAATATTTAGTATTACTCTTATGTGTTCCTCTCACCGTATATACTTTAAAAAAATAAGCTGGGCGGGAACTGGATAGGTTATTGACATACTCGCTATTTTAAGAATATTGATTACTACAACTTAGGAACGTTGAAAAACCCCCGATATTTTCATTTCAAAGTCCAGTATCTCAAAAACCGCTGAACAGATTTTCATGAAACATGGCTAAGAACACTCGGGATAAAATTATCTATAACACAAGAAAACCGCATTTTGGGAGCTACAATACCACAGACAGATACACAGACACGTTAAACTTATAACACCCCTCTCTTTGCGTCGGGGGTTAAAAATATTATTTGATTTCCTCACATTTTTGGAGAAAAGCACTATATCTGCCTTGACGGGAACAGCAATTCGTGGATTCGTCTCTATTGTCGGATTCAGCTTTGCTTCAGCCGACAAAATCAACTCATCCACGAATTGCTACTTCCCGGCCGCTGCAATAATGTACTATTTATTAAGAGGCTCCCATACGCCAATGACCTTCGATCTGAATCCCTTAGTTTTCTAATGTTTTTTGTAGCTTATTATATTAACAACAACGGCTTTAAGCAATATAGTATCCCATATTTACTTCAAACTTCATTGTTTTCGAGATATTTGGCATCAAAGTTGAACAATTTTAGGCCAAAAAACTGGTTTTCTGGCCATAACTTTTGTGTTAATTGGTTTAAAATTAAAACCCTCTGCCAGTTTTTAGAGACGTCATAGACGAACCCAAATTTGTAGATTTCGTATATGTTAGATCTTTCACGTCAATAGAGATGCGAAATAAGTGTTTTTTTAGACAATGTTTAAAAAAATCATACAAAATTAAGTATTAATTTGTTTCAAAATCCGGTCTGTCAAAATGGAGATAAAAGATTGAAGAACCGATAGCCGTTTGATTTATGATTCTATCTGTAGTGCAAAAGTAGTAGATACGATTCTAAACTTGTCAAAAATCGATGAAAACCTCGGGTAGCCCCTTAATCTTATGTATTTTATTTCAGACACTGAGAAAGCGTTGTGCGTGAACGCCGGCGAGCTGCTAGACGCGAAGACTGCATTCCAACTAGCCCTCGGCAACCTGGACCCGTTCTCGTTGAAGATAATGGACGATTGGCATCCCGACCACAGACCTGTGGTGAGTCATAATAATAATAATAACTACCACGGGTAAACCAGGCAAAGCCTAGGGATTTATTTATTTAATCGTATGGCATACATTATTTTGGCCTTTTAATGTTTGTCACTCTTTAGCATCACCCAGGGAACACGTGCAGGGTTGTGTGCGGACGCGAGTAACAGTTGTCCCCCCTTTGTCAAGTGAGTGGGCAAATCGACTTTTAGAAGTTCTTAAACCGCCCGAAGGCCTCTAACTCGGCTTAACGAGTACTGTCACCAGACAGCAGCCGGGATCACCTGCTTAGCGTACCTTCCAAAGCACGGAAGCGCTCATTTATACTAACCACTCAAACATCAGGCGGTCACCCATGCAAAGACTGACCGCTGCCATCTTTGCTTAACCGTTTCCGACTCGCAGGCGCCGCTAAGATTTCTACCACCTTATGTAACCATGGTTTTGCAGTAAATATATATGAGTATAAAATATAGCTGATGACCATCTAGAATCCTCCATAGATGACCCAGTGACCGTGACCAGAATTTTAGTATAATCCGAGATTCGATTGACGGTCGCATACTTGAACCGCTCACTAGGGTACTATCCTACTATATAAGGTGCTAACAAATTAGGTACTAATACTTTTAGAGCTGATAATACTCGTCTCTAGGAGTAGAGTTAAGTATGAAACATTTAAAAGTGTGTATCACTTTTTGGAGATAATTAGGGATACAACGTTACTGCGTAAAAACACCCTGTTAATGAGATAGTCAACAATCAATCATTGACGTTTGTCACAAACGACGATGTTCACTTGACAGATAGTGTTTTAACATCTTGTCAGTTGAATGCACAGGCTGATTATGTTTGGTCGAAATTTTAATTTATTTATTTTGTACCGGAAATTAAAACAAAAATATCATATGAAAAGTTTTCTTAATTTCTATTTAAAGTCAATTGTTTTGATGTAATGTAACACCTCTTAAAATATTGGTACTTAATTTGTTAGCACCTTATATAATATAATATAATATTATAAATGCGAAAGTTTAGATGTTTGGACGTTTGGATGTTTGGATGTTTAGATGTTTGGATGTTTGTTACTCAATCACGCTTAAACGGCTTTACCGATTTGGATGAAATTTTGCACGAAGATAGTTTATAGCCTGGATTAAAATATAGGATAGTTTTTATCCCGGGTCCACGCAGACGAAGTCGCGGGCGAAAGCTAGTAAGAAATAATGAATTACATGACGAATCCAGCAACATAAAAACTAGTTTCATATATTCACAAGGTACTTAAATACAAAATACAGTGTGTAGTGGCCTCTTTTTTAAATATCTCGTAAAATTTCAATAATCACAATTATTTACCGATGGCGCTAGTGAGCACGTTAACGCCCTCTTAAATGATGAGGATTATCATCAACTACATAATTTTATCACATCGAATAAATATATGTACTTTTTTATGATATCGTTTTTATTTCTTCTTTACCTAGCTATACCAATCTTAAAATATCATACATAAGCCTAGCTAGCACATTCGCGTTAATGTCGAATAAACATCGCATTCGTCCTTTCCTAGTAGGTAAGCATGTAAATACGAACGGGACGAAGTTTTCTTGTCCAACATAAACACGATAATGCAGTAAACGTTGTAAAATGCCTAGAAATAACTATTTTATATGACTACTCGATGTGATTAACTTTCTTTCTTATGTTACGTGGTGATCAAAATAGTCGATGAACGAAACATGATAATAATATAATTATGACAGTGACAGCCGTTCAAAAATTTCAACCATGTTAACAGGTACCTACACCATGTAAAATATTCTACCAACAATTAATTGCCGCACTGCTAAAAACCGTTAACGACCAAAGCGTCCCATCACTACGCTTCTGGCGCCATGATCTGACAAAGCGCGCTACTTTCGAAACAGCCAATCGCAGCGCCGTTACCGACCTCCCCGCAACCCGCACCTACCGCCAACTGTGGTGACCTTTGCATCGAACTAAATCGCTTATAGGCTCTATCTACGAGTATAGGAGGTTAACTGTGATCGGTTCACACCCCATTTTTGGCACACTCTGTATAAATGGCCGTTTACTCTCCGGCGACCGGCATGTTCCTATATCTAGACTCTTCATCATCATTATCATCATCATATCAACAGAAAGACGTGGACATAGGCCTCCCCCAAAGAGTGCCAAAGTGACCGATCCTGCGCCACCCGCATCCAGCGGACTCCCGCAACCTCTAGACCCTATCTAGACTCTTATATGACCTTAACCAATAGACACACACTTTAATACATTCTTCTAGGATGGAAAGATGATGATAAATATATATTTGCAGCAAAACGGCATCAAGACAGACAGCTGGAAAGACAAAGGCGCTCCGCACCCCAGTATCTGGAGCCCCGCGTTCTCCCAGCACCTGCAGGACTCCAGCCCCTGGCTGAAGAAGGTCAAGAAGGTGGAGCCGATCATAGCTGTTCCCACCGTGCGGGCAAGGAAGGTGGTCAATCTGGTGAATAAGGCGCCTGAGACGCAGGATGAAAGGTAAAACCTTTGTAGCCTAGTTGGTAGTGAGGAGGTCCCGGGTTCGAATCCCGGTAAGGGCATTTATCTGTGTGATGATCATTAACATTTGTACCTGAGTCATGGATGTTTTCTATGTATTTAAGTATTTATTTATCTATATAAGTATGTATATGTATATCGTCGTCTAGTACCCATAGTACAAGCTTTGCTTAGTTTGGGACTAGATTGATTTATGTAAGATTGTCCCCATAATATTTATTTTTTATTAAATTAGGAATGAGTGTACTCAAAGTCTGACCGGAATTGACCTATATGTGTATAAAGCTTTATCACCTGCACTTCAGAAAAGAGTGATTGTTGCCCGCTAATGAGGGATGAAAGTACTACTTTTCTTTTCTGATAGATATCCCTGATTCATTTTAATTTTCCTCACACAAGGTATGAAACAAGAAGTGACTGAAAAGCAGTTCAATCGACGGTTAAAGGACCTCTTGGTTAATAATAATAAGTGTTACTCTAGCCTGCAAGTTTTTTTTGACGATACAATGTAAACGAATTAGTAATTACAATGTCTATTGACATGATACAATTATCGATGTGGTTCATTATTTTATTGATTTTACTTACAATTGTGACATAAAATATCAAACGAATCTCTAATTAATTAATTTATTGTACTGGTAACCCGCGCTAACATTTATTTATTATTCATTCAAATAGATTTAAGACTACCTATTGCTGTGCCCTATCAGGGTCCATGTGAATCCAAAAACTATATGTAAGACCTGTATGTCCATGTACCATGATGATGATCATGATGGTTATGAAAAACAGAATGTGCCACTCGACACTGCAAAAAAAAGTCCCCCTTGGGCGTAAACACTTGAACCCCTCGTCACGCTCAAGATTCAATAATTATTGCCCTCGCCGTAAATATATATTTTGATCCCTTGAGAAACAATCTATTATTTCTACAAGCCAGATAAAATTCAATCTAATATCAATGTATAAAAACTTTGACTGGGAATATCTTTTCTCACTATTTGTGCTCGCGCGGATGCGGCCGCTTATGCAGGCGAAGTCACAGGATGAATTATACCCTATTGTCCCTATTATATTTGAAATCGGATGAGTAGTTCCGGAGATTACCCACTCCATACAAACATACATAGCCAATCTCGTTCTACCTACCTTCCTCTCAATTGCTCAAAGGTTAGCTGGAAGAGATCCCTTCTAGGGATAAGTTCACCTTTGTACTTTGATCTATTGTGTGACATGTATATTCTTTAACCTCTTATTGTGTACAATAAAGTGCTTACATACATACTCGTACAAAGCTACACTCTCACAAACTTTACCTCATTGTTTTTTTTAATATTTTTTTAATAATATAATTAATCCTAGATTTCTTTTCAGTTTATCAATAGAAAGCCTAAGCAACATGTACTGCGTGGAACCGGCGTTAAAGAAACCAAAACTAGACCCAGACGCGACTTTAGACCTAAGCGACACCTACCTCGACCAAGAACCCGGCAGAACCTTGCAAGAAGAAAGAAACCTACCTCAGAACAAATCTCCTATACTAGAAAACAAGCAAAGATCTTTCAAGAAATGTCTAGCAAACACATACTCCGTTTTAAAAAGACTGAGCCAATTCCCTAGAACTACTATAGATAGCAACAATGTAGTTGAAAGTAAATTTTTCAACGGGCCAACTGTAATTATTGAAGAATCTCCAGAGCGTATCAGTAAAAACCCATTCAAAATGCAAACTAAAGTGGATATAGATTCTCAGTGTTCTCAGATCGAAGATTCTCAGCTATCTAGTTCTCAGAAGGAGAATTCTCCGTGCAATAGTCCCGTGAAGTTGCCTAGTCCGGTGTTGCAGCCTAGTCCGAGGAGTAAGAACCTGGTTCGGATGAGGGTTGAGAGTAAGGATGTGTTGAGTGAAGAGAGTGTTGTAGAAAACACTTATCCTTTGGAGGGTTTGGTTACGCCGGTGGATTCACAGGTATGTTTAACCCTTAAATGCATAATTTTTTATTTTTGGTAGAAAAAAATGATTTTATTTAGTTCATTGGATGTATGATCTAGGAACAATAAATAAAAAAGTGCGCAGATTTTAGTGTTGCCAGTTATTATTTCCCAAGACTGGCTTGACGTTTGGTATAAAGGTACGTTCAAGAACGTAAGCCTTTTTAGGGTTCCGTACCCAAAGGGTAAAAACGGGACCCTATTACTAAGACTTCGCTGTCCGTCTGTCTGTCTGTCACCAGGCTGTATCTCAAGAACCGCGATAGCTAGACAGTTGAAATTTTCACAGATGATGTATTTCTGTTGCCGCTATAACAACAAATACTAAAAACAAAATAAAATAATTATTTAAGGGGGGCTCCCATACAACAAACTTTTTTTTTTCAGGCTGTATCTCAAGAACCGCGATAGCTAGACAGTTGAAGTTTTCACAAATTATATATTTCTGTTGCCGCTATAACAAAAAATACTAAAAATAAAATAAATATTAAAGGGGGCCTCCCATACAACAAACTTTTTTTTTTTACTGTTTTTATAGATAATGGTACGGAACCCTTCGTGCGCGAGTCCGACTCGCACTTGGCCGGTTTTTTTTTAAATCTGTGAGCTGTCTAATGCTTTGTAGACATTTGGCAACACTATGCATTTAAGGGTTAATAGGAAATCACAATTAAACTGTGAAAATATTGATATTGATAAACACATACATAGATTCACGCGTTCATTCCCACTAGGGGTAGGCAGATCACATGAAACTTGTTTCGGTGCCACTTCTAGCATAAATGCGGTTATAAAATATCGACTAAATGTGATGTGTATGTATCTATGTACTAATGCTTATTTGTGAAAGTATGTATTTGAGTGCTGTTGTCATATAATGCGATGTATGTGTTAGTAAGCTTTTCTTGATGTATTCCTGCACTACCTGTTTACAACTCTTCTTGAAAATTTCCTGCTACCCCCAAGGGTTGTCTGGAAAAGATCGTTCTAAAGCTATAAGACCGCCTGTTGTTACCTTTATTTATTTAATGTACTCTTGTAACATGTTTTTCTTATGTTGTGGTGCAATAAAGAATATTATTATTATTATTATTATCATCATCGCAGTGATAGGTTGCTAGCCCATCGCCCACAACACAGTTTAACGCTGTTCCTTTGTATTGATAAATGTTAGTGTTTATCCAGACTTCTACATGTGTGTTTGCCTCTGTTCTGTGCACATCTAGTTGGTCACGTTTTAATACCCTTTGCATTTGTATAAACTGTGAATCTAAAGTGTTGCGCGTCGTTTCCCTCAAATCAATAAAGGGTCGGCAACGCGTTTGTGATTCTTCTCGGATAGCAAGCGTACTTAGGCTACGGTGTCTACTTACCACCGGGCAGACCGTATGCTAGTTAGCCACCAAGTATAAAAAAATAGAACGAGGGGAATGGTTTATTTATTGTCATCCAGACAGACAGATCGACAGATAGACTTATACAGGGTGTACCAAAAATGGGGTGTGAGCCGATCAAGGGCATATTTGGTAGCGCATTACGACTCCAAATTAAATAAATAAAATTAAATAAATAAAATTAAATAAATAAAATATGCACTTTTTTATATTTTTTGTGTATGTTTGGGTACATTGATCTTTGTTTTTGTTTACATTAAGTAACAGTCTTTGTTTTTGTTGACATTGCTTGTGACATGACAACATTCCCCTGCGAGGGTGAAGGGTGGGAGGGTTTATTTCATTTTCTACCGCCGCGCACGTCTGTGTTATGAAAACAAATTATTGGTAAAACAGGTGACGGCTTTTACGTTTTTGTTGTCATACACAAGCCATGGAAATGAAAACAAACAAAAATTTCAATGTAAACAAAAGCAAAACAAAAAAATATCTCTTCTTCGTCGTTTCACTCTCGAGTGGTCGTGGTCATCATTTCAGGTGTCGGTAGCAAGCTTCACAACACGCCGCCATCCCTGACAGTCGCCTTCCTTATGCTTGCGTGTAGTGATGCATCTACTGCAGCTTTTGCAAAAAATATAAATATATTCAAATGCATTTTCGGTATCGCAATACGCTACCGAACCTGGTCTCGATGGGTTCACACCCCATTTTCGTTACAACCTGTAGACAGAAATATTTTTCACGTTATATTATTTTTAATAACCAAAACACCATCCCAGGAATCATTCGGCGCTTCCCCTCCAAAGCAGTCCTGGCTTGGCATCAGACCGCTGCCGAGCAGCCAGCCAGCCCGCCAGCCGGCCAGCCAGCAAGCCCGCCAGCCGGCCAGCCAGCTAGCCAGCCAGCCGGCCAGAAACGGCTTCAAGAAGAGCACCTGCCGCGTCCCCGGACTCAAGCGGACGGTCTCGGTGCCCAGCAACCAGCCCACCTTGTTGAGCAAGTTCGGCTTCCAGAAGAAGTAAGTTATTTGGGTCGTTCAATATTTTTTTGTTGCTTGTGGCCACAGATAGTGCAAAACTCTTAAATGTCACAGCTCATTAGACCACCCGGCACCTGACCCGCACCGCCTGGCCTCGAGCGGTTAGTATTCTTTATATGGATTTGTATGGGCATGCGCTCATTACATCAACTCCGTAGTTAGTACAGTTCCGAGGCGAGGCGGTGCGGGTTGGGTGCCGGGTGGCTCTAATGAGCTGTGACCTTTAACGGGGTCAAAGTCATCTGGTTTTTCATAGAATTGAACCCTATCACTTAGAAATAGAGTTCATTCATGGTGGGAATATAGTTCCCTCTGCCTTATAAAGAGTTAAAACTATGATGTTATGGGGTTCAATCCACTAAATATGTTTTTGTGATAGGGGGGGCTTGTCCATTACGTCATCGTTTTTTGTCGATTTTGACCCCCCCTCCCCCCTATCATCATCCTGTTAATTCCTTGAATGATGCCCCGCCTAATAAAATGACTACCGTCATCCAATGGTCAGATCCACCCCTATTTTGAAATGACGTAATATATGGACAGCCCCTATGGTCCAAAAGAACAAAACAACATAATAACAAGATAATCATACATACATACAGGTCAAACTGAGAACCTCCTTTTTTGAAGTCAGTTAAAAAGATCATTGTGTATATTTCCATTCCAACTTTAGATAGCAAGCAACACCATTTATAATTACTTTTGTTGCAGACCAGTATTGAAGAGATGAAGATAATAGGGAAGATGCAATATTTTAAATTTTGCTATCATTTGAAAGAATCGCATGTAGAATAGACCACGAAAGTATTTAAAAATTAATATATTATAATTTGTAGTCAAAAATTCCTGTTACAAACTGACAATTTAAACTCTCTCGCCTAAACGGATCTACAGTTCCAGTGACGTCACTCATGTGTGTTACTCGCTATATTTGTTTGTCCGTGGTTCGTCCCTAGATGTCGTAGAGTTGCCTAAGTTTTGACTTTCGACAGGAGTGACGTCACCAGACGTTGCTTCAAATCGTGATTATTGTTTGTAATTAGTATGAACTAAATTAAATACGTTTCAGTAGCTATTATTTTATGTTTTTTCAACATTTTGGTTACAAAATTATAGTAAATATCTGCATCTTCCCTATTGAATGACTGGTGGGAATACGTCTGCGACCGACTCGTGAAGGAAAATAATAAAAGCGCGTGCTTTTATCCGCCATTTTGTATCCAAGAAGAGAAACTAGATTTAAGTCTCGACATACTTTTGATATTAACGAACACTGCCTATGCCAGTCGCATTTCTAGATAACAGACAGATATTAATGAGCGCATGGACCTAATGCTCAGGATAAGCTATGGTAATAATAATACCACGCCCGAGCGAGATGGTAGCATAAAAATATCAATAAGTGTGACAGAAAGATATTTATCATTGTCATAGTTCCACTTTCGAGGGTTCCGTAGTCGACTAGGAACCCTTATAGTTTCGCTTTGTCTGTCCGTCCGTCCGCGGATAATCTCAGTAACCGTTAGCACTAGTAACTAGCAAAGCTGAAATTTGGTACTAATATGTATATCAATCACGCCGACAAAGTGGTAAAATAAAAAGTGTTTATTTTATTTTATTAGGGTACCTCCTCTATACGTAACGTGGGAAGTGTTTTTTTTTTCATTTCAACCCTAACGTGTAATATATTGTTGGATAGGTATTTAAAAATGAATAGGGGTTTGCTAAAATCATTTTTTGATAATGTTAATATTTTCGGTGATAATCGCTCCAGAAGTAAAAAAAAATGTGTTCCCCCCCCTCTAACTTTTGAACCATAAGTTTTAAAAATATGAAAAAAATCTCAAAAGTAGAACTTTATAAAAACTTTCTAGGTAAATTATTTTGAACTTGATAGGATGATTAGTTTTTGAAAAAAAATCAAAATCATTTCTGTACGAAAAACTACGGAACCCTACACTCAGCGTGGCCCGACACGCTCTTGGCCGGTTTTTTTTATTTGCCGCAACTGATTAAGTATAGTTGTGGCAAATAAACCATTAAGCCACATTAAGTAGGTTGTTTATAATAAGCTATCAGCCATTTTAAGACCAGTTCTTAATTTAGCTGCATAAGAGCCTTTCACTCCCCTTGTGTCATCAACTCATCACGTCTATAACTTGTCCTGAGTATTATAGGCCCATGTCCCCTCAGATATTTTTGCAGGTGACTTTACATCTAAAACTATCGATATTTTGTCATACGAACACACGGTTTCCGAAGAATTTATAATATAGGAATAACATTATAGTTTTGTTTTAAGTATCTAAAGTTGCATTTATTTTAATTTGTTGTTTTGTTATGGACAAGGGGTGTGCCCTGAATGTGTGTTAATTATTTAATTATGTGATATTATGATTATGATTAAATAATTTGGATCGAGTATTCAGTTTCATTTACACATTTGACCTGCTGCTTGGCTTGTGCGACTTATAAGTTATAATAATAATATTTGGGGACAAGCATACACAATATATTAATTTAAACTTTCACGATTCTCACACATTATTTATACTAAACGGGACTTAAGACGCTGTCAACATCAAAATGCCCTTGAGGATTTGGGATAGCGCGCACACTGTCTATTTGTATCGGAGTAAACGAGAGCGAGTATTACTGGGCGCTCCGGTTTTTGAAGATAATGACTATGATAGTACTTAAATATTAAAATAAAAAAAAGTGTGGATTATTTGTGAAATATGACTCGCTAGCTGTTTAGGTATGAATATGTTGACTTCATGTTTTTAATTGCAGACCCATACGTAAAAAAAATTAAGACAGGACTGTTTAATGTGATTTTAAGACCAATCTTTGCAATTATTTTCTATCGAGCCGAATTCGTCAAATTAGGTATCGAGCCCGTCTACGGTCTTTGAAATATGGTGAGTATTAACATATATTTTATTTGATGTGCTAGAACAAATAGTTTTTCTTAAAAAACTGGTTAATTAACATCAATTTCACCAACATAGGTCTTGTCAGCCTCTTAGTCGCGTATAATTAACATTGCAACATCCATGGTCACGGGACAACTCAGTGAGGTAAATAAATAAGTTAATTATACGCGGTTAAGTCCCGTCGATTAAGCTCATCACTGAGACTCTATGCTTAGTTATGTATTCTTAAACTATTTACTACGGTGTTAAGAACCTTCCATTTTGGTTTTATTAATATTGTGTTTTATGAACCTCCAGGTCTGTTTGTATAATTTCTCAGTTATTGTAAATTGTGTATGTACAACATATGTAACAAGTTTATTATGACTGTGTTTCTAAATAAATAAATAAAAAAAGAAATACCCAAATATAGTAGATTACACTGCAGAGGCCGTGAAGTAAGGGATTGCTGGACGAGATTGGGGTAGACGGCCGAGTCGTAGACGAGTAGTAAAAAACCATTTGTATTTGCTATCATCTAATCAGAATACAGTATACCTATATTAAAATCAACCAATCAGGAAACAGAATAAATTTCAAATATTAGGCGTTTTTTATTCCCGAATTCACAATCATTAAAAAAAATAAACGCGTTTGGCCGTCTATAGCCTCGTCCAACCGTTCAAGCGGGGTGGCCTGCAAACATGACATAAGCTATTAGATTGAACGGGATAGACTGCTGTCTATCTCGCTTTATCTTATGCAGCGTATGCTGTCCGCCGCGCTCGGCCGTTAGGACCCGGCTGTATACGGTAAGTAGCGTTTATTCGTGGTGTCAATATTTTGCATCTGTGTCAAACAGTTTATTAAAAAACACATGCCGCCAAATTGAACAATTTTTTCCTTGTGGAATTTATTATTGATTGTGGATGGATAATCTTTGTTTTCACTATTTTCTCGCAGTCTAAGTGAAAAGTAGAGTGTATAACTCTGGTCTAAAAGCCATATTACCACTCGAACAAAATAACCATCTCGTGGTAATATGGCTTATTTTAGCTTCCCATCGCTAGTCTGACCCCACCAGTAACAGGGCAGGTTAGCTTATCTTAGGTTTAGTTAGATCAGACCCGCATCCTTTGTTAGACGAACTAAGTACCTACCGGCCAATCTACCTATAAAATAAAGGACTACACACTACACCGCACGGCGCGGGGTGCCGAGAGAACGGGGCTTTTAAGAAACCGGCCAAGTGCGAGTCGGACTCGCGCACGGAGGGTTCCGTACCATTATCTCTAAAAACGGCAAAAAAAACGCGTTGTATGGGAGCCCCTTAAATATCTATTTTATTCTGTTTTTTAGTATTTTTTGTTGTAGCGGCAACAGAAATACATCATCTGTGAAAATTTCAACTGTCTAAGTATCACGGTTCAAGAGATACAGCCTGGTGACAGACGGACGGACAGCGGAGTCTTGGTAATAGGGTCCGGAACCCTAAATACCAGAAAACAAATCACGTTTGTTGTATGGGCATTTGTTAGCAGAGAACCTTCTGTACGTAGTAGTTACTTTTATTTATTCTGTACTACAAGGTAAACACTAGGCAACGCCATGGATAGGTACTAGCGCGTGTTTTGTGCCGCTTATTTTGGTGAACTTGATAAGAACGTGTAAAAGCAAGCGAGAGAAATACAGACCCGAAGATTGTTATCGGACTGTATCTAATATTGTGACATGGATTCCTTCAAAGGCAGACTTTTTAATATAGGTATATTAAAAAGTACCTAGATTTAATTAAAACGTAATAAGTCTTCATAACACAAAATACCGTTTCGGGAACCGTTTATTGGGGTACGATTGTCATTTAAAACCTATATCATTTCATTGAAGCCGGCATTTAAGCGTTTAAGCCTGGCTGGGCCAAATTAAATTGGATTCTGAATGAATTTTGCAGTTGTTTAGCATCTGGTTAATTTGAATATTTTCCAGTTAAATTTTAATTAAAACGTGAGCGGCCTAAACTTGGAAATATTTTGGAGAACTGTTAAGAAGGAAAGCAAATGGGAACATACAACAGAGTCACAGACTAAACCAATGTTTTTCGGACAAGATTGCTTACAAAACAATTGTTCTTTTAGCCAATAATAATTCACATCACCTAATGATAGAGAATTATTAATCGGTGAAAAATAAAAAATTGCCGCGAGGCAGCCCATTGTCCTTTGACATTGTCACAGCGGTTGTCTGAAAGTGTGTGTAGGTGCGCTATTGTTTATATTACCTATGTAATGAAGTGTTGTTTCAATCGGGTGCCGCGCAACATTTTTTTTTGTTCACCGAGAAGAGAGTTGCTCTTAAAATGATGACGATGGCGTCGGCATTTTTTAAAGATTTTTCATAATTCATAATTCTTTATTGCAACCATGGTACACCATAGATGTTACATATAATATACAATGTTTCACATGGACCCTTTTAGGGCACAGCATATCTATAGCTAACTTATAACATATTATTATATTTATCTACGCACATATCATTAGTGCTCTAAAATGCGTTCAGAAACCGTAGGAAATGACCAGCATTATTACAACCAATTTTACTACAAGAACTTTCTTGTCTGTGGTAGTAGGTAAAATCTGTACTGTAATGTTATTACAGTACAGATTTTTGTAAGGTTATGAGTTTAAATTTGGAACAGCTATCAAAACTCAAATGGGTCTCTATTCTAGTATCCATAGATATTAAAACAGTTATCGATGCGAAACGTCAATTCAGTATGTTTTTTTAATATAAACCTCACGACATTTGATCAAGAGTGACATGAGAATAGGGGCTTCATTCGTTTGTCTATGATTTAAAAAAAAACATTCGTCTTGACGTAGGATCGAATTGCCGCCATTACTGTTGTCATTTCTTTGTTGGTTTTTGCTGTTACGAAAGTAGAATTGTGAAAAGTTGTTTGTAATTCACATTTTAGTTGAAAATATGAGTAGTAGTGACTCCGAAAACGATATGCACACTCCGCCGGATATCGTAAATGCAACCACGATTGCAACAAAGATATTTTACAGGTAGCACTATAGTAGCAATGCGGGTCATTTTCCTACGGCTTCTGAACCCATCTTAGAGTACTTATGATATGTGTGTAGGTAAAGTAGTGTATGCAACTGTACATAATTTAGCCTTAAAACACTCGTGTGATCCTATTATGAAACTCGCTGGCGCTCGTTTCATAAAACCACACTCGTATTTTAAGGACTCTGATTATGTATCAGTTGCATAAACTACTATTATTGTATTGTGTCAAAAAAAAATATCAGGTCATAAAACAATTCTTACACACACACATGGGATCACTAATAAAAATAAATGTATTAAAATAAATAGATTATGTATAGGTAAGTAAATGCCATTGCTAGAATTATAATAATGATAAATTACTTAGGTGTCTGTAACATTATCATGAAAAAAGTCCTTTAAGTCGTAGTAGCATTTATTTATTAGGAAGTATTTCAACACTTTATTAAATTGTTTATCATTTGCTTGAGCTTTAATGTCGTTTTTAAGGTGGTTATATATTTTAACTGCCATGACGTTTGGACTTTTACTATGGAGTTTAAGTTTAGAAGTTGACGACAAAGCAAAATCATGCCTAAATCTTGTTTCGAAGCGTCGGGGCTGGTCTACTAACTTTGTAAATAGGTCCGAATGTTTTCTTACGAATTTACAAGTTTCGAAAATATGACATCGATGTTAGGGTAAGAATTTCGTAGTTAATGAAATGCGGTCTACAGCTCGCTGGACTCCTAATATTCGCGAGGATGCGTATGCATTTCTTCTGGAGAAGAAATAAATCATTTACGTCTGTACTATTCCCCCAAAGGATAATACCGTGCTTGAGCCATGAGTAGGGTAGGATAGGCACATTAGGCTATTTTTGCCGATTGTAGACTAGTCGATTTTTTTAATTCTCTCAGGGCATATATGAACTTGAGCATTTTATTCTTGATTTTCGTAACATGTGCTTTCCAGTTTACGCCTGTATCAATATCAAACCCTAGAAGGGTGAAGGTTTCTACACATTGCAGTTTGTGGCCGTTAAATGAATAATCAATTTCTAAAGCGCGCTTTTGTAGTGGTTTGAATTGCATGATTATTGATTAATTTACTTACTTAAGAGATTGTCTAATTTACTTACCGTTAATATCGGTCCAATACAGTATCGAGGCTATCCGCAGCAGAACTAAGGTAGCCGATATAGTCCTCCGAATCACTAAATTTAAGTGGCAGTGGGCGGGGCAAATTGCACGTAGAACCGATGGCCGTTGAGGCGGAAAGGCTCTCGAGTTCCGACCACGTACCGGCAGGCGTAGACCTTCCACAAGTCGGACTGATGACCTGGTTAAGGTCGCGGGTGGCGCAGGACTGGTCATTGTGGCACTCTTTGGGGGACGCCTATGTCCAGCAGTGGACGTCTTTCGCCTGATACGATGATGATGAGAGTAATGTTGGCAGTATAGAATCCTTCCTATAGACATCATCTGGCTTGTAGAATTGGTTGAATCTAATATTTTGGATTCTTTACTTCTTAAATAATTATAACTTTCGATTTTGCGCAAGAATTGTGATTGCACAACCCTAATCAATCAATCAATCAATTTTTATTGCGAGAACATAGTTACATAAGATGGCATAATAAATAAAGTGTTGCTTATGTTCTACCAGAAAAGGCATGCAAATTAACAATTTCATAATATTCACTCAGTTCAAAGCTTTTTTATGTCAGACTATTAAAATAATGATTGGATGTCATATCAAGATTAAAATAAATAAGTTGCATTCAGAAACATAATGATTATAATTAGGATGACCGTATTTAATGTCAAGACGATGAGAATAATTAAAGGTAAATTAAAGCTTAACATATGTATATATATATATTACAAAATTAGTCCTAGATATTTAGCTTATAGGCAAGATAGTCTTTGACAGAATAAAAACATTTATCTAGTAGCCATTCGGTAAGCATTCCTTTAAACCTATTTGTGGGGCACTCTTTAATAAAATTGGGTAAATTATTATAGATTTGGATTGGCAATTCATACTGTATGGCTATACAGTATGAATTGCTTTTATGAAGCATGGCAAGAACAATTTGCTTCCATACCTAGTCGATCAAGGTGCTCTGTTTGTCAAAATATTCAGGGTGTTCACTCACAAAAATGCACATTTGCTTAATGTACAAGCATGGAAGTGGTAAAACTTTAATTGCTTTAAATAAAGGCCTGCATGATTCTAAGTACTGAGTATTACACATTTTTTCTGGACCAGAAATACATTTTGGCCCTCTACGGAGTTACCCCAGATGATCAAGCCGTAGCTGAGTATAGAGAACACATAGCCGTGGTAGTTAGTGCTAACCTTCTTAAGGCAAATACAAACTTATCCAGTCTCTCGCAGACGAAGGCAACATGAAATTTCCAATTACAAAATTTGTCAATATAGATTCCAAGAAATTTCGTTGTTTCCACTTCGTCTATTTGATTATTGTTATAATTTACATTAAGGTCAATGTCAGTATTTTTAGATGTTCTGAATTGTATAATGTTAGTTTTGGGTATATTTATTTTCAGATTATTTTTATCTAACCAGTCAATAATATCTGCAAGAGCGTCATGTAAATCACGATTAAGATTATCTATATTGTCTGACTTAATTATTAAAGTGGTGTCGTCAGCAAACATTATGCAGTTGTGTTTAATATGTCGTAGTAAGTCGTTTATATATATGAGGAAGAATAGAGGCCCCAGTATATTCCCCTGGGGTACTCCACAGCTGTTGTGGTTGTATTGTGACCTCTTTTATATAAGTTCTCCGTTTTCTATATTTTGTATTTCCGTAAACTGATACTGATCAGAGAGGTAGCTTTTTATCCAATTATAAGCATTCCCTCTTAAATATACCATAGCTCTCTAGTTTTTTTTAGTAGGAGCGAATGATTGACAAAATCAAAAGCCTGGCTTAGGTATAAAAAATAGCTGCTACGGGAATTTTCCTGTTTATTGAATCGGTTACTAACTTTATCAGGTTAAAGCATGCTAACGTGGTTGAGCTACCCTTACGAAACCCATATTGGTTGTTGTTTAAGATGGAGTTTAAAAAAGATGATAAGCGTTTGAACATGGCTTTTTCTATGATCTTTGAGCTAATTGGTATATAAGAGTGATGGGCCGGTAGTTAATCATCAGTCTTTTTGTCTTTTTTGTATACCAGTTTCACTATAGATAGCTTTAGATCATCAGGAAAACAGCCTGCTCAAAAGATAGATTTATTATGCTGATATATTTTGCACAAAGCTTTATGACTTTAGTACTGATGCCATCTACACCTACTGCATTTCTATTTTTCAGGGACATAATAAGATTGTATATATCCATCGCATCATACGGGATAAGGAATATGGTTTTTTGGCTCGAGGGGAGTGATAAATGGTAATCAGCGTAATTTTCATTGTTAATAGGTCGATTGGTCAAGTTTATAAAAAAGTCGTTAAAAAGTGTAGCAATTTCATTGGGGTCAGAGTATGTTCTTTGGTCAATTTTTATACAGTTTATGATGTTAGGTTCCGTGTGAGTAGGACCATTGATAATTGGCCAAGTAGCCCTTGATTTATTTTTTGCCTGAATTATAGATCTTGTATTATGTAACTGCTGAGCTTTATTAATACATTTTCTCAAGAGTTTTGTATATCTTGTATATTCGATTTTGTTTTGAGATTTGTTTGGCATTTCTTGAATATATTTCAGGTATAGTTTCCTTTTATTTGTACATGCTCGTCGCAAACCTCTTGTTAGCCATCTGTTATTATTGACTTTATGGTTGACTTTTATACGAACATACGGAAAACACAGCTCATTAAATAAGCACAAAGTTTCATGAAAATCATGGAATGCTACATTTGTGTCCCTCCTGTTGAGCACTTCGGAGAAGGATAGCGATGCCATACAGTTTCGAAATTTCATCACTGTAAATTCTTTTTTTTAGTAAGTACTCTTACGGGCATTTTTTACAGGGAACGTGACAAATTGGGCTGTCTCATGGTCTGAGGTGCCAGTGATCGGATATCAGATGATATTTTCTTAATATTACTTGCTATTTGGTCCAGGCATGACTCACCTCGTTTCGGAACATCTATGTGCAATTTGTAATTGTAATTGTCCAACAACTTTATAATTCTTGCTATTTAATCGTATGGTATGTATTATTTTGGCCTTTAAAGTTTGTCACTGCATTATCGGACCGATATTATCTGTGGATGTAAACATGCTCTAACGCAAACGTTTAGGTATTTTATGTGGTCTTCATTATCACGGCATCCATGCAGCACTAGCTACTTACATAGGTATTTTTCCGTAAAAAAATCTACGCTGACGAAGTAAAATTACAAATTTGACGGGCTGAAAAAACAGCATGTCTGTTTTTAAAGGATACGTTGGATTTAAAATAAGCTCCGGAATTAATTTAGCGGAACGTATGGCTGTGCGCGATAATATTGTTTTTATTGTGGCCTCCGCGGTCTGCCAGTGTTACAGGTTTTTCTGACTATGATAATTTAAGGTCAATAGAACGGCGGGTTTGGATCAAGCGAACCAACATATGTTTAACCTAGTTGGTAGTTGGTACTTTGCTTGTAGATGCGGTGCGGTACGCAACCAGTATTGTGTTTGTGCCGCTCCGCGGTCTGGCAAATGGTAACCAGGTAATTCATAGTAGGTGTACACATATTTTTGGAATTTTGGGCGTATACATATTTTAGTAATATTATTTTAAAAAAAATAGGTTAAGTCCTGGTTACCCTTTGCTACACCCTAACCGACTGGACACTAACACCTTACTGGAGCCGGGAGTACACTAAGGGCCGGTTTACACATTGATTAGTGATAAGTGCGAGTCCATACAAAAGTTACTCACACTTGCAGCAAATATATGGACTCGCACTAATCTCTAATCAATGTGTAAACCGGCTCTTAAGACTTGTTATAAAAAAAATAGATCAATTGTGTGCATATGTCTCTAACTCTCAACACAATGAATCCTCAAATCAATACAGGATCAGCCGCACGCTTATGATTTTCTGGTCGCGCAAGCGACCACAGACTGCTGCAGTCTGCTGACCATCAGGCAGTCTGTATGTATGCGACCACAGACTGCTGCAATCTGCTGACCATCAGGCAGTCTGTATGTATGCGACCACAGACTGCTGCAGTCTGCTGACCATCAGGCAGTCTGTATGTATGCGACCACAGACTGCTGCAGTCTGCTGACCATCAGGCAGTCTGTATGTATGCTACCGGCATAGTGCAGTCAGCGTCATATAGTAAGTAGCAGCCAAGGTAGACACATATTTCGGAACGTCTTTATTGCTGTCAATGTCAGTATTAGTGTCTGGGTGTGTTACGAAATATTTGGCTACTCTGGCTGCTACTGACTATATGACGCTGACTGTACCTAACTATAAAAACTTAACTAAGATTTTCGAGAAGTATTAGCAGGTAAAGCTCAGTACTATTTCTTTAATATAGATATTTAAGCTAAGGAAAGTTTCCTAAAAGCTATCGGAATTTAACTAATAAAAGTTTTCCTCGTAAACTGTCAATTTACCACAAATTGGAGCTAGATTAGTCAGCTCGAGCTTGACTATTATAAATCAATACCCCAATGGAAAGGTTGAATGTGGACAATAAATCTCAATCAAGCTGAAAAGTTGTTCGCGAGTGACTTATTTTTCAATTTCGCTCGATGCCACCCTATTCGAGTAATTGATAAATGTGCGTTTCAAATAAAGTTATATTCACCTACGGTATTGTTTCCGTGCGAGTTGCGACTGTTGGCTGAAGTTTCAACTTTGGAATTACCTCTAAATTTTGATCATCATGAAAAGATAAAATAAAATCATTTTTTTTTCATGTTATGTGTGTTGTTTAGTTTGTATCTTTTTCTTTTGCATTAGATATACGTATTAAACCAAGGGTTGAAAAAACCCCTATTCAGAACCTAGCCAAGGCAAATGGGCGACTTAGATTTATTACTGTCAGTATTAGTTCCGCTACAGAACGCAAAAACGCTACTAAGCGCTACGGCGTAGCACACGTAGCGATTCCTGGACCCGAATGGGCTAAGAGGTAAGCTCTTCTCGGTGGTACCTATAGTCCACCGATAAGATGATGGTGCGATAATGATGGTTGATTCCGAAGTTTAATTTTCAGCACGGCTCCTGGCCTTCTTCTTGATTCGACACTATGTCAGCTATTTCCTTTTGACGCCACTGCTCGGAAATGTGGCAATAGTTATTAACGATACAAGTGCCGAAAATAGGAAATTTGCAACGAGTGGTGATAAATTAAAACACGACCGAAGGGAGTTGCGAATTACCTATTCGCACGTGTATCGAACAACGTTTACTACACATATACGTTACGTTACGTTACTGTACATATGGCTCTTTAAAGTTTCGACATATGCACGAAAAGTGCTCTTTTCCGCACTAGTGCGGGAAAGTAGCACCGTACATATGGTGTAAAGATGTTTAGAATTCAGGCTTCAAAGCTGGGGTTAGTTAATTGGACGTCGCACGAACAGGCCATCTATGAAAAAATATATATTATTAGCTTTATATTAACTTGACTTGTTCGTTTGTAAGTATAAAAGTATGTATGTAAGTAATTTGTCCCTCAAATCTTGCAAGTTAAATTTGACCCACTTCCCGGTGACCGATTGAGCTGAAATTTTGGATATAAGTATAGTTTGGATGACAATTCTATATTATGGTACCATCGAGCTGATCTGCTGATGGAGACAGAAGGTGGCCGTAATAAAACCACATAACCCCATCGAGTTTGGGCTCGTTAGAATCGTCTCAATGAGCAGTTGATGATGGTGTACAGAAAAGTACAGTCGGCAATAAAAGCTTGTACCAAAAATGATTTTTTTGACAGAAACTTACAGCGATTCGCTCAATCTCAGGCCCCCCGGCACGCGCCCCGGGCCGCCCCGCGCGGTGCCTCCCGGCACGCGAGCGGGAGCCGCGCTACAGTGTTTAATATTATGATCTTTAATTAGGTACTTAATTTTGACTTAATTATAATTATTTGCTATTTTATTTGTGACCTGCAGTCCGCAGGTCGCAAATAAAATGAGGAACTACGCAAATTTCTCGAGGGGCGACCACGTACCGGAAGGCACAGCGTGGGTAGACGAGGTGGACTGATTTATTTATTTATTTATTTATTTATTTATTTATTTATTTATTTATTGAAAAACAGGTTACATAACATTACAGTTTACACCAATGCGTCATGAACCGAACAATATTTATTTTGACGGCGAAACGGCGTGGCCCCGTTGTTCCGACATCTCGGGTGTTGGTTTCTGATGACCTGGTAAAGGTCGCGGGAGTCTACTGGATGCTATTGTAGCACTCTTTAGGGGAGGCCTACGTCCAGCAGTGGACGTCTTTCGGCTGGTATGATGATGATGACGACACAAACCGAAAATTCCACGGAATTCGTACTACATTGAAACATCGTCAAAGTAAACAGGAACTAATAATCAAGTGCTAATATTCACATTACACAACTTCAAAATCACGATTCTCATGCCAATAATTTGAACGGCGATGTTTGCCTGAACTTTGCGATGTGAACTAAATCCTAACAATAATACAAGTTGTAATAGATATGGCTTAATTTATTTCGAACTGCCTAGTTAGTTATTCTGTCTGCTCTACACGTGAATATTTGTACCGACAATGCCTATGCCTAAAGGGGTTCGAACCTCTCTGGCATACCTAAAGTTGCAAGTACATAAAAAGTTGCGTTTTGGTGTACAGGTATAAAACATATGTAAATCGATAGAGAAAAAAACATTAGGCATAGGTACTTATGGTTGTAGCTTTTTCTTTTAATTAGAAAATACATTTGCACATAACTATAAAAAAGAAAATAATATTTATATGTATAAGACTAAGTAGAAATGAACAAACATTTATTATTATTATAATTTATATTACATGTATATATAAACATAACAACATAATCAATAAAATAAACGAAGAAACAATAAATTAATTACAAAAAAGAAAGTAGAAAGTTTAGTTAGTTTAGTTTAGTTTGTTTTCTTAGTTTATTAGTAGAAATTGCATTTATGGATATACTTATGATATTACTAGCTACAATATATTTACTTAATCTACAACACACCTTATGGTACTGTTATTTGTGTCTAAGAGTAAATCATAAATAGTAAATCATTAGAAAACATTAATTTGAAGGTCAACTGATTTTTTTTGCAAACATTAGGTAAGTACATAAAAAATAAATAATTTACTTTAAAAACAAACTTTTAACCGATTTCAATTTACTCCTCCAAGCCACGAGAACATTTCCACATTTATTTTCCAATTTAAGTACCACATGAACTGATTTCCGAGAGCAAATGCGTTGATTATTAGAGAAAAAAATCAATCGCTGTAGGTATGTGGGCCGATAATATTTGAGGACTTCCGTCGAATCCACAAGGATCACCTTTGGTACTTCATTAGTTGCTATTTCAACGGAATCTTATCAGAATCTGTGATATACTTTTGTACTTTTAAGTACATAATTGAGGAATTCCATAAGTCATATCTGGTCTTCATCATCAATTCCACTCCACCAAATTTATGATTTCCAGGTGTAAATACACGAGTTATAATAGAAAATACCAAAAACACTACACGCGTGCTTAATATAAATGAGGAGTTCCCTCCATTCCTCATGGATCCCATCATCCAACTGAATTTTTGAAAAAAATGGGACCCACCTTGAAGCATATACTTACAAACTAAAAAAAAATATTTTCGAATCGGCTCATCAATGACGGAGTTCTGGTAACAAACATTGAAAAAAAATAAAAAAAATAAAACCGAATTGAGATTTTTTTTAAGTCGGTTAAAAACAACAAGTATTTAATATAATAATTTTCGTCATGATGTCCCTTACGCCCTTAAGCTTACGGTAGATAGTCGATATATTAATTCTATATCACAACTACGCTCCAATTTAAAATTACATCACATTCATGATTTCTGAATATTACAATCGAGTCCAATTGAATCTGTCCCAACCCCTTTATTTTAACGAGTCTCTTCTTACACCTTAAAATTAATTCCTACTTTTCCCCCGCACTGTATAGAAAATCAAATGCAGTGAGTTTAGGATCCCAACGGTGCGTACAATTTAATTTACATATGATATGGGAGGGCGGTGCGGCGAAATTAATTCTTCGACAACAATGGAAAGGGCTTCTGTAGCTATGGATTATTTTTAATTGCCCATTTAATCTTTGTTGTCGAGCCTTTGTAACTATGTGAACACCATTTAAAACTGCCGCCAAGTGTATTTAGAGGGTTATCAGCTAAAAGTTATTATTTTACGGGTAAACTGGCAACATTGGTAGAAATATACTCTTGCAATGAATGCTATGGTATATTTTAGCAATAAAAATGTAGCTGTACACACACATATATATCTTAAATTGTTTTAATTAATAAGTAAAGTAAGCAAAAATTGGTTAAGTTCGATTTGAAATCGCGCTCAGTAGTTTCAGAGCAAAGAGCAATGAATTCTCATGTATTTTCCCAAATAACATTACAAAAATTTCTCCGTAGGGAGAAAACATTGCATTGCAGCTGTCCACACGGATCCGCCCCCGTATTACAATTATTTTACTAGGTACTTAGTTACGCAAGAAAAGCGCCCAAGCGAAGCGAAGTTATCCGCGGGTGAAAGATTTTTTCAAGTCAGCTAAATGGTTTTTATTTTGCGTCTTACCCGTGGTCAATAAATAAAAAAATTGTTAAGATCTTCCGTGCAAATAAAAAATGTTTTGTTTGCATTAAGTTATAAACGAGTCTTTTATACGGATTAAGAGTCGAAACAAAAATTTGGCTTTGTAGTCCTTAACTTTTGCAATGTCCACAGAACAGGAGAAACGCGAACATAACCTTATATGATTATGAGTAGGTATACCTATACAGTTCGCTCGATGTAAAATGGAACCCGAAAATTCTACAATTCGGCCTAGGCCTCGCACTAATATTTTTATAAACTAAACTTAATTTTAGCACATTATCTCGCTTTTTTTGGTCCATTTAATAAGAAAAGACAACATTTCACTTTTAATATTACGACAGCTGACAAGTGTGCAGTCCGCCATTTAATTATAAAAAAAAACAGGAGAACAATTTCACCTTTATTTGCAACTTGAAGGAGAATATGTAATTTGCCAAGGCAAGTAATTATGCCGAGGCAGTCTACTTTATTCTTAAACAAGAGGCAAACGGTGTCACGCAAAATAAGGCTTAATTTGGCTGAAGTAATGGATATTACTGGCAAGCTTCGTAAAATGTAAGATAAGTAGTCATGGTAGTCTTGGCTGCACGCACACAACCGAGTCCCCCAGTAATTTTTAGGCTTTTAAAAAGTAAAAACAAGATGGCTTTAAAGCGTCATTGTTTTTCTCCGGATCTTAGATTAAACTAAATTGGCTCGACAAATTATCTCAATACCAACAACCTACGGATATTATAGACATTATACCGGTTTGCGGTACTCGCCTGAAGTTATTAATCTTCATTCTTACGGCAAAGTTACCCAGTTGGAGATTTCTCACGAATCCCATTAAGTTCACCGCTGCGTAAGATGCGATCATTTGATATCAAGATTTAATTAATCAACCTAGTTAAGTATTAAGTCTATTAAGTTAATTTCAAAACAATGTTTAAGTGGTACCTAGGTTACGCTGGAAATAAATACATATCGCTTGTTTGTTTCATTAAACAGAAAATTAGGTAAGAGTGCGCATAGCTCCTATTACAAGTCTAAATACCTAACCAATGTCTATCAATGCGAGAAAGCTATGCACATCCTTACTGAAGAATAAGTAAGTAAACCTATTCCTTGAAATACCTATTACTATGCATAAAGGTATGCCTAATAGATTGCCATAATAAAAATAGCTATTTCAAGGGGTGGCAGAATGTTAATACTTAACAAGATCTAATTTACCTATTTACCTACCTAGTATGCCTAGCAGCACCATCTAGGTTAATGGATGGATAAACAGATCAAGTGCCTATTGATTTACTCCTTAGATGACGCCACACGACTATGGAGTGAGGGCGACATCTGCGGAGTTGTATGAAAACTGTCTTATTAGCATAAGTAACGTAATTAAGCACTCTGTATACCTACCTAGATAGTTCAGGAGCACCAGCCTAGAGGTCACTATAATCAATGTAATTAATAGGATATATAAGCGAGTGACACGGCGGCTCCGCCTCTTTTTTCTACCATCCAAACTGTAAGCACATACAATTATAACCTAAAACGAGATCCTTGTCTTTCCTTTGCATCCGCCATTAGCCGTCGCCGAACTATACGCATTTTGCCCAAACGTACTATTAGGTACTTGTACTTAGGTCATGTACATTTATTTTTGGGTGTCTATTTAATTAAATACACTCAAGTAGGTACCTACACTCGTACTTTTTTTTTTTAAGTCCGTCATCAGCCCGACGCAAAGAGTTTTTATTACTTGAGAAAAGTTTTTCAAATATTTAAATTACAATTTTTCTTTCACATAAAAAGTACATAAGTACTAACGTATAAAATAATTTATTAATATTTTTGAATTTTGAATTTGGTCAACAAATTAATTAATTTTAAATATTCACTTAAGGGAAAAATACTTTATTACAAATAAGACTATTGGTTAAAAACACAAAACATATTAAATAAAAATTATAAACTAAGACTAACCACTTAGAGAATAATAAGAAAACTAAATTAAAACTAAAACTAGAAAATAAGATAACAGCATAGAAAACCAAGAAAGAAAATGAAATATAAAAATATTTTTTATGACCGGCTCCCACCTGGTCCAAAAGTGCCATAAATACTGGCTGCATTGCCCCGCTGAACTGCCACCGATATTTGTTGGACCAGGTAAGAGCCAGAACGAGGGTCGCAGCCCTTGTCTCTTAGACGCCGACCCAGCTCCCAAACAAGCCTCCTGCCCTCCGAACACCAAGGACCAGCCGTCTCGATTACGACCGGAACAAAGTCGTACGCCGATTCAAGGTGGGCAATTTCCCATGTTTTAGTTTAGCCGCATTTTCCACGGCCGCACCTGCTATCCTCATGGTATGGGAAAGGTGAGTGGGTGCAAATGTGCTCACACAGGTTGCATCCCATAGCAGGCAGTGGCCTTTTGCCCAGAGAATCAGCGTATGACCATCCGGTCTCTTGCCATGGGGCTCTAGAACGCAAGGAATGCTTGCCGAGACCATGGCGCGGCGTATTAGTTCGTTAATGGCGTGACGTCTGGGGATACGCCCTGCACACCGCAGACAACTTAGACCATGGTGCCCGTTCGCCTCGACCATTGCTCCACATATGCAGCGGTGGGGCTCGCATACCTTGCTTCCAAGACGCAGAGCTACCGCTGTCCTCAATGTACCATTGTTTTTTTTTATACAACGACGGTGGCAAACAAGCGTACGGCCCGCCTGATGGTAAGCGGACACCGCAGCCTATAGACGCATGCAACTCCAAAGGAGTAACATGTGCGTTGCCGACCCTTGATATGAGCCTTATCATTGTCGAGCAATGTTCCCAAGTTTGGTGAAGGCAAGGCGTGCGGCCACGCCCCAGACTCGGGAGCTCTGGCAGCTATTAGACGAACCACATCTACCCCAAGAGCTGCATTTAACAGGTTTGTATATATTCTATTACAAGATATATCGTCCCAAAGTCTTTGTGATGCGAGGTTGTCTGGTTGCGTTACGTCAGAGAAGCGAGACCACTCAACTAGAGCCTCTCCAACATACGGTAGACAAATATTGGCACCATTAAAAGAGAGTATATTAGTGACAAGATCTGTCGACGCATGGGAAGAGGCGAGGAATGCAACGATCCCAAAGTCTTTTATGCAACGAACCCCTAATCCCCCATAGCGGATTGGCAGTGTTGCTTGTGCCACTGTGCCTCATTGTTTTTTTTTTTTTTTTTTTTTATGGTATAGGAGGCAAAAGAGCAGACGGATCACCTGATGGTAAGCGATTACCGCCGCCCATGGGCACTTGCAACACCAGTGGTGCACGTTTAGAACAGTAAATAGTTTCCAGACATTGTTTGAGTACATTATCATACATGTCCATATCCTGCCTAAAAAACCAAGTTGGCGCTGTTCTAAGCGTGTAAGTCACACGGGGCAATGTGAAACAGTTACGGAGCAGTACGAGAGACACGTGCGCTGACAAGTGCTTCAAATGTTCCCCGGAGGACTTCAAAGCCGCTGTCTTAGCCAGGAGGACTGAACTACCACCATCTTTCACTTAATGTGTTTGGCTGAACGCATATATCTTTCTTATGCCTTTTGCGATACGACAGTATGGCGACTAGCACATGCGCATATGTTGACCGCGCATGTATTTAAAACTAAAAAGCCCGCCATTGTTGTGATTCACAATTTGTTGTGATTGTTGTTTACTTTGGAGTAGTTTTATCTAAATATGTTAAAAATGTCGAGTGAAAGTGACTAATCAATAATAATAATGATTTATTGCGTTTTAATAGTGTCAGTATGTTTCTAAGAACTACGACGGTACAGCGTCTTTTTGGTGTGGAATATATTGAGTTACCTACTCAAAATTAATTGTGTTCCAAAACTACAATATAATGGTTTAAACTTGTAAGTGAATAAGCTTGACAGCAAAAGATATTGTGGAGAAGTTGTTAAATGCAGTTCCAGATAATAAGTAAGTATAAGTACCTGACAATCTACCTCTAGGTTCTTCAATTTTAACCTATCTATTTCAAACTGACATTTGAACATTTAATCTATTTCCTCACATAAGGCATAGTAAAACGTTGTATGATGCATACACGCGCGTAAAGATGATTTGCGACTCGTGTCGAATTATACATGACACTCGTCTTTAATTTGTGCAATAGTCAGAATATCACCAACTAACACCGCTAGTTTATAGGTAGGTACTAATAGATACCTAACTCATTTAATGAGTGAAATGCGAAATTTCACGCTGTTTTGGCGTAAATCATTTGTTAGTTAACTCTTTCCCGGGTGGGTGGTGATCTTTATTAAGTGACACAATTCATTCGCAGGGAGAAAGATTAATGGCAGCTTTTATAATAACCGCCCGCGGAAGGAGAACGAGAATTAACTCTTCGTACCTAATCTAAATAAAATGGGGTTTGTTAGAAAATATTCTTACTTATTTTTGTAAATTATATATGTTAAATATTTTAAGTTTACATGTGCCTTGGCGTATGCTGTAATGCTGTTAAATTTGTTGTAATGAGGTGTGTGTACACACACTGGCCGTGCCTACGTAGTTCTATATTTGACTTCCAATCGTCTGCGCATGACGGGCAGAATGTAAAAGGTAATGACATATCTGCTAACGTCAGATATGCCATTCCGGTTGATAGTTTTGTACAAGATGGTGTTGTCGTAAATCATATTTCATATTAATATTTATAGTAACGTGTGTTCTCCCAAATAAGTATTTACTACCACAGCCCCTCTGTTTTAATTACAATAACAAAATTGTATATCTCAATAAATAAATAACAATTAAATAGTGTCAGTCTCATGAGGAGCCTAAGGCCACCCTGGCATTTTCTCACACACCATCACATCAGCCGAAAGACGTCCACTTCAGGATAAAGGCCTCCCTCTAAGAGTGCCAAAGTGACCGGTCCTGCGACACCCGCATCCACCGGACTCCCGCGACCTTTAACAGGTCACCTGACATTAAATTTATCTAATACAAAATGTTTCGCTTCTCTCTAAAAGAAGATTGTACTTAGCTTTGTACCGCGGTCAGATTCAAGCAATTCAAGCCTATAGTGAGCGGAGTTTTCCTTATGTATTTCATACTCGAACTATTGGCGCTCTTAATTAGTTTGAATGCTAAAAGATCTTGTGTGAAATTAGGCAATTCAATATTTAAATAGGTAGAACACAAGGTATTTTTTACATATTAAACTTACCTACAATACATACGAGTACATTGGTCAACATATGCTATTTTTGGTAATAGGTATGTTAGAAAGAGAAGAGCACTCTCAGCTACTTTGCTACTGATACCTTTACCTTAAGTACATTACGCAAACTCTTTACTTAACCATAGACAAGTGTCAGTCAGTTATTTATGGCGGGATTAGCGCGGCGCCTGCCCAATATGGCGGCTAAGCCGATGATTTAAGCCGCGAGCCCGTCGATTTGGTAAAACGCGAAACGCATTAATCATATTTTTAGCCCCTTTTAGGAGACTTACCGTAAGTACGGTATAAAAAGGCGAAAGTGAAATTATGAAAAAATCCAGGTACGTTTTATGGAGTTTTAGAAATACTTAATGAATACTGTCTTGAAGTGAGACTGTTTGGTATTTTTGCTCCACGCGCACCTGTTAAAGCCTGCCTTTGCCACCACACCATTGTCCGTCAGTAGTCCTGAAATGTAGTGTCTAATAGTTTGTGCATTTGGTTAATAGGAAACTAATCGTAGGCTTAAATTTTAATTTTATTTATTTCTCGTTCTCGTGCAGTTGCGCTAGTGCGTAGCATTAGTACCTAAAGTTGAAATACTATCTATCACTGCCTGTGGGTTCCTATAGTTGGCTCTTGTATCCACTGTTAAAGTTTAATGTTTGGATATAGCTATAGGATATATAGTTCTCTTAATAAATAAATAAATATTTTCTACAGCAACTGCAAATCGTTCCACTTTAAAGTGATTATATTCGGCCTTAACATCTTAACCCAGGTGACCTATTCAGAAGTCACCACGGTCCCGATTGATATGCAAACTCGAGTGGTTTTGTAAATCTAAATCCATATTCTGGGCAGTGCGAGTCGCATATTGAGAAGCATTCAAAGGCGGTCGCTTGCTTCGATTCACAATGACGCAGAAGATTTAGAAATGCTGGAAAGGATTTCATTGTTTGTTCACCGTCGATGCACTTTTATAAATACTACAACGGTTGCAAACGAGCATACGCTCTGCCTGATGTTAAGCAACCACCACATATACAGGGTGGAATCTTGAACGTGATCCAAAATAGCAAAATGTGAATCTATCCATGATTCTGAGCAACTTTTATTATGGGACCAACTTTGTGTTATGCCAAAAAAAACACACCTGTTCATACATTCTTGTCAGTCTAAAATGAGCAGAGTTAATGAAATAGTTGGATTTTTTTGGCATAACACAAAGTTGGTCCCATAATAAAAGTTGCTCAGAATCATGGATAGATTCACATTTTGCTATTTTGGATCACGTACAAGATTCCACCCTGTATAGATATACACTTAAACACCTCAATCTGTATGAAAACAAACCGTGTCACTTTTTTCTGCCTGTTCTGTGGCGTCACAAGGGCGAATTAGTGATGTGAATTCCCCGTCCGCGCAAAATCAATTCTGCAATAAGGCATTTTCTTAATATTCACGGACAACCGGCTTCTACAACAGACGCGCGCGCGGGATGTCAGTCGGAGTGCCAACTCGCGAAGTAGATGCATTTGCGTGATCTATGTATATCTATATCTGTGGCAACCACCGTCGCCTATGGAAGCCTGCGTCACCAGAAGAAACAAGCGCGTTGCCGACCCTTTGTGGAATTCGACGATCCGTTGTGTTGACAGCTAGAGACATAAGCGGGTCCCACGCTCACAACACGGCGCATCCTCCGGAGCTCTGGCGACCTTTCTCACCACGACCTCAAAACACGAAGTTAATTTCAGTGATTCGATGGGCAGTATCCCATAAAACTGATAAAATTATAGAAATCAAGAAACGCCGTTTATTAAACGATATGATACAGACAGAACGAATATAATGGAAAAAATAAACCATCATCGTCTGTAGTCCTAGACAAGACTAGAACCTGTGACCCCTCTATTTCCGGTAGAGTGCTCCCAGCTCCCACCACTGAGCTACGAGGACACTGACCGAAGACGCGTATCTTTCAAAGCACATTCGCCGCTACTAACCAGCTCAGTGTCGAAAGCACTCTACCGGAAATAGAGGGGTCACAGGTTCGAGTCCTGTCTAGGGCTACAGACGATGATGGTTTATTTTTCCATTATATTCGTTCTCTCTGTATCAAATCGTTTATAATATGATCGTGGTACCTTCCACGTTAAATTAACACGAAACATAAAATGTTAATAAAATAATTTGTTTCGTTAAGAAATGCCGTTTATTGTTTTCAAAAATAACTTGATTTGGTTTTGACGCAACGACGTGTTACATACAAACGTCCATACCTACATCTGAAACATCAAAATGGCAATCTCCTTAAGGACTTCGAAGGCTAGAAGGGGATGAGCTAGGTTAGGGAGGGACTAGCCTACGCACGAAGGGCATGCATTTAGCTAATTGACTTAAGAGGCTGACAAGACCTAATTTGGTGAAATTGATGTTATTTAAGCAGTTTTTTAAGAACAACTGTTTGTTCTAGCACACCAAATAAAATATATGTTAATATTCACCATATTTCAAAGACCGTGGACGGGCTCGATACATAATTGGACGAAATCGGCTCGATAGAAAATAATTGCAAAGATTGGTCTTAAAATCACATTAAACGGTTCTATGTCTATTTTTTGGACGTCAACGAACACGAAGTCAAGATATTCATACCTAAGCCGCTAGCGAGTCATATTTCACAAATAATACACCTTTTTTTATTTCAATATTTATGTAATATTATCTTCAAAAACCGGGCCGCCCAGTAACACTCGCTCTCGTTTACTCCGATACAAATAGACAGTGTGCGCGCTATCCAAAATCCTCAAGGGCACTTTGGTGTTGACAGCGTCTTAAATTCATCAATTTGTGAGTCCAGTCATATCAACCTAGTATATACGTATAAGACCATCCAGACTTCCATCCATCTAGGTAGCCAGATTTCGTGAATTCACCTTTACAAGACGCTTCCAGCGCTTTCTACTCCAAATCCCAATTCAGGCATCATTGAATAGCCCCCAGCTTGGGAGTGCACAATGACCGGCCAATCTCGCACTAACGTATTATAATTAATATCACGACGTACCTACGTACGGACATGCAGCTGCAAAAATATCTACTTACACAACAAGAGATAACTTACACGATGAATCGTTGTAGTCTCTAATACTTTGCGAGATTTAAGAGTAGGTAAAGTAGGTAAAGTTGGACACATATTAACTGGTTATGTAACTAGTCGAATGACTGCTAACGTCATGAGAAGGTTATATAATACAAGCTTCTGCCCGCGACTCCGTCCGCGTGGAACTTGCAATATCGCAGCTCCATACAAACTATCACCCCCCACGTCATCCCCTTGGGGGATGATTTCCGGGATAAAAACTATCCTATGTCCTTCCCCAGGACTCAAAATATCGAGTCGCGGGCAGAAGCTAGTATTATATAATCAAAAATATGTAGGTACCTATTAGGAATGTTAAATGTTGACAACATCTTTATGAACTTTAACAAACAAGGTTGTTTTCGTCAAGGCTTATAAATAAAACAAATTAGTGTAGGTTTTAGGTAAAGGATTAAATTCTTTCAACTTCGATCTTCGATCAACAGTGCGAACAAAGAAACTTAGCTAAAACGTTTCATGATCAAAATCAACACTCGTAGTCAGCTGTGGATCAACAAAAATCATAATATTTGTAACATTAATAACTAAAAAAATTGGGAATCAGAATAGTTTTATGAATAAGTATATAATACAATTTTGAGGTTAGGTTTTTGTTTATATTGTTCGCGAGTCCTAATAAAAAAGATTTTAGGTACATACACATATAATACTTACGTCGAAATGATCTTCGCAACAATATAAACTACTCAAGCACGATACATTATCTCTCATCATCGCCTTACACCACTTTATCCTTATATTTGCACCTTTGGGCATATGAAAATATTTGCAGTTTTAATGTTATTTTCACACATAGGGACAATACAATATTTATAATAAGCTTTTGTGTGTTCTTCCATTACAATAAGTTGATCTTATAAGCTTTAATCACTCACATTTATTAAAAGTGTGAATCAAACACTTTGTTGTTAATTTGTTCTTAGTGCAGGTGACGTCACAAATGAGCGTGCCAAAATGGTGGCGTTTTGATCGTCCGAAAATGATAGCTGTTTTAATTATTTTTTTTAGCTTTTTCAATAATATTGTGAGTGTTGTTTTTTTTCCGGTTATATAATTTCTTATAGAATAGATAAAAAAAAAATAAAAAAAAATCATGAATATTCCCTATTTGGTGTTGCTAGGGTAAAAACTATTGATACTTAAAGTGCGTTTGGATATTCACAACACATACACTTTCGCATTTATAATATTAAGTATGGATTAGAATAAGTTGGGGTAAGTGCGCCATCGGGGTAAGTGCGCCTTTTGTTAACGTCCTCTCTTTCACCCGCAATTGGTCACTGTCACGCATATCATCCATACTTTTTTCACTTACAAACTCCTTTCGCATATCATTCGCACTACGGCCTATCTGCCAAATTTAAATGATGACATGTAATAATATCGACCAGTTCGCAGAGAAAAATTGCTGTCATTGTAAATAAATAAATGTTTTTTAACAAGTACGAGATAAAACTATAACTTGTGCACTCAAGAAGAACTGCAACCAGTGTCCCTTGAATTGAAGAGTACTGCAAGTGGCGGCCGCCCGAAAACCTCGACTCGGAATATCAGGTACCTACGGCAGGCTTCCATCAAGTTCTTTCCCTTTCACAGACCAATTCGTCCCTTTCGGCCTACGGTCTTCTACCGTACGGTCCTTCGTCCCCTATTCTTCCTCGCGCTACCACCTTTCATCAAAAACACATTATTATCATCATCATCATATCAGCCGAAAGACGTCCCCCAAAGAGTGCCAAAGTGACCGGTCCTGCGCCACCCGCATCCAGCGGACTCCAGCAACCTTTACCAGGTCATCAGTCCACCTTGCGGGGGGCCTACCCACGCCGCGCCTTCCGGTACGTGGTCGCCACTCGAGAACCTTTCCGCCCCAACGGCCATCGGTTCTACGTGCTATGTGCCCCGCCCACTGCCACTTAAGTTTAGCGATTCGGAGGGCTATATCTGTTACCTAAACACAAAACACATTATACACCCATGCAATAAGCTTGTTTTAGTTGGTTCCATGGATGTAAGAGCTTGTTAGTTGTGTAAAATCTATAGATTTCGATATTTTTGATAAAAGGCGGACTTTCCCCGGTGGCGCACTTGCCCTGACTGACCTTAAATCACAGACCCACTTGTCATTCATTGACCAAAATATAGTCTAGTGTCAGACTAACCTCACAGCAACCAGAACGAATAATTAACAGCCAATACGTATTCATTGCCCCGATTTACAGATAATATTTGCTTTTAATGGGATTAGACTACAGCTGAATAATTGCGTGCCAAACCTATTACTGGTGTAAGCCTTGGTTAAAATGGTTTTACAGTTATTGGATTTAAGTAATTATTTATGTCGATTTGTTTTTGTTAATTAAGCTATTAGGGAACGATTATCAGGCGAAAAGGATATAATATTTTGATATTATTCATACTCGAATTTAAACTTTCTTGAGATATGTTTAAAATACTACTGTTAAAACTACGGTTTAACTCGCATATTAAATGTCACGACAGGTGCACACGGGCAGTGTTTCAAGCGGCATTGCCGGGAAAATTCTCATTCTGAACAAGAGATCGAAACATGTCGCCTACATGTTTAACCGTGGTTTTATTAGTGGTGTGGCGAATTGCCACGTATCCGAATCAATAGCTCTGTGTAGCGACATAGGAGATAGTCTGGCAAGACCAGAGAGAAAACAAGAGATAGAGTTTGATGTCAAGGTGAAAGATTGTTAACTTGGGGTGATAAAAAAGGACTAGCGGAGTGAGTTCCTAATTTCCTATTGTACGCCCATTAGCGTTAGCGTGGTGCAATAAATGAATAGTGCATCTTTCAAGAACTGCAGTTTTATTCACGTCGATTGTGCACCACCCAAAATGGCGACCCCGAAACTCCGTTGCATTTGGAGTAGTGTTCTGTAAATACGGCTAGAAGTAATTGTTGAATTGGCTCATTGGGACATTTGGCGTCTTCCACTAACGCCTTACACTGGTTTTGCCCGTTTCTGCAGCAAGAAAGATTTGTATTCCAATTGACCTTGGTGAAACTGGCATTTACAAGAAACGCCTTTATGCATCAATATCGCCGTGCGGAAAATATTTCAGAACACTTATTATATTACCTACTTAACAAAGCAGTGAATAGAAGTGGTGAAGTGCAATTAGTTTGTGGATAGTTTGGTTTGCAAAATTTTTACCGCCATACCTTTTCTCGCATGTGAAAACAGCGGAAAGCTTGACATTGAGGGTTACGACGACGTGCGCCATGCGCGGCTCTCCGAAAGGAAAAAAACTTCTGAAGTAATACCTAGTTGTCAACGTGATACGTCATTGGAGCAAGTATTTATCGACATTGGACAATAATTGTAAGTTTTTTTTATCATTATCTTGCATGATCCGGGTGATTGGATAAGTGGTGAAACGATAAAAAGTTAAGTTTATTTACATCAACAGAGAATTAGATTTTAATGTAATTTCTAAAATTATATTTATAACTAAAATTTTACTCTAACATTTTTGTCAACTGCATCTCTGTGCATGATATTAAGTTTGATATAACAAATACCTTGTTTCTTAATTAACACATTTAAGTATTCTTCTCAATTAACATAGCTCATGTTCAGCACTTGTGATTCATATTAAAATTTGACTCTTATCTTACTTTGAGATAGCAGCCTAGTGATTATAGGAACAGTGCTTACAATTTCTACAATCATGAGTGATTCAGAAGAGTATAATTCAGCTACTGACCGCAATGATACAGATACAGAGTCTGATATGTTTAAAAAATTTGAGGAGCTCCAACAGCGAGTGTTACTTCTTGGAGGACGTTCCACACCACAAGTGAATGAAGTTAAGGTAAAACTTCCTAACTTTTGGATCCACAAACCGAAACTCTGGTTTGCACAAGCGGAATCGCAATTTGACATTACAGGAATTAAGTCAGATGGAACATCATTCATCAATGTATATCATTAATTTAAACATAAATACAAGATAAATCATAAACAATAAAAAAAAACTAAACTGGCTATAACTAAAAATGAAAGCATAAAAAAAGAAGTTATAAAAAGAACACCGCCTCTAGGAGGTCAGATCTGATTTTAATTATATTTTATAATTTATACTTTATTACGATAATTTGATGGATTATTCTCCATTTAGCATCACTACGTTATCAATTTGAACATGAGGCCGCATGCCTATTGGAAATCCTATACAAAGAGCAACCACTTTATTGGCTGTATATATTTTCTTGTACAAGGAGAACCAACAGCTACAAATACACATATTGCAACTTTTCCTTCAGTGTCTGACATCTAAACAACAGTTACATAGGTATAGGAAAAAAACGATAAAAATCAATTCTACATGTTGGTTTAAATAAACCTTTGATGTTAGAGAACTGCCTCACCAGAACGCCATGGCGACGTACCCCTGGGACAAACAAGGTGGTAGCCAAGCGTCGCCACGTGAGTTAACCTCTATACATTTCTCTATGATTTCTATGGATACGACGACGTCGCAATGGCGTCCCCGTGAGGCAAGGCACTTAAAATTGATTTTGAGAGTGTACATGTAGGCTGCGATATATTACAAAGGTGGAAGCCATATGCAAGTTTTCAGCTTAAATGTCGGTGCAGCCCTGAAGAATGCTATACTTATGTAATTTTCTTATTGTTTTGTTTTTCACAAATATTACCGCAGTAATTGATTGGCGGTACATTTGGTCCTTCGAACCGGATTTTATTAGTGATACAGAAACAGGAGCCGCTTTCTCAATATTATCAAGATATATAACACCACTAATAGGTAAATGTATGTTACCTACATCGGTAATCGTCGTATGCGCAGGGAGCCAATAATGCACGGCCCAATAATGTACAGCCTGATAATCCGCGTCCACTTTTTGTGGACTCGGATTATTGGGTCGTGCATTATCAGCCCGGACAAAAGTGGCTTCCAATTATTGCCCCGGACCAAGTTTGCACAGGGTGATAATGCACGGCCCAATAATGTACAGCCTGATAATTCATGTACAGTATGGACGCGGATTGTTGGGCTGTACATTATTTTGGCCGTGCATTATTATGGCTGTACATTAACCGGCACCTGCGCAGACAAAGCCGAATTGAACCGAATGGAAACACCCCATGAATCCAATATTTCGGGTTTTAGAGGTTCATTCGGACAAATATTTTTGTTGAATAAATGTTAGATAAAATAATCGTGAAGTCTCCAACCGTTTTTTTTCATTTCTTTCATTTTCTGCAAATTCAGCAATAGATTGTAAATTCGGAGTCTTAGTTGAACTCCGTGGAATACAATTTTGTCTTTGACACCCAGTAGTTCCATATGTCATCATGTAATCAAAAAAACTGTACCAAGGGGCATATTTTTCCTCAATAAGCCGACGGAGAATTTAAATAGTATATTGAAACTTTACTAACTTTTCCATACATTCGCTCTGTCAGTGCCATTTTTGGCCCTATTAGAGCAGAGCCGAAAGGAAGGCATATGTTTTTAGAATACAAGTAGGTACAAGGTAGGTAAATGCAAACGTACTCATTTACCTACTTGTATTCCAAGTCGGGATACAGTTTTTAGGGTTCCGTAGTCAACAAGGAACCCTTATAGTTTCGCCATGTCCGTCCGTCTGTCTGTCTGTCCGTCTTCGGCTTAGCTCGGTAACCATTACTACTAGAAAACTGTAATTGAACATAGGTATATAAATCAATTACGCCGACAGAATAGTACAATAAAATCTTGAAAAAAAAATTGTTTAGGGTACCTCCCCTACACCTAAAGCGGGGATGATTTTTTTTTTCTCGTTAAACCCATAGTGTGGGATATCGTTGGATAGCTCGTTAAAAAGTATTATGGGTTTCCAGAATTCATTTTTCAAATCAGTGATTCGTTTGCGAGATATTGAGCTTCAAAGCCCTAATTAGAGCAATAAATAATTTTCTGATTCCGATTCTAATTTTTGTTCGACTCATGTGTCCTCCTACCGGGCACAAGCAAGCACACTTACCTATTTATACTGGTTGACAGATCTATTGGCATTTTACTACTGCTAACAATATATTGCCACTACGCTTTACCCTATTTAAAGCGTTTTGTAATAATTGTGCGCCATTGTTTTACTTATGGTGATCTGCGTGCGATAAACAGGCGTTATATGAAAATAGTTTGCATGCCATTAAGTTTTATATTCCGTGATTAGTAGGGTACCCGCAGAATCAGAATCGAAATAAAATCTCAATGATATGGTCTCACATAATTTATTTGTTCATATACATATGTATAATTTTGCGAATCCACTGTGCCCGAGACGCAGCGCGGGAATTTTACAAAATAAACATCGCCTACAAACTTACAACTACATTTACACTTCCCGCCATTTGCAATTGCCTCCGCCATCTTAATTGCACTAAAATATTTTTTTTTAAAGCGAAGGCGATAGACAGTGTGCCTTCCAAGCATGAAAAGCATGCGATGCGTTGAAATTGATTCAGAATTAGTAATATATAAATAATACTGAATTTTATTAGGATTTTATTCCGGAAATCTTATATTTTTGCCTCACATTGGTATTTTTGTAAAAAAACGAAACAGGCATTTGTACAAATTATACTAGGACTTTAAGCAACTTTCGGCAATATACATAAAAGTAAACGCTAACATTAAAATCGATTCGGAATTATAAATAATTCAGTCAAATAATTTCTAATAAGAACACATCGAACATATTATATCAGTCTTTTACGTTACCGACAAACGAAATGGGGACATACAAAATGAAGTGTTAGTTTATGATTCGGATGATCTATACAAAACAATACCAGCACCGTTGATGGCTCGAAGCAACAATCACAATAACAAAGGCTAAGAAAATTATTCACAATATTTGGTTACCTAAGCCTACGGATATTGTACAAGAGATCGTTAGTGTGCGTTGGACTGACAATAAACAGCTGTCGGCAAGAGGAAAAGAAACATGCCTTAAAACAAGATATCTATTTAGCCGTCGTCCGAATGAGACGAAGATACAGGCAAGAATGAGATATAAAATGTTCGCTCGATTGTAATAACTGCCTTTTCGGACGGACTGCAAGATGGATCGTAGCGGACTCCAGTAATTAAAACGCGGAATGGACGTTCATAAAATAAATGCTATTACCTAACTACGTCATCTGTTACGATGGAATAAAACAATAAAAGTAAATACAAATAAACATCAAAATTGGAATGGACATTAATAAGATGAATCTATTTTGTTCGGTACAACGTAAATGATACACGATTAAAATGAACCTTAACTAATTGTTTAGTTGGCTGCGAATAAAAGAGTAAAACTAATAGTCTTCCGAAGATGCCAATAAAATTCGAGGGGCATAATGCAATGCCTCGTTCCTCGACATGTACATCATCAACGAGTATTAAACTTTCGCTATAACCTCAATTTAACAATCATCTCATTAAATCTACGTACGTTTCGTAATTTATCGTTTGTTTTACACTAAGAGAAACGTTGGCAGTTACACGAAGAGCCGCGGCCACGGCTGGCTCGAGGCTGCTCGGAAATCATTCGTCTCTAGTTCGATTCTCAAGACGCGTATTTCCTAAGTTAGAAGCTCAACTTTAACACTAACTTATACGTACATCGATAGGTATAAGTAGGTAGGTATATTGTATAAAATGAGTGAAAAACCTAAAAATATTACACAATACTAGGCAAGGGATTACTGTAAAAGATTAAACAACGTACTACACTTAGAGATAGCTTAAAGTAGGGTTATAGAGGCATTGGAACCTTCAGTTAAGTCCATATTCACTGGAGAGTTCAATTAAAGTAATAATTACAAATTATTATTTGAACAAAGACAGTATTTTATTTTTTAAGTTACCTCGACTTTTATTAAATCGAGTTACACGCTCAATACTTTAACCAATTCAAATTTTCATCCGCATTGTCGTTACGCATCACACCCAAAATTATGCAAATAATTTTTAACTACCCTCGTATTCATTAAAACATTACCACACCGACAAAACATTTGTTCTACCTAAATATAGATATGTCATTGAATCACGTTCATCTAAAAGCAAGCGGTGTTAAAAAAACTACATACACTTGTATCAATAGATAGGTATATGACGAAAAGTAAGTATTTAAGTCTGAGCAAAGAAAATAAAGCTTATAATTAGCTTGCATCAAAATTAAGGGATCACAATGGGTAACTTTCATTGCTATATTTTAATGATTATATTTGAACTCTTCCAAGTACTGACAGTAAATCATACTTTAAGGGCCTATGCAGACATCGTTTATTAAGCGCGCTGTCGATGCGAGTTTGTGTAAATATACTTACTTGTAATTTGACACAAACGCGCGTTGATGGCGCGCTTAAGGCGCCGTAGGTTCAGCGAAGTTAAGCGAACAGAGATTTTGAAACAATATAATGCGTCTTTTTATAATAATATGGTTTCAAAAAAATACGAATAGTAATCTTGAGGCTTTTCTGCAGCGAGATCAGTGATTCAAAACATGATTAAGCAATTTTCGCTCGATAGAAAAAAATCACGAACATAGGTCTAAAATACACTTAAAATATTCGTAACAAATTATGCACAAAAGCTAAAAATATTAAAATGGCTTATAAAATCGGTAATATCAAGTTTGAGAGAACTCAGTGATTACTTTTTTTATCTATTTGTACGGCCAAAAAATTAAAATTAAAAAACATGATATCCGCGCACACACTTCCATCTCGCTCACGCTTATGCTCAGTGAGAGGGAGAGAAGAACATGAACCTACGGCGCCTTAAAAAACGCAGTCTGCATAAGCCCTAACTCATATACAATTAAAGTACAAACTTCCATTTCAATTTTGAATTGACACATCCAAGTTTACCGATTGCGGACCCTTAATTATAAAAATACAAATATTACTGGCTGCTTTATAAAATTGGATGTACAAAAAAAAACGCAACTTTACGTCACATACAACTATGTACACGAAATGATTATCGACTACACACAGGACTGACACATAAGTTCATTTCACACGACACAGCCGATTCGTCTAAAGATTAACGTGTATTGCAATAATGAAACGTGTTACCGTCATTACACTACTTAACATATTTAACACACGATATTAAAAATAAACTTCTAAATTACAGCTGCAATAACTATTTATACATTTTACAATATTATGTAGTACATGTGACGACCAGAATTGATTATTATATACCGCGTAAAGTCTTCTTACCGTCTGTAGCAGGAAAGTTTTCTACAATAAAAGAGAGTCGAAGAAATAAAAAGGTGTCGCGTCGGACGTCTAATTTTAATTAAGTCCGCATTTAATCCATTACTCCTGGAAAAAGTGTAAAAAACCTCCCTGCAAAGATCGTAGTCTCTAAGCGCACTGTTTTCATTTACTAATTACTTTATCCGATAGCAAATTATACTTTTGGCATAATATTACATTGACTTTTAAAAACCGTCCTTTTGAAACTCTGTCGTAATATTTTAAATGCATCTATACTTCAACTGGTTTATATGGAATTTAACATTAACTGTTCCTATTCGAAGACAAAAATAGCACGAACAGCATCGTATAAGTTATCATAAGGAGATACAGGATAATTAAGTATTATAGTTATTACCCTTCCGACTCACAATCATGTTTATAGTGGTCACATTCGTTAAATATACGTCATAAGTAGCGTTGCTAGGCACTCATACATTTTACCCCTCATAATTGTATGCTACAACATGGAATTAACAACATTATGGTAGGTCGAACATCACTACGGGACGAGTTGACAGGGTGGGGGAGCAGAACTCTCTAACTTTCCCGAACATATTACTCGGCGCAACTCTGACAAAACACGTCAATAAAAGTTAAGAAAAGTATGATAAATTCATGTTCCCAAACTTAATATAGGCTGACCGCTCATTCCGTGCCGTCCCAATATCTGGAGATGTCAAAATTAGAAACGAAATGTACAACAAATATCAAAGGTGACATCAACTGAGAAACAAAGTTATAAAAGGCTGACATATCAAATTACCTTTCATAAAAAGCGATATGAATAAAAAATAATCATGTTCTTTTTTCGCTAGCAATACAGTTGACGTTTGTTTCGGTAGACAACACTAAAACCTACTTTTCTGCCCGCCCACCCGTCCAACTCCTAATTGGAGAGTAAATGCGTTACGGTTAACACTTATGTATGTACATACGTAGTGTTAAGCGTGCGTTCGACTAGACGAGTATGTCTCAGCGTCAGTTGGCGTAGTGGTCGAATGAGCCGAGGTACTCCAGGGCGGCGCGGTAGCAGAATTCATACTGGTCCTGAAAAAAACATTTGATTATACCTAAATCTTACTGTCCCTAATCGTTTTGTTTTAGAAGCCATAAGATAACTTCACTCAGAGTAAAGTATACGTTGACGAAACGTCATATTTAAATCCTTTAGTTCCGTTCAAAGGCAATTGAAAGGAATGATTGCTTCCTTATCTACATAAACATTTTGTTTTGGGTAGTCAAATTATTGACTTAAAATTGTTTGAATAATTGGCAGTGGGCCTAACGTATCGAATCCCATGGCTCCCACGGGAGCCTTACCTTAAACCAAGGGGCCTCACAAGTATCTGAATCATTACCAAAATCTAACCACAGCGGTGTCAAGCCCTCCCCAAATCAAAATTCTGGAATCGCCATTACGGGCGGTAGGAATAGTACCTCAGTCTCCAACTGGCTACACTAAGGGGGTAGCAGTAGTACCGTGTTCTGGAACTGGCTACACTAAGGGTAGGAGTAGTACCTCGGTCTGCACCATGGCGACGCGCTGCGTGCGCAGCGTGCGCACGGTCTGGAAGACGTCCACGACGCCCTCGTACTGCATGCGCTCCAGCACCGTCGACAGCGTGATAAACACGCCCGTGCGCCCGACGCCCGCGCTGTAACCATCGTACAACTCACTCATTCATTCGCTAATGGGGAGAAAAGGATCGTCATCCTCTTAGCGTGTTTACGGTTGTACCCTAAAGAAGTCTGAAGTTCGCATTAGCACCTAATCCTTATATTTGGCGAAAGCGCTAGTCTTACGACAGCAACTGCCATCTGACCGTTCAAACCACGGGGAAACTAGAAGTTGTTGGGATGTTTGGGATTAGACTTCACGATGTTTCCCTTTACCGAAGAGGTATTGTTAAAATTACATATTCAATAATATATAATAAGTCGTGTGCCTTTCCGCTCGGTTACAGTGCCTTTTTATTCAAGGAATAAGCATTTTTTTTCAGAAGAATATTGCGTAAACTTTAACAGCTCATGAGCTGTTAATGTCTTTCAAATTTTAGAACAATAACGGAGAAATGCCTCAGGGAACAAGAGGGGAAGACCTTGTAATCTTCTGCATAGGACAATTGACTGGTGAACATACCTGCAATGCACTGTGATGGGTCCATCCTGTCCAAACTGCTCCTTGGTCTTATGCACCTGTCCCAGGAAGTCGATGAAACCCTCACCGCTCTTCGGCACGCCCTGCTCGGGCCAGTCGGTGAACTGGAACTGGCGGACCGTCCTGGACGCGCCGTCGCGGGCATCCGTCACCTGGGCAAACAGGTTAGTGTGTTGAACGATTCACAATTTATCGATCGATTAGCAATTCGACTAGTTTGTTTTTGCCGTTTCCTCAAAACTCCGAAATTTGTGTTTATCTAGAAGCTTATCTAGAACCTTGGATAGTGTAATTTCTGTCAATTGAGAATCGACGGAACACCTCAAATATTATAAACACGTATAAACATTCGGTTAACTCTAAAGCGACAGAGACTCTTTTTCTTATGAACTGTAAGTTAGATTTTTCGATCAGAACGGATCCATCAAAACCGGTTGCTAGATTGATTAAGTAAACATAGTACTATAGAAAGACTTACCTTGAATTCCCTCAAGATGTACTGAGGCATATTGTATTCAGCAATAGGATCCACTACGAAGCATTGGTAGCGCACAGAGCGGTCCGAAGGCCAGTACTGATGGCATTTTTCCTGTGAACGATAACACGTATAAGTAAAATACAATAATACCAAATGAGAAAAAAAGGATGAATGAGAAAAATAACGAGGTGGCTTACCCTGCCCATTTCCTTTAGCTTCGTCAGCATAACGACGATGGTAGAGTTGTGTTCCCAAAGCATACGCCAAAAGTCGTCAGTAGTATCAGGCAGAGGACCCTGAGTGGCGATGTAGGCCGCTCTATACCTGTACCCATCCACGAATGAGGCGTTTATGTAATCAGACCCGTCTCTCGGCGTCAGGCAGACCCGAGTAGACTCAAACGGCAAGATATGAACCAGTCTATTTTTATGCTTATTACAAGGCAAGCTGGCAGACACGAAGCGAGTGGAATCCGCCTTCATGTTGGCAAGCTTCTTGAATTCCAATTCCATTCCAGTGATATTCTCAATAGTATCGATACGCATAAGTTTCTGAATGTGCCCGTGTAAGTTGCGGGCCGGCACTTCGGTGTCACCGCAGACGACAGCCTCGACTAAAGCGTCGTGAATGAAGATGTACTGGTCTTCGGTCTGGACCATGTAGTTACGCTGCGCTCGCAAGCAAGTGACGTGACCGTAGATGTCGACGGTACGTTCGTGTCTCGCTCTCTCCAGCATGGAGTCGATGACGATGAAGCAGCCAGTTCGTCCGACGCCGGCGGAGCAGTGGACGACGAGCGGGCCGGCGTCGGGCAGGTTCAGAGCTCGTACGCGCCGTAAGAATTGTAGGAACGGAGCCGGGTGGTCCGGCACGCCGTGGTCAGGCCAAGCTGTGAACTGCAACTGTTTGATCTCCCTCCGCTCAGCACCTCCATTCCTCGTTACTTGGAAAGTTCGAATGCAATATGTGGCGAGTTCCTGAACTTCCGCGATGGTTACGGTCATCATGCCGTACGTTTCACTGCCGCGGCTCGGCCAGTACTGATCGCATTTGATCCTCGTGCGCTCCTCAAGTTTGGTCATCATTACTATCGTGGACGTTCGCAGCTCCCAGCACATGCGCCAGAAATCTGCGAACGTTTCTTGCAGGGGTCCTTGAGTAGCAACGTAGGCATTATGCTTGCGGTAGCCATCGCAGTAGTTAGCGTTTATATAGTCGCTTCCAAGTATTCCGTCTATCGGCTGAAGAATGACGCGGCTATGGTCGTATGCGATGACATTTGCATATCGATTCTTAGGCTTGTTAACTTCCATGTTGGAATGGTCCCACGTGAATTGTTGACCAGGTTCGATACTTTCATACTCTTGTGAAAACTTGAGATTATCATTAGATTTCAGTCTGTCGATATGTTCAGCCAGTTCCGAGATGGGTATGGGTGGATGAGAAATCATAGCTGGTGTTTGGAAATTGAGTCGTCTCATTTCTACTGGGTCAGAAGGTGCTCCGAAGCCAATATCAGCGGCCATGAGCGGTCGCGTGACAGCTGCCTGGTCGGGTGTTTTACACGGCTGCCGTCGCTTCTTTACAAAAAACAACATTACCAAGCAGAGTGAAAGCGTCAACGCCGCGATGATGGGGCCGATTATCCAGAACATACCCGCTTCTTTTCTATTCTCCTCTATCCTGATTTCGGGATCACCATTAATATCTTTATCAGGGCCAGGCCTGCTTGGTTCTTCGCCCGGTGGAGCTTCACGCATATCGAGAGACAAGTACTCTGAGAAAGGACTCGATGTGTACAGATGTTTCTGAGGCGTGTCGACTACAGCTCTGACGAACACGCGATACTTCTTCGTCGGATTTAATTTCCTGTTCATGAAACCTTCGTAATTCTCATCGTTTCCAAGGTGGAAAGTGTACAAAATATTTCTTTGCAAGAATTTGGCAGCTATATATGGAGCATTTTCATCGTCAGTACGAGCGTTATTTTTTATTAGCTCGTCTGTTAGGAACTGATCCGGATTCTTATGATTATGCGCCTTATCGTCGGGTACTACAACTAGATAATAATGCGAAATGGGGCCGTACTCTTCGGAAGCCTGAGGTAGTATAACTAGTATTTCATTTTCAACGACGCCGTAAAAATCTGGTTTCACCATGGGCTTTGGTGCCGCCATTTGCGTAGTAACTGTGATTTTTGTTGGCGGCCTGTAAGAGTCGTCGTTAGGTATGGCACTAACATTAACATTATACGTCGTAAACGGTGATAAATCATTTATCGAATACGCTGTTCTGTCATGCTTGATAATGATTTCTCTTCGAGGTATTTCTTGAGTTTGAGTCATGCCTAACGAGTCGACAAATTCTTTGATGGCATTGTATGAAATCTTATAGCTAACGGGGTTTAAGCGTAACGGCGGTGCCCAGGAGAGCGTCATGGAATGCGTGGAAACGTCTTGGGCTCTCAAGTATAAAGGCACTTCCTCTGGTTTCACTTTCACTGTAACCTTTTCTGATAACCTTCCAAGACCTTCAGCCGTTTTGGCAGCTACAGCGATAGCATATTCTGCGAACTTTTCTAAATTCTCCAAATCGGCAGAATGCGTCACATGAACAGTTTTTTGCTGCCACTCGTCTAAATCGTCGACTGGCGTCATAGTGTAGAATATGACGTATCCTAAAATCTTCTTTCTCCACGGGACGGTTTCCCACCATACTTCGACACCTGATTCCGAGGTGGCGACAGCTTTGACTGACATGGGAGCTCTACCGATGTCCCGTTCAGTATGTGCTGTGATCTCCTTGCTGTACGGTCCAGGTCCTTGATCTGTATACGCACGAACCTTAAACATGTAATGAGCATCCTCTTCTAAGCCAGTAAATACGGCTTTTGTAACTTCTGTAGTCCTTTCAATAAGTGATGCCTGATCACCTTTCTTCAAGAACTGGACGTCGTACTTCTTTATCTGACCGCTGCGATCAGCTCGCGTGGGCGGATCCCATGTGACACTGATAACGTCAGGAGTTTGGAAATGATATGTAACGTTTGCCGGTGGTCCCTTGGGCGCTCCCTCAGGCGTGAGCCAGTACTTAATAGTTTCCTGGCCTATACCAATATGGTTACGTCCAGCTATCCTAAATTCGTATTGCACACCTCTTTCTAAGTCTGGGATTTTATGTGAAGTGTCTTTCGTCGAAAAATTCTCTTCCTCCAAATTCTGATCCTTTATACCATATCTTAGTCGATAACCTAATAATTCTCCATATGTATGCGTGGGTTTAGTCCACTCCAGTTCAATTGATACAATTGGCTCACGCTCTAAAACTCTGTAACAAAGAAATAAAATTAAAATCCGGTTAAGTGTTGTAAAAAAGAGGCTGGATGAGAGAAGATAAACAACAAAGAGAATGAGTGAAGAATCGATAGGACAGTTGGAAGAAGATCTCAGGAGACTGGATCGGAGGAATTCTAAATAAAGGTCCTATAAAGAGAACCCTAAACCGAACTTATATGAAGAATTGAATGAGTGAATGAATCAATTTATGTTTGTTAGGATGAGTAGTAAGTTAAAATCCGTGATCTTTATCCCTCAGGGAAATAGGTATACTCGTAATTATATCAATATATAAAACAGTTTGGTTGCCACTGTAGTAGATAGAAGGTTTGTTATAAGTCAATGTAATGAATCCACTGTCCTTATAGTAAATTGAATGAATGTATTTTTCTTTCTTTCTAAGCCTCTCCTTAGTCACTAACAATTTCTCGGGAAAATTGGGAATATTGTCTCATGATACATTCGATTCAAGGATCTATTTGATATAGTGCGTCTAGCATGTTAAGTTGGGACCATTTCGTGACATGTTTTCTGTTTATCGTTTTGTGTGTGTCACCTATAAGTTTTTGTATTATATTTCTTGGACTGAAATAACTTGACTAGATAACTTACTTGAGGTTAACGGTAGGCCTGTTTGGCACACCGCCGGGCGTCTTAACCGACACCGGCGCACTTCGGTCCCCGTCCCCCTTTCGCGTGAGAGCGGCCACCTGCACGTTGTACCGCGAGTCGGGCTGCAGCCCTGATATGTTCAGTTCCAGTGTCGTGTCGTCCATCACGTTGAAACGCATCGGGTCGTTCAGAAGGCCTTTGCCCTAAAAAAAAAAGAATTTGGTGATGTTCCTTGTCACATATCTTTAATTTCAGAACGTTTCTGAAGAAAAAGTCCACTATGCGTAATCATCAAACTGATAGAGGTATGTTATATCTCTCGCTAAATAATAAATGTAAAAAATATACATAGAGTAGGTTTGCTATGAATTGAAATATTCTGAATTTGTACCTAGATGTCAACACAACGAATCCTCAAATCAATCAACGGTCGGCAGCGCGCTTGTGATTATTCTGGAGTCACAAACGTCCATAGGCGGTGGTGTCTTACCACCAGACAGATCGTATGCTTGTTGGCCACCGTTGTAGTATAAAAAACTACTAGACTACGAGATAAGCGTTACCATTTTACGGAATCTAGGTCCAATAATCCTTACCTCTTCTCGAACCTCTTGTACGTGAACATGGTAGCCTCTTATGATTCCATTCTTCTCCTTCTCCGTGGGCGGTTTCCACGTGACGTGCAGGGACGTCGAGTTGATGGCCGTCACCTTCACGTCCTGGGGCTCCCCCGGCACTGTGAGCACACAGACAGAATGTTTCATATCCGTCCCAGACCTGTTCTAATAGAGACCTAAATGCCCTATCAGCATCTACGGGAGCGTGCTAGAAATCTACCTAAAGCTTCAACTTTTAAGGGCCTAAATTGGATTAAGCTTCGATCAAAGGATTCAAGCACTGCGGATTCGGAAACAAGTTTGATCGCAGTGAGTGCGGTCGGTAATCGCCGTCGCAATGCTGATAGAGTATTTCGGTCGAGGCAAGTGTCTACACGAGCCTTTCAGCATCTCGATCGGGCATTTGAATACCAACACACACATAGATATCATTTACGCCCTTTTACATCACCAAAACCAATTAAAATCCATTACCTTCCAATCCACATCGTTAAGAACAACTAAAATGGTCAAGCAGTTCACAAAGAGTCAACATTTAGTAAGTTTTCATCTATAGTTTTCCAAAAGCAGCATTTGTTGTTCAAATATCCACACACTGCAAGGGATTCATGCTTGGGGGCGTAAGACTTGGGAGCATCGGGTGCAAGTTACACAAGGGGACACACCAAGTCTTTAACAACCCATCAAGAATGCAAGAAGTAGACATGCGTCTCTCAAAAGGTTACCACTTGCAGTCTGCGTCCAAGAATTAATTAGGTTACACGCTAGGAAGATCAATCTACATAAAGCTTAGGCACAAGCACAAATGCACAGCTATACAAGCACTATAGTAATGTGTACTCACTCCTTACGGCTGTACGGGGTTACCAGCGGCCCATACAAAGTCAGTGACGAGAGAAAAAAGAGAAAAACGCATTCAAATACATTTAAGACAAATTGTGCGAACATTGCAGGGCGAACGGAACTACTAAGTGAGAGATTACGAGTAGAACGCTTGTCGGCAACATGGGGGGCGCTCTTATTTCCTTGTGTATTTTGAGCTCTTTAGGAGGCGCATTCGGGTTAAGCCGCTCGGGACACCGGCGTCAGGCTACGTTCGCGTGCATTGCCTTTTTCTGTTCACTACTACGTCGAACAAATGCGAGTGGGAATTCATTTCTCGCATGGACCTAAAATGTCTTTTGAAATGCGCGAAACATTTTCTTGTCGCGATGATTATTCTTTGTGTGTGTAACTGAATTATGCGGCTGGATATTTTGAAACGACTGTGCACTCCGTTCTCCCCGTCGAGTTGTTCGAATAGAAAAAGGCTTTGCACTTGAAGTTAATTGTTGGTAGTCCCTCGGCGTTGAGAAGTCACTCACACGCACATGTATTGATTAACGCGACGGCGCGGTGGTGGTTGAGTGTGGTGGTTGCTGTGTGCGCCATTGCTCCGTGTGTGTCCTCGTACCTGTGTTGGTATCTTCTGTGATGTTTGTGACAGTGTCAGAGTGTTTGTCTCTCGGCTGCGGTCCTCTAACAATGATCAGTATAAGGTCTGGTGCTTTACTGGAGCGATGCCGAAATGTCTCGCAGCGTTCATTGGACCTGCACGTGCGTCGGTTACGGCGATAGCGTACTTTAAGGCATAGTATCTTGTATGTCACAATATCTAGTGTGCATGCACGACAGAAAGTCTGATAGGTAATACAGAAGAAGGAAGGAAGAGACAGAAATCGCTACTTGCAAGAAGTTGTAGCTTCAGAGCGAGTTAGATAGATAGAGACAGAGAAAGACAAGAAAGTGTGCGAAGTCTAGTCACTGAGCTGAGCAGTCGAGTACAGGCGAAGAGCGTGGCGCGGATCTATCCTTCGGATTCCGCTACGATCAGCCAATGGGTAGAAAGTGAAAATTTGGGTCGGATCCTCGGGACTCGGGTGAATTCGATCCGCAGCCGTTCCGCTAATAGTAGATAGTAGTCAGACAGAGTAGTGAGTAGAGAAGTTGTGAGTAGTAGAACATGCGCGCGTGTGGTGTGGGACGGTATTGGTATTCAAATGCGGCGCTCGGGCCGGTGCGTGTCGACGGTCGGGGCATGGGCGCGCGGCGGCGCGCGGACGGGACGGCGAAGAGCCGCCCATCGCGCGCGAGCCGCACGCGCGCTCATGCGCCTATGTAGTGTCACGCACTCGTTCTCTCACCTTGTGTCGTCGCTAAGTGCTGAGTGCTTCCTAAAAGTGCAGTCTATACCCCACGCAACCAAACCCACTATAACTAACGCTCGGTTGCGTGCGGCAAGACGTACCTATCTGGTGCCCAGTGAAATAAACTGAACGAAAACGGTGCGGTGTTGGTAATAAAGCATGCAAAATTGTGTCCATCTCTAAATACTCAACAATAAGTGTGCGCCAAAATCAATAATATAACGGTGCCGTCGAATTACCAAGTGCAGTATAAACTTTGCATTTCAGTGAGTGCCATCATATGCGATCGAACGGATCAACGCGGCAAAAGAAATCATTACATGTGACAGTGAGTGGAAATATCGACTCTACGCCGCTGGTGACAGCGGCTAGAATACAGTGAAATCAACATGGTCGGCTGTGACATGATAGTATACATGGATATTTATCGGCAAGCATAGTAAAACGTTGTTACGAGAATAAACCTCCTTGTTTAGTTTCCTGCTATGTGCTCTCAAAAAGGAACAAAAGAAAAAATGACATTAGTAATTTTGATAGTATTAGCGCTTAAGATTTCGAATAAGTGATGATGAAGTTGTTTTTGAACAGAATTGTTAATTAATCTAATAACAAGTTGCCCACCACCAATATTAATGTTTCATAACAGTTCCAGAAACTAGTAAACAGATCAGATGGAAACTGTTCTAGCTCGCAGTTAGTGAAGTACTGTACAAATATTTCCATTTAATCTGTTTCATTCAAACAAGTCCAAGGCAAAATCATCCATAGACTATGCAATTTTAATAACACGTGCGTATTTGAGTGTTCAAAAGTGACCTATGAATGATTTTGTTGAAGTCAACTCATATACCATAAACCTCCAATTTAGAACCAGAATGTAGCAATGTTAATAAGAAATCCAATTATATTCTTACAAAGATAAGTATACAATAGAGTTTAGTGAAAAATATTTTTAAAAAGAATATGTAATATCAGACAAACGGTAGATTTTTTATATTTGTTATGATAAATATACACTTTAGTATAATAAATATTCCCTTTACTTGTCTGCTGTCTGATATTACATACCCCAAGGCAGTGTAAAATCAAGACGAAAAAAGTTATTGATATTGCCTTTGGGTTAAGGATCGTCCTATCTAACGATTAGGCCTTGTAGGCATATGAAGTTTCAATACCTACTTATTTTCAGACGTAAATTGATACTAGGTAAACTTATAAACTAGAAAATTTAATCAACTCCGTTCTTGTAATTTTGGTTTAGTATTATGAGGAGCACTTCAGTTGGCATAATAATTCAACAAGTACATCATAATATGTTTTACATCGACATGGAAACACCAGTCTTCATGAAAAAAAAAAAGTAATAACTAATCTAGTAGAGGATACCATCTTAAGGTGTTTGAATGATACAGAGGTGCGAAGTCGTATTCCCAGTGTGTTCCGCTAGTTTACACGCATTTTATATTTTCTTTGCGTCTTAATATTTGATCCAATGGTTCAATTTGATAGACGTAGATATCTAAGTCTCACTCTAATGTTCAATCAATCAAGCAATCATTTATTTTACATAAAAACATGGTGTACAAAAAGGTATTACAATGAAAACAAGAGTATCACATGTTTTGCTGCTAGTGCAACACGTAAAATTTAAGGTGTGGGAATGTAATGAATATTTCATCTAATTCATTATTAATAGATACAATTGTATATTAAATATTATCCTGGAATGTGAGTATGTGAATAGTTAAAGTAAATTTAGGTAGGTATGTCAAATGAATTGTCAAATAATACTAGGTAGATAAAATAGAATAATTTTGGAATACAAAATATTGCTATCACATCCTTTATCATTGTTTGCGGGGTACAAACATCTGCCCTCAAAACGACCCGGTTCCAGGACATCATAAGTATTAGTTAAATAGAACGATCCTTATAAACGGCCAAGATAAATAAACTCCGACACTGTTATAATGATTGCAGCCATTTTAGTCTCCTTTCCAAGAACTATGTTCATCGTTGATAGGTTTTAAGAATTTCTAGTTCAGATTTGATATTTTACTTCGCTCGAGGAAATAATGAAGGTCCGTCGGTAAGGCGAAGCGAGGATAGAATTGAAATTGAATACTACAGGCGACAGTCAATTGTTGTATCGTCGATACTATGCAATTTAAATCCTATTCTCTCCTCGCTGGGTCTGCTGTCGATAAAAGTAGCCGGAGTTTATTGTCACCGCAACAAAACAAAACAATAGACATTAGATGATGTAGCCACGTACCGTCTTCATGCGTGCGCACGGTGACCGGGTAGGAGGCGGGTCCGTCGCCCACGCTGGTGCCGGCGAGCAGCCAGATGCGGTACTCGGTCCAGCGCCGCAGCTCGTCGAGCTCGAACGACGTGTGGTTCAGCTTCACCACGGTCGCCTCCGAATCCCCCCGCCCGCTCTCCACACAAAGCAGCTTGTAATACGCGATACGCCCGTTCGCGCGCTCCGCGGGCGGCGGCTGCCACGACACTCTTATCGCCGTCGGGGAAACCGCCACGGCGGTCACATTCATCGGCGGCGCTCCAGGCACTAAAATGCTCGATAATAAACAACCCTGCAACTCAAACGAGCCACGCCCGGTTAAACCCGACCCTGGCCGATGCAATCACTGAATGCGATCAACAAAACGGTGCCCAGAAATAAAGAGAGACGACGTCAGTCGTTAAAATGAGCATGCACATTGTTAGTGTTGTGTGTGTGGTCCGCTCGCCCATACGTCTGTAGTGTCATCCGTCACACTCTCTCCTGTTGAATAATTGTGCTTATTATGTTGGCTTACGACGCGAAAACATTCCGTGTCCTCGCAAAATCAGAGAACACTGATGATTTAAAAAAAATGTTTCGTTCTTGGCATGTCATCGCGTCGTTGGCATTTGGATAAAAATAATAAAATAACTCGAGGTGTACACCTCTTAAACTCGGTCCTACAAACGACATTAAGCTACTACTAAGGTAATGTGAACGCACACTTGAAAAACTCATCTTTATACACGGCAGTGTATAAACACGAATTACCGCACAGACGCATAATAATAAAAACACACATGTGCGGTCATTTTACCGTTTCGACAGATTTACAATTACAAAACACATATTGTGATAAAACTGGTGCTTGTGCTGTAATACTGGCGGCGTGCCGGGCAGGTGCTTATGTGAAATTACATTACGATTTACCTGTAAAACTTAGCTTAGTAACAGACAGAAAAATCATACCCCTTCAATAATCAGAGAGGCGAATTATCATTGAAACAAGTGTCGTACATACAAGTGAGGAAGAGTAAAACTAAATATTATAGATTAAAGTTAAATACAAATATGCTTGCTATTGTGCTTCTCCGATTATTCGGGGCCATGAAATTCTCCCTGCTACTACACACTCTCACACTGTCAAAGCAATGGAAAGGGGCCTCGAACACATCTTGTATTATCTTTGTGTTCTTCTGCAATATGTAGCGGGGAGCGTTTTTTCCCGACAGAAGTCTCTGCTTCTCAGCTGAGTTAAATCCTTTTGGTAGACGTAATTTTATTTCAGCACTTAGCGAGGTTTGAAAAGAAAGCAATTGGTTTACGCTGTTACCGTAGAAAACTGGATGCATATGTCGCTCAAACTAAATGAATGAAGAACCGTTCCATTATGGACTTTGTACTGTTCCTCGAATAGTCAATTTTATCTAAAAGCAATCAGAATGGAATTGAATTTTTATCATATAAGCGGGAACTTCCAATTATTCCAACGCTGCTCAACTCTTGTCCTGCATTTTCATTACACAAATTAACATGATAGAAGCGGCCCAGTACTTTGTAGTATTAATATAATGATGTTATTTCCTTTTTCTTTGATTGGCTAATTTTTTTCCTCGTTCCGTACTAAAATATTCAAGTTTAAACCGCTTTCATCCGGCCCGTAATGTCAGTAAACATCGTAAATATTTTAATTTATTAGGGATGAAATATTAGACAACTTATTAAGGTCAAATATAACCCCTTTTTGGAAACAATATTATCTGTGTAACTATTGATACAACGGACAAACACAAATAATAACGGAGGCAATTTATTAAATCGAGCCATCGATTATATGAGCAACTAGGCGAGCACAGTCATAAAATTCTGCACTGCACTGTTCATACAACTACTCGATTTTTTCTCGAAACAGATTCAATTACCTTCTACAGCTGCCGATTTCAATTAGTAAAGCGAAGATCGAGGTCTTTACGCTAAATAAAATAAGAACTTCAAGACTGATCTGCCAATTAGAGGGACTATAGTATATGCCTAATGCCTATCCTTCTTATTAGAGAATGAACGGGACGCTGTTGTCAGGCAAGACAGGTAGGCGACCTTATCCTAGCGTTATCCCTATTGCATCTTCAAGGATGCCCTCCGCTAATCCCAAAAATAAGCGTAGAACCTTTCGAAGCCACCAGTGGCAGACTAAGTGCAAGGCCTGAGTGGACGCCCCGCTCAGAGCGGGGCGTCGAGCGTCCATATAAATGGCATTTGTTTTATATGGACGCTGCACGCTCCGCTCTGAGCGGGGCGTCGAGCGTCCATATAAATGGCATTTGTTTTATATGGACGCTGCACGCTCCGCTCTGAGCGGGGCGTCCACTCAGGCCTTACACTAACCGGCTGAAGACGCGGCCCGCCGGGCCTCCGGTCGCGCTCCAAATGGTCACACTAAAATATGGTTTGTCGTCTGACGGGCCTACTTTCCACTACAAAAAAACTCCTCGACATAATTTTTAGTAAACGGGACTTAATCGCGTATATATTAGAACTCCTCGGAGCTAAAACGCTCCCAGCGCAGCACAGACAAGCTGCCGAGGCCCCCGCCCCCCTTGTCCTCGCGCGCCCCGCATACCATATTGCTTGGTGCGCACGGCGATGGGCGGCGTGGTGGCGCCCTCGCCGCGCTGCGAGCGCGCCGCCAGCCAGATGTAGTACAGCGTGTTGGGGTACAGCCCGTTGAGGGTGTACGTCTCCGTGATGGGGATACGTCTATTGGAACACACATTTATTTATTTGATCGTATGGCATGCAGGATGAAAGAGTAACAAATATACATAATCATAATCAACTATAAATTAATACGAGTATTGAAGCCAATCAGCCACTTTATGGCTTCGTCGCTAAGGACGGCCAGGTCTTCTGGAGGGCCACCTTTTATGAAAAGTTTCTGTCAAAATAATGGACGTAAAATAGTTGATTTTGCAACGAGTGCATAAAACAAGCTATTGTATACGAGACACTTTATTGATGTAAAGTTGTGGATGAAATGGTCACAGTGCCCACATAGCTGGGTTTCTGGCACTGCAAGTGTTATACAATATTATACACTCGGCTTTTCACTTCGATTTCGAGTAAATAAAAAAAAACAACTAATATTAAGGTTTTATTATCAATTATCTAGTTATAATATACACATGCAACTTGACCTCATGAGCTGCTGCAGAGGAGCATCACAGAATCGCAATATGAGATGTGAAAAGAGCTTTTTACACCTGTCATTCAGAAAAAAATAATTGTTGCCCTCAAATGTAGCTGTACTTTTCCGCCCTGTTTTTGCTATTCAGAAAAAATAATTGTTGTCATCACATGAGGGATCACAAAGGTGTGCAAAGCAGTATGTGCCTCGGTAGCAAAATTATTTGCATCTTGGGCGTAAACACACAAACACAGGTATTCAAACCTCGTTACGTACTTTAGAATCCCTCGCATGTTTCTTTCTATTTTAAAATCTTTCGCTTCACTCAGGATTAAATATAATATACCGCCCTCGCGTAAATATATCATTTTTCTCCCTTGAGACACAATCTACTATTTACTTGATTTAGGTACTTTTCTTTCAACAGTCGGTCAAGTCCTCATCGAATGTTATAAGTATACAATTTCAGCTCAATAAGATGGTAGGAACCGGTTGAAAATTTCGAACGGAACTGACTAAACTTGTACACACCGCAAGTTAAATAAAAGCTTGTAAAAAAACAAATTGCGTCACTTAAAAACATTCCGACGCAAAATTCGTGTCATCCCGGTCTGAGCTCAAGTCACTCCAACTCATCAAATTTAAAAACCACCATTAAAGTGGTCATTAAGTTAAGGGTGCTTTTAGATTGAAGGGCCTGTTAATTTTAATGCACAGCGGCATAGTTTCCAAGCTCGTCGGCGTAATAGCGGCATCAAACTGTTGACGCCATTACATTTGTGAACAATAGATATGGCAGTTTTGTTTATTATAGTTAGGGTTGTACCAAAAATGGGGTGTGAAGCGATCAAGACCATATTCGGTAGCGCATTGCGTGGTTTTTTTGTTTTTGTTTACATATATTTCTTTGTTTGTGTTGACTTTGCTTGTGTAAGTCAACATTCCCCCGCGCGCGCGAGTGAAGGAGAGAGGGTTTGTTTCATGTACCCCATTTTTGTTACACCCTGTATACGCAAGGTAAATGGCGATTCTCTGCAATATGCGGGCGAAGTCAAAGAACAAGTTAAGTTTTTTTTGCATAACACAAAGTTGGTCTCAAAGTAAAAGTTGTTCAGAATCATGGATTCACATTTTGCTATTTTGTATCACCAATTAAATAACATCCTGTATACTATAGTTAAATGATACTCTATGATATGTTTTCTATGTATTTAAGTATTTATTTATCTATGTATATAAGTATGTATATCGTCGTCTAGTACCTATAATACAACCTTTGCTTAGTTTGGGACTGGGTCGATTTGTGTAAGATTGTCCCCAAAAAAAATATATATATATATATTTTTTATACTCACTTTCTGTGGTGCTGCTTGGCGTAAGTGTCGTTCCAATACAGTTCGTACGACACGATGTTGTCGCCGGCGTGCGCGGGCCGCCGCCATGACAGCGTCACCGACGTCTCGCCCGCCTCCACCGACACCAGGTTCGACGGTTGCGATGGCACGCCTACAACAACCACAGGGGTTAACATTTCGGTTCAAACACTTCGCTTTGAGCTGCCAAACGTCCATTGTACCTGTCAGATTCACTTTCAATAAGGGAGAAAGTTTAAGGGGCTACCCGGTTTTCATCGATTTTTGACAAGGTTTGAATAGTATCTCCTACTTTTGCACTACAGATAGAATTATAAGTCAAACGGCTATCGGTTCATTAATCTTTCATCTCCATTTTTATCTACCGGACTTTGAAAGAAAGTAATACTTAGTTTTGTATGATTTTTTGACCTATTATTACTCAGGACCAGCTATGGTAATAATAATACCACGACTGAGCGAGATGGCAGTAGGTACACAAATCTCCATAAGTGTGACAGAATATATCATTCGTTCTCCTTGTCATAGTTCCACTTTTTATGGCTAATAACTTGGTTTTTAAGTTAGTATGAGGTTGCGGAAAATAAGTCATTACCCGCCCAAATGAAGAAGGTTATTTATGGTAAGCCGTTTTAAGATCAGTTCTTAATTTAGCTGCATAGGAGGCTTTCCGTTCCGTTATGGTAGCAAGCGTAGCTCCTCTGTAGAAAGCGATAGACAAGAAGGCCTCATTAGCCGCGAGACGTCATATCGGCGCTCTGGGTACTGTGTGAAACGAACACGGGGCCGTAAAAGGGGAAGCGTCGCATTCAGGGGAATAGGCATGATGCCTCATGTTCAAATTCATAACGTAGTGATGCTAAATGGATAGTAAACTATTAAATTATCATAATAAAGAATAAATTATAAAATATAATTAAAATCATAAACAGATATGACCCTTCAAAGTTTAGAAAATTTACGATTTTTTTTATTGTCCAAGAGTAAATTAAAATAATCCTTACGCTTTTATAGAAACAAATTTGTACGACAACTATGTACTAAAACGCAGTATTTCGCGACCGAAACAACAATTTACCTGATTTTCCATACAACGATTAGTACACATGTCAGTTGTGACGTCATACCTGTGTGTCTATCAGTATGAAGCGTTTTGCGCTGCCGCCAGCGAGGTCAATATTTGTCTCAAATTTTTGGGTATTCATGTTCTTTCATTGTAGTTGCTCCGATACAAACATTTGTTCCTCTCCAAAAACTGACATTCGTTCGAATGACATCATAAAAAAATCATAGTCATCATCCCTATTACTAATATTGTGACCGGGTATGTTCTAGTTTTTCTTGTACTCACCTTGCTGCGTTTTGACCTGGACCGGCGCGGAGATAGGCCCGGGCCCGACCGAAGTAAACGCCTGCACGCGAATCGTGTACACTGTGTGCGGAGTCAGCTCGCTGATGGTCGTCAAGTGGCTGTTGTCCATCTGAACACAAATAAACTGCTTAGTAGGTATCGCGATAGTGGCCTAAAAGCGAAAGGTCCGCATGGTGGTAAGGAGAGACCTGACAACAAGGCGCTCCACTTCCTCTTTCAACTCCGGGCAGGACATTTACTTTTCACCTCACCGGCTCGAAAAGGCTTGCTTTATCGCTCAAAATCTGCGCCCAAAAGCCCATTATATCCGCTAGCGTGGAAAGTTTTTGAATTTGGAACGTGACGGTCAATCGCGAGATACAACTTTTTTCTATACAGAATGAGAGGTCATTATTATCCAGCGTTCAGAAACTGATGGTGGCAATGCCATAATGAATTGTTATTATTTTGATAAAATTAAATTAATACATGTGTAATGTAATACTTATTATTTCTTAATTATGTACATACGGAATATTAATATTTTGACTGACTTATAAGGATACAATAAGAGTAAATAATTTTAAATGTAGTTTTATTTTTCAAAATTTTCGCTTCTTGCAAATTTGGAACGCACCGTTTGAAAAGTTAATTTAAGAAAATAACTCATATACCTATATTTGATTTTGTTTTGTTCTAAAGCCACAGTAAAACCAAAATAATGGTGGTTATTTATAGATTTTAGTGAAGAAGCTAAGTTAGCGGAATAAGTGAAATAAGCGTATTTTACCCGTGAGTAGGTACCCAACAATACTTTGACTTTTTTAGTGTAGGTAAGCGTGGAGTTATTTAAAGATGCAAAAATGTTTATGTTACTTTTAATAATTATAAAATGTAAACAAACCTTTATTGAAAATGAGTATACGGTCCAAATTACTTCCATTACATTTACAATTTTCCTCGCGGTGGTGATGTGAAAAGTTGTGTGTTTCGCTCGTCAGCAAAGTTGTTTGGCGTCTCGTGCCTTGAAAGCCTCGCTATGCTCAGGAATGTACTTTTGAACCATGAGCGAAGCGAATCTTACAATCCTTCGCTAGCTCGGCTTTCAATACAAGCACTTGCGCCAAACAACAACTTTGCAGCCTTGCATAACAAATAACTATTGCGGTCGTGGCTGTCGGTACCGAATCGGCCTTACAAGCCACGTACGTAAGTGCGGCACCTCTAATATCGACGCTGTTTAAATCATCTTTTCGTGTGTAAGGCCAATGATGATGATGAACCTATGGAAGTTGGCAACTCTAGAGAAGTCACATCCCACGTTGCTAACTCCGTGTGTTCATTTGATAATTTGCTGTGTTGACAGCACAGTTACAATTTTAAATGACTAAACTGGCAAGACGTCTGGCCTCTTAGTCCCTGTTCCCGGGTTAGACTTCTGGAATTGCAACTTGCAGCTTTTTAAAACAGGCCCAGGAGGTAATTGCAGATCCCTCGGTCAACACAGCGTATCGTTGTAGGCTCTGGCGGCCTTACTCAGATCAGGGATACTCTTGCTACAAGTCGCACAGAAAAATCAAATTCATGTTCTCTGCCTACCTCTTTTGCGGACACAGGCGTCATTTTATGTATATCACGTGTCACTTGGTTACAGATATGTGTGTTCATGCTTTATTATTTACCTCCAGAATGAAATAGTAAACTAGTGAACTAAATAAAATACATTAAAGGAATTAAAAGGGTGAAGAAATTCCTTTGCCCGCTGTAGTTAGATCGGATCGCTTCATTACACCGAGCGGGTACAAACTGACACTATGTTGCTTTTTGTAAAGTAATAAAAGTAGCAACTGTCAATATCACCTGTATCGATACAGTATTACGTTTGGCTTGCATTTGTAGCGCTGCAAAAAGTCGTCGTCTGTCAACTGCTCTTAATGGTGTGCGATGTTTTAATTCCTATCGATTATCTTCTGATTTGATGTGTGAATCTGAACCTAAGGGCCTGTTTACACATTGATTAGTGATTAGTGTGAGTCCATCCAAAAGCTACTTGCAGCAAACGTTTGAACTCGCATTAATCACAGATCAAAGTGTAAATGGCTCATAATGATTGTGCCTTTTGATATTTAAAAGGGAGGTGGGTTAAGACTTACCATTTGTGAATGCCATGATTGCAGCTGCTGCGACGGCTCTGTGGTGTAGTAGATTTTGTAACCCTAAGAACAAAAGAAGAAGGTTTATACTACTTAAAACCTTGCATGTTTGATAATGTACCTCCGAGTTCGTAAGGTCGACTTATTGATCAGAGGGTCCCATTTAAACAAACGTATTAAGCTGTCATAGGGTCGAATCAGCCCCATCAATGTATAATATAATTACAGCTAGATATTTTCCCGCCTCAGTAGTGGCAGAAGGCAGCACGTACCGGAAGGCGCAGATAGACCCCCACATGGTGGACTGATAAGCTGGTAAAGGTCGCGGGAGTCCGCTGGATGCGGGTGGCGCAGGGCCGGTCATTGTGGCACTCTGGGGGGGGGGGGGGGATGTCCAGCTATGGGCGTCATTCGGCTGATATGATGATGATGATGAAATATCCATACGTAGGGACAATCACACTTAGCCGTTGGATGTGTGGAGTGATTAGCGCTAAGTGGGTTAAAACGACAACAAATTTGATATCCACCAATACGAGATGCTTGTACTTACGGTGACTTGACCGTTAGGGGTCTCGGGCTCCTCCCACTGAATGACCATAGTGCTAGAGCTCAGTGGCCGCACTTGGACGTTCCTCGGCGCTGAGCCCGGTTCTAGAAATAAATATAGAATATAATAGAAAAACTTTATTCAACATCACATGACATTATATGATTTTGAAATATTTCTTACGACCGTATGCGGTTTCCGTTTCATGTATTATCAAACCTCGATAAGAATGGGATGGATGTGATTGTGTTACCATATAAATTGGAAAAATTACAACACGAAATGACCATTTTGAAATGGGATCAAAAGTAATAGCCAGAAGTGAATTTGATTCAAATGTAAGTAATTGTATCTTTAATTTTTTATGGCGAATTTTTTTGTACAAGATGAATATAGCCCGAAATTGAATTTTATTCATATTCAAATAAGTGCAAAGGGGCTATCCATATATTAATCGCTAATAACTGGCCACCTCTTACTAAAAAAAAACTCTATTCACCTATAATATAATGATTTTTTTAGTATAAGGTGTTAATTACTGGCCACCCTTCGACAACTGGCCACGTTACACTAAATTTAATTCAGTTTGTAGGGAACAGAGTTCATTTTTAGTATGAAGATGAAGGGACCAGTTATTGGCGATTTACGTATTTCGTATTTTTTGGGGGCCAGCAGTAATTCCATATAGACGTATTTCTTTCGACCTATATCAACTATGTCAGTTTTACTTATAGGACATAATTGCATTTTAGCATTATCCAGGCTGGGCAATTTTCCATGTCGAGGATTCTCGTATTGTCATTATTCAGATTCGGTTAATAATTTCGAGTTGTCAATTTTCCATTTATGCTGAATGACAGTAAATCATAAATAAATACCAACGTCAATGTTTATTTGAGCTGACAGTTATTCAATTCCTAAACTTATCGCGGTTGAGTACTACGATTCTGAAGTCAACTGTAGAAAAAAAAACCCGCTTTGCTATAAAGTTTAGGGGGTTGTTTTCTCTGCAGCGCGCCTGAGCAAATGTACAGTCACCTACTTTAATATCTCATAGTGAAAACTGCTCAAAAATATTAGACAGGCTCTAGCAGCACTGTATATAGAGTTCCATCAGACATTTCTAAGTGCCTTAATAATGTCGGATATAATTGCAGATGACGTACGTACATACAAAAGCATGTAGTTAAATATAAACATGTTTTAAAACCCGTAAGCAGTTAAGAAAAGAAAAACGCCTCGAAGGCGAAAGTTTAACATGTTTGCTGCCACGTCAGTCGCCGATGGCTGACATACAGCTACTTAGATCATGTGAGGCATCGGTGACTGACACCGAAGCATCAAATTTATAACACAACCTAAACAGATACTGTATCTGTCAGTCACCGGTGACTCACATGGCAGTTAACATTTTAGAGCCCCATAAAAAATGCCAAAGACGTTATTCAGAAATAATATTTAACATACTAATTTCGGTTTTTGTACAGTCAACATCATAAAGTTAGTAGCAGCCAAAGTAGCTACACATTTTATTCGTACTACCGTATACGGGTTACGATATATTTGGCTACTCTGACTGCTACTAACTATACGATGCTGACTGTACTAATGGCGTATTATTGTAAACCATTTCTTTATTGGCAGTGCAAAATTAACATGTGAAATTCTAAAGCTTAATGACGATGATGATTTCAAGGTACAGTCGAAGTGAAGGATATATTTTCGACTACCTATTTACAAAGAAAACGTATCTATATATATATATTTGTCGTCGTCGTGTCGGTTTGAAAATGTCGCTTGTAAGTATGTATGTAGTGTATATTTATGTATATATTTATTTGTGTATGTAAGTATTTATTTTATTTATGTATATGTATTTGTGTAAATATGTTGTATATAGGAATACCGTAATGTTATTTTTTTAGATGTTATTTGCACTGCCCACACAATCTTTTCCGCTTTGCCTTAAGGTTTGACTGGTTTACAATGCCATATGGCATTAAGTCCGCCTATTGTACGATAAGTTTTCTTTTGTGCAATAAAGTTTAAAAATAAATAAATAAATAGGTACTGACTGACATGAATAAATGCTAGTTTAATGTTAAAATAAAACATACGACTAATCCAGTGATTATGTTATACAACGTGTTAATAAAATAACGCAAAACCTGAAAACAGTTTGTTCAGAATCGAGAGTAGAATGCGAAAAAAATAAAAAATAAATTTTTTGACGCGATTTTTTTTTACATTTGTATGAAGAAGGTCGCCCCAGTCGGCCAACACTCCATACAAATGTAAAAAATAAATCTTGTCAAAAATTTTATTTTTTATTTTTTTCGCATTCTATGCTCGATTCTGAACAAACTGTTTTCAGGTTTTGCGTTATTTTATTAACACGTTGTATATTTCAGGGTATTTCATTACTGCAATGGAAATAAATTCATTTTTGTTCCAGGTTGAAAATCAAACAAAGTAAGTTTCCAATGAGAGATAAAATGCAGATTATGCTACAATATTATTATACTGTACTTTTACATTTCATTGAAATCTGTTAAGGGGATTCTAGCTAATGACCCGATCTGTAACTGTCCGTTTTTTCTTGGTTTTTATAGCTTATCGTATTAACAGCAACGAGGTTTACCGAAATAGTATTCCATATTTACTTCAAAACTCAGTTTTCGAGATATATGGGCGGCACCAAACTTTGGCAACTTTAGGCGAAAAAACCACTTTTTTAACGTAACTTTTGTGACATTCAGTTAAAAATAAAAATATCTCGTGGGACGTCAATAAGGAACAGTTATATGTAGATTTCATATATATATACAGACATTTTTTAGACCATGTTTAAATAAATCATAACAAAGCAAAAAAAAAATTTTTTTATAAAATATTTCTCGGGGTAATGTAGATATTGGTTGAAGAACCGATAAGCGTTTGTGCCATAAATATATATATAGTTTTGACGGAGAAATATCAACTCAAAACTCGACGATACTAGTCGAAATGCGAGTGAAGGCCCTTAAACACATAATACAGGTTCATAATTAAAACCATTAAATGATAAAAAGATGATTCTTTAGAAGCCATTTTAAAAGGGACAGCCAATTATTAAATTAAATCAAAATTTTGTTAACGTGAATTATTTGTCAGTAAAGTAGCTATTAGTGAATTATATCGTATTTGAGGTTAAGTTACTATTCATTTCAGTAAAATCGAACTGCTTGGGTCTATCATAGGATCAATAACAGTAGAGTCCGTTTTCTACAACTCCGCATACATTTAACTATACTTACGTCATACGTTTTAACCCCTGACGCAAATAGAGGGGTGTTATAAGTTTGACGTGTATGTCTGTGTGTTTGTATGTGGCATCGTAGCTCCTAAACGAATAGACCGATTTTAATGAGGTTTTTTTTCCGAAAGCTGACTTGATCGAGATGGTTCTTTAACTATGTTTCAACCAACTTCAGTTCAGCCGGTTTTGAGAACTTTGAAATGAAAATGTCGGGAGTTTTTCAACTTTTGTAAGTTGTTCGTTATTTATGACGACCGCTTTAGCCTAGTTGGTAGTGACCCTGCCTACGAAGCAAGAGGTCCTGGGTCTGAATCCCGGTAAGGGCATTTATTTGTGTGATGAGCACGGATATTTGTTCCCGAGTCATGGATGCTTTCTATGTATTTAAGTATTTATTTATCTATATAAGTATGTTTATCGTCGTCTAGTACCCATAGTACAAGCTTTGCTTAGTTTGGGACTAGGTCGATTGGCGTAAGATTGTCCACTAATATTTATTTATTATTTATTTATTTATGACATAAAATGAACCTCACATTAGGTTATTACTTAGGCACCATGAAGGAACATAAAGTCCACCTTCCGTGTCGTTCTGTTAGCGTGACGTAAGATCACCGGTTCCTTGGCCGAAAATAATGTATTATCTGCCTGAATATTATGTGATGCCAATCGGAGCTGCTATAGCAAGTAAGGCTTCAAAATAAATAAAGACTAACGATTACACGGAGAAGACTTCAGGGTTTAAAAATAGGATTTATGTGAAATAGTACAATTATCTTTAATTCCTGACATTTTATGGTTCGTTAATAAACGAATGTAGCCACACAAGAGAACAAGTAATTCAGTCGTTCCTCAAAATGATTAATACAAAAGCTACCGAGCTAAGAACTCAAGACTACGAGTATTTTAAGGTATCTTCGAAATCAACTAGCTGCTAAGTAATTTCGGCGGCCGCATTAATATGACAAAGTCCTCTGTAAGTCTTCCCCATAAACTCCTAATAATTAAAAGCCCATTGTCGTAAAAGTAATAATACCCAAGCAACGCAATATCAAATTAAGACGAGACAGGGATGCTGTCAATTACGAACAAAATTGAAATAAAAACACGGCAATAAGCGGGCACAATACCGCGGTCTAATCGCGGCCCGACACGGAAAAGGGGTGTCACTTAATGAAAAATCTCTCTGCATATAATACTCGGAAAGGACGAAACAATAAAAGTTTTTCGACCGCGCCGCTATATTAAAACAACATAATCTCGTCCGGGGACACCCCGACGCCCGCCTACACTTCCCCTTCATTACAAATGTAAACAAACAAAAACTGCGAGAATTTTCGTATGACAACGTTGTTATTAGCATCTCATCAGAGTTCCATTATTGTTTTGCCCCGACAGCGCGGCAATCGAGACGACTCGAGTGGGAATTAAAAAAAAACCCTAATTTAATATTTAAGGCCGATAAATTTGATATGATAGCTGCTTGACAGGGATCAAAAAATTTTCCATTAATTCATTGTATCCAATGTTGTTTTCTACAAAGAGGGCGAATTTTAATATGAGATTATTTGAAAGCCATCGTACAAAGAGGTACTTTAAGATGTACAGATAAAGGCAAACAGACGTTTTAGAATGCAATTAAGAGACTTTATGTAAAGTATGCTTGTTATTGAGAAACCCTGTTAGAATCATTAAATTGCTCTCGAGAAGAATTCCATCATGCAAAATTACACGCCACAATAACGATAATACATGCTATTAGATCCCATTGTTATAGTTAACATATAAATGTGTCGAGTTTCTCATGTACTTACTGGCACCTCCATACAAGGAATCCACTGCAAGGATGCACGAAAAAAAGATAGCATTAGTCAATAGAATATATAGTGGTTATCGAACAACATCACACAAACGGTGCAAAAAACGGCGAAGAAAGTGTATAACGACCCTAAAATTATCAATAAAATCGTAATGGTGCATGAATAAATAACTGAAACAGGTCACGCACTACGTCTACTGTCTAATAAAAATAAATATATATGTGCAAATGAAATAAACAAAAGTATCTTGTAAGAAAACCACTCGAAACCGAACTTACATGAAGCGGCGATAGTCGTTCGTCGCGTTAGCGAGGGCATGAAAGACGATCAAAAGAAATACCTTAAACTTAGAATTCAGCGCAAGAAAACAAAATATCTACCTACCACTGATACAAAGATCAAAGGATCAAAGCACTAAGAAAAAAGTAAGCGCGCACACTAGCGGAGAAGACCGAGAATCGTAATGCTTAAACTTTTGGGACTCAGTTCGGTACCTTTGGATTATTCGGCATACCGTTCCCCCAGCGAACTAAAAAACCATAGAATGCGAGCTCCTTACAAATGACTACCCAAACACGTGCCTAAACCCGGTATGCGCATGTTCGAACTAAACGGCTGCCTGACATCGTTTTGAAACCCCGCCGCTCCGCCATTCCCGCTCAATGGCAATGGCACCCATTCTGTGGGGCCATTTTGCGGCGCTACTTAGACTTCTATGGTCCCCCACCATTACGCTACTTGTGCTGCAGAATTTATCCACGTGCTTCTTGTATTGATCTTTTGTAACTGTCCATTTTGTCTATTTTTACTTTCCACATAAAATTTACGAAACATTTTCATAAGGCCTATAAATTTACAACAGTGTCATGTTTCGCTATCACTTCTGTAAAAGAGTGGGTGATAAGCGAAAGATAGCGCTGTTTTTAATACAAACGTATGCGTTATAGCCTTGTTTGCATAGAAGGCGCTGATGCCAAAAAGCTATTCAAAATAAACAGCTAGAAAAGATCGATACGGGAAGCATAAGGATAAATTGTGCAGAATAAGTAGCGCAGCGACGCCGGAAAGGTATCAGCAGTGGAACAGTAATCGAAAGTATTGAGTTCGATTCTCGGCCTACTCTGCTAGTGTGCGCGTTTGATTTTTTTCTTTGTGGAGCTTTGTATCAATGGCACAATAAAATAGTGGTGTATTTTCCCCATTAAAATTACGAAACATAAAGCTAAAATCAAGCTATTTTACTAAATTCCAAAGCAAACAAATACGTACGGTACCGAAAGCGATACATTATATATGAAACTAAATGAGCGCATGGATGATTGCGTATAAATCCGTCCAAACGTTACTAAACACAAATTGCTTTGATATCGGTAAGTAATGATTAGTGTTCGGAGTTTCGGTGGCAAATTTCACACAGTCGTTTTTATGATTAACTTTTTAAGATTTGAATAAATAAATTATTCATTTACCTGAAGTACTTAGGTAGTATAACTTTAATTGGCGGCAGGTACAAACATTATACTGTCCCGACTGTTTAGGTGACATGTTTGTAATGTAATAACTAAAACTAAATAAATTCATTAAACAATGTTTACCTACATACTTGTGTTATTAGTAGTCCTGTGTCATCGTGGTATAAGTAGGTAATGCTCGCAAGATAATGTATAAGGAGTATTATGCAAAATTTATCATTTAATCGTTATTCGTTTAATCAAAAAAATTGTTAGGCGACTCCATTTATCTCTGTGAAATTTGCCACTGAAACTCCGAACACTAGTAATGATATGTCAATTGGAAAATATTTTCCGAACTGTCCATATAACAGGTTTGACTTAGGCAAATAATAAGATTTTCCTGGAAACATACACAAGTATAAAAGGAAAAATCGGATTGCTTGTGTGCACACGTTGCATATTTTTATTAGTTTTTCAAACAATAGAAACAAAGAATCTCTTTAAAGTGCAATTGCAAGTGGAAGTTTGGCCTCTAAACACATACGTCACAGTACACACAGGGAAGTTTTTGTAAGGGAAGTTGTAATAAAATATTTAAGCTCTTCTATAGAAATACCGTTAATTGGGTACAAAATTGCCCATTAACTTAAAACGGTTTGATGAACGATTATTAATAATATCAATGACGACGTACCGGTTTCCCCGGTAGTGATGACGGCCGGCAGCGACGGCGGGCCGCGCCCGATGTTGTTGACGGCGATGACGAACATCTCGTACTCGGTGTAGGGGGAGAGGTTGGTCACCGAGTAGTACTGGGTGATGACGCCGGAGATCTCGCTGAAGGCCTGCGAAATACCACTAGTATGATAGCCACTAGTAACATCATGCTAAAAAGTTGAAGAACAAATTAAATTGAAACTGATAAGCAGAAAAAATAATACTTAGGCAACCGTGCACGTATTTACATTATATTACCGCATGTTTATATATATATATAACTTCGATAAATATTAAAATATTTCATGTATACACATTAGAGCTTAAGCGTAAAGGAGTTTTTTTTTATATAGTCTTATATAATATAAGTCTTAACCACCAGCACGAAAGAGGTTGGATTCTGAAGGATGCTTGTATTAATAATCATTGTAAAATTTAAATAATTCATGAGGAGGAATTTAAGAAAGAAAGAAAGAAATACAATAATTATTAGTGCAAAAATTATACTCGTAGCACATACATAAGTTACAAAACTAATCTTTATAAACATTATTCTAAGCATTTTGCACTAAAGGGCTTGCACTCAGCTTCATGTCACGGAGCGAGCCAGATCATCACAAAACCTTTAAACCAAAACTAAACATAAAAACCAAAACAAATAAAAAAATACTGCTGGATAAAATATATATAACACTGTTTAATGCAATTTTCACACGAAAATAGGGGTCTCAAGTATGGTGAGACCCCTATTTTCGTGTGAGTAGCATACATTTATGTAAATAATAATAATACGATTAAATAAATTGAAATAAGAGGTAGATAGGTTATAAGCGCTCCAAAAGTGGCACAATAAAACCACCAACTTGCCCCAGTTCCGCGTCGTCAAATGAAAACGTATGCTGTCAGATTAGGTGGCCATTTTTAAACACTGAATTTCGTGAAGACAACGTATCTACCTCTTTTTAATATTACATCATTGGCTGCAGCCGCGTCACTGCCTCGCAAATCAAACCTGCGTCTACGAGAGCAAGCACACATACACAACACCGCGGGTAAAGACAAGTTGAAGTATCTGCAACAGGCGTACCTGGTTGGCGTATTTGGGTTTGTATTGGATGACGTAATACTGTGGCTCCTCGGGGCCGCTGTACGACCAGGCGAGGCGCACGTTGGTGGCGGTGATCTCCGACGCGCGTACTTCCGTGGGCGGACCCGGCAACGCTGTGGGACACATGCCAATGTTATACAATGTCTAGTAAGAACTACAGCAAAAAAGTTCCTTTATTTGTGAGTTCAACACGAATATTTGTCGCCTAGAACCCGTAGTAGATAGATAGATACATAAATTATTTATTTGGCATTTTGCAATATAACAAAGTAAATAACAAATACACAAAAAAAACAAAGAGAACAACCGTAAAAGAACAAGTAAAACAATTGTGTTACGAAAAAAATAAGAATTTTAAAATTAAATTAAACACGTACTGTGCGTTGCTACACATAATGCCAAAAAGGTACTAGCTCAGTTTTGCTTTGCTCGTGTGAACAAACACTGATATTCTGCTAGTACCTCGGGTCATGATGCAGGTGAGATATTCATAGAAAAATAATATTCAATAAATAAACCTTGCAAATAATATCGAATAAATAAAATAGATCTGTGTGATAGGTGAGTAATAAAAATGACAAAATGTAAAGTGTAACTATGTGTCGACATGGAGTGTATTTATTATGAAAAACGTGTGGTGAGATGTGTATTGTCCCTTAGAAGCACGCCTATATTACAAAATCTGCAAACAAATAGCCACGACGAATTCCTGCCACTTGATTGTCCAAGATAAATCTAGTAGCTTTGCTTAGTTTCAGAATAGCTTGATTTTAGTACGATTGAAAAATATTTATTTATTATTTATAAATAATAATATTTAAATATTAGAGGACCATTTAACAAAAATCGAACTAGTCCCATAGAAAGCTCAATAAGGCTAGTGTTATGGGTAAATACATAATTTCATAGAAACGTCCAAGACTGAGAAACAAATACTCATGCTCATTACACAAATATTTGCCCTTACCGGGATTCGAACCCAGGACCTTCAGCTTCGTAGGCAGTGTCACTACCCACTAGGCTAACCGGTCCTCAAAATAATTAATTAGATTAATACTATACAAAAAAAATCAATTACATTAATTAGTATACTTCAGTATACTATTAGAATGAGAATAAAAGGGAAAAGCTCCCGCTATGGGTGCGTAACGATCGATATAAAAACTTTTGATATATTTTCACTGGATATAACGGATAAAGGATATAATATAATGCACTTTTGATATAACAACATTTGATATATTCTCATTATCAAATTATCAACAGATATAATGAACTTGTAATATAACAACTATTAATCTAACAGTCATAACGTATAACATACATGCGATATAACTTTGTTCGATATAAAACTCAGTTGGTATAATGTACTATTGGCATAATCCCCCCGCAGTAAAAAAACGACAAATAATTATAACAATGGAATTATTTGTAGGTTAGGTTAGGGTTAGCTTGTGTCCCTTAGAGCGGAAATAGGCACCCCGCGAAGCGGGGTGACGTCGACACGCTGGCGGTTGGGTTAGGTTTAGGTTAGGTTAAAATAAATAACGTATGTGTGGAAAAAAAAATATCTTACAAAACATTATACCACTAATACTTATATACATTATATCCATTAAAAGTTATATCAAAAATGTATTATACTATTTGAACATTATACGCCATGAAATTATACTGATTGTTGTTATACCGAAAGTTTATTATGTCCCTTGAGTGATTATATCCAATGAAATTATATTAAATGTTGTTTTATCCAGTGAAAATATATCAAAAGTTGTTATACCAATCATTACACACCCCCAGCTATTATCGCGAGAGTTTTTATCACACAAACAAACTATACATATCAATAACAATGCAGAAAAACAAAAGACAACGATTCATAAATTACTCCGTCGGCAACTTCACCGAGACAACTTTCCGTCAACTCTTTTAAGCCAATTTAATAAACGGACATTGTTGTATTCCGTCGTCTCGTAAACATAAGTCTTTTATCTCAGTCTCAAAGGACTTTAACTATTCAAGTGTAATGACAAAGACAATGTTTTTAGGACACTTTTATAATCTTTGTGACAATATTTTATTGGGTAGGCACAAATATTTTAAGATGCTCCGATGCGTGGTTACTGGTTTAGCAATCGTTTGGGACTTCGGTCTCTTGGTAAAGACCAAGAGACCGAAGTCCCAAACGATTGCAAGCAAAACATTGACAGCAAAAGTGCTGTGCAAAAACAATATTGTATGACACATTTGTGACAATATTTTAGTCCTAATATTTCCTCTAATAGTCCCTCATTGCTAAGATTTTGTCGACGTAGCATAGTCATTATTCTTCTTCAGAAGTTTCAGCCGGTAGCCTGTTGCAGGGCTGCATTTTAACCAGTATTTTACGATTCTCAGACATCTGGTAAAGCCATCGTTTGGGGCTTTGGCCTTTTGGTCGTTTGCCTTCTACTATTCATGTTACCACCGGTTTTTCCAAATACTCAGGAATCCAGCGATTAGTAATGAATTACCAAGGCATTGAGTTATATGCGTGGAGCAGACGTCCTCTAGTTTGTGGTAAGTATATTATTTGGACGTGATATTAAATACCGCCTCCACTTTGTTTAATAAAACTTTGTGTGAATTCTCTTATGCTAAATAAACGGAGTCGGACAAGCGTATACGGTTCACCGTCTTTGGTCAGAATGCTGTTCACAACAAGTTAGCTGTGATGTTTATTTATGTCATTATGGATTTTAAGTTTGAATGGAGGTTGACTTATAATAGAGCAGTAGTTCCCTAGAGCTCAATTTATGTTTATTTTAAAACTAAACTGAGTACCTATCCTAATATTCTTGTTTTCAAAATACATGTGCACTCGAAAAGTATAATTTTCAAATCGGTCGATAAAAGTCGGTTGCTATTATTTTTATTGAGTATTTATTTTTCAAATTGATTATCACTTTTACGTTAGCTAATTATTTGAAAACTTTACAGTGTCACCGCGATGCACCATTGTAGGTAAGATCGCATTGTAGATAGGACTTAATTAAAGGAAAACATCGTATGGGGACAGGCCAGACAGACAGCAATTACATTAGGACATGTACTGCGATGTGGAACGTAGGCAATCTAATTTAGGTATACCTACTCACTATATTATATTCAGTGCATAATTTATCTTAGAATACTCATTAGATGTTTGTAATAACTAACCAGGTTGAAGAGCTCTACGGCAGGGCTTCGATATCTAGTGTGGTGGTCAGTCGGTTGGATATATCGGCGAAAATTAAGTCTCTAGACTCTAATAAAGGGCCAGGCCCGGGTGGGATCCCTGCCTCGTTTGTCAAGGAATGTGGTGAGGAACTCAGCACCCCTCTTTGTGTACTTTTCAATAAGTCTCTTTGTACTGGTGTATTTCCGCTCAAATGGAAAATAGCACATATTGTTCCAATACACAAATCTGGCGTCAAATCGTGTGTCGAAAACTACAGACCTATACGCATTTTTTCCTGCATTGCCAAGCTTTTCGAATCGATGGTGTATACCTTCCTTTATAATCACGTGAAACCATACAATCTGATAAACAGCAAGGCTTTGTCAGTAATAGGTCCACTGTTTCCAATCTCTTAGAATATAAACATTATCTATGTAACATTTTCGCTTCGCGGGGTCAGGTTGACGCCGTGTATACTGATTTCTCTAAGGCGTTTGATAAGGTTAACCATTTTATCCTATGTCACAAAATTGAAGTACATTTCGGTATACACGGTAGTCTTCTTCGCTGGGTCCAATCCTACCTTCAAAATAGAAGCCAACTGGTGGCCATTAATGGATTCACTTCCCCTGAAATTTTAATAACGTCAGGTGTTCCTCAGGGATCTCACCTTGGTCCATTGTTCTTCGTGTTGTTTATCAATGACCTGGTTGATCGCCTGTCTGGTCAATGCTTGTTGTACGCCGACGACCTAAAGGTTTATAACTCCATCACCGATGCTAAAGACTGTTTATTGTTACAGAACGATCTTGGACAAATATCTGAATGGTGTTCCCTTAATCATATGTATCTAAACGTTGCGAAAAGCCATGTTATATCTTTCTCGACCAAAAAGAATAAACTTATACAGGATGTTAACGGGGTCATGATCCGGAATGACAAAAAGCGAATAAGATGATCATACTGAACAACCTTTCCCATGGGACCAACCACGAAATCAGAGCTCCCGAGAATGCGTTGTGTTGAGAGTGAGGGAATTTGTTCCTTCAGCTCTAAACATAGCGAATCCTCAACCATATGAAGGGTCGGCAACGCCCATGTTACTCCCTTGAAGTTGCATGTGTCTATAGGCTGCGGTGTCCGCTTACCATCAGGCGGGCCGTACGCTTGTTTGCCACCGTCGTTGTATAAAAAAAAAAAACATTCCCTAAGAGGATGAAATGGGGGGTGAACATTTGTATGGGGCTACGATATAAACGAGTTCCACTCGGACGGAATGACGGGCAGAAGCTAGTGAGTATTAACTCATACTGTCAACGTCACGTAATAAAAAATACAGACTTCTCGACTGTTGTCTATTCCGTGGAAGCGCTGATAGACTCATACTCGTTAAGGTGTCTTGGTGGTCTACCTGTTTTATATGGATATAGTTAGGTAAAAGCAGAACAGTTTCAGAATTCAAAATCAACCAAGAATTTCCTCGCTATGGTATTCTGACAATAAAAACATCCCATCATATAACACAATATTTTTTCGCCTATATTTCCGACGTTTCCACGCGCATAATAATTAAGAATATGAATATATTTTTACAAAGCGAAATAACATTCCTGCCGTTGAAATGTTTAACCAAAATTTTGAAATATAACTATCGGGTGGATGTTCGTCTAACCAACGAACTAATAAACAAAGATCAAAGCCGACATCAGTCAACTAACCGTAAAAACCGAATTAAATTAAACCTCGGCGAACAATAATTAATCATTAATCAGTGTGACACTCGTTTGTCTAGGGACAACTTCGCAGCCCTTTCAATTAATGAATTATAACACTAATTCATAATCAATGTCTGCGACTTGGCGCAATTTATCAATTTGATTCCCCTAAATCCCTCTTTGTACCTCTGAGGGGTTATTACCATAAATTTGCAACTGTTACTCAAAGAAATTATGAATGTAATTTGATTGAGTCGCTCTTCGAAGTCTCCTATTGTAATGGATTTGAGTACCCAGATCAGGAAGGGTAAATACGCTGTAGATTGCGGTCGACCGGTAAATATTATTTGCTTGCTTCAAAAGCGATGAAACAACAACAAAACAACATAACAACAACACAACACAAAAAAGCAAAAAAAGCAAGCAAATGCAAATACAGTTAGGGGACCGACCAGGTTTAAGAAAAGACCAACATTACCAATAAGTTCTATTAGTAGATATTATGGATCTGATGGCCACGAATAGAAAGTCGTGGATGCAAGTCGTATTGTACAATGCGACATCAGATGGTCATATCATAATCTTCTTAAATGAAGGAACGAGAAAATGAGATAGAATTTTATTTCTGCACGATAGATTTAGAGTATTTCTTTCAGAATATACAATTACAATACCTTAGTTTTGAGGGATACCAGAGTCACTTAAAATCAACTTCAACAAAAGTGTTAAAAACAAAACCTTGTGTAAATGTTATTAAAATAACAACTAAGAGGTGAACCCAAAGAAAAAAGAATTGGAACGAGAGTTAGTACGATTAACTTTAGCGGAAAACTCTCTGGCCGCTAAAGTTCGTCGTACTAACTCTCGTTCCAATTCTTTTTTTTTTGAACCTACTGATCCACAAGAAGTTCTTGGTATTATTAACACGCTTGATCCAAACAGCGCCCCTGGTCAGGATGGACTGAGCAATTGCCTTCTCAAGGTGTTAGGTGGAGTTTAGTCGGAACCCCTTGCAGCAATTTTTAATTTAACCCTTAAATGCATGATTTTTTGTATAACTTTTTAATAAATTCAAATAGATGTGTCATGTTGCATAGATTGAGGGAAAAATAAAGAAAAAAATCATAGTATTTAAAAAACATATACAATATACGATGCATATATACATCATTATGCATTTAAGGGTTAAGTCTGAATGCTGGTTCGTTTCCGCAGGCTTGGCAGACAGCTACCGTGATTCCGATCCACAAAAGTGGCCCAAAAAATTATGCAAATAACTACCGCCCAATCTGTCTTCTGATAGTTTTCTCGAAATTGGTGGAAAGTGTTGTGAATAAACGTCCGATCTCTCGGATGGGCAATATGGTTTTCGACAAGGAAGGTCAACCGAGGACGCGGTGACACTTTTGACAGATATTGTTGCCTCCCACCTGGATCAGGGGCGATGCTGTGTAGGCGTCTTCCTTGATCTATCGAAGGCGTTTGACACGGTTTCGAGTCCAATCCTTCTTAGAAAGCTGGTAATTCTGGGCATACATGGAACTCCTCTAAACTGGTTTGCTAGCTATCTGTCTGATAGGATGCAGCGGGTAAGAATTGGCAAGTTCTTGAGTAATTCGGAACCGGTTTCATTTGGCGTCCCCCAGGGCAGTATTTTGGGCCCCACTCTTTTCATAACTCACATCTCTTGCTCTAAAGAATGGCGAAGTCATCTGTTATGCCGCCGATACTGCCATGATCTTCTAAAGGGACTCGTAGCAGAGGGCCCATTGTGCAGCGATGGAAGGCGTTCGGCAGGCAGGTATCTCCAGCGCAGGCAGGCTAGGCAGGCTTGAGCGTAATCTCCTCACCCTTAATGCAACCAAAACACACTTACTCCGTTTTCATAAAACGGCCTCATCACGCCCTCCCGATGATTCACGTGAATTGAAAATTCACAATCAATACTGTATCATAGAATTTTCGTCACCACTTGCAGCTGTAATTGTATACATAAAGCCCGATCCCTAAAATACTTACGGATTGTTTTAGATGAAAAACATAATTTTAAAGAGCATACGATTGCAAGGGTACGTAAAATGATTTACAGTATGAAACTGCTAAGCGAGGCTTGTGATTGGAATCTTTTAAGGATAGTGTACCAGGGACTGTGTAAGTCTATTCTAAACGATTGAATCCTTGCTTGGGGTGGCTTTTTTAAATCTGTCCTGATCGTCCTGGAGCGCGCCCAGAGAGCGGTGCTGAAGGTATCCCTTCCCAAACCTCGGCGTTTTCCCACTGTGAATCTTTTTGAGGAGGCCTGGTCTTGAGTGTACGTAGATTATATTTTTTGCGTGTTACTTTGTTTATGCACAGACAGGTGAGAAACTCTCCAAATTTCCCTGAATTGCTAAAAAAGAGAACTTTCAAAGTACCCAAACCTGCGTTCAAGACCAGTTTTGCAAAACGTTTTATATCTTTCCTTTCCCCCCATATTTATAATATGTTAATTAGGACGTGTTATATTCGGCACTGCTTTGTTTTTTTCAGATTCAGATTCAGATTTTTTATTTGTGAAACAGGTAATACAAAATTGGTCTTACATAATAAGTATACATGAACCACTATGTTTTGCCGATTGGCATACAAATATCAATGTCAAATAAGTTACAAATTTATAAAATAATCATTAAACACGAGCATATAAGTACTTTAAAAATGTCAATTAGAATATAAATTATAGATCTGTGTCATTAATAAAATGCTGAGTAGAGTCGTAACATTTTTCAACCAGTAACGTTGTCATTTTTTTCTTAAAAGGTTCTTTTTCCAGTTCAATTATGTCTATCGGTATTTTATTATAAATTTGAGGCGCCATTCCTACTAATGCAGTTTTACACTCTTTACCACGTAACTTGTTTTGGTACTGTATGCGAGTAGGGAGCTTGCGTGTATCCGTAATTTTATTAAATAGGTCAGGATTACATTTAACACAAATTGCAGCTTCCAGAATATGTATACAGGGCAAGGTAAGGATCTTGAGTGGCTTAAAATAAATACGGCAGCTGTCTGTTATTTTTAAGTTACACATGGCTCTTATGCACCATTTTTGGGCTTTAAAGGCTGTTTCCTTATCGACGGAATTTCCCCAAAAAAGAACACCATACCGCAGTGTCGACGCACAAGTCCATGGTAAGCAACAAGTAGAGTTTTATTGTCTACTATTTTTGAAAGTTTGCGGAGTGCAAAAGCTGATTGGGGTTAGCTTTTTACAAAGTTCTGTTATATGATGTTTCCAGCTCAATTGACTGTCGATAGTGAGCCCCAAAAACTTTTTCACTCCTACGGTCTCTATAGGATTCCCTTAATAATTAATATCCATATGATTAAATAGATTTCTCTGATAAAATAGCATTATGTTAGTTTTAGTCAAGTTAATTTGTAAATTATTCCTATTTAGCCACATTATCATGTCAGATAATGTATTATTTATGTCATTTTCATAATTGTCTAGGCTATAACATTTTACAATGGTTGTGCTATCATCGGCAAATAAGATCATGGGGTGATTGATTGCTTTCGGAAGGTCATTGATATAAACTAGAAAGAGCAACGGACCAAGTACACTCCCCTGTGGTACACCATATTTTACATAGCGAGCGTCCGATAGGGTTATATTTTCCGTTCTATTCTTAAGGCATTTTTGAGGCCAAAAAGCGTTTTGGAACCTGTTGCTTACATGGGACTACAATAAGTCGGAAATTCTATTTTAAACTAAATTTCACCAACCCGTATCGTATCTTTAATTTATGTAGGACGAACATCAAATCTAACGCACCATTTTACATTTAACATTACACACACATTAACACAAGCATACGCACGCACACCCCTCCACAGTCACACCTAACCATATACGCGGTTACGCACACACACACACACACACCCACACACATATATTTTTGCTACTGAATCTTTCTGATACTAAAATTTTACTTTACTTTAACTATTAGCAAATTAAATCAAAACATAAACTCAAAGTTAATTAAGTCATAAAAAGCACTTTTCTATAAACTAATTTAAATAGGTATGCTGTTTTGATGTTACAGTTAAGTTTCTAATTAGAGCGTAAATTTCAATGTAAAATAAAGAACACAGTTACTAATTGGATATTTTGAATTTATTAGTTAAACTTAGCCGCGCAGAAGTTAATTTGAATTACTTTTCCAAGTTTTGAACTTTATCTCGTCGAAAACCGAATATAAATACTTAATCAAGACAGATTTCTGGAAAAGGACTTTTTACGTCTTTATCTTGCGCAACACGCAATAAGGGGTGTTCATTACTTATTTGTAAGGTTTTAAAAATAAGACTTGAAAATTGAATCCCTCCACCAGGAGCCCAGGAGGCTTTCTCGACGTATTGGTTGGCTTCGGGGACCCGAGTCGATAATGTCTGAATTCTGCCTAGTTTTACGATGTCGAGGTCTACTGCAGCACCTACTAAAGTGCGGGCAGTGATTCAAGCGACACCGCCGCGAAAAAACTCATCCTGGAGACGAACTCCCGAAGAGTTCGAAACATGTCACCCGTAGTGACATTTAATACGTGAGTTGCACCGTGTAATTATTAGCATTTCCTCCTAAAGTAGTACTTACACTGAACTTTGACTTCGGCTGTCTTCTCGATGACGCCGAGGACGCTGGCGGCCTCGCAGGTGTAGTTGGCGGACTCCCTGATGTCTTCTAGGTTCAGGTTGTTGAGGCCGAGAGGCGGGTTGTCTTCGGGCGTCAGCCATTTCGTGAGGCCTGCGAAATGGTTTTTTTCATGTGAAATGAAATCCTGTTAAAACTGTAACATGTACCATCATCATCCTAGCGTTATTACCGGTTGTGCCCTAAAGTAGCCCGGGGTCCACTTTGACACCTAAATCCCAAGATTTGGCATAAACACTAGTTTTACGAAAGCGACTGCCAACTGACCTTCCAACGTAGAGCGAAAACTAGCCCTTATTGGGATTACACCGGTTTCCTCACGATGTTTCCTTCACCGAATAACTAAATATTCCGTACATAAGTTTAAGAGCCGGGATTTGAACCCTCGACCGCCGCATGCCTGAACCACTCGGCTACCGTAGGTCGAAAAATTGTAAAACTGTAAAATGTGTATTACTCATTTATTATTAACCAAACTAATTATGTCGATATACAAGTTGTAATTTAATTGGTGATACAAAATAGCAAAATGTGAATCTATTCACGATTATGAACAACTTTTACAATGGGACCAACTTTGTGTTATGCCTAAAAAATCCAAGTATTTCATTAACTTTGATCATTTTAGGTTTTTTTTGCATAACACAAAGTTGGTCCCATAGTAAAAGTGGCTCAGAATCATGGATAGAGTCACATTTTGCTATTTTGTATCATATGTTTGAATTTGAGTTCCCGTTTCTAGACTCAAATTATGATTAGTTAACAAATTCTGTAGGAATTCTATAATAAGCCGTATTCCACTGCGAAGTTAACCCAAAAGGTGTACATAGGTTTTCGTCACTGCCATAACATATAAGAAAATCGGTCTTATCCACGGACTGGCCCTAAAGTAATGTTTTAGGGTGCCTTTCCACCAGAGATGTGCTATGCCATGTTATGCTATGTTTTCATACATTTGACACGTAGCTCCAGCTACAGCTACGTTTCAAATGTATGAAAATATAGCATAGCATGCTATTTGTTTTGATGATGTGCAGTATGTGACAAAATACACCTTGTTTGCTTCAAGGTCACTAGTAGCCCTTGCTATAAATCTTAAGAAGCCAACACAACAAAATATAAGGATGTTCTAAAACGCTTTTTATCTGTCACTGGCATATCATGTGAGTCGTGGGAGGAACTTGCTACTCAGAAATCGGACTGGCGAACTGCTGTCAATACAGGTATCAATGACTTCGAACGCACCCGTCTCAAGGATCTGGACGCCAAACGCCTGTTCCGTAAAACTCAGCCCAAACAATCCTAACACTATAACTCTAGTCCACTAGAGAGAGAGCTTGACCGTGTCTCTGTCGGTAGTACGTTAAAACCAAATTTAGTTTTGCAAGTCACACTCAAGTGCACGCACATCAAGTGCCAGCACATGCACGTAAAGTTTCCCACCCTTAGATTATAATTTTGTCAGGATGTCGCCGTCGACGGATACGTCTGGGAGGACATCATCATCATATTCAATTACCAGTCCTTCTATTTCGGCATTAGTAAGGGTCTTTTATAACAACGGTTTTAACTGACAACGATACAGCAATGAAGATGAACTTACCTTTCCTCCACTTGACGGTAGGCATGGGCGAGCCGAAAGCTACACACTTCAGCGTTACGTTGCCTCCAAGCATGACTTCGGTGCGCGGTGGCGGCGGGATCGAAAACTGGGGAGCGACGCGTCTTACTGTTGACAAAACAAATATTACCATTACATATAGGTATTTATACATTTTATAGTACAGACTCTGTTGCCTACAGAGTACCCAGAAAAGACGTATATAGGCTGATGCAGATAATCATGATGATAGTGAAGACTAAAGAGTACGTAGACATGCCATTTGATCAATACTTAAGATCGTTTTATTGGTTAACCTAATCTCGGTATTCAGGATTTTGTTGTGACACATTGTGGCATATATATGGTTGCGACCTGGCAACGTCAAGAGCTATCTTCAAAACATGTCTTATTGACTTCAAACTTTCAGTTTATACTATGGTATAAAATTGCTACCTTTTTTGATACATGTGTGCCCTTTAGTGCGACGAAAAAACAAACAAGTGAGTTCAATAAATGTAGATAACAATCTCATACACGTGGCTCTTTGTTTCTACAGGCTGTATTTTTTTCCGGAACACCACAAATCTCATTATGTTAAATACATTGTTAATGAGATAGGCAGCGGAGCGGCCATTTTGTATACGTCAAAGTACTGGAAAGACAAAGGTGGAAAAACATTCCACACTCCACTTCCCATTATGTTAATTAAGTGGCCTGCGCTCCTAGTTCTGGTGCGTTTGGTAGTCCAAAGGGCATATGTATATATTCGTCGGTCCAACGCTTATACCATAATGTGTATGAAAAGCGGTCTTGGCCGCGAGCCCTCCATTACCTCAAGGTAACGTATGTCCCTTGTGCAGTTGTCGGAAGGTGGAAGCTATATTGGCGGTGGTTCTCTACGAGTTTTCTTATAGTCGTTGGAACGTTTAAGCTGTTCTGAAGGTGAATGGGTGACATTCTAAGCACCGTGACATAAAAGTCGGTATAATTGGTCATTATAATTGGTTTCCGGATCAAAATACTTAAACCGGCAGAGGAATTTTCAATTTAAGACAAAGATAAGGGTTTGTGCATTTAAAAGGAGAATTTGTATCAACGAATAACTAGTATACCTACTAATTCCAGCGAGTTGGTTTTTCAAATTAAAACTGAAGATTTAATGACTGAACGAAATCTTTCATTCGAGTAGACATTACAGCGGCATCTACCAACGCACTGGTCTTCTTCACTTGCCAAGTTTGGCCACAGAACAAAGAATATGTTGCCTGCGAATCAACAATGCTAGATTTAACTTATAATGTCTTCAAAAGTGAGTGACGAACACAAAATAGTTTTAAATTATTTCATTATATAGTAATAATAAGTTAAGCAAAAACCTGTGTATAAATTTGATTAGTTAATTGTTAAAGCTTTTTTTTTATATAGTGCATGCGGTGTTTACCTTTAAGTGATTGTTACACTTAGCAATAGTACCTAGTTAATATTTTGATAGTGTAAACAGTGTAAACAATTGTTGGTGAACCAAAATAAATAAATATAAATATTATAAAGTTATTAGTGGTCATTATTATTATTATTTTATTTTATTCAGAACAGTGATTACGAAGTTCTCTTTTCGGCAATTGAATTATTAACCAATCCTGCTTAATTTAGAGTCGACCCTCACGCTATTCCCATAAAATCTGACTTACTGGTACAAAAAGAAGTATGTATCATTGAAACTCTTCAATTTACGTCTTTTTAGAACAGCACAGCACATGTAAAGGCCATCGGGGAGTTTTTAAAGCATTATTGGCGCTTGCGGACCGTTGTCACTGTCAGTGAGACAGCGGCATTCCTTTTCACGTAACACTCGTTTTTGCGGGCACGGCCACCTGACGCCGCAAAAGAATATGTACAGTACAACGTACTGCCAGATCTCTTGGGAATGTAAATAGGTAAATTAGTTTACCTGGCGAACACATTAAAAAAGCAGAAGTTATGGACGTTCTTGGTTCATATCACGGGATCACTTGGTGCCGGTGGAGCGCCCATACAAGCCGATTCCCACCGGCTTGCCTAAAATTTCTTACTATATTTTACCAAACTCGTAAACCATTGAAAACAGCATTTTTTTTTTGCTAGGGTTTTCCGGTGAAAATTCTCTCGCGCCGCCCCACTGCTTGGTACCCCACCGTACATATCATTAAAAGAGGAAGCTATGGTTGTTTTCGGTCCACGATACATGCTGTAGTATGGTAAGGATGACAAAAAAAAAACAAGCAGATTTGTATCATCATGTTTTGTGTAGCTTGTAATGTTCTATATGGTACGAGTATTCCCTTTACATTTGCGATAGTTTTACATTAGTCAAATCGCAATTTTTTTAAGTGTGTTTATTTGGGTGTTTCGCGAAACAATATACTATCAATTTGGACTTCGTACTGTAAGTGTCAGGTAAACCAAAGATAGTACGAAATGAATATTCAAAGTACAAACTCGCCTGCTGTTTCTATTTCATTCGAAGAGTTAGATTTTTATTCCCATTCCGCTCAGTTGCCCAATTGTGACAGTTATCGTTCCCACTATGAGGTTATTGGCTTTGATCTGCCCCTTTGTCTCTTTCCTGTAGATTGCAGTTAAAATCCTTTGAAAAGGCATGACTACATAAAAATAAAGATAAATACATTCTCAGATACTATTCCGGAAAAAATATTCTTGCTTACCACTCAAATAATTGCCTTACTGGAATTCAAATCCCTTTGATCACAGCAGTGTCACTACCAACTAGGCTCACTAACAATGAATATGTATGTTTTCAGTATCATGAGGAAAAAACATTTACATATAAAGATATTTCTGTTTTGATGGATCATGGTGTAATCCAGTATTCTACCAATCCACCCATATCAGGACTTCAGCCTGAACGCCTGTTTTCGTTCGTCGTAGAATAAATTGACCAATCATTGTGTTAATGACTTTATGAAAATAAAATATGCTTGACATTTTATAATAATATTGATTTGTTAATTAACATGTTTATTGACATTGATTGTATTTATTTTATTTTTATCTTTATTCAAGTTTTATTTTTATTTGACGATCATAATATCAAGTCGTGTAAATTGACCAAGGGTAATTTATATTGTATTTTTATATTATGAAATAAAGAAATCTAATCTAAATCTAATCTAATCTAATCATGATGCCTGATGGCAAATCATGGATGATATCGCATTCATTGAACATCGTAAATTACAAATCTGTTGGATGCTGCGCGATTACTTATTGCAACTCCTAGAGGTCAATTCATAATAAAATATATATATATATATATTAGGGGACAATCTTACACAAATCGACCTAGTCCCATAGTAAGCTCAATAAGGCTTGTGTTATGGGTACTAGACGACGATATATTGAATAGATAGAAATATTTTTTTTGGTCATCAAAAACTGCACGCGGTTCCCTATGACATTTGGTCGAGCACCCCTGACCTAGGTCTGACCGTTTAGCCAGGCCGTACTCCAACTTTTTACCCCGAGGCAAATCTTGAAATGTCATATTTTTCTGGGGGTCACACGGAGAGACCCTACACTTGTTTCATGGGTCTCTATTGGTTCCCATAAAGTTTTTGTTCCGATTTTTTCACTCCATACCGTTTTCGATCATAATTTTCATAAGTCATATTGTCGCAAGTCATAAAATTATAGAACATAAATTGGAGATCCGATTTTTGCAAGTCGTCATTATTGTAAGTCATAAAATTGGGTAGTCATAACATTCAATGCCCAGATGTTATGACAATTCATAATGTTAAAGGCAATAAAGTTGCTTTCAATAATTGCTGTAAGGATCTTTTACGCAAGTCATAATTATTTGTAGTCACGTGATTAGTTAGTCATATCATTATAAATACATACAATTTTAATTACCGAATGTTACGGAACGCGTCCTTCCAGACCGCTTTATAATAAAAGTGGGTACTTAAGCAAAAATAAAGTGGGTAAGAATCGGGTAATGCGGTTTAAACGTATCTATGCCACTTACTGTTTCGTTTGTGTAGCGAGTCATACTATTATTTTGATTAAAATAAATATCACAGATGTGGAATATTTTGTTAATAAAAAAATGCTACAAATATTTGTTGTTTTCTTTATCAGGCACAACCAGGTAGACTTCATTTAACAGTAACACATTCCTGCAAGCAAGTTACTGGAGGTGGACAAGCGCCAGAACCGACATTTCTTTAATAGTATACTTTTTTTTGCTACTATTTATTAAACATATTACGTGCATATGTGTGACCGTCACATAATGAACACCGTCAGTTTATAATCTTAACGACCAGTATGGTAAGTAGTTTTTCCGCTCTTTTATAAAAAAAAAAACCTCGAAGACGAAAGCGGGAGCAAAGCTCCCGCTTCCGTCTTCTAACCTATCCGTGATCCGAGTCGGTTTTGCCACTAAGCCCCTGTTCCCTACTGCCTACGATACATCACTATCTTGGCATTGGTTGATCTCAGAGAAAAGACCGACCAATCAGATAGCCATTTGACAATTTGACGGTTTCTACTCGACAGATTATAAACTAACGAAAAATAATGCGTTAAATTGTGAACGGTTTTGACAGTTCACAATATTCCGTCAGTTTACAATATAACGGGTCAGATTATAAACTGACGGTTTTCACAATCTAACGGTGACACAAATAATATAACGACGTAAACCTGTATACTAAAAACCTGTATACTCGTAAAAAAAAATTGGTTCTGTGTATTGTGTTGTGTTGGTGGGGTCGCAGTTCTACCTAACACTCCTCCTCGCTTCGCTCGTCGTCGTACCTAACTGAGCTCCGCCCTAGACCTACTTATCTAACCTGACCTACGTTTTTCAGCATAATATATTTTTTATTTGCCATATTATCGAAAGACATAAATAATGAGTTAGTACTTTCAAATGTATGCCTGGATATGTTTCTGAGTACTTATCTATATGCCTAAGGATGTTATAGATTTGGCTTCTTCGACGTAATTCACTTTAGGCATTAAAGCGATATGAATACCAACCATTAGGACGTTGAAAGATATGACTTAAAATATTTCTGATTAATTATTGATAGACCTTCGAACGTTATAGCCATAAATATTATGACTTCTGAGATTATAGCGGTTAATGTTATAAGTCATTAATGTTAGAACTATCCAACGTTATACTTAACAAAAATTATGACTACTGATGTTTATGACTATAAATTTTATGGATATCAATTTCTGACCAACGAAATTCGGAACAATAAGAATATGGGAAACAAAGGGACCCCTTGTTTCATACATCACCAGGTCGTAATTGCACTCTTTCCCGTAGAACAACTATGTCAGTGAGAAACCAGTGGTTTTGCAGCTTTATTTGTTTGTTTTGTTAAGAATTTCTCAATGGATCGACATGGGAATTGTATGTTCGATAAGCAGGTGACTAAGCTTGCTTATTCTAAAAGAAAAATGAATTATGATGAACAACTACGAAAAAACGACGTTTACTTAAATCGACTATTTTTTTAACTTAAACATCCTGTAGCTCCTAAAGTATCGATCGTAGAGTAAAAATAAATATGACCAATTTTGTAGGAAATTTTATGGAGAAACTTTTATCCGAAGTAATTATAATAGTTATGATGAACAACTACGAAAAAATGACGTTTTCTTAAATCGACTATTTTTCATCTCTTTGTTTACTTTAACAGCCTGTAGCTCCCAAAGTATTGATCGTAGAGTAAAAATAATTATGACCAATTTGGTAGGAAATTTTATGTAGAATCTTTTTTCTGAAGTTATTATAACGCTATTCGTACAGATATTCGAGATATGTACGAAAATCTGAATAAAGGTACCTTCAGCCCCCTATACCCGCAGAAAAGCCCCCACCCTCGAGGACTTTTAGTATGTTTATCTGGACACGACAAGGTATAATTGTACCAATTTACAAAACTACACGAATTATTTCCCCTGATAGCCCATATTCGGGTTAATTTTCTTAGATTATCAGTAATTTTGTGTTTTGTAGTTATTAATAAGTTTATATTGATATGTCTTTAGGGTATTTGTAATATGGGCCTTGTTGCCTGATTTAAATAAATAAATAAATAAGGCCCCATACGCACTTGCGGTGCGGTTGCGGCCAACCGCTTAGTGCGTAGAGGTTTTGCGTTTGCGGTTTCATATGTTTTGTCCAACCGCTCGGCAAGCCGCACGCGGCTAGCCACTTAGTGCGTACAAGGGCTAACAGCTGATACAAGCCTCAGGGTCAATTGATAACGGGAGAAATACACAATAACGTAAAAGGGTATTTCAAATAATTCATGTAACCTATTAGCGTGAGTTGTTAAACAAAAATTACCTCAGTGTCAGTTTCGTGACGAGAATTAAGCATGCAAATTATGTGAAAATTAACTTGTATCACATTTAAATAACGTGGTTATGTATATACTACTAATATTATAAATGAGAAAGTTTGGATGTTTCAATGTTTGATACTCAATCGGGTCATTGTCAGATTTAGGTGCGCGTCTTTTCGGTGGACATTGCTAAAGTTAAGGGCTTTAAAGCCTAATTTTTGGTTGAACTGTGAATCCGCATAAAAAGCGTCGCCTCTTCTATAATTCTATGCGATAAAAACACGTTATATATAAACATAAGCCCTTAACTATTGCCCACTGAAAAGGCAATTTTTGTTTTACTGACTGACAATGACCCAATCACTTACTACGGCTCAATACTTATTATTTAATCGTATGGCGATGGCTGTAGAACAGGCGAATATCCATGTGATATTTTTATAGGAGCGCCTATTTCGCCGAAAACACATACTTGATTTTTTTTTGTCACAAAACTGACACTGAGTTAATTTTTGTTTGACGACTCACGCTAATTCGGTACATATTCTTTTATGAATTCTCAAAAGCAAGTACACGTAACATTTAAATCGTATTAGAACGCGAAACTTAATACCTGAAGTTTGATATCCAGAAGGGAAACGTTAACCAATTAATCTAACCCGTTATATATATAGGACGCAGAGGCAAATCTTTCGTGACGTCATCACGTCTTGGGACCCCATTTAACAAACATTATTGAATTACAACCGGTTGTAATTTATCGCGCGCTCGCTTGACATATTCGGCTTGACGCGCGTGGAAGCGAAATAGATAGACAATTACAACACTAATATCTTTTCAATACAGTGTTTCAAACAGACCCTTGAACTTTGGTATTCGCAACCGAAGCGTTATCGCTAAAAGCAAACTCGAAACGCAAACGTCCAAAGTTACATTCCGTTCAACGATCAATAAACGCAAGACAAACGTAAACTGAGGGTTAAGTCCGTTGACTGTGTCAGGTAAGTTGCGAACCGTTTACATTTGACCATCAGTCTATGTACAGGTTATCATTAGTATTACAAGGTATTCCTATAAAAGGGATATACTCGTAGGAAAGCTTGATTACTAGTTTTTTGACTCATGATGCATAGTGCAAAAGCTAAGCATTTTCCAGATAATGTAAATTTATTATTCAATTTATTATAAAAAACTTGAATGACCCGTACACTAAGAAGAGTAAGCACAAAACATATTTTTTATTAATAATCAACGTAGTATATTACAATAAAAAAACACAGTCTCAACGGAACGGGACGAAGACAGCATGTAACAGAACGTTACACGTTACATTCACATACAAATTGGCTCACTCACCAAACAGCATAACTATGAAAAGTGACTTCTAACATGCTTAGAAGATAGTCCATAAAAATCTGGCTGTGAGATACAATCGGACTCCGAGTGATCGCATAAGAGTTCCGTTGGACCAATCTTGGTACGGAACACTAAAAAGGGGTTAACATTGTCAACAAAACCCTATTAAAATTGATTCCCCAGACACAAGGTACAATTTAAAGTCATTGGTACGAGCAAGATTTTGAAACATGGTCTTCGGTTTGAAACTTCGGTTATATTACTCATAACGCAAAAATAAGACTGGGCAAGCGTATCATATAAGGGCATTTAAAAAAAATGTGTACCCAATTAGCGAGAGTTGATAAACAAAAAGTAATTCAGTGTCTGTTATAAAAGCTAACTATTACTTTTCTATTTAAAAATGATATGCCTAAACACGTTACTTAAATGTGAATCTAGTTCATTTTCATAATTTGTATGCTTAATTTTCATTCCAACCTGACACGGAGATAACATTTTTTACGTCACACCTGGCCATAATGCGAGTTTTACTGCACGCTGCGCGTACCGTAAAACTCGCATTGTGGCCAGGTGAAGACGTAAAATTGTGTACTCACCACGGGCAGTAAAAAAGAAAGCCCTCTATCGCATATTTACAACCCTCGCCTGCGGCTCGGGTCTCAAATACCTGCGATTTCGGGCTTTCTTTCTTTTACAGCCCTTGGTAAGTAATGTACTATAACAACTCACGCGAATAAGGTACACATTTTTTAGGGTTCCGTATCCAAAGGGTAAAAACGGGATCCTATTACTTAGGCTATGCAGTCCGTCCGTCCTTCTGTCACCAGGCTTCTGTCTCATGAACCGTGATAGTTAGACAGTTGCAATTTTCACAGATGTATTTGTGTTGCCGATATAACAACAAATAAAAAATAAAAAAAATTTAAAGGGGCTTCCATACAACAAACGTGATTTTTTTGCCGTTTTCATAGATAATGGTACGGAACCCTTCGTGCGCGAATCCAACTCGCACTTGGCCCGTTTATTTAAAATGCCAATAAACTGATCCAATGAGACATAGAAAACAAAAAAACCAACAACTTTATTATTTCAGTGTAAATAGGTTAAATAATTGGACAAATACGAACAATAGCTTCAAACAGAATCAGATTATCATTTATTTCACTCGTCGGCTGTTCTTTTGTTTTACATTAACCGCTTTAATCAATCATTCTATAATTCGAAAACAATTACAAACGAAATTACTTTCAAAGTCGTAGCGTGCTACGGGTCGTAGCTCGTAGCCGCGCCTACGGCGTGCGTTACGTTGCGACGATTAAAGTGTGCTACCTAAATAGGGACATACACAAATGTAGAATCGACGTAAAAGATGTGTACATACATAGTTCGGCTTATTAGTCCGCCTTATGTACTTTTTTGTTTTGTGCAATACTCGTAAAGTTTAAATAAATAAACACTAATACTCAGAAATAAGGCGCAAAATGATTTGGTTCCAGCGCTGTAATGCAGTCACTCACTCTGTCACTGTGCACGTAATCAAGGGTAAATTAGTTAAAACCCCTGTCCAGGCACTACAATAATCACAGCCATACAAAAAGTACCGGCAACATACCTTTGCCAGGCTCCGTCCGTGTGAAGACCGCCGGCGCGTGGGCTCGGCCTGCAGCCCAGGCTTGTCTTTCTTCACTGCTCAGCGTCCTGGTCACTAGTGTCCTTTGAAAGCACAATCTCAATCCAAAACCACACGAAATAACAGTTTTCCTTTCCGACAATTTTATACGGGAGCGCGCTCATCCCCGTGCACGGCCATGTTGCTAAGTTTTTGTTTCCATTTTTGACACCATCCTCTTGAGCGCTGCAGTCGCGCGGCTTAGGCGCTAGTAATATGTCAATTCGATTTGAATGGACAATGATTAAAGTATGTGTGCCTGAACAGTCACCTAGATACGATTTTTAATACGTAAATCATATTTTAGCTATATGGCTATAAATCAATATCTAATTTATGTTATAAATAGCTACCCGCGCGGCTTCACCTACGTATTGCGAAGAACGCAGGCAAATCTGCGGGTTAAAAGATAACCTATAACCTTCTAGAAAGTCCATTCTACACTCAGGTGAAAGAATTTGTGAAATAAGAAGCAGTTCCGGATATAACCCAAAACATACAAACTTACAAAGCTATAATCTGACATACACTTCCTCTTTATAATATTAGTATCTATAGATTACACGGTCAGCAATGTGTAAAATTGTACACCCCTGTACTAGTAGTAGAAGGCAAGGTAGAAGACAAACGAAGGAGGGGAAGACCAAAGGATATGTAACATGAAACAAATAAAAGAAAAAGTTGCAGTCACGTCGTACAAGGAGGTCAAGGAGACGGCGCTAGACAGAGTCAGATGCAAGGAGCTACACCGAAAACTCTTAAATTTATGATGATGACTAGAAGTGGCGAGCGTCCTTAGGTCACGGCATAGGTTGCGGCTACGGTAACCTCTTACCATTGGCATCAGCCTGCCAACGTAGTGATATAAAACATGCGGTACACTTTTAGGAGCGCTTCCCTATTTAAATCATACTGCCTATGGGTCCACATTTATTCCCATAGGAACAGTGAAATGTTGACAATCGAGCTATAAAACTTTGGTCTGGTTCAGTACGGAAATATTCAGCGAGAAGTCTACAATCTGCTTCATCAACAGGTAGCCTTGAAGGTTAACTTGCTGACCTAAAAGTCTATCCCACCAAAAACATAAACTTCGCCGCAAAAAGAATGGAGATCTAAATGAGTGCCAAGTTGTATGCAAAATCCAAATATGTATTTATTATGAACAATATAACATTATGAACAAGTGATAAACACTATTTCTTTGCTTTATTGGATACCTATAACAATTGCTGTTATTTAAAAATGTGAGATCTTAAAGTAGGTTAGATTTTACTTCCACATGTAGAGTGTAAGGTAGTAGTAGACAAATTATATATTAACAGCTCGGCTCCCGGACAACGATTTAATCATTGGAAAATATGCAATGGATATTATCGTTGTCATGTTTCAACCAGCGCGACAAACGATAAAAGGCGCGACACAGTTCTTTGTCGCACCTATTTATACGTTACGCGTACTTGTGGTAAATGCGCGTAATTCGGTCGATTGACAGCATGCGGGTGCTCCCCGCAAAGTGAATAACGACTAAGTAATAAATCACACGCATAGCACGTAGAACCGATGGCCGTTGGGGCGGAAAGGTTCTCGAATGGCGACTACGTACCGGAAGGCGCGGCGTGGGTAGGCCCCCCGCAAGGTGGACTGATGACCTGGTAAAGGTTGCTGGAGTCCGCTGGATGCGGGTGGCGCAGGACCGGTCACTTTGGCACTCTTTGGGGGAGGCCTATGTCCAGCAGTGGACGTCTTTCGGCTGATATGATGATGATGATGATGAATAAATCACTATCACTACATAGTATAAAACTAAGTCGCTTCCCGCTGTCTGTCCCTATGTATGCTTAGAGCTTTAAAACTACGCAACGGATTTTGATGGGTTTTTTTTTAATAGATAGAGTGATTCAAGAGGAAGGTTTATATGTATAATATAGTACCCGTGCGAAGCCGGGGCGGGTGCCTAGTAAAATATATCGATAAATATTTGGGCACAATCTTACACAAATTGACCTAGTCCAAAACTAAGCAAAGCCTGTACTATGGGTAGTAGACAACGATATACATACTTGCATAGATAAATAAAAAGATATAAGGCATCCATGACTCCGGAACAGATATTCGTGCTAAACACACAAATAAATGCCCTTACCGCGATTCGAACCCGGGACTTCTGGCTTCGTAGGCAGAGTCACTACCAACTAGCCTACAGACGTCGTCAAATAAAATCAAATCAAAATAAATTTATTACCAAAAACACAAAAAAGAAAAAATATATTACACAAAACTAGAACTTATAACTAGAAATGAATGCTATCAGTCGATAGCATAGTCGTTGTATATTAAGGGTTATTTCCCGCAGGCGGTATGACGACCAGTGAAGTCTATCGGTGAATTAAAAATGTGCAAGACAGTATTCTCATACTCATACTCGTAAGGGAAAGGGAATGCACGAACATCCAAGAGACCGGCGGCCGGTTAGCCTAGTGGGTAGTCGTCGCTGCCTACGAACCTGAAGGCCCTGGCCCCGTAGCATGGATGGCGTTATCACGCGATAAGTGACAGGATAGGCGCGTCGTCTCGTTCTATCGAACGGTGTCAGCCAGGGACGGAAGCTCTATCCTGTCACTTATCGCGTGATAACGCCATCCATGCTACGGGGCCTGGATTTGAATCCCGGTAAGGGAAAACATTCGTGTGATGAGCATGAATATTTGTTTCTGAGTCTTGGATGTTTTCTATGTATTGAAGTATTCACATCTATTAAATATATCGTCGTCTAGTACCCATAACACCATTCTTATTGAGCTTACTATGGGGCTAGCTCGATTTGTGTAAGACTGTCCACTAATATATATTTTTTAACAGAACTCCCGGCCGCCTTATGAGACACATTCAGCCACAAAAACACGAAACCGCGTGTAATATCACCCAGCACCACCGAAAAGTAAAAAGTATATGTGTACAAAGTTGCGACATCAAAAAGAAAAGTTCACAAAAATGTCCGAGCGAGCTGAAACCATTTGAAGAGGGGCATAATCGCGTCCCTTTCGCAACTCGCCAACTAATTCAATAAGACTGGCGGCAAGTTTCGTAACTTCATTACTCGGTTTAAAGCGTACGATGTAAAATGTATATAAAATTTAGGATGCTGAGCGAGTGACTTAAAGCAACCAACCAACCAATTGTGAGAGTATCTTGTTTTTACAATCTTTATATTAACTCGACCTGTTCGTAAATACATATTTTACAAGCTTTTATTTAGTTTCACCTGGCCCGTTGTCTGTCTGTAATCAAATCTTGCAAGTAAATTTGACCCACTTCCCAGTGACCGATTGAGCTGAAATTTTGGTAAAAAGTATAGTTTTGATGACAATTGAATATTATGGTACCATCGAGCTGATCTGCTGATGGAGACAGAAGGTGACCATAGGAATTCAGTATTTAACCGACGTAACCCCATTGAATTTGGGGTCGTTAGAATCCTCTGAATGAGTAGTTGATGATGGTATACTGAAAAGTACAGTCGGCGATAAAAGCTTGTACCAAAAAATATTTTTTTGACAGAAACTTATTAATACTACGACGGTGGCAAACAAGCATACCTGATGCCGCCTAAGGACCCTTGTTACACCAGAAGAATCACAAGCACGCTGCCGACCGTTTATCGATTTGAGGATTCGTTGAGTTTGTTGCATATGTGTGCTCACGCACACCGCCAGCGATGTTAACCTACGAATACACGTCAGTACGCTAACAGTAAGCAGTTGTTTCACTTGTCTCACCCTACGTATCTATCAGAGGCGACGAGTCCCCACATTTGAAAAAAATAAAGAAGTCAACGGAAATGTCTGGTGCAAATTTCGGGTTTTAGTCTGCGTTTGACCACACTGTTCAGTCTTGGGACACGTACAAGGCTCACATATCACAGTGGTTCATCGCGAATGACATCAACGACACTAATGACGTCAAGGGTATAAAGCGACGAGCGATCCTACTTAGCGCACTCAGCGATGGCACGTATAAGCTTGCAGCGGATCTCGCTCTGCCAAAGCAGCTACAGGACGTGCTATACGAAGTTATCGTCGATCTGCTGGATGATCACTTCACTCCGAAGCGTTGTGGATTTGCCGAGCGTTACAAATTCTACTCGGCTACGCAGCAGTTGGGTGAAACGTTTGCGCAGTGGGCGGCGCGCCTGCGCGGGTTAACGGCGCATTGTGGCTTCTCTAACGTGGGGGAGTCTCTCCGAGACAGATTCGTTATGGGGATGTTAGCGGGTCCGGAGAAGGATAAACTCTTTGCACAGAACGTTTCAGACCTAATTCTGGCCAAGGCGCTGAAGTTAGCGGAGAGTGTACACTGCGCGCGCGCCGGGGCAGCCGCCGCGCAATCATTACAGGTACACAACGAACAGCTGTTTAAGATCTCGGAAGCGCGACAGCAAGGCAGTGCGCCCGGGAGGACGATCGCGGTAATAAAGTGCAGTGCCAAGTGTGCGGTTACTATAATCACAAAACATTGCAGTGTCGTTTCGCGAAATCCAAATGTAGGAAGTGCAAAGCTACCGGTCATTTAAAAAGGATGTGTAAAAATGTAAATTTCATGAAAGCAAGTGCCGGAGATGTGGGTGAAGATGATGGTGAGTGTTTCAATATTCGTTCAGTGAGAGGTGAACCAATGGTCGAAACCGTATCAATATTAGGGGTTCCACTGGAATTCGAAATTGACAGCGGCTCAGCCGTGACAGCAATTCCTGAGCATATTTATAAAAATAATTTCAGTAATTCACCATTGTCGCTAACCAAAAAACAATTCTTTTCATACACGGGTGATAAGATTCCATGTTATGATAAGAACAACTTGAAATTTACAAAAAACAGGTCTCACTCCTCAGTACGCAAGTAACAACGCTATGTAAAGACCTAGTTACTCGTAATAACTTAGATAATTCCATATCAAAGACAGAATCGTATTTTAGTATCCGCCATGAAGTGGACGGACCGCTGATGCAAACAAAATTATGTGTCATCACCATCAGTAATCACTCCAACTTCATGCTACAGAAAATAAAGCAAACATTTCCGTGCGGACACGCGTGCCTTTATTTAACTCCAGGCGCCGGGACAAAGGAGCTGTTCCGCGGACTTCAAAGTAAACTACAGGACTTCACCTTTGATGACTTCTGTATTATTAGCATTGGGGATGATGATTTCCAAAAAAGTGTAATCTATAAAGACCTTATTTCCTATATTCGAGAGCAACTGATGTTAGTACGAGTACAGCACACGAACATTATTATATGTCTACCAACATATAAAATAAAGATGAACACCAATTTGTTTAATGAGCGAGTGGAAATATTTAATAATTTATTATACAAAGACAAGCTGACTTATGAATACTGTTACATTTTAGACTCAAACCTAAATTTATCATATACTAGTGAAATGTATACCCGGCTTGGAAACTTAAACCGTCATGGGTTTCTTACTATATTTAATGATCTTGTTGACCTGATGAATTCACTATGTACTAATTTTAATATGAGTAATTCTAACGAAATTGCTTACGAAAATGAACAGGTCTCTGATGCGGTTGAACCATTATTGAATTTTTTTTTTCGTGACTTATTTCAAAAACAAGTTCGTCAATTGTAGAACAAATACCTCGCTTGGTCACAATGTAAATAAAATCAGAGTATTGCATCAAAACATAGCAGGGCTCTGTAATAAGTTGGACATGATCGAAATTGCTTTAAGTGAGTTGACAAATAACGGCAAGGAAGTCGATATAATATGTTTTAGTGAATCATTTGTAAAGCAGGGAGTCGAGAGTAATATAAAACTGGGTAATTATAAATTAGCAGCATCATTTTGTCGAGCCGTAAGTAGAGGCGGCACGAGTATCCTTGTTCTCAAGCAGCTCGACGCCAGGCCAGTAAACATCCCACCAGGAATCGTAATTAAATTTCATTTTGAGGCATGTGGCATTGAGGTCATTGGCTTAAACATTATAGTTTTATGTATATACAGAATACCACATAAGAGCAAAACCTGTATTGAATTGTTTATGTCTAGTCTCGATAAATTACTTCAGTTTGTTACAGAGAAATTTGTGGGGACTGGAATATAGACACTCTGAAAAATAACCAATATACAAAACACTTACTAGACACTCTGCACAACTACAATTTCAACGCCCATGTAAACTCTCCTACTAGGCTCAATTCATGTTTGGATCAAATTGCGAGTAACATTAAAGGAGTAGAGTCAGAATTGGTATATCTGGGCCTCTCAGATCACGAAACTGCCCAGATTATAGAATTCAAAGCATGTAAAAAAAAAGGCTTTTAGTACATGGTTCCAGTACAAAAGAGACTACAGCAAAGACAATCTGCAAAAGTTTTACAACTGCATTGCATCTTTGTCGTTTAAGGACGTTTTGACTTCGCAAAGTACAGCAGAAGCATTTAAAAGCTTTTATGATTTATTCAGCCTTTTTTACAAATTATGTTTCCCCATGATAAAAGTAAAAATGCATAACCGTCCAAAAAAAAATAAGTGGCTACAAAAGGTCTGAAAAAGTCAAGCACGACAAAACGCTTCTTATATTTCAGTTGTAGGAAAACTGGTGTAAATTTCAATGCAAATCAAATCAAATATAATCAGTACAAGATAATTTTTAAAACTTGTTTACTTAAAGCCCAACAATATTGCAACAATGAATACATTAAGCGGAGTAAAAACAAAAGTAGAGCTACCTGGAACGCTATTTCGTCCACCATAGGCAACAATTTCCAAAAAAATGAAATTGATCAATTAATATTTCAAAATCGTTCATACTCGAAGCCAATGGATATTTGTAACCTCTTTAACACATACATGATCAACTTAACAAATAATAGTCCGGCTGACTCACACACCACAAAACAAAACACATTGACACACATAAATAATTCTATTTTTCTAAAACCTACCTCCGACAGTGAAGTTTATAAAATACTAAAATTATTAAAAAATACAAAAACAGCCGGAGTGGACGAAATAACAACTGATGTGCTTAAATTTTGTGCAAACATCATTTGCCAGCCTCTGACGTACATAATCAATTTATATTTTGCTGAAGGCGTCTTTCCTTCGGAACTGAAGCTTACTATAGTGAAACCTCTGTACAAAAAAGGGGAGACATCTGATCCCAATAATTATAGACCCATAACAATTATCCCTATTCTGTCAAAAGTGTTCGAAAAAGCGATCCTTCATAGATTCAATGACTTCCTGAACAAATATGAAATATTAACACCAAAACAATTTGGATTTCGTAAAGGTAGATCCACAACCCTGGCCTGTTTTAATCTGGTAAAAAGTATTTCAGAGAATCTGAATAATAAACAACTTGTCATGGCTCTCTTTTTAGACTTAAGTAAGGCTTTTGACTTCGTCGATCACACTATTCTTCTAAAGAAGTTGGAGGCAAATGGCATAAGAGGGAATGCATATAGCTGGGTAGAAAGTTATTTGAAGGAAAGAATGCAATGTACTGAGATAGAAAAAAGAAGAAAATTGTACAGCAAGAAAATAGAATCCTTATTAAGGAAAAATACAGGTCTAATTTCTTGTAGAATGAAGAAAATGTAATGAAGAATGAATTATAAACGATACTACACTCATAGTGAAAGGTGACAAGAATAACCCCTCGCAATTTGAATTAAATGTTAACAATACATTAGCTGACGCAATTACATGGCTAAAAGCTAATAAGTTGAGCATTAACATGTCTAAAACAAAGGCCATGCAGTTCTACCCCTACAATGGAAATCCATTGCCGACAAAAGTCAGTTATGATGATGTAAATGTCGAACTAGTGGACACAGTGACTTTCTTGGGTTTTAATCTTGATAAACACCTTAATTGGAAAGGTCATGTTGATTATGTGTGTAAAAAAATTGGAACGATTTGTTTTTGCTCTAAAAAGACTGAGACAAACTGTATCGTTAGCGGCAGCCCTTATGGCATACCACGGATATGTCTCCTCAATTATAAGCTATGGGCTTTTAATGTGGGGAAACTCAGTAGAATCTGACAGGGTTTTCAAAATTCAAAAAAGGTGTATCCTGGCATTAGATAAAGCATGGTTTTTAGAAAGTTGTAAGCCTCTATTTCAGAAATTTAAATTGCTACCGCAGCCATGTTTATACATTAGAGACGCATGTCTTTTTGTGAAGGAAAACCCTGACTACTTCCTAATGCGTACTGACTCCACTGTAAGACACACTAGGGCTCAATACAGAAATTTGTTATTACAGCTTCCATGCCAATCTGCCATGTACAAAAAAAACTGCTATAACATGTGTATCCTTATATATAACAATTTACCTGACCTCATTAAATTAGAAAATAGGAATATATTCAAGAGGACATTAACTGGAGGACTGGTTGCAATGTAAATGTTTTTATAGTGTTAAGGAATATATGACGAATAATGTAAACTAGTGTCTAATGTTATTATTTTTTACTTTTTATTTTATTTAAATATATCTGAATAATTGACTGCTGTAATTGTAATTAATCATATAATACTGACATTGTAATTGATAATAATAATAATAAATATTTGCACATCTGCTCTGCATGCAGGTAGAATATGTACGTACTTACTTAGCTTTAAGACCTTATGTTACCATATTCTGGCAAATAAATATTTGTATTTGTATTTGTTTGGGAGTAGCACGTCTACCCGCTACGTACTCGAATCAAACGCACTCGCTTGATGTTTACGTGGTGCGGAATGCGGCCGCGAATATACTGGGGCGCGATTTTATTTCACTTTTTAACTTGGAATTGTTACCAGTACTATACTGTGAACAATCGGACGAAATTAGCAAAACTATTAGTAAGTTGGAAGCGTGTTACGCGTCTGTATTTTCAGATGAATTGGGAAGATTCAATAGGTATAAAGTTCATCTGCAATTAAAAGAAAATACAAAACCAGTTTACATTCGCGCGCGCCCTATAGCATTTGCTTTACGGGACAAAATAGATAAGGAAATAGATCGGATGTTGTCATTAGGTATTTTAAAACCGGTCGAACACTCGCAGTATGCATCTGCGATCGTACCTGTGTTAAAGCGTAATGGAGCGATGAGGATTTGTCCTGATTATTCGACGGGCTTAAACAAACAGCTGATCAGTATCCATTACCTACGGTAACCGAGCTCTTCGCGAAGTTGTACGGCGGACATAAGTTTACGAAATTAGATTTGTCAAACGCGTACAACCAGTTTGAGTTAGACGAGGAGTCGCAAGAGTTAACGTGTGTAAATACTCATCGGGGGTATTTAAATATACTTTTTTTTTATTTTTTTTTATTTTTTTCTCAAAAAAAGTATGGTAGGTACATTTTATGCTTAAACTAGGTTCGCCAAACAAACGTTTAACGGCGAAATGAGGCACTCATTTTCAACGTTAGTACCTTGATCTAAATTACATGATTAACTTATAACTCGTATGGTCTTCGGACTGGCTTCGGCACCAGGGGTGTTCCAGCGTGCCATGGAGGGCGTGCTGGCAGGCGTGCCGGGCACGCTGTGCCTGCTCGACGACGTGCTCGTCACCGGCGAGAACACCGAGCAGCACTTGCTCAGGATTAATGAGGGTTTACGGAGGTTACAAGACGCAGGCCTCACATTACAAAAAGAGAAATGCGAGTTCTTTAATGACGACGTTAATTATTTAGGTTACGTAATTAATAAAAATGGCTTAAATAAATCACCGCTTAAAGTCAAAGCGATGGTAGATGCGCCGTTACCGTCGAATGCGAGCCAGCTCCAATCATTTCTAGGATTAGTGAATTATTATAGGAGTTTTGTACCGAATGCGCCTGCTATATTAAGTCCACTGTATAACCTATTAAAGAAAGGAGTGAAATGGTGCTGGACACAAGAACACGACAAGGCTTTCGTTACCATTAAAAAGTGTCTGGCCTCGGAGCAAGTGTTAGCACACTTCAATCGAGATGCGGACCTGGTTCTCACGGTAGACGCTGGACCTGCAGGTTTAGGTGCGATTTTATCGCAGGTCGAAGCCGACGGGTCCGAGCGACCGATATTGTTCGCGTCGCGTACACTTAGCGCTGCGGAGAAACGGTACTCGCAAATTCAAAAAGAAGCAACAGCTATTATTTTTGGAGTACGGAGGTACCATCAGTACTTATATGGTAGATCGGTGCCCTTTACGCTCCGTACGGACCATAAACCCCTTTTGTCGATTTTTAGACCACACCGCCGCATACCACCTCCCCTGCCTGGAAGTGTCAGCGAATCGTCTCCAACGATATGCTATATTCCTAAGTGGTTATAATTATAATATTAAATACGTAAGGAGTGCTGATAATAGTGCGGATTTCTTATCTCGCGCCAGCCTGCCCGAGCAGGCGGGGTCGCGGGGGGCGGCGTTCCGCTGCACCGACGCCGTGCTAGACATACCCGACCGCGCCTCGTACATAAATTTTGTGGTGGAAGGTGATTTGCCCGTAACCTTGACTGATTTACGCGAACAAACGGGAAAAGATACCGTATTGCAAAGAGTAATAGGTTTTATTTTGAACGGTTGGCCGAAAAAAGTGTCAGATGTGTCTTTAAAACCGTATCATTTATGTCGGTTGCAGCTCTCCTATGAAAACGGTTGCATTATGAGAGGCCACAAAGTTGTGATTCCAGAAAAATTGGTGTTAATGGAATTACACCGGTCTCATTTAGGGATAGTTAAAACTAAGGCTGAAGTTCGATCTAGGTTCTGGTTTCCGGGAGTGGACGCGGCGCTAGAAAAAATGATAAGTTCATGCTCGGTGTGCATACAGCAGCGCCCCACTCCTGCTCGCGCGCCTCTCGCCTAATGGGAGTACCCGCCATCTGCATTTTCCAGGGTACATTGCGATTTCTTGGGCCCTATTAATGGATGCACTTATCTAGTCATGGTAGATGCATATACAAAATGGGTAGAAGTGTACAATATGAGAAACACGATTACAAGTACGGCAACAATAGATAAATTATGTGAATTTATGTCGAGATTCGGAATTCCACATACATTGGTGAGCGACAATGGTGCATCTTACACATCGCGCGAGTTTAAGGCTTTTTGTACGTTGAACGCCATTTCGCATGTTACGTCACCGGCTTATAGCCCGGCTAGCAACGGGCAGGCGGAATCCTACGTCAAAATAATTAAGAAAGGCATTAAAACCTGTTTACTGAGTGGCAATGGGGTGCAGAATTAGTGTAAAATACTTTTAAAATACTTATTCGATTACAGGAATTCTGTACACACGACCACGGGAGTTTCGCCTGCCGAGCTAGTGTACGGCCGGAAGCTAAAGACACGTTTAGATCTGATTAACCCTAAATCCCCATCACCTTCATCCGCGACACTCGCTGACACGGTACGAAAAAATCAGTGTTTGCAGAGTAAAGCTTCAGGAGGGTGTAACACCCAATGTTTCTCCCAAGGAGACTTCGTATTGTTTAAGACATTTACAGCAAATCATAAATATAAGTGGTGTCGAGGCACAATTGTAAAAATAATTGGGAAGGTTGTCTATATTGTGAGAGACAAGGCTACCTCCAAAACATTTAAAAAACATAAAAACCAAATGGTGTTGGATAAGGGGTCCGATTGCGCTCAGTATAATCGTTGGGATACGGATGATGAAATCCGAGCTGACGAGTCATTATTGAACCGAACTATAACGGCGGGTGAGGAGCCGCAGCTTGCCACGGGGGAGGGAGGAGCACACTCATTTCGGAATTGGAACCTGCGGCAAGAGAAGCATTGAGCACAGAGCCGGCGGAGGAACCTTGGCAGTCAGTGATGCTACAAAGCCAAGACCAGTCGGACCCGCCACGGACGCCGAGGAGTCGGACGCAGCCACAGCGCGAGCGCCAGCTGGCGAGACTCATAGCAGCAGCCCCTCGTCTACCACCCCTCAGCCTAAGCGCAATCGACCCAAGGTTAACTATAAACAGTTCTTTTAGTTATATAGGATTAGCCATAGTTACTTACTATTATTTTAGTTATAGTCAGACGTGTATCTAGGCTAAGGGGAGGAATGTTGCATATGTTTGCTCACGCACACCGCCAGCCATGTTAACCTACGAATACACGTCAGTACGCTAACAGTAAGCAGTTGTTTCACTTGTCTCACCACCCTACGTATCTATCAGAGTAGACAGCTTAGACATGCAGGTCCCACAGTCTCAACACAGCGCATGCTCGAGAGCTCTGTGGATCTCCAACCTTACGGAAATGTGCTGCCGTAATAACATACTTGCTCTTAGTTAAAGCAATGACGCGTAGTTTCAGTGTCCGAGAGGCAACCGGATGGCTCGCGGCGTTGTGGAACCGCTCCGAACACAAATTGAGCCAACTTGGACTGGAACGGAAAGTAGAGGGATGGGGGGGGAAATAATTGTCGCCGAATTCGATTGAAACAGCATTTCATTATATAAGCAGCGTACACACTTTTAGGCAATGCTGTTTGAATCGGCTGCCTCATGACAAAAAAAAGACCGGGTTGCACTCCGGGAGTGCCGGCAGAAGTGAAAACTCAATAACATTGTAACAGCTTTCGATCAGGTCACGTGACATCGGTGTCAACCTAAAAATGGATTTTGAATGAATGTTCGGCGCCAAGAACAGCGGACGGCGGCGGCGAACAAAATACCAATTTGTTTTTGCCATTGCCAAATATTTACCAAAACTTTATCTCTTTAGAAATAACGTCCAAATTCGAACTACTCGAATTTGCAAGAACAGCGGACGGCGGCGGCGAACAAAATACCAATTAGTTTTCGCCGTTGCCAAATATTTTTCAAAGCTTTATCTCTTTAGGAATAACGTTCAAATTCGAACTATTCGAATTTGCTCAGTAGCAAAACGGTGAAGGACGCGTGGACAAAATTACAAATTCATTTGCAGAATATGCTATTGCAAAAAGTGTTTAACGGCTTTATACTCTTACGAATAGCGTTCAGTTTTGAATTAAGTCGAATCGGCTAGCAGCAAAAAGTGACCTCTTTCACATCTGACGTCACAAAAATCTGTCGCGTATTTAGCAATTTTTCTCCATCCCAAATAGTGCTCAGCGCCGCTAAAGAAGTTTTCACTTTAAAAATTCATACGTATTTTCTATTCTATTTCCGCCCCAGTCCAAGTTGTCTCAGTTCGGGTTGCACTTCGGGAGCTCAAATACCGCGAGCCATCCGGCTGCCTCTCGGACACTGCAACTACGCGTCATTGCTCTGAATATCTGCAGGTATGTGGTGTTGTGCAACTGGTGGCGAGTACGCTAGTTAAAGCTCTCGAGCCCACTGTGTGAGGGACGTGCAGTTTGTCTCTAGCCGTCAACATAATTAATCGTCAAATCAATAAAGGGACGGTAACGCTCTTACGATTCTTCTTGAAAAAAATGTGTGCCTAATATATGTACATTATGTACCGTCCATATTACTGAGATAATAATATTTGGTACATTTTTTCGCAAATAATTCGTTTTGCCTAAGTTTTATTTCCCATAGTCTCATTTCAATCTCAAAACCATATAATTCACGATTGTCAATTGTCTTGTATTTTGTCATGAATAAATGTATCTTTCTTTCTTTCATAAAACAACCTAATAATGACTTTCGGTTCTATACGATGTTTTTTTTAAAGTCCTGTAAAGTTAACGGTTTCATAGAGGGACATGATACTGTAGAGGTTCTACGTTTTAGCGGGCTGGCCACACAAAAATAATGGCTAGAATTTAATTACCTTATTGAAAAAGCTGTCAGATAAACAATTTGTATTCATTCTACTGTAACCCTTGCATGGTTGCAGGTGTTAATTAGAATCCTATAAAAAAGACACTGAGTATCATTGAAGAAGTTATCGACCCCCATACTTAATCTACCCTGAGTTACACACATCCCCATAATACTAAATGCGAAATAAAATGGTGCAAATAGTAGTTCTCCATATAAATACGCTGCAACATTCATGTTCAGTAAAACTAATTGTAAGTATTCAGTCATATGGTATCTAAACGAGGCGCAGACACACTTTGAAACACTTTAGTGCGACATTATCAGGGCTACCATGTTGGAATGCATGGTCTAGCAGTACGCAGTCGGAAACTATAACGAGTCGAGTTTGTTCTGAGGTGCACATTTCTGTCGTCAAAAACGAAGATTGACGAGGAACATTAAGCCGTGTAACGGCCCTTACACAAGCACTGCATTGCAAATTCAGTTCTAAATATGTGCAGGTAGGTTCAAAATACAAAAAAAATGCGCGCATGGGGCGCTCTGGGTGTCCCATTGGTTCGTTCCAAGACCGTTCCTCGAATATCGTAAAAAAAAAGCATGCTTCGGCGTAAGATACGTGTTTATGTCTTCCGCGTACAGAAGCAGAGAGCATTCTTCGGGTATGGGGTTTTGGACAAATATCGATAAATATCTAAACTTAGAAAGTTTAATTCATATTTTCTTCTATGAACGTCATGTTAACTTGATTATTTCGTTAGATAAAGTATTGTTTAAATTGGCTACGGTGAAAAAGGAAAATAAGGAGTTCAGCATTGGAGTTTTTCTAAAGAGCAAATAATAAGCAATCGTGTTTTGGCTTCTGACAAACAACAAGATTCATATATTGTCCGAAAATGAATTACACTTCTTAAGAAAAATCACATCATTTTGCTACGCAACCCCATGAACATATTTCTCATAGAGTTTGGCAGGTATTGACCCCACTAGCGAAAACCACCGTCGTATACGTTTACTGGCCTCGCTATCGCACAATTACTAAATCAACACTCATTAAAACGGAGTAGGTACCCATAATAGAAAAGGCATACAGCGCCAAACGCATCCTTATTATTTTTTACGCAGAACCTAAATAAGTTTATAAATGCCGCTTCTGCTCTAGCTATCAAGTTATCGCCAAAACCCGCGTACTCGGTTTCTGCGAAATTTGAGGATAAAGTTAAACAAGGTTAAAAATAAAACGAACCTTTGACGTATAGCGAAGTGGGTTTGGAAAATTCGGTTCCGATGGAGTTTTCAGCGACGCACTCGAATTTGCCCTGGTCTTCCTCTTCACTCTTCACTATTTGGAGAGTACCTGGAAAGAGACGGAATATTTAAAACATAACTTCAAAGCGTTTGTCTATTGCTGGAGCCAGTGTTGCTATAAATTGCACGGTTCGCTGCAAAACGGATAGCAGGAAATGTAAAACAACCTAACCTTAAAAGCGTTTGTCAATTTCTCTAGTGACGTTAGGGATTGCACGTTCTGTTACGGCAGTGTCGGTATTTGACTTACAAAATGTGACATGTCTCTTTTATGACTATATCGTTCTCATTAAAATACAGAGAGATGACAGAGGACATGTCACATTTTTAAAGTCAAATCGCGCCCCTGTCTGCAGGTAGCTAAATCTAGAAAACGAATTCTGATAAAAAAAAACCCGTTAAGTGGCCAACACGTACGCTATAACCAAGAGGTAAGGCAAGATCCTTATATTTGAGTTAGTTTGTGTTCCGAGCATGTTCCGCCATGTAAATAGATAAAGATTTATGACTTAATAACACCCGCCTCCGGGGATCCATTAGGAGCCTGGCCAGCGGCCATGCGTCACTCCACAGGGTGTTTATAGAGCTTTCATACCGGCTAAGGGGTTATTAAGTCAGTATTATGGCTTTCAAAGATTTACTAAACCCACAATGCATTTATCTTGATCATCAACCTAGAAACTCTAGCGAGTCTGATCAATCACTATCCTTTTAGCGTTACTCCCGGTTGTGCCCCTAAAGGAGCCCGAGGTCCGCTTTGAGATCTAATCCCCAGGATTTGTCATAGGCACTAGTTTTACGAAAGCGACTGCCTTCTGAACTTCCAACCCAAAGGGAAAACTAGACCTTATTGGGATTAGACCGATTTCCTCACGAAGTTTTCCTTCACCGAAAAGCTAACGGTAAATATTCCATACATAAGTTCCTAAAAACTCTTTGGTACGAGCCGGGAGAACCAACGACCGCCGCTTGACAGCAACATGCCTGAACCACTAGGCTACCGTACTTCAGGTATAGCGATTCTAATCAGTAGACAATTTAAATATGTTTTTACAGAGCAGTATTTTTTTTTACATCATTCCCGTCATAAAAACGTTGCATGCCAGAAGTTGCGAGCATGGCTTTACTTATTACTTTACCGTGCTCAGAGTTCAGCCCAAGTTGCAAATGAGACTTTGTGTTAAAGCTGATACGATATAATTTAATAATAGCAACAGTTATGGAGCTATGTACGAAGCCAATCAACTGGAAACAATTTGCAGGGCTCGATGGATCCGGTGATGCTCAGTCAAAGAGTACATACCAAGAGTTACGGGCATTCTGCGGTGAATATTCTACATGATACAGTCCAGTTCGTAGAAAGTTGCCATATATGTTAAACAGGAATGTTGTAGCTTTCATAGGATCTAATTAACGTTTCTGGGGATTACTTCGCGGAAACGGTAATTGTGAAATTCAATACTGATGTAAATTCCAATTCCTTATAAATGGAATATACCTAGACTGTATCAAAATAGTATTATTTTTTTCCTGTATTTTTGATGAGTATTATGACTTGGTCTTTCATGCGTTTTCGGCTTGACGTTGACTTTTGGGACACGTTATGTTTAAAAACTAGTCAAATAAACCGCTTCTATTTAGTCGCCTCCAGTGCAAAGGTGCTCATGATGCTTGCTTGTATAAAATGTTTTTTTTACTGATTTGTCAAACACACTTCTTCTTTCCTATGTAGAGTCCGGTCTCCTTGTCAATTTGCGCCAGAGTGGCCGATTCTGGATACACACATGCGCTCATTTTAAAAAGTCGTTAGAAAGTTTACTCGACTTTGATAATAATTTAATAGTTGTTGAACAAGTTAGGTCAGTAAAACTTGCCATTATTTTAATTAAACGAATAGACAAATGTGTGAAATCCGTGTGAGATCGAACCAATACATTCACCATTATATCTTTCGTCGGGATTTTCCCAAAGCAACCCGAGTTAACATACGCGACAAACAGAGTAATAGCCTACAAAATTGAAAAACACTAGGACGTGCAAATCTCTAGAGCAGGTGAGCTTTCCGAAAAACTGTCACCAGTAAAAATATTCAGGAGCACAAAGAAAATGTAATTACTATGAAACATGGAAGAGTGGACACAGACATAGTTTTAATAAAACAAACAGCGTGACCCACTCCGGGGCCGCGCCATCCGAGGATATTATTTACTTTGCCGCGAGCGAAATTAAAACTCGGCAATGTTTTGTCTTTGAAGGATGTTGGTTTCGATTAGCCTTTGACGACAAATTGGCGCCGAGTTGTTGGGGTAATTTATTAGGAAAATGCATAATACTCGCTAACTTTGTCTCGCGTCTTCTAGAACTTTGTTTAAGACTTTGGTTGATAATGATTGCAATCATATTTACAAGATGCACGATGCACGGGTCTGATGGCACATTTATTTACTTTTGTTTTAGTCGTTTCTACACGGGTAGCACCGGTCGTGTAAAGTAATCTAATTATAATCTTTTAAATGTGTGTACACAGCGCGAGAGTATGAAGTATTATAATAATTAGAATCGTTTTACGCCACACGAAATCTAATTTAGATAGATTTCATTTGCGTACGTAATTGTATTTTTTCTATAGCTTTATTAGTAAAATACAGCTACATTAAAATCCTAATAGTAAGTATATAAAAACATATGTTTTCGCAATTATACCACGCGGTTGATGGGAAATATACACACCGATAATTCATTACAAATGATACTTAAATCATGTAAATTAAAGTAACCGAATATAAGGATAAATTACAAGATTGAAATAATCTCTAGTCTCAACCTGTGTTAGATCCCTCAGGATGTGAAAATATTCAAACAGTGATAGCGGTTCTGTGTCCAGTATTTTTCTTCATAAAGTTAACATCGTCGGGAAGTAGGAAATATGATCGCGGCGGGCCGGGTCGACCGGCCGGTTTATGGCTATCAATTTCTACGGCGAAACGTCAAATTGAAATTTAATGCGTTCAAGAAATTGTAAACTTTAACCTTAAATTTATTGAATTATTTTGTTATTGCACAAAATATTAAAATATTAAAAAATTACGAACTGAATGTCAAATATGCATTCTTTGCCGTAATATCAACCAGAGACACATAAAGTTGGTATAGGAAGAATTATGTAATGGAATAAAAAAAACATTTAAATTAATAATATATAATAATAATAATAATAATAAAAATCTTTATTGTTCATACTTATGATACATGGTACAGTTTGGAGCCCTGGCGACTGCGTTAGTTTGCACTGTGTTGCAGCCCCCAGTGAAAGCCCAATTACATGGTCAGAGATTGGTGATAAGAACATCCAGACTTATAATAATGGTAATGAAGTAACTATAGGTATCACATTTACATTACACGTTAATAAGAGTAAGTTGTATCATGTTCAAGAGAACTATGCGTATGTACACTAGTGTGCGTGCGCGTGTGTGTGAGTGCGTGTATGCGTGTGTGTGTGTTTGTGTGCGTGAGGGTGTGTGTGTGTGTGTGTGTGTGTGTGTGTGTGTGTGTGTGTGTGTGTGTGTGTGTGTGTGTGTGTGTGTGTGTGCGTGCGTGAGTATGAGGATCTTAAGATAAGAGACATTACTAATGAGACCCTGCAGAATCAACCCCGATCTAGAAGTTTTTCAGTCTCATCATAGTTCATATCACACAACCAGGCCCATACTGTCTTTTTAAAGGAGTGGTTAGAGAAGGATTTGATAGCTTTATAATCTAGTTTAATTTTATTGTATATTAAAGGGGCAGTGTAATGGAAATTTCGTCGCGCAAATATGGTTTTGCATGTAGGAATAGGACAACGATCAATACGTTTATTTGATTTAGGTAACGAGGGAATTACTTTACGGTGATATCTTTTTAGGCATTGCATGATGTACAACTTGCGAACCGAGGGGACCATAGATATGCGGTACAAGTCGAAAGAATTAATTAAATTTTAACAACTGCTGTATAATATGTTTTTAAAGCACGCTTCTAAAGTCCATTAATTTTCATGGGAAATGTTAGATATATTGCCTGTCATTAAAGTTAATTCAGAACAATTGCATGACGTCGGCTCAGAAAACAAACTTGTCTGTGATATCACGAACGTGCTTCCATTATTTGTCTTTTAAGACTTTATTCTGCCCTGGAGACACTTGAAAGCATCATCTAACATAGTTTATTTTCCACTCGCTATTCCGCGATGTAGAAAACGGTATCAAAATTCAAAGTTATTACTTTTATTTCCAACCATTTCACTGCATTCTCGGTTCAAGTTTCTTGTTCTATTTTCAAGCCGCAAACAAAGTTATGAGCGCAATCCCACTGCAGTAAAGTAATAAACTGGATTTTTTAAACAAGTGATAGTGACAACTACAATAGTACCTACTTAAAAAAACATGAATCATCGTCGAGCTTACGCCGAGCGTCAAAAATACTGGAATGACTTAAACCGATTCAGATAATCGTCGCCAAAGCCAGAGCTCCACGTTGGGCGCCAATAATAATCCGCAAAACCGCTTGTTATTGCAGACAATGACGTCTGTGCCGTTCTTTTTTCACAAGAAAGAAAGAGACACAGATTGTCAAATTCATGCGAAGACAGATTCGGACGCTAAAATCGCGTTGGTCCCAGCGGTCCGCGAGTAATAAAATGAAACTACGACCCCTACGTGGCCGGGGCCAGGGGACCCCGTGACTGCCACGACGATAGGTTAGGGCGTTTCTGACGAAGGTCCCCACTTTTTGAATTGAAGACAAAAGGCAACTGTTAAAGAGTTTTTGTAGATGATGTTTTGCAGCTGTGTCCCTAAACCGCGGGTAAACAGTGGTCTACTTATTGTTATAAAAAAAAATGTTACGCTTTATACGCTTGGATACGAGCCCTAAATTAGGGACTTTTGACTTGTCAATTATTCCAACTTTGATTCTTTGTACATTTTTCTTATAATTTTAAAAGTTGCATCTGTGCACGTTATTTCGTTGTTGCTTACGAAGTTAATTAAAGCAGTGATGTTTCCTCGTCCGTAATGTCTTTAATACTGGCAAAATCCAAGGAAGACCGTCCTATGTTGTGCATTATGAGGGCTCAGAGGTGTTAGAAATGTAGCCTTCTCCCCTTGCACTTACCACTGATTTATCTAGCTAGTCTTAACTTGGGGTCAGGTTTATTACGAGAACAGTATTCAAAGATTGAAGATCTAATAATTCCTCATCGTAGTAAGATATCATATAATTCCTCATCGTTCGTTAAATTGATGCCTCAATTATTCTTATGATAACTATAGATTATGCTTTTGGCTTGATGCATTTTGGATTTGCAATGGATTTAACGTGTGACACAGACAGACTTTAAAATCATCATATGATACGTAGGACAGATCATTCTTTCGCAAAATCTTTCGTCTCATTTGCTGCCAATACACAACAAATAGGTCTCCGTCCATCTCTAAAGCTTAAATAAAACAGAAACATTTGTATTTGCCAAATCACGGTATCATGTAACCAATGCTGAAGTACACATTGAATTCATGACATTGTAACAAGATTGGCATTCAATCTGAGATCGTTGAATCAAAGCGATGTTATAAAAAATATGGCGCCTGATCCCTAGCCTTCTCGATTTATATCTTGCTGTTGGTGTAAGTAAAGAGATCACGCGATTTATAAAAAGCATCCTATTATGGTAAAGTTTTTATAACAATATCTATAGAACGAATTGTTTATTAGTAACGAATGCAAAATATCTTTTATGTAAGTCTTTCCTTTAAGTAAAGTCTACGTTTTACAAGAATTTGAGTCATACAGAGTCAGAAAAACAAGAGTCATCTTTCATGTGGTCAGTAGTTAAGGGCTTCCGTGCATATTTAATTTAATGTGTTAATATATATTAAAAGTTTGGATGTTTGAATGTGTAGATGTTTGTTACTCAATCACGCTTAAACAGTTCAACCGATTTGGTTGAAATTTTGCGCGAAGATAGTTTATAGCCTGGATTGAAATATAGGATAGTTTTTATTACGCGTCCAAGCAGAGACGAAGTCGCGGGCGGATGCTAGTATTAAATATGTTTTTATCGCAAATATATATAGAACGGACGCCGTTTATATGGATAAAGAGTTCAACCAAAATTAGGCGTTATTGACGATAACCGTGTTAAAGAAAGCGAGCCTAACACATAATTACCATCACGATTACACGCGAACCCAAAAGACTTCAAAGGTAATTTTAGATGAAACGAACGAACACGCATTCTGACAAGATCAAGTCTTCTTAGTGAATAACTCAAGAATGATCAGGTCATCATTCGACGTTTACTAACTTCTGACAAACGGGTCTATATCTGTTGGTCTAAACGTGTTTGCCCGATATTTTTTTCGGCACATATTTTTTGGACTAAAATTCTTTGGTCGATTGTTTTTGATGTCGAAATTTGTTTGGCCCAAATTGTTTTGCATATATTTTTTTGGCCGTAAATTGATTAGTCTAACACTTGTATGGAATAACATTGTTTGGTCGAATGTATTTTAGGCATAAAATTGGTATTCCGAATATTGCTGTCACTAATAATCGCATCCAAACTGTCGCATTTATTAAATTGGGTTACCTGTTTTACCAAAAAATGTTTGACAAATTATCACTACCCAAAAAAATTTTCGTAGAATTTCATTTGCCAAATAATTGTTTGCCAAATTAACACGACAAATAATTCTTACGCAAACCTAATGTTTGGCATATTCATGTTTAAGCAATATCTCGTTTACCAACCGGTACTTTGACCAAATATAATTCAGTCAAATACGTTAGTTGGATATTATGCCAACGCTTTAACATGCTTTAACCAAAACAAAAAAACGTTTTTGCGTTTTGTGTAGAGGTCGCAATTTTAACCTAACCGCCAGCGTGTCGACGTCACCCTGCTTCGCGGGGTGGCTATTTCCGCTCTAAGGGACACAAGCTAACCCTTACCTAACCTAACAAATATTACAATTGTTACGATTATTTGTTTTTTTACTGCGGGGGCGTCGGCAAACACAATACCAATTCGTTTTTGCCATTGCCAAATATTTTTCAAAGCTTTATCTCTTTAGGAATAACGTCTAAATTCAAACTATTCAAATTTGCAAGAACAGCACAACAGCAGACGGCGGTGGCGATCAAAATATCAATTTGTTTTTGCCGTTGGTAAATATTTTTCTAAGCTTTATCTCTTTAGGAATAACGCCCAAATTCGAACTATTCGATTTTTCTCAATAGCAAAACGGTGAAGGACGCTTGGTATTATTACAAATTTATTTGTAGAATATGCTATTGCAAAAAGTGTTTAACGGCTTTATACTCTTACGAATAGCGTTCAGTTTTGAATGAAGTCAAATCGGCTAGCAGCAAAAAGTGACCTCCTTCACATCTGACGTCACAAAACTCTGTCGCGTATTTAACAATTTTTCCCCATCCCAAAAAGTTCTCAGCGCCGCTAAAGAAGTTTTCACTTCAAAAACTTTGGATAGACGAAATGAAGACTAGTTTTTACATCGACGCAATTGCGCCGATTTTATTGACGAGTTTTCATTATCTAAGAATAAGAAGTAATAGTAAAAGAGTTGGTCTGGATTACACTGTAGGTAAGTAGTTTTATAGAATTCACAAGCCTGAAAAACAGTCCTGGTACTCGGCAAGCTCGGCCAAGAAAAAAACTCATACAATTGGTACTTTTTTTTCTTTGGGTTTTTCTGAGACGGCCTCACTTATTTGCTATAGAATTATGATGTATCACTCTCCCTTCGTATTTATATTCATATTTGTAACCCAGGTTCACCCTGCTTAAAAAAAAAAAATATATATATTGATGGCCAGAAAAACCTACCTTGAACTTTGTTACGTGAGCTGTGCTTAAAAAAATGATGAAATGAGTTTAATTTATTAATTTCGTGGCATCAAAATAAATAAACATTTTTTAATTTTTAATGCCACAAATTTTGCCAACACCGCCCCAAACATGTAACAAAATATCCTTCGATTTTACTGACGGCAGAATATATTCCATACCATCATATTTATTTAGCTATTCAAAAAAACCAAATGAATGAAACTAGCAACTATGAAGGACCTAGACTATGACACGCAAGGATATGCCGACGACCTTGTAGTCATAATCAAAGGTCCTTGCCTCCACACAATCTCGAACTTAATGCAAGGAGAGCTTAACACCATAAATAAATGGTGCAAAGAGAATGCCCTGTCCATCAATGCGAGCAAAACAGTACTAGTGCCCTTTACAAAAAAAAGGAAACTAGACAAGCTCGCCAAACTAAAACTGAATGGACAGGAAATATCGTATTCAAATGAGGTCAAGTACCTAGGAGTAACTTTTGACCAAAGGCTAACTTGGAACGCTCATTTGAAAAGCATAATACAAAAGGCAAAAATGGCCATGTGGACTTGCTGTCGAATGGCAGGAGCAAGATGGGGCATAAGACCCAAAATTGCTTTGTGGCTCTACACAGCGGTAGTGAGGCCTGTAATCACATACGCCTCTGCAGTCTGGTGTAACAAAGCCAACCAAAAGACAGCCATCACAAAGTTAAGCAGTCTACAGCGTACAGCTTGCTTAACAGCAACAGGAGCTTTATGCTCAACACCGGGGGCAGCCTTGGATGCACTGCTCGATCTAACGCCACTCCACCTGCATGTGCAAAAGGAGGCGAAGCAGTGCATCTACAGGATATGCACACTAACAAGGCCAAAATGGCGCTCTCAAGCGCTAATCAAACTGGAGGCCCTTGTTTTTGATAACAAAAAACTAAACATGCCCATTGCCCACTGACGATACTTACGTGGAATGTAAATTCACCAAACTGTATACAGTGGAAATACCTCCGAGAGACAAATGGTTAAACGACCAAATGGACTTCAAGGAGGGAAGCCACGTTTGGTATACAGATGGATCTAAAAAAGGTGACGATGTTGGATGCGGTATCTACGGTGAGAGGCCAAAGCTCAAAGCCAGCGTCAGCATGGGGAAAGAGGCCTCAATCTATCAGGCTGAGCTCTTCGCAATAAACAAATGCGTGGAGTTCAATCTTGAAAGAAACCTAAGAAACCAACACATCTACATCAACTCGGACAGCCAAGCTGCTCTGCTGGCACTAGAATCCCTAGAGTCCTACTCTAAACTAGTCCAGAACTGTAAAAACAATTTAAACACCCTGGCTAATACCAACAAAGTCATACTTAGATGGGTACCAGGACATTCCGACATATTAGGAAATGAAAAAGCAGATGAACTTGCAAGGAAGGGCGCAGACACAACCCTGGTCGGCCCAGAACCGTTCTGTGGTATCACAAAACGGAAAGCATATTCTCTGCTAAACAACACAGTAAAATCAGAGGCAATAAAGTTGTGGAAGTTCGCCAAAGGACAAAAACATGCTAAAGCCTTGATCAAAGGGTACAACAATAAACTGTCTAAAGAGCTATTACAACTCAGAAGACACAAAACCTGCGCAGTGACAAGAATTCTGACAGGACATTGCAAATTAAACAAGCACCTGTTTCAAATGGGTATGACACAGGACACAACTTGCAGGTTCTGCCAGGAGACAGAGGAAACAGCAATGCACATTCTCTGCTCCTGCGGACCACTCATGCACAAAAGAAGTATCCACCTAGGGCGGCACATCGTGCACCCAGAAGAGGTACAACATATCACCGCCCAAAGAATCTGGAATTTCTTAGAGGCAACGGGTCTTAACGGTGAAATCTAAAACAAAGGGCTGCCACAATAGATCACTTGCTGGTCGAAGCGGCATATAAAGGCCCACAATAGCACACAATAAATGAATGAAATCTTTTTTAAAGTTTTTAGTGTATTATTGAATAATTGCACAATAGGAATGACAATCACAAATTATCATCACGAGACCAAATCATGCTGATTATCATTACTTTTGGATCACCCCTCGTATACCTACTAATAATAATTATACCTAACAATATTATACTTTTAGCCTTTTAGTCAAAAATAATATACTAAACAATTTGAGGTCAAACATGTTTTAGGACAAAAAATATGTATGCACAAAAATCTTTATGCTAAAGATTAAGTAACCCATTAAATATTATACTAAACATTTTCGGCCAAACAATTTTAGAACAAAATTTTAGACCAAGCGAAGGGAACCCGTTCGCTCTCTTCTCTTTTACCCTTCTTGACATGTCCTCATTTGTTATCCTCTCAGTCAGCTTATGCCTCCAACACCACATTTCAATATATTTAAATTTCAATAGCACCTAGTCCAGGTAAATTATGCAGACTCCGTCAAAGCCCAATTTTTTTAACATTCCGTCACTTGCACCGCGTGGCAGGTGCCCGGCTCAACGGCGCCTCGACCAGCCCTTGTTCCTTTGATATGTCCGTTCGGACCCGATAGCTTAACCAGACACGTCGGTTTAAGTGAACTTCATGAGTTTTGCCTGGGAAAGTTTCGCGTTCCTGGAGTTCCAAAGAGATCCTCGATTTATGGTTGTTTATAGGCAGTCTAAATAAAGGCGTGTAAATTGAGCGACATACTGAGCTAAGTATTTAATCAAGTAATTGAACGAGCGAAGCGCACGAAGATCTCCGTTTCAGCTTGGGCAAAAATGGTTTCGTATGTCTGTACCTACAGGTCGCCTTTGTCAACGGATTCTCGTCAAATTTTGTGAGCAGGTTATCGAACTTTAAGGATCTATTTATCGATTTTTAGATTTTTTCAAAATAATATATTTTTTAATCATTATATTCATGTTGTTACATATATATGATGATTGACAAGGCTTTGTACAGTGAATGTGTTTATGTCTGTATAAACTCTCTAAAGTATTTAATTTATATTTAATTTATCAACATTTTGTTTGAATAACGTTGACACTACGATATAACACATATTATAAGACATTTTGATGTATCAGTCCTTTCTTACAATTTTTCCGTTCCTCACTATCCCCGTTTCCTTGCCACGGCCATCTACTCTACTTCCCCATCTTCCTTAATATATATTGCCTCACAAATTATTCTTTATGCGGCGTTCATTAAGACTCTAGATGTCCTCATATAAGTCCGGGAAATAACATTACCTCATACTTAATCAACCACGGTGGTGGGCGTTAAGTAAATCGACCGTTTCCTGTCTCGCTAAGAGCTAGATTAAACGGGGCCCGTGATAAAGCTATCTCAGCCATTCTACGACGACCCCTGAGCATAGACAATGGGGACTATCTCGAAGCTTCCGTAAAGTAATGGAGTGGGCAGGGAGGTCGCGTTTTTCTGGTCGTAATATAAAGCCGCGACGACTCCGCTATTTCGCCGGACATTTATGAATAACGTGTATTTTTCTTTTAATTACGTCTTGTGTTCTGAGCGCTGTTGACGCATTCTGTTATCACTCGGGATGAGGCTTACGCTTCGCTTCGTTGGATTATTGCTTCACACTGAGTTGTCGGAAACTTAGCGTTCTTTTTAGATACTGAAAGGCAGTATTACGTTTTGTAGGTGTCTATAGCGAAGGGTTTAGAGATTGGTGCCAATAGGTTAGGGCAAACAATAGCTCGTGTTACACTAGTTTACAAAAAAAAACAATTTAAAGGGGGAATATATATGTGACCAGACTATGGGTGGACTTACATCATCCCTTTGCCTTTAAATTGATATATTGAGAAACCATGTAGATATAGAAATAAATATAATTTATAATATTTGCGGACGATCGTACACAAATCAACCTAGTCCCAAACTAAGCACGGCTTGTACTATTGGTACTGAACGATGATAAACATACTTTTATAGATAAATAAATACTTAAATACATATAAACTATCCATGACTCAGATATAATACAGCAAGAAGAGCAACTCAACACACGTATAGCTCACCGGTAGACCCTCAATATTCCAAATATACCTTTATAAAACCGTTTGTACATAAGCTGTTTATGTAGATTTTATACAATAGTTGCAGCGGGCGTGTTCTTTGAAAGTTTATTCCACGGGGCGATGCATCGGCAACTCGAGACACGACACCATCGTGTTTATTGGGCGCACTGTGTTCTAACCGACTGCGAGATGTTTACGACGGTTGACTCCGGGAATCTTGGAACTGTGGGTTTGCAAGTTGCAGGTGTGCTGGATGTTTATTTAGCGTGCGGTGTTGCAACTCGGTTCCACCATTTTCCAGGAGTTCGAACAGAGACTTATGTTCGTATTCCATTTGATGAATGTGCTTCACCATTCCTTATACGTTTGTTAGGCATGCGTGGAGGCAATTAAGTGCGAGAAATATGATGATATTACATTGAAATTGGAAACAAACTAAATTCTTAGTCCGATGAACTTATAGGTAACCTACTAGCTTTGCCGGTTACTTCGACCCGCGTAACCTCGCTGTCTTTAATCACACTCCCATAAAAACTTCCACCCCTATTTCACCCCTTCGGAGATCCGTGATAAAGGCTATCCCATGACCCTCTGCAGACCTCACACGATGTCTTTGAAAAAGAAAATGAAAAAATATTTATTTAACGATAAGCATTGTTCATACAGTGTCTTAAGCTAATATATATTTTAAATACCTACTTATCTCTAGCATGCATTACATATTACGGCTAAAAATAGCAGTGGATTAACGTTGGAAGCTAATATATATTTTAAATACCTACTTATCTCTAGCATGCATTACATATTACGGCTAAAAATAGCAGTGGATTAACGTTGGTACCCGCACTAGGCGTGCCTGTATCGGGGGGCCAATAACAGGTGGTGTGTCATAAATTATGATTAGGCCGGTTTACAGACTATTGTACCTAATGTCACATGTTTGATTATGATCAGCTACAACAGTTAAAACATCATAAAACGAAAATGTATTTATTATAAACTATCCAATTCTTATATTTAATCTTTAACAAATCTAATGCTAATGTAAAAAACCTCAACTATTTCGAATTTCTAAATTTTTTTCTGTCTCTTGATAAGATAGACTGGCCAACCATTTTTGTTATAATTAGTTTAGCGTCAAAAACTGAACTTTTTTGATGTCACACTTTACTAAAAGTAATCTAATTCGGATCGCGGTTTAGACGAGAGGTAACAAATAGGCAGACAGACACACCGACAACATAATTTTCATTTTATATTATCGGTAGGCATAGATTTATTTATTTTACGGATAAAACCAAATTACATATGAAGCGAGAAAAGTTTTCCCAGTTATAGTCTTTATGACTTTGCCATGCGATTAAATTTAAACTCACCTTCGCAAAAGGTTTTAAGCCATACTTGTATACATAACTATGTATGAATCCACAAACCACTCATTGAAAAGTAAGTAAGTAATCAACAAAGGAGCTCGCGTGAAAAATGCGAACAAAAACTAATTTCCCAGACAAAAAACCAGATCCCCGGCGAGTCACCAGCACATGGCTTATACTGGCTTACATTTTGACCTGACTCTTTTGTGTAAAGTGCATACCAAAGAAGCAGAAAAAAAGGTCCGCTGGAAGTGACACGAGCCAGTCCCTAATCCGGCACGCCCACCACTGTTATTGTTGTTCGAATTAAACCCGGCTTTTTGCTATAACAACAACCAACCGTTGCGGGCCATTCAAACTTCCCTGGATTCAGCATTTGTATGTAAATTAGTCCTAATCTGGCGTAGGGCGCAATCACGGCAGTGTATCTGCGTCCCTCAGGGCGAGAGGTGAACACAGATCATAATATTATACTGGAAGGGGCGGCTCAGGACATAATCTCCGCCATTGTTTTGAGGTTATAAAGCATGAACACACGTGTTGTGCTGTAATTTATATTCCGCGCCGACCTTTTTGTTTATGAGTCTTGGGTAATGCTGGTGGATTTAATAAGCTGCGCCGGCTTACAACTAAACTATTCTTGAATGGCCACAGTTTTAAGGACATTTAAAGCCCGGGGTCGCATTCAAATGCCTCTTCTATTAACATTTGGTGTCAGTATACAAGTAAAAGTACCTATTTAAATTTAGAGTTTCCATGAATCTAGGTATACGGTTTCAATTTTAAACTGTTTACCTGCTGATCTATTGCACGCGAGTCTAATTCTCGTATAAATAGTCCAACTTATCTTTGTGCGCGGTTGTATGTGTCCGCGACCTTGTATTCCGTTTTCGAACTGTCGCTGTGTATGTCAGTGCGTCTGTAACGATGACTGTCGCGTACTGCCACACAAATCAAACCTTTGTAGATACAATCACATGCACATATACCGCCATGCGGAAAGATGACTTGAACAGTATTTGGTTAAATATCTATAATTTCCTACTGGATAATAATAATAACTAAATGTTTTTCATGAAACATAAAAACGATGCGCTACTATGAAGATTGAAAAGAGATTCCTACTCATCATCCTCCTAGCGTTATTCCCGGTTGTGCCCCGAAACCGAAACCGAAGGTTGTGAATAGAGAATCCTACTAATATTATAAATGTGAACGTTTGGATGTTTGTTACTCAATCACGCTAAAACGGCTCAACCGATATGGATGAAATTTTGTACGTAGAATAGTTTATAGCCTGAATTAAAATATAGGATAGTTTTATCTTGGGTCCACGCAGACGAAGTCGCGGGCGGAAGCTAGTACAAAATAATACCTCGTAGTTTGCAGTAATCACCTGTCTCTCCTGTCATGTACACATCCCGCCCGCAAAAGGCAAACGGCTACACGTCTCAATCCTGCCAGTTCGAAAATGCTTTCATTGTGTTTAACCTTTGTACATATCTTGGGCTAATGCCTATAGTTCTTATACCGTATAGTAATTTATACTTATCCAACAGCCCAGCTACCACAATAGGTTTTTTCATCACACTTGCTCGAAAAGGGCTTTATAATGCGCAGACATACAGAGCTGTTATAGCCTGTGTTACGCCCACGGGCATAATGGTTTTTTTCTTAAATTGTATCTGTCACTCATGCGGCAGTTACAAAGCAAAGAGGTTTTATATCAAATACAATGTCTGAAAACGTACTTATAAATAAATTTAAACTTAAAAAACTAAATCATGTTTAACTGAATTATTTACAGATTTAATATGTAGTTATTTAGTGTCTATGTAAAATGTTTTTAAGTGTTTTCAAATCGTGGCTGTATACCGAAGGGTCTTTGCCATACGCGCCTCACATCAAATTCAACAAAATGGACGACTGACATGTTGCAGTTTTTATTACGATTTGTATTCATTTCATCTGAAATGTATTTATTTCCTCGCAAATGTGATGAAAAACATTGTGTATAACACGGGCGTAAGAATATTGCAAACTCGAGTCATCAAAAGCCCTCCGCCTTCGGCGTCGGGCTTCTGATAGACTCTTGTTCGCAATATTCCGCTTACGCCCTTCGTTAAACAATGTACTATATCGTCACGTTTTACGGCGAAGATGTAATGAAACGTCACGTAATAGTGCTTCAGTATGTAATGTATGCTCCGTATTTATGGAAACACAATATTTATATATATATGCTAATATATGCTGCCCGCACATCTCGGATGACCCACGGACAGTAGCCGCCGGTGTTGCCAGCATACATAGAGCGTTTGTTAAAACGCTACAGTTCTTTACAAGGAAATCGTTTAATAATGCTAAAGCCTATGATATTATTGTACAAATAAGCTAAGGAGAACGACATAAATTACCCAATAAAACGCAGCAAGTGGTTCTGGTTTGAAAAGTAAACGGTTAATGTTAGCTTTTAATAAAGAGCGAGGCTTTCCCCTCCTGTTGGTGTTGATCTTGAAAGTTATTTTGATTTATTAATATTCAAGTAAGTCCGGATAGCAGGTACAAAATAGCTTAAAATTGTGCCAGGTTACCGGTCGATCGACAGGTTTCCATTATTATTCGATTTTTCCGGTTAAATAAATAAGTTAAATCCGGCACCCAATTCCAAAATTTGAAGTAGAGACTAGATATTATTTTTGCGTGATTAAACTAGCAAAATATGAAGATTAATAAGTTGTACGAATTTGCCAAATTGTACATAGTATCTAATGAATTAATTATTGTGCATATTACAATTCCACTTTAGTCGGTAAATTTTAATGGCTGGAAAAAGAGACGGATGCAGAAAAAGGACAGAATAATAAGTTAAGTAAGTCTTTATGATACATTTTATCCCGAGGATTTTCTCCTTGCTAAAGTTTGTATGGAAATACATTTATCAAGTTACAAGAGAACGAAGTTATTAGGTAAATTTAAGTTTCAAAATGTGTTTCAGCTTCACAAAACTTATGGTGTACGGTGAAATGATCTATTTATTTAATTGACCCGCAAATTTTCATCGCCACCACTAAATGTATTTATAATCAGCGTAACCGAAAAGTTACGCAGCAAACGCAACTGAGGAGAAATAATCCAAGGGAATAAATTAAAATTAATGAGATTTGAAGCCCACGGCGGTCTTGCTTTAACTGAATTTAAAGTGGTTCGCACCTCCCGCCAAGTGCATAATGGCATTATTACTGGGATTATTAGCATATCGGCCGCCGGCAGCCGGGCGGTTGACACGTCATACGCTGTTTTATTCGCATCCATTTCGAAAATTATATTGACCCTTGGTAGGCCTAATTACTTTACGCGTCCATATCTGCAGTGCAATGCAAATGGACAGAAAAAAATACGAAAAATGTACGTGCAACGTGGGCATGTCGGCTTTACATATTTCTAGTCTAGACCACTAATGAAAAATATGTAGTTAGATACAAACTGTGCGTGTTAGGTAAGAGCTTGTAAAAACTATCTGTATAAAACAAAACATAAATGAATCTTAACCAAACCTACACCGGAGCAAATCCTATTTTGTTTTCAGGACTGAAGTGTGAATAAGTAGCTCAGCTGGGTGTCCTCGTAACAGCCGACGAGAAACGCATTGGATCGCTTCGATACCCGAAAAAACCGCGAGTTTTTTTTCACCGCGTGCTAACCGCCCGCGTGCAGCCACCTCAAATCGCTTATAATTAACATTTCGTCGTCTTCCAGAAGCTTATCATATCGCGGGCAAACAGGGCATGCGCCAAACTTTCATTAAGTTTCCCTAATTGTATTCTGTGCGCGACCGTTTTTTAATCACCACCATCTTTAATAATTAAACACAGTTTTGGAACGCTTTGGGGAAGTATTCCATGGTTTTGTATCCCCAGACACGAAGTGAAATTAATATTGATATCGAGTGACCCTGATTGTTGCGGCTTTAAGTTGTCTTCTCAAAGTCCGTATCGTTAAATGGTCAGTGGGTGATTTGACAGAAGCAGACGCAGGTCTCTCACTTTCATCTAAGCTACGGCGAAAGACAGAGAACCAAAAGATATACTAGAGATATCACCTTCTGCGAATAGACACAAATAGAATCGCGATTCTGATCAAACAGAAACACTCCAAGGTGCATTACTAAATTCGCCACCACACTATCACGTTATCTAGATTCAGCCGATCTGCCCGCTAATCCCTTAATACCTCATCACATTAACGCCGAGTTAGCAGCGGCTGTCAAAGGTCGTGTGCGGCTTACGGGACTTACGCGCTTATCCCGGAACCGGTGCTTAGGGCTCCATCACCCTCCTAGCGTTATTCCCGGTTGTGCCCTAAGAAGCCCGAGGTCCGCTCGGCACCTAATCCAAAGATTTAGGCATCATCAATCTTTACAGACTATACAAGCAGTGTCAAGAGACTTCTTTCAAGGATGTGTAAGCCAATGCGAGTAACTTTACAAGATTTGGCATAGGCACTAGTTTCACGAACTAGCGCCATCTATCCTTCCAAGCCAGAGGGAAAGCTAGACCTAGACCGGGATTGGACCAGTTTCCTCACGATGTTTTCCTTCACCGAAAAGCCACTGTTTAATATCAAATGATATTTCGTACATAAGTTTTTGAAAAAACCCAGTGGAACAGTCAGCATCGTATACTTATGTAGCAGTCAGAGTAGCCAAATATATCGTGTGCCGATTATATTTGGCTACTTTAACTGCTACTAACTATATGATGCTGACGGTACGACCCGGGGTTCGAACTCACGATATCCTGATGGAAACTCGCGTGTCTTACCGTTCGGCTCCAGTGAGTCTCTTAGGGCACCATAGCCTGGTTTATTAGTTACTTCAGTTTATGGACAAACTGATAATAATCTGACCAAGATCTTGGTCTAGACTGGTTGGAGTCACAGGGCCTGAACACTTTTGTACAGTCGGCCTCATAAGTTGCTGAACACCTAAGTGCCTTGTCGTTTTCACTCGTTTGACAACTTCATATGGCAGTTTAACATGACGTTTAATGCGACACGGTACAAAGGTGTTAAGCCCCTTGTAAGGTGCCATACGAAGTTGTCAAACGGGTGAAAGCGACAAAGTATCAATTTATCAGCTACATATGCGTTCGATCGTAGGATAATCGTTACGAAGAACTAGAGATTTCGACGCTCGGCTTGTGTGCTCAGACTGACCAGACTCGCCACGGTAATAGTAATCCCAATACCGAGCGGGGCGGCCTACGCACAGCGTGACTGAAAGAATATCGTTTGTTGTCTCTTGTCATAGTTTCACCATTTTTTATTACACACCTATTTTAACACTAAGCATGGGAGCACGTGAACCAAATGATTTACATATGATTAAAATACACCAAAAACGCGTTTCGCTACTACTGGACGCCGTGTCATATGGAGGACAGTGATGAATGAAAATTGCTCAATCGATCAGTCTAGATTATTCTATAAGTATATGAAAAATTATCATGCTTTTATTGTTTTTACCCCATTATTTACAAAAACAAATATTCGTTACTCAGCTAGCTTTCTTAAGATTCTTTATTAGTGTTCCGTACCAAAATTGGTCCAACGGAACACTTATGCGATCACTCGGAGGCTGTCCGTCTGTCAGACCGTTTGACATAGGAAGCTGAAATTTGGTATAGATATAGAAATTTATGGCCTACTTACATAAATAAAGTCAAAAAGGTGTAATCCCCGATAAAGGGGGCAGTTTGAGGGGTAATAAGGGGTTTCGCAATTTTTTTTTGGATTGTAAGGAACGTGTATCATTCGAAAGCTACGCCGCTACCTGATGTGGTTCGATGAGAATGGAGTAAGCATAGGCTCGAAAGAATGATGAATATGCACAAAAGATCCCATAGGGTCGAAGTGTATCCGAAAGGGCCCTCATCTACATAAGCATAGGCTCGCCCATTAGAGGTGTGCCAAGGCTGTGAAACAAGTCTATAACACGATACAGAGGGCGCTAGTCTTAGCGGGAATGTAATGCAGAAATACACAGCGTAAGTCAATGTCCACGTAGCTCAGTTGGTAGAGCAGTCTAGCGTTAATAGAAAGGTCGCAGGTTCGAGTCCTGTCGGGGGCTACAGACGAAGATGGTTTATTTTTCCATTATATTCTTTCTCTGTATCATATCGATTATTCGAAAGCTCGTAAAATTTCGAGACGGTATACACATTTTGAGTTCTTTTTACGATAGCTCTTACTAGTGTAAAATATGACCAAAGTAACTTTTTTCATACAGTGCTGTCCCCAGCTTTATTTCAAAAACTATAGCCAACTAAGACTTGGAAATAGACATGCATAACGGAAATTGTGTGTAGATGGCGGGAAAATTATCAACATGACGCTAGCTTTAATAGTTTAAATTATATTTACAAATTAAAGTAAATAAAATCGGTATAGCGTCTGATTTTACGCTGGTTCTTCAGTATAGCCGTGCCTGGTGACGTACATTGCACTTCGCAGTCTGATAAATGAATATTGATATAATGAAAACACAGCATTCTATTTCGTGTTGTTTCTTGTTTCCGATTTGTTCCGACCGAAAGCGAAATATACCCGATGTCAAGTAATTAGACAACGCAGGTCTTGTGTTTTCAACAATTACCCACGATCCAGTTAAAGTCTGACTTTCGATTAGGTGTAGTTGTTGCGGATCTGGGAGTCAATATATACTAGAGGTGTGTGTTAGTTTAGAGATAGATTGTGAATAGTTTATATTTCCGTATTTCCAAATGAATCCGACGAATAATTTGCATCTAGTAAAAATAAGATTTATTGTTGTCATAAAATCAAATAAAGAACTCCGTACTTTATGAATGTTTGTTTTTTGTGTTCCATATTTAAAGCTGATACATAGACCAAACGTTAATAAACCAAATAGTGGCGTCATAGTTATCACATTATTTAGTGTTCCTATAATCAGTTTTGTGCAATTTTTTTGTTCGTATAAGTGCGCGTGAGCGTGTGCTAAACTTATTTGGCTTGGTTGAAAACCGGCTTCACTAGGTTTTTCGTAATGCTCTGTCTATATTTTTTCTTGGTATGAGGTTAACGCTCGCGGATTCGACAAATTTAAAGTTATTAACACAACACAGTAAAGTAAAGTAAGTAGGTTGTCTGGAAGAGATCGCTTTTTAGCGATAAGACCGCCTGTTGTCTACCATTGTTTATGTTGAATTTACCTCTAGTTTATTTTTTACTATGTCTGGTGAGCAATAAATAATATTTGTATTGTATTGTATAGTAAAGTAAGTAACTAGCCCTGACACAACACACAACAATAAGTGGCAGTGGGCGGGGCACATTGCACGTAGAACCGATGATGGCCATTGGGGCGGAAACCGAGTGGCGACCACGTACCGGAAGGCGCCAGGCGCCCTTTTTCCATTGATAAAGTTTCTAGAGCTCCAAATGATGCTGCCAGACGAAAAGCTTTACAAAACATAACAAAATTAACTAGTATGCAAACCTATGGCTCACCCCGGAATTTGCACATTAAGGTGAATGCGCGATACATGGTTACTGTAGATGTCGATACAGCCGACGGATTGGTCAACGGAAGTACCGCAAAACTTGAGTCGTTTGATGTAGGACGTAACAAGGTAACCAACGAATGATGGCCACTCAGGCTTTGGTTAAAATTTGGCTATGAGAAAGTGGGAGTATCTACGAGAGATAATTATAAACCTCGCAATCAGAAAGATGTTGATCGCATAAAAAGGAATTTGACACCCCTTGATCCTGTGTCCTACACAATATAAAAGTGGAGATCTTCAAATTTGATCGTCCGTCGCACACAGTTTCCCTTAGTCGCTGCAGAGGGTATGACCGTCCATAAAAGAGCAAGTTGTTGTACATATTAGTCATAATTTTAAGAAAGCTATGCTTTATGTAGCCTGTTCAAGAGCAACGAAGGCAAGTGAGCTTTATATTGTAGCAAAGGATGGACAATTTAAAGCACCTACGTCATTATTATTGAACAATCCTATCGAAAACGAGTTATTACGTTTATCTAAATGCCCCCTTACTCCGAAATTTAGATTTTTAAGAAACGTACCTTCCCGTAATATCCAAATCCTTTACCATAACGTCCAGTCCTTACGAAAACATCTTGTTGATATAAACGTAGATCCAATTTTCCAAGCCTCGCACATGTCCCTCTTTGTAGAAACATGGTCATCTGTACAAGATTCATTTATTTATTCAAACCCTGTAGTAGAAGTTAACCGACTCGACGGACCGGAAAGCAAATCCTCGCTGGGGTTCTCTTGCTTTGGTTAAATCAACTTTATATAACTGAGTCCAATACACAAGTCAAAACTGCATACAAAATGATAAGAATAAAGGACATTTGTGAGTGTTTAGTGATTACAATCCAAGATATACATATTATTTCAGTATATAAACTTCCCCATTGTTCTCAATGGAATCATTTATAAGTTTTAGTGGTAATACTTTTACTAAGTGACATACCGCATGGATCACTTGTAATAATTGTAGGTGATTTTAACGTCAACTTTAGTTCTAAAAAGAGTAATAGTATAACTACATATTTTAAGAGTATAGGTTTTACGCAGATGTTAAATCACACAAATACTACTAGAGACAGAACTGACATCGTTTTTAGCAATTTCCGAAATTCTTTAGTTATACACGTCGTAGACATTTTTATAGCCATCACAAACAAATTTGTATTAGAATCGAAGATATAGAAATATATTTTTTGTTGAACTCCATTCAATAAATCAAGCAGTTTAGTTAGTAGTAGTTAGTTTCAAAATCAGGAGATAAAGTATGAATCATTAAAAATAACTGAATGTACCGAACACTAATTGCTGAGTTCCGACTCGCACTTGGCCGATTTTTGATCGTATACTACACTCATAAGTCATAACGCTGCGCCATAGTGCTTTTAGCAACATAAACTCCATATGTAGCGAAAAGCGTCCGTAGTGCTCTGAATGGGCTCGATAAAATGTTGTTGTCACTTTCTTACAAAGACCAATGTTAAAGCGACAGACAAAATAATTTAAACACTATTTTAACTTATCTGTTTTATAGACATTTTCGAAAAAGGCCATTATTTTTAGGTAAATGTAATTTTTGTGCAGATAAAAAACAAGTCAATAACAGTGAAGAACTGTGTTCCACATTATTTTAATCACTGCTTTAATATATCGAACAAATACTACTCGAAATAACTAATATGAAACAAACACACCGTCAATAGATTGGCCACTAGTCCAATAAATCAAAGGGATCAGTGTCTCGAATAGACCTCAGAGACCTGACCCTAGCTCGGCGTATGCCAATTACTATTAACGTCAACTGACCCACTAATTAAATGATGTGTAGCTTTCTTAAGGGAGGGTATCCACTACAGCAGTGCGAGGTAGCGGAGCGGTGTGCGAGAAAATAAATAGCATTGCACGAGTAGCTTGTTTTTCGCATCTCTTTTTATGAGTGGTTATTTTCATCGGCGCTCAAACGGCGCGGTACAGCGGAGATTAACGACAGGTTGCACCAACTTACGATGGCAAACCGATCAACGTTAAATATGGCGCCGACAGCTGTCATGCCATATAAACTTATCAAGCTTTCCATACATTCATACTTTCACGAACACCGGCTTATATTCAGACTATTCAGAGCAATGACGCGTAGTTGCAGTATCCAAGGGGCAACGGGATGGCTCGCATTATTTGAGCTCCCGATGTGTGGTGGAACCGCCCTGTGTAACCCGACTGCAACTACGAACTACGCGTTACTGCTTTAACTATTACGATTACAGACGGTTTGGTGTAACCCACCCTAAGTCAAACAAAACAAATGCCTATTTAAACAGTTAATTTGAACAGTTTACTCTACAACTATCGAGGGATACCTCATAGGTATAGGTATATACCTATAGCGATCTGTAAGCAGTGACACAGCATGAGACAAGAAGTAAAACCACTTGTGTGGTTTCAGCCATATCTTTGTGACTTTCTAAAAAACATGGAACGCTACACCATAGTTCCCTCGTGTCAATAATGACTAGGATATGATTTGACGGCTCTTTCATTTCACCTTTGATTGATGTTGAGATCTCATTTTAGATTGCGCGCCACTGCGGTCGGTGAATGCTTGTTGGCATTCTTCAAGGGACGTGTGGAGTTTCATTAAAAACGCGATATGAGTAAAAAGAGCTGAGCAAAGTGTCTAAGTAGATGAGTCCGTTTTTTTTTAAAGATTAAAGTGTAAGAAGAGACTAAGTATAGTAAGTTGTGAAGACTCCCAGTGTAAATAGTTTCACTCGATGCCGGTGTATCAGTGAGGTGGTCAGAAAATAGAATAAGAATAGAATAGAATAGAATAACATTTATTCATGACAACAACACATAGATGCACATAAATCAACATACAAAAAGAAAACAACATTGCCACGAAACGGTTCCATCTCAGCGTTGTGCTAGCCAGGTGGCCAGCGCTGGTCTTCCGATGGAACCATCAATAGATACTCGTACCTATATATGGAACTTGACCTCGCTTATAAATAAATATTAAGGACAATCTTACACACATCGAAATAGCTCCATAGTAAGCTCAATAAGGCTTGTGTTATCGGTACTGTGGTATTATACGACAATATGTTTAATAGATATAAATACTTGAATACATAGAAAACATCCAAGACTCAGAAACAAACATCCTCAGCGTATTGTAGCGAATTTATTAATTAACGCTAATGTATCTGTATGTACAAGTAATACTTTGGGCGTGCGCGTGCCAGTGGCCTGACAGGGCCAACATGGTCGATGAGGTCTATTTACTATCACTTACCAAGCATCTTGTCATTCAGCAGCGCGTATCTAGGGTTGGAGGCGATGTCGAGCGGCAGCGAGTTCCACAGCCACCGCACTTTGGGCGTGGGCGTGCCAGTGGCCTGGCAGGGCAGCGTGGCCGTGTGGCCCACCTCGACCACCATGGTCGAGGAGGGCGGCGCGATGCTCGGGAAACCGGGCGGGACTTTGTCGGCTGGAACAAAAAAGAAGAGTTAATGTTACGCATTTGATTCTTACTGTTTTCTGAAACCACACGTAATAATTAACAAGGATAATTCTGATAAGGATTCTTTCTTCGTAGAAAAGGGCTCCAGAAAGAAGCAGATTGTATAGCACTCATCATCATTGATGATGAGTGCTATACAATCTGCACTACTAGCTCGTAAGTAGGTTCCAGCTGTGGTATATCGCTCTCTGTCAATATGTATTGGCAATCCGGTTAATGCTACACTACACCCGAAGTATAATTATACCAAGTGGTATTAAGGCCTGCGCAAACCGGCGGAGCGCAGCGCAGATCACTTTAAATTTATCAATGTATATTCTTTTCTATTTGAATTACATTAAGGTATAAATTGGAAAGCTCTGAGACCGACCTCGGAATATCACGGGGGATTTCTCAGAGCATTAAAATGTATACCTTAATTTAATTAAAATAGAAAAGAATATACATTGATAAATTTAAAGTGATCTGCGCTGCGCTCCGCCGGTTTGCGCAGGCCTTTATTGTACTTCGGAGGTACAGTGCGACACAAAAGAGTAGAAATTAAACGAGGGCGCCACTTTCTACGTAACTGTCACATTAATTGACGTAAAATGCAACAATGCAATTAAACATGGCAACAATTTAGTATGGATTTTTTTTAGTTCAATTTTATTTAATTTCTACTCTTTTGTGTCGCACTGTAGTAGCATTGTTCTTAAGGTAAAGTGTATGAATATATTGAACCTAGAACAACTACTTTCTAGTCATTCCATCAGACCGACGTAAAACGTGGTTTACGATACACAAGCATAACACTCATATAACAGGTATAATAGTCACATAAATTCCGTTATATGTATTACCCACCCCTTCCTTTTTTTAGATTACCTCAACGTAATCCTAAATTGAAAACAAAAGCCGGGACACAAAAATCTCAGGTAAGTTCCAAGCGGAGTTAATATCCCTTTGAAGACTAATTCAATTCCGAATTGGAACGGAAATTCCGTCCGTAAATCTTAAAACGCCCGTAAAATGTATATAGAGAAATGTTAATTCACAAAATGAAATCTCATCCCCGAAAGGAGGTGAAATTTGATTATGTTCGTAAGACTGACATTATTTCGAGCAGAACTGAAGTTTGAACAGTTTTGTTAAAAGGGGTTTCTTAGGCTGTAGGTACTTGGGAATTGCGGAATTAGGATAAATTGCATTTCTGTTGCGGATTCGAGTTTGCATAAGAGTGATGAATTTTTGATTTGAGTATTTTGGTAAAGTCGTCATGTATGTCAATCAGCTGACAGTGTTTTTTTTGGTACAAGATGATGTTGAAATATTGCACTTTGATAATAACGACGTGTTTGATTATATTTCTATTTTAGAGATATTTAGTCATGTTGATGACTGCGTACAGTCACCAAAATCAATATCTGCATCAACAATGAGCATAAATATCTGACACAACTCTATTTCTAGAGCCGTTAGGACGTGTAAGATATTTTTGCCTCTTTGTTGTAGCATATTAACACTGGTGACTGTACATGTGCTTAGCTCAAAGTGCTAACCACGATGACAGATAAACATTTTGCCGAGAGTAAAGTTGAATGCAAACACAATATTTGTTCGCGTTTGTATAACAAACAAACATAGCGAGCGGATGTCGACAATATGTGACTTGCGACGGGTAACGCGCTTATTGTGCAAATGAAATTCGGGTGTAGAATGTATTATTACTCCAAAAGAAAAAAGGCATAAAAAAATATGCTTAGCGACGAAAATCCCATTCAGATATCTCAAAAAATTACGAAGCTACAACCATTTTAATATTGCTTGTTACAGACAGAGTCGCTCACAGATCGTGACGTCATGATCTGTCAGCGCCATAGTAAATGACAATCGTTTCATATGAAGGTGCGTTTTGCGGAAAAGGGACAGAATATACCCCCTCTTAAAACTTTGGACACTTCTAACTTTGTGATTATTTTTTACATTTTTCTCCATTTGACAATATTTTTAATCCTTTTTCGGGAAAATTTAACATTATTGGTTATTTTATTTGGTGTCTACACCCCTATTCAGCCATTCCTTTTAAAACAGCTTTAAATATCATATTATATACTCACGGAATATAACTTTTACAGCAAAATATATCTCGTCAATCATCCTCCTAGCGTTATTCCCGGTTGTGCCCTAAACGAGCCCGGTGTCCGCTTTGGCACCTATTCCCAAGATTTGACATAGGCACTAGTATTAAGAAAGCGACTGCCATCTGATCTGATCATCCAACCCAGAGGGAAAACTAAACTTTATTGGATTAGGCCGGTTTCCTCACGATGTTTCCCTTCACCGAAAAGCTAACGGTAGATAAATATTCCGTACATAAGTTCCCAAAAACTCACTGGTTCGAGCCGGGATTCGAAGCATCAACCGCCGCTTGACAGCCGCAATATATTGGGTCAATAGCTTCCGTAAAGTCCAAGTTTCAATACAACAAACTCGCCATTAACATTCTACTAAAACTTTCGCTGTAAAAGCTAATTAAGTAACACGGAACTTATCTCCGGACAGTTCTACAAGCCGAGAGCCCTACGAATCCCGAATAAAAAGGAAAGAGTCCATTTCAAATTCATCTCACCTCCGAATTTTGAACTTGTAGAAAAGCGATAGCTCTGATAAACAAAACAATGCTCTCCCTATAAAAAAATAAGGTCGTAAATTGCATGGAACGGCGCCGTGCCTTCATAAATTTGCCACAAACTTGATATTAATTACAGAGCTGTAGAGTGCCCGCAAATTGTAATATATTGTACGTTCGTTATAGGTTCTGCTACAGTTTTCAGCTTTCATTTTGTGTTTCATTAAAAGTTGCTTTGAAATGTCTGCTTATACGAGCCTCTGTTGTTATTACGAGGGCCGTGGCTTAAGATAATGCTTAAGTGTCTAATATTGCTGCCTGGCAAATGAAAAATAACTTCAAGTGTACCAAAAACGTTTGTTGCCTCCGACGAAGCGTTTCATTGGAGACATTCGACTTGTGCATAAGTATATATTATGGTATTTAATGTTCTCTTTTGGATACCTAGGCGTCTATGGAAGACTTAATGCTCTTATTCATAAACGTCCATTAAACTTAAAATGCCATTAATCTTTATCTGTCACTTGAATATTTATAAGAAAAATAAATCCCACCAAAAACATTACATGTAAAGTGATGCCAAGACTCCATAGCTCAGACACTTTCAGCGTGAAAAAGATATCAGATCGCAATTAGCGCCAAGCTTCCTACTCCACACGGCGTAACTACCACTACCAGCCACGCTCTACAAATTCTACATCTTGGCTAAAAAGTATAGCTTTGTTGGGCACATCCCGGTCGCCATGTAGACTTTCACGCCAAATGAATTTATGATGATATTATTAATAAGTGACGGGTCTATACTTTTTAGCCAAGATGTAGAATTTGTAGAGCGTGGCTGGTAGTGGTAGTTACGCCGTGTGGAGTAGGAAGCTTGGCGCTAATTGCGATCTGATATCTTTTTCACGCTGAAAGTGTCTGAGCTATGGAGTCTTGGCATCACTTTACATGTAATGTTTTTGGTGGGATCTCATTCCTTTTTGTAAGGTAATTTCTCAAGAAGTGAATGGGAAAACCCATACAAACTTCCATCCCCTAATTTAAAGAGTGGGGGGTGATTTACTAAAAATCCTGAAATACATAATCTTATTATTTATAATAAGGATAACAAGGACCCCCTATATCAATTTTCAGACTTCTAGCATCAAAATTTGCGGAAGTCTCATACAAACTTTCACCCAGAACCTTAAACTTGGTTAAGGGGTTGGAGGGCGGTAAAAGTTTCAAGTTTTAAGATTTTTTCGTTGTTTGTATACTATTACTAGCTTACATACCAAATTTCAGCTTTCTAGGACTTCAGGAAGAACCCTAAGAATATTGATGATCATCAGTGAGTCAGTGACGAAATCGGGATATTTTAGATATCAATAAAATCTAAAGTATAATAGATGCAATTGAAACTTTACAGTTTCAATAAGTCAACCACTGACATCATATCCCGAAAAATTTTGTTTATCTGGTATAATCTAAACCCAAGTTAGGAAGGTTCAAAAATACGACGAAGCGCTTCGAGAAAAGGTAGGTAGTGCCCTTGCGCTTCGCTTGGCTCGTCTTGGCGGGGGCACTCCCGTGCCCCCAGATATAGAAAGGGACAACATTATAATATAGTTGACAGAAACTTGTTCAGTTTTATAAATAAAGGGGATAGTAATTTGATTACAATTTACTCTTGATGGGATTATGACACATTTGAATCAAATTACGTGCGTAATGTCAATCATGTAATAGCCTCATCGACGTGTTAGTAGTTTATCGATTGTTACAGCGTTGTATTCATAGAAAATTGAGCGTGTGTTTCGGTGTGGGCAAACATCGAACAATATAATTCAATTAGGAATTCCAATGGGTTCGCAAATTAGTTTATTGTAGGGTAGGTATGAGAATATCGCGTTTTACTTCTAAAAATACATCAACAGGAGTTGTCTAAAATGTTAGTTTTGTACTATTATAGGATGACTAGCTTTTGCCCGCCGACTCCGTCCCCGTGGAACTCATTTATATCGTAGCTCCATACAAACTTTAACACCCCTCCCCCCCCTCAAACTACCTCTATACCAAATTTCATCTACATGGTTCTGGCAGACTGAGACACTTTCGCATTTATAATATAAGAATGGATAATATTAGTATGGTTATAGATTAGTCGTTTTGATGGCTAGAAACAAATGAAGATCCCGCTCAACACAGCGCGTCTTCTAATAGACCATGGGCCTTACTTACTACTTGCTTTACTACACTCATAAAAGTCAAAACTTTGTTAAGTCAAATTAGTTTGGATGTAAAACATAGCTGCAAGGTCGTACTTAAAAAAAAAACTGAATGAAATGAAAATAAGAAGGAAAATGAAAATGTTTATTCGAGTAACAAATAAATTACAATTATAAAACTTATAATGGCTGGAATTTCCTAGTAGATGAATGTATACATCTGTGTCGGGAAACCCGCTCTTCCGTTTGAGGTTTAAAATAGTTGTTTCCGAAACAAACTACATACTAGCAATTTTTTTTTCCTTTTTTTTAGTATACAATGACAGTTTCACATTACAACTTTATTAATCAAGTGGGAAGAATCCTACGTACCCATCCATACAAAAAGAGAAAGTGTTTTTCCACTTCTAAATATTTTCCAATCTCAATTAGTTCGCGAGCTGCTGCAAAGCTATTCTTCTATTTAACAATAGTAGTTTATGCAACTGATCCATAATGAGAGGCCATAAAATAAGAGTGTGGTTTTATGAAACGAGCGCCAGCGAGTTTCATAATAGGATCACTCGAGTGTTTTAAGGCCTAATTATGTACAGTTGCATACACTACTTTATCTACACACATATCATAAGTACTCTAAGATGGGTTCACAATTCTACTTATGTAACAGCAAAAAACCAACAAAAAAATGTCAACAGCAATGGTGGCAATTCGATCCTCCGTCAAGGCGAATGTTTTTTTTTTAAATCATAAAGAAACGAATGAAGTCCTTATACTCATGTCACTCGAGATCAAATGTCGTGCGTAAATATTAAAAAAACATACTGAATTGACGTTTCGTATCGATAACTGTTTTAATATCTATGGACACTAGGATAGAGAGAGACCCCCTTGAGTTTTGACAGCTGTTCCAAATTTAAACTCATAACGTTACAAAAATGTACACTGTTATAACATTAATGTTATACCAACGTATGTGTTAAAATATGTACTTTAAAGTACACATTTTACCTACTACCACACATAAGAAAGTTCTCATAGTAAAATCGGTTGTAATAATGCTGGTCATTTCCTACGGTTTCTGAACGCATTTTAGAGCAATAATGATGTGTGCGTAGATAAAACTGCTTTCTCATAGCATTTGTACACTAAAACTATGGCTGATTAAAATATACGCCCGTAGGAAATTTACAGGCTGTATATACTGATTACGAATTATATAACATGTTTGGATTAGCTGCCGAAGCGGACCCGCGCTCCTTTAGCGCACAACCGGGGAAACGCCAGAAGGACAATTCTGACCACAAATATACCTATACCTACGTTATGTTTACGCTAGGGTTTTTCCATTTAATGACGTCACATAAAGGTCCTCTCGGCATTAACCAGAATGAATTCAATAAACCTTCAAAGCTGTGGAGGTTAACGTTATATCTGATGTATGGTTAATGGATTGGAGGGGTGGAATATGTTTGACGAGTTCAAGTAATAAAAATGTTATTAATGTTGGCAGTGTATGATAAATTATCATTGATAATATATATTGTTTACGCTTAAGTATCGTTCGAGTGTATATGCTCATAAACACTGAGTTATCGTCACGAGACTAAGTATGTATTGATTTTACTCCACGGTTGACGTCAAAGTCTAGTTTCATTTAATACCACGATGGTGGCAAACTAGCATACGGTACAGTAGCCTATGAATGTTTGCTACACGTATGCGCACACTCGGGAGCTCTGGCGACCCGCACTCACCCCCAGGAACACCACACCATATACCTACTGAGCAGTATGTAGTACTGTTATTTAGCCTAGTGACGAAAATCCCATTCAGATACGAGTATCTCAAAGAATTACGAAGCTACAACAGTTTTAATATTGCTCGTTAGAGAGAAAACGTTCTGCGAGCGTCATAGTAAATGACAATAGCTTCATATGAAGGTGCGTTTTGCGGAAAAGGGACAAAACATACGCCCTCCTTAAACTTACGACACTCATAACTTTGTGATTATTTAAGCTCTTGCGTTGCTTTTTATCCATGTGAGTACATTTTTAATCCTTTTTCGAGAAAATACAACATTATTGATTATTTTATTTAGTGGTAGACACCCCTATTGTATTGTGCCGTGGATCAACATGCAACGGCGTACGGGGCCTTATTCAACTTTAATAAAGCCGTACAATATTTAAATGCCGCCGCCGCTGCAGGAGACCATCGCGTGTGCTGACTTCTGGCTGAGGGGTGTCGTGTTTCGGCGGTTCCGGGGCAACCTATCGAATTCTACACCGGACTTGGCGACGCAACGGGTCCACACTGTTTCGTCGCCCAAATAATAATTAGTGTTTTAATATTATATTGTATGTATGTATGTTAGTCTGTAAGGTATATGTAACTATGGGCCTTAGTTGCCTGTAATAAATGGTTATTATTATTATAAATATAAATATGTTTGAAGTCGACTGTACATTTGCTGCGCCTCCCCCTAACCGTCCCGGAATTAAGTTACCCCGATTCCTGTCCTTTGATACAGATGGCCGTTTGAGTGAAATCGCATTTGTAATGTAACTTTTCTGGGTTCCCGACTGTAATTGAGTTTGTTTCTCCTCCGACTAGATATGATATCATTACGGACGTTATCTTCGACAAATCAAATGGAATGGTTATTCGAACCCTTTTAAATTAAGATCTGATAAGCACGCGATGACAACACTGTAATGGAGATAATAGAATGAAGACCAGGTAAATCTTAGGCCGTGTTTAAGCACAGGCACAATGTCGCATGAGACGCCACGCACGCTGTAAGGCGACTATGAGAGAGTCCGCGCGTCCTGTCGCGCTACATTACGCATGTCGCATTTCAACGTGTGTGATTTCAATGTGTTTCCAAGCACGGTGAGTTAACGTGCATAACAAGCATGAGGAAAACATTGAAATTAAGAAATGCAGATACGAATTGAACCCCTAACGACTGTCGTGTTAACCCAATCAGCGCCGCAGTATGCCGTAGTCCGTAGCAGATTAATGTGTGTCTATCGATAAGATCTGACCCACGCGTGTCGTGGTTGGCGATGAATGGGTTAGCAACATGTCATATAGTTGTTGAAAGACGAAACATACTGCTCATTTTAGCATCACCATGGCTGCATGGAGGTATTTGGGGTCCGCTCGGCTACCTGTCCCAAGAATTGGCATAGGCACTAGTTTTTTGACGAAGCGATTACCATTTGATCCTCGAAAGCAAAAGGTAAAGTACCTCATTGATATTGGGCGTTGTCAAGTGAGCACGGGAAGCGGAATCGTATTCTTCACACACCTTCTCATCGTCTTCAGATTACACCGTAAACATATGAAACTTAAACCGCGTCTTAGTTCATTACTCCAATCCAATTCCGATAGCGGTGTCGCATCGCGGCTCGAGTGACATCATCTACGGCGCCATTTTTCAGCGTGGCGCGGCGTCGGATGTCGCGAGACACCCGACACGACAAGAACGAGCGACACCGGAACTGTCGAGGCTCCATTTTGCGACTAATCATTCAATTTAAATTGAAAATCCAAGCTGATCGGTACGACGCACTCAATATTTTGCATCAACTTCAAGGGTCTCTGTTTAGACCTTTGGTTGACTGGTTGAGAATGCCATTTAACACCAATACGTTAAACACACAAGTGACACATATAACTTAGAAAAATCTCGACAGACAAGACTTTAAAAAAATCTTACAATCCATTAAGAATATTATTTATTACTAGCGACCCGCCACTAGCGACCCACCCCGGCTTCGCACGGGTACTATATTATACATATAAACCTTTCTCTTGAATCACTCTATCTATTAAAACCGCATCAATATCCGTTGCGTAGTTTTAAAGATCTAAGCAGACAGCGGGCAGCGACTTTGTTTTATACTATTTATGTAGTGATAGTAAAGCAATTTTTTTGTAAGATGTTTCTCTCAGGGGACCGATTTTTGACTTTCGAGCGCTCGACTCTTTCACTCGAAAACTGACAATAATTATGAAATGCTATTTTGAAATAGCGATAGAAAATTTAAAAACGAGTGGTATTGACTACTCGTATTAAATTCTATTGGTAGAAAGTAAGTGTCTGCCATTTTCACACTACAAACGTATTTACTTTTATTTGATTTTCGAGCGCTCGAAAGTCAAAAATCGATCCCCTGGTCGTGGTGCAATAAAGAGTATTTATTATTATTAATAATAATATTAAGGTGTTTAAAGAACTTGAACTCGGCCACTTTGGGAGACTGTGGAAGAGCATGTCCACCTGATACAGGTAAATGCTTACTTAAAAGGAGGAATCTTAAGTGTTGTAAACCTTATTCAACCTAAATAAATATATATATTTTATATTTCTCACCACGGACGCTACAAAGGGCTGAAAACGTCGGGATGTAGATTTATTACGTAATATACGCGTAAAATCTGTTTTATTTAATGTGCATAATTTATATGCGGTTATGTCAAAACAATCACTTATAGAATACAGTGGATTTTCCAATAGAAAGTTTCTTAATCGACGCTTGAATATGGTTTCTGATGTTCCTATTCGTATTTCGGCGGGTAGACGTTCATAGTAAGTGGGACCTATGATGCGCGGGTTTTTTCCTGCAAGTGCCATGCGACGTAGGACTGTTCTTAGTCGGCCTGTGGAACGAATAGTCTTACCTGATACCTCGACACGCCTAAACATGGGTAAGTTTCGTCTCACAAACATTATAATTTCAAATAAGTATGTGGAGTAGTGCGTCATAATTTTGTGCGTTATGAAGATTTCCCTGCATGAGTCACGAGGTTTCACACCAGCGCTAGCGTTCGTAATGCCCGTTTTTGCATTATGAAGACTCGATTGGCATCCGTTGAGTTTCCCCAGATGAGTACTCCATATGTCATCAATGAATGGAAATGAGCATAGTACACCGATTTCAATGAAATATTAGAAATTAGGGGTTTTAACTTTCTCAGTGCAAATACCGCACTACTCAACCCAGCACACAGCTTATCGACATGGCACTTCCAGTTAAGATTTGAGTCTAACATAAAGCCAAGGAACCTAGTCTCGTTACAAATTGGCATTGGACAGTTTGATATACAGGGAGGCACAGTTATATTCCGTCCTGAAAATATCATTATGTTCGATTTGGTGACGTTTAAAAGTAACCCATTTGTACAAAACCACTGCTGCAACTGCCTACATGCGTCACTTACCTTCGCATAAGCTGCTCGTGCGTTTGCGTAACATAAACATAATTCAAACTATTATCAAAACATAATTGAAGTAGGATTACAGGTATAGTAAATTCTCAGTCATAGAGATTGACTGAGAATATTTTTCTAAAATTTGTACACATTTGTAGATAATACAATAAGATCAATAACAGATGATAAAGATCGTTATCAACGTGCTGTATTGGTGGCAAAGTATGGTTGACAAAAAAAAAACAAATTACGCAAGTATTTTAAACATTATATATTTCACAAATTATGGGATTGATACATATTTATAACAACTTATCCAAATTATAGTGAATAAATGACTAAATTTTGTTCAACATATTTGGCTGTCAGTCGTTTACGACGATTGGAAAAAATCCATCCACTCTAGATACCATCTCATGTGCATTGGATTATTTAGATTAGGTAAAATAAACACTTCGCGTAATGTAATTAGATTTTCAACTATAGTTGTATTTTTATGACATTTTATGTCATTTGATGTACATTGTTTTAAAAATATATAAGGGCCGAAAAGGTTTTGTACCGTAGAGAGTTATATCTAGAGGTGTAATCCTAAGAAGGTAAGTATTTATTTTATGGTTAAGAACAAAAGTGAATATTCAAATGTATTTGTTTTTTCTGCCAACCATATACACCAATACAGCACGTTGATAACGATCTTTGCAGATGAAACACAACGTTTTACGAACATCATGCATATAATTACTCACTCACTGATATAATAGATAACCGTCTCTATAGCTCGGACGTGCGACACGCTTCATCAATACCGTTTTCAATAACCATTCCGCCACCATATTCATATTGCTAAAATTTCCGCAAATCCATCGCGAAACCATTTTCTACTACAACAACGAACGCGAATTCCTCAATTCATACTTAATTACCTTGCCATAATTGTACAGTATTCAAGTACATAAACAAATTGAGCTTTAACAATACAAGCCGAAAATTAGAACCGCCTAAAAGTGCTTTGAAATTTTAATTAAAGATAGAGCGTGGCGGGCCACGAGTATACAGATTGAGACTATTAAAATTGCTGTATACCGAAAGTTCTATTAGAAAATAATAACTCCCATTTTATTAATAGGTTTTTGTGTGTAATATAATGTATGTTACTCAGACATTGCGACTTTGAAGCAGGAGTTTTAAGCCCGCTTGACTTACGTCAATGAGTGACGCGGAGTTAAGTTCAAATCATAAACTGTATCTAAGGAAGCTAACAGCATACCACGATTATGTGATGTCGATATACTTGCTTGTGGGGTAACGTTTGATAGAGCATCTAAGTTACAAACAATAGTAGCATCTATGCTACACAGGGACAGAAATAATCGCATTGGTTATTTCTGTCAGACAAACATACTTTATGAACGTCGATAACAGACAGATGTTAAGGTACAGCATTAACGTCAAAACCATCAATTATCTCTGAATAAAATAAAAATAAATTAAATAAATTGTTACATAGTCAGTGGCAATTCCATAATTTCGTTAAAAGTATAAAAGGTTTTTGTGAGTAACCATGACTCCAAATTACTTTTAAAAGAACATAGCAAAAAATATATTACGTAACTACAATCTAGTTACCACTTTCCGAATATGAACTATAAACTCAATTGTTAACAGTTTTATTATCAATTAAATGTATAATTAAGTGCGTGGTCGGATAAATAATGGGTCAATTTCGGGCGACGCCCATCTTTAATTTACAGTTAATGTTTATACTTAATTGTGACATTCGTATTATCACGAGACCATAAAATGTCCACTAAAGCTCAATAAGTACTTTATTGTACGAACGTACATGCCCTAAGCGATCCAAAATAAAAAAAATGTTTGGAAAATAAAATGTCCACTAAAGCTCAATAAATAAGTACTTTACAAATACAAATAATTTATTGTCTGAAGTGAGTTATTATAAAGTTGGCGGTGGTGTCGGTCCTAAACAACACATTTACATACATTTCGTTAACTAACTGCATAAATTTTTTATACTAAATAATTGAGCACATTATGTATTCACTACACGTCATGTCATTTGTTTAGTGACATCCATAAAAGTCAAAACTTTTGTTAAGTCAAATCAGTTTGAGTTTGAGCCAAGAACGATGTATATGCTCGACGTTAAAATTATTAACACATTATTAATTAAGCTATTACAAAAAAATGCTTTCTTATATCATTCGTACGGTCGAAAAATATGGCTGGTTAAAATATACGCCCGTATGAACAGGCTGTATGATTCAGTTTTTTTTTTCAAGTTTTGTGATGATCACATTTTATCCTGATCAAATTATTTTCTGAGATAACTGAATACGAAAATGTTTTTGTAAGAGCGGTTACACACGGTGACTTTTTCAGGCGATATTAATCCGCGTTTCACTAACGCTCCACTGTCGCGGAACACTAGCCCAAAATCACCTGTCAACGTCACCTCCCTGCAGAACGAAAATTTGGACGCAGATTAAAAAAGGTTCGGTTAGGTTAGTATTATATCCTGAAAGATAAAAAAAAAACAGCGGAACATGGTTTACGGAATTATGAAATTCGGAAAAAATATGCTTTCGGAAAAATGACTCTTCGGAGTTATGTAGTGTGCGTACCGATACTGTTTCGTGTTTGAACCTGCAAAAAGTCTTCAGGCACCGTAGGTTCATGGTCTTCTCTCTCTTTCACTGAGCATAAGCGTGAGCGAGATGGAAGTGCGTGCTCGGAAGCGCGGATATCATGTTTTTTAATTTTAATTTTTTGGCCGTTTAAATAAATAAAAAAGTAATCACTGAGTTCTCTCAAATATGATATTGCCGATTTTTAAAAGCAATTTAGTGCATAATTTGTTACGAATATTTTAAGTGTATTTTAGACCTATGTTCGTGATTTTTTTCTATCGAGCGAAAATTGCTCAATCATGTTTCGAATGACTGATCTCGCTGTAGAAAAGCCTAAAGATTACTATTCGTATTAATTTGAAACTATATTATAAACAGACTCATTATATTGTTTCAAAAACTCTGTTCGCTTAACTTCGCTGAACCTACGGCGCCATAAGTTTCAAAGAAGTGAAGCTACAAAGTCCTTGTAAATACTCAAACCTTCAAACCGAGCAAAGCCACATGAGAAGGCTATTATACCCAAGTGAATTATACTCCACAACAGCATAACTATTAGGATTAACGCAGAAGGCTAGGGAAACAATATCACGAAGAATGGTCTACCTTTATTAAAGAAATATAAAGTTATGCCCAGGAGGCTTTTACGCCCGCCTCCGAGTTCATAAATAGACATTAATATCTCAGGGTTGGTTTTAAAATAAACCTCCTCGTTGGCTTGATGGTGAAAATCTGTACGGATCGATGTAGGGTTGGCACTTCAGTTACGGAGGAGATTAAAAAAATATAAACATAGCACTTACCTATCTATCGCCGCATAACCGGAGTCTGTCTATTTTAATATTAATTTGAAGACTTCGGCCCGGCTGGATATATTCTATGACCAGCTTTTTTATATTTTTCCCGACCTGAATCGCTTGGACTATTTAAGGTCAACGAGGCTTGAACTAGACTTTTGCTATTTTTGTTCGAAAAATCCCTGTCGAATGCCCTCAGATAAACTATTGGTAAAATAAATAAGAAAAATTGCGTGCCACGCGCAGTGTAGGGTTCCGTAGTCGCCTGTCTGTCTTATGCCGGCTGTACACATTGGGCCAACGTTGGCGCGTAAGCAGGATGCAGCTATGCAAACGTATGAGAACGAAATAAAGCCCTCTTCCTCTAACGCATAGCTGCATTCTGCTCCGCGCCAACGTTGGCCCAGTGTGTACAGCAGGCTTTAGTTATGACTTACTCGCGCGCGCCAACTAAATGGTGAGGTTGCGTCGAATTTGTACGAAAGTTGTCTTTCCAAGTACATTTTAAGTTGGTCGACTATTACTCGGTAAATAGTTATACCTACTTAGCCGTGATAGTTTTTCCTTTTAAATTTATTATATGTACTACTGCCACGATTTTTTTCACATTCCCAGTAGTAGCCATCCAGCAGGGGGGAGACAAAAACTAGGGCTTTAAAGCCCAATATCTCGCAAAGCAATGACTGAGTTGAAAAATGGTTTTAAGAAACCCATAACATTCTTGTTGACTACGGAACCCTAATAAAGATATCTAAAGAGTATGTTTTAAATAATACCATCGTCTGGTACCCATAACTTAGATCCTATTGAGTTTTTAATGGGGTTAGTTCGATTTGTGTAAGAGTGTCCGCTAATATTTATTTATTTATATAAATACAATTTTAATGTTAAACCACATACACCATATCTTTAGTCAAGAGTTGTAAAAACATGTACAGCTAAAATATAAGGAAAATGTCCTGGAATTAAAAGTGACTAAAGAAGTGATCCAATTTAAGGAAAAAAAAAACTATATTGTATGTCCGTACGCACAATTTGCACATTTGTAGCTCAGTATCGTAAGTATTGTTATGCCCATTATTAGCCAAAATAATATATACCAAGAACCCTAATCCTTTTGGCAGTCGGCTAAAACGTCGAATCGAACCTAAATTACCTAGTTCAAATGAACGGAGCAACACCCCTATTTGGCAACTTAACTCTCGTGAAACGCGAGTGCACTAAACTTGATATTAATATTTGCTACCTCAGACAAAATGTACAGGTAAACCGGTTCCGTATCAGGCCAAGCTGGAGATACAAGCTTTAAGAGGATATATGGGTGGACGCACGGTGCATACAAAAACTTGAATTTTGAGCTTCAGTAGTACCCAATTTTTTGCCATATTTAAACCTACGCAATTTTTTTTATATTTTGTTTTAATTGAGAAGAGGTTTGGTAAATGAACTAGAGCCGCTTAAAAAACGCTACACTAACTTTACCATCGCTTACAGATGTCTTGTGTAAAACAAGTTAATAAAATCGAAACATAGGATCGCAGTAAATTCTTTATTAATCTATCTTAAAAAATGTATTGTACGGTTTAAATTTGACGGAGTAAAGATGTCCGATATACCGGACTACCACGGTTTGAGATAATACCTGTTTTTGTATGGACTGCGCGCAAGCCTGCCAAGTATATCCTCTTAAGGGTCCTTACGCCTAAAACGAGCGTATTTTGCAAAATGCTTGCTTTTTCATTCAAGATTACGACGTAACTATTAGTATTTATTCAAAAACTGATAACGTACTTAAATAATTATTTCTTAAACTAGGGGCTAACATGGTTCAAATTTTCATTTTCTGTTTTTAAATCTAAAATAAATGAGTTTTCTTGGGAGTCTTTTTAAAATTTTGCAGTGAGAAGTGTCGTTTCGGTTCTCAATTTTGCAGTAAACAAGAATCATTAGGTACATGAATGATTACAATTCACATCACCAAATCTTTTAAGAGGGGCTGACATGATTGAAAATCAAAGATTCATTTTATAAAGTTGATAAAACACCTTCCGAGTTTTCTTAATTTTTTTGGTGAAAACAGGATTACATTATATTTTTTTACCGCAAATTGTACTTTTATTTTGCTCTAAAAATAATATGATAGCAAATTATAACTTTATGTTAACCCATAAAAACTTAATCATAACTATAGGACCTACGATGCCGTAAATGTATATTTTTTTAAGACGTATAAATCACGCTGCACAGATGCCAAGCGCCGAAATTTATTTTTTAAAAATTATTAAGAGGTTAAGAAATTATTATTTAATTACGTTATCAGTTTTTGAATAAATACTAATAGTTACGTCGTAATCTTGAAAAAAAACCATTTTGCAAAATACGCTCCCGCTTCTGCTTATGTGGGCGTAAGGACTCTTAAGCACTGCCGTAATAAGCAGCGCATTAACCTACAGGCTACAACACAACAGTACACAGGAAGTTACTTCGTTTTTAGACGCGGCACTGAACTGCTTTCTAACCGTAAATGTTCCGCTTCCATATGACTTTATAGCGATATAAGTCTTTTTGAAACAGGTCTGCACATACTGGATGTAGGTATACTGCTGTACTAACACGATGTTTCAATGCAGGATGTTCCGCTTCAAAGTGCTTGCGAGTTATGAAATGTCTGAATACTGATGGCTAAGTTAGACTTGAGATATGGAGCCGGTGGATTATGAGGCGAGTTTATTACGAATGTTAAGGGGCTCCACGCGCTTTTTGTCAAGTTTTGACGCTATTTGAGTTGATATTCCTCCGTCAAAACTAAAGATAGATATATTTATGGCACAAACGCTTATCAGTTCTTCAGTCCTTAATTAACTTTTGCACGAGATTTTGTATGAAAAAAATAAAATGTTTTTTTTTAATGATTTATGCAGACATGGTCCAAAGAAGGGGTGTGTAATGATGGGTATAAAAATAAATAATACAATTTCATTCGGTATATAACAACATTTGATATATACAAGGTATATAATCACTCATTGTATATAATACAAGTTGGTTATGATTTCAAAATATATATGTTTATTTAGTATAACTATCATCGGGTATAACACTTATTTTGTATACTCATTATATGGTATAATGCTCATGTTATATACAAGTTATATATCATAACTATCAAGTAGAATAATATTTTATTATCAAAAGAAAATGAATGGAAGGCGCTGCGTGGGTAGGCCCCCCACAAGGTGGATTGATGACCTGGTAAAGGTTGCGGGAGTCCGCTGGATGCGGGTGGCGCAGGACCGGTCACTTTGGCACTCGTTGGGGGAGGCCTATGTCCAGCAGTGGACGTCTTTCGGCTGATATAATGATGACGATGAAAAGAAAATGTAGCAAACATAACGGTTTGCAAATTGTACTATGTAAGTATATATTAGGTAGTAAAAAAGGGTTCAGTTCTGGCGAAGGGTCGCAATTCAACCTAACACCCTCCTCGCTTCGCTCGTCATCGTACCTACACCGATCTGCCTTAGTCTACCAAAAAATATTATATCATTTGTTCATTATAGGAAATATGCATAATATGTAAAGTATTAAATGTTATTACATCAAATGATCATTATATAAAATGATAATTATATCGTATGTAAATATATTAAGTGTTGTTATTTGACTTAAGAATTATATGAAAATAGTGATATTGCGACAAATATAATTAAAAAAAAAATTATAGGCATCGTTACGCACCCCGAAAAAAGCTCTGTTATCGATATAAGTATGTTGTTTATGCACTTTTATTAGGTATATGAAATCTACTATAACTGTTCCTTATTTGACGTCTCTAACAACCCACGAAACATTTTTATTTTAAATTCATTTTCACAAAACTTACGTCACTGTTTTTTTGACAAAAATTGCCAAAGTTTTACGCCATAAGTCTCGAAAAGTGTGAAGTAACTATGGGATACCATTTCGGTACACCTCGTTCTTGTTAACACGATAAGCCATACAAAACACGAAAAACGGACAGTTACGAAGGTCATTGGGAGCTAGGAGCCCCTTCGATCCTAATGGATGGCTCCATCCACACTGTAATTGTTTAGTATACCTAAATTATATCCGCGTGAATTTAAGTTTTTCATCTTAATTTTCAACTTATTCTTTTAACATCTCAGGCTTTATATGTGCCATAAGAATTTCATGTCTTTCTTATCTCAGTACCTGTATATCAAGTTGCTATACTGTAGTTTAAACAGAAAGCGACATAAACATATTTTTACTACTCATGCTTATAAAGTTCATCTTCATAAAGTAGGCTGCATAAAATGGTTCTCTTATTGCTTTAGTGCATAAAATAAAATCTCATGTATAAACTCAATTTATACTCGACTTTATGTCGACCTTTAATAAAATGGCTTGTTATATGCACTTGTTGTGCAGTTCACTATTTATTTTAGCGCAAAATGGTACACAAATATTTAAACTCAGAAACAAAAAAGACAGTTACAGCGCAAATATTGAAGGCTGTACAGTTAGCAGCAAAAACAGCTACATGGACAAGGTGCTCAGTAGCGTTTTATTCTTTTATAATATAATATGATGCCTCTTGGTGCGCGTAGTGTCTAGGCTTTGTAACAAAAAAAATACACATGTGTTTTTATAACTGAAATGCACCAACATATGCTAAAGGCGGTGGTTTTCAGGGTATCCAGAGAGAGAGAGAGAGATAAAGATCTTAAAATACAACTTGAGGCGCGTACCGAAAAGTTTTTTTGCAGTCTGCATACCATAAAAATACTGGCTGGTGAACGATTCATTTTTTTACTACATTCCTCAGTTTGTGTCATCTAGATGTATCGATTGGCATAATAATTTCACGTTAAGTATTTTTTTATTTAAAATGCAGGATGAAAAAAAACGGAGAGAAACGGTTTTGCCAACTTACCTTGAAAATCCTATTCAACTTTTGCAGCGGTTGGAAAGATGGTGAATGTAAGTCGTGCGACGGTGCAAAATATTGTTAATCCAAGACAAAGCTCGAAGTGGACGCCCGACGGGTCCTTCACATAAAAAATAGAAAAGAAAATAGTGTCTACTTACAAGAAAAAATGTAGTTTATCAGTGCGGGCTGTGGCAAAAAAATTATAAACTAGTTCATCTATGGTCCAGAGAGCCAAAGTGCGTCAAAATTTAAAGACTTATAAAAAAGTAAAAGCCCCAAAACAATCGGTAAAACAATACAATTCTGTTTCAAGGTCGCAAAAATTGTACAAGCTTCTCTGCAACTTGGACGGAATATGCGTTCCTATGGACGATGAGACGTATGTGAAAAAGCGGCCAAGTGCGTGTCGGACCACGCACAACGAAGGATTCCGTGCCTATTAAAAAGGTCGTATCGTTACTAAAATCTTATGGCACTTACGTCCTTTTCTTTAAGGAAGGCAATTTTTTAGAAATATCTCGAAAACCTTTGAACCGATCTTGTTCATAAAAATTTTCGCTAAAAGAATTTAATAAGCCCTAAGTCCATGATTTTTTCATATTTTTAAAATACACGGTTCAAAAATTAGAGGGGGGGACACCAATTTAGTGACTTTCGGGGCGATTATCTCCGACTCTATTCACTTAATCAAAAAAATTGCTGTGAAACCTTATATTTATTTTGAAAGGCCTATTGATTGATGTGTGATGACACGTGTTTTTTTTGATCTTCAGTGCAGTTCACCCGTAAAAAAAAAATTTTTTTGTAATTTAATTACAAAACGATGTACTTAGCGGCTAACAAAATACACCTATCCTTAAAAATTGATTCAAATACTCCTTATAATGTTCCAGTAAAATGCCTGTGACATACGGACGGACAGACAGACAGACAGACAGACATGACGAATCCATAAGGGTTCCGTTTTTTGCCATTTGGCTACGGAACCCTAAAAAGATTTTACAACTATGCCAGGTGACCAATTCTTTACAACCGAAAATAGGGCGAATATAAGCGATCAGAATAAATATATTTTTATGGAAAAGTTTGGCGAAAACTATTTAGTCTGGCAAGCAATATGTCCCTGTGGAAAACGGGTCATTTATCACGCAAGGTACCATTAATGCAGATACATATATGTCCAGAAATGTGTTGTTTTGGCCCGATTTGGCTACTGCACATTATGCCCGAGCCACACAAGAGTGTCTGGCTTCAAACAACGTGCAATGTGTGTCCAGTGATATGAGCCCCTCAAATTGTCCCCAGCTACGACCCATCGAGCGGTATTGGGCATTAGTCAAAGCAGAGTTGCGTAAAAACTGTGCTCCAGAAACATCAGAGACAGATATTAAAAAGAAGTGGAAAAAAACACGCCAACAAAGTCACTGAAACCAATGTGCAAAACGTAATGGCAGACTTGAAGAAAAAATCCGCTTGATCAACCGCAAAAACCTCAAACTATAAAATGTACATATTTACATACATACATTCAAGCCTTTTTCCCTAAAGGGGGTAGGCAGAGCACATGAAACTTGTGTTCCAGTACCACTTTTAGCATACACGTGGGTATACAAGCTCGACAAAAAATACACAATAAAAAAAAAAACATAATATATATGTATATATTTTATGATATCAATCAAACTACAATGAACAGCAAGGATATTTAATTTTAATTATATGATTTAATATATCATTTGATATAATATATCATATAATATAATATATGATATAATATCTAATATAACTAAAATTAAATATCCTTGCTGTTCATTGTAGTTTGATTGATATCATAAATATACTCCGTAAAAAAACTTTTCGGTACAGGCCTTATAATTATAATTTATACGTAATAAAACCTAAGTAATGAGAAGGACAGGTCGCTGGTCAGTTAATTAATTCAGAGCTAAGTAATTGTTTAGATCTTAGTCTCAGGTAAGCATGATGAAAAAAAAGCTGTGATGTCATATCATAGAACATTCAATCAAAGTAGAAGCACCCGACTCCTTACCCTTATAAATGTTATTATATTCTATTCTTACCCACATAAAGGCCAAAAATAAACTGGAACATACTCAGCCGCAAACGAGAGACGCTATTACCCAAACAAAACCTGACAAATCCTGAAACCACTCGAGCTCCAAATCCGACTTAAGACTGACCTAATGACGTCAGTATAACGAGGGATATCATAATGCGAAAACCCGCGAAAGCCTGGAAGTTCTTATCTCGACAAAAGGAGCTCATATTTCGCCGCCATTAGAGGCGTCGGTAAAAATTGCGACACGTGTTACTTTACGCCAGAGATGGCCTGCCATTTGCTGTTCTTTCTTCTACTTACCTGGGGGAGCGTTGTAACAGTGATAGTCACTTGCAGGTAAGCAGTGGTTCCGTTAACTACAAAATAAGGGGGACAAGTCAAAATAAGGCTTAATGAGGCTTGTGTAAACAACGATATATTTCGGAGACGTAAATACTTTAACACATAGAAAACATCCAAGACTAGGAAGCAAATATTCATGCTCAAATTAAAAACGATAGTTGGGGGGTAAGCTTAAATAATTTAAAGAAAGAAAGAAAAGTGTTTCCCACGAGAACATTGTAACAAAGCTAGTCACTTTCAGGTTTTTAGTGGTTCCACCTACTAAGAATCTGTTAAGACAGTGAAACTAGTCGATCTTGAGACGGCGTTGGGACAAGTATATCTTCAAGTTGCTGACTTGAGGGTAACTTTCGCATTCAGTGTACATTTTCTTTCCTATACTCATCAGTGGGCCAATGAAAGAAAGAAAGAAAAGAAAGAAAATAATTTATTAGTGCAAAAACTATACATAAATAAAAGTGTAACAAACCTTATCTTAACAACTTAATGCAACTGAAAGCACTATCAACCTACCACTCAAGTGACAATCCGTAAGTGTAAGGACACAGTTTGACGGATTGTTCGCTTAGTTAAAGGTAACGAAGCAAGCAAGCAACTAACTGATACATGTTACTGTCCAAGTGTAAACGCAGCTCGAAGTAATTCAACGTCGTTCCACACAATGGGTGTCGGTTCAAATCTCGGCATAGCCGCAGGATGGCGGGGCTATTTTTTGAATCTCAACTAGCAAGAGCTTGTGTTGAATAGGGTGTGCGGACTTGGAATATCTCATCTCATAACCATTTTTTTCATTCACATTTACGATTAAAAGCGATAATAAAGATCTGTAGATACGACTATGTCAACAACTTATATTATAAGATTTATAAGATCTTTTGTTTGAACAAGGTAATACTTTAGCGATGAGAATACACATTATCATTTACTTTATAGACGAAGTGTAGACATTTCCAAAAAAAATTGTAGCCTTTTAGCGATGAGAATACACATTATCATTTACTTTATATACGAAGTGTAGACATTTGCAAAAAAAATTGTAGCCTTTAGGCTATTTGGACTCGAGCCCATTCGTCCATCTATTGCCTACTTTCTAGCCTCTACTACAATGTATTTGTTATGGCATCATGTGGCAGCCCCTACAGGGAATACAGTGTAAGTATGATGTTTGTAGTACGCGATGAAGTTTTAGTTTTTATTGTTAAAGTTAAGTTTTAGTGCATTACTTACTCGTCATAAAAAAAATCTATACTATCCTTTTTTGGAAAGTAAATAAAGTGGGGCGCTTCCTCCTGGATAGTAGGATCTACACAGCAAATCATAGTTTACGTAGCTACAGATTATTATCTCCGGGAACAAACAACAAACACACAAATATGTCTGGTTTATTAAAATTTTGTTGTTCCCATGCATTCTCTTAAGATATGTTCTGCGACAAAACTAAGCACGCAAAGCCGAGTACCTCAGCTCAAATCCGAGCTTATTTCACGCATGCGAAAAGTCTAATTAACTTCATATATTAACATATAAGTATATGAATGCGGGTTTATATGAGCCGCCGGGATTATACGGAGATACTTGTTTTTTTGTAGAAATAACGCTGGCGTCTTGAGTCGTATTTTCACAGATTAGGCCTACGTAGCGTAGGTTTCTTGGGTCGGATATTTTGTCATTCCTGTTGTTGTTTGTGATGTTTTTATGTGTGTAGGTTAGTTTGTACTTATTAATAGAAGAAAGTAAACAATACATTACGTAGTTCTATATGAATTGGGCTATATTCTATGTATATTTTACTTATTCAGATATATCAATATTCTAAAGTTTTAACGAAAATGTCGTTCATTAGGTACGCAGTTGTTTAGTAGAACTTAGCCTATGCAGGTATTCTGTGCACATGAATAGTAAAAAATCTATACATTTTCCAAAAAAGTCACATATCATCATCACACAGTTTTTTCCATCATCACATGCCGTCTTCAGACGCTTTTTGCTATATGAAAACCATTTCAAATTTTTTAAATATTTTCAGGCATTTTTTTTTCATGACAGCTACAAATAGCTTTTTGGTGCTCGTGTTTCTCCTTGTATATTTCTTGTATATTATTGTAAATGTGTCATCCACATCAGGCGTCGATGAAATCGTCTAAACAGCTTAAACAAACGTCCTCACAAAAAGCGCCAAAACCTTTCCCAGCTTGCACAAAAAACCTTTACATAAATTCACTTTCGAAAGCTTTATATCATGTAAACAGCATTGTTTATATTTGATTTACAGATAAGAGGTTTGGGCGGATTACAGCGAGCGGGCGAGCAAACAAGCTTACCTACCCTACCTTCATGTCAGTGATATTAATGAAAAATAAAGGTGGGTTGTTGTGCATTTTTTGACGCGGTGATCCTTTCTCGCACTGCCCGAATTAGCGGCGAAATAAACGTAGCCTGCATTTTACAACTACAATTTCAACAATTGTTTTCTTCATACTAATATTATAAATGCAGAACTGTGTCAGTCTGTCAGATTGCTACTTCTTCACGCTTAAATCACAGAATGAGATAGGTTGAATCCCGGGGAAGGACAAAGGATAATTATTATCCCGAAAATCCTCGCAATGGGGGGTGAAGTTTGTAAATAGCTAGGTATGATATAAACGAGTTACATTCGGACGGAGTCGCGGGCAGAATATATGCGAATGATGATTGAAAACGTGTACATTCATTTATTTACAACACAAATCACACATCATCATAGTTATAACTGAGACATTGTGGATTTAATAAATTATTACTAACAGCAATCACAATCAGGACAAGCACATCAGAACTTTAAAAAATAAGGATACTTACAACCATAGAGAAAAAAAAAAGATAACAGTCAGTAAATGATTAATATGAAAACCACAATAACAATACAGACGCAATAATACAGGACAACGCATAGGTAGTAATTATATGCGTGAAAAACCGTGATTCTGGCCAAGGGGTAAAAAAATAAGCGTATTCATTTTCTCCCGTCGCGCGCAAAACGCCATTTTTTTTACTGTAAAATTAAAAACCTTTTGTCTCCGCTTTCCCGTGAGTTGTTCTTTAAACTTTACTCGGAGGTGAATCCTGCAGTTTAACCTTTCGGGCATTACTTTCCTGGAGCGAAATCACGGTACTACGCTTTTTAAACACTAGGTGGAAAAAGAAGAACATTCAGATACCTTTTAATATTCTCCAAGTAACGATATAAGTTTCTACTGTAGTGGAGATTTAGTAATCGAGATTAAACAGCTCGGTATCAAAACTAAAGCTTCTTTAAAAGAACACTTTAGTACTTATGGCGAGCCGTAGTAGGTGTAATAGTTAGGTGCGTAACTTCGAGGACAACCCTATTTATTACTTATGTAGTAAAATTAAACAAGGTATTAAAAAAGCCCACATGTTAATTTACAAAATACGAAGGTTATTTTCTTTCCTCCTTAATAAAATCCTTAAAACTATTCAGGTAGACTCAAACGATTCGACGGATCAGATAGTAGATACCAAGGGCCGCTTTCCCTAATACTCTTTAAAAATAATATAACTGAAATTAAATATTAATCAAAATATCTTCAATGTTCTACTTCAAACCATTCCGACAACCATTCAATAAACTAAATTCTTACGTTTGCATTCTTCTAAAATAACAGACAAAGATTTCCCAAGGCGTGTTTAATTTTTTTTCTTTTAAAAAGAGACTAAGGCGAGGTAATGCTAGCTTCCATGTTCTGTAGAACACTTCTTTTCATTACCCATGAGACACTTTGGCAGGAGGTACAGGCTGGCAAGAAAATGTTTAAAAATAGAATAGAAGAATTTTAGAATCCTCTGTTCTAAAACGTGTTCGTAACGTTTCTAACGCGAGTTATGACAATTTAACTGTCATTTTTCCCTATAAAAAATAACATATAAGAGATCTACCTAACGTACGTATAATGCGATACGTGATCGACCAACAGAATAGTCTATATTTTTTTTAATAATTAAAAAATATTGGTCTGTCGTGGCTTTAAGCTGTAGAGTTTATTGATTATTTACTTTTAGTTTATATAAGATTTGGTTAAATTTTATATGTGTGGATGAAAATCGAAATAAACCAACTGCACACTAATTGATGTAGTTGCAATAAAAACCTTCAATAAAATATCTGAAGACAACGATGTCAATTTGGAAAAACCCCAGGTATAAATTCGCTCTTGTAAATATTTTCTGTATTTTTTGTGCCATACGGAATTACGGATACTTATGATAGCCTATGTATTTATCTCTACCTGCATGTTTCTGATTAAAGTACTATAACTAAACATTATTATAAGAGTGTATTATTTATTAATTACTCTTACGATAATATACCTAATGTTCGTTTTTTTAATCAGTCAACTGTATTTTATAAAACTTGATGCACTTGTGTGCTCGACAGTACGGCTGCACCTCGTGAGATAGTGTTAACTAGCGCACGTCGACAGAAGACATTTTTACACAAAACCGATTGCGCGCGACAGTACTAGAGAAATGGGTTTTATTTTTCAAAAATAAAAGCTGGATTTCCAAGAGTGTTTGATTGTTTACAAGTAAAGTTAAATGAAGTTGCTGAGAAGTTGGTCTTCTATAGCTGAGATAGTTGATCCAAACGCAGTTACAGTCGTTTTTAAACCTTGTTTTTTATTTGAGTATTTCGATTCAGTAGTACCTACACCTACTGCAATATAGAGCGTACTTGTACTATTATTGAACGACTGAGCGAAGCTCTTCGTTTCAACTTTGGCAAAAAATATTTCGTATGTCCGGTATCTGTCCTGCTGTTCTTTCTATAGGTCGCGTTTTTCAACCGATTCTCGTGACATTTTATATTTTAAAGTCAGACACAAAGCCACCATATGTTATTGGGTATTAGACAACGATAAACAATACTTAAATAGATCAATAATATGTACTCAACGCTACCCCACCATTTCACGCGAAAATAGGCACACTGGATGTCGACTTGAGGAAAAGAGCCCAGTATAACTAACTAATATGTACTCAAGTACGTAGAAAACAGTCAAGACTCAAGATCAAATATTCGTACTTTGTCACGAATCAAATTGTTTTATTAAATATAGCTTCTGCCCGCGTGGAACTCGTTTGTATATCGTAACTCCATACAAACTTTCACCCCCCATTTCATCCCCTTAGGAGATGATTTCCGGGATAAAAACTATCTCCATACCAAATTTCATCGCAATCGGTTCAGCGGTTTAAGCGTGAAGAGGTATCGGACAGGCAGGTAGAAAGAGAGACAGACACACTTTCGCATTTATAATATTAGTTTGAATTAAAAAAAAAAAAAATATTGTACAACAAAAGTGAATAGCATGAACATTAATTTTTGATTCGTATCGCCTTAATCAATCACTGTATTTTTTTTCTTTGTATCAAATGATCAAATAATCGTGTTCATCACGTTGCTCTTACCGGGATTCGAATCAAACTGATATCTGATATTAACTGAAGCTTACCAGTATCAGTTTACGTCCGATTTGGCGTGTAATAGGTTATATGCTGAGATTATTAGATGGAACGCATATAGTAAGACGAGACAGGAAGGAGGAATCAAATATCAACCTACTATATTAGATAGGTACTTGAGTTTCTGCCTATTGTCGCCGTTCTATAGTAAGTAAGTAGGTAAGTAAGTAAGTAATTAAGTAAGTATCTTTATTCGCATAAGACAGAGTACAATGGATGTTCTTAGTTATAATATATAGAACTATCTATCTCGTCACGCGGTGACATGCAAGGTAAGTAAGTCAGTGTAAGGTCCATGTATTGTTTTTATTATGTATGTGCTAAAATATTTTGTACTGTATTGTATTCTTTTATTGTTTCTGTATACAACATAACCTGAAGGCATTAAGTCCGCCAATCGTACCTACTTCTTTTTATTTGGGCAATAAAGTCAAAGTTTAAATAAATAAATAACATACAAATTATTAGTTTGTTTTGGTTGGTTCCGAATAAAATAAGTCTAATTCTATTCGATTTGTATGTTGACCTACCCTCAAATAATTCTGATCAAACTTAACAACATATTTGAATGGATTAATACCTTACTAGTAACATCAAATACACCGATACCGGGTGTACATACAAATGGGTCAGTATGGAGAAGTCGGAAACTATGAGAGATAGCGAGATCTGTTCTAAGGAACCATGACGTCGATTTTAAATTTAATAATAATTACATTCAAACTTTTTTATTAACTCTCATACATAACCGGGAATCGAACATGGTCAAAATCAATGTGTATAAATTCTGCAAGTCGCAAGAAGCACAACACTAATGGAATCTTGTTTAAATAATTGAAAGAAAAACCCACCAATAAGATAATTAAGATAAGTCTGTGGCAATTCGACTATTGTGTGCATGTGTTTTTTTTTTTTTCGAATCGACGTCATGATTCCTAAGAACAGATCTCGCTATCTCTCATAGTTTCCGACTTCACCATACTGACCCATTTGGATTGTACACCCGGTATATTACGTAGTACATTTGCGGATTTGCGAAAGTATGTCTCTCTGTTATCTTTTACGCTTAAACCCAACGGAACCGATTTAGATGATATTTGGATTGGAGAATATGGAAATAGTTTCGTGTTTTGGAGTGTTATAAAATAAATTTAAACCCCTGTAGGCCAACGAGGGTTAATATGCGAATGTGTCTGTTTGTGGCATGGTAGCTCACAAATAAATGAATGAACCGATTTGAGTGCGGATTTAAATAAATCGCAAGTTTTGCCTGTTAAGATGGTACTTAGCGTGTTGATGTGCCAGGGTGTTTTAAAGTCATCATCATCATCATGTCAGCCGAAAGACGTCCACTGCTGGACAAAGGCCTCCCTCAAAGAGTGCCAAAGTAACCGGTCCTGCGCCACCCGCATCCAGCGGACTCCCGCGACCTATACCAGATCCACCTTGTCCTAGCCACGCCGCCCCTTCCGGTACGTGTTTGCCACTCGAGAACCTTTCCGCCCCAACGGCCATCGGTTCTACGTGCTATGTGCCCCGCCCACCAACACTTAAGTTTAGCGAGTCGGAGGGCTATATCGGTTATCTTGGTTCTTCTGCGGATAGCCTCATTAAAGTTCCTACTTATTATCCATTAAACCATCCTGTTTGGTGTTAAAACAAAGATAGACGAGTGGGAGTGCGATTAAGAAGTCCTACACAGGCGGAACCACACACATATAGTTTTAGCACCATCACGTCGCCACCATTCGACTGTGTTCACACTCCGCCATTTTCCCCGTGACTGCAACGTCTAAGTAATAATACACGGTTCTCGAGACCGCGTTAACATTCCGCACACCACCCGGCTCGCGTTAAACCTGTCTGTCGTTCGTCTTCAAATTTTATGCGCATTTGTTACATGAGTTTTCACCACATATATTTCGTGTTCGGAAGCGCAAAATACGCTATCCAGGTATTTATGTTATCGTACACCGCATTTGATATCTATGCTTTACATCTGACATAAACGCGATCGTGCTAGGTGCCTAGGCACGTAGAATATTATGGGTGCAGAATAGAAACAAAGAAAGAAAGAAAACATTTATTCGTGGACAAAACAATGGGTATAAAAAACAAAACACAGTAACGTAAAAGTAGCAGGGTCCACGAAAAGGCCCCGACTCAGCATGGTGCAATAGGGCTTTAAAATTGACGACAGCATGTAATTTTTACACATTTTTTAGATTAAGAGGGAATACGTATCTTGGGGAACCTGATTCTACATAACAATTAAATGAACCATTGAAGCCAGTGGGTCTGGCGCAGGACCGGTAATTGTGGCGCTCTGGGGGAGGTCTATGCCCAGCAGATGACGTATTTTGGCTGATATGATGATGATTGAAGCCAATTGAAGAAAAGATGCGGATTGAAGTGAGGAGAGGCAGGCAACGACCGAAACATGCGTTTATGGTACAAGCCAAAGAGGTCAATGTAATCTCGTATCAGGAGTTGAAGACATTGGTACTCGTAGAGAAGCGAAAGAAAGCAATTACTCCCACCAACAAGAACTAGCTCTTAAATATACTGTGATGATGTCATTTTACATTCCTTTTCTGTCGGAGAAAAAGATTAAGGCACACGTAATATATCATTTGACACAACCGTAAAAGTTTTATGCTAGGGCCTAGAAGTTTACTCATTACTGGTCCAATTTCCATTCCCTTTGATCATCGAATTTAAAACGAGCTGCGTTTGTCTACCGATTCTCTTTTCCCTTCTAAATATTTATTTAATGTAGCTCTTATGTGCTCCAAGAATAAATTGAATAAAAATTGCTTACGCGTGTTTACGTATAAAAGTAAAAACGTGTACATTTCGCGTACAGCCGGCATCATGAAACTTAAATGCAGGGGTGCGCAGATGACTATTATGCTAGACTACACAGGTAATTATATTTAAAATAAGTTTGTCAAATGCTTGCTGTAGGTATCTATGTATCTACACCTAATTATAAATATATGCTCATAACACAGGATCTGGAAAATTGCCTGGGTCTGCAATACGCGGTGTAGCTGCGCGACCAGCTAGTACATAAGGAAAAACAAAGGCACTTCATATATGATGATACACTTGACTCGTAGAGAGAATACAAATTCAAGTTTCGACGTTATATTTTTAGTTTGAACATAGGCTTCCCATTCGAAGTGACCATATGATCCCAGTACTATGTAAAAAATATAAGATGAATTACTGCTCTAAAACACCAAATTGAATTCCATGAAACGGGACTAATTAAAAGCACAAAGCTTTAAAACAACGTCGGTACTGCGCGCACGAGAGGTGTCGACGGAGAGCTACACTATACAGTGCTTCGGTAGGGATGTTCCACATTCTTGGAGCGAGCTGGCAAATATTAGACGCGGATCATTCGACTTGCTTTAAAGATACCGAGTGACATGTTTAAATCTTGACTTGTATGTATTTATCCTTGCAGTACTCATAGAGTCATCATCATAAACTTAAGAGCCGGGCTCTTGTCGGTGGAGTAATCGCCACTCTGTTCTTCTCTCTGCCACTGTTTTGAGCTCTTATTATGTCGTCTTGTTATGTCGTATGACATTACATTAACTTTCTCTTTAGCTTGGTCTATAAACGCACGTCTTGGTGTTCCCCTGCCTCTCCTTCCTTCAATCTTTCCTTCAATTATAGTTTTTATGTAATTGTTATGTCGTATCAGGTGCCCCAACACATTTCCCCTTCTGTTTTCAATCGTTTTTAGTAGACATCTTAGAACCTCTTCGTTTGTTCTCTTACTACTCATAGAGTACAACGTCTAAATTTCTGTCGATTTGGACCAGCTTGACAGGACTGGCTCCCAGTTCCACGAGGCTTATGCGTGGAAAGCATGAGGACAAAAGCTGGTGATCAATCTGACACTCACATTTTTGCATTTAGATTTGATATCAATTATCAATGTAGTTCGTGCCTCGAGTCCAAGTTCTTTTTGTATTGTGCAATAAAGTTTTAATAAATAAAGTGACGTAACACGAGCGCGCAGCTGGTTGAACCCCAATCAGACTGAAATTAAGTATCAATATGGCCTGACAAATTTTACTATTGAAAGAACAATTAGGGTTGTAGAAGAGTAAAAGGTGCGAGGGGGATACCTGCCACGTTTGGCGTGAGAGAGAGCGCAACAGAAGTGTCTCGTTCCCACTCTATATTCCCTGTTTGGAAATACGATAGTAATAAAGCATAGAATGCCGTGGCAACGGAAGTTTCGGGTTGAAGCGATACGGAATTGATAAGTGTGGATCGGAATTGAAATGGACATTTGGTAAACCCCATGACGGCACGGCCATGTTACAAGCTACGCAACAACAGTCTCAAATCGTGCCCAGTAGGTACCGTCGTAAAGTGGAATGGTGGAACGGTGTAAACAAAGACTAACTTTGGTTTGATGATAGTTTCAAAGTTCAATTTTCTAGACGGTAAAGACTGGTGAGCGACTATTTAAGAACAGAATTTAGATGAGAGAAAGAGGGGAAGATTTTTGCCCTATGCTTTAAATACACCAATAATTAACATTTCAACGGTAATTAATATTTACAATCAATATATTATCTAACAACTTTCATTGCGTTTTACTATGTATACTAGCCGTATGTATATATAGTAAATCAGCTGTCCGGGTGTTACAAAGTCCGCCAGTGTGTTACAAATAACTCAAACAGCGCTACGGGATATAATATAGCTTATGTCCATCTAAAACTTCATTTTATGAACTAGTGAAAGAAAATTTAATATCTGATGAGTATTTCCGGAGGTTACCCTCAACACACCAACTTACGAACCTTCAAACTCCCAAACCTCACCTCTTTATAACAATACCGTATAGCAAAATAGCCATCAGGACCAGCGGCAGCGCGTGAAAATGTTAGATGGGCAATCCGGAACAAAAAAGTTACGAAAGAGTTTAGAGCAGCGAACGAAAAAACCATAGAATGCGAGCTCCATACAAATGTGTACCCGAACACGTGCCTAAAACCCGGTATGCGCATGCACACGGCTGCCTGGCAACGTTATGGCAATGGCACCCATTATGTGGGTCCATTTTGCGGCGCTACTTAGACTTCTATGGTTTTTCCGTTCGCTGGTTTAGAGTATATAACTATAGGCTTGCCCAAAAAGAAATATTAGGCAAGCCACTGGGAATCGGCTTGTATGGGCGCTCCGCCACTGCCACCTAATGACCCTCCAATGGCAATACATACTATTGGCCCGTGAAAACAAATTAATTGATATCTAAAGATATACGTGTCTAAAAAGAACTAATATTAGTATGAAACTGAAGTTGTAGCCACTGAAAACCCAAGAGTTCCATTTGCCTCCTGTACTCCATTTGTTTGTGTTGTGTTCGCATCCCTACGAAGACACCGGGGCCTTGAGAGCCCTTAGCGACACCAAACGAGACGAGCCCGCCCCTAATACAGATCAAATGGACTTCATTTTTTAATGACCATGCTCCTTTGCCGTTGAGATGGTCATTCAGATTATACAATGGACGCCGTAAAGAGGGGATTAAGATTAAAAACGTTATGAATGAAGTAAGTTTTGCCATTATTTTACAGGGTCCAGCATCTGTCTCAACATGACGCACATGATATTATCATACATTTTTTATTTTATTTAAATCAGGCAGCAAATGCTTATATTACAAAATACAAATAGCTTAAAGACTAAAAATACATCACAATGTAAACTTAAAAAAAATACCACACTATAACGATGTGTTCAAGTGCAATTTCGTGGTGTCAACACAGGAACTTGACACCCTTCGGCCAAAATTCTTTATGACACGACGGTGGCAAACAGACAAACGGCCTGTCTGATGGTAAGCAGACACAGTAGCCTATGGACACCGGCCACTCGATAGAAGTCACAAGCACGTTGCCGACCCTTTATCGATTTAAGATTATTTGATGAAATGTGGTATAGAGATAGTAAATAGTTTTTATCCTGGAAATCATCCCCCGGGGGGATGAAATGGGGGGTGAAAGTTTCTATGGAGCTACGATATAAACGAGTTCCACGCGGACGGAGTCGCGGGCAGAAGCTAGTTTTATATAAATATTTCGAGTTGACCAGGTCCTCAATAAAACTTGAGTGTAGCGGAGTAAAATGTGGTACTTCGTGCCATATTGAATAAAAGTGCTGGAATTTTAATACAAGCCACAGAAGCAATGATATTGAGTAAAATAATACGAAGCGAAATTACCTCGCGAACTGGCGTACGTAATCAAAAACAATTTCAAAGCGCAGAAGATTGCAGGGATTCGCAATACTGTGCGAAGTGGCGCAAGCCAGGAAATGTCAATGCAATAAAATTAATTAAGTGCCGAAATTACTGCTGGCCACTTTAAAACTTCGAGTTTGCTTTAAATATTTAAACTTGGCGACGGGTAGCAATACTGACAGTCTAAATTCATAATTATATAGTTAATGTGAAAGTGTGTCTGTCTGTTGCCCTTGTACACTTAAACCGCTAAACAAACTTTAATGAAATCTATCTGTCCAGGGAATGCATATATAGGATAATGCATGTCTGACGACCGGTTTAACCCGACTTGCCTATGCATGCATATTTGATGGTACAGAACACAAATCGCTTGCGTTTACATTTCACACCATCAAAGCGAAGGCTGGGATCTGTAAAAGTGACTGCTGGGACTGGCAACGCAGATTGCGAGTCACAAGAACGCCTCGTAAAGTCAAAACGACTTATGAATGTTACCCTTGCAGCGGACATACGCCCTTCTTATTCCACGAAAGAGTGTATACGTTGTAATTTGTACCAAACTTCACGAAATAAGCGCAGGCGGGTGTTGCTCGTTACTTCGCATTGATAAGGGTTTGGTGGGTGTATGGGAAATTTGCCATGAAAATTTGAATTGTATACAACATTATGTAATTTCACGAGTTGATCGAAACGCGAGTTTAATGTGAGTTTTTATTCAGGTGAATTTAGGCCAGCATTGTGAAGTAGGTTAGAAACTTTATAACCAACAGGTGTCGAGGCGCGGGAAATTCATCATAGGGATTTAACGTCTCGATGATTTAAATTATGTAAAGTATAGTAAAACTTAAAATGTATATAAGAAATGGTGTACTTTTATCTCAAAGTGTTGTAGTTAATATCAAGACTTCATGGCATTACCGAGCTCATAATGGAGACAAGCGTAGCCATCTCAAACAGTAGTTGATGATTGTGCAAAAAAACACTGCATATAAAAAGCTTGTACCAAAAAATTCAACGATGACAATCAATTTTTCTAATTCTGCAGATAGCACTGCAGTCATCGATACATTCAATTAAAGTAACGGCATTAGCCATGAATGACACATGCGTCCAATTATGCGAGGCCAACGAATACAACAACAAACAGTCAAAACACCGACACGACAAAATAACGAAGTCTCACGGTGCATTTAAGGATCCCTTTGTGAATAATTGACTGCATCAAATATTGGCACACACACCAGCATAGTAAACACCTTGGGTAAGTGCGCAAACAAACTGAGCTAGAATACGTGGCTTTATTAAGCAAGGGTGGATTGCATCCCTGTCACTAACATCCTATAGTTTATATATGAGTACTAGCTTCTGCCCGCGACTGCGTCCGCGTGGAACTTGCTATATCGTAGCTCCATACAAATTTTCACCCCCATTTCACCCCCTAAAGGAATTATTTACAGGATAAAAACTATGCTTTGTCCTTTCCCGGAACTATCTCTACTACCAAACTTCATCTAAGTCGGTTCAGCGGTTTAAGCGTGAAGAGGTAAACAGACAGACGGACACGTTTTCGCATTTATAATATTAGTAGGGATGGACTAAGATTTGTCTTTGACACTAATAAGGTAGAATCAAGCAATCACTAGTCTAGACTATAGTAAGTTTGCGTCAACAATTGCATTTTTGCTACACATTTTTATTGACAGTAGGTACTTTTCTGTATCCCGTCATCAACTACGCATATAGTCGATTCTATCGAGCCCAATCTCAACGGGGTTACGTCGGTTAGGTACCGAATTCCCATGGCCACCTTCTGTCTCCATCATCAGATCAGCTCGATGGTACCATAATATTAAATTGCATCCAAACTATACTTATACCCAAATTTTCAGCTCAATCGGTTGAGGTTAACTGGTTGAAAATTCAGTTCCAAGATTTGTCCCACAAACGTCAGAAGCGTGGAACTTGCTATATCGTAGCTCCATACAAATTTTCACCCCCATTTCACCCCCTAAAGGAATTATTTACAGGATAAAAACTATGCTTTGTCCTTTCCCGGAACTATCTCTACTACCAAACTTCATCTAAGTCGGTTCAGCGGTTTAAGCGTGAAGAGGTAAACAGACAGACGGACACGTTTTCGCATTTATAATATTAGTAGGGATGGACTAAGATTTGTCTTTGACACTAATAAGGTAGAATCAAGCAATCACTAGTCTAGACTATAATAAGTTTGCGTCAACAATTGCATTTTTGCTACACATTTTTATTGACAGTAGGTACTTTTCTGTATCCCGTCATCAACTACGCATATAGTCGATTCTATCGAGCCCAATCTCAACGGGGTTACGTCGGTTAGGTACCGAATTCCCATGGCCACCTTCTGTCTCCATCATCAGATCAGCTCGATGGTACCATAATATTAAATTGCATCCAAACTATACTTATACCCAAATTTTCAGCTCAATCGGTTGAGGTTAACTGGTTGAAAATTCAGTTCCAAGATTTGTCCCACAAACAAACGAACTTATTTTCACAGCTTCAAGGGACTGTAAACCTGAGTCTCTATGGTTTTAATTTCAACCCGATAGCTATCCCCCGGCGCGTCCGGGACGCGCCGGCGTTCATGCGTACAGAGTGGAGGAATCTCCAAAAAGGTATGTGAGACAAATAATAAAAAATAAAACTCGATACCCTCCATGCGTGATCCTATAAGGCAGGGGTCGGCAACCTTTTAGCAACCAAGGGCCACATAGGAGGCAACAAAAATGACGCGGGCCGCACTGCTTAATAATTTGTGACTTTGTCAGGCAATATCAAAATTATGAATTTAACGACCTTTACACACAAAACAGCCAGGGAGGCTCGCGGGCCGCGAAAACACTACATGTCTTTTTATTAAGGTAAACAAGCCACTTCAATATACAACGTGTTAATAAAATAACGCAAAACCTGAAAACAGTTTGTTCAGAATCGAGCATAGAATGCGAAAAAAATAAAAAATAAATTTTTTGACAAGATTTATTTTTTACATTTGTATGGAGTGTTGGCCGACTGGGGCGACCTGCTCCATACAAATGTAAAAAATAAATCTCGTCAAAAAAAATTTTTTTTATTTGTTTTGGCATTCTACTCTCGATTCTGAACAAACAGTTTTCAGGTTTTGCGTTATTTTATTAACACGTTGTATAGACGCTTATGTTGAAAACGAAAATCATCTCACTGTTGTCACAGTTAATTGGCTTTAGATATTAAAAATAACATACTAAATTAAGAGCCACATACATTGTAACTACGTTTATAGACACTAAAAGTAGTTAGAATGTATGTGGCTCTTAATTTAGTATGTTATTTGTAAGATAATATTTCTACTCCGATCTGCTGAAAAATACTATGTTTCATCTTCTTGGATGTTAGCAAAACTCTATTTGGCCTTTTAGTTGACTGATCTTAAGTGCCTTGAGACAAAATTCCCTTTTGACATTTTTTGCAGCTTGTAGTTAGTATATGTATTTATGTAAATACTATTGTACACAAGGCAAAGGTAAAAATACAGACAAAAAAGGTAAAGTCAAAGGCGAACTTATCCCTGTAAGGAATCTCTTGAGCATTTGAGTTGAGATCAGGAACAAAAAGATAGACAAACTAACACGTGTACTCACGTATTTACCGTGACCCTACAGTAAATGCCCGCGACTTTGTCAGCGTAGACTCAATAAGCTTAACCCATTCGCCGCCACAGAAAAAAAAATCGAGTAGGCACCCCCACGCCACGCAAGTCTTGAGTCTATCGTTTTGGAACTTCATGTGAGATCGGTGGCTACAGTGGCGAACTAAAGTTCAAGTCAGCGGCGGCGCATGGGATATTTTCTATTAATTCTCATAGTCATATTCATATGCATTTATTTTGGTTACTCATATTTCGTATTTTCATTACATTATAAGATTATTACATATTAAAAACAATGAGAACAGGCACATATTTTTTATATTTAAATAAAATACAGGTCAATCAAAGTTCTTAAATGTTCTAACTAGATCAGTAAAATTGTTCGTCCATGAATGCAGCTACCGAATATAAGGCCTTCTGCATCAGCAGGGATTTAAGTTTCAGGATAGGCATAGTATTCATTATCGTACTTCCATAAAAGCTTCTAGCCCAATTTTACACCTTTCCCAGATAAAAACGCGGATGAAAGTACAGACAGATACATTGATTTATATACCGGGGCACATATAAGCTATCTCGTTATCAACATATCAGCCGAAAGACGTCCACTTCTGGACATAGGCCTCCCCCAAAGAGTGCCACAATAATCGGTCCTGCGCAACGACCATATGATGACTTTACTGATATGATAAACGAGGTCACTTACCATATTAGTAAGAAAATACAGGTACTTTAAGCTAGCGTTTTAATTAATGCAAATATACCCCTAAAAGTTTGTTCTACAACTCCGTTTCTATTTAAATATTACATTTTAATATTTACGTATTCGGGTAATGTATCGATAGGCAAGCAAATATTGAGTTTGAGTTTAAAATAACATTCGGAATAGCTTTCGCGGTGCCGAGACGGTTATTTCCGACGAGACGTACGTTCACTTGCATCGCTCTTGAGTGCCAACTTAGAAAATGGAATTCTTATGTTTAAGTATTAGTGGGACGGGTCTCTGATACATAAATTCATGTAGCGCCAGCGTCATATTAGTCAATGGCAACAAAGTATATGGAACTTTAGTGTTATAGATGCTGCTACGCCGAAACATTTTTTATTTATCTTTAAACTCTGACTCAGATAAAATGATGAAATCCGTAGTAATGATGATGAAATTCATATCAATGCGTACTAACAAACTAACATTACCTATAAGCGCGAAAGTGTGTCTGGTTGAATTTTGTTGTGAAGTGTAATATGTAAATGTGTAATAAAAAAAATGCTTAATGTCATGCTTTTTACTAGTATTCATCGATTTGTCATAAAAACAGAAGCGATTTGTCAAATAATTACTTTCTCTTATTAGTTTCAGGGTCGCAAATCATTTGACGTAGCTGACTTGACACCCTAAGGGCTCGGCCACGACATCGAGTGGCGGCGGTAGTTGTGCGCGAGAGACCACACTCAGACCCGGGAGCGGTGCTCCATGCATGGGAGCGAGAGATCAGACCCCGTATCATGGTCGGCCTTATCACGCGATAAGTGACAAGATATGAGCGTCGTCTCGTTGTATCAAACGGTGTCAGCCAGTGACGGACGCTCTATCTTGTCACTTATCGTATGATAAGGCCGACCATGATACGGGGTCTGATCTCTCGCTCCCATGCATGGAGCACCGCTCCCGCCGCCGCTCGAGTCGTGGCCGACCCGTAAGATACAAGCCTATTGATTTTACACAGTCAATGGAAACGGATCAATCTGTATGGAGGTGTATATAGGTACTCATTTTTACTGCTCCTGCCGATAGTTTCGTTTCAAAATGGCGCTGGGTCCTGTCGCTTGAAAGGATACAAGTCCTAACTTTTTACACTCGATATAAAAAGTATTTCGTACGTAATAAGTTTGTAGAAGTTTATCCAATATTTCGTGGAAGTACCAGCAAAACGTGGCGTGATATGCTAAGAGGTGAGTTTAGTTGGAAAGTTACGCGATCAATACGCCCTGGGTACAGTTTGTTGGTGACTTTTAGTTGTATTTAGTTTACTTAGAAAACTGTCCCGAGGCTTAATTTTGCGATAAATCCCTGGTGTATGTATTTGCTACTTGAAGTAAAAGAACTTAAGTTTGGTAAGCGACATTAGGGCAGACAGCGATCATTTATATAGGTAGACCATTAGGTACTGGGTTCAGTTACAGTTCATGATTAAAAAAGGTACTGAAAAACCTTCCGTTATCTTACATTGAATTTCTACCGATTAGATAGACCTAAAGGAGTTTATAACGTACGCAACCGCTTTAAATCAAGAAAGGTTTTAAGTGAAATATTCATACAATATACTCGTATGTATGCTACTAAAAATAGGCTTAGAACGAAACGACCGATCCATCTCACTTAACCTCATAAAATAGTCTACCTGGCGCGTCGTAGGTCCGTCGCGAGTCGCATTAATGGTAGCAATGCAGATGTTGCCTCTTGACAAATATTCCTAAACTGTACTACACATACATAATACATATATATAATATATATTGGATTGGCAACATGAAGCTTCGTATCGAGAACACTGAAAACAGAGGGTAGAGGCCTTTGCCCAGCAGAAGGACACTACAGGCAATAATAATAATATTACGTAAATATAAATATCGTCGTCTAGTTCCCATAACACAAGCCTTATTGAGTAATCTCAACAACTGGACAATCTTACACGAATGCCTAGTTGGATTTGTGTAAGATATTTATGCAAACATTAGTATCAGGCCTGTGTTCCCAAACGAAGTAGATACAGCACATTGATGGAGAAATTCACAGACTCAATCAAATCACCTTATTCTCGTATTATTCATAAAATAGGCACGAATAATCCTTTATTCTAGTATTATTCATTTAGTATGCCCTAAACCGAAGAGCCTGTATGAAGAATGTCATGAAACCGAATAAAGCAAGAAAGGTTTGTCAAGACGTAGCAAGGGGAAATACGTGATCTCTGCCTTCCCCTCCGGGAAACAGGCGTAATTATATACATACATAAGTAGCGTGGTTTTCATACGTATTGTTGTTTGTATATTATTGTTGTATTTCTGATTTCTGATTTATGTATATGTATGTATGAAAACCCGAAAATGCTAAAATAAAGATAATTTACTTACTTATTGAAACAAAAGCAAACTGTACGTGCAAATTTAATTCAAGCCCAGAATATATAGGCTACTACATCTTACAACCCACGTGAACAAAAACGGTTTTAACATAGCGATATCAGATTCCATGGAGCCAATAGTTCCGATCAGTATGCGGAAAATTGAGGATATAAATTTAATGGTAACACTATCCAAAAGCTATTTTAAAGCGAGCGGCGAAAGAACAGTTGGCCACAAAAGCCTCCGAAAAATATGGCGTCGTTTGAGCTCGCATTACAAGGGCTCAACTGTGCGGTGCGGTCCAAGTTGTAGGGTTACAGGATTACTTACATATAGTGTAAATATTGACAGTGTGACTTTCATGAGAACATACATTTTAAGGGCTGAAAGTATACGCCGTAATGAATATAAATTGATATCTCTAGTTAAAAAAAACATATTTTTTTTCTCAAAAAATAATACGGCACGCAAATTTTGTAACTAGTTCTGCCTCTCTGAAAATTAATTTGCCGCGTACGTACACAAGAGCAAAACCGCACACTTCCGCACAGATTCTATCAAATTCAAAATCACTTATTTATTCTGCAAATAGGCCACAAGGGCACTTTTACATGTCAAACGGTAATTTACAATAAAATAATAATAATCTTACACAATAATAATTTAAAATTATATATAAAAGGTTAACAAACTAAATGTCACTAAGTTAATGTAAACAAATCAAAATTGCAAAATATGACCATTATATAAGGTCTCTAAGCGTCCAAATACAATTAATAATTATTCTAATATTCTAAGAGATGTATAAGGTCTCTAAGCGTCAAAACAAAAAAGGAACATTAATGTAATATTGTCAGAGATGTACAGGGTCAATAACAATAAAACGTGTTAAGATCAGAATGATGTCTCTCGTCAATACGATAATAATAATAATAACACTAGTATGTAAGTTTTTAACTATGTACTATGCCCTTGCAAGCATGAACAGTCCGGACTCCACAAACAGCACCCGATCACGAGTATGACGAATATCTCAGCCATCGCCTCCCTCAACCATATTTTAGGGAAGGCGGCGACCCGATCAACGACGCCACCGTAAGCAAAGCCCTTTAAGCGAGCATTACATATTCAAGCCACCGGACATTGATATTTTATTTTTATTTTTATATATTTATTTATTTAAGGAGGAAACAAAGAGTCGTTTACAGAAAATAATTCTTAAACTATTGCTTACATCTCAGACCTGGAGTTTCCTTATTTTATAAATATAAGCATATTACCAACATACATTATCAACAAACTTAAGTATTATAGCTTCATGACATATATATGTCGACCATTGTTACTGGAAAGCATATTTTAATGACTTAATAGAACAATTAAACGGGTGTGTATGGTTTCATATAAAAACAAATTGCAAATTTTCATTTTGCATAACAACGAATTGCATAATTTCAGGTTGTATAAGTGGTTAAATTGCATAAAAACAAAATGAATAAAAACTATTTGCATAATTTCATCGATTATAATCATCAATGTTAATAAATTCCATTGATATAAATAAACAAACGCTACAATGGTCACTCTGTATAATATTTCATGCTCATTATGTTTCTTTTTTAAGAACTTTTTTTTAAATTTTTAGTTGTTCTTCATTTACTCACCTTCTGTGCCCTTCTCATATTTAAGCTAGATAGAATGAATATCGATTGGACAGTGACAGGACTCCGCCTTAGCTCCGGCGCTGCGGGGAGAGCAGCCCTTTCGCCCTCGCGTGACAAAGCACGGTCGCCCGTGCTCCGCTCGCAGCCTCAGCCGCTCCGCTTTGCACGGCTCCCACGCGCTTCGTCACAGCGGGCGAGGGCTGCCCCCCCTCTGCGCCTCCGGCTTTTTATATACACTCTGAGGGTTGGGCAGACAAGAGCACGTGGATATTGGGGTGCTCCGAATTGAAATTGTATATTTGAAATTGTGTACCTATTGACCTGTAATAACATTTTTACCAATAAATAAATCTGAATCTGAATCTGAATCCGATTCGATTTTATTACCTGTGTCTGTTTTTCTAGGATGTGATAGCAATCACTTAGTAAAACTAATTAAATACTAAGTGTTGTTATCAGTTTTAATCATTATACTAAATGTATGTTATGCAAAAAGAAATTAGTACACATAAACGTTATAGCAAATGTGGTGGTGATAAATGAGTGTTATGTTATTTAAATGTTATGAAAAATAACAATATGCATTTTGTTATTATGATAATAGTTTGCTATGATTTCCGTACGTATGCTACTTGAAATTATGCATTTTGTTTTTATGGCGAGTAAACGGCACCCCATATTTTGTGCATAACAAGTTCGATTGCGGGGAATCGAAAATAAGAATTTCTTTTGACATTGGCGCTGACGTCTACGAGATACTCTTAAATTGGGGAACATCCAACATATTAAACATGATTTTATATAATAAAAAGGAATCTACACAATCTCTGCGGGCACCGGAGTGTTTGTAATGTATGGTGAGTTAGTGAATCAGTGTAACTAGTGTACTCATAGCCAGTTCTGAAAGTAAGGGCATTAACAATTTTTTTTTGTATCCTTTCCACTCTCTCGATGTGAATATTATGTTAGGGTTTCCAGACTGCACAAGCGAATTCGAGATTACTGCGAACAAAAGTATTATACAGAATTTTATAAGTGAAAGGATTTTTGAAAGCTTTCCCTACGCGTAGAATGAAGCCCAGTTGTTTGTATCCTTTTTTTATAATTAGGTCCAAATGAGGTTTGAAAGAAAGTTCCGAGTCCATTAGCACACCAAGATCGTGTATTTGTGTTACCCTATTTAGTTGATTATTACATAGGCTATAATTAAAATTGATTTTATGTTTTTTCTTAGAGTAATTTATTACGAAACACACTATTTGCCGATGACCTATCAATTGTTATACCAGGTCAGCATCCTAATGTATACAATGAGAACATAAATAACATGGTGTCTAAAATAGTAGCTTGGATAGACATTAACAACTTAAATATTAATATTAATAAGATCACAGTGATACAATTTATTTATCTAGATTTAAAAATAATTTATTGTCTTTACAGTATGTCTCATAATGTATTAAATCCTCTTGCAACATATTACAATCGTCTATCGAATTAAAAAGTGTAAACTACAACGGCCCTAAATGCGATCCCTGTACAATAGTCGTGGATATCACTGTTGAGTTTGAACTCGTGAAGGTTTTTCCGCACATACATGATATTCTCAAGAATGTATTGGCATGCTACGGTAAGAATGTTTGCCTCCTTAAATTTGTCCCTGAGAGAATCTCGAGCTTTTAGTTCGTATATGGAGCGTACAGCTCGTTTCTGTAGCACGAATATGGTCTGGATATCAGCCGCTTTCCCCCACAACAGATTCCGTAGGACATAACACTGTGGAAGTATTTGTAGTACACCAGCCTGGCCGTCTCAACGTTTGTTAACTGTCATATGCGTCTTACTGCATAGGCTGCCGAACCAAGTTTTCCGGCTAGGGCGGCGATACGAGTATGCGCATGCCATGCTAAAAACACTGTTTTATCTTCAAATGCTAGTTCACGGCCCTTTAATTTGATCTTGGTATTGTTTACCTGCTTGACTTTAGGTAAAGTGAATCTGATACACTTTGTTTTCTTGGAATTTAGCAGTAAATTATTTGCTGTAAACCATTTCACAACAGTGTTGAGCGCATCATTAATACCATCGAAGCTTTTCTCTTTCCTGTCTACCTTGAAGATAAGCGACGTGTGTTCTGCAAATAACACTATATCATGTTTATCTTGCAACACATTTGGTAGGTCATTGATGTAAATCAGAAACAGAAACGGACCTAGAATCGAGCCTTGAGGAACACCAAGAGCAACAGTTGTCCCTGCTGATTGGATCCCATTGATGAATACTCGTTGTGTTCTCTCCGAGAGATACGATGAAACAAGATCAAGAACACCGTTTTTAATCCCATAATGTCTCAACTTTCTGATTAAATTCTCGTGATCAACGCAATCAAATGCCTTTGATAAATCACAGAACACTCCAATAGCATCTTGAGCCTCTTCCCAGGTATCAAAAATATGTTTTAATTAGTACCACACCGGCATCAGTGGTAGAGCGACCCCTAGTCAATCCGAACTGATTGGTATTGAGCACTTTATTGCAAGTAAAGTGGGACATAAGCTGATGAAGAATAAGCTTCTCAAAGACTTTGCTTAGCGTGGGTAGTATTGATATTGGCCTGAAGTTGGTAGGGTCAGTTTTCGTTCCTGATTTAAACAACGGGATAATTTTACCGTGTTTCATGGGGTCAGGAAATACTCCAGTATTAATACATATGTTGAAAATATCAGCTAAGAAAGGTGCAATTGATTCTACAATGGAATGTAATACTTTGACTAAAAGGCCCCAAAGATCTTCAGTCTTCTTCAAGTTCAAAAGTTTAAACGCTTTTATAAGAATAGGTGGCGTCACGTGAGTGAATCTAAAGTTTTCTGTACATTCCGTTACAATGCTTTCAATAACGATTCAGCGATATCTGGTGATGAGCTTAAAGACTTCGTGGTCTCAACGGGTACGTTAGAAAAGAACCGCTCAAAATGATCCGCTACTTCATGGTCAGAACTTACTAAAGTATCATCAATTCGTAGGCTGTAGTGCGGATCTCTTATCTTGTGTTTCCCAGTTTCAGTGTTGATAACTTGCCATACAGTTTTAACCTTATCATTGGAGTTCTGAATCTTATTTGACAAGTAATTGGCGTCAGCGGCGACACACATTAACTTAAAAGATTTCGAGTAGTTCTTAACATACGCTAGAAATTCCGGTCTTTTATCGGTAGTTCTCGAATCGTAGAAGTCGTTGAAGTCGTATCTTCAACTTATCTGAAATATTATAGGCATTATTACGTTAAGTCACTCAACCGAGCACGCGCCTTTCAAGCCAAACTAGAGGTATATTGGATCTTTGCCTTCCGAATATAGGTCAGTCCAACTTTAAATAGCGATGACCGCGGTCTAAAATGCTATTCAAAACCAGTTCCTACTCCTCTCATAACTCGTATGTACTAATATGTATTATTAAAGACAAAAAGTTTGTATGTTTGTACACAGGGGAGGGAATCTCAGGACTTACTCTTCCGATTTCAAAAATTCCTTCAGTTCAGTGGAACTTCAGGATGGACCTAGATTATATTTTTTATCCCGTGGCTCCTGAGTAGTCTGTAAAACGCAGTCGAAGCAGTGCGAGCAGCTAGTATGTAATAAAGAAGACCACACAACATGACAAACATCGAGTAATTTGGAGTCATGGCTACTCACAAAAACCTTTTATACTTTTAACGAAATTATGGAATTGCCACTGACTATGTAACAATTTGTTTAATTTATTTTATTTTATTCAGAATAACTGACATTACCTACTCTGTAATGTGGAATTTGTATGTGTATTGTACAAATTTTATTTGATGTGCTACCAATAAACATTATCTTATCTTATTTTATCTTATCTTAAACTGAGCGGACGCCTGTGGAGGTTCAGCAAACTTCCGCCCGAGCGCGTGATGTTTTAGAATTGGCCCTGAATAAAAAAGTATTCGAAGAATATATAAGTATTATAGAGTTGACTACGTACAATACTATACAAATATTTTTTATTACTTACCACAAATAGTATGTAAAATAAAACAAAATTAAATCACACTTAAACAATTGTAATCTTGTTGCTAAAAAGCGATCTCTTTCAGACAACCTTCAGCGTTCTTATGTTCGACAGAGAGCCCTGTGACATGGGGGTTGCGTAAAAAAAAAGAAATACCGAAGGACCCTAAAGTAATGAAGATCTATCGTATTTGCCATTAATCTACTTGTGAGGGTGTCTGAATGGCTTCTGATTGCCCGGTTGTATTCTTTTGGGACTTTTTATTATGTAGTTTCAAGTTTGTGTAGACGAAACTTTAAATGTTCAAAGTGAATTCTCCAAGACTAGTAAATATGAACAGCGGGGCTAACACAACTGACGCTGCGACGCGACGCGAGTTGAGAAAAATCTACCCTCCTCTTTCTAAATTGTACAAAGTGAGCGAGACAGAAGTCGCTGATTCGCGCGCGACGAGACTTGGCAGCAAGTTGTGCTAGACGGGCAGGTTAGAATTGTATCGTAAATTAGTTGCTATTTATATATGGTTTGGTGGCTGAGGTTTTATATCGTCAAACTTGGTATACGTTTCAATGCGTCGACCAGCCATAAAGTGACTAAGTGACATGACTAGCACGATGTATTATATCACCCGCTTTTGCTTGAGGTATCACTTTCTAGTACACAAAATTTTACTTATTTGTTTGTATATTTCCAGGGTACTGAAAATTACTATGCAATTCGCTAAAGGCCAGTCTGTAAAAATAACTTCATCGTTGCGTAATATTTAGAAGAATAACTTCATAAACACTTTCTTATTCCTAGTATAAGAATTGGTCAAATTATAACCACCTTATTCATAAACGTCAGTAAAATGCCTGTCTATGTAAGATGGCGTTAAAATTAGTCTTCGTCACCAACTTTGTCATTCGTGTTTCTAATAAAAATTAGACAAACTTATCTCCAACTATTTTCGTGAAATTTTATGAAATGTAATAGCGCAAGTCAGAAAATACACCTGTTTATTTCAGCGCCATCTTTGAGAGAATCTATTCAGTTCTATCAACACTATGGTGTTTCACCGTGCGAAGTTACGAAAACCACTATAGTTATAAAGTTCTCGAGGCGTTATTATTATTATTGGACGCGGAAGGCGTGACCGCGCGCCTGTTAGCGCGCCTGCGAACTCCTCCGACGTACGAGTACAGCAATTATTTTTACAATATGCTAGAGAACGTGATTGGAGTGCTATTGAAAGTTGCGTGGTTTATTACTTGTTTTGGGCCAGTCTGTGGAGACCAGATAAAGTTAGTAGTTTCGTTTTCAAATTGTTTTTTTTTGTTGTATGAAGAAGCGTTTCCGTTTAAAGGCTGTTTTTCCATTAGCGATGAGAGACAGACGGGAATTTATTGTCTCTCACTCACTCAGATTTTGAAAAACAGAGACATTAATTTTCAGTCAAATATCACGGATGAAATAATGGTCCTTTGCAGCTACAGTGTATATACTTTAAACATCCGATTTAACAGTGCTATCTTGTGGTCACTAGCAACTGCCCTTGTCTTCGCCCATATCTATAAACCATGAATGCAATTCAGGATGTTCCTGTCCCACATATCTTATCCTTTCTTCACACATATGTGTGCAACATAATCAAACACAGTAAGTGAATTGTAGCGTGTGGTAGATTTATAGAATTAACACTTATTCCTTTGGGCATTTTCCTTGCTGTATCAGGATTCAGGACTCTTGATACAGTAAGGAAAACGTCACACGCAATGCGTTTTATTACTTAAGGACGTTATTTTCTCGAGGCATCAATATAACTTTCCCAACGTATCACCTTAGCCAAACATTGTTTTCTTACTGTATAACTTTAGCACGGCGTTTCCCGCTAACTATACTTGTAATTTTTCGTATTTCTATTGTACGTATCTCTTAAGCCAGGTATAAAGACTGTATACGATAAAATCTGGCCACATACAAATGTTTATAGAGGTATGAAAAAATAATACAAAGGACTATGTTATATATTAACTTTAATATACGAGCTGTAACCTTACTATGTACATTATATACTTTAGGACTCTAACGGCTTTCTGGAGAATTTCCTCACTTTGCTCTTCACACCCATCATCAGTCTTTGCACAGTAGTCTGGGACACAGAATTTGCTGCCAAACGCCACTGTTTTTTGAATTCATTAACATCCTTTGATTCCTTGTGCGTATTTTTAAGCTTTCGCTTTACGAGAGCCCAATATGTCTCGATCGGCCGAAGTTCGGGACAGTTTGGTGGGTTCATCGATTTTGGTACTACTACCACGCCATTGCTCTCGTACCATGCCATTGCTGTTCTAGCATAGTGACAAGAGGCAAGGTCTGGCCAAAATGCTACAGGCTCGGTATGACTCTGAATAAAACGCAAAAGTCGCTTTTGAAGGCACTCTTTGACGTAAATATTTTGGTTTACTGTGCCGGTTGTAACGAAACTTTGACTTTTTCGACCGCATGTGCACAATGCTTGCCAAACTAAAAATTTTTTAGGGAACTTACACTTCTTTTTTTTCTTAAATTTGTCAGAAAGACCGCCTTTATCCGATGTTGTATAGAATTCCTGGCCAGGTAACTGTTTATAATCAGCCACGACATAGGTTTCGTCATCCATGATAACGCAACTGTGTTTCGTCAAAATTTCTTCATACAGCTTACGAGCTCTAGTTTTTGCAGACTGGTTTTGTTTATCTCGACGATTTGGTGCAGTTTGCACCTTGAAAGTCTTCAAGCCAGCCCTGGTTTTAACTTTTTGGACGTAAGATGCCGACATCTTTACTTTTTTAGCGACACCACGAACGGATAAGTTTGGATTCTTCTTAAACACCTCTATAACCTTTTTATCCTTACTTTTGCTAACGGGGCCCCGATTCTTTCCACTGCCTGGTTTCCGTGTAGTCGTCAAGCGTTCCTCAAAACGTTTTAATACGCTAGACACAGTGGATTTGGCCGCGTTTAACTTTTTCGCGAGCTTTCGACACGACAAATACGGATGCAGATGGTGCTCGGAAACAATTTTTTTACGCATAGCATCTTCTTTTGAGGACATCTTGATAATTATTAAGTAAAACCCATTAGTGTTGATGAAATTATGTAGTTTGGTTTCTATGACAACAGGACTCAGAATTACTATCATATTGATTTATAAATAAAAAGTTTTTATATGAAAAATAGTGGCCAGATTTTATCGTATACAGTCTTTATGTGTAACTTTTGCCTTAATAATGCCCAATTACTTTCCTTCCTAATTTTTCCCGCTCTCTCTCTCTCTTTCTTTTTGAACTCGTGTTTTGTCCGCTATATATTCCCGCAGTCCAGCCCGCTGGCTCCCGTGGCGGGCGCTCTTCCGGGGGCTTTGTTTCAAGTGGTCGCATTTATTCTCCGCATGTCCAAGTCCTCTTTAATTATGGATAATTTATATTCAGATTAGAACGCCAGGTGGGCTGCCCGCTCGGGCAATCCATGGCTTGAATAGTTCTGATAGGTGTGTTTTTGGAGTTTACATTGTATAAAACCTTCTTTGTTGTTATTATTTAGGTTTAAGGTTTCAAAAGCTAGACATAATTTTATTCAGCTAAATTTCATGGAATTATTGGACATTGGTGGCTAACACGCATTCGGCCTGCCTGACGTTAAGCAAACACCACCGGCTATGGAGGCCTCCTGCGTCTCAAGGCATGATTTACAAGGACGTTGCCAACACTTTATATTGATTTGAGGATTCGTCGTATTGACAGCTAGAGACAAATGCAGCTCCCCAGTTTGTGACACTTTTTACGTTGACGATTTTTCGTCACCATATTTTTGTCCATAAAAACAAATCAACAAATCATTCGACCAATAAAACGAAATCACCTCGATAACGTAAATCAGACCAGGCTGGAAAGCCGCGATATACATAAGCCTGATTTACAATAATAGATATTAGTGGCAGTTTACCGGAGGTTTAATCCTAATAGACTGTTCTCAGCGTATGCCACATTTCATAACCGGGATTAAATTAAACTGAACCTTATACTTATTGGGATATAATACAAATGGGTGTGTTTATATTAGGAGCTGGAAATCAGGATGATGTTAAGTATAACACAACGGTGCTCACTAAAAGCCGTGCCGTCATGCATGTTTAAGACTATTACTGAGTACTTAAGTATGGCTGTTGATTAACAGATCAACCGGGGGAAGCGATGCATCGCCATCGTGTTGGCTGATAATTGATATATTCAGGATGGAAACCATAAGTGATCTCACTCGATTATTTCTAAACTATACCACATATCGATAAACTGATTACTGATCCTGAAAGTGCTTCACGAGCTCTATCAAACGGTATCAATAATAGGTTACATATTAAACTGAATCTAATCCGAAAATTCAATGTAGCTTCCATAAAGTCAAAGTCCGTTCCGTTCCGTTCCGTTCCGGTGACTCAGCCAGCCAGCAGTTCTGCTGCAAGGACGCGGAGGCGTTGGCCATGCCCGGGAGGGAGCGACGAGGAGGCTCCTTGACATTGCTCGAGAGCACGCGCTGGCAAGATACGGGCAGACACAGCCAGGGGTGTATGGGAACCTTAACAGCCCCTGTCCGGAACTACCAGTTCCGAGACAGGGCGTGCACTCGGGCTCTCTCTTGTACTTCCTCGTCCTCTGCCGCCCTGGCAAGGTCAACTGACCCACCTATCCGAGGCACCAGTGAGCCAATAAGTATAGGACAGGAGTGTGGGGCTGTTGCAGTCAGGATGAGGAGCGAGGGAAGAAAACCAGACCGAATACTTGCATCGTGCCCAGTGAAAGGAAGTATGGATATATAATTGTGTAAATATGTATAGAAGGGTAAATGACTGCGATTAGGTTATGCTGCGATGCCATCTGAGCATTTTGCTGTTATTGTGTCGTTGTTTCCTTGGCCTTTGTTTGCCGTTCTCCTTTGGTTTTAATCCGTTTGTTGCTTTGGAATTATCGAAGTCCCTGGTGCGTTGGATATCTTGTCCCAAAATATTGACAACTTGTGTTTTCCAGTCCATGTGGGTGCATGACTTGCTGCTTGATGAATATACGTGATACAGACACTATTACGTTACATTTTATCACTTTACACTAAACATTGTCATGTGACAACATGGAGAGTTGACCGGCAGCCATTATTTAATTTGCCTGTTTTCGTGGGTTAGCGATCATGCCGGAGAGACGTCATCGCCCTTGAAATAAAAACATATCTCGTATCCATTCGTAAGGTGGTCCCGTCTTCTAACGCTTGCATGATCAACGCTTTTCCCTTTTTATTTATATAAACTGTAGGTATTTATATATATATGTATATATATATATATATGTGTATTTATTTATTTATTTTTTCGTTCCGGGTTTATTGGAGTTTGGTGTCTATTTCGTTATTAGTGTGGGAAAATTTAGCTGGTCCACGTTGCCAGGTGTTCTCGACCGATCAGTTCTAGAGGTAGATTCAGGCGATCATTCTACCTGCTCTTCTTATTTGCAGTCTGTTTCTTCCATTGCGTCGATTTCTCGTGCAGTGTTGTTAAAAGTCTCTTTAGTTGTGTGCTTCTGTGGTTGTATTGTCATGTTGTAATGAGGTCATAATATGACTCGCAACAACGACAACTTGTATTTTCCTGTACGTATCCATGTGCGCACTTGCTGCTTGACAATGGCATACGTGATAAAGACACTATTACCTACTTAAAATGTTGTTACTACACACCAAACATTGTCGCAGATATAAACTATTAAATTCACCGATACCACTGTTTTTTACCTGTAGACACAGACACCACGTTAATTATTTTCATAAACTTAACCAAGATGTTGACACTGCTCACTGCACAACAAAACAGAGTGTAACAAACCCTGTCCCTGGGAGAGTTGACCGGCAGCCAGTATTTAATTTGCCTGTTTTCGTGGTTAGGCGATCTTCCTAAGGAGACGTCTTCTTCTTGTGGAACAAAAGCATAACTCGTATTTTTTCTTAAGGTTCTTCAGTCTTCTGAGGCTTGCATAACAATTCAACGCTTTTTGCTCCTCGCTTTGTATCTGGCTATCGGTGCGCCTTAATTTGAGTCGATGACGATAAAAAATTGGGTTTGTTGCATAACTACGTCATTTGCTTAAATATGCGCTATTGTTTGCCGATATTTGGGCTTTGTCAATTTCGTGTAGGCGATGCAGGCAAATAGCCAGCAGATGTTGTCAGTTGTCATAGGGCTAGTGTGCTTTTGTCTTTAGTGTACGCAGGAAAAAGTGTTTTATGACGGTGTGCTACGGTTGTTGTTTTTAGAAAAGGTTCACTATCATAATACATTTCACCGAGGTACTTGGGGTTATAGAAAAAAATTGCTGCCTGATGCTGGGAAATATTTGAACCAAAGCGGTTTGGGATAGTTGTTAGGTATTATTCGATTTCATGTATCCGGTACCTATATCTTATGTAGACAGCATTTTACAATTGATTGATTTTGATTTTGACCTACTGTTATGATGGTATTCTGCCGGTACTATGCATACAGGCATGTATGCATAGTATTAAGAGTCCGACGTGTTGAATCTCCATCGCGATAGGAAGCGAGCTACCAAAGCTAGATTACAAGTCGGCTAATATGTGCAATTAAACTTGTACAGAAAAACCAGCACAAACGAGAAGCTCATCGCCATGGGTTAACCTCTACTAGGCTAGGAAGTCATCAGGCCCAACTAAGTCCAGGATTGTATATAACTAGGTATACCTACGCCGTGCGTGCGCGCTGCGCGGATGCGTGTGCAGTGCGTCGACACATTAACCAGTCATTATACAGTACCTACTCTGTACTAGGAGTCTTTGTTTTTACGTCCTTTACTTTATGTATGCTACCTTTTTAGAAATAATCAGACATGGTGGGTTCCCTCTGGCGGGTTCGTAACACCACATTCTTGTGATTTTAGCATTAATACAGTAAGTAAAAAATGGTCTGATCTCACCGGATTTATCTGTTGAGCTTGGGCGACTTTGTAGCGAAGACTCGGACCGCCCTCACATCAGTCGCACTCACTGTTATATAATATATAGACGCACTGCACATTTGTTTAAACCGGTATGTATCGCGAGATGTATATATAATACGCGTATCGGAGCGGATAGCGTGGTTAGGCTACGGCAGGGATCGCGGCGAGCAATTTATTTACTGGAACATCTGGCGATAGGCGCCCTTTGTTTCTGCGCTTTTTATGCAATTTGGAGAAACAATGACAGAGGACGGTAAGGGTCCGTGCGACCGTTCGGCACGGCGGCTCAAACGAGACTCCGTAGCTTCCATAAAGTCAAAGTCAAAGTCAAAATCATTTATTCCATTGACATACAATATGCACTAGAATATGTCTTATAACTAGGTTTAGGTTTACAATTATGTCAATTTGAGATTAGTAACCTTTTATAATTTTAATTCAGAGTTTAATATACAATTGCATTCACTAATATTCTATAATTTAAATTTGATGTCATAGTACTCTTTTATATTATACAGTGCATTTTCAGTTAAGATTTGTTTAAGGTACGACTTATATTTAATGTCACTTAGTATGGTAACAGAGTCAGGTAAATGGTTATACAATTTAATGTTCTGATAAATAAAACATTTTTTAGATTTGGCTAGCCGTACATTTGGAAGGCAAAGTTTATGTCTATTTCGTGTAGGGTACTTATGAATATCACATAATTTCTTGCTGCCACTGAGGTGTTTGCGAGCATATAATAAGTTTTTATAGACAAATAAAGAGTAAAATGTCATTATGCCACTTTTTCTAAAAATACTTCGGCAGCTCTCGTGCAGGAACACTGTAAATATTCCTGAGTGCCCTTTTTTGCAATATGAAAACTCTAGACCATACATTTAGTACGCGTCATACTCGTGAACGGGTGCTGTTTGTGGGGCTCGGTGAGTTCATGTTTGCAAGGACGACAGGTAGGTAACTTCATTCTAGCGTTCAGCTGAATCGTCTCATGTCAAATGAGACGATTCAATCGGTACTCACTTGATTTTTAAATTTTATTTTCACGCTACTACACCATCCCTGAGGATAGCATACTGTTTACATCTTTCAGGATTGATTGGTTATCCATTATTTTATTTTCGTTTGACGCTTAGAGACTGTTCACAGGTTGTTATGAAACTTGGTTCCTTTTAATGAAAACATAAATAAACCTAACACAGATAATTCATCGAGCAAGTGATCTTCGGACCACAACGTAACAAGTAATCCTCAATAACTTACTGTCAATCAAGGCTTATCAGCGCAAGTTTGGCCCACGCAAAGCCGCAAGCGTTTCCCCATGTTTGACTGTTCCTTATTGCAAACTGGCGGGCGTCTTATCTCCACAAGCCGATATACACCACGGCTGACGTGTATTTGCTCATTCGGGGAATTGGTAATCACGAAAATAAACAAACATCAAGTCTCTAAGTAATCGATGGTACAAGCGGAAATCCATGATAAGTATCTGGCATAATATATTCCGCGTAATAAACCGCGTTCTTTTGCGAAATAGTAAAGGAATATATTGTAAGTAAGTCTCTACTCATTTAAACGTCATTGCGCAATACAAAAAAATACGAAGGGCCGCCTTAATGCCTTGAGCATTCCCCACTAGCAAATCAAAGGACCAAACGGACACTGGCAAAGTAAACAAGGAAGACTAACAAACAAAAATCGTTGGATACAAGATAGCAGTAGTAACAATGTATAAACAACTACATAAATGTAGAACTTGTTACTAGTGTTGGGTTACTCACTCGTGAGGCACCTAGTTTGTCATACCATTTCATTCAATTGTCGCATCACTTCATGCTTGCAACCGTACTGTCTTTTCCAAGATCTCACGGTTCTAAATACTGGTTTGCCATACGATAAATAAATAAACACTTGAAAAATGTACTACTTCATTCCTCACGAGTCACCGACTCGCTCCTCATTCGCTCAGTCATCACCTCGCGCTTCATTTATCCCTCAAACCTCAAAGCCTCGCCCCTCGAGCTACGGACTCGCCACTCGTGCCTAACTTTCCCCCATCTACAATACAATATTGTATGTAGTGGAGGGAGGTAAGTAAGAACATTGAACATAAAATGATCAATTGGTGGTCTATCAATGTACACTACATTTGAAAAAAGCCTTGTTTTTACTGCCGATAGATACTAATTATTAGATGGTGCCTCACCTCATTTGAAGTAGGACATTGTACCACCTCATTTTTGGATATGACGTGGTCATACAAACTCATTTTAATTTCATGTCCTACTCAACACTACTTGTTACCGTCTTAGAAAAATGATTGCTATTAAATTATTGTAGGCGGAACCTTAATTATCGCCTACCCAAATAAAGTTCTACCATCTTAAGGGATGATTTCCGACATAAAAACTATCCTTTATCCTCCAAGGGTCTCAAATTATCTGTAAGGAAAATTTCATCTAAATCCGTTCAGGGATTAAGCGTAAAAGGTAACAGTGCGATGAGTTCATTCGTTTAAATTGCTTAATTGAAATCTCTGTTATTAAAAATATAAATATCTTAAGAATCATTAACAGACGTTTTTGCTTAAACTGCATTTTTTTCATAATGTATTAAAGAAAGCTACAATACTGGAATTGTTTGCCTAAATCCGTCCAGTAGTTTTACTCACGTTAGTCCGGGCTACCTGTATAGTTTTGAAAGCAAACTCTTATCTAATGCTAAAAGACGTAGAACTTTCCATCTCGGTGTTAGATAATAAATTATTTTGATTCGGATTATGTATTTTGACTAATAAATGGCTTACCATATAGAATATGTATGACTTAAGAACATACTTCAAACCCTTTTTTTCCCTTTCCTTCGAGGACGAATTTTAAGAAATTCTGTAATCAGTTTCCTAGTCTTTAGCCGAAGTTACAGATCCCTTACTTTAAAATTGTCTTGTTCCCGGTAGAACCATCCAATTCCTTTTAGCCCATTCAGGAGATGAATGTTTTTAATCCCCTTATGGAATCAATTTCAAACAGTCTAAAACAGAAATTACAAATCACTAACTTTAAAAATGTCTTGCTCTTCATACAATCCTTCAAACTCTGAAATAAGTGTTGTAGTCTTTTAACATACAGGCTAAGACCGAAGTTACAAATCTCTTACTATAAAATTGTGTGAGTGAGTGGAGTTTTTCCAAAATGCTGAGAGACCTTTTTTTATTCTGATAAGAAATCTTTATACAACGTTTTAGGTCTCCAGCTCTGTTTCTGATCCAAACCTTGCACCCCTTTTTAACCCCCTTAGGGATGGAATTTTCAAAAAGAATGAAAGTACTTTTTTGTATTCTAATAAGTAATCTTTCTACAAAGTTTCAAATGTCTAGCTCAAAAAAAAGTATTTCCCATACAAACCTTGCAACCCTTTTTAACCCCCTTGAGGGTGGAATATGCTAAAACGCTGAAAGTACTTTTCCTCCATACAAACTTTGCACCCCTAATTAAGCCCCTTATGGGTGGAATTTTCTAAAACGCAGAAAGTACTTCTTTTGTATTTTAATAAATAATCTTTCTACAAAGTTTCAAGTCTCTAGTAAAAAAAAAAGTTTCCCCGATACAAACTTTGCACTCCTATTTAACCCCTTTAGGGATAGAATTTCCAAAAATCCCGTCTTATCCCTTGCCGACGTCATAAAAGGAAATTCTGGTGTAAATTTCAAGTTTCTAGTCCCAGTAGTTTCGGCTGTGCGGTGATGAATCAGTCAGGAAGTCTTCTTTTATATATATAGATAAAGGTAACTATATGTTCATGGTTTGAGGTGTGCAATAAAGATCAATGTGCATTTGTGCAATATATACATTACATACATAATCAGCAAATGCACAAAAGATCCCACTGGGACGAAGTGTATCCGAAAGGACCCTCAGGTAGATAAGATAAGATATAATGTTGCACACATGCTTAAGGCTACCCCCATCTCTTTTCCACTAGGATTGTTACATCGGGTGCATGAAGAATTTGAAGAGGATACCTAAGTTTGAATATTTATTTTATTTTATTTATTTATTCAATTATGCAGAACACCAACAGAGTACATAAGCCGAGTATATAAATTTATCTGTAGCACAATTATTATTTGGGATTTTATGTAACACATAATTGTCATAATATTAAGATTATTACATTTCATGCATATTTTTAACAATTAACTGAAGTACAGTACACTGTACGAGTAAAAGTATAATTAAGTTTGACGCTGACGCTACAATCGGATTATGATATTCATCGGATAGAATTGAAAAATCAATCAAATACTTATCATAATCATATCACAATATAACCTAGGTTGGTGCTTGTCTATTAACACGTTCCCTGTCCAGGTGCCCAATGATGGGTCATGCACACAATCGATTCATAGCTTCAAACTGGAGGCACACTTAGACGTATGACATTGTCAGATCATTTTGTATGGGGACAGTGAACGTGTTAAAGATCCGTCGATAACGTCAATATACCCATATTAATATTATAAATGCGCCATCCAACCTCCCAACCCAGAACAGAAACTACTACCTCTTATTGGGATTAGTCAGGCAGATAAAGCACTGATTAAACTCATCTCACAATAGCTCTTTTATGTGACTACGCTTAGCTAGTGCTCACGGCTAAGACGCCATTAGCATACCGTCTGTCATTATAACTTCGCTGGTAATCGGATCAGTTGCGATAACCAATCAAAAGTTCCCGGGCGTGACGTCGTCCGGATCATAATGGTCCTATGGCTCGTGTTCCGACACGTAGGGATTGGCCTCAGCACGTAGTCAGTGGACCGCGTATCCATACTAAAATTGCGTGAAAGTCTAATGAACGTATGAATGCTAATACGAAATAGGTATATTGTAGGAAATTAATTAGTGAGATCAGAGATCACACGGCATCTAAATAGCATCGAATACCAGTGCTATGGTTCAACTAATCTTTGCGCACGTTACACGTTCACAAATTAAACCTGCGTACAATGATTTAAACAATTTTTATTTGGTTAAACATCTATAATTTCCCATAATAAAATAAATTACGTCTTTTAAGCTGCAAAACGACACGTGTCAAGTGTCAAGTGCTAAAAAAATGAGTCGTCATAGTTAGCAATGTTCCATACCGTGTTCCAAATGGTTCTTCTGATTTTTTTCTTTTTGTGTGATTTTGTTTATAGGTAATGTAGCAAGCAAATAAATGTTTCATCTTTCATCTACAGAGAGTGGGGAAGTGGGGATCTGGGACAACATTCTAGTGTGTCCCAACCATTGTTGAAATCTAAACTGAAAACCTTGTTGTTTAAACAGCAGATTGACTTTAAAAATTCGCTCTATCTCAGTGTACCTATTGATAATTAGTACTTTGTTTGTTTAAATTTTGTTTGCTTTTGGCCGTCTTTTTGTATTTTAATTTATGTTTTATTTGTGTTGGTACTATGCGCTGTTTGTAGCAGTCGCTCTGAGTCACCAACTTAGCTTGGGGCAGGCTGTAAACCAGATTTAATTTAATTTATCTAATTGCTGGAACCTAGTTTTTTTTCTCTTCTCTTTTTTTTGTAACTTTATTGTAAACAATGTAGGTATTGTTGTTTTTTTGGCAGTAAGTAAATTATTTTTCTTACTTGCTTCCTTTCAAAAGTAATATAAAGTTGTTAAGTTTAGTACTGTATTAAAATGTATATTTAATAAGTTCATGATTTAATAATACATTATTGTCGAAGCAAGGGAAGTAGGCAATAGGGAATATGCATGTGATTTAGAAATGGACAAAAAAAATCACGTGTAATCTATATTGCTTAATAAATATACACACATGATTATTTTTTCAAATTATCATGTTTCTATTGATAAAATAAATTGTTTAAAAGTACTATTTTTAAGAACATTATTTGTCTCTCCCCTAACCCTGATTGTCTTACTATTATTATTATTGGCTGACTGTTTATGTATTATATTTATATATTTTTATTTGTGTTATTTGTATATATGTATGATTGTGTATGTATGTTTATATATAGAGCTATTTATGTACGTGTATTGATATAATTATTTAGATTTTTGGCTTATTATAATCTCTGCACCACCTACTACATAATCTAGTTTTATCTCTTTCTCCGATACCCAAAGGTTGTCTGGAAGAGATCGCTCTTCAGCGATAAGACCGCCTGTTGTCTACCTCTACCTACATGTTATTGTATTGTTTCTCTTTTTAACTGCTTTGTTTGTGTGAGGTGTGCAATAAAGAGTATTTGTATTGTATTGTATTGTATTTTTCAAATTCCCTCGCAAATTTCCAAAACGCAACGCTATTGGCGGAGCGAAATGTGACGTCATCGTGCAGGTCGTTAGTATGATTATTGAAAGTTATTCGCATTGTTTGGCCGCTGTTTATGATAAATAATCAGTGTTTTTTGGTAAATGTTAACTGAAAGCAGTGACTCCTTTTGAAAAAAGACTCGCCACAATGACTGAAAGCGGTTTTGTCAAGGCACAGTCGGATAATCTGCCTAAAATTCATGTGTTCATGATGACTAAATACGTACTTCGCAAATATTTGTGACTTTACGTCCGCTGAACTAAGAGGAGTAAAAGCTGCACAAGGTAAATAAGTTACAGATCCATACTTAATATTATAAATGCGAAAGTGTGTCTGTCTGTCTGTCTGTCTGTCTGTCTGTTACCTCTTCACGCTTAAACCGCTGAACCGATTGCGATGAAATTTGGTATGGAGATAGTTTGAATCCCGGGGAAGGACATAGGATAGTTTTCATCCTGGAAATCACCCCCTAAGGGGATAAAATGGGGGGTTGAAGTTTGTATGGAGCTGCGATATAAACGATTTCCACGCGGACGGAGTCGCGGGCAGAAGCTAGTATTCAATAAATTTTCATATTCCTTGTTTTTTTTATACTCGTGAGATTGGTCAATTAAGTAATTACTAATTAGAACCTATTTTGGCGATTCAAATAGCTAGACTTTTAAACTACTTCAAATAGGTGTCTTTGTTAAATAAGTGGAATAAAAAACTAGTACATATTTATCCATACTATATATACATATTTATCCATACTATATACTATTATACTATACTATATACTATAACTATATCCCTACTTCCATCCATACTATCCATACTATATACTATCCATACTAATCCATACTTCCATACTAATATTATAAATGCGAAAGTGTGTCTGTCTGTCTGTTACCTCTTCACGCTTAAACCGCTGAACCGATTGCGATGAAATTTGGTATGGAGATAGTTTGAATCCCGGGGAAGGACATAGGATAGTTTTTATCCCGGAAATCATCCCCCAAGGGGATGAAGTGGGGGGTGAAAGTTTGTATGGAGTTACGATATAAACGAGTTCCACGCGGACGGAGTCGCGGGCAGAAGCTAGTATAATATTATAAATGCGAAAGTGTGTCGCTTAAACCGCTGAACCGATTTGGATGAAATTTGGTATAGAACTATCCTATGTCCTTCCCCGGGACTCAAACTATCTGAGTCCCGGGGAAGGACATAGGATAGTTTTTATCCCGGAAATCATCCCCCAAGGGGATAACGTGGGGGGTTGAAAGTTTGTATGGAGCTACGATACAAACGAGTTCCACGCCGACGGAGTCGCGGGCAGAAGCTAGTATTATATAATCAAAGATATGTAGGTAAGTACCTATTAGGAATATTAAATTTTAATAGAATAATAAAAGATTTTAAGTACTTACATATTTAATACTCACGTCGAAATGATCTTCACAACAATATAAACTACTCAAGCACGATACATTATCTCTCCTCATCGCCTTACACCACTTTATCCTACACTTTACCTTTGGGCATGGGTATGAAAATATTTGCAGTTTTAACTTGTAATGTTATTTTCACACATAGAGACAATACAATATTTATAATAAGCTTTTGTGTGCTCTTCCATTACAATAAGTTGATCTTATAAGCTTTAATCACTCACATTTATTAAAAGTGTGAATCAAACACTTTGTTGTTAATTTGTTCTTAGTGCACACTGCACGGTGACGTCACAAATGAGCGCGCCAAAATGGTGGCGTTTTGATCGTCCGAAAATTATAGTAGTTTTAATTATTTATTTTTAGCTTATTTAATAATATTGTGATAGTGTTATATTTTTTTCCGTTTATATAATTACTTATAGAATAGATAAAAAAAATAAAAAAAAATCATGAATATTCCCTATTGCTGGCTGAGTATTAATTTTAAACGGACGACCTTGGGAGTCCAGAGGGAGGACAAGAACACATATCCGACTAAGCTATACGAGTATGAATAATGAAGCTATTTTGGGCTCTGGTTTGCGCCATGCATTTCTGTCAGTTAGATAGTGTCAGTTTATATGTGAATGGGTTTAATTGCACATTAATTTGGTATCAAACTAAACGTAATTTTCGTAGCAAAATTGGAGCTCATGTATACCGTTGCTATACCGAACCCACCACAGTTTCTACTTAAAGTTGCCGGCTAGGGTAAGCAAAAGTATCGGGTAACTTATTCGTTAAGTCACGGTTTACGGTGAATAAAGATAACTAGCTCCGCAAACTTCCCGTAAATAATCAATTCCCATGTATCTTGTGAGGAAAGTTCAATGTTAGTTTCTCATGGTAATACAACGAATACGGTTACAATTTTTTTTTCATCTACACAAGCATACGGCCTGCTTGCTGGTCAGCAGATACCGTCGCCTGTGGCCGGCTGCGACACTAAAAGAATCACAACAGATTGCCAACTCTTTATTCATTTGAGGATTAGTTGTATTGACAGGTAGAGATAAATGCAAGACCCACACTCTGAACACAGCGCATCCTTGGGGCGCATATATATTACGCAATATATAAAATATATATATGTAAGGTTGTCTGGAAGAGATAGCGATAAGACCGCCGTTTAATTTATATTATTTATATTTTTCTATTATGTGTTATGTCTGGTGAGCAATAAAGAATATTTGTATTGTATTGTATTGTACGGAAAAGAAAATGGGGGACAAGTGCGGTAATATATAGATATTACTGTTTAATATACATAATTTTCACCATCTTGTCAGCCTCTTAAGTCTGGATAATGCTGTTTAAAATTAAGCTGTAAGCTGTATTTAGCTTACAGCTTAATTTTAAACAGCAATCCAGACTTAAGAGGCTGACAAGACCTAATTTTGTTGAAATTGATGTTATTCAAGCAGTTTTTTAAGAACCACTATTTGTTGTAGCACATCAGAAAAAAAATGTTATTATTCGCCACATTGGGCGAAATCCGCTAGATAGAAAATAATTACAAAGATTGGTCTTAAAATATCATTAAACAGGTCTGTCTTTATTTTTTTGACGTTTGGGTCTGCAATTAAAAACATGAAGTCAACATATTCATACCTAAACCGCTACCGAGTCATATTTCACAAATAATCCATACTTTTTTTTATTTCAATATTTATGTATTAAGTATTATCTTCTAAAACCGGGCTGCCCATGCCCAAGTAACACTCGCTCTCGTTTACTCCGATACAAATAGACAGTGTGCGCGCTATCCCAAATCCTCAAGGGCATTTTGGTGTTGACAGCGTCTTAACCAGCATGAACGAGGTTGGATTCTGAAGGATACGGGACATCGTTAATTAGCCATTTATCAATTAGTTTATGTCCAATAATTAACGATAAAAAGACAGCCCATACATGCCCAATGCTGGGCACAGGCCTCCTCTCACGGATAAGAGAGAACGGGCAATGGTCCCCACGCTGGCCCAGTGCGGGTTGGGGACTTCACATACACCTTTGAATTTCTTCGTAGATTGATTTAAACTTTCACGATTCTCACACATTATTTATACTAAACGGGACTTAATCGCGTATAAGTAATCGCGTATGAGTTGTCCCGTGACCATGGATGTTGCAACACATCCGAAACGTCGGGAGACCTCAGTGAGGTAAATAAAATAAGTTAATTATACGCGATTAAGTCCAGTTTAGTATAAATAATGTTCTTCGTAGATGTATGCAAGTTTCCTCACGTTTTTTCCTTCACCGAAAAGCTAACTCTAAATATCAAATAACATTCCGTACATAAGTTCCGAAAAATTCATTGGTACGAGCCGGGATTCGAACCCACTACCGCCGGATGACAGCCGCATGCCTGAACCACTAGGCTACCGTAGCTAATTCATTAATTAATTACAAAAAAAATAGAAAAATGTAAATGGCCCGTATTTTGTTTTGAGCAGTATCAGATATTCAATTCAATTCTTTATTTCAGCTCGGCTAGCACGCGACGGCGCGCGAGCTCTCTCGATTTTTCTCGCACTATCCGTCTCTCTCTTATTAGAACACTTAGAACAAGAGGTATAGTGCGATAAAAATCGAGAGTATGTCGCGGCCGTCGTGTGCTAGACGTGCTGACATCATAAGTTGATATGATATGATATGATATAAGTAAAGGAAGTACCTGTAGGGTTTGTTTAAGTTTTCATTGACGTACGACGACGTTCGTTTAATCGTATGGCATACATTATATTGGCCTATTTTTTAAAGTTTTGTCACTCGTTAGTACCACCCAGGGGACACGTGCAGGGTTGTGGTAGGTAGGTCCTGCGGACGCGAGTAACAGTTGTCCCCCCTTTGTCAAGTGAGTGGGCAACTCGACAGTTAGAAGTTCTTAAGCCGCCCGAAGGCCTCTAACTCGGCTTAACGACTACTGTCATAGACAGCAGCCGGGAACAACTGCTTAGCGTGCCTTCCAAAGCACGGAAACGCTCATTTTTATAGTAACCACTCAAACATAAGGCGGTCACCCATCCAAGACTAACCGCTGCCATCTTTGCTTAACCTGCGTTATCGTTTCCGACTCGCAGGCGCCCTAAATAAAATTCACGCAGAAGATACATATAGGGACGAAGACACTAAATAAAATAATCAATAATGTCGTATTTTCTCGAAAAAGGATTAAAATTATAGCCAAATGGAGAAAAAAGCAACACAAGAGGTTAAATAATCACAAAGTTATAAGTGTCCAAAGTTTCAAAACGCAACTTCATATGAAACGATTGTCATTTACTATGACGCTCGCAGATTGTGACGCTTCGAGCTGACGAACTGCGAGCGTTTTCTCCCTTTAACAAGCAATATTAAAACGGTTGTAGCTTCGTAATTGTTTGAGATATCTGAATGGCATTTTCGTTAGTCGGGAGGCCTGTGTCCAGCAGTGGACGTCTTTTGGCTGATATGATGATGATGATGACTCAAATTTTTGCTCCTAATATTCGTGTCTTTCCAGGTAAAAAGCTCCGCAGAATCCGTTGTTAATAAGGCGCTAATTACTAGTATAACCGGCCTTTGTAACAGTATCTTTTGCCCGAGTACGACACGATTATATTTACTTGAACGAACTAATTTATATCAAATATAATTGTTTGTCTTTATAATACGGGTGTAGACTCGAAAATTATTATTACTCCAAAAGAAAGAAGGCAAAAAAATATGCCTAGTGACGAAACTCCCATTAAGATATCTGAAAGAATTACGAATTAACAACCGTTTTAATATTGCTTGTTAGAGAGAAAACGCAAACAGTGTGTGACGTCACGTTACGGGATGCTGCCGGGGGGCCGCGTCGACGGCGGCGCCGAACACGATGGGCACGGCACGTTGCCGTCTATTAGTGACGTCACAATCTTCCAGCATCATAGTTTCATATGAAGTTGCGTTTGAGAAAAAGGGACGGAACATACCCCTTCTTAAAACTTTGGACACTTATAACTTCGTGAATATTTAACCTTTTGCATTGATTTTTTCTCCATTTGACTACATTTTTAATCCTTTTTCTAAAAATATGAAGAAGTTGATTATTTAATTTAGTGTCTACACTACAACACAACACACAAAGCGATGCGTAAGTAAGCTAGCATTGCTATTGGTGGATTTTCCTCGCACGCCGCTCCGCAACCTCTCACAGCACTGGTGGATACTCATCCTAACCGTATACCGTAAAGCGGTGGATTGTGATTGACTTCTTTACTCGCACAATGTGACAATAAATGATTTCTGACTACTGCTAACGCTTACCTACAACAACAAAGGTATCACTGACCTCCAATTACGAAGCTGTTACGAAATTACGGGTCCAAATTATTCTAGTAACGAGTTCGGTGACTTGGAACTGATTATGAATTGCACAGCAAGGCTGGTATTTAGGTACCGATTAGTTCGCCTTTGTACTTTGATCTATTGTGTGACATGTATATTCTTTAACCTGTTATTGTGTACAATAAAGTGCTAACATACATACATACATACATTAACTTACTGTAGCGTCAAGGTAAGGGCAAGGACCAAATTCTTGGCCAGCTTAACTCACTCCATTAAATTTTCTATGAAAGTTGTCCGTTGTGACACGAAAATTAACCATACAATTCTATGGTTAATTTTTGTGTCACAACGAAACTTTTTTCACTTCTTCAATTTGTATGGCTAACTACCGACTAACCAGGCTAACTACTGAGAATTTGGTCCTCACCCAAATACGTCTGTACACATGTTAGTTTGCCTATCTTTTTGTTCCTGATCTCAACTCGATTGCTCAAAGGTTAACTGGAAGACATCCCATACAGTGATAAGTTCGCCTTTGTACCGATTTAACCTTTTTTGTCTGTGTGTTTTTACCTGTATCTTGTGTACCTACAATGAAGTATTTACCGATTACCGACAACTAGTCATAAGTGATCCGCCCGCGTATTACAGAGACACAGAAGAGCACAGGCGGATCAAATACAAATACAAATACAAATACAAATATTTATTGATAACACCAATGTTACATGTCAGATAGGTAATTATACATTGTATAACTATAGACTACTATGTTGTTGCATGATGTGATATAAAATTGATGAATTAATTATCCGATCTATGTCTAAAGCACTTTATCACATTATGTTTTATTTATGTGCATGGTAACTCAAAAAAGTCTCCCACGCTGTACAAGGTTAAATCAAGCAGCCACTTGCGCAGCCTAATTTTAAACGCCGCGGTGGTAGCTGCACCTCTGATATATTGAGGTAGCCTATTGTACACTGTCGGGCCCATTATGTAGACGGACCGTACAGACTTCGATAGCTTGTGACTCGGCGTTCTGAGGCGATAGTGGTATTTGTCCTTACGGAGAGGACGGCTGATATTCCGGCCCTCACGCTTAAATAAATTAATATTCAAGTGTGTGAATAATGCCACTTGGTATATGAGCTCGCTAGGCAATGTAAGGATTCCTAGGTCCTTGAAAACGCTCTTACAAGAGGTGTCGCTGGATATACCCACTACTGCTCTTACCGCCCGCTTTTGCATCCGGAACACACGTTGAGAGTCCGCGGCGCGGGCCCATATCTCCGCTCCATAAGTCAGTAGGCTGTGGACGGTCGCGAAATAGCAGGATCGCACTACACTGCGCGTTGCAGTCTTTGCTAGCCTGCCTAACGCGAAACACGCTCGTCCTAGTTTTGAGCTAACCTCCTCTATGTGGTCGTCCCAGGTCAGGGCGCTGTCTATTGAAAAACCTAGCAGCTTGGTGGATCGTACCTGTTGCAATACGATACCGCCAGCACTGACCTTGAGTGATGTTCGCATCTTTCCGTTGAGGGCGAATGTCATAAAACATGTTTTTTCCCTGTTCAGCGCTAGACCGTTGGATGCGAACCACCATTCGAGTTACTGGACCACAGAGTTCAGATTATGCTCCAGTGTGGCGTCTGAGGGGGCCGTTATGACCGCGGCTACATCGTCGGCGTACATAAAAATATCTGCGCCAGTGACGGCAGTGGGTAGGTCGTTCAATAGCAGACTGAACAGCGAGTTGGACAGGCACGAGCCCTGCGGAACACCTAGTATATTCTGCATTTCCGTTGACGTGACCTGTCCCGCTTCCCCCACCACGACTTGTGCTCTATTCGCCATGAACGACGAGAACAGGGAGAGTACAGGTCCACGTATTCCATGAAATTGGAGCTTATCTGCGATAAGAGCGTGGTCGGCGGTGTCGAATGCGCGCGAGAGGTCGCAGCACAATAGCGCCACGCGTAACCCCGCTTCGCGCGCACTCAGCACGCGCCATACTACTTCACGCACCAGGTCTGTTGTCGCGCGGCCCGCGCGGTATGCGTATTGCCTCTCTGATAGTATGCCGCGGTCCGCTATGAATTTTAACAGTCTAGTGTTGAGTCCCACTTCGAAAATTTTGCTGATCGCTGGCACAAGTGAAATAGGGCGGTATGATTTTGCGTCAGATCTCTTACCTTTGCCTTTGTACAGGGGGCTTATCTTAACCCTTTTGAGGGCGGTTGGGTACTTCCCCTGTCGGGCGCTAGCGTTGCAGAGGTAGGAGATCGTGTTGGCCAGCGGTTTAATAATAGATTTTAGTGCATTCGCCGACAAACCATAGTAGTCCGTACTAGTCTTGGGCGCGACGCGTTTTGTCATAATATTTATGACCTCTGAAGGTGTGAATGATGCTAACCTTAGTGATACATCACTGGCGCGCGTGTCGACCGCGAGTGCGGCGCGGGCGCGCGGCAGGCTAGCTGCCGGGGCGCCGCACCCACTCGCAGCGGTAATAAACTCAGCGTTTAGTGCGTTTACTAGCATTTGTTTACTAGCGAACGGTCTACCGTCGGCGTCTTTGATATGGTCGGTGTAGTCCACTCGGTCGCGGGTTCCTCGGCCCAGTTCTAAATTAATGACTTTCCACATTCGCTTCGACTTGTTTGGGTCGTTTCGGATTTGTTCAGAATAAAATAGGGTCCGCTTGTGTTTTAATAATAAGTCATATCGAATAGAAAGGTCTGCGGCGAAGTCACTTAACTCTGAGTTGGATGGGAACGTAGATTTCAAGTGAAAAGTGTCGTATAGAAGGTGTTTTAAATTTTTGATCTCTTCGTCTACCCAATTTTTTGGATGAGAAATGTTGGGCAGTTTTTTAATCGGGAACCAGATGTTGAGTTTGCTCACGATAATGTTCAGGAGAGCTTCCGCTAGCAAGTTACAGTCGTGTTTGGCATTGTCTAGGACCTCTGGCCAATCTACGATCCGCAGGATAACATATATATCCTACTAGCTTCTGCCCGCGACTCCGTTCGCGTGGAACTCCTCCTCCTCAGGGGTTGATTTCCGGGATAAAAACTATCCTATATCCTTCCCAGAGATTCAAACTATCTCCATACCAAATTACATCTGAATCGGCTCAGCGGTTTAAGCGTGAAGAGGTAACAGAAAGACAGACACACTTTCGCATTTATAATGTTTGTATGGATGTCGATATCATCATAATACCAGCCGAAATACGTCCAATGCTGGACATAGGCCTCCCCCAAAGAGTGCCACAATGACCGCACCGGAAGGCGCAGCGTGGGTAGCCCCCCCCCCACAAGGTGGACTGATGACCTGGTAAAGGTTGCGGGAGTCCGCTGAATGCGGGTGGCGCAGAACCGGTCATTGTATGGATGTTCATCCCATTAAATAAGCAAATCTCGGATGTCAGGCATCATTGGTACTAGTAGGTAATGACAGGAAATCAAGGACAGGCATTAAGTAGGGCTCTTGTTAAGGTAGCACGGAGCGAGGCAAGCTCGGTTCGGAAACTGCGGTATAGAAGGCAAGCGCGAAACCACCACACTTCCCGCACCTAAATTGGAATAATGGAATACTGTAGCATACGTTGGAAATGACTCCACCAACAAGAGCCTTGCTCTTAATATACGATGACAATGATGTCTTGTCTGAACTTCGAGAATGTTCAATCTTTACACTTGTGAAAGATTTTTAAAATCGGTAGGGTAAGTCCGGAGACTACCTCCTGGATGCAAAATTACAGACTTTACCACTGTAATAATCCATACTTGATATTTTTATGAATGCGACAGTGTGCCTGTCTGTCTGTCTGCCTGTCGGCCGGTTACCTCCTCTCGCTTAAACCGCTGGAACGATTGAGATGAAATTTGATATGAACATAGTGTGAATCCCGGGAAATGAAATGGGATGGGGGGGAGGTGAATTGGGGGATGAAAGTATGTATACAGCTAATATTGGTATACTATACGAGTAACGAGACAAGTATAGCAGGCCGCGGTCATCGCTATTTGAAGTTGGGCTGCCCTATATTCGGAAGCCAGATATTGAAACCACTAGTTTAGCTTGAAAGGCGAGTGCTCGGTCGAGTGACTTAACTTAATAATGCCAATAATATTTCAGATGAGTTGAAGATAGAATCTGCGTTACGCTAAACAGTTTATAAACTTAGCGTTGATATTAAGTATTGCCTAAATGTGCGGTTTCGTTCCAGTGTAAGTATGCGGCAATATGGTACATTAGGTAAGTAACAACATCTCATTTTTTTAATAAGTTGTTTTGTCTATTTGTTCCGTGTTTTACGGTGTGCAATAAAGAGTATTTGTATTGTATTGTAACAACACGGACACGTAGTAACATTATGTGATGAACAGCGGTCCTGAATCGAAAAATGTGCAAAAAGTCAGAAAATAGTGGATTAAAAATAAAAATCGTACTCTTAAATACTTAACGTTCATCGCAGGTACGTACATATTTATTATTAAGATTTAACAGTGTTTTTTTAACGCCAACCCCGACATCAATATAGAAAATAATGAATAGCTTAATTAATAAACCGATAAGCTTATGGGAACCGCAAAAACCGTGAAAACTGCAATTCCGCACGGCAGCCAAACCGAATTCAATAATTCTGCGGGTAACAACCAACTGGTTCAATGATTCCGGCGTCGTAAATCGGTTAAATTGTGTTGTTCACTCACTACGCTTGCCACTACCAACACACCTGTTTTTACATGGTTTACTTTTTGAAGTGTGCGATACTAGAATTGATATTTAAGAATAAATAAATAAATATTCACCCACAAGGTAAAGGTCGCGGGAGTCCGCTAGATGCGGGTGGCGCAGGACCGGTCATTGTGGCACTCTTTGGGGGAGGCCTATGTCCAGCAGTGGACGTCTTTCGGCTGATATGATGATGAAATAAATATCTTACACAAATCGAACCAGCCCCATATAGTAAGCTCAATAAGGAGCGTGTTATGGGTACTAGACGAGGATATAATATATCTAATAGATACTTAAATATTAAGAAAACGTCCAACATTCAGAATCATATTAATATATGCTCATCACACAAATACTTGCCCTTACCTGGATTCAAACCCGGGACCTTCAGTTTAGAAGGCAACGTCACTACCGTTTATTATATTCACAAGCCGTTTTACGTGCCTATATTGATACGATGGTGACAAACAAGTGTACGGCCCACTTGGTGCACTGTCAGCGTAGCCTATCGGCGATATAAAGGTATATGAGTCTCTGTATTGTCGATCAGCTTTTAAGGCTCATTTACAATACAATACAAATACTCTTTATTGCACACCTCACACAAACAAAACAGTTAGAAAGAGAAACAATACAATAACATGTAGGTAGAGGTAGACAACAGGCGGTCTTATCGCTGAAGAACGATCTCTTACACACAACCTTTGGGTATCGGAGAAAGAAATAAAACTAAATTATGATTATTTTTGTATTACAGCCCGACTCCAGCATGCAGGAGTTATTTTCTTTCAGTAAGCATGAGCTCCTGGCATGCGGGAGTCGACAAAAAGACAAGTGAAAATTGCCTTTATGCTAGATCTGAATAATACAGATTTTTGGAGTTCTCATAAAAATAGACGTGAAAAATCTGCGTAACCATTTCTATATTTACAGTACATATGGCACTGGTGCGGAAAAGAGCACTTTTCGTGCATATGTCGAAACTTTAAAGAGTAAAGAGCCATATGTACAGTAAAACGTTGTACGATACACGTGCGGATAGGTAATTCGCAACCCGTCTCGATTTAAAACACTCCCTTCGGTCGTGTTTTAATTTATCACCACTCGTTGCGAATTTCCTATTTTCGGCACTTGTATCGTAAATAACTATTTTATATCACGTGCATATTGACCAATACAAGGGCGCTTTGACGCAGCAATCACGCAACGCAGGTCTCAGCATTAAATGTAAGTGACAGCGTATTTTCGTGAGCACTGGCTTTCCAGGTACACTACAATATGGACTCTATGAAGCGCCAAGTATCTGGCCAGTTAGACTGCATCAAACATCGAGACGCCAAATGCACGACGTTTAGGCTCGACTCGCTCCAAGCCACATTTTATTGCCAGGCTATTGACACGTAAGACTCCACTCAAAGGGAACAAATCGAATCCAGTTTTGTATGTAACGGGATAGAAATTGCACTGCCCGGAGCAACGCCTGGCTGCCCGAAAAGTTATATCTCCACACGGACTACATAGTGTCATACGTCTTTTTAAGTTCGGTACGGTGTGTTGCGCTTTCGAACATCAATTTGGGAGGTGCAAACGAAATAACAATGCGGAGTGTTAGATCGTTAGACAAATATTAAGGTGAATGCGAACTCGCAAGTCAGTGCTACATAGTTTGTTAAACGAGCTTAAAGAATGGAGCGTACGTGATCAACGTTATTAAAAAAAAAAAAACCGGCCAAGTGCGTGTCGGGCCACGCGCAGTGTAGGGTTCCGTAGTTGCCTGTCTGTCTTACTTACATCGACGTGCATCTTGCAAACTGATCACTGATTAGAAAAATAGTTTTAGAAAACCCTTAATATTTTTGAACGAGCTATCCAACGATATCCCACACCATGGGTTAAAAAATACACCCCCGCTTTAGGTGTAGGGGAGGTACCATAAAATAAGTTTTTTCAAGATTTTATTGTACTGTTTTGTCGGCGTGATTGATTTATATATCCATGCCGAATTACAGTTTTCTAGTAGTAATGGTTACTGAGCTAAGACGAAGACGGACAGACAGACAGACGGACGGACATGGCGAAACTATAAGAGTTCCTTGTTGCCTACGGAACCCTAAAAATGAGGTTTATACATGTATGTTACTGGCTCTGTGAGCTGTATAACTCGCGTAGCAGTCTTTTTTCCAAAACACGTTTTATTTTTAAATTTTGATAAAATGAATCGACAAAATTTTATAATTATTGAACCTGGTCACAAAATTTCACAATAATCGGTCGAGAAACAGGACCTGTAGAGGACAGCCGCCAGACATACAAAATAATTTTTGCCCAAGTTGACTCGGAGAATAAATAAATAAATAAAATAAATATATGGGGACAAACTAAGCAAAGCTTTTACTATGGGTACTAGACGACGGTATACATATTTATATCTAACTTTGTTCGCGTCGCTGACGAAAATATCGGTAGAGAATAAAGAAGACACGCAAAGAACGAACATAGGACCTCCTGATTTTCGAGGTCAATTAATGCATCATTGAGGGCTGATACAATTTTGTATAAATTATCCGCTACAATAATAGGTCAAAATGCCACTTCATTGCTATCCATTTCCGCCAGTAGGTACCTATAATCCCGTACCGTATAATCCTAATACCAGGTCAGAATTTCTTCTAGATGCGACTCTAAATCCACAAGAAAAACACCAAGCCCGCAGTTATTAAATTAAAATGTTTCTCATTTCATATCGCGCTTGTTGGGAAGAAAAGCCATAAATAAAACCAAGTATCCTATGTAAAAAGCTTTGAAATATTAAAGTGCAATAAAAATATGTCGGCAGGCGCTGCCCGGTGTACTGTTATTTGCCTCCTCCCTTAACTTTGAGGGAATTACAAACTGAAACTTGGCGTTATTATGTAACCTAACATTAAGCCAGGAAGAATAAATATTGTACAATATTCTTGACTTATGTCACACGTGTAGATCTTGTCGAAACTTTTTGAATAAATTAAAAATAATTTGGAGCGTGAATTGGGTGTTGATGAGAATTCTCGAATTTTAACAATATATGTATGTATGTAAGCACTTTATTGTACACAATAACAGGTTAAAGAATATACATGTCACACAATAGATCAAAGTACAAAGGCGAACTTATCCCTATAAGGGATCTCTTCCAGCTAACCTTTGAGCAATTGAGAGGAAGGTAGGTAGAACGAGATAGGCAAACTTATACCGTGTACAAAAACACAGAGAAAATGAAAACAAAACCTAATAGGTATTAATCCTAGACAAATAAAAACATGCCAATACATATATAAATATACAATATAAAATATAATACACACTATTATTATTATTATTATAGCCTCTTTATTCCTTAATAAATACAATTCACAATTATATTGTTTCATTTCATGCATGCATTATTTCATATTTTATATTATTTATTTATTTATAGTAAGCATACAATAGATTATTAATTTTTTATTATTTACTAAGGACCTCTCTACGAGTAAAGGCCTCCTCCATATCCTTCCATGTGTCTCTATCTTTTGCCTTTGCTAACCAATCCTTTCCAGTCGCTCTATCTAACTCGTAAATAAATACTATATTCAACCAATTCACAAGTCACAACTTCTTCAAATTCATCTTAAGTGACGCAACAGACTGCGACTGTCTCAGCGACAAAGGCAACTCATTCCACAACTTAACAGCGCGCGCGGTAAAAGATCTAGAGTATGTTCGCGTCTTTTTAGACGGTACAGCAAGAGTAAGGTTAGCACTCGACCGCAAGCGGTGGCCACTGCCGTCTGCCATATAACTAAACCGCTCAGAAAGATAAGGAGGGGAAGTAGGGCTGAACAGTGTGTTGAAAAGTAATGACAGGATATGCACGTCCCTGCGCCGGTGAATCGGTAACCACCGAAGCTTAGAACGGAATTCAGAGATATGATCATACTTGCGTAGACCAAATATATATCTGATACATACATTTTGTAGGCGCTCCAGCTTATCAAGTAGCTCCTCGTTGAGGTCCAGAAACGCAATATCGCCATAGTCCAGAAGAGGAAGCAAAAGAGATTGAGTAAGGGTCAACTTGGTACGAAGAGGAAGGAAACTCTGGAGACGCCTTAGGGAGTGAAGGGATCTGAAGATCCTCTGACTCACCTCAGCTATATGGGGTGACCAAGAAAGCGTCTGGTCCATGGTGATACCCAAATTCCTGACAGTAGAGGAAATAGGAATAGAAATTCCCTCAAAAATAATGTCAGGCACCACCACCTCTGAGAGCTTATTTACATAGTAAGGACTACCAATAACAATCGCTTGCGATTTCTTCGCATTAGGTAATTTGTAAACCAAACTTACACGCCCAGCAGCGTATAGATTTAAGGTTTCGATTCACTTCCGAGATTAATGAGGAGATATCATCTACAGTAGCCGCTGCATAAATCTGTAGGTCATCTGCATAAAGGTGATATGATGTAGTTAGGGATTCGGTGATACTATTTATAAAAACAGAGAACAGTAATGGAGAAAGCACACCTCCTTGAGGAACGCCAGCGGAGAGTTCGCACCACTCGGACATCTTGTCATCAAACATGACGCGCTGGAGCCTGCTAAAGAGGTAGCTGCGAAACCAGGATAAGGGAGTTTTAGAAATGTTAAGAGAGCGGAGAATACCTAGCAGAATATCAAAATCTACCGTATTAAAAGCACTGCTAAAATCAAGAAGAGCAAGGACAGTAATCTTTTTGGATTCAATATTGAGACGAATGTCATCGGTGACGTTAACTAAAGCGGTGACTGTGCTAAATATATAGGCTCAAAGATAAAGTTGCTAATACATTGTGCCTGAATGATATACCTGCTAGTAATTACTTTTTAATGACGCCACTACAATATAACCTATGCTAATAATGATACAATAAAGAGGACAACTCTGTGTTTGTCAGTTTGCATGCAGGGAGTAATCTCCGGAAAGATTTATCCAATTTCAAAAAATATTTCACCAATATAACGATTGGATTTTCTGGATGGACAGGCGTCCAAGCTATTATATTCGAATTCCAATGACAATTTTATAAAATGTCGGTCACCTTCAATGATTTCAACCATACCATTCTGGAAAACCAAAGATCGCTCTAGAAGTTCTGAATACCTATCTTTATCTTTGTTTACAACTTTTCACCTAGAAAACTTTTTTTTTTATACAACGACGGTGGCAAACAAGCGTACGGCCCGCCTGATGATAAGCGGACACCGCAGCCTATAGACGCATGCAACTCCAAAGGAGTAACATGGGCGTTGCCGACCCTTGATATGTTTTTGATGTGTTTGACCTAGAAAACTACTTCAGTTTTAAGCAAGAATCCTGCCGGATCAAACAAACGTAATATTTTGTAATTACTATAATTATAGTGTCCCCGTGTTGTACAATATACACATTCGCAATGCGATAATTCATTATGAATATTCATAACTCATTAAAGTTGCCTGAATTACAAGCCATCCCCTTAAGCACCGTGTGCCAGCCAAACTCCAGTAATGCCGCAAATATACACAGCTCCGCCGACTTGAAATATGACATAATTATCAAGATTTACCCGTCAATTAAATGACTGCAGCGCCCTAAATTGAGGAGTTAAGACGAACAATAATTCTTCTCATTTACAACAGAAATTGTCGCTGTATTATTTCACTTGGGTATGTCGTTAGTTGCAATTTAGAGAGGCTCATTATCGGGCGAACGTCGTCCGAGGGTGGTTTTAATGCTTATTTATTGAAAGGCTTGTCTACGGTGGCGAGTTATTTTCTAGTGGGATCACAGTGTCAGCGCGAAGAGTTTTATGTGGCCGGGGTCGCAGCGTTAAGCCGCAATGGGAACAAACTTCCTGGCGTGAAAGATGCAATCCTTTCCTTTAAGTTCTTTATAGGCGGGTACACATAGCGGGTGTTCTTTCCACGATCATACAGCTTAGTTATCTGGATCTAAGAAAGGTTGCACAGTGACACAGTTAGGTAGTTCACTTAATCTTGATTCAAAGATCCGTTGTATACTTATTTGTTAGCATGGCTGTCTTCAAAACATTCAAGTATATCCATGGGCAACCACGGACTAATTAAGTACTACAAGTATTTTGTAAACTACTGTTGAAAACTAAAGAAAAGTTTTGTATTTTAAGTACGCTTTTTTGTAACCATCTTTCACAATAAAACCTACTAAATAAAATACACGTATGTAATGGGTATATTTCAAAACGGTAAAAATATTGCATCGGTTTTTCAGCCCTAGACTGAAAACAATCGATACAACAGCTCCTTACTTTCTCACTTTACAAGAGCCCGTCTAGCACTTGCATATGAGTGTCAATATGCACTTTGGAGCATCAATATGCAATATGCGACGTCGCGCAGCTCAAAGTAGAAAAGGTCGACTTTATGTCTTTTCATATAGTTGACAATGTTGCACTTTTGTATTGATTCTGGTGTTGTTTTTCAAGGTTTTATGTTACAAAATCAGGCTATAAAAACACGATTGTACACAAAGTTATTTCTTTTTTTTATTACATGCCTTATATTAAGTAAACCTCGCTCCAGTGTGAGAAACATGTTAACATCTTCCGCGCACGTGAAAAAGAGATGCTACACGGTTCGGGAATGTTTTTTTTTTAATTAATGTCGAATAACAGTCGGGTAAAAAGACCTAGATCGATGTTCTTCCTATCCAGAAAATTTAAAGCAATCGTATTTTGGCTTTTGACAAACAACAAAAGACACATGTATCCGATAAATTTAAAATCTGTTCAAATTATTGTTAAAGCAGAACTTATCTGTAGTTACGTATAGACCATACACTATCTAACAGAACCTAAGTAAGTTTGGCAGCTAGAATACTCAAATAGAAAATTCCCGCTTTTCACTTGCTCAGTTTGTGCTCTTTCGTTTAATAGCGCGTCATCTTCGTAGCACGTGCCGGCTGCCCGACTGCGCCTGTCACTATCAACCACGTTCTGATGAATTGGCGCCTCAGAGGAGCGAAGAGTGGTTTAGCAAAAGCGGCTAGTGGACTGACATTGTCGAAGAACCGTACTTGTACTACAGTACACTCACCTTCAAACACGGTGAGCGTCGCAACCGCGGACACGGCATCGCCGACACCGTTTTCCGCGACACATTCGTACGTCGCGTCGTCGCGTTGCGCGCGCACAGGCTCGATGCGGAGCACGGCGCCGTTCGCGCCCACCTCCGTCACTTGGTCCATGGCGGACACTTGGTACCGGGACTGCATGCCTGTGGACAAGAGTGGTTAATCTTTAGGGTTGTCACTAAATCTCCGCCGTTATTGGTCTCACATGAGGACAGCTGCTGGCGGAGGCGGAGTCGCGAAAGTGTGCGCGGTCGTTCCCGTGGTTCAATTCTGAATTTTGAGACTAAACACTCGATAACTCTCTTGTACTGTCTCTTGTGTAAGATTGTCCCCTTATATTTATTTATTATTTAAACATTTACATTCAAATCAATTTCATCTCAATATCAGCACGTCGCGCTTACACACACTTGGCAATACCTTGTCAGAGGAAGCAATGCAACGTTTACAGTGAGTACCTAGCCACTCGAGCTGCGCGAGGTTGTGAGGCGGTGAGCGACGAAAAAATCGCTTCCTATTGGTGCATCTAAATCAGAGCTAGACCATGAGTGTTCGGATAATTTAGTTTAGTAACGTGTTTGTTTCCCCAGATATGAAGTTTACAACATGACTGCGACATTACTGCAGAGGGGCCGAGAAAATAGGGATTGCGATGGGATACGAAGCTAGCAATCCCGTTCTACATCGAGGTATGTATAGTGCTTTTCTCAAATATGCAATGAAATAAAAGCTTTTATTAATGGCTGCACGCCACAATGCTGGGCCACGAATTGATATTGATACAACCGTTTTGGTATGAAATTCCATTACGGATCTCTCGTCTCACCGCGCCCCTATATAAACGTGATAATAAAGAACACATTGTCAATATTTCATTGCATGTTTGAAATAAATAATATTATCATCGGCTCCACGAATGCCGTTGTTGACGTTCCCAACATTCTCCAGACAACAAATACAAATCGTTTATTTGCTGAATACAGAGTTTATAGGGGTGTACAACCGACAAAAAATACGTAATTTTCATTGAAATTTTTAAAACGTTAGGATAATCCCCAAGTTTCTTTGTAAGGCATCCTTGCACTTTGCATTTCCCCACTCAAGATTGCAGCAAAAACAACGCGTTCGTGCGTCCCCGGCGTCTTGTAACTCGAGGGGCTAAAGTTTAAATTGCTGAAGCAGTTGCGCGGATAAGTTGGCCGTTAAACTTGCCGTGGATGTAGGGCTGCCACTTCGTTAAAATGTTCGTCATTGTTTTGCAAAGTTTAATACCGATGTCGCGTGATTTAATCAATATACTTACTCACCATTATGATACCTAGAATACCTAGATACACGTAAAGTTTAGGACTGCAAAATCGTAATGTACAAAATCATACCATAAACGCGGTTAAAATTATCATCATAGTGTTATACATTTTCTTTAATGATTAAACGGAGCCACGCACGGTATTGAATACATCTGCATACTTGAAGTAGCAACACAGAAGCAGTTGTAATCTAATTGGAAACTTATCTGATTCTCAACTTCTCTGCGAGTTATGTACTGGGTCAATGAAAGTAATATAAAACGTGTTTCTTACGTTATTTTATTTATTTTATGTCTCATTCACATTAAATTCACTTAACACGTCCACACTTGTCCGGTTGGCAGCCCTGGCGGGTCGACAGAGCTAAATCGCCACTCGTTGTATGTGCCAAGAAAATGTATCTCACGACGAGTGAGAATAATAGGGCTGTCACTGTGACCGCGGTTTTAAACCCTCGCTTTTATTTCCCTTTGACTTGTGGACTTGTTGGGGGACGTACTTGAGATTCGATTTAGGTGCCGACTTTTGTGTTCTTGGAATCGGAGTCATATTTATGTGAAGTCGTATGGGTTTTGTGCTTTTTGCAGCCACTTAATAGCTTTCATATTTTTGGAAACAGAAGTTCAAAGAGGAACCGTTCACTGGGTATGTATGTAATACCTACGCATGTACAGTCAATTGCAATAATATTGGACACGATAAGCGCGCTATAATATCTGACACGTTCAAATGAATCTATAATTGGGATATTTGCGCGCTCCTTTTGGTTATTGAAGGAGACTGTACCTCTGTGACCGGTTAAAGTCAGTCATAGGCTAGTTCATGAATGTAACCTTAAAAGTTGGCAAATTAATTGTACCTAACATTATTTTTCTTCGAGATGCAATCACGATAATAACACTTAATGAGGAGATGAGGAGTGGACTTTGGAGGAGTCAATTGTTGCTATATGTGAAATGTCACTTATCGGTTTTATTTAATTTAATGTATGTGGAGATCACGTACCGCCCGGCGCAGCGTGGGTAGACCCCCCACAAAGTAGACTGACGACCGGGTAAAGGTCGCGGGAGTCCGCTGGATGCAGGTGGTCCAGAACCGGTCGTTGTGGCACTCTTTGGAGCATGCCTATATCCAGCAGTGAACGTCTTTCGGCTGATATGAATCAGATGATGATGATGAATGTATGTATTCTACTCCGTTGTCCGATTTCATAAGTAAGGAACTATGGGTAAGGACCAAATTCTTTGCCAGTAGTTAGCCTGGTTAGTCGGTAGTTAGCCATACAAATTGAAGAAGTGAAAAAAGTTCCGTTGTGACACCAAAATTAACCATATAATTGTATTAATTTTGTATTAAGCAGTTACGCTGCTAACGAAATTATACATTTTTAAATAAAGGAAAAAAGGCGTTGTAGGAAGGAACTGATTGAAGAATTTGGTGCCCGAACCGGATTGTTCCGATAGCTCAGTTGGTTAGTAGCGACGGGCCATGAATGCCTGTGGTCGCCGGTTCGAATCCGGCTCGGAGCATTAAATTTTTCAATTTTTCCTTTATTTAAAAATGTATATAATTGTATTGTTAATTTTCGTGTCATATCGGAAAACTTTCATAGAAACTTTAATTGAGTGAGTTAAAAGCTGGCCAATAATTTGGACCTTACCCCTATACATTGTGGAGCCAACGGTGCACCGTCAATAACTCGCAAACGACGCACACAAGAAATGAAGAGATAAAACCACACGAGCGCCATAATACCTTATCACCAAACACCTTAATATCACCAAATACACCCTAATATCGCCAAATATATGTGCATCCCCGTGATTAATTTGTCTGGGAGAGCGAAAAAGCAAACAATAAGCGATTAATCTGTTGGCCACCACCGTCATTTGTTATTGCCACAAAATGCCCGAATTCTCATACACTAGACAAGATTGTGCTGGAAAATTTATTACTGTAATCATTGTTCTAGGGGAGGTAATGTAAGTGCTTTTTTCCTATCTAGTGTTAGCTGACGGGGGCTGAAAGAGATGGCTAATGTTTTTAAGGGTAAATTAGAAGAGTCTGCTATCATTGTCAGGCCATTTATTCATTTGTTAGCATAGTAAACGTCCACGACTGACCCACCTTTATTTGTGTGTATTTTTTAATCCATGGGACCTCCTTCTATACATTTATATGGAATCGAAAGTGCAACTAATTTTGAATTAAGAGCGTTCCACAGTTAAAGTAGGCAATACATTGCACTTAAGGGGGTCCGATTTTTCTCAAATTATTCTAGTTTGTACAAGTTTGTTCTAGGAAAGGGGGAAATTCTTGCAAATGAAAAGCCAATTTATGAAAGTTTGTTACATAAGTTTTTAAAATATCACGCCGTTAACCTGCGAATGTTAAAAGAGAAGAAAGTTTGTATGGAAATCGAACCACCTTCAATTAGACCCGATTCGACGAAACTAAAATTACTCAATATGCGAATCAACATGAAACTTGTATGGAAAATTTCTGGCACTGTTCTTGTTTGATCGTCTCTAATTTTACTTTTTGAATACCACGACGGTGGCAAACAAGCATACGGGTTGTCACCGCCGACAAGCAGACACCAAAGCGCGTGGACGCCTGCGGCTCCAGAGTAGTCACAACACTGAGGTTTCGTTCTGTTAACAACTAGAGGCATACTAGAGGTAAATAATACGTCTCTCACTCTATTACAGCATGTCTTCACGAGCTCTAACGACATAACTCGCAACCAAGAACAAAACACACACACACACACACACACACACACACACACACACACACACACACACACACCTACAGTGGTGGTTAAGTACTCAGTAGTGTTATAATATCATTATGTCTCAAAGCTTTTACATATTAAATAAATGACTGTAAATATGGAAGTTGCTTTTACAGCATTTTCAAAACAATATCGAGCACCGAGCGGTACCTGGAATCGGGTTAATTAAACAGACCATTCACTGTGCTAACAGCCAGTGTGTTTGTAAGGAACTGTTACACTAGACCTGGCTTTTGTTCTAACGGTATTTTAATAAAACTGTACATTACTACAACTGTACATACTATATTGTATTTGTTTTAATGCAGTCCGTTTCGCAGCGACCACAGGGCGGAACTGACATACGCATTCATAAAAAAATACAAACTTCAACTAGAATGTGTTCATTTATTTTCACAAACAATGGCACAGCAGCAGCGGCAGATAAACGAATTTAATTGCATATTAACTATAATAGGTTTGATTTACATTTACCAATAAGCGCATTAGGGTTTCTGACATTATATACATACATATTTGGGTCCAACAATTTATAACCGATTGCTCGATATGATTAGTAATGCAGACTAAATATGTGGCTTATGAAGGAATTATTTTATACTCACGACGAATTTTTGAGATTACCTATTCTGATGTAAGTATTATAATCCTATTAATACTAGCTTCTGCCCGCGACTCCGTCTGCGTGGAACTCGTTTTTATCGTCCTGATAAGCAATCTAATCCTGAAATAAAGTTTTAATTTTAAACCTCAAAAAAAGAGTTTCCCCCATACAAACTATGCACCCCTAGTTAACCCGGTCAGGGTTGGGTTTTTTCAAAACCCTAAAATTACTTTTCTTGTATTGTAATTTTCAAAAATCCCTTCTTAGTGGGAACTTCCGTTGTGAAAAAATCAGCTTTCTAGGTTAACCGATTTGAGCTGGGCGTTGATTTAAGTGAGTGAATCAGTCAGTCAGTCAGTCAGGACTTTTACGTTTATACGCTGTGCGTTGATATGTCAGTCAGTCAGTCAGTCAGTCAGTGTCTTCTTTTATATATTTAGAAGATATAAGATATACAGGGTGGATGTTTTCCATGAACCTTAAAGAAAATATATTGTCATATGAGGGCAGTAGAATCGAATAGTAATGATTACACAAATACTGCAAACAAAAAATTCTAATTTAAAAAATAAATTTAAATGATAGCGCTTACCATATTTTATCTTGGTAACTGTTAATATAATATAATATAATAATAATATAATATTAGGGGGACAATCTTACACAAATCGACCTAGTCCCATAGTAAGCTCATTAAGGCTTGTGTTATGCGTACTAGACGACGATATATATAATAGATATAAATACTTAAATACATAGAAAACTTCCATGACTCAGAAACAAATATTCATGCTCATCACACAAATATTGAATTAATTAATGATGTTTACCATGACAGACTTGCTTCTCGATAATTTGTCAACTTCACTGTTACTTATTCAGGGTTCAAGCCAAATTCGACTTTCCGGTGACAGCAATTCCCGTCATTCCTTAAAATATTGTTCACCAGTAATGGCATGGACCTTATTCTCCGTTAGAGTTGCAATATGCAGATTTTTGCACAAAAGTTTGATGAACTCTAACTCGGAAACGGTCCGAAATATTAACATTGTTTATTTGGAAAATTGTTAGCACTAACGCTAAACTATCCTCCTCTTGCGGGAAAGTCCATCGTTCCGTTCCACGCTGTATATATAGATTATCGCTTGTACCTATGACCTGTAACTATGTTATCAATAAAATATTTCATTTCATTTCATTTCTGACTCGGTGGGTACACAATAAATTTACCGCACTAACGAATTCTCCTTGTACGCTAATTTTCATTAAGTAATTAAAAAAAAAACAGCTAACGTTAAAGTGAGTGGGTTCTTACTACTGTTTGGTACTATGTTTGCTACATGAAACTGTCTCTTTTAAAGACACATACGTGACATACGTTTGCCAATATACCTATGTGTAGCTTATTTCAAAAGTACCACGTGCGAGCATTATTAAAAAATATCTTTAAACCCCTATTTAACGTATACGTATAAAACAAATGTGTAATATGTAACAAATTTAAACCTTATTCTTAAAATACAGGGTTGCTGATCGCACGACAAGAAAATTGTATTAAAAAGCGTGATAATGCTAACGCCACTTGCGAAGCTCTTCTAATATTGGCAAATGTAAAAATGATTGGTCGTTGTAGGCAAGAGTAATGTTGCGACTTAACGGTTCCGTGGAATATGTAACTTTTTAACGTAAAAAAATATTGAATAATTTTATCCTAATTTAATAATTCTTAAAACGCAGGTAAATTAATTAAATGTTTAATTTAACCGTCGACGATCCTTTTTTAAAGAAAGAAAAACATTTATTTGTGACACACACAAAACGAAAAACATTTAATAAAAATACAAATAAACACGTCACGAATACGTCATTACGTCTTACGTCATTGAACTCTAGTACAAATTACTTGTCGCTGCCTTAAGTTGTCTTGTTGTCCTGTAATATATTTATATAATTGTATTATAGTTTGTACGAGGGCAGTCCCAGAAGTACCCGACCTGACACGCTTAAAGAGGTTTTTATTTTGAGTAAATACTCTTTTTGAAAATAATGCACTTTAAAAAGTTTAAATTTGAAATTCGAACACGCAGCGTCGTTTGTCTTTTGTTTAGTAGCCATCAATAGTGGACGCTGTGAACAAATTTTCAGACATGGAGAAAATTGGCCATCGTTAAGTGATACAATACTTTCATTTGAAAGGTTTTAGTCCAACTATTATTAAAGCGGAGCTAGATTCTACTTTGGGGGAGTCTGCTCCATCGTTTACAACAGTAAAATATTGGGTGGCAGAGTTTAAACGCGGTCGCTCTAGTTGCGAAGATGAACATCGATGTGGTCGACCAAATGAAGTGACTACGCCAGAAACAGTAAAAAAAATCTACAAAATGGTATTAGATGACCGTAGATTGAAAGTACGCGAGCTAGCAGACATGGCAGGGATTTCAAAAAGTGCTGTACATCGCATATTGACTGAAAATTTGGATATGAAAAAGATGTGCGCAAGGTGGGTGCCGCGATTGCTCACAGACGAACAAAAACGACGTCGCGAAGATATTTCGACCGAGTGTTTGGCAATATTTCACAACAATAAAGCGGAGTTTTTGCGGCGTTTTATCACTATGGATGAAACGTGGGTGCATTATTACACACCAGAGACGAAAGAACAGTCTAAGCAATGGACTCGAAGAGGAGAACCGGCCCCAAAGAAGGCAAAAACCGTTACATCAGCAGGAAAGGTCATGGCCTCCGTTTTTTGGGATTGCCGTGGGATAATCTTCATAGATTATCTTCAGAAAGGAAAGACTATCAATGGCGAGTATTATGCTAACCTTTTGCATCAATTGAGTGAAAAAATCTGTGAAAAACGACCGCATCTGGCGAAAAAAAAAATTTTGTTTCACCATGACAATGCACCAGTACACACGTGTGCCAAGGCCATGGCTAAAATCCGCGAGTTAAAGTTCGAATTATTTTTTATTTCCAAATTTAAAAAAATGGCTTGGTGGTAAAAGATTTGCCAGCAATGATGAAGTGGAGGCTGCGGTTGATGGGTATTTTGACGAGCTCGACAAATCTCACTACAAACAAGGCGTTGAAGCTTTCGAACATCGCTGGGCCAAGTGCATAGAACTAAAAGGAGATTATGTAGAAAAATAAAATAAAAGTTTTAGATTTTCTTTTGTTTTTTTTTGTCAGGTCGGATATTTTTGGGACTACCCTCGTATGTATGTATCTATGTATTTATAGTATACTTATTTATGAAAGTGTGTATTTGAGTGTGTAATTTAGCTTTTCTTGATTTATACCACCTGGCACTACCTGTTTTCAACTCTTCTTGAAAATTTCCTGTTACCCAAAGGTTGTCTGGAAGAGATCGCTCTAAAGCGATAAGACCGCCTGTTGTTACCTTTATTTATTGACTATACTTTTGTAACATGTTTTTCTTATGTTGTGGTGCAATAAATAATATATTATTATTATTATTGTTTATGGCAGGTATCTCAGGTTTGACCATGCGATCGACACCATTGGAGTAGGAATGTGTCATAGCCAGCTGAAAATAGTCTCCAATGATTCCCATACGAAAGCGATTCATAGCGACAACGGCAAATCCCTTTGAGAGCGTAAGTACGGACGGATCCTACCAACTCCGCCAGGTTCAGTAAATATTGGGAAGTATCCAATGAGAGCACCATCTGATTATACACCGACCGGACTTGACCGGTTTGATGACCGGTTCAGCCTAGTGGGCCCTTCTTACGAAGATAGAGGGGTCCTGGTTCAAATTCCGGTAAAGGCATTTATTTGTGTGATGAGCACGAATATTTTTTTCTGAGTCATGGATTTTTTCTATGTATTTAATTATTTATTTATCTATAACATAACCGTAGACATAAAACATAACGTAACCATAGAATAAGCTTTGCTTAATTTGCACTAGATCGATTTGTGTAAGATTGTCCGCAAATACTTATTTTTATATTTATATATACTGATTCATTATTTTGCTGCATGCGTCTTCCAACCTACCTACCCTGCTTCTCAATCTACTGAAGATAAGGAACACCTTGACTTAGAGAATGCTAAAAAGGTAATAAAAGGCCTAGTCAGCATTACAAAATCAAAGAATGCAAGCAACCTACATAAAAAAGGTAAAAATAAATCTCGTGGCACAACCGCAATAGAAATGGCACAATGGCATGAAAAGAACAAAACTTCTCATACTTGCTGCCGTTGCACTGTCTTAAGACTTCTTTCTTCAAAAAACATTTCCATTTTATTACGTTGCAGCTACTTTGGTTCCATGAATTTTTGAGCCGCTTAATGGAAAAGAATTGCAAGTGTTTTCAGAAGCAACAAGTAGTTAATTATCAAGGTGTGGACGTTTCAGACTGTGCGTGGCGAAGGCTTCTATGCAACTGCATATTAGATAATTAATTATCTGAGCATAGAAACCGTGGGCGTGCATAGACGATACCTTAATGGAATAGGGGACAATCTGAGACATTTCCCATTCTAATGTGTTTTCGCGCTTTCTGAAACGAACTAGGCGTGCGTGGAAGCAAGCGTGCGAACCACATTGAAAGTACATGTGCGACACATTGGCTGATGAGTGATGACTTTGCATAAAACAAAACTTGTAACGGCATGCTGTTCTGGGAAACGATTCAGGAGAACGATCTTGTCGTATTTAAATCAAAATCATATGCACATCGTCTTGCTACATACGCTCTGTCTTATTTGAGTACATATCTATATTCAAATTGGATTTGTAATCTTTTTGTAATTGAATTCATAGATGCAAAACTTTTAGGGATATTAAATAATCCTTAATTTACATGCGAACGTTATTTTTAAAGGAAACAAAATATCTTGCTTGAAATGCCATCTCATTAGAAAACCGTAATAAAGTTTTAATTGTTTCAAAATGTAGGATAACTAAAGGGTACCGAAAATTTAACGAGTTACCCCAGGAGGAGCGTTCAGCGCGGTACCCTGAAAAATATCAAGTTTCTACATGTCAGAGCATTTGTAGCAGATTGTAGCCTATCTACGTCACGCGCCTCCTGGTACGCTTAGGGTTCCCATGCGTTTGAGATTTTGTGGGTAGGTTTATAAATTGTACAAGGGTTTAATTTTTACTACCCACATAGAAATTAAATAATTTTAGTATTCGTATTTTAACAATGAATGTACGTACCACAGTTAAATTGACCCCTTTTATACAGAGATAAGGTACTTATATGATCACAGATCACTTCATGTGTGTAAATTAATTAATGAGTGAATTTTAAAATGAACTCGTTTTGGCAACTATTCGTAACGTTGCAGGAAGAACAAAAATGGTAGGTAATTGACCGAGCTAGCGAAACCAACGCAACTCTTAAGTAATTCTTTCGTATATTGAGCGTCTGATCGGCATTCTCCTCTACAGTATGCATTTTTTTCAACCGATTCTCATGAAATTTTGTAGGCAGGTTCAGCAATTATATAGAATTTATTTGTCGATTCAGTTTTTTTAAATAAAAAAAACAGACTCGCTAGTTTTACAGCTCACAGAGCCACTAGATAAATAAAAGTGACGCCTTCTACAAGTACCTAATGCGATTATTATTTTGTGGAAAACTGTGATAAAAAAAACTTAAGTAAATATTAAATACTTGAAAAACACTAACGTCAATTCTTACAAATCCCGGTCGAGCTACAGTCGAGTTCATAAATTTATGAACACGACTGTAGCTCGACCGGAAACGTAAATATATTTATATATGCACGTTCTCAAAAGTCCAAAAATATCTGGGCAACCTCACTGCTCTAAACGAAGTAGTAATTATCACTAATTGATCATTTTCTCCATGCACATATTACAAACAAAAAAAAAACATGTCATCATAAAAATCCTTCCTAAAAATACCAGTGCCTTAGAAAAACGAGAAAATTCCTGGTAACACTAGCGCGTAATCCATCATGGCGTCGCGTCGACGCGTCTCCTGATTGTCAATCTCGAAGTGACTTTGTTCGCGTAGATTTTATTGCTCAGCTCCTTGGAAAGTCGTGTGGAAATTGTTTGCGATGCATTCCTCATATGTAGGAAACAGGGTTTATAGGGGTGGCATGATAATATTGGGGCTGTGATTTGTTAAGAAGATTTTAGTTACATAATTGGTGTAAAGTGTTTTTGTCCTTTGTTTTAACTACCGTCCATTAATGTAACAAAGATTTGCCAAGTGACATATAAGTCCAGTCTGGACGTATTTCGGCTCATATGATAATGATGATGATGATAGCTAGCCAAACGGTAAAAAGGCACTTGACTTGTAATCTAGAGGTCGTGGGCTTGAAGCCCAGCTGGTTTATACAATAACATTTGATATTGAATACTCGTAGTAGCTTTTCGGTGAAGGAAAACATCGTGCTGTATACGGATACGGTCCAAACAAAGTAAAAAAAAAACTTTTTTCCCCTCTGTGCTTTCGTAAAACTTATTATTTTTAGTTATTATTATTATATTAGTAGATTATTTTTAGTGCCTTCACTAAATCTAGAGATTGGATGACAAAGAGGGCCTCAGGCTTGTTTAGGATACAACGAAGAAAAACGCTTGGAAGGTGATGATAATTTTAAAATGTCAATAATCGGGCAGTGGTAAGAACTGATGCCCAAATCCAAAATGCATTACCGTCGTATTGAAATCTTATGTCAATTAGGTTAAGCTCTTCACGTGTGTATGAGTGCAACACACGGGTCAACCGTAGATTGTTGACGACGACCGTTTTCAAACTTCTCTTAAGATTATTTTTCATCGGCGCAAAAAGCGAATATAACTTAATATTAACTCTTGCCATAACTTCTTATGGAGAGACAGTTTGACATATCCACGAACTCGTCTCGGACGATATTCAAATGGCTCAACAATGTTCGAGGAAGTTGGGAATACGAAAAACAAGAAACATAAAATTACTTTTTTGGAATGGGATCGAGCGTGATGATATATGAGTAAATCATTTGCCGTATTGGTACGTTTCCTGAGTCACAAACGGCATGTTCCCAAATAAATTCAAGTTAAATAATAAAAGTGAGAAAAATATATCAGCGATCGTTTTTTGGCGATTTTCGTAAGGTCAATAAAGCAGCTTATAAAACAACAAAATACTCGAAGCAAACAACGTACTTTCGCCGTTACCCGCTATACTTGGGTTCTTTGCTCGTAGCCATTATTACGAAGTGGTAAAGCCGTGCTATCGGCTACGTGCGTAGAGCCAAGGACAGGTGGAGAAAGCGTAGACGCAAGTTCTACGCAGTAGTCCGTTGTGAATCCGATGAAATTGGCATCAAATTGGTCAATGCAAGGCAATTTTTTTATACATACAATATATACTCGCGTCTTATTTCCAAAGTATGAATGTATTAGTGCAACTTCTCTAAGTTCACACACTATTTCTAGTAGAGTCCATTTATTACGATTTTGCATACATATAGCGAACTACCGATTTTATAGCGACGTAGAAACGACGTCATATTAGGTTTTCAAGCAAGGCACTTTCAAAGTCACAAAAGTAAACGTTGCATTAAATTCATAAACCGCCTCCATTACATTCGTCGACATTAATCAATTACTGTAATCATTAGCATACTAATTATTTAGCGTACCTACAACAATAAATTTGATAACATGTACGTTCAACGTTGAGTTTCACTTAATTTAGCGCGGTTAATTAATATTTTGATGCGTATAGGCGCGTTTTGTCCACCCAATTCATAGTATATCGTATTCGTAGTATATTCTATAGAAACACCACTGCGCTTACGCTTTTTACTAGCCGTTGGTTCATGTTGGTAGGTAAAAAACAAAATGCCATCACGCAAGTGTAGAAAGAACCGCGTCGAGCGATTCGTGTCGGATTACACGAAATATTTATGACGGTAGAGAATCACAATGAAACAAAAAACAACAACATTCAATTTTCAATCACATCTTTAAAATAATAGGGTTGAAAAAGGAACAGTCATAATTTAAAGTCGGTATATTATGTTATACTTAACTGGAATTTGCTTGAGTTTCAATCTAAAAAGCTTGATCAGAATTTCATCTCAATTGGGTATATTGTAGGTATGCATACCTACAATATACCCAATTGAGATGAAATTCTGAAAAGCAAGGAGTACGGTGTAATTTTGAATCATGTTTCTTATTGTTACGATTCTATACATAAACGTGTATCACGTTGACTACATATATATCAACCAGTGTTTCAATCTTGACGTATTATTCTCAGCAGACGTTCATTTAAGAATTCTTTTGAAGTTTTATAATTAAGAATTGAAAAGCGTCCTCTACGCATATTTTAATAAGAAGTGATTATCCGGTGAATTTTCCGCACAGAATATTTTTCTGTAATATTGCTGACTGTATTTTCATTTTGTTCTCATTTTGTCAATCAAATAAATGGTTTGCATGAAGGATAACTTCTAAAATAAGAAGAGAGAGAACCTTATAATACAAGCGAACAGTGTAAATTACATAGAAGCTTCTAATGACATCCTACGAAAGCTGTTGACAATAGTGTTAGGACCAAATAAAAATCGTTCTAAAGGCCCAAAAAATGGGGGCTCGTAAACAGGGTGCGGTTCTGTGATTTAGTACACGGCAACTGTCTAATTAGTGGGAGGTATTTAGTTTCAACGAAATTTCGCAATACGGCGGACCAACACATAATTCTGGACAGGCTTTCATTCCTGACTTTGACTTTATTTCATCAGTCTAAAATTTAACATGGATATTTTGCAGTATTGACCAAATAACAAGAATCTGCTGACTATGTACCTACCTAAACATGAAAGTTTAACAACAAAAGAAACCTAACATTATTTAGTACATGATGAAATGAGTGAAGTGCCACAGGGGGACGTAAAAAAAGCAAAACAATAAGTCTATGTTGACGCTCAACCGTGGACAGGACATGTCACAAGGCGAGATTCGAGACACAATGAAAGATGATGCTAGGTCACCCCGCGATGCCACCTACTTTTTAAACGTATATGTTTTTACAGACTAAGTACGTTCTTATAGGCTTTGTTTACATCGGCTCCATTGTCGTAGTTAACAGTCCAGAGGAGTACTGACGTAACGTTTTTGCTGGACATAGGCCTCCCCCAAAGAGTGCCAAAGTGCCCGGTCCTGCGCCACCCGCATCCAGCGGACTCCAGAAACCTTTACCAGGTCATCAGTCCACCTTGCGGGGGGCCTACCCACGGCACGCCTTCCTTCGTCTTAGGTGGTCGCCACTCAAGAACCTTTCCGCCCCAACGGCCATCGGTTCTGCGTGCTATGATGAACGCGCGTTAGGTCAATTTAACTGTAATTTTTCCATATAAAAAGTGACATTTAGTTCAACCTGACGCGCTTAAAATGCGTTACGTGATCGACCTGCAGATCGCCATACTTAAAGCGACATTAGGAAAATCTTGAAAGGCAAAACAAAAATTAACGAATCGATTACTGTAAAAATGGCGCTGGCAGAGCACTTCCCGGAAAATTGACAAACTTTCATTAAAACCATAACGATCAATCACAGACAGATTGGAACATTCAGTATTAATATCTAAAGTAGATTTTTGGGAGTTGGGATTATCGCGCGCACTCCTTGCAGGGAGAAATCAAGAGTAAATTTGACAAAGCGCGCGGAATATGGAATAGGAGCGGTGATCGCCTGTATAACTCACGGCCCGCGAAATGATGGAATAGATTACATTTTTCATGGGAAGCGATGAAACTATTTGGAGGGGCCATAAAGGGAGGAATCGCGTGCGTTGCCGGTCGATTCGTTTTTTCAGCTCATTGCCCCGGGCTTATAGATGTCGTTACCGGACCAGATATTTATGGGTCCAAACCGAGGGTTTTACATTTCAATCAGGGCCAAAATTATAGACGTCATAACACGTAATCTGGGCGCGAGATAACTCTTTGTTAGCTGTTTTATCGGGAGTAAAGGATTTATGATGGTTTTTGATTTAGTGACAGAATGTTCAAAATTGAGCGAGCATTTTATTACCGTGTCGGATTTAAGGGTGCTGTTATGACAGGTTTTTTAAATTGATCTGATCGGGACATGCTACTGGACAAACATTGGCACCCATCGAAGTTCGTTTACCTAGTCGCATTCGGTCTCTGGGTTAATATGTCGCCCTATTATCTATATGAGCAGATTAAAATACGACAAGATACATTTACACTGAGTTTACCCATTCATGAGAACCTAGTTTAACTAGTCCTACTAATATTATAAATTGTATTGTATTTGTACTCCCTTTGTCTCTGTGTGTCTTTTGCGTAGTGAATAAATGTCTTCTTTCTTTCTTTCTTTCTTTAAATGCGAAAGTTTTGATGTTTAGATATTTGGATGTTTGTTACTCAATCACGCTTAAACGGGTCAACCAATTTGGATGAAATTTTCCACTAAGATAATTTATAGCCTGGTTTAAAATATAGGATAGTTTTTATCCCGGGTCCACGCAGACCAAGTCGCGGGCGGAAGCTAGTAGGATATAATTTAAACTTTACCAAAAATAACGACAAAACTTAATGAAAAATTCAAGACACATTTTGATTCGGTTAATTCTTTTGCACAAGTTGTAAAACGCCAAAAAATATATGCGTTGTCGATCTCGTGAACATCATGTACGAATCAAGACCGTTTTTAACACAGACACACACATAAGTATACAAGTTGTTGGAAACTTGAGTAACACCGTACGTGGCACGACTAGCGCGAACTTGCGAATTGTAGAGAATTCTACACCTCGCAGCGCGTCTTATCTTGAGCTTTATCCGGGTAACATATTGTAAAATTTAGAATTACAGAGCCGTAGAACGAGCTTGGAGTTATGTGTAAAGCTTTATATAAACGAGCTATTCCTTCTCGTTACTGTACAGTCTTTTAAATAAACGACTTGTGCACTCTTAGAACATATACGAAGGCAAACTTAAGTAGGTAGTTTACTGATAAATACACAAAATAATAGGAATTTGTGAATTAAAAATTTGTTGATGAACTTATTGCTTGATTCGGAAACAGTAGCGTGTTTAAAGAGCGTCTGCCTATATTTTTTTACAGAGTGAATTTACATGAACCCAGAATAGAATATGAAAACAAGTTAAGGCTGTGCATTGGAAATTATCGCGTGCTTTGAAACGCCGTTCGGACTAGATTAAGAAACAAGAAGGTCTGATTTTCAGATATATGATTCTTGACTATATGATTGTTTATCTGATTTTATCGATACATGATTGCTTAAAATTTCCTCGATAGAAAAAAAATACAAAGTTGGGTCTTTATTTTCCTTTTTTTACTCAGCCTACTCAAACGATACATTATATTACGACACAATCAAGTAAATACTATAGTATTTTATCTCATCTAAAATCTCACTTTATGAAATTTAAATAAAACGTCTCTAAGTTAGGTATTTATCGAAATTTGTCCAAAAAAGCCATTCCCGAAGAGTGTTACATCTCTTTTCCTCGTGCGCGGAAGGCATCAGCGTGTCTCTGTCTAGGGGGCGTGTTCGACTCAAATCAAGGCATCGCCTTAACAACAAGGACAAGCGAGGCAAAGGAAGGTTTAGTCCTAGTGATAAAGAAACTAAATAACTGCCACGTCGTATCAGTTAATTAAAATTTTGGCAGAGAAAAGAAACCCCAGACGAGTAATTGTCGCATCGACAACAGATGATGATGATGACGATAGTGATGATGGCTGTATAGCTTTATTAGCAGTAGTTACACTTACTTGAAACGCGTTTGCCGTTCTTCCTCCACTGTATATTGGGGACAGGGTCGCCACGCGCCGCGCAGTAGAAGGCGGCGATGCCGTTGGCGCGCACCTGCAGGTTCCGCGGCCGGATGGTGATCTCGGGGGGATCTGCGCGGACAGAAAACAACTCTAATTAGTAAAGGGTTAAGTTGAAATTTCATTAACACTGTGAGAGGAACTGAACACTTTCTGAACACAACTGTATCTAAAAATTGTTGGACGATTAAGTTAGATTGTGAATAGGTATAATTGTAAATCGACGACTGATTTGCTGTATTTTTTACCAGATCCATTGTTATTATTGATGAACTACTTTAAAACATTTAATGAATACACTAGGTCTGTATAATAGCGAAAAAAAAAATATGCCGTTATTAATAAAAACTTTGCTTCATGACATGACCTTAGTTTATGAAGTTCAAGATCATAGTGGGAATTCTAATAAAAACTAATCTATGCCGGTCATATGTACGAGTATGTTAATATGCAGGACCCTCAACTTAAGGGACTATAAAGCTTGTGAAACTAATCCAGAAATACAGAGGACAACAGATTCGTCACTTGAAAAATCAAACGCTATCTTTGTCTTAGACCAGTGACGCGAAAAATGTGACTGAACGGTAACAGTATTTTATAAAGTTAAAAAAAAAAAAAAAAAAAACTAATGTTGTCAGCCAAATAACGTGCGGTCAAAAATGGCATTGTTAGCTCGCAACTTAAACACAAGCATTATACGTGGTATTCAATTGAATTTATTCTATGCAATTAAGATTCGCAAAGACGTAGTATTCTCATGCCTTAACTTTTGTCGTTTTTCTAACCTGTGATCTTTCTGATCATGTCATCTGTTCGACTAGTGCCAGGGCAAAGCACGGATAAATTATGTATTAGACCACAAGGGTCCTCTTTTATGAGCTATGGTCCACTCGTTACTGTTTTGGACAATTCGGACCTTATTTTAGACTATGAATAAATTAAGGGCTCTGCCTAAGAAAGCCACCGTACATAAATAAATATTAAACTTCCGAGTTTTTTGTTACGGTACCCACTTTCTGTGCTCGCATAAACGTTTGATGTACAATTTATGGTTTCAATTTCATTACCGGGACTTATTCGCGTATAATTAATTAATATATTTACCTCTTTTAGGCTTCCCGACGTTTCGGATATGTCACAACATCCTTCGTCACGGGACAAAGACGTAAATAGATAAGTTTCGTTAATACGCGATTAAGTCCCGTTAAGAGTCCGCAGTAAGCTCGGCCGAATTTCACCTTCCCATACAAACGGAGTTTCGTCCTCATTTTAAAACTACGTGTTGGATTGTGACGAAACTTTGCATATACAATGACATAAGCTATATCTATGTCTGTAATTAGTTTATATGGTTCCAGTTTATAAAACAAACGAAATACAGCAAAAACAAGTTTTGCATAAAAAACTTAAATTCGCTGTATTTTTTTACTATGGTATCTGAAGCTAGCACGTAGTTTTAAAATGAGAGCGTAACTACGTTTGTATGGAGAATCGAGCTTACTGCGGACTCTAAGTCAGAAGAATGTGTGAGAATCGTGAAAATTTAAATCGATACATACCTACAACAAATTGTTATAAATAAACGCAAAATCTAAACTTTTTAAAATGCTATTTAATTTTTTTTTGCATATGTCGATTTCTAATAATACTTACATTAATTGCGACCTTTGGTCTTGATCTCATTGCTAAAAAACCAAGTTGAATCGATAAATCTGACATCACCCGCGCGGACTCCGTCGCTAACCCATTTAAAAATTCGAATATATGCCCGAGCACACCCTTTACGATTTCGAAAATGATTCTCAGAGGAATTCTTTCGCCGCTAACCGGTTTACAGTGACTGTGAAACCGCGCCGGTAATTGGTCCATTTTTGAGTCCCACTTGCGAGTGTGACGGCATTCGGCAGAATTGCTCCCTAATGCATTGCTGGACGTAGGGTTGTACCATTGATTTTGTTGTGACCTCGTTTCTATGTAGCATTGTGGTTAAGGGTTTGCGTGAGGTATATTTAATCAGAACAGCCCAATGCAATGTTAAACTATTTAAATTTATACCTATATTGCCTTAACCTTGTAGGTATTCAAGGTGACTTTTGTAATCAGTTTGATAATGTATCTTAACCAGTTAAGTCTTACTTGTTAATTATTCACGCAATTCAAAAGGTCTAAAATGGTCAACAATAACCAGCAAAAAGTACTATAGTTTAGACGGTATTTTTGGTAATAAGTACACTGCCTATGATTGTCGCGTTTTAGTAAATTATCACTAAGACGCTGGTCAGTATTTTTCTCACAACGATCAATAGCATAAACATAACCATCATACTCGTGCAGAAGGAGACAAGTTTGAACTAACCATGTAACAGAAAAATGTATGCCTTTATCATTCAGCAAAGCATTTCAAAATATGCATTATTTTACGGAATTTCGTATTTTTGTCAAATAACGAGAGTGCCAGCCCTGCCCAGGCCGCTGACGGCAGCCCGGTACATTTTCATTACGACGAGATTAATAGCATTATCTCACGGAAAAATGCGCGCCCCGCGAAACAATTACGTGAGTCCGGATTCACAGACACACTGCGTCTATTCGTTGTTATGTATTTACACGGTGATAAAAAGGGTGTGTACATATATAACGACAACAGAAGGTATCGAAACGTAAAGTGAACTAACGATCCCGATGTACAATATCAAACCTGAAAATCGATCATTTTCTGCAAGAATGAGAACAATCGTTTAAAACTTACCAGTTGGTCAAGTGCATACTCCTGAGCGATATCTGACTACATTTCATATTATATAAAACCAACTCACTCAACTGACCAATGCCGTTATTCATAAACGTTCAAACCAATTTTAGCTTAAATAATATTCATATTAGTTGTTCTTTATCTGTCACTTGTATAAATCATATTTGTATAAATGAGTTAACAGAGGCTTCTTAAGTTTAATGAATAAAAGGGTAAGTTCCACTATTGAACGTCGATACGGCATTAGGAATGAAAACAACAATAACCCTCATGCAGCTTCCTTATCCGCGCCTACCCAAACGTCTAAACGAAACGAAACAAATACCTAAAGAGACTCCCGGCGAACATTGAACGCACGCGGGAACGTTTGATTTCTGAACTAGAAAATGAAATCCTATTTAGTTCTGTAGAGGTCACTCCCTCGGGTAGGGTCGATGCGACATTAATAAACGAAAGAGTGGCGTATTTTCGGCGGCTCAGTTAAAATATTCATGGAACGGACACCGTGGCGGCTGACTGAGATTAGAGATATGTGAAAAAAGGTGGCTCGGCTTTGACCGCAGTGTTAGCTAGGGAGCAGTCAAACAATTCATGGCCTGCCTACCTACCGTCCCCCGGCGCTAGCGCCGGCGGGTTTATACTGTGTCCGGCGGGACTATGAATATTCGGTACACTCGAATTTAAACTTTCGTGAGACATGTTGAAATAATACTAACAATTACACGGTTCAACTCACGTATTCTATGTCACTACGGGCGACATGTTTCGAACTCTTCGGGAGTTCTTCTTCAGGATGAGTGTTTTCGCGGCGGTGTCGCTTGTATCACTGGCACTGGCACTGTAATTCGCAACTCGTGTCGATTTAAAACACTCCCTTCGGTCGTGTTTTAATTTATCACCACTCGTTGCGTATTTCCTATTTTCGGCACTTGTATCGTAAACAACTATTTTCAAACGGAGAAAACTGTTTTTTTTTTCATCACAAAAGCACTCGCCATTATCTTCATAACTTCCAGTTTTAAATGTATAATAATGCAGCGAAACTAAGATGGATATTCAACAAAGATGACAAACAAACTGCATCTTGCTTTCATAGCGAGCTGTACGGACGCCGTGGTGATGGATTGCCTCGCAGTGTTATACGTTAATAACGTAAGCATTTCATTGTGGACAAAACTTGAGTAAAATACTGTTTATAAATGATATAAAAAATGTAAACACGCTCAAAAGATATATGGTACGTAGGTTTTTATGTGCATTGTGATCTGAGAAATGTATTTCCGGTAAAGCAGCTTTAATTAGTTTGTCTCTGATTATAAAGAAATAACGAAACACGCTGTTAGTAATATATATAAACTTACTATACAATACTCATTCATTCATTCACTGCTGGACATAGGCCTCCCCCAAAGAGTGCCAAAGTGACCGGTTCTGCGCCACCCGCATCCAGCGTACTCCCGCGACCTTTACCATGTCATCAGTCCACCTTGGTCTACCCACGCCACGCCTTCCGGTACGTGGTCGCCACTCGAGAACCTTTCCCCCCAACGGCCATACTATATAAGTGTGTTCTAAGTCGGTCTATACAATCCTATATCCTATAATCCTATCCCATAATATTATAAATGCGAAAGTTTGGATGTTTAGATGTTTGGATTTTTGGATGTTTAGATGTTTAGATGTTTAGATGTTTGGATGTTTGATACGACACGGACGCTTAAACGGTTCAACCGATTTGGATGAAACCTTGCACGAAGATTGTTTAAAGCCTGGATCAATCAAAATATGATTCTGGTCTATGATGGTTTTTATTCCGGGTCCACGCAGACGAAGTCGCTAGTAGCTAGTACTAATAAGGACTAAATAAGTTTAATAAATTGAGGGCTGGGCTAATGATCTGCATAACTCGCATCGGGACTAGTTTAGTATTTTAATTAAAATCTGTATCCTCTGCTTTGGTCACTCGCAAAGGTCATGCCTTGGACATATTTGATCTGTAGTTATGACTCGCCTCACTATTTAACTTCTAAAACCTCACCGTTGTGGGAGACGACCGCTGGAGCCCTTTACCTATGTTCACAGCCGTTGCGGCCTTATCGAGCTAAATTACGAAAAACGATAAATACTTAGTACATGTGAGCGAGATGCAACAGTACCTAGATTGTAATGAAATTAGTACTCGATAAAAGCGGTCTGAGTGAGGCGCCAGCATATCCTCGTGAAGTGAACGCTGAATATGTTTTTTAATAGGTAATTTATAAAAAAATCGTTTATCAAACTCGGAAAGTAGTTCATTGTTTATCGAAGAAACGGAAACAGACACACTTCCATAAAGCTGTGGTGTTTTTTTTAATACAGCTTGTTTTTATACAACGTCAATCATCCCTTGAAGATGGTACCCGAACAAATGACGCCACATGAAATGAACATGCAGTATAGTGTTCCTCAATGCAATACATTCTATATCAAACAAGTCGTAAAAAAGCAACCCAAAGCGCTGTTTTACTATCTATTCACGGTTTTTACGCATTTCATAAACGAGGCCGTTTTCATTGCATGTTTTTTACGAACATCGAAATTTGTCCGAGTCGATTTTTCGTTGCAAAGATTGAAATTTTATTCCTGAAAAAGTTACATAGGATTTTGGTATCCCATATCAACTTAATGGACATATTATCTGCGTATTTGAGGGCGTGCCATAGTGAGGTTTCGTTGAATTCGTAACAAAGCGCTTCATAATATGCCTAATATTCATTTACAAGCTCGATGCTCAAAATTAATACGCATTCTAAATCAAAGAATCACTTAGTATATACAAATTCATCTATAAATGATGATGTGATGCTTAAGGTCACTATTAATCTTCCTAAGCGTACACAAATCGCAACCTAGGTACAAATCAAATCATCGTATTAAATAACAGAGAACCTACTAGTATTAGGTACTTGTATTCATTTTCAGTTAAGGTCACATAATACTAGTGCCATTGTCTATTGATTACCTTAGGTACTATAATCACTGAGAATCTAGTTCCACAGATTAGAGATTAGATTATAGACGAGTTATCGAAGTAAGGTACTCGCCTAGTTTAATTAGCTACCTACTTACTAGTATTACTTATGATGGATTTTCTTAACCATCGCCAGCAAGTGGTGGCCTTGAACGGCGGCTGGGCCCAGTCAGAGTACGGAAGCGTCGATATTGGCGTTCCTCAAGGATCGTCGTTAGCAAACTTATGTTTTTTAATTCAGGTTAACGATCTACCCAAAACCGTTAATGGCGACATGTATCTTTTTGCTGACGACGCATGTAATATTGTAACATATTCTTCATTGCTGCAGTTGGAGGAACAAATAACCATTGACATTAGACACATGCAAAATTGGTTCACAAACAACGGCCTAGTGTTAAACCTTGCCAAAACTCACGTCATTCATGTCAATCTAGGGGGAAAACCTCCTAGATCTCTAAACGTTCGCATCGATGACACATTTCTCAAATGGGACAAACACATAAATACACTAAGCGGCAAACTATCTGGCGCATGTTTTGCGCTAGGGAGGCTTGCTCGTGTTTTACCGAAAAAGCAATTGCGCTCGACTTATTTTCCCTATTTCACTCAATTATGTGCTACGGGCTCGAATTTTGGGGTTCAGCAACTGAATGGCATCGCGTCTTTGTCTTGCAAAAACGTGCTATAAGAATAATATCCATGACCCCACCAGGAACTCCAGCCAAACAATTATTCATTGATAACCATATCCTCACACTACCCTCACAACATATTTTCAACATTGCTTCACATGTACACTCACACAAACACACCTTCTACACAAGCAAACTCACGCGTACCCGTCTAGGCAGTAAAGAGCGACTTCTGTCGTCTAGTCACCGACTGACTAAGTCCTCCAAGACAATGCACGTAATAGGTCCCAAGGTGTATAACAAACTACCCGAAGATATTACGATGGAAGAGTGCACAAACACCTTCAAAAATTAATTAAAAAAATGGTTAATTGGACATGCCTTTTAGAATTTAAATGATTTTTATAATAATAATAATTGATTAATATGTATAAACATTTCTTAATTTTAAATGATAATACCTATACGCAATTGTGATGCTAATAATATGTGACATGTAATATTTAGATAATATTATGAATAAATGAGTATGAGTATGAGTATTAATGTGAGCGCAGCAATACATTCGCGCCACATATAAACCTAAAACAGGTTTCTGTAACGCGTCTTAACCAGTGAAATACTATGTACTTTTTTTTTGTAATAAGAAAAAAGATTCTGTTCTTTATCACTACAAATGTTTAATTTTGCTACTGAACATCACCAGTAAAGACTGCCCTCACACATTGTTGACCTCTACAAGATTATTCGCAGTACTTCCTTTGGGCAGAACCTACCTTTGAAAGAACTATTGCAAATAAACTTCTGAATGCGAAGATGATTTATTCGCAGTAGTTGCTTCCAAAGGAACTAATGCGAATAATCCCCTCTACAGACCAAAGAGCAATCAAAACAGGCTAAAAATCACGAGACGCTTGACGGATGTGTTTATTCCTCCACGGACCGCCGGGAATGGTCACGTTTCGTTGTGGAATTGAAACGGGCTCGGGACGTGCCCCACCCCACGCGTTCAATAAAAAAAAGAGTTTTGGCCTGTGACGGATTAAATCAAACCAATAGATGAAAATAGGATTTGCGGCCTAAAGTTGAAACAAGTTAATACTAGCCCTTGATGACGTTAAAGGCATGGTAGCTGACTTTAACATCCATCAGATGGAGATGGAAAAATGTTGTGTGAATGTGTCTTATGAGTAAATGTTCATCCAAGCTAAACTGCCGTTAAATTCGTTGGTCTTTGTCTGTCACTTAGTACATTTGTTTGTGAGGAAGGGACAAAGCACGTTTTAGTAAGCAGAGCTCAGAGGTTTGTTAAGTTTTATGATTAAGGTGGATAGTCCCTTGGTGCTAATCAACAGGTGAAGCGAATTCCACGAACATCGATTACTGTAATGGATCTAATGCAGCTATCTAAGCTTAGCTTAAGCCTTGGTAGCAATCAGCCATTAGCTTCTGTTGTGTTCATTTTAGTTCTAAGCTCTTCATTTTATATAAAACGAGGGCTGAAATATCTGTCAATACATTACCTTCAATCGTTCGATAGACCAGTGCAATTCATCATGTCATCTGAAGCCACAATAATGTGCAGATATTTAGGAGAGAATATGCGGCAAAAGCTATCCAAGTGGCAAATCAGTAGCGACTGGAACAGCTGTGTCATTCCTAGTATAAGTTAGATAAATAGCTCATTACATACGAGACTACTTGTAAATGTCACGATCAGTTAATTCCTTATTGAACTTTACCGGTAATATCGACTTCGAGCGCATGCACGACACCAATTTCAAGTCGTGCTTTTAGAAATACTTCTATGATAAGCTAATCCTCTGAATTCATGTGTTCCCTCTTCCATGAGCAGTATGTGTGAGTGCGATGTAATTAAATTGAAATGAGTTGCAAAGATGAACGCGCCGCTATTATAAAAAAAAAAATTACGGCCTTGCAAATCCTTCAAACCAGTCTGTAGCACAAAAACCGTACCACCGCTCAACAAAGGGATATATTGGTATCGTTTATTGTTGAGTATCCATTATTCAGCGAAGCAAAATCGCCGTGATACGAACTACTGTGACTCAGAATCTACTGGTCGGAAGTGGTACAGATTTAACCATTACGTCCGTCGCACGGACACTGCTATTTTAAAACCAATGCTGAGTCCGCCATCCGCTGTTTAAATTTAAAAACGGCCACGTATTAAAACGAGCGTAATTGATTGGAATCGAAACTACGGATTGCGTTAAAGATCGTGTACTACAATTTAAACGATGTTTTATGGGGAGTAATAAATCGAAAGAATGAAAAACTGAATAGCCGCCTACTAGATTTAGCCTTGTTAATATTTTGTTAAAGTAAGTTCTGGGTTATGGGACCAACGCACCTACGGCCTTCGCAACAAATAACCAGTATCAGTAATTTTTGGCATTTGCTCGGACGACAAATTTTGTATGTATAACAACATACAAATATTTACAACCACAGACATCATTTTGAGCAAATCAATCTGTCAGTTCCAAGCCTGGATCTTGGAATGAGGTTTGCATGTGTAAAGACTGTCTCTTGATATTAATTTGTAAAAACGGCATTTTAGAAATATCGCGCGGCGAAAATGGATTCGATATTGTCGCATAATGAATAAAAATCAATAATGGACAGATTACGTCGACCTCTCGTAATAATATCGCAATGGTTTTTGGTGTAAAATGCATTCAGCTGCAGGTTCGCTTCAATGTGGCGCATTTCATTAACGTCACTTTATTATGCTGTCGCAAACTATTCAGGCTAAGTCCGGGTAAGACCTTCGTCCCTAAAGCTTATTATTGCGTGTGACATGCTGCTGTGTGCAATAGAGTCAGACGCGACGCGTGGTCTAATTTACACCTTTCCATAACGTTACGCCCCAGCTGGATTTAATGATCATAAACGAAATTCAATTGGACTTTGTGACAGTTGGGGATGTTGCGACCGTAAGGTAAACTGGCTATTCAAAATGCATAAAGTCCTAGAGCATTTAGAGGATATAAAGCAAATATCGTGATAAAGCGTCTATGGGTCATAATTCCCAAGTATATTCATACTCTGTGAGCTGCAGAACTCGTGAGCTTTTATTTTTTTTTTAAAGTTTTTTTTTAGATTCGGAATACTGAGTCGTCAAAAAAGACCATTTAATTATAGAACCAGCTCACAAAAATTCACGAGAATCGAATACGAAAGAATTTTGACCCTAGCTCAATGAACTTCGTTCCCTTCGCTTTCTCGTTCAATAAACGCATTATAATTTTAAACGTGAAGGCATCTCGGCACTATCACCTATAGCTTACTAATATGAACAAATGTTCCATACAAAAAATACACAGACACACTACTGCAGAATAACCCAACCTAACAAAGCCGATTTATGACAATAATCTGGACGTGTCACACAGAATCGGTTTTACATCGCATAGACGTGAAAATTTATAGTCAGAGGTATTAAACGCTCATTTAAACGTTTTGGACGGGAACAGTTGGTATTAACGAATTAGCATATATTTGAGACCCGGGAATGGACTAAACATATGAATTGAGCATATGATCTTATATCCTTTATCGATACTCGTTATATAAAGCGGTAAAGTTTGGAGTGTGAAGCTTTGTAGGTTTGTAAATAGGGAGACAGAAATCTCCGGAACCACATCTGATTCTTTGACGTCCTTGAGTGGTTACGTACCGGAAGGCGCAGCGTGGGTAGTGGGTGGGCAGCAATTCACAAGGTGCACTGATGACCTGGTAAAGGTCGCGGGAATCCGCTGGATACAGGTAGCGCAAGACCGGTCAAACTGGCACTCTTTGGGGAAGGCCTATGTTCAGCAGCGAACGTCGTTCAGCTGATATGATGATGAAGATGTGACTCATATAATTTCAAAGATTCTAGCACCAGTAGAGTGGATGAATCTTCGGGGTAGATATAACCATCGCAAGTAGCTGCCATAGCAAACTGACGTCCAGTTTTTTGCGAGTACGGTTTTCTGCAGGATCCAGTTTTCTGTAGTATGCGTGCACCGTGCAGTATCCCATAACGTTACTATATTAGCACGTATACTACTAAAACGGAATCCTGCAGAAAACCGTATCCCGCAAAAACTGGACGAAAGTGGGAAAGAGCTCTTATTCATAAAACTGTACATGCCTTAGTTAAAGAAGAAGTGTTTTGTCCCTTGCGTACGAACACAAATGTCAAAGCGGCAGAATAGATAAGATGATAAAAACAAACTAATTTAAGTAAAGGGCATTTTAGCTAAGATAGGTTTCATGAACGTTTATGAAAACAGCCATATAACTCTTGATAATACTACGAAATACGTAACTAATGTTTCTATGACGTTCAATGATATGATATGATATGATTTATTTATCTCACAATATACAATTTCACATTGCATTCATTTTCATTTTGCTAATTGAGAACTTACTTAAGTATAGTCGTGCTTGTTTATTATCTTAGTGCCACTTACCTTTAATTCCTAATTGCAGATAACTTACCAACGCACGCGTACGTATTAGTTCAGAGGTTACGTCGCTTTGTTACCTAAATGACACGGACTAATGATGATTACTACAAAACAATTATATTGAGTACTTCAAACAACGTCATGTCCGTACTAAAATAAATTTATTTTGTTTGTTTATATCATATTAGACTCCGTATTTCTATTGCGCATCATTGTATAATATTTATTGTATCATCATCATCCTTCTAGCGTTATTCCCGGTTGTGCCCTAAAGGAGCCCCCGGGTATAAGGAAGAAGAATGCCGCAGTTTAGAGACGAGATTATTGCAAAGTGAGAATAGTAACATCAGTAACAATGACCAGGAAGATCTTCAAATCTTGACACCATTGAAAAGTAAAATTGAAAAAAGGGAAAAAGAAAACCTTGCGCTAGTCATGAGAATCGAAGAAATAGAAAATGAAAATATCCAACTATGTACTATGTTGAGAACAAACGACCCCGGTTTTTCTGGGAAAAACCTGAACTGTTATATGGAAAAAATAAAAGAATTGGAATTAAAAAAAACAGAATTCAGTAAGAAAATTAAAAAACTTTCTATGCGCCTAAGCAAAATTTCAAAAAGTTATCAAGATATGAATAACAAGTACACGGCATTAAAAAATCAGCATATTTCTTTGAAGTACATACAAAAAACAGTGTCAGAAATTAAGAAAAGTACACTAGAATTGAAAGAATTTAAATATAAAGCGAACCAGAATCAGGTTGATATCAGTAACCAAGGAAGCGCCGAGGTGCAACGTCCGATTCCGAATGATACAGTACCTATAGATTGCAAGGAAATAGGCTCAACTATGTCAACCCAAGGAAGACATGCAGAAATAAAATCTAAGCCAAATCTAAGCCAAATCTACTACTTGTCTCAGATTTTCACGGAACGGAAGTCATGTCAATACTATCCAAACTACGTCGTAAGGACTATAACTTCGAGGCTGACATCATCTTCTCTGCAACTACAGATAGGGTACTCCATGATATTACAGAAAAAACTAAACACTATACAAAAAAGGACTGTGTAGTAATTATGTGCGGCGGTAGCGATTTTAATTTCAACGCTCCGAGCAAAACAGTTAAATGCATTGAAAATACTGTTAAGACTCTTTCACATTGTAATGTCATAGTGTGTACGATCCCTCTAAGCGCCAATGAAGGCTCTCAAGCCTTTAACTTCTTTGTTAACAGTATAAACATTGAATTAGCTAAGACTCTTGTAAATAAAGGTCCCTCTTACCTATTAAATATTGACCAAAATCTTTCACTAAATGATTATAAGTATGATGGCTTCAAATTGAACATAAAGGGTAAATACAAACTAGCCACATCTCTCAACAAACTGCTTAAGGAAATAAATAATTGTTTTTACAATAGCATGTCATCTTTTTTATGACAAGATTAACCGATTCAGAAGTAGAATCTCCCAGCGACTTTTGTTTATTGCACTTAAATATTAATAGGTTGAGAAATAAACTCCTTAGCTTAGAAGCATTCATTGAGCTGGAACTCGTGCAAAAACCTAATATTATCATGTTGACTGAAACGTGGCTTGAACCCAGCGAATCTGAAACTATACATTTACCAGGATATATTTTATTGGGTCACTCAGCCCGCGCTCTGACTAAAGGAGGCGGTACTGCGATATTTGTTATGGAAGAATTATCCAAACTATGTAAAGTAGAAAACATGTCGAAATATTATAAAGAAGGCATGTTTGAAGTGTCCACAGTCAGCATAAAACCTTCCACGTCCAAAAAAAAAAAAAATACTTTACTGTCCTGTATAGAAGCCCGCATTCAAATTATACAACCTTTATGAATTTGTTAGATAGATATTTATGTAACATATGTAAGTTCGAATAAGATAGTTATTTCAGGAGATTTTAATATTGACTTCGCGGCAGTTGACGATGCTAAGACTAAAGAACTTCTACAGATGTTACTCGAGCATAATCTCATTCCTACTATTTCGGAATCAACCCGGACAACAGATTCTACCTCTACCACATTAGATAACATTCTGACAAATTACCACGACTATAATAGAGCACGTGTCGTACCATGTACTTTCTCAGACCATGATGCCCAAACTATTAATCTTTATCTACCATGCCATTTTCGGAATAAGACACAAAAGTTTATAACTAAAAGGGTTTTTAGAGAAAATACAATGCCAAGTTTTCGAGACAATCTTAATAAAATTGACTGGAACAATGAATTTATAAACAGTGACTGCAACAAAATGCTAGTAATATTCTATAATATAGTCTCAAGTCTGTGTAACAAATATTTTCCTATTAGAAAAGTTCAAATAAAAAGAAACGCTAAGAAATGGCTAACAAAAGGTATCAGAAAATCTAGTAAAACTAAAAGAAAACTGCTTATATCCACCAGGAACTCTAGAGATGAACCACTTAAATCCTACTGTAAGCGATATCAGCAGATATTCAAAACTACACTTGTAATAGCCAAGAAATGTTTTATTCGGAAAACTATTGCGAATGCGAAGTGCAAATCTAAGGCTATATGGAACATGGTTAATGAAAACACTGGCAAAACTAGCAAACGATTGCAAAATAATAAGATCACTCTAAAAATTAATAATAATCTGATAGCAAACAGCACACAAGTTGCAAATGAACACAACGATTATTTTATTCAAATTGGTAAAAGCATTACAATCCAAAACGACACCACTTATATGAACTTACTCAGACATGAAAATAACGCTAACACAAACTCTATATTTATGAACCCGATAATTGAACCCGAAATTATTCAAATCGTTAAAAACCTAAAAAATACAAATGCAATAGGCCCCGATGAGATAAATACCATGCTTGTCAAAAATAATATTGATCTCCTTTGCATTCCACTGTGCATTATTTTTAATACTAGTTTTTTGGAAGGAACGTTTCCAGACTTGCTAAAACGAGCAAGAATAGTAGCCATACACAAAAAGGGGAGTAAACTGGATTTAAATAACTATCGTCCCATTTCGGTACTATCTATCCTAGCCAAAATCTTTGAAAAGTGTATAGCTAATAGATTAGAAGCGCATTTCATAAGAAACAATCTTTTCTCTGCACACCAATATGGGTTCAGACGTAATAAAAACACATCTGAGGCAGTGAACAACTTGGTGATAGAGGTATTGCATTCCCTCAATCGAAACTCTAAATGCGGAGGGGTATTCTGTGATTTAACAAAAGCTTTCGACTGCGTTGATCACAGAATATTACTCGATAAACTGGAGTACTATGGAATACGTGGTACGGCACTTGAACTCTTTAAGTCATATCTATGTAACCGATCTCAGTTTGTTGAAATAAAAGACTACATGGAGGACAATGTAGTCAGGTCTGATGAAAAATTCATTAAATATGGAGTTCCCCAAGGCTCAGTCCTAGGCCCTCTCCTGTTTATAATATTTATCAACGATTTGCCAAGCTGCATCAGCTGTGGGACAACTTACCTATACGCAGATGACACTAGTATTGTTCTAAATGCTAGCTCTAAAAACGCTTTTAACGAAACAATACAAACATGCTGGACTGAATTATCTCACTGGTTCACAGCAAATGGATTACGGATGAACAGCAGTAAGTGCTTCTACATGATATTTCGCCGTAGTAGTAATAGTCCTGACTTTGAGTGCGATATACCGATTTCTAAATCAAACAGTGTTTGTTTTCTGGGCGTAAATCTAGATCCTTACCTGAGGTGGAATATCCAAATTGACAAAGTTAATAAAAAACTGGCTAGTGCATGTTTTGCATTAAAAAGTTTATCGAAGTCTACTGATAAGGTTATTCTAAAAAATGTGTACTTCTCCTATTTTGAGAGTATTCTCCGATATTGTATAGAGGTCTGGGGAAACGGAGCCAACATGAATTCTGTCCTGTTAAAACAGAAAAAAGCTATAAGGATCATCGAAGGCTGTTCTAAAATACCTGTTACGCATAGACATATGTTTATTGAAAACAAAATTCTTACTGTTGTTTCGTTGTATCTTTATCATGTTTGCCTGTATATTCATCGAAATAAGAATTTGTATTCTACAGTAGGGCAAAGCCAACACTACAATTTAAGAAGTAATGATAAATTAACATTGACTACCTCTAGTTTTGTACATTTTAATAAAAGTTTAGGCAATAATGCAATAAGAGTATACAATAAGCTGGCCAAAGATTTGAGAGATTGTGACGATATGAAAGTATTTAATAGAAAAGTGAAAGATTATTTTACAAAAAGGCCATACTACTCCATTGACGAATATTTTGCCAATGCTCTAAATGAACTGGACATTTTTATTATTATTTGACTATTTTATTTTTATTTTTAATTAATTTTGGACTAGTTTATTTTATTGTTTTAATTACTGAATGACTTGCTATTATATGATTTTATAATTTTTGATGTAACGTGAATGAATTTATTTAAATATTATTGTTTATTGTAATTTAAATTGTATTTGCATGCATTTGAATGTGCTTAAAGCAAATAAAGATTTTGATTTGATTTGATTTGATTTATTGTATACACTTTTATATACACCTACTTATGCAAATCATATACAAAGGTAATGTTCGTGACTTAGTAAGTTCCTCCGTACGAGTTCCTACGAGAACTCGCCCTTCTCCGGTATGCTTATCCCAGTTCACAAATTCAGTCCCAATTATATACAATAGACTCCGGGATAGGTTATAGGTATTCCTATATTAAGTCGAGGCTGCGCCTACGTTTCTTAAGATTCGCGGGCAGAGCCACGTGGGCAGTTGTTGTACCTACATGTTCTTAGCAGTAAACAGTTGTGTTCAGAAAAATGGTGGTAAAATGCACATCGCCATCTCAGCAGGATCTTGGTATCTGAAACATATCAAACTCTTGTTAGTCAACTTACGGGTTAAATATCTGATATAAATGTTTCCAGAATCGTTGACAGGCGGCAGGGGAGGTATTATCATCGGCCTGTCCTCTGTAGGCAGCGGGGTCGGTAGGCTCGGTATAATTGGTAGATTTGGTAGATTTTGTATGTATACTTCCGGAGGCTCGGTTTCTTCAAGTTCTTCAGTGTCGTCTGTTTGGAAATATTTGTGGTTTGAACGCGAGCGGTTGTCGTATTTTTGTTTTAGGTTTTATTTTTCATTGTGATTTTGTCGCCCTACTTTACTAAAAAGTAATTAATCAAGATAACAATGCCTATATCCAACTTCAATATTAACTTTGTCTCAAAAATACATTGGAATTGGATTTACAAAACATCATAGGCATACTAAAACTAGTTAGCTTCCATTCCACATCATTATTTTAAGCTTTTAGCGTTTAATTTATTTTACAATGTAACACAATATCGTCTCTGATATGCAATAAATAAAGTTAGACATCAGGTAATAGTTTAGTACGAACCCCTATTTATTAGCACAGTATACTTATTACAAACAGTATACGACACATGGAGAGATAAAACAGGATGAGTGTGGCAAAATTCATCTTATTACTATAATAATAATAATAAATCAGCCTATATACGTCCCACTGCTGGGCACTTATTACTATAAGTACTCGTATCTTCAAAAAAAACAGTGATCCGTTTTAACAAACAGGTACCTATTTCACACCGTTTTTTGCAAGTCTCGGCGGACAGACAGGATAGCAGAATAACATTAGCGAGCGAGCTAAAGCAATAGCAATATACATTGAAAAGCCGCTTACTTTATTTATTCTGTCCAAGGCATGAAGGGTTCATATTAGTCCTATTTTGACCAAAACACATTGTGTATCTTGTTTTTCTACGTTTTGGCTACTTCCAAGAAATACAGTGCATAAAGGTCAGGGGGGGGTGAGGCCAATTTTGTTAGTTATCCTGCCCTACACAGTTGTGAGTGGAGTTAGACTACTGAATCAAACTCGTACACTGTGTCCATGTCCGTTTATTAAAACGGTTCTCAAAATTCCTATGTAGAGCAATTAGTTAGGCTCCCACCTTTTTATTCTGCTCAGCAAAATCGCTACAAACGCTAGTCAAACTAAACTCAACACAACGACTTATTTAAACACAAAACTCGCGGCTGTTACTTCGTTCTGCAGAAAAACCATAAATCATTAATTGTTATTGAGAAAATAACGGTATATCTCGATGCTTGAGCATCCATGCAATAAATAAACATCGAACACTTCGATTACCAGAAGATTTATTTGTATTTCTTTAACGTGCATAGTTCCTATCATTACTCAAAAGGTCTATTGTGGGTGTTTCTATGCACTGTCTATGCGAATGATATTCGTACAATTCAAATGTTGTAATGAGCGATGATTTCAGCAAATTCAAATACGTATTGTTAAGTTTGTAACAATAGCAATATTAAATTCTGTTCATCGCAACTGTTGAAACATATTGATCGCAGGTTTGTTATATCTTTTCAGCCGATTTTTGTACTACTTAAGTCTTATTTAACAATAAAAGTTTTTGATGTGCCTATTAGTTTGAATTTATTGCAAATTTTGAAAAAAGGAAAACCTATAAACCTAGTCTTTAATTGTGTCAATACCGTATTGAAAATCATTGAGAATGGAATATATTTCGAAGTGGAAAAACATACGACAACTTCTCTAAACGACATAATTAAGTTAAAAAGACGGATTCCCCATAATGAACCATCATCATCATACAATGAATATGATTAATACTTCCCCTTACAGATATCTGGCCCCTTGACATTCCTTACAGGGATAAGATCACCTTTGTACGCGTATAATATCATCTGTTTCATATATATTTCTGCCTTTTTCTTATGTGCCATAAAGGACTTACAATAATACTCGACATTTATCTATAAAAGCCATTCCCGAAGAGTACCTACTGTAAGTATTTCTTTCTCTCGTGCTAAGAAAACTAGAATGTCTCTGACACGGGGGCGAGTTTTAAGAATAGATAGTAGATACGCACCAGCACAGCTAGGTAGCGCGCAGTATTCGATTTTTCCTCACACACCGCTCTGGTGTATGCTTAACCTTAAGTTTTAGGCAAGCTTCGTGAATAGGCGAGCTCTGCCCCGCTATCATGTAACTTGTTTTAAGCTCACCTCAACGCTCACCCAAAAATATATCTTGATGCCGCGATTCGTAGTAAGTAAGCGTATGTAGAGGTCTAGTTTCGTTAGGCGTGACGGGTGGGGTGAGGCGCATGAGCGCGTAAAGAATAACACCGGCTGCTATTCTTTACGGGCTGCCGTGGAGTGTATTCACTCACTGGAAAGCATTCGTCGGCTCGCTTATTATGTAAAATGAGTTATCGAAAGTTGGTAGCTGTTCCGATTCCGGCAAATACATCCTTATTATTATATTTATGCTCAGATCTGAAATTATTTGAAATTTACGTTGTTGACAGATTTGAAGGCCGTATCCAGAAGCACTGGAACGATATTCATTGTCTGTTCTAATAGTAATGTTTTAATGTGTATATGTTATGTACCTACTAACACTAGAATTAAGTTTTTCGTATGTTTTTTTTAATAACTAACAACTATGGACATGTTCCGAAATAAATTATTTGAATTTGAGTTATCAAAATGTATGGAGGTAGCCGAGGTAGTTACGTAAGTATATCTGTCAAGCATTTTGAATAGGTATACAACGTGTTAATAAAATAACGCAAAACCTGAAAACAGTTTGTTCAGAATCAAGCATAGAATGCGAAAAAAATAAAAAAAAAAATTTTTGACAAGATTTATTTTTTACATTTGTATGGAGTGTCGGCCGACTGGGGCGACCTGCTACTCTCGATTCGCATTCTACTCTCGATTCTGAACAAACTGTTTTCAGGTTTTGCGTTATTTTATTAACACGTTGTATATATTAAAATTTTACATTAATCTATTTTCTGTTGAAATATTTCTTCAATCTTAGTAATATACTTTTTTGGAAAGTAGTAGTATAATGTACTTACTAGTATTTTCTACTACTACTAGCTTCTGCCCGCGACTCCGTCCGCGTGGAACTCGTTTATATCGTTACTCCATACAAATGTTCACCCCTTTATTAGGACCTCCCCGGGACCCAAACTATCTCAAACCAAATTCCATCTAAATCGGTGCAGCGGTTTAAGCGTGAAGAGGTAACAAACAGACAGACAGACACACTTTCGCATTTATAATATTAGTATGGAAGTATGGATAATAATTGTAAAATAAGGCGAGTCCGCAAGCAACCTCTTTTCCTAAGCGGAGTCTAATTGGACGATGAAACATCCTGCAAAAAAGGCTACTGGAATATTTTATCTTTTCGTGAAACGGAAAAACATATAAATTATAAGTGAAAATAAGGAATACAATAATGGCTTAAAGTTGTCTATTAGTAAACCCTTATTTCTCACAATATCTATGGAAAACTTAACATTATTAATGTTTGGAAAATACAACACAATAAGTACTAATACCTTTTATTGCACACCCCAATAAAAGGTAAAAAAGCGGCCAAGTGCGTGTCGGACCACGCACAACGAAGGGTTCCGTGCCTATTAAAAAGGTCGTATCGTTACTGAAATCTTATGACACTTACGTCCTTTTATTTAAGGAAGGCAGTTTTTTAGAAATATCTCAAAAACCTTTGAAACGATCTTGTTCAAAACAATTTTCGCTGAAAGTATTTAATAAGCCCATGATTTTTTTCATATTTTTAAAATACACGGTTCAAAAATTGGAGGGGGGGGGGGACACACAATTTTAGTGACTTTCGGAGCGATTATCTCAGACTCTATTCATTTAATCAAAAAAATTGCTGAGAAATCTTATATTTATATAATATCGATTGACGTGCTACACGTGGGCTTGCAATGAAAAAATGACTCTCAGTTTTATGTATGGAGTGCGCCCCAAAAATATTTATTTTTAGTAATTTAATTACAAAACTATGTAGCGAATAACAAAATACACCTATCCTCACAATTTTATTCAAATACACCTTATACTTTTCGAGTAAAATGCCTGTGACATACGGACGGACAGACAGACAGACAGACATGACGAATCCATAAGGGTTCCGTTTTTTGCCATTTGGCTACGGAACCCTAAAAATACAAATACATAATACTATTATATTGTATATCTCCGCACGCAAATTAACAATTAATTGCCCTAAATAATATTGGATTTCATTTTCTATAAGTACCAAAGGATAACAAAAGTGCCGACACGTTAAAACGCGGCTTCATATTATGAAGATCATAAGCACCTTACTTTTTATTAAACGCCATAATAAGCCTATTAGGGGTCGTCACAGCAAAGCAAACTAAAATCAATCATAACCCACCCGACATAAGAGCGATGAGGATCATATCATGACACCGTCACTAACACTAAATGAATGGCATTCGAGACTAGACAAAAAGGTTAAAAATAAAGAAAGTACAGTGTTACCAATTTATGTTTGCGGTTAGAAACGACAACCGCAATCTGATTTGGCTTCAAATCCTATGACTTTTGAGGTGGTTCTTAATTTCTAGGACGGCAAATGTTAACTTGGCGGCATTATAACAATGGCCGCTAAACAAAGCGGATTTCCCTCAAAGGCGCTTTGGTGTGAAAAAAAAGAAGAGCGGGAAATCGAAAAGCAACAAACGTATATTTTTCTGTAATGCTGGCAAGTAGGTTCACAGAAAATATTACGTTTTTAATTGGGTGGCATCATTAAAATAAGAAACCGGAAAAATATTATCACAAACCCATTAGCTTTAAGCTGTATTTTTTTTATACAATGCGTACGCGGTTTCCCCGAGGGACTAAAGTATGGGGTTCTTCAAGAAAGGAGTGTGCCTACAGGTTTTTAAACCTTAACTTGGTAGTGATCTTTAAATGCACATATTATTAAGTTACCTTTTTGGATTTTTTCGCGCTCTACACAATGCAACCGAGACATGCGCGCACGATTTCTGGAACGATTTTATTTTGCCAAATTTGGGGTAGGGTTGGCAACGACAAGCGTCCATAGGCCACGGTAACCGCTTACCATCAGATGGGTCGTACGCTTGTTTGCCACTGACGTGGTATTAAAAAAACGTAGTATCAGTAGGGGCGTATAGTGTATGTTGATTTGATTGTGCTCAACGTACTCATCCGATGCTCGGCCATTCGCTTTGATTGGCAGACCATAAAGGCGCGAGCACACCGTCGCGTCGCGAAAACGCGATATTTCACGGCTCACACCCGATACACGTAAACAAATCGCTTTTCTATCGCTCTTGCGGGAGTTATCGCCCACTCCCCGGTTAATAGTAGACATTAATATAAATCGGGCGCAGCGTGCTCTATTGTTTACAGATCTCCGTATTATCATGGAGCATTTTTCTTGCAGCCGGCAGTCATTTTTCGGTTTCCAACCATCGTTTTTACATACACTTTTAACACGAGCTTAGACAGCCTAAAGCCTTTGTTAAAATAACCAAGATTTTTCCGGGGAAACAACGAAGGCAGCTCATTCGCCAGTAATATTAGGCCTCGCCCGCCGCCCCGCGCAAACAAGCCCCCGCGAATTCTAATATATCTGATTCCCTAAAAAACCGGCTGCCGATCGTCTCAGGAAATTGAGTAGAATAAGCGCATCGTTCCTGCTTAATGGCCTTGAAGAATAGCTATAGTTATACGCTTATTTATAAGGCAATCCCTCATGTATGAAATATTTTTATACCGTCGACCTATTTAAAGAGGGGAAGGGTAAGTAGTTTCATGAATAAGAGCGCTAGTCACGTGATGGTGTGTAAGGAATAGGCAATCGGAAGTTAAAGTTATAAGGTTATAACTTTAGTAGTAAAATAAATGTAAAATTGGAGTCTATATGAAATATTAAAGTTGTTAGATTTGAAATAATTTTGCTCTTTGCTTGTACACAAGTCAAGTAAGTTTATTAGAATCGTGTACAATATACAACGCTAATAAGCATAAGTACGAAACACTTGAAAAAAGAAACTAACATAAGTAGGCGACTGTATATATAACGCACGATAATTGAGTATAAATATTAGGAGGATAAATAAATATTAGGGGACAATCTTACAAAAATCGACCTAGTCCCAAACTAAGCAAAACTTGTACTATATGGGTACTAGACGACGATAAACATACTTATATAGATAAATAAATACTTAAATACATAGAAAACATCCATGACTCAGCAACAAATATTCGTGCTCATCACACAAATAAATGCCCTTACCGGGATTCGAACCCAGGGCTTCTTGATTCGTAGGCAGGGTCACTACCAACTAGGCTAAAGCGGTCGTCAAAAATACTCTGAACCTTGTCATTTCAATATAACTTAACATGTGACATTGATAGATATGATTCATTAAGAATATGACAACAATAATATAAACTTCATTTTGGCGTTTCTTTGTTCAGTATATTTTTGGGTAGTCCTTATCAATAGTACATTACTACAGAGGCCGGGAAGTAAGGGGTTGCCGGCCGAGTACATATAGACGGCCGAGCGTAGCAAGATCGGATAATTATGATGCTGGCAACCCTTTTTCACGCCGAGGTATAGTGCTTTTCTCAAACATGCAATGAAATATATTAAAAAAAACTCCAAGAAATCAAACTTTAATTTTCATGGCTGAACGCCGTGATCCTGTGCCACAAATTGTGGAATAGAAATTAAAAAAGACCATCTTGCCGGCCCAGGCCTCCAATTTTGTATGAAATGCCATTACGGATCTATCGTCTCGCTGGGCCCGAAACGTGACACTTCGAAGCCCATTATGAAGAACACAACGTCAATATTTCATTGCATGTTTGAGAAAATTCTATTGTATACTGGAGATAATTTGAGTTGCCTAAATTGCTTCAAAGTAGTCCATTCCAAAAGCAGCTCTACCGTCCAAGGAAGAAGATTCCAATTCCTTTAACAAAAGTCGGCTGCGTTAAATAATCTCAACCATACATGTTTCTTTTGCGTCTTAGCCTTAGAGGTTTATTTCGTGAAAACTGCCACCCAATACGCGCCTGATGTTCCACGTGGCTATACATATATGTATGTTCCATATCTCCTTCAAAACTTCAGCGAACCGCTAAGATGCTGGCAGCAGTAAAACTGCACCGTCCTTAATAACCTGCACTCCCTGTTTCCCACAATAAAACTTACATTGTAAGTTCTCATCATTATCTCATTTGGTTGCGAGGTGCTCGCCTATAAAGCTTTTTAATATTGCTTCTAAAGTGCACTTGAGCACTGCCAGTGGAGTCTTGCGTGCAATAAGTAATAACTTCCTTTATTTCAGGATGAGTGCCGTCAAAGTTTGATGCGTTTGTAACATATTGATAAGTCGAGATGTACAGTTACACGAGCTTTTTAGTTGACGAGCTGTTATCTATAATTTTCACTCTCGATCTATTTTATTGGTCGTGTTTCTTGGAGAAACGTAATAGCGCACTGGCTTGTCCACTGTCGTAAGAGGCCAGGGCGCTAATTAAGCTAGTGGGGATAGCTCTAAATAATCCACGTTAAGGTGGACCGTTGTTGATCATTTGGAGCGTTATAATCGCTAAGCGATAAAGCTCTTTAAAAAAGATAAAAAAAACAGTAATAGAGGGTGGTAAGTTAAATTATCCTTTTTTAAATTACCATAATTATTTATCAGTATTTATATAATGCACATTTTTTGACTTGTTAGTTGTATTGTAAACTTTGATATGTACATAAATTAAGTAATGTTTTTTTAATATAGTATGCGTAGGTGCTACTGCGGATTTAGAAAACAGAGTACTGTTTTAAAATGTGGCAAATTACGTTATTGTCAATGTATGTAAATTGCCTTGTGTTTGTCACGAATAAATGTATCTTTCTTTCTTTCTTTCTTTCTTTTCTGTTTTCTAAATCCGTATCTGATGATACTTTACCTAGAGTAGAGATTTATTGAGTATCCAAATAATCCCTAGCAAAGCACATAAAAGTAACATATAATGAAAATAAAAATAAAACTCACCTTGGGAAGTAATAATAATAATAATATATTCTTTATTGCACCACAACATAAGAAAAACATGTTACAAAAGTATAGTCAATAAATAAAGGTCAGGCGGTCTTATCGCTTAAGCGAAGCGAAGTAAATACATAGCCTGCGTATAATTTAGTAACTGCATGCTTTTAGTACGCGGATCCAAAACTGGCCACTTTCAGTTCACTTTAAAATATAAAGGTTATATGCGCGCTTTTATATGCGATAAATCTCCATCAGTGTGAGTGGTTCCCACATAGGTTATGTTTATGTTGGTGCACGATATAAAATAATGCACGTAGTTTGTGTGGATGAAAAGTATTTATATCGTATGTATTTGTACATGTGCTTTACGGGGCAACAAATCTAAAGCAGTTGCAGAAGATGTAACCGACTAATTACAAAGTAACCTAGGTCATATTCGTCTATTTCTGAAATAAATCAAATATTTAATAATAAAGTATTCAGCCATCATTGTTTCTATAAAAACAACACAAGATCTGTAAGAGGTAACAACGATGTGGAATGTAGACATATGATATGAGACGTGTATTTCAAAAGGGTTCATTTCTAATTAAAACTTGTTTTTACTCCAAAGAAACAATGTAATAGAAATAAAGCCTTTTAACAACTCGTCTCCTTTTAAATAAAATATCAACTAACTTACATACTTAATAACCAATAAATATAAAATAGTACTTACACCTAGCATTTACCTAACAAATGGGCGAACGAAGAAACGGCACATACTTACACAATAATTACCAACTTAGAAAAGTTGAAATACTTTTTTTCAAAGTTCAAAGTTCAATATCTCAAAATCAGCTAAACCGATTTTGTTGAAATGTAGCTAAGAACTGCCTCGATCACGTCAGCTTTCGTGTATAAAATCGGTCCATTCGTTTAGGAGCTACGATGCCACAGACAGACACACAGATACACATTTACACAAACAACTTCAAACGTATAACATATTTAGGTTTAATAGAAAGACTAACAAAACACCGCCTTCGTGTAAAGTAACACCCGGAAGAGTAACTTTTCAACTTTGGTCTTAGTTCGCAATTCGTCGCGCTACTGTCAGTATATTGAATATTTCGATAAAGCCTTAATAACGGAAAAGGGCTTAATAAAGCAGCCGTATATTTCAAATGAGGTAAGGAATGTTGTGCTGATATCATGTTTACGTTCGTCACTGTACAAATTCGATGATGTACTTCTACATACCGGGCTTATATTTAATTTAGTGTCAAAAACCCTTTTTTAGTCTTCTTCTGTGGAACTAAACGGAATGACCAATTTTGTCTTTTTTTGGCTGCTAGACTAATTTTAACGCGCATGGATACGCGCACTACATACAAAACATAAATAGGTAATTAGATATATATATAATATATGACAGTAAATACCATCAACCTAATTTCTGAGTACCTACTTTCTGTAACAAACATTTGAGTAAACTCGGAATATTATCAGAACTTACATCAAAGCCTGAGGTTTAAATAGGAATTTGGCAAAGTTTTATCCCGTAAATTTATTCGGAAATACGCTATTTGCTTCTTGGCTTACTTCTAATTCAAGCAACTCCTTCTGTAAGAGAACAATGTGCAAATGCAATTATTAAATTCAGATTTTACTTATTACCATTTTAAGACTAAAACGATACCTACGGGACAACTGTACCAACCGCCACACGTGTGTGAAGTGGCGCAACGTATTTGTGCTTCTGTGAATCTCTGGTTTAACAATAAAAGAGGTAGTTATTATCATTGGGGCAGTATCCACCAAAGATATGCTAAGCTCAAATATACGAAATTTTAGGACTAGTTTGGTGGATGTGGATATACCCACCCATAACTTTGCTGGCATTCCGTGTGAAGGCAATTACTAAATTGTCAGTTATTAACATAGTAAAACTTTGGAAAACTAACTCATCTAGATTTACCTGCTATTGATATTTCATAATTTATTGGTGATACGATTTGATGTTTAATCGTGAGCATTTTTTGTGATAGGTACATTAGGAATCGTTTACTCAAAGAACGGGTTAAATTCAGAAGTATTTTAAATTAAAGAATTAGACTCTTGTTGGTGTAGCACTCTTATCAAATATTCCCCTAATCTCTTGGGAGGATTGGGCAGTAGGTTCCCATTACTTTCTGCATAGAGGCGCTCCTCAATGTTTGGACAAAGTGAAACCAGAAGTCTTTACTTCGACATTTTGTCAGTACCTACGATGGTTGACACTCACACATTAAACTTAGAGTGCTTGTGGCATACACTGATACTGCGTCGAGGACCGGTATAAAGATGTTTTTTTTTTAAGCTTTTTTATGTGTCATGTTATAGTTAGGTTGTTTTGTTACCATATATCGTATATTAATGGAGCATCAGGTCTTTATGCTTTATGTCCGTTGGTACTCTATGGGTACCCCATATGTATTTATTTAAATCAGCTAAATCAACTTAAAAAAACCTGACACTGCCCAGCATGAGGGGAATACAATTATTTCTGACACAAAAATTTGCACTGGAAGAAGGTATATTTCATTCGTTTCAGTTAAGTGAACTAACTGTTTAACACGCTATGTTCCTCAGTTACAAAGCAAATACGAGCCCGTGTCAGAGACTATATAATAAATTGCTTCTGGGCCGAAGCCTACAAGTTATGATTTGATCCATAAACTTGGTCTATGTACATAAATTTCACGAGTAAAATTACAATGTTACGAAATCGGTGTTTTTGGCAAGTTTGATCTAGGGGATGGGAGTTGGCTTTAACACGGTAATCCGTTCCTGATTAATTACTAACACTTTTTGATTTCATGTTGCGTGATTCTACAGTCGCCCAATTACCTAACCTAAATCTGAAATCTTACCATTATATTATAACAAATCAGACAAGTACTTTTTATATATTCAAATTAACTATTTAGTAAATTCGTTTTTAAGGTCGAAAATCGCTCGACATGCTTCTAACCGATTTGTCGTCATTATATTTTAATAGATAAGTACTTATTTGTCAAAACTGAATGTGAAGGCGGTGAATACGTAATCTTGAGCTTAATTTACTACTGTCCGTGGTAGATGCTAAATCTAAAGTTTTCAACCAGGTACGCATCCACACACCCCGAGTTACCGCATCAACGGAGCGCGCGAAACTTATTGAATTTGAAGGAACTGGGGTTTTCTGCATGTCTAGGTACCGGTCGAAATTGTCACTTCACAGTTCGAGAAGCAAAGTTTGCAGTTATTGGTATTCTTGTTACAGTACTAAAGAACGCCTGTAAGATCCATCCCGTCTCTACAGTGGTACATAACGTGGTATTTATTATTCTCGGACTAGTCGAGCTGAGCGGGTATTGTTCCAGGATTCCAGGGCACGTCCAACTATAAAGGAAGTTATCGTGCCGGTAAAAACATAAAGTTACGAAGTCACATGTTTGTCGTCTGACACACACTGACGCTCAGGTTGTTAGTACAAGCCTTCGATTCGATTCTAGCTATAAAATGAACAAGCTACAACGCCCACGCCCAGTCTAGGTATTGTATTACTCCTAATGTGCGATTAGAAATGGTGCCATTTTATTATAATGGTAATGGCAGGTAGTGGCGCGGCCACTATTAAGCCGATTTAGTGTTACCAGTGATCCTACAATATCGTATTTTTTTGATATTAGTATATAAATAATAAGTTTAAAAATAAAACTAAAATTTCTTGAACTTGAAAGGGCCCTGAGGGCACTGTTAAAGGTCATGTACTCAAAGCCTTTCACTTTTCCTACAACTGAACTTTATTAAACTTGTGACTTTCTGACAGTAAGAAAACTTCACGTTTTAAATGTGATACTAAAAAAACATAAAAACACCATATGTAAAAACGACACTAAAACTTCACGTAGAAAGCCTAATGTAGATACCTTAGTTATCACCAAAACAACATATGCAAAAAGACAGTTTACTGCTCAATCTGCAAGATTATATGTACATAATATGGTAAATAAAAATATTAACATCTACCCTGTGAGGCTCAAAGAGTGTAAGACAATGCTAATCAACTGGCTTAAAGATAAAAACTATCTCGAAATTGAAGATCTCTTAACATAAATAGATAGCCTGATCATAAAATCAAATTCTGTATAACACAATAAATCCTGCTGCTTCTTATTATGTATATTATTATTTGCTATCAAAGATATCTATTTACCTATCGACATTTCACATACTCTTACATCATCACACACACGGACACGCGTGCGTACTCACATACACACACTCACACGCATACGCACACAAACATGCACACACACATACACACACACCCACACACCCACTCACACCCTCACCCCGTACTCACCCTTAAGTGAACTGGAAACCTCCGCTTCTGGCATTTATTAATTTGTTAATTTATTAATTTTCTCGCATCTTTACCCTGGAAATTTATTAATTTTCCTTTTTCTTGGCATAACTCTAGTACTCATCATATGGTAATGATTTAGGTTGTGGCACTTTCTGTACTTTAAGTTAATTTGTATCACCTTCGTTAGTTAAGATACATCACTACGGAAGAGCGGTGTCTCTTATTACAAGTATCTCTGAATAATTAAAAAGAGACATCTACCCTGTTATTGTTAAAAGTTTGTATGCTAATGAATAAAGACATTTTTTTTTAAACTTAAATTTGGTAATATCGGGTTAAGAAAAAATATACTACTACTACTACTATTACTTTAACTGCTCAGTAACTCATCGGATTATCAACCTATGTCCATTTGGTTATGATATGGGCCTAGTGCAGTTTGTGTAACATGTATGATTTAAAAAAGAATCGTGACGCCTATTCGGATTGTCTAGTACATACATACACTTTTTCGATTTGGTGCGCATCATGTAGGTACGGCCCTGAATTGGTAGAATCCTAAAGCTGTCCGTGACGCTTGCCTGCCGACCCCAATATCTGTCCAATTCACACGTCGTGTCTATTTTAAAACACGCTTCGTTAAATTTCTCACTAAACACATGAAAATTCCACACGCCGCTAGCGAATATAGATATTTTTCCCAGAAATAAAGTATAAAAACGACGTAAAATAAAATAAAGTCGACGGAAAAGATCCGGAGATGTTCTCATCCGGTGTGATCCCTACAAAAGGTTTAATTTAAAATTACGAGGTGTTAAAGAGATCAACAGGAAAATTTGTCACCAAATAAAACTCAGGTTTCGGAAGAGTTAATTTATATATGAATTACGACTTGAAAATCAAACTAATATTTATTTATTTATTTAGGGATTGCTAACGGCACAACGTTACATTTTATGAGGACACATTAAGTACCTACTTATGTATGTCTAATTGTAACCCTAATAATAGGCAACCACGGCATACATTACGTTACAACTTTTGCTATAATGCACTTAACTATCTAAGCTTAAAACTAAATTACATCAGTCAGACTATGGTTCAAGGTTCAACAACAGATCCCTGATTTTGCATTTGAAGCTATTATGAGAGTCGCAAAAATATCGATAATTTCCTGTTCTGTAACGAGATCATTGTAACCACGCGACAGGCGAGGCGAGTGCTTTCCAAAGTTGGTTTTACAAACAGGAACGTGAAATAAGGTACGAGGTGTGCTATATAAATGTAGTAATAACAAATAATACTAATGTAGCAAATGTAGTATATTCTTTTAATTTTTTATAGTGAATTTAATTCTGAACGAATTTTGGAATAATGAAATGGAAAAGTTTTTGAACTGCTTTATAATTATAATAACAAAACATTTCCAACGGATTAAAGTATGAAGCATAAAGTAGGCGTACCTACATTCAAAGAGCCCCATATAACTTCCTATAAAAAGTTGCACAGTCAAACAAAGAACCGACGAAAACAGGGGTAGGATAATGAAACAATAATTCAATATAATCAAATTCATGTCGTCATTTTGACAGTGTGTATCGTCGGCACAAGCTCCGTGGAGAGCGTGTATACTGATGTTCAGAATAAAGCTGTGACAAGACTCCCTGCTTACCATAAACCATATTATTTCAGAACACTCTCAGTCAAGGCACGAGAAACATAAACAGCTTAAGAGGGGGCGCTCCGCGAAATCGGGGTTCTTAGATTGAATATTTACCTATGACAAACTAAAGCGAAGCCAGGAAAAAGAACATACCAAAACTACATCATATTTGCAATTGAATCGTCTGAACAAAACCATACAAAACCAAAATTGCCTCGATAGAAAAGAACCGCCAAAACATGTCTTATTTTTACTCAATTTCAATAGTGTGAGGTTCCCGTGCATATAAATTAAGTAAAAGTTGAGTGTATAATAGCTTTTCACATTACCTAATGAAAGTACTAGCGGGGTATTTTTATGTAGTCCCTTTTCAGACTTATTGAGGTGAAACGTATTTGGCGTATAGGCCTTTTTTATTTAGCGCGATACCCTTTCTCCCGTCGCGTGTTTCGTGCGGTTCTGTATATCTTTTGTTGCCGTTCGCGGGCGGAGTCAGTCGTAATCGCTCCGCTGAGACGAGAGGACTACGTTCTGTGCTCTCACGACAGCACGATGAACATAATTATTTCAATAATATTGTGACCCAGTATATTCGTCCAGTGAATGAACGTATCATTACATTCCAGTAGATATTTTGCTACATTTTGAAATAATATATTTAAAAGTCGACCTTAACATATAGATCTTAAAGTTCAAAATACAACTATAAGATTACGCAGCGATCGGCGGGTGACCGGCTTCTTAGAATAATTTGTGCAGTACATGCAAAACTAGACGAACATTTTTCTGTCGATCGTGTATTTACTTTATGAAAGATTATCACTATTACTATCACTACATAGTATAAAACAAAGTCGCTTCCCGCTGTCTGTCCCTATGTATGCTTAGATCTTTAAAACTACGCAACGGATTTTGATGCGGTTTTTTTTAATAGATAGTGATTCAAGAAGAAGGTTTATATGTATAATATAATATAGTATCCGTGCGAAGCCGGAGCGGATCGCTAGTTGAGAATAAATCCGGTTATGTTCAAAATCGATGTCTGAGAGGTCTAAATACGAATTCATAGTCAGAAATATTTCAAAAAGTGGTCGCATTATTTAAAATTTTTGAAACATTCGTTGTAAATTAATATGCGCGTTTTTTTAAAGAACAACATACATTGGCAGGCTTCTCGAGGGTGAAGATTCTAGAAATTATGTCCATTTTGAATTCCAAGATGGCGGACATTGCTTTTCGAATTTAAACTTTCGTGAGACGTGTTGAAACAGTACTAATAATTACACGGTTCAACTCACGTATTAAATGTCACTACGGGCGACATGTTTCGAACTCTTCGGGAATTCTTCTTAAGGATGAGTGTTTTCGCGGCGGTGTCGATTGAATCTTGTCGTGATTCAAGCGACACCGCCGCGAAAACACTTATCCTGAAGAAGAACTTCCGAAGAGTTCGGAACATGTCGCCCGTAGTGACATTATTGACATTGTTTTTCTTTAAAGTCATCACGGGTGTCGCTTTTAGGGTTATCGAGAGTGCAGATTCCAACAATTATTGCCTGCGAACTTGTACATTTTGATATTAAAAAAGTGAACATGATTATGCACTTTTTCTTTAATATGTTCAAAATTGATAACCAAAGGGCCAAAGCGTCTCCATTGTCTCCAAGTACGAATCCGAGATCAGAATTGAAAAATTTGGCCGCCACACAGTAGTGGCCTGAAAATCTGACTTTCATAGACATGATCGAAGTTTTCATAATATATTATAGTTTTTTTTTAATGCTACTGATAAATTCACGGTTAAATTCACGTATTAAACGACACGACAGGCGACATGTTTTGAACACTTCGGGAGTTCTTCTTCAGGATAAGTGTTTGCGATGTTTGTTTTGAAGAAGAACTCCTGAAAAGTTCGAAACATGTCGCCTGTTGTGACATTTAATGCGTGAATTTAACCGTGGATTTAATAGTAGTATTTTAGACATCTCACAAAAGTTTAAATTCGATTATAGCTTTTTTTTGCTTTAGGCTTTTACTAGCCATTATTATGCTAGCTCACAACCCTTACGTGATTTAGTAAAAAAACGGAAGGCCATATTTCAGTTATAGCTCCGGTGGTTTTTTAAGCAACAAAATGTAGGTAGTGGTATTCCTTGGGTAATTAAAGTAATTTGTACTCTATAAAGTGAGTGTTTTCGCGGCGGTGTCGCTTGAATCTTGTCGTGATTCAAGCGACACCGCCGCGAAAACACTCAATCCTGAATAAGAACTCCCGAAGAGTTCGAAACATGTCGCCCGTAGTGACGTTTAATACGTGGGTGAACCGTGTAATTATTGACATTTTTTTTCTTTAAAGTCATCACGGGTGACGCTTTTAGATTCCAACAATAGGGGCGTAGACACTAAATAAAATAATGTGATATTTTCTCGAAGAAGGATAAAAAAAATTGTCAAATGGAGAAAAAATCAACGCAAAAGGTTAAATAATCACGAAGTTATAAGTGTCCAAAGTTTTAAGAAGGGATGTGTTCTGTCCCTTTTTCGCAAAACGCAACTTCATATGAAACGATGACGCTGGAAGAATGTGACGTCACAGAAGACGGCAACGTGCCACGCGCATCGTGGTCGGCGACGCCGTCGACGCGGCCTGCCGGCAGCATCCTGTAATGTGACGTCTACGTTACGTTTTCTCTCTCTAACAAGCAATATTAAAACGGTTGTAGCTTCGTAATTCTTTGAGATATATGAATGGGATTTTCATCACTATGCATATTTTTTTGCCTTCTTTCTTTTGGAGTAATAATAATTTTCGAGTCTGCACCCGAATTATTGCCTGCGAAGTTGGAGATTTTTATATTAAAAAAAGTGAACACAATTTTGCAGTTTTTCTTTAATACGAGTATGTTCAAAATTGATAACTAAAGGGCCAAAGCGTCTCCATTGTCTCCAAGTACGAATCCGAGATCAGACCCCGTATCATGGTCGGCCTTATCACTCGATAAGTGACAAGATAGGGGCATCGTCTCGTTCTATCAAACGGTGTCAGCCAGTGACGGACGCTCTATCCTGTCACTCATCGCGTGATAAGGCCGACCATGACACGGGGTCAGAATTGAAAAGTTTGGCCGCCACACAGTGGCCTGAAAATCTGGCTTTCATAATAAATTACAGTTTTTTTTTAATGCTACTAATAAATTCACGTATTAAATGACGCGACAGGCGACATGTTTCGAACTCTTCGGGAGTTCTTCTTCAGGATTAGTGTTTTCGATGTTTGTTTTGAAGAAGAACTCCCGAAGAGTTTGAAACATGTCGCCTGCCGTGACATTTACGTTAATTTTTTAACCGTGGATTTATTAGTAGTATTTTAGATATGTCTCACAAAAGTTTAAATTCGATTATAGCTGTTTTTTTGCTTTAGCCTTTTACGAGACATTATTATGCTAAATTACAACCCTTACGTGATTTAGTAAAAAAACGGAAGGTCATATTTCAGTTATAGCTCTCGAAACTGACTTAGCTACTAGCGAAAATTATATCTTCAAATATAGGTACTTACAGATTTTGTCTTTCTTTCCACTTATTATAACTATCTATAGGTATTCATCATGTTTCATCTGACTGTCGGGGCATATACTATGCGAGAAGGAGCGGGGCAGCAATAGACGCATCAGCGCGGCAGGTACGGGGCGCGCGGGTGATTTCTGATTTTTCCCTGGCGATACGCCCCCTCTTAAGTACCCGAGGTATTGTCTTAATGTACTTTTCAAATATGAGACGCAGATTTTCTCTAATAGAGTAAAATCAGTGAAACGCTTATCTCATTTATGATAATTATAGCATCAATGAGATAAGCATTTCACCGACTTTTCTGAAACTATACTCCGCGCACCTTGTACAGACTGCAGATTTTTTTATGTATTAGCTGGGTCAGAATTTTCAGAACTGTTGAACCAGATTCTATCAAACAGGAATAAATACTTAATTCGAGGTTGAATGTCAAAATTGTAAGGAGATCATCTTGAATTAAATTGTAGACACAAAATAATTATTCATTTCAGCGTGCCTAATGAACAGATTATGTGCTCGGGTACTCCATTAAAGAAAATGGCTGTACCAAAAATCGAATTACTCGTATATTAATATTCATTAATTCGCGATTATAATCCGTATTAGCCAAACGATAAGAGTGAGAACCGAAAGATTATAATATCGAAGACAATATATTTTTGCTAGATATTGACATGGCTCGCCTGCATTAATTTATCATTGTCAAGCTCATCCCGCAAACAATTTGTCTGTCCATTGGAATGGAAAGGTACTGAATAGAGAAGTATAACTACATAGATATCTGAACAAACTCGACCTCCGCTATAAGATAAATGAAGATCCTTATATGACCGATTGCAGAGAAACTATTTACGTCATTTTCACAAAATAAAGCTATTACAACTTTTAATAACAATAGTGGAGGAACAGCTCACAATACACCACCTTATTATTAAGAACTCAAATCAGCAGTTATGAATAAATTAGTACAGTTGTACAGTTTCAAATTCCAATACAATAACGAGGAAAGGTTGACTCCAGAAGCTTATCTTATTTAACGCGTAGATACACTGCTGAGCGTAATAGGAAAGGATATACAAAGAGTCAATTTTAAAATGAGCCCAGAACTTCCTGTTCTACAATAGAATCGGAGTCCAACGAAATTGGTCGAGTTACTCTGATCGCTTACTTTCGTAAAACCGTATTGTATTCAATTGTTTAATTCCAAAACCACCGTACTCAGTTTATAATAAAGTCTACAATTCAAAGAAACTGAGAAAACAGATGGGACGTTGAGGTAGAAAGTAAATTTTTCATTGAAGTTATGGGAGGGGTGGGTTGAATTTCACCAATTATGGGGGCGCTGTCTTGGGGGGTATCACCATGCATATTGCATGAGAGGCAATAAGGTGTCAAAGTTTGGGCGCCACTGGAAAAATACGCGAGTATAGACGCCGATTTGAAGCGACGTGTGCAAATACGGAGTCGGCACTGTGTTGGGTTTAAAATTGGATGCGTAGTGAAGCGTAACCAATTCGATGTTTTTGATAGTTTGAAAATGCGAAGAAATGCACTCGCACTGTATCTCACAACCTAACGAGTATGCTCTAAATAAATAAATAAATAAATAGATATTAAGGGACAATCTTACACAAATCGACCTAGCCCCAAACTAAGCAAAGCTTGTACTATGGGTACTAGACGACGATAAACATACTTATATAGATAAATAAATACTTAAATACATAGAAAAACATCCATGACTCAGGAACAAATATTCGTGCTCATCACACAAATAAATGCCCTTACCGGGATTCGAACCCAGGACCTCTTGCTTCGTAGGCAGGGTCACTACCAACTAGGCTAAAGTGGTCGGATTCTATTGTAGAAAATAGCATCAGTACATAGCCTGTTATAGTAGCTTTTGCCGGGCAACAGCATTCAGGCTTATAAAATTGCGAAGACAACCTCCCCACGTATGGCAGCTATCTTTTATTTCTACTGCGTCCACGCCAACGTCTCTAAGCCTATCAACGAATAAACAAATTTTATACCAAAATATAATGCTCGAAAAAGTAACCGTTATCTACCACCTGGTGTCGTGTTGCTTCAATATAATGAAAGGCAAGTGCGCACAATAAATCATGCTTCATCATTATAGCCGACTTTTAAGAAACGCGATTATGCGCAAGAATTGCTCTTTGGTGATTGTGTTGGGATTTAGGGAATCTGCAGCTATTTGTCATTACCTACCTATTGACATGCCGTGAGTAAAAAAGCATGTGCGAAGTAATTTTTCAACCCATACAGGGCCTGCGAGAATAATTATATTCGTTGAAGAGAGAACATGTAAATACATATCTGAAGGCAACCTAGTTCAAAGCTAAAGCTTACTTAAAACGGATCATGACAAAATAAACCCTTAAATACATGGAAAATCTAAGAGCCAGATGGAATTATTCATGCGCATCACACAAATAGGTGTTCCGATCGGTATTCAAACCCAGGACCACTTGTTTTGTAGGCTCACTAGCAACAGTAGCAACCCAGCCAAGTACTAGCGAATGGTAGATTATATACAGTCTGGCTTGTGGTCGATTGCGTTGCCATGTTGTAAAATAATGCTGTATTATTATAAAAAAATAAACGTTGTCTGACATAATGGTTCTTTCTTAAATTCTAACCACACAGATTATTATGACAATTAAACCATTATATAGGCCATTTTATTGAATGAAATTCTAGACAAAGTGTTAATTAAGTAAACATTTTAATTTGACTATAATTTTTAAATTGAAATGACTACATTGCGATCTAGACTATACTTACTTAATAAAACGAAAAGGCCACACGATTATTAGAAACATAACTTTCAATAATTATTTAAGTACCTACGTATATTTTGGTAATAAAAAAATTAGGTTGTTATAAAAGCAAAAAGGACGACGGTTACAATTTAACTTTGATTCAATTATAACCTAATAATATAGAACTTATTATTATAACAAAAGCAAAGTCAAAGTCAAAGTATTTATTTGCTAAACATAGGTTATGTAGATGTTATAAAATGCAGCTTGGTATCACTATGTCTTACCCGAAGGTGTAACAAAATATAGAATGAATAGGCTTAAATTAATATGATAGCACAGTTTTCATGCATCATGCTTTTCCTAATACATAATTTTTTTATTTATAACACAATTAGTGCGAATTTAACTATCATCTTTTCTATATTCGTCAATTGAGTAATATGCCTTTTCCACTAGAAAAGCAAACAATTTCTTTTTGAACACCATCAGATCTTCAGCATGTAAAATGTTTCTTGGCAACTTATTGAAGATTGTTGATGCCATCCCAAGAACACTTTTTGAGAGCATGGCTGTTTTACATGAAAAGGTATTGCAGATCTTACCCCGTTGACGCGAACTGTTAAAACTAGGGAACTGTTTTTGATTAAATTTAACATAACAAGCAATTTCGTAGATATATAAGCATGGCAGAGTCAATATACTTAGTCTTATAAAATGTGGCTTACATGATTCCATTGGCGGGATACCACATATGGCACGAATACATTTTTTCTGACTTCTGAAAACTATCTCACGGTCAGTGCAATTACCCCAAAACATAATTCCATATCGTAAAGTCGAAGTTACGTATGCATGATATGCTACAAGAACCGCTGATTGACTTACTACTTTTCTTAAATTATACAAAGCATAAGAATATTGGTTAAGTTTTTTACAAATTGTTTCTATTTGGTTTTCCCATGTCAGCTTATTGTCTACACATAAACCTAAAAATTTAGTTACATTTGTTTCCTCTATTACATGATCATTATAAGCTACAGTCAAGTTGGATATTTTGTTAGTCCGTTGTTTAAAGTTCATTATCTTGGTTTTGTCAAGATTAATTTTCAAGTTATTGTTATTGAGCCATTCTATTACCATTTCTAAAGTCCTATTTATGTCATTTTGATAAGTATTTAAATCTACATTAGCATTATCTGCTGAAAAAATAATTGTGCTGTCATCCGCAAAGAGTACCATCGGAAAGTCAATAGCCTTAGGCAGGTCGTTCACATAAATTATAAATAGCAGAGGGCCTAGTATGCTACCCTGCGGAACTCCATATTTGATGTCTCTAAATTCCGATGAATATGTCATTTCAGTTTTGGATTTAACGCATAATCTACTGATTTGTGTTATTTGTTTACGGTCACTTAAGTACGACTGGATTAAGGAATGTACATTTCCACGTATTCCATATTTAAACAACTTGTCTAATAATACTCTGTGATCTACGAAATCAAATGCCTTCGTCATGTCCATATAAAGCGCAGTTACAGGTATCCTACTATCTACTTTTATCATCACTGTTTTCAGTAAATCAAAAATCGCCATGTTTATGGATCTGTTTTTCCTAAAGCCTTTTTATTCATTTGCAAATAGGTTTTTTGTTTCGAAATACTGATTGAGGTTATTGTATATTACCTTCTCAATGATTTTATAAAAATTAGAAAGCAATGCAACAGGGCGGTAATTGTTAGGGTTGTCTTTATCCCCTTTTTTATGAATGGGCTTAACGATAGCTATTTTTAACTTCTCTGGAAATATACCGTACTCTATACAGAGATTTACAATGTGGCAAAGCGGCTCCATTATAATATTAAAAGTTTGCTTGATCACTTTTGTTGCTATATCATCATATCCCGTACTGTTTGTGTTCTTTAGTGAAGTTATTATCAGCCTAATATCACTTAAATTCGTCGGTCTCACAAAGATCGAATTGGGTGAGTTTTTTATTAAATTATGATACTGAGTTTCGTCATTCTTAATAGTAAGTTTGTGATTAGATTTATTCATGTCTGTATTTATGAGGTCAATAAAATAGTTGTTAAATGTCTGAGCAATGTCTAAGGGTTTTGTAATTATTTTACCATTAGCTTTTATTTGCAGGATATTTTCCTTTGGATGTTTCGTCTTAGGATTCTTAATAATGTTCCATGTCGCTTTTGATTTATTTGACGAGTTTTTGATATAGAAATCATTTTGTGCTCTTTGTGTAAGTGTAATAACTTTTTTGAGACGCCTTGTGTAGGTTTTTAGATGATTTTTATTACTAGAATTAGGTTGTAATCTATATTTCCAGAGTAGCTCCCGTTTTCGTTTACAACACGTTCTTATTCCATTCGTTATCCACTTTGGTTTATTTATGGATGTTAATTTTATCTTCATTGTCGGGAAACATAGGTTATAGAATAGATTAAACACCTCAAAGAAATTGTTGAATGCTTCATTCGGATCATTAGTCTGGAAAGCGTCACTAAAAGTTATGCTTTGAAGGCATTCCGTAAATTTCGACATATTATCTGCACTAAAATCCCTTTTTGTCATATACCAAAGTGGCAAAACACTAGTTTTCTTTACTGGAAATTTAATTACCTGAGCTGTGTGATCGGAAACTGCTAGATCAATTACTTCAGCGGTGCTTCCTCTTATGTTATGAATTATATTGTCAATGCATGTATTGGAACTAAGACGTGTTGGTTCTAATATTCCTATCTTAAGATTAAAACTATACAGTACATTTTTGAATGCCAGTGCATGCTTGGTGTTTTTTTCTATATCGATATTAAAATCACCGCAAATAATAACCTTTTTACGATTTTGAATACAAACTTTGTACAAAATAGATTCGAGTTTGTTTAGAAATAGTGTAATGGCTCTCGTATCGTATTTTGGTGTCCTATAGATACAAATGACTACAATTTCATGTTCAATTAACTCTATCGCAGAACATTCAACCGCATTTGAGATTGAGCAGTTAATAATGTCATCTAAAACCACGTATTTATGTCGGTTTTTTACGAGGATGCATGAACCGCCGTTTCGATTATCTCGCGAAAAACATGCCGCTAATCTAAAATTAGGAATAGCCAACTGAATTTCATCGGCTACTTTCATATTATGTTCAGTGATGCACAGAACATCAATAGGCTTATTTAATTCTAACAGTTCCTGAATATGTATACTTAACAAGTCAGCTTTATTAACTAGACCATTAACATTCTGGTGCAATAAAAATAATTCTTTATACACGAAAAAGATCCGAGCGTTCATTACTTTTGTCGACTCCCACGGTGTTTGCTTCAGTGTTATCTTGGGTTAAAATTACTTGCGTATCTGTTAAGGCTTTCCCGTGACTAAGATGGTTCTCGTTGTCTAGTTTTGGAATGAATTCTGCTCCATTTACAAATAGGCGATTGTTTCTGATGACAGCGTGTTTACCATCCCTGCGTGCTTTAAAAAAATGTTCTCGAAGTGTGTTCCTCTTTTTAAGAGCCTCGGTATCTAAAACTTCGGACACCGCATACCCACTATTTCTGAAGCAAAACGCATTATCCAGAACGTAGGTTTTCATCCGTTTACTAATTAGTTCTATAATCAAGGGTCGACGGTTTCCTTTTCTGCCAATTCTCTTAGCAGTCTCAATAAATCCATTTATATTAATATTTAAAATATCTCTGAACATGCAGTCAATTCGTTGAATACTATCTGATTCCGATTCTCCGTAGCACCATATCAAATATTCAATGTTAGGCATCACTTTCATGAAAAAAGGGCACAAGACGTCTCAATTTGACGACCGCTTTAGCCTAGTTGGTAGTGACCCTGCCTACGAAGCAAGAGGTCCTGGGTTCGAATCCCGGTAAGGACATTTATTTGTGTGATGAGCACGAATATTTGTTTCTGAGTCATGGATGTTTTCTAAGTATTTAAGTATTTATTTATCTATATAAGTATGTTTAACGTCGTCTAGTACCCATAGTACAAGCTTTGCTTAGTTTGGGACTAGGTCGATTTGTGTAAGATTGTCTCCTAATATTTATTTATTTATTATTTATTTAATTTCCCATTAAAATACGCCAATTGGAGTTGTACTAAGATCAATAAGGGTTGTTTCAAATGGTTTCCTATCGATGGAAGCTCTATCAAGCGTTAGTGAGTTTTAATTATACTAACCAATTTAACTTTGGGTTAAATTGTGAGTGTTATTGTTAGTTTTGTTGAAAGTTTTCGAATTATCGGGTCAAAAGGACGAGTTGCTGCCTTCGATTCGATTATGGTTATGTATAGTTTGTGACGCACAAGGGACTGAAACTATTTTGTTTTAATTAACTTCCGTATTTAGATATATGATAAATTAATCAAGAAGATTCGTTTTTCATTAATTATACGCTCAAATACACCTTTACAGTGAATTCAACGGGCGTGAGATGATACGAATTTGTCGAACTCTGACCTCCAATTCAGTTTACCTACTTGTTAGGAATCTTAGGGTCAAGTAACTGTTTACTTGACCCTAAGATTCCTAACAAGTAGGCGACGCACGGCGTAGGTACGAGTGGCGGCAAATTAATCAAAATCATACTAGAACTGCGTATACAGAAATATAGTTCACAGAATCCTTTTGTTTGCGCCCACGCTCTAGTACTCACTTCCATCCATATGTAAACCGAGATATTCGAGTTACGACCTATGTACAGAAAACATGAAAATGAAATCATAATTCACACTTCTGTCCCGGCTAAGTAGAATGCATAGCGAAGAAGCAAGTGCATAAAGATGTTTAATATTCAGAGCGTGTAATGAAATTACCACAACAAAGCCTGACGCCTGACTCTATGCCAGAAGAACGCAAGCGACAGAGAATATCCTAAGAATGCACACCGTTTTACGTCAGCTGGGCAGACGAGCGTAAACATCCGGCGTAATGGCTCCGCTGTAAAGGTGTAAGCTATGGGTGTATACCGTTAAATTATAAAGTAAATGGGATTATAAAAAGTCAAATGAGAGAAGTAAATTAAATAGTGTTTAATAAACGTAAGTGTTTTTTTTATCAGAATTTATGTTATCATGTGAAAATTTAGTTACATTACTTATTTCAAAGGCATTCTCGAAGACTGACTCGGTTTTACTGTATCAAACATAAAAAGACTGTCTAGGAATTCGAGATGGGCCGACTATGGGTTTGGCCAACTAGCCGACTAGTCGGCCGCCTAGAAGGATCGTGTTCTTCGGCTAAGTTCGGGTGCAATCGGGAAACTTCGTTTCGCTATGCCGTCGCGCTGTCTGCATGCGTTCAATTCAAAGTACCAAATGTGATAATAAATCTGTATTTGAGTAAAATATGAAACGAATGGTTAAAAATGGCAGTTTAATCGAATTTAACACATTAACACACATTTTTAACATGTCGCCCGTAGTGACATTGAATACGTGAGTTGAACCGTGTATTTTAAGTAGGTATTAATGACAGTTTACTTATTCTATGTCTCGTTTTCCTGTGATCCATAAAGTGCCGACTAATCGGCACATTTAGCCGACTAGTCGCCGACTAGTCGCCGACTGCAAATGAGGCCGGATAGTCGGCTTTCCCGACTAGTCGCTGACTAGTCGGTACATCTCTACTAGGAATCCAATAGATCCCAGATCTAAGATGGTCTAAGATGTTTCAAAAAATGATTCACTCCGAGAACCAACCTTAACACCAGATCAAACAAATATATACATCAGAGCGCGCAAACCACAAGTAAAGATGAAATTAATGTGCAAAATAATACTGATTCAAATGAAAATCGTAAGTGGTTTCTCAACTTCTAGTACTCTAGAGGTGCTCGACTACCGACTACAAATACAGTTCGCTCGAAATACTTCAATTAAAATAATCAAGGCGGTATTTCTAAGTAGAAGTGAAGTGGCAGCAAGCCCGTTCGCGGCGACTAAGATCCAATACGCAAATTGAAAGAATTGACAATAGGAGACAATCGAAATGAACGAGAAAGTTATAGTCAATTCACAAAATATTGGCCCGGCAAATATGCCCCAGTAAACTCAATTGAATTGGAGATGCCTCGTAATAAGAATCTTCAATCAACGATAAAAGTAAAGTGGAGTAAAATCGGATCGAAATCGGAGCACGCGCACATTTAATTTGAGTAAGTAAATTAAAACGCGGCCGGCCGACAGACCGTTTGAATACAAATGGTTTATTGCCCTTGTTTCAATTTGCCCCCCCCCGTACTCATTAGCCCCACGTCTGCTCTAAAGTTATTTATGTGCCCCCTTATTTATTTATCTCCAGAATGATAGGGTATTCCATTTCATTTTTTTTTTAAGACCACGACATTATTAAAAATATTAAGGTGTACTTGGATGTTACTAGTGTGTGAGAGTTGCTTTTACGTATTTTTTTCATTTACGCGTACCTTGATAAACTTTATTTTGTATTTAAACCGCATTTTACACTTTGAATACCTGAGTTTATTAAGTAAAACACGAGTGCGACGAACCTTTTATGGGCTGTTCATCAAAATGGCTGTATCTTTCAATTTTTTCTTATCCATTCTCGACATTTCTTATGTAAGAAATCGATACAAATTACTGTCATCTATATCCTGTATTTATCGTATTTGCTTCAAAGTAAATTCACATATTGAGTTTAAAAACACCGCACTTGAGTAACAAAGTGCGGTGTATTTACAAGTATTTTTGTATGGCAGTAAAACTAAAATTAGGTACCTTCCGCGTTGTTCCGTATCGACGTGACCGAATTGCCGTGTAATTATATAGTTCAGAATTTATGACCGCAATGTTTTTATTTACTTTTTTTCCGTTCCTAAAATAAGCCTTTTTCAACGATTTACAGCAAAATAATAGTTTTTTGATAAAGTGGTTGGAACTGGTATGAACTGAGTCAGAATTCATTTAAAACCACAAACCAGGAACGAAATAGTTGGGTACACATAGTAGATTGTTAACCAAGGGTTGAAAGTGACCCATTTCACCCGAGTTAAACACTCTACTTTTCATTTCGACTGTGAGGAAAGTAGAATACTGCACGTACATTTAATAAGACTTATTAAGAGTAACCAGTTAAAATACACATACTGCCAACTTTAGAAAGGTTTAAAAAACATATCTAATAGATCCAATTTATTTTTTTGGATTATGGATATCAATAAATTATTAGATATACCTACACATATATCCAACCTCCATCCAACCTTTTCGCACTGGCCACTTGCCACGGCCTACTAGATTGTAATCAAGTAGGCCTCGACGCGACTAATCTAGAGGACCATGCCGAAACGTCAAGAAAAGAAAGTGTCATGGCATTATGGCGGGCAGATGTAGGTAAAGTTTTTATTTTAATAATATGACGTAACTCAAGTATCTTCGACTCCGTGGCTGATTATAAGAATTAAAAGAAAGTACTTTCCACCCTAGGGGAGAAAACGAAATTTTCCACCCGGCTACTCATGAAAAGTCAACTTTCAGAACTGGAGAGATGAAAATGAATTTACTTAATATATTACAACAACTGAACCGTGGCTTACTAATAATATTGTTATAATGTATGTGCGTATTAATGTCAGAATAGGTATGGGTTGAAAAGACATCGTTTTACTATTATTAATCTCTTTATTTATGTTTTGGCTCAGGGTAGGTTTTTTACAATAATTTTACAAAAAGTAAAATATAAAAACCTAACCTAGAGTGCCGCCGGCAACGAGGCGAGGCCTAAGCTCAGGTCGACGGAGAGCCTCCTGACTATTATTAGTATTATTATGAACAGTATGATCATTGCCTGTAATGGCACACTGCAGAACATATCAATATAAAGATATATGTATGACACAAAATCTTGCCAATTCTCTTATCAACAAATTAAGCCTCGCCCCGTTCCGATGCTCCAAAGTAAATAAACACCCCAAGTTTTTTTTTTCAAAATTACTAATTTATTTACTACAAACTTAATTACTATTACGTATTTATATACAGGGTGTTAACGGGGTCATGATCCGGAATGACAAAAAGCGAATAAGATGATCATACTGAACAACCTTTCCCATGGGACCAACCACGAAATCGCAAAAAAAAAAACAGGTATTCCATACATAACTCTCAATTAAATCGCAGTTAACTCACAGTTAACTCTTAATTGGCTCTTTTTTTTTGCGATTTCGTGGTTGGTCCCATGGGAAAGGTTGTTCAGTATGATCATCTTATTCGCTTTTTGTCATTCCGGATCATGACCCCGTTAACACCCTGTATAGGGGTAGACTATATCGGGCCGCTATAGCAGCAGCAAACGTATTTAAAAATATATGTTAAAAGGACTTTGCGTATTGGGTTTGTGATGGTCGTCGCTTGGGGCGAGCCATACATATCCTTCCGCCTGAAGGGCGTAGTGAAGGTTTCCAGGCTAACTCAGGGGTAGAAGGGATGTCCACTAGGGTAAATGGAAAACACTGATTGACTTGGTAACAAATATGGGTCTTTTATGCCCTTTTATTAAAATAAACTCTGAGCTTAAGATTAGGCGCGGGATAGGTGGCTTATGCACCAGTAAAATACGGGCCCCGTGGGGCGCTTCGTGGACGTGGTCGCGGATAGCTTGTCAGAGGTTCTACGGTGGAGTCTCAGCCGCACGTACTCGGTACGCCCAGGCCGCGCCTGCTGAGCTCCCTACTCTAAGCCCTTCAAGGGTTCCCCGGTGGAGTCTCAGCCGCACGTACTCGGTACGCCCAGGCCGCGCCTGCTGAGCTCCCTATTCTAAGTCCTGTCAGGCACGCACTCGGTAAGCCCAGGCCGCGCCCTTCAGGGATTCCCCGGTGGAGTCTCAGCCGCACGTACTCGGTACGCCCAGGCCGCGCCTGCTGAGCTCCCTACTCTAAGTCCTGTCAGGCACGCACTCGGTAAGCCCAGGCCGCGCCCTTCAGGGGTTCCCCGGTGGAGTCTCAGCCGCACGCACTCGGTATGCCCAGGCCGCGCCTGCTGAGAACTCCCTAAGTCCCTAAGTCCCTAAATACCTAGGCACGCACTCGGTAAGCCCAGGCCGCGCTCTAGGTGTAGTCTACCCTTGCGACCGCCTCGGGACCGCGGCAAAGACCGACCGGCTGTGTCGCTGCGCGCGCTGCCTTTTATACGGTCGGCCGGCGCCTGTGTGTGCGTGTGACGCGATGCGGCCGGCTCCATGTGTTCGTGTAGCGCGGTGTAGCCGGACCGTGGCTTAGCGTGCTGCGGTCGGCTCCGGTGCATGCGGGCGGCGGTGTAGCCGGACGGCGTCTTGGTGCTGGTGCGTTTCATGCGGCGCGCGCTGCGGCCCGTGTTGCGAGGTTGAACCGTCGCAACAAGTGCAACGGCCAAGCAAAACAAGCGTGCGAGACAAATACACAACCGTCTGCGGTTTGTAACTTCACATACACAATTATTACATTAAGAGATTAGACAATGATTACATTAAGAGATTAGGGCACAGCCGAATGTCATTTAATTAATATTTGGAGCTGCCCAACTGGGGACGGCCTCCACTGTACAGAATAAGAATAAGAAAAAATATTAACATAAACAACCCTTGTTTTACAGCATTTTCTTCTGCCAAACTGCAGGACAGTTTGTTGGCACGGAACGGCAGTTTGTTGGGAGGATGTTCGGGTTGGACGGTTTGTGGGTAGAAGACCGTAACCCTAATAACACCACCAGTTGCACGTGTATCACGCGACGGCGCGCGAGCTCTCTCGATTTTTCTCATACTATCCGTCTCTCTCTTATTAGAACACTTAGAACATGAGGTACAGTGCAAGAAAAATCGAGAGTATGTCGCGGCCGTCCCATGATGGACGTGCTGATTTATAGCTATGTGTTCCTAGTGATTAGTAAGTTTGCCAGAGCTCCTGAGGATGTGGTATGTTGAGAGTGGAGGACCCGCGGTCGTCTCTAGCTATCAACACAATGAATCATCCAATCAATAACGCAGTTGTAATTCTTCTGGAGTCACAAGCGTGCATATGCTACGGGTCTGCTTACGATCAGGCAGACCGTATGCTTGTTTGCCATCGTCATAGTATAAAGCAACAAGATCCTGATATGGTCAAGCACATGCAGGGCAAAATAAATAAATAAATAAATAAATAAATATTAGGGGACAATCTTACACAAATCGACCTAGTCCCATAGTAACCTCATTAAGGCTTGTGTTATGGGTACTAGACGACGATATATATAATAGATATAAATACTTAAATACATAGAAAACTTCCATGACTCAGAAACAAATATTCATGCTCATCACACAAATATTTGCCCTTACCGGGATTCGAACCCAGGACCTTCAGCTTCGTAGGCAGCGTCACTACCCACTAGGCTAACCGGTCGTCAAAAAATACAGCAAGAAAAAACCTTCCTCTACAGGTTTGACTATTCGCCGCCGTACACGACGTGCCAAAGCAAACGTCTTGACACAGTCGTGTCCAGTTGCACATTGCCGCACGACCGGATCAATGTAAACGAGTCATTAGTCGGGAGTCAAACCGATGTGAATCGTGTTCCACGGACTCTCGTAATTTGGCGTCAGTCGCGCCACCTACATAATGCCGGCTGCAATGTCGTGCCAGCATCGCGTGCTGACCGACACGAAGTTTATGAGGTCATTGTGGGAACGGAATTATTACAAGTCTTCGATGCGTTATTAATTTATACCCGGTCTTGTTTATTCTATTGTATTTAATATCAGCGGTTTATTTCATTTATGGATGAAGGTAATGTAGGTCAATGTAGTCATAATTTTTTTACAGGATATTAATAGTTGAGTAGCTTACTCGAAGAGAGGCCGATGCTCTGCAGTGGGCGATTACAGGTTAAGAACCATGATAATGTTCATGTTAATGGTTAGGTGAAGTGTACTAGACGAAGATGCTACCTGTTCTATGTAAAAATCAAATGTATGTATGTACCTGATTAACCCATCGTATGCTATGCCTCATTCCATATAAGACTAGATTTTTTACGGACAAATTCTTCGTTTATCTAGATTAAGAAGAAAAATATTGTACTAGTTTTCTCTCTTCTTCTTCTTCTTCGTCGTTTCACTCTTGACAGAGTGGTCGTGGTCATCATTCAGGTGTTGGTAGCAAGCTTCACAACACGCCGCCATTCCTCTCTACACTACTACTACTGTACTAGTTTTACATATTTTCAAATTCAAATCATTTATTGCACACATTTTAGTATACAGTTCTTCAATTACAGATTACAGTTCAACATGAACCCTGTAAGGGCACAGCAATGAAATAAATTATAATTTAAATAATAATAATTGTTACATTCTAATATTTTTATTGTCATGTGCTTCTCAAACATAACACTGTAAATGTTGATGCATTTCAAAATGAATTGTCTATTCTTATAGCGTATAAGTTAAGCCTATATAGGTAGTTTTAAATGTCAAGGTCAACTTTTGAATAGCCAATTAGGCAAGATGCCTTATGTTCAAATTGATAACGTAGTGATGATAAATGGATATTAAACCATCAAATTAGCGTAATAAAGAATAAATTATAAAATATCATTAAAATCATAAAAAGATATGAACCTTGAAAGTTTAGAAAAAATAGGCATTTTTTTTTATATATTAAAAGCTACCAATAGAATCCTTACGCTTTTCTAGAAACAAAATTGTACAACAACTATGTACTTAAACGCAGTATTTCGCGACCGAAACAACAATTTACCTGATTTTCCATACTACGATTAGTACAAATGTACAAATGTGACGTCACACTTGTATAGACACACAAGCTGCCGCCAGCGAGGTCAATCTTTATCTCAATTTTTTAGGTATTTATGTTCTTTAATTATAGTTGCTCCCATACAAACATTTGTTCCTCTCCAAAAACTGGTTCGAATGACGTCACAAAAATCTTATTCATCATGCCTATCGTGGCATCCAGATACGAGGTGTTAGTCCGTTACTCTCAACTCACTCAACATTGGCTCGCACTCTTCTCAGTCTTGAGATTAAGAACTGTGTCCATCCACAGTTCTTAATCTCAAGACTGAGACTCAAGATCATCAAGCGATATTCGATAGTCTACTCGTAGTCCTATAGATATCCTCTTCTGTACGTTTCAAAAATATCTCAGCAACTTTATGCCCTCAACAATAAAGTCATGTTCACATTATTTGATCACTTACTCCGTCCACATTTCCGAACTCGGTCTTACCTGTTGTCTATTATGCCAAAGAAACTCCCACCGCAGACTACGCTCAGCTAAAATATTTCCCGAAACTAGGGAAGTGAACTTCTAAAAATGAGTTATACGAAAAGTTTGGGGGCTTTATGTAATCCGCATAGCATATGAAATGGAAATCGTGAGAAGGAATATTAAATGAAAACTTTCCCGGGGAGCTAAACACCTATTTTCTATTACTGTTGTCAGGGAAAGGCGAGGTATTTTTCCTTTGACTTCGATTCGAGAAAATATAAGATCTGTGGTATAAAAGAAGTTGGCTGCTGAATTTTAACAGTTAAATCATTCGACATACCTACATTTTACACATTTCATAGAATTGCAATGACATGAATTATGACGATGAAAAAAGTGCCAGCGTTCAATTAGTTTATCAACAATGAAAAATGATGTATACCATCACTGTAATGCAACAAGAATTCGCTAAATATTATATACCTATTTTACAGCTTTTTACAGCTTGGCAGAGTTAATGCTTGCCATAAACCACCGAACCATGAAACGAATGACTTAAAATTGGCAGTTAATAAAGTCGCTTGCCAAGCGGAATTAATGTTCGGCATAGGTTTCTAATCGCCATTGGATTATATTATACCTTAGGTACTCAAAAGTCTAATCCGCAACAAAAAAAGGAAACACAAGCTAAATAAAATCCATAAATCAGTCAAACCCTCCAGTATTAATACGCATTACCGTCCCATTACTTATTTACTTTACGAGCGTTACATTTTGTCCGCAACACAGTAATTTCTCGGAGCGGCCATCTTTGTTTTTTTATTACATGACCGTGAGGTGAACGCGGGTTTAATACCGGTGTGGCCAGGTTTGAAAAACGGCCCGCCGAATTAAAAGAGTAAGATAATTTACTTGGCAACTTTATTGTATTGTCTTGCTTGTTACGACTTTTAGCCTGTTACGTTTGATGTTCGTCAGTTAAGTCTGCGTTAACCATTTTATTTCATGTGAAATGCGTGTTCCGATTAAAGGTTTTCTTTTTGTGAACTGTTTTTGTTTCTTGTACTTTAATCGGAGTTACCCAGTACTTGCAGTGGGAGGCAGCAGCTCTTTGGTTAACGGCCAGATAAATATATGTATTACTAATAATAGTAACGTCTGTGAAATAAGTTTGTAGATTTGTAAGATTTTGTGTACGGGTAAGCCCCCAAACTACTCATCCAATAAAAAATAATCTTTCACCAGTGTAGGATTTGTTCTTCGGGACCGACCGACTTACTTTGTATTATTGACAGATGTATAAATTTGTACTACTGTGGGTTCTTTTCTTTGCAATACGTAGGTGAAGCCAGTAGCTAGTAATACCTATACGAGCAAATAAGTATTTTGAGCAAAAAATCAGTATACGGCACAAACCACACTAAAAGTAAATCAACAGAAACGTAGTAAGCTTCGGTAAATGCGCAATTCCGTATTTACGAAAGAATAAAAAGGGAAAAGCTATGTGAATCAAAGGTTTAATCTTCGCATTTGAGCAATCGCGGCGATTGCCTATAAAGACCGGTATCAATTAACCAGAAAACTGGTGTTTTGCAGGGACGGAATAAGTGACCGAGTTGGTCGGTTGCGGATATTTCATTTAGAAATATAAACCTTGAAAAACTCACGCATTCAGTGATCAATATCAGCAACTTCGGCCAGTAGATGACCACTAAGGAAGGCCAGCCTCGTTTGCCAGTACGCCATTTATTCTGATCTTAAGTTCCTATGAACTTGTACATAAAAAAAACTACGAGATAAGCGGCCCCATTATTAAATTATAGCCTAAGCTAAGTATATCCTCCCGGAAAGTTCATCGTATATACGGGTGGTTCTTTTATCGGGCTGAGTATTTCCGGAGACGAGACGGAGACGTTTACACACAAACACAGAAAGCTAGAAACGACCTCTTTATAGTTAGTATAGATTTTAGAAAATAGATGATATAAATTGAAAATGTACTGAACCGGTGAAAAAGGTAAAAAAATGGTGGACAAATAAGGGTAACTAAAGTAAGATGACCTAGATGTAAGATGCCTACCTATTTTTTAATCACAACAAAAGGATTTCATCACACAACACGGAACCCTAACAGGAGCAGTAATGAAGTACGGTTTGAACTCACGCTTGGGCGATTTTCTTTGCAGGTGAGCCGTGCCTTTCATTCGGTCAACGCCAGTAAAGCAAATATTTGCAGCGGGATAAGTAATCAATCGTCACGATAATACTTATGGGCATCTGAAATAAAAACTGTCGTAACCAAAAAGTGTTTGAAAGGGTTGTGCAGTCGAGATCTCATGTATTTATACGGACAAACTTTCAAAAATATCTATACACGGTCTTTATTGTTACTGAGGGGGACAACTGTTACTAGCGTCCGCAGGAGCGACCTATCACAACCCTGCACATGCCCCTGGGTGGTGCTAAAGAGTGACAAACTTTAAAGGCGAAATAAAGTAAGCCATACGATTAAATAAATTGTTACTGACATAAAACGCATGTGTAGATATTTTTGAAAGGTCACCTTTTTTGTCGTGGGGAGATGCTTTTACCCGTTCCGCCTGGCATGGGATTCCAGGACGGGTATGCCGGACTCCCGGAAACCACCCGGACTACCGTCTAAAACCCCAATAGTAGTAAAATACACAATGTCCTTTTAGCTGTAAGTACCTAAAAACTTAACGGTTTATGAAAAAGCATGTTATTCTATGAAAACGAAATGAAAATGAAAATAGTTTATATTCCCTTTTTATCAAGTACAATGCCTGCAGTGATTGGGACATCCTTTTAGGTAAGTACATAAACCTGTGTTAGGATCAGGAATGTTGCAGACCGCAACCGCTTTTTCCGCATAAATTACAACATCCGCATCCGCATCCACATCCGCAAAAATCGATGCGTAGTTTTTGCGGATGCAGATGTAGTGCAATTCACGACAAGAAAGAACGCTTACCGCGCGCGTTTCAGATATTTTCGCCATTAGAATAACAAACTTCATTGCGTTTCTGTGACCAAGACCAGACGCCTTTTATTTGTTCGGTATTATTGTAACTTAGTCTCAACGTGTTTGGATGATTGCGTGATATCATTAAATGGACGTTGTTTTTAAGTTTTTTAGTGAGTGACCCCTAAATCCGCATCCGCGGATGTGTGCCCTAATTTAAATATGCGCATCGGATTGTGTGCCCTAATTTAAATATGCGCATCCGCCTCCGCATCCTCGGATGTCAAAAAAATCGCATCCGCGGCATCCCTGGTTAGGATGCCGCGCTCTTCCATAACTGGTAAGTAGATAGGAAATATTATAGATAGTTAAGAAATATTACAGAGGTTACTTATTTAATCTTATCTTAATACATTTTTAACAATGGTGGTTATGTTGTTTAAAATTAATAAAAAAACCGCAAAACAATATATTCGATGATATACGTACGACGTCAATGAAATGGGAACCGTTTGAAAGACATAGTTGGGCGTTTTTCAAAAAAAGTGTACAAAACTTTTTTTTTTCAGATTTCGTTTTTTTTTGGTTTTTCTTACTCAGAATCGTTGACACTATCGATCGTCATACAAGAAAAAAAGTGTCCCAGATTTTACTATGTAAGTTTGTTCTTCCAGTGCGTCACGACCATATAAATAAAAAAAGACTGCATACAAAAATGTGACGATCTGGAATGGAAATATTGGACACTTTTTTTCTTGTATGCGGATCGATAGTGTCAACGATTCTGAGTAAGATAAAACCAAAAAAAAAAAAATCTGAAAAAAAAAGGTTTGTACCCTTTTTTTGAAAAACGCCCAGTTTCCCAGCCAAACGTATCAGTGTCAAAGCAGCTGAGGACATTACGCACACTGCCACCACAAACAAAGATATTGAGGGTTTACTAATGAAATTGCTGGTTTATCTTATTATGAAGGCTCATTCACCGCCCCGCTACGCCGTCGTAGCAGTTCAAAGTCCAAAAAGCGCTCGTGCTCTCTTGCATGATTAGAATAGATTTCTTTATTTCATAATATAAAATACAATATAAATTACCCCACGTCAATTTTCACGACTTGATATCATGATGGTCAAATAAAAATCTTGAATTCAAATAAAATAAAATAAAATATTACAAATTATAAATGTCAATATACCTATGTATACGTTAATTTAAATTACAATAAGGCATCCCTACAAAAGTTCGTCAAAATTTTACATAACATTCACACTATTAAAATAGTACCAATAAAATACAAATCAATACACAATGTCAAACGTATATCATTTTCATAAATTCATTAACACAATAAAAAATATTTTCCAATAAAAAGATTCTAATATGACTTTTCAATACCTAGTCAGATGATTCGTTTTTTACTTTGGCGGGTAGTTGCTCGTAACAAGTCGGTCCCTATCACACGCGCATTTTTTTCCGAGATTGCTGTGACGCGGAACTGTCCGAAGTCTGCCTGTGAATCGAATAAGTTTTCCCGTGAACTCGACCCGTTTGAACATCTGAAGATTCCTCACAAACATAAGTACTTCTAAGGGAGTAATGGGTGGGCATAATCTGGTGAATTCCAGAAAGCTTCTTGCAAGAATGCCTTTGTTTCACCCCAGCCAGCAACCGAAGTGCGCGTTTCTGAAGTAAAAATACTCGGTTAGCATCTATAGAATCACCCCATATTACTATAAGACATCAATGAATGGAAATGAGAAAAATAAACGGACCTTAATGCATTGTCCGTGAGTGTTTAGACACCAACGGCTTTAGTTGTTTGAAGGCAAATACAGCACTGCTCAGTCTGTGTGACGTCATTAGGCATTAAAGTTTAACACATTCACTGCCAAGTCTCGCTACGCGTTATGCTCGTAGCTAATCCCGTGGTTTTTCACGTATGCAGCGCAAAGCGACTACGGCGTAGGCACCCCGCCAGGCGGGTACTTGGTAGTGAGTGTTCATGTTTAGTTAAAGTGAAATGCGTTCGTAATGAATCACATGCAAGTTACAAAAAACAAAAATATTTAATTAAATAATTTGTTTCGCGACAAGGGTATGACATCCAGGTTGTGATTGCCGCTGAATAGGTTAAAGTCCTTTACGCGCATAGCTTAGTGAAACCGCAACGCATTGTCAATCAGATCAAATTGAAATTGTTAGTTGTAAAATAAAAGAATTATAGCTGAAGCAAATTTTCGAAACGCCATAATATTGTATAAAACGTGTCAACATTTTCAACAACGTTTTTATATTTTCAGTTCACCATTGATTGGATCTCAACATGAATTGGACTGGGTTCGATCTGACTAAACATATTGGATATCGTTCTGATGGCGACAACTTTAGTCACATAATTCTCCTAGTCTAGTAGCTGGTTACTTCAGGGTCAATCGGGGCGAGAATGTCGTTACAAACTCATTTCATATTCGCTAGCGAGAAAACTTTTGCTTATTTCCTCTTAACAGTATAATAATTTCATTACGAAAAGAGAAGAAAACGAAATGAATTCTCTAATCGTACTGCTTTCAGTAAAATCAGACTTAATTATGATCAAACAACTGCACCAGCTTACAATTATATGTACGTATAACCGTTATATTCTTCAAAACATTCGTAGTTTTAAATTTAATTTTCCAACTGCATCCAATATTCGCGTTCCGAAAATATTGAATACGAAACTCCAGAGCAAATATACAATCGAATTTGATGTCAGAGTGCATTTGTTTTATTTCATTTCACTGAATAGTCTCGATTGACGCGTGTTCTCTCTATCCTTTGCCATAATGGAGGAAAGAGAAGGGAAATTCCCAGTTTCTTTTACAGCTGGTTTATGCATTTTGTGAGTACGCAAAAGTTTCAAACGATCAAAACAGATCGTCGTTTATTTTAGTACCTACTTGAACTAGTTTACTTTTCTGGACTTACTGTTAGCAAAACGAGTGTTATAAGAAATTACATTAATGTTGACCGTATAAGTACGTATATAAGTCAGAATTTTACATCAAAACCCACATTTTAGCGGCCTAAAACACAGTAAGCCTTCACGATATTGATAAACATCGCAAAAGCTTCGCTTAGCGGTCGAATATTAGTATGTGTTTGAGATGCGGATGTCAACAACCGAATTGAGGATCAGTATTTCATTAAGAATTTGATGTAATTCATTACTGAAATTGATGCATGGAGGCTGCACAATCAGAATCATAGGCGAGATTTCACGAAATGAATTTATTGCAAATGAAAGTACTTATATTAATAATATCATTGACTTACTATTACTACGTATACCTAGACTGGCAACCCAGAACATTTTTCTTGACGTCTTCCAATTAGGCCGCCATCTTGGAAAATCAAAGAGTATGTAAACGTGCAGTAGATGCGACAATTTTCGAGAGTTCGGATTTAGTTATGGCCATAGTGTGATTTAATACACTCGTATAAAAAAAACTACTTATTGATTTAATCACCGACATTTGGTATTAGTATTTTTTTATACTATCTAATTTTTATAGTTCCCGAGGATGCACTGTGTTGATGCAATTTGTGTCAGATTTGATGACAAAGTCCTATTTAACGACTATGCGGATCCTCAGATATCGATTTTGATAGCAATCGCAGCAAGAAAAAAATACTAAATAACGACCATTTTCAGTTCCAGTCAGATCCATACACACATTTAAGGTCCCACAGTATCCTCAGATATACTTACCTAGATTTTGATAGCAATTGGAAATTAATATAGTAATTATATATACATATAGTAATCTAATCTACTAATCTATATTCTCCTAAATTGCTAATGGGTTCATATTCGCGAACATTATTTATATAAGAGAATTGACCTAGGATTGAAATAAGTAGAACTTAAGATTTAAATAGCAACTAAACGTTGCCAATAAAATTATTCATAAAAACGATTAGTTTAAATAAAAGCAAATGTTTGCTGCTATTTTGGCGCAAAAATTAAGATATTTAAAGCTTCAAATCAGTAAGTCTAGTAAGTTGAATGTTTTACTAATAAGGCAAAATAGTCTTAGGAAATTGTCACTTCTACATTTTTAATCTTTGAAATAATGGCCGCCATCGGCGCGTAAAAATTCATTTTATTTAAAACATCTGTGAATTTGCCGATGAAAAGTGATTCCCGTACTTTTACTATTGTTGGATTTGTTGTTGGTGCAATAACGCAATGCAAAAGAAGGCATTCTTAAGTTTTGAGTCAAAATTGCACTCGAAACGACCGCCATCACTGCCCGCCACAAACTAAACCAAAATACTCTCATGAGAGTATGTTGACGTGCGCAAACTTAGGATGTCTACTCTGGTAATATAACTCAATGAATAATATTCATAATTTTACTTTTTTAATTAGGTACTTGAATATTTTTGGATCTTCTCTTAACATTCATGACAGAAAACCGACATTTATAATGGAGATAAAAAAAAAACAATCTTTATTAACTCTTATACAATTAGGGAGGGCAGAATAATTTTAACGTTTGCGAGTGAAAAATAGGATTTGGGGGCCGCCATTTCGGTAATGCGTAATGGTCGCGTTCACGATAAAGGCAATTTAAATTAGGACATAAAACACGTCGAGGGATTGTCAACGGAGAATAGAGTGAGAGTCTGAACCAATTTATCTAAGACTTTTGAGGTGCCGTTTTTGAATATGGAATAAAAGGAAAGCTAAAAGGGATTTTGAATTGAAAAGAATGACGATCGCGCGTTTTCTCTTTGTTTTAAAATTATACGCCGCGCGATTTCACTTGAATGCTTAACGGTCAAATAAATAGAACGTTCCACAGTATCTGTTACGCAATAATTTTATTATTTGCGAGCGATATCTAGTTACATTATTCCTTTTATTAGCCTCCCTAATTCAATAAAACAGCCGATCAACTTTACCTTATTGTTCTTCTATCCTGTTATTGACACTCGAACCCTGGAGGCCAGGCGCAGACCAATTAATTATTTGGCCACGTGGCAAAACATTGGTCGAGGCATCCGGGGACCATAGAGCTGGCTCGTTTCTTGCCCAGCAGATCAGCATAGCTATCAAACCGTGTAACGCAGGCAGTCTTATGGGAACCTTTCCGCAGCGATCCGACCTTGGGGACCTTTTTTGATTTTATTTTTATATTCTTTAATTAGATTACGTCAGCCTATATAACTTTTTTCCAATAATTAAGTTGCTAAGTAACATAAATCTTAGTACCATTGTTACAATTCGAGATTGTGACTGTTCTGAAAAATGGTTACACTAAAATGGTTAGGAATTAAATGGGATTATAGCTATGACAACACGCAGGTGAATGGGTTTAACGATTTTACTACCTATGCGATTAGCTATGTTTGTTGTTACTTTATCATGCGAAAAATGCCGAACGAATTTTGACGAAACTTTCCAGTACCGTAGGTCAAAATTTTTTTTTGGCTCCGCATACATTAAATTTGTACACATATTTGCTTAACCACAGCAATCTCCAGTAATGGGTAGTAAAGGGGGTGTGAAATTCGTCCAAACGCGCCCAGAACGAAGGGCGTAAAAAACGCGTTTTAACAAAACATCAAAGGAATTGATGTCAATATCTGGCTGTCGCGCGCAGGGTGTGCACTCGGCTTTACAACCTTTACATGTACCGATCGATTTTATTTGACTTTGCTGATGTGCAACGCTAGCTGATAAAAAAAATGGTACACATTTTTTTGTATGCAAACAAAAAATATTATGAAGCTTCATAAATGGCGTCTATGTGCATACGACCCATGTTAAATTAAGCTTATATTAGGTACTGAGATTAGTAAATATACGTAATACTTTAAAGTTAACGATAAGTCTTAAATGAAACGTCATATATTTAGAAATGGTGTACTCGCGCTTAACATATGAAAAAGTCCATGCCTACGTATTATTATTAATAAATTATTATTAATGACACTATATTTGTTTCAAAATGGGTTCACCAAAACGGCTGTAAAAAAAATGATGCCGTTTAAACTCTACGGAGGCGGTAAACCCATCTAGCTAGGCCACATATGGGACAGCGAACGGAGATCCTCCCAATCGGATTCCTGGCTACGAAAGTGTTCAATCATTCAAGACCTACCTATTTAATTCGCTCGTGCAGAGTTGAGACTGGCGTAATCGGATAGCCGAGGAAGGTGGGAAGCCAAGTGAAAGTTTGTAATTAGACTGAAATACAATCAATCGAACTCTTACGAAACTTGTTCTTTTAATTTGAGCAATAGGTCGGGGCGTCGGTTGAATAACAATTGGGAAACATTCAACAGCAATGTCGAGCTTCGAGAGGTCTTTTAACGAAGATAATATACAAATTGGTAGTTAGTTCAAACATTGCACTTTTAACGAGTTGATTATTTTTCTGCCTACTGAAATTTGATCAACATTCTGCAGGAGTTCAATTATGGTTCGAAATGATATATAATATGACCCGTATGCTAGTCTCTCGCAGGCCATCTAAGTATGTAGGGAACTGCCTTGGCCTAGTCCTCGACAGCCCTCGACCCCGCGGCAGACCTAAGAAGCGATGGCAGGAGATCGTTAAGGCCGATATAAGCGAAAACGGGCTCACAAAGGAAGACCCAGGATCGTGCAAAGTGGAGGAAAGCGAGTAGGAAAGCGGAGTCTGGCAAAGGCCGGGAAAACGTTAAGTAGAAGAAGCTAAGTGCGTTTACTTAAAGGCTCGGTCACGGCTAGTAGCGGTGGCGGCAGCGGTTCGCCTACGTGGTAGCGAGAGGTCAAACCGCGGCATCTCTTCGTCGTGGCCTAGCCGTTAGTGTATGTGAGTGCGCACTGATAGAAAGAGATGGTCTCTATTATACAAGTCGCTAAACTACTCTCCAGTGACTACAAACTATATCTACGACTCCAACTCGGATTTCTATCCGGATCCGTCCCGCGCAGGCGCGCTAGTGACGAAGGTTCCTTTTTATTTCCCCGGCGCGGCGCTTAGCCAAATTAAAGGTAAACCTAATCCGGAGAATGGAGCCTCCGAGGTCCGGGACACTTCATTAATACGCTGTCACTTTTAATAACGGAATTTTCCGTCTTTATACCTACCTTACAACAGGGCTTTTGTCATATCATTTATTTAGAGTTTATTGCACAATACAAGATAAAGTACTAAATGGCTGACTTAATGTCATAAGGCATTTTCTACCAGTCAACCATTGGGCTTATGGGAAACATTTGGTGCTGGCATTTAAATTTGAAAGAGAACTCAATCCCAGGTAAACTTATATCAAATACATGCCGAAATAAACATACCCATATACAAAAATCTTTAAACTAATATACATACATACATATAACATACCTCATGTACCTAGTGAAAAATACTATGGTGACAGCTATTTTACGCGCTACCTATTACCTACTATCATTTGCATTTCACTTCGTCAGCGCAGAAGTCGTAGATGACACCCCTATTTAAACTACCCCCCCCCCCCCTTCCCCCCATTTCTACCCCTTAAAATGTAACCTCAGACATAAAAAGTACTAGTCTAAGTAAAAGAAACAAGGATTCGGCCATAATGTATTTATTGTCTATCTCTATTGCTCATATCTTAAATCTACATGTCCCCTTTAGCTCATTCATCCCTTTCCCTCGCACGTACTTCTCTCATTCTGTCTAATTCATTCATTAGATACACGTTCGGAAACGCTGACATATTACTATCATAGACATGTACACCTTACACTAGTACCTACTCAAACTACCACTTCATAAAATCACAATTGCATCAGCGGTTAAAACTAGAATAAACCGCCCGACTTTACTAAGATGTAAACGAAGAAAAATATATCCGAGAAATCATAATTCCGACCCGCAGACCTCATCGAGGTTTACCAGAAAATAGTTCATGTGCCGCCTTTCTTCAAATCTTCACCCTAACAACCCCAAACTACTGCTATCTCGCTCCACCGACCAAACCTAAACGAGATGCAAGATATACGATTGTGATTGCGACCTCTACAATTCTCTTGTGACAAACGACGTTACCTACTGGCCAAGTGCCGTTTATCTTTATCAGCACCTCTAGCACACGACGGCCGCGACATACTCTCGCGCCGCGAGCCAGCTCGCTCGCGGTTGCGAAATTTCTCGGTCGCGCTGTCAGTTTTCTCGATTTTCGTAGCACCACTTGGCACATCGAGAAAACCGGCCCAAGCGAGAGAGCTCTGTCGCGGTCGACACAGTGAGTGTCGCCATTTATCTGAAAAATAGTCCCTGATGCCATATTGCTGTATGGCAACACTGAATCGCTAGTAAAACATGGAGTAAAGAGTGAATGGTAAGCCTTATACTAGCAACGTCCCTAATCACGATAACTTTGTCTCTTTCTCCAAAGCTTCAAAACGAAAGAGACCGAGTACATGACGTTTAAAAATATCCCGCGGGAAAGAATTTGTCAATGTGAAAGAAATTGAAGTGTCAAAATAAAATATAATATATCTAGTATTTTAATTTAAACAGAAAACTCCCGTGCCGTGGCCAAAGAATATAATACGCACATTACATTACTCACTGCCGTGAGATTCTCGTGCTTTCTAACAATAACTTTTAAAACAGAAGAGAGAAGACTTATCTAATGCGTTGCTGTAAACGGAATCAGAATCGAAATAAATGGAGACAGCCCAAAAACGATAATACTTTGCTTCATTTCGATGATTTCGATCAGTCTGAATCGAGGAACTTAGAGAACAGAATATGGTCCGTTAGAATAATAATATTCTCCATGAAGAGCTGCTGGATTTTCGCCGAATACGAACACACATGGAACAGACATGGAAACATGGTAGAAGGTAACGTGAGTTATTAATTTCCAGTTCCTAGATGGTTCCTAGGAAGAAAAAGTTCATCAATAACTTTAATCTAAAATATTATCGTAATTAAGTATGTTTGGAATCATAAGCAATGCATAATCAGTGAGTAAGTATCCTTCAAAAACTATGTCAACCTTCTACAACTAATTTACCTCAAACAGTTATTATACTTATTATATTTGGACAGCAGTTTATTCATTGTATTTAACAAGATTTCTAACAATACTCAATTCAATCCAGGGACTGGTTGTGGAGTCAAAAGTCAAGAATATAGTGCCACGGTGGAAGCAGACACCAAAAACTATATCTTATGAGGCTATTCACTAATGTATTTTAAAGACGATCAGTGTTGACTATTATACCAAAAAAACCTTAACTTCCTCTTATGTATCACTATTGGTAAGCTTAGTGGATAATGAAACAATGGCTGTAAAATGCCGGGTAAGGGCGATTATATTGATAGCATATGATTACATCAATGCCAGAGTTCTCGCACAAAGACTTGCCAAAGGACAATGGGCAAATTTGTATGGGCACTGTCCCCCCCCCCCCCCCCACCAACAGAAATGAAACATGTCTCATTTAATAGATCTTGGCAAACTGATGATTTTTTAGTATGACGAGAATCACCCTATGTATGGGGTTTTCTTTCCTATTTCTGTCCCTAAGAAGTTATGTTTTCATGGCGGTGTTCCGGTTTGAAGGGTGAGACATGGCAGTGCAATTACTGGGTATTGTGGCATAAGATCTTTACGTCACATGGTTGGTATGTGATAACCATGAGTTGTTACATCCGTCTATAGGCTGCGGTGACTGTTTACCATCACGCAGCCCCGCATGCTTGTTTATCACTCAACTAGTATAATAAAAAAACAAAAACTTTCAATGAAATGAGCAAAAAATATGTAAAAACAAAACACGGTTTTCCAAGAAAACCCCATAAATATGGCGATCCTCGTCATAGTAAAAAATCATCAGGTTGCTAAGATCTATTAAATGAGACATGTTTCATTTCTGTTGGTGGGGGGGGACATTTCTGCCCATGGTCCTTTAGAAAGATATTTTTAGTTTTTGGGACGTTATGTTTAAGTTAATTTTAGTTTGAAATCTAGTTTTAAACATATATTCGTACCTATATTCTATGTGTTTTTAATGAAATATATTTTTCCTTAACACTGACATAAGTACCAACTCATATATCATTGTCTAGTTACTCATAACACAAAAACCTTAATAAGCTTACAATGGGACTTATTCAATTTGTGTAAGCATGTCCTCTAATACTACCTACCTGCCCGTACACTCCCATCCATGAGAGGAGGCCTGTGCCCAGCAGTGGGATGTATATAGGCTGATTTATTCTTTTTATTATTATTATGTCCCCTAGTACCTACAAATCTATTTTCTTGTCAACTTAATTCAATTTTCTTGTATGGCATAGTTGTAGCTACTAAACGAATATTCATAAAATTCCCAATGAAAATGTAGTGATATTTTCATAATTAAAAAATAAAAATATAGGTATCAAACTCATAGTCATCATAGTACTAAGTATTATAAATACATACATACATACATACATTCACGCCTTTATCCCTAAAGGGGGTAGGCAGAGCACATGAAACTTGTGTTCCAGTACCACTTTTAGCATAAACGTGGGTATAGTAAAGCTGTAAGACAATTCATAGGTAGGCATACTTTAGTAGTTATGTTACATAAAACCTATTGTATTGTTAATGATGTGTATGATCAGTAATAAAGCATAAGAAAACACAGGTTATTGTTATTATTTGACTGACACTGACCAATGTGTATTGGGGTAAGGATAGGTAGTTTAGCTAACAGCTGTCTATTATTTCCTTGTCATTAAGTTATTGTTATTATGGATTTATTTATAGGAACACTTCACTATTACTAAAGTGATATAAATTCTGTTTTTAATTCTTATTTAATTTGCCTTTTTAGTTTGTATGTTTGGGTCATCGAGCAGTTACTAAATATACTTTTTATAAACCAATTGGGCTGAAATTTGCTATACTCATGTAAGTTCGGTGACAAGGCAAAATTGTGGCCACACCGAGCTGAGCTGATGGTGGAGACTGAAGGTTGCCATAGCAACTTCTAAACTACACTAGATAGTCTCCCGTCGTATTTGAGCTCATTGGAACCCTCTCTAGTGGTTGACTATTCATGACTGTAAAAAAAAGTACAGTCAGCAATAAAAGCTACCATTTTTTGAGAGAAAATGATTAAGTAATACCGCGACGGTGGAAAACAAGCGATCGTCTTCACTGTGTTGTCCGCCAGAGACGATTGTAGGACCCTCACTCTCAAAATGGCGGGTAGGTACTCGGGTGCCCTGCCACCTTATTCTGTAACTTGTTTTAAGCTCACCCACAAATATATCTTGACACCACGATGCATAGTAAATAAGCGTAGGTAGAGGTCTAGTTTCGTGACGGGTGAACGGCGGGGTGAGCCGCATTAGCGTGTAGCGAATAACAGCCCAGCGGCGCTATCACGAACTTCGAAAGTCGAAGTTCGGGTATTTCCTTCTTTATCGCACTCCCTGAATCGAGTGACAGGGATGCATGGATTACGAATTTCGACTTTCGAAGTTCGTGGTAGCGCCGCAGGGAAAGCATCTGAGTCTTTACCAAAATCGTGCTAAAATCTGACCACAGTGGGGTCCCCAAACGGTGTCATGACCCCCAAAGCATTATTAGAATTCTTAATCTGGCTTACGGCAGCTCTAGACAGTTGTTGCTCTCTCACAATATTTTCTTTGAATATTTTACAAGAACAAAGAAGTTATTAAATTAAGTAATGGTTTTCAAATTTAATCAAATTAGGTATAGGTAGTAAAAAGGACACTAAATATTATTACATTTACGTATGTGTCCCTAATTAACTTAAAATTAATAAAAAAAATGTGTGCTCTTGTTCCTTGTGAGTCAAAATATCAAGTTATTATCGCTGTCGCGGGCTCCACATCTCGAAGACAATGTCTCGCATTTTGACGTTGAGACGCGAATAAAGCGATATATTTTGTCGCTCTAAAGTGCACTTGTGATACGAGTTTCGAGAGTCTCTCGCGTCCAACTGTCAGCGACAAAAAAAAAATCGCTTTGACATATGACCGCGAGACAAGAAGCGTCTCGTGCTACGGATTCGCTATGTCGCTCCTTATATCGCATTTTGACGCGCGAGAGAGCTCGCGCGCCGTCTTGTGCTAAGCGTGCAGATTATGTGCGGTAGTACTTCTAAAATAAAACGTAAGTAATATCGCTCAGTAATAAATCTAGAAATAACGTTCCATTTTCGAATAGAATACGAATAAATTCAAATTTAAAAGTGCATCCTATTCGTTTGTTTCTTTTAAATTTGTTAATGGCCATCCAAGTGAAAAGCGGCCTGTGTGAATTTCATTTTTTGAACATATTTTTGCGCGTTGAAATAAAAAATAAAAATAACTATGCCGCAACTAGAACAGCGTGCAATTAATCAAGCGGAACTCTGCACCGCAAAGTAATACGTACCTATGGTAATACAGTATTATCTAACTGAATTATTGCCAAAGTAAGTGTAGTATGTGGTTCCGGGTTCACTGGGGCCCCATTTGTTAGCTTTGCTCGATAACGGAGTACATTTTTAAAACGAAGTGTGAAATTGGACGGTATACTTTCGTAACACATACAGGAGGGAAGAATCGAACCGCACTTGAAGGGCAACATTTATTTTTGATGATTTAATATTGTATAATAATAATTAGAAAATACAGCCTATTTGCTGGGCACAGGCCTCTATGGATGAGAGGGAACGGGCAGTGGTGCCCATAGCTGCTGCTGGCTGGCTTGGCTAGCATTGTATATCAAAATAATACAGGAAGTTTGCTCCATCGTTTGCCAAATTAAAACGGCAGGTAGGTTGTTGGGTCATTAGCTATCTTTTCCGGCCTCCAAAAAAATGTTGTGTCCACTGGTATTTTTTTTGTATTCTATTAAAATAATTAAGAAGTTTTCTATATGCTTACGCGTTTCAACTTGAATAAAAACAAAGGAAGTGGTACAGCCAATTTTTTTTTATTTTACGGCTCTATCAAAGTCAAAATTATTTGCAAGTAACGTCTACTTATTTTTTTATTAAACCTCAAAAAAAAAGTAAGATGTAAGAGTTTCGTCTTGGGTAACTTTGATTTGCAATTAAAAAAAAACTAAAATTGATAATGTTCTTAACATTCTTTAAAAAAGTTCTTTAGTCTTTCCTCTTTCTAATGATGTGCAATAATGCCAAAAAACCTTCAATTAACTTTATCAGTGTGCCAATTTTGTATACGGGACGCACTAGGCTCGTAACCGGCAAGCGATAAAAAACCTAGTTTCGCTAAATACGAGTAGTAGGTAAGCAAGACTTGCAGATTGACGACTATCATACGAACGCACGTGTAGCATCTGAAAGGCTACCGCGAAACGAAAACGAACTTCGTTCGCTATCTCCCTCTCTGTCGCACTTGCAAATTCGAGCGAGCCTTGTTTCGAATACATCTGGGTTTGTAACCAAATTTCCTCTTTAATAACGACGAATGTCACGATGAATGCTGTCTGTATCCGGTGGAATAAATCTATATGAATTTCTGAAAACATTACCCAGATTCCTGTTTGCAGGACAGCCTTTTTTTTTCTGAATCACGATTGGCCTGTTGGCACAACAGCTAGTAATTGAGACAACTCATTAAAAAAAAACGCAAAGCCGCGAATTTTCACTCTTCTAAGCTTAAAAAGTTTTTTGGTTTTGTTACTGTTTCTGTTAATCTTGTTATTGTTGAGTTGTGGTAATTTGATAATGACTACATTCACGAATGAAGAATATGCGGACATTTTGATGGCATACGGAAAAGCTAATGGTGTTACACGAGCTGCGCAAAGAATCTACCAGGAACGATTCCCTAACAGACGCTTACCTACCCGCAACACGTTTCAAAACATTTACCGACGCTTACGCGAAACTGGGAATTTGAACATCAATGAAGTAAGAGGAATTGTGGTGCGACACAATGTTGAAGTCGATGAGCAAATTTTGGCACTGTTGGAGGAAGACCCGACTAGAAGCATAAGAAAAATAGCTGCTTTACATGAAATTCATATCTAGAAGGTGTGGAAAGTTCTTCGCCAAAATAACAAACACGCTTTTCATTACACTCTAGTACAAGGTATTTCATTTTTGAATAAAACTGATATTGTTTAATTAATCCGTACACGATAAAAACAGGTTAACATGTAATGCAAATCGTAATCCAATTCACGTAGCTAAAATTAAAAAGAATCTTGAAAAATTATTCTTATGCGTATTTTATTCATTGCATACAGGTCTTCAAGAGAACGACTTAGGGAAACATGGCCGGTTCTGTCGTTTTTTGCTGCATACAGTCTTAGACGATCGCGACTTTTTTAAAGGTGTTCTGTGGACAGATGAGTCTAAATTTACAAATGAAGGGATTCTTAATGTACATAATCTGCACCACTGGGCACCGCAAGATAAAAACCCACGAGTAAAAAGACAGAGATGTTTTCAGAGGAGATACAGCGTCAATGTTTGGGCAGGAGTCATTGGTGATAAAGTGATTGGGCCACGCTACCTACCCGATAATCTAAACGGAGATAACTATCTTGATTTTTTGCAAAATGAACTGCCTGAATTGCTAGCTGATGTGCTGCATTTTGATAAAGATAGGCGAATCGTGTTTCAACAAGACGGTTGTCCTGCGCACTGGAGGCTAACAGTCAGGGAGGGAATACATTCCCAAATTCGTGGATTGGGAGAGATGGCCCTATTCCATGGCCTGCATGTTCCCCAGACCTAACTCCGTTAGGCTTTTACATCTGGGGACGGGCAAAAGAACTTGTCTACGCAACGAAAGTCAAATCTAGAGAAGATTTATCCCAAAGCATACAGGCGGCATACGTCGTTATTAAAGAGGAAATTCGTTTACGAACAACCATAGTAGAAATCAGAAACAGATGCTACGCGTGCATTTGTAATGAAGGCCGTCAATTCGAGCAAGACTTGTAAATGAAGACGAATTTATTGATTGAAATGATTAAAATTTGACTATTACCTACACTACTAACAGTATGTTATTTACATAAAAACCTGCTTATCGAATTTAATTGCCTGGTTGGCATCGTTTATTTGACGAAAGAGAGAGACAGCTGATGCATTTCTAAGCACGGTCACGTGTGGTTTACAAAAAATATTGTACGCCGATTAAGAGCCTAGTCCGTCCCTTACACAAAATTGGCAAATGAATAAAGTTCCTTAAAGGGCTTTTGGCATTATTGCATATAATTAGAAAGAGAATAGACTAGAGAACTTTTTAAAAGAGTTTTAAGAACATTATCATTTTCAGTTTTTTTACATTGCAAATCAAAGTTACCCAAGACTAAATTCTTGCATCTTAATTTTTTTTGAGGGTTAATAAAAAAATAAGTAGACGTTACTTGCAAATAATTTTGACTATGATAGAGCCATACAACATTACATATAACAAAAATAAAAAAATATAACTCTACCACTTCTTAACTTTTTTTTATTCAAGTTGAAACGCGTAAGCATATAGAATATTTCTAAATTATTTTAAAAGAATACAAAAAAATACCAAACAATGATTTGTATACAATAAAATCATAGACGATGAAATCCGGGCGCCTCTTTCAAGCACTTACTATGCGGTATTCAAGGATCCTTTGTCTTAATTCAAGTGTCACTAGAACTCCCTGCAAAGTGCAGCAACACCCAAAATATCGGTCGAGATATCCATCTAACTGTTCCATTCCTGTTCGAAAGAGCATTATAACGTATTTTCAAAAGACTTAATCACGAACACACTCCTTTCTGCCTCTGCGCTCGAACACATCGACACGCGTAATAACGTCTTTTTTCCGTCTTAAAATCCGCGCAGCGCATTAACCGCCCCTTATGTCGGGACATGGCGGAATTTCATTTCAATTACGGGCCCGACTTAGAGAATTTAAATAGAAGGGGGATGTACCCATTTAGTTAATCCGGCGTTTTCTTTCGCGGATCTAATCCGATTGGGACGGGTATCAGTGCGCGCTGCGGTACACTAGAACTTGGCATAATTATTTTCTTCCATTTAGGTGACACTTGTCGGAGGAGCAAAGATAGCAGTTTCTGTCTTCTTCCTATTTTATACCAGGACAGTGACTAAACGTAGGATTTTGGAACGGGTTTAGGGTTCGTTGTATCACAACTAGAGACAAGTGTGAGTGTATGTGTCACTGGATATCATCACCTAAAATACCACCTGTTGTCTACCACCGCGTATGTTTAATGTAAGTGTTAGTGTAGTTTATTTGGTGAACAGTAAATAATATTTGTATTGTATTGTAAAAGGGTTTTGTCGTTGCGTCTAATCCATATGTCCACTATATAAACCAACAGATACGCAATAAATAGGAGTGGGCCACTTCTTCGTGTATTAAACCACCTACAAATTCTAAGAATCTACGCGGACAAATCCAGGGAAAAAAAATGTTTTATAAATACGTACTCCTGTGAAAAAACTAGTTTAAAAAATACGGCTGTCGCATTCCTGTTGTCAACCAGCACGACAGTCGGCCCAGAAGAGCAAACAGCCGAGACGGTGACGTTTATTTGATACTTTTAAACGATTTCGAATAAAAGTCGCCTGGGACGGAATTAAGGTCGCGTTAAGAGGCTGACAAAACCTAATTTTGTTGAAATTTATGATTTTTAAGCAGTTTTTTAAGAAAACCATTGGTTCTAGCACATCAAATAAAATATATGTTAATATTCAACATATTTAAAAGACCGTAGACGGGCTCGATACATAATTGGACGAAATCGGCTCGATAGAATATAATTAGTATGTTATTTACATAAAAACCTGCTTATCGAATTTAATTGCCTGGTTGGCATTGTTTATTTGACGAAAGAGAGAGACAGCTGATGCATTTCTAAGCACGGTCACGTGTGGTTTACAAAAAATATTGTACGCCGATTAAGAGCCTAGTCCGTCCCTTACACAAAATTGGCAAATGAATAAAGTTCCTTAAAGGGCTTTTGGCATTATTGCATATAATTAGAAAGAGAATAGACTAGAGAACTTTTTAAAAGAGTTTTAAGAACATTATCATTTTCAGTTTTTTTACATTGCAAATCAAAGTTACCCAAGACTAAATTCTTGCATCTTAATTTTTTTTGAGGGTTAATAAAAAAATAAGTAGACGTTACTTGCAAATAATTTTGACTATGATAGAGCCATACAACATTACATATAACAAAAATAAAAAAATATAACTCTACCACTTCTTAATTTTTTTTTTATTCAAGTTGAAACGCGTAAGCATATAGAATATTTCTAAATTATTTTAAAAGAATACAAAAAAATACCAAACAATGATTTGTATACAATAAAATCATAGACGATGAAATCCGGGCGCCTCTTTCAAGCACTTACTATGCGGTATTCAAGGATCCTTTGTCTTAATTCAAGTGTCACTAGAACTCCCTGCAAAGTGCATCAACACCCAAAATATCGGTCGAGATATCCATCTAACTGTTCCATTCCTGTTCGAAAGAGCATTATAACGTATTTTCAAAAGACTTAATCACGAACACACTCCTTTCTGCCTCTGCGCTCGAACACATCGACACGCGTAATAACGTCTTTTTTCCGTCTTAAAATCCGCGCAGCGCATTAACCGCCCCTTATGTCGGGACATGGCTGAATTTCATTTCAATTACGGGCCCGACTTAGAGAATTTAAATAGAAGGGGGATGTACCCATTTAGTTAATCCGGCGTTTTCTTTCGCGGATCTAATCCGATTGGGACGGGTATCAGTGCGCGCTGCGGTACACTAGAACTTGGCATAATTATTTTCTTCCATTTAGGTGACACTTGTCGGAGGAGCAAAGATAGCAGTTTCTGTCTTCTTCCTATTTTATACCAGGACAGTGACTAAACGTAGGATTTTGGAACGGGTTTAGGGTTCGTTGTATCACAACTAGAGACAAGTGTGAGTGTATGTGTCACTGGATATCATCACCTAAAATACCACCTGTTGTCTACCACCGCGTATGTTTAATGTAAGTGTTAGTGTAGTTTATTTGGTGAACAGTAAATAATATTTGTATTGTATTGTAAAAGGGTTTTGTCGTTGCGTCTAATCCATATGTCCACTATATAAACCAACAGATACGCAATAAATAGGAGTGGGCCACTTCTTCGTGTATTAAACCACCTACAAATTCTAAGAATCTACGCGGACAAATCCAGGGAAAAAAAATGTTTTATAAATACGTACTCCTGTGAAAAAACTAGTTTAAAAAATACGGCTGTCGCATTCCTGTTGTCAACCAGCACGACAGTCGGCCCAGAAGAGCAAACAGCCGAGACGGTGACGTTTATTTGATACTTTTAAACGATTTCGAATAAAAGTCGCCTGGGACGGAATTAAGGTCGCGTTAAGAGGCTGACAAAACCTAATTTTGTTGAAATTTATGATTTTTAAGCAGTTTTTTAAGAAAACCATTGGTTCTAGCACATCAAATAAAATATATGTTAATATTCAACATATTTAAAAGACCGTAGACGGGCTCGATACATAATTGGACGAAATCGGCTCGATAGAATATAATTGCAAAGATTGGTCTTAAAATGATCATTAAACGGTTCTATGTCTTTATTTGTTGGACGTATGGGTCTGCAATTAAAAACACGAAGTCAACATATTCATACCTTAAACCTAGCGAGTCATATTTCACAAATAATTCACACTTTTTGTTTATTTGAATTTTTATGTAATATTATCTTCAAAAACCGGGCCGCCCAGTAATACTCGCTCTCGTTTACTCCGATACAAATAGACAGTGCGCGCGCTATCCCAAATCCTCAAGGGCATTTTGATGTTGACAGCGTCTTAAGATGTCCCAGTTTCAGACCTAGGACCTTATTCTTACATTTTCCTAATACCCAGCGTCAAATGAAGCGGACAAGGAATTTTCTGATTGAATAGATTGCAATCTACTTATTCCAGCTATTTCTGAAGATGGTCAAGCATAAAACGCTTTTATGCGACGCGTTGTTATGTCATGTTTCCATGGTTTAAAATGAAATGATTACTGACATATTATCATATCAAATAAAACTAAACTATTAATTCATTCTTTGTTCATTGAGAACGTGGACTGTACGACGTAACATGCGGAAAAAAGGCTATTTCAATTGCCGTAAATTAATATAAATCTGCAATCTGATGCAATAGTATCCCAAAAAAAAGATGACATACTAAAACTTTACCCAATTGAATTTATTCGCGAGTCTCATTCATGTGGGAACGGAACGTTATGGCGGAGAGGTGAGGTGAAGGGGGAGAGAGGCTATATAAGGACCTGACGGAACTTTCAAATGATGTGATAAAATAAAGATGTTTTAACCACAAAGTCTCTCTAAATTCATAAAGCCCTTCCACATTCATCACACCAACTATCGAATGGTTTCACCACGGGCGACATGTTTCGGATAATACCTTAGTATGAGTGTTAGTGTGACCTTAGTGTGAGTGGACAATTTATTGCCCCGGCAACTATACATATCAAAATTATGGAGGCAATTACGGGCACACACCCAATATTGCCCCTGCAGCAGGTGTGTGAGTAGCCTGCTTTATGTCGCCGTGTAGAGAGAGACAATTTACTCGTCAGTAAAAGCGTTTCATAGTTAGTGTAATCCAAAACTATTCCTTTTACGACTCCAAAGCTATCTTCCAATACCGGATGTTACCGGTATTCGAATAACGAAATTCAAATGAAATAAGATGGCAACCGCGATCGCGAGGTTAACTAATTTTCCGTTCGAAGTCGCGCTGGGGGAGCGTAGCGTAGGTCGAGGGACGACCGCATAACTCAGGCAGTGGGAATCTGGTCAAGATTTTTTAGTTAGTGATTAGATTTAGATTTAGATTAGATTTCTTTATTTCATAAAATAAATTTACATTATAAGTTAACTTTAAACTAATTTACACGAATTTATTTTATGATCGTCAAATAATGAATATTAAATAAAATAAATAAATAAATATTAGGGGACAATCTTACACAAATCGACCTAGTCCCAAACTAAGCAAAGCTTGTACTATGGGTACTAGACGACGATAAACATACTTATATAGGTAAATAAATACTTAAATACATAGAAAACATCCATGACTTAGGAACAAGTATTCGTGCTCATCACACAAATAAATGCCCTTACCGAGATTCGAACCCAGGACCTCTTGCTTCGTAGGCAGGGTCACTACCAACTAGGCTAAAGCGGTCGTCACTAATAATTAAATATAAAAAATAAAATAAAAAAATAGTGGACAATCTTACACAAATCGACCTATAGTAAGCTCATTAAGGCTTGTGTTATGGGTACTAGACGACGATATATATAATAGATACAAATACTTAAAAAATACATAGAAAACTTCCATGACTCAGAAAGAAATATTCATGCTCATCACACAAATATTTGAATGTCATTAATTGAATGAAATTTCACAGATGCAATACAACATTATTATGGACATGTAATACAAAATGATTATTGATACAGTCAAAATAAGGAATATAAATATTGATATTAATATCTCGCTATGATCGTCAAAATAAAAACTAGAACCTTATAAAATTATAAAACAATTTAAATAAAATTAACCATGTCAAATATATTATATGCCCAAACACACTCACATACACATTATATACACTCACATACAGAATACAATGGATGTTCTAATAAAAAGATTGTCAGCTGACGTTTGAATGTTTCGTCAGATGGTTCAGTTCGCAATTTGGCGGGTAGACGCTCGTAATACGTTGGGCCAATTACCCTAGGATTTTTTACTGAAAGTGCCATGCGGCGCGGTATTGTTCTTAGCCTTCCAGTAGATCGGAGCTGTTTACCTGGTACTCTCACCCGTTTAAACGTTCGTATATTGGTTCTCACAAACATTAGTACCTCAAACATGTATAGGGAGTAGTGCGTCATGCATGATGTGGTAGGTTTTAAATAATTCCTTACATGGATGCCTGGGTTTTACTCCAGCCAGCAATCGTAGCGCACGTTTTTTAGAGTAAGAACACTCGCTTAGCATCGATCGAATTACCCCAAATGACTAGTACTTAGTAGGTACTAGTACAAGTAACATATGACATCAACGAGTGAAAATGAGAAAAATAAACAGATTTTAAAGAATTACGTGATATCAATGGTTGTAGCTTTTTCACGGCCAATACAGCACCACTCAGTCTGTTACATAGTTGGTCAACATCCTTCCAGTTAAGGTTCGAATCTAGTGTAAAGCCGAGAAATTTGGACTCGTTGCATAATGGCATTGGACCATTGGGAACAGATGGGGGTAGTGCAGTCATCCGAGAAAATCATTACCATTGACTTAGAAAGATTAAGGAGTAAGCCGTTTGACGAAAACCATGTTTGCAGTTGACCACAAGCCTCATTAATCATCATCGCGAGCTGCTCATAAGATTTCGCGCTCACTATGACTGAGTGTCATCTGCGAACAGCACAGATAAGCCACTCGTGATTGCCGATGGAAGATCGTTAATAAATAATAAAAATAGCGTATTCCCGATCGCTGATCCCTGCGGAATACCCAGACAGACCTGTCCAGCGTCAGAAGCAAGTGTTTTGCCGTTGGTTGACATTTTTACAACTTGCTTACGGTCGCCTAAGAACGATGCAGACAGCTGATGGGCGGAACCATCGATACCGTAATGTTTTA